>CM073735.1:0-2400000 GCA_037113605.1 Calophaca sinica
CCAAACCAAAAACCCTAACCCCTAAACCCTAAACCGTGAAACCCTAAAACCCTAAGCCCCAAGCCATAAAACCCTAAGCCCTAAAACCCCGAAAACCAAAACCCTAAACCCCTAAACCCGAAACCCGAAACCCCGAACCCCGAACCCTAAACCCCTAACCCTAAACCCAAAACCCCAAACCCCAAACTCAAACCCCAAACCCCTAACCCTAACCTGAACCCCTAACTCGAACCTCAACCCCTAACCTCAACCCCTAACCCCTAACCTCAACTCTCAGACCCCAACCCCTAAAACCCCTAAACCGAAAACCCCTAAACCCGAACCCAAAAACCCTAAACCCTAAACCCCTAAACCCTAAACCTAAAACCCCTAACCAGAAAACCCTTAAGCTTGAAACTTAGAAAAACCACAAACCTAAACCCTAAAACCCCTAAAACCCAAAACCTAAACCCTTAAACTCGAAACCCGAAAAACCCAAAACCCTAAACCCAAAACCCTGGACCCCTGACCCTAAAACCCTGAGCCCTGAGCCAGAAACCCCAAACCCCAAAACACCCGAGCCCCAAACCCTAAACCTAAACCCTAAAACCCTAAACCCTAAAACCTGAAAACCCTTAAACCCAAACCCTGGACCTAAACCCTGGACCTCGAGCCCAAACCTCAAACCCCTAAACCCCTAAATCGAAACCCAAAACCGTAAAACCAAAAACCCAAAAACCCGAACCTCAAACCCCAAACCCGAACTCAAACCCTAAAATCCAAAACCCCAACCCCAAAACTCAAACCTAATCCCGTAACCCAAATCCCAAATCCCAAACCCCGAAACCGAAACCCGAATCCCCAAAACCTCGAACCCAAACCCGAAACCCCGAACCCAAAACCCGAACCCTGAATCCTCGAACCCGAAAACCCGAACCCCAAACCCGAAACCCCAAACCCAAAACCCTGAACCCCGAACCCCAAACCCCAAACCCTGAACCCCAAACCCTGAACCCGAAACCCGTATGTTAGGGATTTTAGGGGGAGCCAAAAGAAAAAAGGGGATGCACCCATATATTTCCTTGTGTTTGTTGGGCTTGTAACGCCATTTGTTCAAAAGAAAGCGAACGAAGAAAAGCCAAGAATTACAAAACTACCTAAAAGTAGTTACGAGTTTTCGTCGGAGCAATTGCTTCTCTCATCCTGTGTTGTTTTTGTACTGGTCGACCGTGTGCCTATGCAGGAGACTTTGTGGAAACATTATTAGAGAAGAGATAAGGCTGAGACCACAAGGTACATTCGTTCTGTCCATTTTTATCATGGAATTATGAAATCAATTCTTATTATACTTTAGATTTATTCTTTCATCAATTCAGTAATGTAGCAATTTATGATTTTGGTTTATATTTTCCGTCGTTTTTTAGTCCATATATTGATTGATAGGTTTTATACATAGTTTCTTAGGGTTAGTATCCAGTTTGTGGATATGGGGCCAATTATAGGGGTCACCGTAAACCCAGTCTATAGTAACAGATTTCTTGTTTAGAACGTAAATTTCTGATAACCCATCGTGGTCATTTGCACCCCCAAAATACTTTTGGGCTGTTTCACGCTTTTTTAATTGTTCTTTTGACTCTTTTTTTTCAAGAAAATTTTATTAGGACAGTTGACTATTGACTAGCAGAAGGATTACGGGGAAGCAGCACAGACGGATGCCGGTGGCAATTCTCTACGGTCTGCACCTAATGGGGTGAAGAGAAAGGTGTGCAATTTCTACGATCCAGAGGTTGGGAATTATTATTTTGGGCAAGGTCATCCCATGAAGCCACATCGTATATGGATGACACATGCTCCCTGAACCCTGAACCCTAAAGCCGAAAGCCGAAACCCTAAACCATAAACCCTAAACCCGAACCCCGAACCCCGAACCCCAAAACCATAAACCCGAAACCCCGAACCCGAACCCGAAACCCCGAAACCCCAAACCCCAAACCCTGAACCCTGAACCCGAGACCCGAGACCCGAAACCCAAAACCCTAAACCCAAAACCCTGACCCTGAACCCTGAACCCGAAACCTGAAACCCGTATGTTAGGGATTTTAGGGGGGCCAAAAGAAAAAAGGGGATGCACCCGTATGTTTCCTTGTGTTTATTGGGCTTATAACTCCATTTGTTCAAAAGAAAGAGAACGAAGAAAAGCCAAGAATTACAAAACTACCTAAAAGCAGCTACAAGTTTCCGTCGGAGCAATTGCTTCTCTCATCCTGTGTTGTTTTTTCGTCGTTGTACTGGTCGACTATGTGCCTATGTAGGAGACTTTGTGGAAACACTATTAGAGAAGAGATAAGGCTGAGACCACAAGGACCATACGTTCTATCCATTTTTATCATGGAATTATGAAATCAATTCTTGTTATGCTTTATATTTATTCTTTCATCAATTCAGTAATGTAGCAATTTATGATTCTGGTTGATATTTTTCGTTGTTTTTTGTCCCTATATTGACTGATAGGTTTTATACATAGTTTATTAGGGTAAGTATTCAGTTTGTGGACAAAGGTACTCATTTATGTCTTATTATGCAGAAATCTCATAAAGACACCACTCGAAGCAAAAGATGCGAAAAAGGACCAAAAATTGGCTAGTTTTAGAGAGTTTTAGCACTACTGGGCAAGCGGTACGACCTTACTTACAAGAGGTACGGTCGTACCTAGAGCAGTTCGATGAGGGGCGCACTCTTAGTTTGTACCACCTGACGCCGATAAAATAGTCCAGTACGGCCATGCCAAAGGCAGTATGATGTTTGGGCTGCAGCACGCATGGGTACGGTCAACGTCATCAGTGAAGCTCGGTACTGCCATACCCCATCCCAGATTAGTGCAGATTTGAAGCCAGATGACCTCGTTCGCTGTCTCTTCTATAAATAGGGGTTCTTAACCTATTAAAAAGACTTTTTTTGACGAATTTCCAAGTCAAGAGCCCCAATTGAGATCTGATATCAATTCCTTGCCTTTTCCATTGAATTCTATGTTTTCCTTGAAGCTTGGTGCCATCCCGAATCGCCACCAGAGCTTGTGAGGACGCGAAGAACGTGCTTAAGGACCGTCGCCATACCGAAAGGGTGTCCCGGTTTAGATTTATTCTCTTGTTATGGATTATTCTGATTTCGTATCTAAGTTTATGTTATTATCATTAGTAATGAATAGCTAAACCCATCACTAGGGGTGATGGGGGATCCTTTACAATACTCCTAATGCTTTGTTATTTAATTATATGAGTTTCTATTGAATGTTTGAGTATTTTATTCCTATTGTACTTAATCCAATAAGGCCTGATCAACCTTTATCTAGTTAGCTTAATTGTGGTAACAGGATCATGATTAGTTAATGGAACCATAGGATAAAAGAACTCGCTTTATACGCCGGATAGGTTAGAGCTTATTTCTAATCAATTATTAGATTGACAAACTCACCTGCGCTTAATGCTCTTTCCCTTAGTTATCTTCCTGGGCCAAACAGAGTAACTAGTTGGGAGGAAGGCTATTATACGCTAGGAAGCCTCTAGTAATTTAGAGTGAGTGGTTAGTGCTCTTTCATTATAGACAACTCATATTAATTGATTGGTGAACTCAAGGGTAGAGTATTGGTGAACCCGGATTCCCCTAGGCTTCCCATAACATAGTTAAACCGTTCTCGCATTTAATCTGTTTATTGCTTTAATTCCGATAACATTCACTACTTCCATAATTACAATCTTTGCTCGCCTAATAGAATAGAATCTTATTAATTCACTGGTACTCGCTCATTCTCTGTGGGTTCGACATTCGGAGTCCTAATTATACTCCACTTTTATTACGAGTTACGATCAGGTGCACTTGCCTGAGTCGCAACAAATTTTTGGCGCTGTTGTCGTGGAATGATTGCGATATTAATCGAATTATAGATTTTATTCTCATTAGAGATAATTTTATTTAGTTATTAAATTTTCTGTTATTTTTATTTAGTTCTAAGATATTCTAATTTGGTTTCCTTTAGTGTATGTAGATAAGATCTCAACATCCTGAATTGATTTTTGATCCTAAAATTGAAAGAACACTCAGATTGTTGAGAAGACAACATCTAGCAATGGCTAACGAATTAACGTTGAACGAGTACTTCACGCCAACTACGGATATGGCAGACAGTGTCAACTATCCGGCAATTGAGGCCAATAATTTCGAACTGAAGCCAACACTGTTTTCTATGGTATCTGCAGTACAATTCTTTGGCTTATCTTACAAGACTCAAATGCTCATCTTAAGAGGTTTTAGAAAGTTGCTAATACTGTCAAGTGTGAAGGAGTGACATCAGAGACCATCAAATTAAGACTATTTTCTTTCTCACTGCAAGGGAAAGCATAATTATGGTTGGATTCATTCCCACTTAACTCTATTACTACTTGGGAGGACCTGAAAACTAAGTTCTTGAACAAGTACTTTCCTCCCGCAAAATCTACAAAGCTGAGAGCTAAATGCCTGGATTCACCCAGAATGAAGGATAATCAATGCATGAGGCATGGGAAAGATTTCAAGATTTAACTAGAAGCTGTTCTCATCATGGTTTCACCAAGTAGCAGCAGCTTCAGGTCTTATACAATGGTTTCAACACGTAAACTCGAGAAGCTATCGACGCTGCTTGTGAAGGATCTTTCGGAAAGAAAACACCAACTGAGGCTTTCGATATTATAACTGAAATGGCTCAGAACAATGCTCAGTGGTTAACTAATGATAGACAACCTAGAAGAAAGAACTAGCAGGCAGGAATTTACAAAATGGAAGCTAACACAATGTTAGAAGCAAAATTGGAGGCAATGACTAAGAAAATAGAGACTTTGATGGCAGCACAAACTCAGTCCAACGCTAATAATGATTGGCGTTGTATGGCAATTCAAGGACAATTGGAAGAAGTCAATGCTATAGGCCAGAAAGATTTTGATCCAAAATTGGGGATGCAAGATGTTATGCTGAAGTATATGCAAAGACACGGACATCTGTGTATGGGAGTTCTAGCCAGTTTCATGGAGAAAACTGAAGAAAGACTAAAGGCTATAGAAACCAAGACAGTTAAGGCATCTTGCAACTTCTGTGGAGTAGCAACTCATGACTCAAAGGACTGCACTGAGGAGGTGAACTTTGTTGGGAATAAACAACAAAATGACTTGTACTCAAGCACCTACAACCCCGGATGGAGGAACCACCCATTTCTCATGAGGAGGTCAATAGAGATCACAGGGCCAAAATCAGAATACTTATAAGCCCCCACATTTGCAGAATCGCGCTCAGAATGATAAAGGTCCCGGAGAAAACAAGATTAACAACTTAATGGGACAAATGAATGAAAGGTGTAACAAGTTGGAAAAATTAGTCACTGAAAACGTAGCAGGACAGAAATTGTTGAGTGAACAAATGGCAACTATGTTGAAGGCGGTGACTCAAAGAGAAAAAGGAGCACTCCCAAGTCAAGTGGAACCAAATCCCAATGAAAAGTACAATGCAATCTTCATGGAAAAGGAGGAACCAAAAGAGGAGAAGGCTCAACTTGAGTCTCAGCAGGTAAGTAACTTTCTCCAAGGTTCTAAAACTTTTTGTAAGGATAGGCAAGCTAAGAGGTTATGAGAAAAATTTAGAAAATTGCATGTCAATATTTCTTTTACTAAAATTGTCTGTGAAGTGCCTAAATATGTTAAATTTTTGAAAGAAATAATTTTTAACAAAAACAGGATAGAAGATGAGACTGATATATTGAAAGAGGATTGCTCTGCTATTCTTTTAAAAAAAAAAATTATCATCTAAGCTTAAAGATTCAGGAACTTTTGATGTTTCTTGTTCAATTGGTAATAATACCTTTAAGGCACTATGTGATTTAGGATCAAATATAAATTTAATGCCTTTGTCTGTGTGGAGAAAATTGAATTTGCAGGAACCACAACCTACTTACATGTCTTTGCAGTTAGCTGACAGAACTCTTGTTTATCCAAGAGAAATAATAGAGGATATGCTGGTTAAGGTAGGAAAATTTATTTTTCCAGTGGATTTTGTAGTTTTAGATATGGAGGAAGACAAAGATGTCCCTATTATTTTAGGAAGATCATTCTTGGCAACAGAAGATGCTACCATTCAAGTGAAGAAGGGAACCATGACTCTGAGAATTGAAGATGAGGAAGAAGTATTTAATATATATAACTCTCACAAAAATTCTCCCTCTGTTGGAACCTAAACGATTGAGAAGTTTAGACCCTCATTAATTTTGATGATAACAAAGTAATTCTCAAGAGAACAATTTATCTTCTAACATATCTTTTGAGTGTACAGGTATCAAAGATTCATATATATGTACAAATCACTCAAGGAAGAAAAAGAAATTTACAAAAGAATTGAATACAATCCACTAGTGTCAACATCCGAACCCACTCCAGCGTCTTGCTAACAGCAAGCGTCCAGTAGTGTTACTTCATGACACGTGGTATACTCAATTGCTGCGAGCGTCCGTCCTCTGTTCTGAGCGAGCGTCTGATCTCTTTAATGAAGCACGTGATGATCACGTTTTTGCTCTTAGCCTCAGACTTTTCTGGAACGGAATTCGAATTTGATTTTGTGCGCTCATTTTGATGTACGAGGAAGCAAAGGTGACACCTTTAGCATAAGACAAAAATCGTACAAGGCAATTACAAATTACAGATAGTACGAAAACGATAATGTGTACTATTCTGATATTCTCTGGAAAGGAAGAAAAGGACTACATTTCAAATTACCTCACTCAATGGAAAGGAGATATTCTTACTGCAACGGTAATACCCTTGAAGACTCCTATAAATACCCCAATGTATTCATTGAAGACGAGTTGGAAAAACTGTGAAGAAACTTCATTCTGAAAGCAATTCTACGCAAGTGAACAATCAAGTTTCGTACCAAGTTTCCGGTCTACATAGAACTGAACTCAGCGTCTTATACTTTCTTTTAGAAAGCTATTCTGTTTTGAGCTTAATCTTTTCATCCTCTCTGTGAGAGTTATTTTGATTGTATTCAAAAGTAAAATCTCTTTTGTAAACTGTATTTGGCCTAGTTAAGGCTTTGTTCCTCAAAGGCTCGATTGTACTGAGTCGTTTTGAGAAGTTGAGAGTATTGTCAAGTTTGTGACAGAAGAATATGTTGGTGTAAGCCCTAGAGGCCAATGTTTTTCCTTTGGACTTATATTTTGTATCATGTCATTTATTTATTATATGAGGCATTTTCAGTTATTATGTTTGTTTCAACGTAATAAAGTCCTTGAGTAAAAGTTTGTTTTCAATAGAACATCGAGTAGACGACTCGGTTGTGAGATACTAAAGAACTTACTCTAAATATCCGTAGCCGAGTATTATTATTATTAAGGACAATAATAATGCATCAAGACTATTATGTGGGTGGACTGATAACCTCATCTCACAGGTTATAGATATAAGATATCAAGTCACCACATAGGTACACATTAGGGTAATTGTGTACTGGATTGACCCGCCATGAGAATACTACATAGTGTGTTATGTAAGTGTCATGAGTTATTCTCATAGTGATAGTGGTGTATGCCACCCTCAGACCTGAAACCACTATGGTCCCTACATGAGGAGTTGGGTGTTTTATTGCCGTCAAACATTGTCTGTAACAGGACAATTATAAAGTCGGTTAACTGGGCACTCAACGAGTCATGCAAAGAGACATGAGTGACCTAGATGGGATTTTCCCCTCCTACATAACAGGAGTAATATCTGTGGGCCCCTTGATAGAGTATGACTGTAAAATGCATGGCCATGCTGAAATAAGTCAATATGAGATATTGATCTTATTTGTTGTTACTAAGTCTACTCGGGCATCAAGGAATATAATATTGAACTATACAAGGGTGACACATACTATGCCTTGTGTTCAATATAGATATAAGGGCAAAAGGTTAATTATACACATGATCATTATCACGGAAAGGTTACGTCACAACACTGACATTCTCGTTACTTGGGTAGCAGTGATGTGTTGCTAGACACCGCTCACTGTTTATAATATTAAATAGTGATTTAATATTATTGCCAACGTTACGGGAACCTACAGGGTCACACACATGAGAACAGGCTAATGGGAGATTAAATAAATGAGTGAGACTCATTTTATTTACGATGCACCAGCGCGAGTCAAGAAAGACGCAGACCACGATAAGTTACGGTGCGCTGAGAGCACACGGTAAACTACGGTGCGCTAGGTCAGTCTTAAGTGAAGTCTATAAATAGACTCGTTAAGACTGAAGTCAAAACACGAAATTAAAACCCTAGCCGTTTCAAAGATCGTGACTTGCATCGGGGCTGGTTCCGTACGTCACCTAGCACTGGGATGGAGACCGCTCCCATTCTGGTCGCCGTGTGGACTACGTAGAGGCGTTGTTTTCTGTGCGACGCTCGTGCTCGATTCCAATTTTCGTCTGCAAACGATCTGCGCTACAAGAGGTAATTCATATAACCCTGAGTCATGACCATTCGCAAGGATCCATGGAAGGGAAAGTTTAAATTTCCGCTGCGTTTTTAATCTCTGTTATTGCGCTATTTCCCTACAGAATACTCTTGAGGAAAATTGTAATCAGGTGATTATAGTGAAAAATCCTTCAAGAACGAAGGGACTAGACGTAGCTACCAGTTGGTGGTGAACTAGTATAAATCTCTGTGTCTCATCCTTTACTGCTTTACATTTATCTTTACCTTGCTCAGTAAAATAAGTTTTTAATAAACTGTTTAATTTCTGCATCCGGTTTAATCTGCATCTGATATATACAAACAGTTTTGAAAAACCTGTGTTGAAGATTTTACGTATAGTTTGCGAAAAGTTTTTGAACACAATTCAACTCCCCTTCTTGTGTTCACGTTCAGTTGGTACCAGAGCTCGGCCTCTTGGTTGAGCACTTAACAGTGTTAAGAGAAAAGATCCTCTACTGTGAACATGTCTACTGAAGGTGGTCATATGAACCGTCCTCCTCTATTCGATGGAGAAAAATTTGATTACTGGAAAGATAAGATAAAAGTTTTCTTTGAGACACAACAACTTGAGTTGTGGGATATAGTTCAAAGTGGTTACATTCCTCCCGCTAATCCTCGTGGTGTTGCTATAGCCAGAGAAGATTGGAATGATGAGCAGAAAAAGAGATATCAAATCAATCAAAAGGCTAGATTCATTCTTATCATGCTATGTGACAGAAAAAGAATATGATAAATGTGGCAAATTTGATAATCGCCAAAGAAATTGAGACTCACTTGTTTTATCTTACGAAGGCTCGCCAAGTAAGAGAAACCAAAGCTATCATGTTGGTTCGCCAATACGAGTTGTTCAAAATGGAAGATGGTGAAAGCATTGAAACCATGTTTGGAAGATTTCAAACACTTGTTCATGGGTTACAGGCCCTTGGAAAAAGTTACACTACACCTGACCATATTAGAAAGATCTTAAGAAGCTTGACTAAGCAGTGGAGACCCAAGGTCACTGCTATTCAGGAAGCAAAAGATCTAAATGTCCTACGACTTGAAGATCTTATGAGTTCGTTGAAAGCTAATGAACTTGAGCTAAATGAAGAAGAACCGGTCAAAAAGGGCAAGTCTATTGCCTTAAAAGTCTCTCAACATAAAGTCAGTTCTTCCAAAGCCCTTCAGGCTGAAGAAGAAGAATCAGAAGATGAAGCTTCAGAAGGAGATGCTGACACATCAGAAGATGAGCTCGCGTTTATATCCAGAAAGATACAAAGAATATGGAAGAAAAGAAACTTCAGAAGGAAGTTTCAGAAGAAAGATACTAAGGACAAGAAAGAGAGCAAGGACAAGGCTCAAGTCATTTGCTATGAATGTAAAAAGCCTGGACATTTCAAGTCTGAATGTCCTAATCTTAAGGAGAAGTCCACAAGAAGTTCTTTCAAGAAAAAGAAGAAGAGCCTCATGGCTACATGGGAAGATCTAGATTCATCCTCATCTGAGGAAGATAATGAAGTAGTAGCAAATCTCGCTCTCATGGCGTATTAATCGACCTTGATTCGTAAGAAGAAGTTGAAGAGGTAATAGTATATGATTCCTACTCAACTTCAACTTGCATTTGATGATCTTCTTAAGGACTCTGCCACTCTCTGTTGAGTATAAGAATTTGAAAAAGAAATTTTCAAAATTATCACAAGATTTTTAAGCTTTAAACAAAGAAAATTTGTACTCAACAAAGAAAATCGTTTAAAATCGGAAATCAGCATCTGATGGATAACCAGCGTCTGATCGCTAATAAGCAACCAGAAGTTGAGAGCTCTCAAGCTGAAAGCTCTAAAGTTACAGGCAATCCTAAATGCAAATCAAATGATTATGAATATGCTTTTCAAAAGTTTCTAGCAGAGAGTGTAACTCGTAGCAAGCAAGCTTCAATGATTTGGGGTGTCAGTAAAACGACAACTCATGGTCTTGATTATATATCAGATGAACCTCTTTTAGAAAATGATTCAACATCTGATAAATCCAATAATCATAGTAAATGCTTGCACTGTACTTACTGCAATAAACCTGGTCACTTGAAAAGTGCATGTACTGTTTTTAAAACTGTGAAGGATAAGCCTCCTTCAAGAACTAACAAGAAAGGACCCAAAAAGATATGGGTACCTAAAGATAAAATATTCTATGTTGCAGACATGCTTAGCAACAAAGTCAACACACCTATCTTGGTACTTAGACAGTGGATGCTCGCGTCACATGACGGGAGAAAAGCATATGTTCCAAGAACTAAGGCCTAAAGAAGCTGGATTTGTTGGTTTCGAAGGAAACCAGAAAGGTAAAATAGTTGGAATTGGTCGCATTGGTAAAGGCTATCTTCCCTCTATTGATAATGTACTATATGTTGAAGGACTTAAACATAGCTTATTGAGCATAAGTCAATTATGTGACAATGGTTATGAAGTCATCTTTACAGAAACTGGATGTCTAGTAAAAATCAAGAAAGACGGCTCTACTTTCTTTACTGCTAAGAGGAAACAAAATATTTACAAAATTGATCTCTCTGAGCTTGTAAAACAAGATGTCAAGTGTCTCATGTCTGTTGACGAAGAACAATGGATTTGGCACAAGAGATTGGGTCATGCCAATTTGAGATTAATCTCAAAATTAAACAAGCACAGTCTTGTCAGAGGCTTACCAAATCTCAAGTATCAATCCGATGCTCTCTGTGAGACATGTCAAAGAGGAAAACAAGTCAAAACTTATTTTCATTCAAAAAATGTTGTTTCAACCTCTAGACCACTTGAGCTTTTGCATCTTGATCTTTTTGGTCCAACAAGGACAGCCTCTTTAACTGAAAAGAAATATGGGTTAGTCATTGTTGATGATTTTACTCGATGGACATGGGTTAGATTCCTTGCTCACAAAGATGAGTCATACAAGGTCTTTACTGTATTATTATTATTAAGGACAATAATAATGCATCAAGACTATTATGTGGGTGGGTGATAACCTCATCTCACAAAGTTATAGATATGAGATATCAAGTCACCACATAGGTACACATTAGGGTAATTGTGTATTGGATTGACCCGCCATGAGAATACTACATAGTGTGTTATGTAAGTGTCATGAGTTATTCTCATAGTGATAGTGGTGTATGCCACCCTCGCACTGAAACCACTATGGTCCCTACATGAGGAGTTGGGTGTTTTATTGCCGTCAAACATTGTCCTGTAACAGACAATTATAAAGTCGATTAGCTGGGCACTCAACGAGTCATGCAAAGAGACATGAGTGACCTAGATGGGATTTGCCCCTCCTACATAACAGAGTAATATCTGTGGGCCCCTTGATAGAGTATGACTCAGAAATGCATGGCCATGCTGAAATAAGTCAATATGAGATATTGATCTTATTTGTTGTTACTAAGTCTACTCGGGCATCAAGGAATATAATATTGAACTATACAAGGGTGACACATACTATGCCTTGTGTTCAATATAGATATAAGGGCAAAAGGTTAATTATACACATGATCATTATCACGGAAAGGTTACGTCACAACACTGACATTCTCGTTACTTGGGTAGCAGTGATGTGTTGCTAGACACCGCCATCGCTTATAATATTAAATAGTGATTTAATATTATTGCCAACGTTACGGGAACCTACAGGGTCACACACATGAGAACAGGCTAATAGGAGATTAAATAAATGAGTGAGACTCATTTTATTCGGTGGTGCATTCTTACGATGCACCAGCGCGAGTCAAGAAAGACGCAGAACACGATAAGTTACGGTGCGCTGAGAGCACACGGTAAGCTACGGTGCGCTAGGTCAGTCTTAAGTGAAGTCTATAAATAGACTCATTAAGACTGAAGTCAAAACACGGAATTAAAACCCTAGCCGTTTCAAAGATCGTGACTTGCATCGTGACTGGTTCCGTACGTCAGCTAGCACTGTGACGGAGACCGCTCCCATTCGAAGGCTGTTCGTGTGGACTACGTAGAGGCGTTGTTTTCTGTGCGACGCTCGTGCTCGATTCCAATTTTCGTCTGCAAACGATCTGCGCTACAAGAGGTAATTCATATAACCCTGAGTCATGACCATTCGCAAGGATCCATGGAAGGGAAAGTTTAAATTTCCGCTGCGTTTTTAATCTCTGTTATTGCGCTATTTCCCTACAGAATACTCTTGAGGAAAATTGTAATCAGGTGATTATAGTGAAAAATCCTTCAAGAACGAAGGGACTAGACGTAGCTACCAGTTGGTGGTGAACTAGTATAAATCTCTGTGTCTCATCCTTTACTGCTTTACATTTATCTTTACCTTGCTCAGTAAAATAAGTTTTTAATAAACTGTTTAATTTCTGCATCCGGTTTAATCTGCATCTGATATATACAAACAGTTTTGAAAAACCTGTGTTGAAGATTTTACGTATAGTTTGCGAAAAGTTTTTGAACACAATTCAACTCCCCTTCTTGTGTTCACGTTCAGTTGGTACCAGAGCTCGACCTCTTGGTTGAGCACTTAACAGTGTTAAGAGAAAAGATCCTCTACTGTGAACATGTCTACTGAAGGTGGTCATATGAACCGTCCTCCTCTATTCGATGGAGAAAAATTTGATTACTGGAAAGATAAGATAAAAGTTTTCTTTGAGACACAACAACTTGAGTTGTGGGATATAGTTCAAAGTGGTTACATTCCTCCCGCTAATCCTCGTGGTGTTGCTATAGCCAGAGAAGATTGGAATGATGAGCAGAAAAAGAGATATCAAATCAATCAAAAGGCTAGATTCATTCTTATATGTGCTATGACAGAAAAAGAATATGATAAATGTGGCAAATTTGATACTGCCAAAGAAATCTGAGACTCACTTGTTTTATCTTACGAAGGCTCGCCAAGTAAGAGAAACCAAAGCTAGCATGTTGGTTCGCCAATACGAGTTGTTCAAAATGGAAGATGGTGAAAGCATTGAAACCATGTTTGGAAGATTTCAAACACTTGTTCATGGGTTACAGACCCTTGGAAAAAGTTACACTACACGACCATATTAGAAAGATCTTAAGAAGCTTGACTAAGCAAAGGAGACCCAAGGTCACTGCTATTCAGAAGCAAAGATCTAAATGTCCTACGACTTGAAGATCTTATGAGTTCGTTGAAAGCTCATGAACTTGAGCTAAATGAAGAAGAACCAGGTCAAAAAGGGCAAGTCTATTGCCTTAAAAGTCTCTCAACATAAAGTCATTTCTTCCAAAGCCCTTCAGTCAAGAAGAAGAATCGAAGATGAAGCTTGAAGGAGATCTTGACACATCGTAAGATGAGCTCGCGTTTATATCCGTAAAGATACAAAGAATATGGAAGAAAAGAAACTTCGTAAGGAAGTTTCGTAAGAAAGATACTAAGGACAAGAAAGAGAGCAAGGACAAGGCTCAAGTCATTTGCTATGAATGTAAAAGCCTGGACATTTCAAGTCCGAATGTCCTAATCTTAAGGAGAAGTCCACAAGAAGTTCTTTCAAGAAAAAGAAGAAGAGCCTCATGGCTATATGGGAAGATCTAGATTCATCCTCATCTGAGGAAGATAATGAAGTAGTAGCAAATCTCGCCTCATGGCGGATAATCGACCTTGATTCGTAAGAAGAAGTTGAAGAGGTAATAGTATATGATTCCTACTCAACTTCAACTTGCATTTGATGATCTTCTTAAGGACTCGCCACTCTCTGTTGAGTATAAGAATTTGAAAAAGAAATTTTCAAAATTATCACAAGATTTTTAAGCTTTAAACAAAGAAAAATTTGTACTCAACAAAGAAAATCGTCGAAAATCGAAATCAAGATCGATGGATAACCAAGCGTCGATCGCTAATAAGCAACCGTAAGTTGAGAGCTCTCAAGCTGAAAGCTCTAAAGTTACTGAGCAATCCTAAATGCAAATCAAATGATTATGAATATGCTTTTCAAAAGTTTCTAGCAGAGAGTGTAACTCGTAGCAAGCAAGCTTCAATGATTTGGGGTGTCAGTAAAACGACAACTCATGGTCTTGATTATATATCAGATGAACCTCTTTTAGAAAATGATTCAACATCTGATAAATCCAATAATCATAGTAAATGCTTGCACTGTACTTCATCGCAATAAACCTGGTCACTTGAAAAGTGCATGTCGCTTTTAAAACTGTGAAGGATAAGCCTCCTTCAAGAACTAACAAGAAAGGACCCAAAAAGATATGGGTACCTAAAGATAAAATATTCTATGTTGCAGACATGCTTAGCAACAAAGTCAACACACCTATCTTGGTACTTAGACACTGGATGCTCGCGTCACATGACGGGAGAAAAGCATATGTTCCAAGAACTAAGGCCTAAAGAAGCTGGATTTGTTGGTTTCGAAGGAAACCAGAAAGGTAAAATAGTTGGAATTGGTCGCATTGGTAAAGGCTATCTTCCCTCTATTGATAATGTACTATATGTTGAAGGACTTAAACATAGCTTATTGAGCATAAGTCAATTATGTGACAATGGTTATGAAGTCATCTTTACAGAAACTGGATGTCTAGTAAAAATCAAGAAAGACGGCTCTACTTTCTTTACTGCTAAGAGGAAACAAAATATTTACAAAATTGATCTCTCTGAGCTTGTAAAACAAGATGTCAAGTGTCTCATGTCTGTTGACGAAGAACAATGGATTTGGCACAAGAGATTGGGTCATGCCAATTTGAGATTAATCTCAAAATTAAACAAGCACAGTCTTGTCAGAGGCTTACCAAATCTCAAGTATCAATCCGATGCTCTCTGTGAGACATGTCAAAGAGGAAAACAAGTCAAAACTTATTTTCATTCAAAAAATGTTGTTTCAACCTCTAGACCACTTGAGCTTTTGCATCTTGATCTTTTTGGTCCAACAAGGACAGCCTCTTTAACTGAAAAGAAATATGGGTTAGTCATTGTTGATGATTTTACTCGATGGACATGGGTTAGATTCCTTGCTCACAAAGATGAGTCATACAAGGTCTTTACTGTATTATTATTATTAAGGACAATAATAATGCATCAAGACTATTATGTGGGTGGACTGATAACCTCATCTCACAGGTTATAGATATGAGATATCAAGTCACCACATAGGTACACATTAGGGTAATTGTGTATTGGATTGACCCGCCATGAGAATACTACATAGTGTGTTATGTAAGTGTCATGAGTTATTCTCATAGTGATAGTGGTGTATGCCACCCTCAGACCTGAAACCACTATGGTCCCTACATGAGGAGTTGGGTGTTTTATTGCCGTCAAACATTGTCTGTAACAGGACAATTATAAAGTCGGTTAACTGGGCACTCAACGAGTCATGCAAAGAGACATGAGTGACCTAGATGGGATTTGCCCCTCCTACATAACAGGAGTAATATCTGTGGGCCCCTTGATAGAGTATGACTGTAAAATGCATGGCCATTCTGAAATAAGTCAATATGAGATATTGATCTTATTTGTTGTTACTAAGTCTACTCGGGCATCAAGGAATATAATATTGAACTATACAAGGGTGACACATACTATGCCTTGTGTTCAATATAGATATAAGGGCAAAAGGTTAATTATACACATGATCATTATCACGGAAAGGTTACGTCACAACACTGACATTCTCGTTACTTGGGTAGCAGTGATGTGTTGCTAGACACCGCTCACTGTTTATAATATTAAATAGTGATTTAATATTATTGCCAACGTTACATGAACCTACTGTGGTCACACACATGAGAACAAAGCTAATAGGAGATTAAATAAATGAGTGAGACTCATTTTATTCGGTGGTGCATTCTTACGATGCACCAGCGAAGTCAAGAAAGACGCAGAACACGATAAGTTACGGCGCCGAGAGCACACTGTAGCTTACGGCAGCGCTAGGTCGGGCTTTAAGTGAAGTCTATAAATAGACTCGTTAAGACTGAAGTCAAAACACGGAATTAAAACCCTAGCCGTTTCAAAGATCGTGACTTGCATCGTGACTGGTTCCGTACGTCAGTTAGCACTGTGACGGAGACCGCTCCCATTCGAAGGGTGTTCGTGTGGACTACGTAGAGGCATTGTTTTCTGCGGCGACGCCTTGCTCGATTCCAATTTTTGCGGCAAACGATCTGCGCTACAAGAGGTAATTCATATAACCCTGAGTCATGACCATTCGCAAGGATCCATGGAAGGGAAAGTTTAAAATTCATTGCGTTTTTAATCTCTGTTATTGCGCTATTTCCTACGTAATACTCTTGAGGAAAATTGTAATCAGGTGATTATAGTGAAAAATCCTTCAAGAACGAAGGGACTAGACGTAGCTACCAGTTGGTGGTGAACTAGTATAAATCTCTGTGTCTCATCCTTTACTGCTTTACATTTATCTTTACCTTGCTCAGTAAAATAAGTTTTTAATAAACTGTTTAATTTCTGCATCCGGTTTAATCTGCATCTGATATATACAAACAGTTTTGAAAAACCTGTGTTGAAGATTTTACGTATAGTTTGCGAAAAGTTTTTGAACACAATTCAACTCCCCTTCTTGTGTTCACGTTCAGTTGGTACCAGAGCTCGACCTCTTGGTTGAGCACTTAATGATGTTAAGAGAAAAGATCCTCATCATGAACATGTCTATCAAGGTGGTCATATGAACCGCCCTCCTCTATTCGATGGAGAAAAATTTGATTCTTGGAAAGATAAGATAAAAGTTTTCTTTGAGACACAACAACTTGAGTTGTGGGATATAGTTCAAAGTGGTTACATTCCTCCCGCTAATCCTCGTGGTGTTGCTATAGCCAGAGAAGATTGGAATGATGAGCAGAAAAAGAGATATCAAATCAATCAAAAGGCTAGATTCATTCTTATATGTGCTATGACAGAAAAAGAATATGATAAATGTGGCAAATTTGATACTGCCAAAGAAATCTGAGACTCACTTGTTTTATCTTACGAAGGCTCTGCCCAAGTAAGAGAAACCAAAGCTAGCATGTTGGTTCGCCAATACGAGTTGTTCAAAATGGAAGATGGTGAAAGCATTGAAACCATGTTTGGAAGATTTCAAACACTTGTTCATGGGTTACAGGCCCTTGGAAAAAGTTACACTACACCTGACCATATTAGAAAGATCTTAAGAAGCTTGACTAAGCAGTGGAGACCCAAGGTCACTGCTATTCAGGAAGCAAAAGATCTAAATGTCCTACGACTTGAAGATCTTATGAGTTCGTTGAAAGCTCATGAACTTGAGCTAAATGAAGAAGAACCGGTCAAAAAGGGCAAGTCTATTGCCTTAAAAGTCTCTCAACATAAAGTCAGTTCTTCCAAAGCCCTTCAGGCTGAAGAAGAAGAATCAAGATGAAGCTTGAAGGAGATCTTGACACATCGTAAGATGAGCTCGCGTTAATATCCAGAAAGATACAAAGAATATGGAAGAAAAGAAACTTCAGAAGGAAGTTTCAGAAGAAAGATACTAAGGACAAGAAAGAGAGCAAGGACAAGGCTCAAGTCATTTGCTATGAATGTAAAAAGCCCGACATTTCAAGTCTGAATGTCCTAATCTTAAGGAGAAGTCCACAAGAAGTTCTTTCAAGAAAAAGAAGAAGAGCCTCATGGCTACATGGGAAGATCTAGATTCATCCTCATCTGAGGAAGATAATGAAGTAGTAGCAAATCTCGCTCTCATGGCGTACAATCGACCTTGATTCGTAAGAAGAAGTTGAAGAGGTAATAGTATATGATTCCTACTCGAACTTCAACTTGCATTTGATGATCTTCTTAAGGACTCGCCACTCTCTCTGTTGAGTATAAGAATTTGAAAAAGAAATTTTCAAAATTATCACAAGATTTTTAAGCTTTAAACAAAGAAAAATTTGTACTCAACAAAGAAAATCGTGAAAACTGAAAATCAAGATCGATGGATAACCAGCCTGATCGCTAATAAGCAACCAAGTTGAGAGCTCTCAAGTCGAAAGCTCTAAAGTTACAGAGCAATCCTAAATGCAAATCAAATGATTATGAATATGCTTTTCAAAAGTTTCTAGCAGAGAGTGTAACTCGTAGCAAGCAAGCTTCAATGATTTGGGGTGTCAAGAAAGCGACAACTCATGGTCTTGATTATATATCGATGAACCTCTTTTAGAAAATGATTCAACATCCGATAAATCCAATAATCATAGTAAATGCTTGCAATCAGTACTTCATCGCAATAAACCTGGTCACTTGAAAAGTGCATGTACTGCTTTTTAAAACCGTGAAGGATAAGCCTCCTTCAAGAACTAACAAGAAAGGACCCAAAAGATATGGGTACCTAAAGATAAAATATTCTATGTTGCGTACATGCTTAGCAACAAAGTCAACACACCTATCTTGGTACTTAGACAAGGATGCTCGCGTCACATGACGGGAGAAAAGCATATGTTCCAAGAACTAAGGCCTAAAGAAAGCTGGATTTGTTGGTTTCAAGGAAACCGTAAAGGTAAAATAGTTGGAATTGGTCGCATTGGTAAAGGCTATCTTCCTCTATTGATAATGTACTATATGTTGAAGGACTTAAACATAGCTTATTGAGCATAAGTCAATTATGTGACAATGGTTATGAAGTCATCTTTACGTAACTGGATGTCTAGTAAAAATCAAGAAAGACGGCTCTACTTTCTTTCTTGCTAAGAGGAAACAAAATATTTACAAAATTGATCTCTCCGAGCTTGTAAAACAAGATGTCAAGTGTCTCATGTCCATTGACGAAGAACAATGGATTTGGCACAAGAGATTGGGTCATGCCAATTTGAGATTAATCTCAAAATTAAACAAGCACGCCTTGTCAGAGGCTTACCAAATCTCAAGTATCAATCTGATGCTCTCTGTGAGACATGTCAAAGAGGAAAACAAGTCAAAACTTATTTTCATTCAAAAAATGTTGTTTCAACCTCTAGACCACTTGAGCTTTTGCATCTTGATCTTTTTGGTCCAACAAGGACAGCCTCTTTAACTGAAAAGAAATATGGGTTAGTCATTGTTGATGATTTTACTCGATGGACATGGGTTAGATTCCTTGCTCACAAAGATGAGTCATACAAGGTCTTTACTGTATTATTATTATTAAGGACAATAATAATGCATCAAGACTATTATGTGGGTGGACTGATAACCTCATCTCACAGGTTATAGATATGAGATATCAAGTCACCACATAGGTACACATTAGGGTAATTGTGTATTGGATTGACCCGCCATGAGAATACTACATAGTGTGTTATGTAAGTGTCATGAGTTATTCTCATAGTGATAGTGGTGTATGCCACCCTCAGACCTGAAACCACTATGGTCCCTACATGAGGAGTTGGGTGTTTTATTGCTGTCAAACATTGTCTGTAACAGGACAATTATAAAGTCGGTTAACTGGGCACTCAACGAGTCATGCAAAGAGACATGAGTGACCTAGATGGGATTTGCCCCTCCTACATAACAGGAGTAATATCTGTGGGCCCCTTGATAGAGTATGATCAGTAAATGCATGGCCATGCTTTGAAATAAGTCAATATGAGATATTGATCTTATTTGTTGTTACTAAGTCTACTCGGGCATCAAGGAATATAATATTGAACTATACAAGGGTGACACATACTATGCCTTGTGTTCAATATAGATATAAGGGCAAAAGGTTAATTATACACATGATCATTATCACGGAAAGGTTACGTCACAACACTGACATTCTCGTTACTTGGGTAGCAGTGATGTGTTGCTAGACACCGCCATCGCTTATAATATTAAATAGTGATTTAATATTATTGCCAACGTTACGGAACCTACTGTGGTCACACACATGAGAACAAAGCTAATAGGAGATTAAATAAATGAGTGAGACTCATTTTATTCGGTGGTGCATTCTTACGATGCACCAAATAGCGAGTCAAGAAAGACGCAGAACACGATAAGTTACGGTCGCCGAGAGCACACGTAAGCTACTGTCGCTAGGTCGGGCTTTAAGTGAAGTCTATAAATAGACTCATTAAGATCAAGTCAAAACACTAATTAAAACCCTAGCCGTTTCAAAGATCGTGACTTGCATCGTGGATCGGTTCAGACGTCGGCTAGCTGTGACGAGACCGCCTCCCATTCGAAGGTTGTTCGTGTGGACTACGTAGAGGCATTGTTTTCTATGCGGCGCTCGTGCTCGATTCCAATTTTTCGCCTGGCAAACGATCTGCGCTACAAGAGGTAATTCATATAACCCTGAGTCATGACCATTCGCAAGGATCCATGGAAGGGAAAGTTTAAAATTCCGCTGCGTTTTTAATCTCTGTTATTGCGCTATTTCCCTACAGAATACTCTTGAGGAAAATTGTAATCAGGTGATTATAGTGAAAAATCCTTCAAGAACGAAGGGACTAGACGTAGCTACCAGTTGGTGGTGAACTAGTATAAATCTGTGTCTCATCCTTATCGCTTTACATTTATCTTTACCTTGCTCAAGAAAATAAGTTTTTAATAAAGCTGTTTAATTCTACGTGATCCGGTTTAATCTGCATCGATATATACAAACAGCTTTGAAAAACTGTGTTGAAGATTTTACGTATAGTTTGCGAAAAGTTTTTGAACACAATTCAACTCCCTTCTTGTGTTCAAGTTCGGTTGGTACCAGAGCTCGACCTCTTGGTTGAGCACTTAACGCAGTTAAGAGAAAAGATCCTCATCGTGAACATGTCTCATCAAGGTGGTCATATGAACCGCCCTCCTCTATTCGATGGAGAAAAATTTGATTCTTGGAAAGATAAGATAAAAGTTTTCTTTGAGACACAACAACTTGAGTTGTGGGATATAGTTCAAAGTGGTTACATTCCTCCCGCTAATCCTCGTGGTGTTGCTATAGCCAGAGAAGATTGGAATGATGAGCAGAAAAAGAGATATCAAATCAATCAAAAGGCTAGATTCATTCTTATATGTGCTATGACAGAAAAAGAATATGATAAATGTGGCAAATTTGATCCTGCCAAAGAAATCTGAGACTCACTTGTTTTATCTTACGAAGGCTCTGCCCAAGTAAGAGAAACCAAAGCTAGCATGTTGGTTCGCCAATACGAGTTGTTCAAAATGGAAGATGGTGAAAGCATTGAAACCATGTTTGGAAGATTTCAAACACTTGTTCATGGGTTACAGGCCCTTGGAAAAAGTTACACTACACCTGACCATATTAGAAAGATCTTAAGAAGCTTGACTAAGCAGTGGAGACCCAAGGTCATCGCTATTCAGAAGCAAAGATCTAACTGTCCTCCGACTTGAAGATCTTATGAGTTCGTTGAAAGCTCATGAACTTGAGCTAAATGAAGAAGAACCGGTCAAAAAGGGCAAGTCTATTGCCTTAAAAGTCTCTCAACATAAAGTCAGTTCTTCCAAAGCCCTTCAGGCTGAAGAAGAAGAATCAGAAGATGAAGCTTCAGAAGGAGATGCTGACACATCAGAAGATGAGCTCGCGTTTATATCCAGAAAGATACAAAGAATATGGAAGAAAAGAAACTTCAGAAGGAAGTTTCAGAAGAAAGATACTAAGGACAAGAAAGAGAGCAAGGACAAGGCTCAAGTCATTTGCTATGAATGTAAAAAGCCTGGACATTTCAAGTCTGAATGTCCTAATCTTAAGGAGAAGTCCACAAGAAGTTCTTTCAAGAAAAAGAAGAAGAGCCTCATGGCTACATGGGAAGATCTAGATTCATCCTCATCTGAGGAAGATAATGAAGTAGTAGCAAATCTCGCTCTCATGGCAGACACTGACCTTGATTCAGAAGAAGAAGTTGAAGAGGTAATAGTATATGATTCCTACTCTGAACTTCAACTTGCATTTGATGATCTTCTTAAGGACTCTGCCACTCTCTCTGTTGAGTATAAGAATTTGAAAAAGAAATTTTCAAAATTATCACAAGATTTTTAAGCTTTAAACAAAGAAAAATTTGTACTCAACAAAGAAAATCAGAAGCTGAAAACTGAAAATCAGCATCTGATGGATAACCAGCGTCTGATCGCTAATAAGCAACCAGAAGTTGAGAGCTCTCAAGCTGAAAGCTCTAAAGTTACAGGCAATCCTAAATGCAAATCAAATGATTATGAATATGCTTTTCAAAAGTTTCTAGCAGAGAGTGTAACTCGTAGCAAGCAAGCTTCAATGATTTGGGGTGTCAGTAAAACGACAACTCATGGTCTTGATTATATATCAGATGAACCTCTTTTAGAAAATGATTCAACATCTGATAAATCCAATAATCATAGTAAATGCTTGCACTGTACTTACTGCAATAAACCTGGTCACTTGAAAAGTGCATGTACTGTTTTTAAAACTGTGAAGGATAAGCCTCCTTCAAGAACTAACAAGAAAGGACCCAAAAAGATATGGGTACCTAAAGATCAAATATTCTATGTTGCAGACATGCTTAGCAACAAAGTCAACACACCTATCTTGGTACTTAGACAGTGGATGCTCGCGTCACATGACGGGAGAAAAGCATATGTTCCAAGAACTAAGGCCTAAAGAAGCTGGATTTGTTGGTTTCGAAGGAAACCAGAAAGGTAAAATAGTTGGAATTGGTCGCATTGGTAAAGGCTATCTTCCCTCTATTGATAATGTACTATATGTTGAAGGACTTAAACATAGCTTATTGAGCATAAGTCAATTATGTGACAATGGTTATGAAGTCATCTTTACAGAAACTGGATGTCTAGTAAAAATCAAGAAAGACGGCTCTACTTTCTTTACTGCTAAGAGGAAACAAAATATTTACAAAATTGATCTCTCTGAGCTTGTAAAACAAGATATCAAGTGTCTCATGTCTGTTGACGAAGAACAATGGATTTGGCACAAGAGATTGGGTCATGCCAATTTGAGATTAATCTCAAAATTAAACAAGCACAGTCTTGTCAGAGGCTTACCAAATCTCAAGTATCAATCCGATGCTCTCTGTGAGACATGTCAAAGAGGAAAACAAGTCAAAACTTATTTTCATTCAAAAAATGTTGTTTCAACCTCTAGACCACTTGAGCTTTTGCATCTTGATCTTTTTGGTCCAACAAGGACAGCCTCTTTAACTGAAAAGAAATATGGGTTAGTCATTGTTGATGATTTTACTCAATGGACATGGGTTAGATTCCTTGCTCACAAAGATGAGTCATACAAGGTCTTTACTGTATTATGCAAAACAGTTCAAAATGAAAAAGGAATTTGCATTTCTTCTATTAGAAGTGATCATGGGGGAGAATTTGAAAATGAAAGTTTTCAAAAATTTTGCGATGATAACGGCATCTCCCACAATTTCTCCTCTCCTAGAACACCTCAACAAAATGGTGTTGTAGAAAGGAAGAATAGGTCCCTCCAAGAAATGGCCAGGACCATGATCAATGAAGCTAACATTGCAAAACATTTTTGGGCAGAAGCAGTAAACACCGCTTGTTACATTCAAAATAGAATTTCTATTAGACCTATTTTGAAGAAGACTCCATATGAACTGTGGAAAGGAAGGAAACCAAACATATCATATTTTCATTCATTTGGTTGTACGTGTTACATTTTAAATACTAAGGATCAGCTTGGTAAGTTTGATTCAAAAGTCGACAAAGGAATCTTTTGGGATATTCGAAAGATCTAAAGCTTTTAGAATATACAATAAAGAAACTATGACAAGTGGAAGAATCCATTCATGTCAAATTTGATGACAAGAAGCCCGACATGACCATGTCAGAGCTAGATGAATTATTTTCAGAATTAAATATAGGTAATACTACAAATAGTGAACCTACATCTTCATCTTCCGGTGGTGACCAGACACAAGAATCTTCAGAAGCTGAATTCAGAAAGAGCTAGAAGTACAAAGCCAATCATCCTAAAAATCAAATCATAGGAAAACCTGGAGATAGAGTAAGAGCCAGATCCTCTTTTAAAGAGCATGCAGATATAGCACTACTCTCAGAAATGGAACCTAAAACGATTGATCAAGCATTGAAAGATGAAGGCTGGATTTTGACCATGCAAGAAGAGTTGAATCAGTTTTAAAGAAACGATGTATGGGAGTTGGTTACCTTACCAGAAGATAAACAAGCTATTGGTACTAAATGGGTATTTAGAAACAAGCTTGATGAAGATGGAAAGGTTGTGAGAAACAAGGCAAGATTGGTTCCTCAAGGGTACTCACAGGAAGAAGATATTGATTTTACTGAAACATTTGCACCTGTTGCAAGGTTAGAAGCTATACGCATTTTACTTTCTTTTGCTGCACATCATGATATAATTCTTTATCAAATGGATGTGAAAAGTGCTTTCTTGAATGGTTTTATAACTGAGGAAGTCTTTGTAAAACAACCTCCTGGATTCGAAGACATTAAATTTCGTAACATGTCTTCAAGCTCAAAAGGCCATGTATGGTCTTGGCAAGCTCCCGAGCTTGGTATGAAAGACTGAGTACATTTTTGATGAAAAATGGATTTACCAGAGGTCTAGTAGACACTACTCTTTTTAGAAAAACATCAAACAAGCACTTTATAATTGTTCAAATATATGTTGATGACATTATTTTTGGAGCTACTAATGAAAGCCTTTGCAAAGAATTTTCTAAGCTAATGCAGGCTGAATTCGAGATGAGCATGATGGGTGAACTGAAGTTTTTCCTTGGAATTCAAATCAAACAATGCAATGATGGTATATATATACATCAAAGCAAATATATCAAGGAATTGCTAAAGAAATTCAAAATGGTGGATTGCAAACCTATGTGTACTCCTATGCATCTCACATGTATTCTTAGTAAAGATGAAACTGGTAAAAAGGTAGATCAGAAGATGTACGGAGGTATGATTGGATCTCTACTTTATCTTACAGCTTCAAGACCTGATATTATGTTCAGCGTCTGTCTGTGTGCTAGATTTCAATCAGATCCTAGAGAATCACACTTGAGTCTTTGTTAAAAGAATCTTTAGATATTTGCAAGGATCTACTAATCTTGGTTTGCTTTATAAGAAATCAAAAGATTACAAGTTAGTAGGTTTCTGTGATGCTGACTTTGCTGGAGACCGAATTGAAAGAAAAAGCACAAGTGGAAGCTGCCAATTCCTTGGAGCAAATCTTGTATCTTGTTCAAGCAAAAGGCAAAGCACAATTGCACTCTCAACAAGCAGGTTTAATATATTTCAGCAGCAAGTTGCAGCTCTCAACTTCTGTGGATGAAATATCAACTTGAAGACTATCTGATAAAAGATAGTAACATTCCTATCTTTTGTGATAATACTTCTGCAATCTGTCTTACTAAAAATCCCATATTGCATTCACGAGCCAAGCACATTGAGATTAAGCATCATTTTATAAGAGACTATGTTGAGAAGGGTATTCTCGAAATAAAATTTGTAGACACTGATTATCAGTGGGCTGACATATTTACAAAACCCCTTGCTGATGATAGATTCAATTTTATAAGAAGAAATTTAAATTTTCATCTTATAGAAGAATGATTAATCTCAGTGTCAGATAATATGCACAATCTCAGCATCTGGTATGACATAAGCATGTATATGATTAAGCATCATATTCGTCATGAGCATCATAACTCATCATCTGGTGAATCGGTTGCGTGCGTCCGAGCACACCCACCGTGTCACATGTGTTAAGGACTTAAGCGTCTCATCACATCTACTGAGTCATAATTATTTATGTCTTTCGATAAAATCTTTTTTCTTGATCTTACTTTTCTTTTGGCGTCTGCATTTAATGAAAAGGCGAATCTTTATTTTCTTTTCTTTTTGATTTAATTTTTGTGTGGAAATACGAAGCGGATTTTTTGAAAAAGGACTGTACCATTTTCTATCAACTTTCCCACTACTCCACATTTTTCGCTCCATCACTTCACTCTGCATTTTCTTGCAAAAACTGTTCTCTCTCTCTCTGTGTGTGTTTTCAAACCCTAAAACCTCCATCACTCTCTCTGTAACCGCTACAATGGCCGACAGAAAGGTTGGACAATACACTGCTGCCTTCGATGTCTTCTCTGAGGCAAAACTCCTAAATGAGAACAGGATAGATTTTGAGAATTTCAAGCTATACGGTTTTGATTTTGAAGAAGGTCTGGAGAAACTGGGCTGGAAAAACTACTTCATCTGGGAACCAATCGACGTACTGAGCTATGCTATTAAGGAGTTCTAGGGGAATGCGTACTTACTTTTGGGAGAAATCATAGAAGGACACATCAGATGCTTCAAGCTACGCTTCACCATCAACTCTATTGCTCAAACGATCAAGTGCCCTTGTGAAGAAATCAATTACCATGCAAATTGGGCTGATGCATACAGAGGACTTGAAAATGTCAATGAAGCCCGGTTTGAAAACTACCGTGAATTGAAGAAGAATAACATTACTCCCACGACCAAAGACTTGAAAAGCCACTACAGAGTACTGCACAAAATCATCGCCAAGAGCGTGATTCTGAAGGCTAGCTCAAGCGACATAGTGAACTACGAGCAAAAGTTCATTATGAGAAACTACATGGATGGGAAGAAAATCAATCTGCCAAGGTTGATTATCAACAATCTGATAAATGCTCTTGTCTTCTCAAGGAAGAGTGTCGATAAGAAGAATATCGTCAAGGTTATCCCTTATGGAGTTCTTCTCTCCATAATGATGATTAAAGACGGCGTTGTGAAGAAGCTGACTGACTCCATCAACACAGAAGAAAAAGAAAAATACTTTGGTGTTGGCGCTGTTGTTCGTCCAGAAGTTTTTGGGGTCAACAGTTTAGTCATAATGCAGCTAATAACTGGCTCTATGATCAAGAAAGTGAAAATAGAGCAACAGAAAGGAGAAGCTGAAAAGAAAACAACCAGAAGCTCAATGGCTGGTGTGAAAAGACCTGCTGAATCTCCTTCAAGGGAGACAAGAAGAACAAAACAGAAGGTGGCTCCTGCACCTACTGTTGAGGAACCAGAAGATGAGGATAGAATTCCCATCAGAAAGGTCTTGGAGAAAAAGTATAGGCCAGAAGCTGAAAAAGATGCTTCAGCGTCCGGTCAAGGGAAGCAAGTCCCTCCTCCTCCTCCTGCTGTTATTGCCCCGAGAGGAACAAGAAGAAGGTTGGTTAAGTCTTCAGAGCTTAACCCAAAGGTACTCGACTTTACTGCTGATGAGTCAGTATCTGTTTTTGATGCTCATGATATTATTCCTGCACCCCCATTATCTGTTTCACAACCACAAACACAACCACAAACCAAGAAAACCAGAATGAGCCTCCGACAAACCTCTACCCTCTCTAAACCTACCCAACTATCATCCTATTCACTCAACCTCGACCTACCACAAAATTCCTCAAATACTTCACTTACCACATACATCTCTAAACTTCACTCTCATCCCTTTAACCTATTATTCAAAGTACCTCCCATTAATCCCTTCAAACCCTACACCCCTAAAACCTATTCAATCACCAAAACCACTCCCACTTTACCCACTATTACCCTTAAACCTACAGACTTTGGTGGAAGGAAGAATGTCTCATGTATTAGCAAACCACGGTTTGTTAAGTATGGGATATATCACAGCATCTACAATTGTCCCTCTACATGGCATTTGAAAACCTTCACCTGGAGTCGCCACCTGGAGATTGCCTCTCCAATGAATGCTACCTTCAAGGATGGAGAAGACCACTTTCGATGTCATTTAAAGGAATATTGAGACCAAAGACTGCTAGCGAGCAATTCCACTTCTCTGTTGATCTTCCTAGATCCCTACCACAAATCAGCAGCTCACATTGGAAGAATGTGGAAGGTGGATCACAGATGAAGAAGCTGCCTTCATGGCACACTATCTTGAGATGAAGAAGATTGAAATGTCAGGCAGTTCAGGGATCCTTCGTGCAGACGGTGAAGATTGTACTGCATGCACAAAGGTGGCTACCTTGGTCTACCTGAGTTCTCTGAAGGAAGATGAATGGAGAACTGGCTCCTCAAACTGCTGCAATACAGAGAAAGCCACAATTCCAACAGTTGGCACTATCAGCAGAATTACTGACATCAATCTGGGAACAGTCTACTTTGATGATATGTTCAAATGCTCAGTAATCAGATCACCTGAACCCTGAACCCTGAACCCCGAACCCCGAACCCGAAAACCGAAACCCCGAACCCCGAAACCCCGAACCCCAAACCCCCAACCCCAAACCCCAAACCCCCAACCCTTAACCCTAACCCCTAACCCCTAAACCCTAAACCCTAAAACCCTAAGCCCCAAACCCTAAACCCTCAACCCTAAACCCAAACCCAAACCCTAAACCCTAAACCCAAACCCTAAACCCTAAACCCTAAACCCTAAACCCTAACCCTAAACCTAAACCCTAAACCCTAACTCCTAAACCCTAAACCCGAAACCCCAAACCCCAAACCCCGAAACCCCAAACCTCAACCCTAAACCCAAACTCAACCCAAACCTGAACTCAGACCCGAACCCAAACCCAACCGAACCGGAGCCTGAGCCCAGAGCCCAGACTCAACCTGAACCTCGGAACCCTAAACCCCAAACCCCGGAACCCCAAACCCCAAACCCCAAACCCCAACCCCAACCCGAACCCCCGAACCCCAACCCCAACCCCAACCCCAAACCCAACCCCAAACCCCAAACCCCAAACTCAGACCCCTAACCCTAACCCCTAACCCCTAAGCCCAAGCCCAAGCCCCAAGCCCTAAACCCTAAGCCCTAAACCCTAAAACCAAACCAAACCCTAAACCCTAAACCCCAAACCCCAAACCCCAAACCCCAAACCCTAAACCCTAAACCCCTAAACCCCTAAACCCCAACCCCAAACCCCAAACCTCAACCTAACCTGAACCTCAGACTCAGACCTGACCCTAACCTGAACCCTAACCCCAACCTGAACCCCAACCCCTAAAACCCCTAAACCCAAAACCCTAAACCCAAACCCGAAAACCCTAAACCCTAAACCCCTAAACCCTAAACCCCGAAAACCCCTAAACCCGAAAACCCTTAAACCCGAAACCCGAAAAACCCTAAACCCTAAACCCCTAAAACCCCAAAACCCGAAACCCTTAAACTCAAACCGAAAAACCCAAACCCTAAACCAAACCCTGGACCTGGACCTAAAACCACTGAGCCCTGAGCAGAAACCCCAAACCCCAAAACACTGAGCCCAAACCCTAAACCTAAACCCTAAAACCCTAAACCCTAAAACACAGAAAACCCTTAAACCCAAACCCTGGACCTAAACCCTAGACCACGAGCCCAAACCTCAAACCCCTAAACCCCTAAATCGAAACCCAAAACCAGAAACCAAAAACCCAAAAACCCAACCCAAACCCCAAACTAGACACAAACCCTAAAATCCAAAACCCGAACCCCAAAACCTGAAACCCGAATCCCAGAACCCGAAACCCCAAATCCCAAATCCCAAACCCCGAAACCGAAACCCGAATCCCCAAAACCTCGAACCCAAACCCAACTCAACCCAGACCTCAATCCTCAGACCGAAACCCCGAACCCCAAACCTGAATCGCCGAACCCAAAACCCTAAACCCCGAACCCCAAACCCAAAACCCTGAACCCCAAACCCTGAACCCCAAACACCAAACCCTGAACCCGAAACCTGTATGTTAGGGATTTTAGGGGGAGCCAAAAGAAAAAAGGGGATGCACCCATATATTTCCTTGTGTTTGTTGGGCTTATAACGCCATTTGTTCAAAAGAAAGCGAACGAAGAAAAGCCAAGAATTACAAAACTACCTAAAAGCAGTTACGAGTTTTCGTCGGAGCAATTGCTTCTCTCATCCTGTGTTGTTTTTGTACTGGTCGACCGTGTGCCTATGCAGGAGACTTTGTGGAAACATTATTAGAGAAGAGATAAGGCTGAGACCACAAGGTACATTCGTTCTGTCCATTTTTATCATGGAATTATGAAATCAATTCTTATTATACTTTAGATTTATTCTTTCATCAATTCAGTAATGTAGCAATTTATGATTTTGGTTTATATTTTCCGTCGTTTTTTAGTCCATATATTGATTGATAGGTTTTATACATAGTTTCTTAGGGTTAGTATCCAGTTTGTGGATATGGGGCCAATTATAGGGGTCACCGTAAACCCAGTCTATAGTAACAGATTTCTTGTTTAGAACGTAAATTTCTGATAACCCATCGTGGTCATTTGCACCCCCCCAAAATACTTTTGGGCTGTTTCACGCTTTTTTAATTGTTCTTTTGACTCTTTTTTTTTTCAAGAAAATTTTATTAGGACAGTTGACTATTGACTAGCAGAAGGATTACGGGGAAGCAGCACAGACGGATGCCGGTGGCAATTCTCTACGGTCTGCACCTAATGGGGTGAAGAGAAAGGTGTGCAATTTCTACGATCCAGAGGTTGGGAATTATTATTTTGGGCAAGGTCATCCCATGAAGCCACATCGTATATGGATGACACACGCTCCCTGAACCCTGAACCCTAAAGCCGAAAGCCGAAACCCTAAACCATAAACCCTAAACCCGAACCCCGAACCCCAAAACCCGAAACCCGAAACCCCGAACCCGAACCCGAAACCCCGAAACCCCAAACCCTGAACCCTGAACCCGAGACCCGAAACCCAAAACCCTAAACCCAAAACCCTGACCCTGAACCCTGAACCCGAAACCTGAAACCCGTATGTTATGGATTTTAGGGGGGCCAAAAGAAAAAAGGGGATGCACCCGTATGTTTCCTTGTGTTTGTTGGGCTTATAACTCCATTTGTTTAAAAGAAAGAGAACAAAGAAAAGCCAAGAATTACAAAACTACCTAAAAGCAGCTACAAGTTTCCGTCGGAGCAATTGCTTCTCTCATCCTGTGTTGTTTTTTCGTCGTTGTACTGGTCGACTATGTGCCTATGTAGGAGACTTTGTGGAAACACTATTAGAGAAGAGATAAGGCTGAGACCACAAGGACCATACGTTCTATCCATTTTTATCATGGAATTATGAAATCAATTCTTGTTATGCTTTATATTTATTCTTTCATCAATTCAGTAATGTAGCAATTTATGTTTCTGGTTGATATTTTTCGTCGTTTTTTGTCCCTATATTGACTGATAGGTTTTATACATAGTTTATTAGGGTAAGTATTCAGTTTGTGGACAAAGGTACTCATTTATGTCTTATTATGCAGAAATCTCATAAAGACACCACTCGAAGCAAAAGATGCGAAAAAGGACCAAAAATTGGCTAGTTTTGGAGAGTTTTAGCACTACTGGGCAAGCGGTACGGCCTTACTTACAAGAGGTACGGTCGTACCTAGAGCAGAAGTTCAGTAGTGGGCGTACCCCCTTAGTTTGTACCACCTGACGCCGATAAAATAGTCCAGTACGGCCATGCCAAAGGCAGTATGATGTTTGGGCTGCAGCACGCATGGGTACGGTCAACGTCATCAGTGAAGCTCGGTACTGCCATACCCCATCCCAGATTAGTGCAGATTTGAAGCCAGATGACCTCGTTCGTTGTCTCTTCTATAAATAGGGGTTCTTAACCTGTTAAAAAGACATTTTTTGATGAATTTCCAAGTCAAGAGCCCCAATTGAGATCTGATATCAATTCCTTGCCTTTTCCATCGAATTCTGTGTTTTCCTTGAAGCTTGGTGCCATCCCGAATCGCCACCAGAGCTTGTGAGGACGCGAAGAACGTGCTTAAGGACCGTCGCCATACCGAAAGGGTGTCCCGGTTTAGATTTATTCTCTTGTTATGGATTATTCTGATTTCGTATCTAAGTTTATGTTATTATCATTAGTAATGAATAGCTAAACCCATCACTAGGGGTGATGGGGGATCCTTTACAATACTCCTAATGCTTTGTTATTTAATTATATGAGTTTCTATTGAATGTTTGAGTATTTTATTCCTATTGTACTTAATCCAATAAGGCCTGATCAACCTTTATCTAGTTAGCTTAATTGTGGTAACAGGATCATGATTAGTTAATGGAACCATAGGATAAAAGAACTCGCTTTATACGCCGGATAGGTTAGAGCTTATTTCTAATCAATTATTAGATTGACAAACTCACCTGCGCTTAATGCTCTTTCCCTTAGTTATCTTCCTGGGCCAAACAGAGTAACTAGTTGGGAGGAAGGCTATTATACGCTAGGAAGCCTCTAGTAATTTAGAGTGAGTGGTTAGTGCTCTTTCATTATAGACAACTCATATTAATTGATTGGTGAACTCAAGGGTAGAGTATTGGTGAACCCGGATTCCCCTAGGCTTCCCATAACATAGTTAAACCGTTCTCGCATTTAATCTGTTTATTGCTTTAATTCCGATAACATTCACTACTTCCATAATTACAATCTTTGCTCGCCTAATAGAATAGAATCTTATTAATTCACTGGTACTCGCTCATTCTCTGTGGGTTCGACATTCGGAGTCCTAATTATACTCCACTTTTATTACGAGTTACGATCAGGTGCACTTGCCTGAGTCGCAACAAATTTTTGGCGCTGTTGTCGGGGAATGATTGCGATATTAATCGAATTATAGATTTTATTCTCATTAGAGATAATTTTATTTAGTTATTAAATTTTCTGTTATTTTTATTTAGTTCTAAGATATTCTAATTTGGTTTCCTTTAGTGTATGTAGATAAGATCTCAACATCCTGAATTGATTTTTGATCCTAAAATTGAAAGAACACTCAGATTGTTGAGAAGACAACATCTAGCAATGGCTAACGAATTAACGTTGAACGAGTACTTCACGCCAACTACGGATATGGCAGACAGTGTCAACTATCCGGCAATTGAGGCCAATAATTTCGAACTGAAGCCAACACTGTTTTCTATGGTATCTGCAGTACAATTCTTTGGCTTATCTTCTGAAGACTCAAATGCTCATCTTAAGAGGTTTTAGAAAGTTGCTAATACTGTCAAGTGTGAAGGAGTGACATCAGAGGCCATCAAATTAAGACTATTTTCTTTCTCACTGCAAGGGAAAGCATAATTATGGTTGGATTCATTCCCACTTAACTCTATTACTACTTGGGAGGACCTGAAAACTAAGTTCTTGAACAAGTACTTTCCTCCCGCAAAATCTACAAAGCTGAGAGCTAAATGCCTGGATTCACCCAGAATGAAGGATAATCAATGCATGAGGCATGGGAAAGATTTCAAGATTTAACTAGAAGCTGTTCTCATCATGGTTTCACCAAGTGGCAGCAGCTTCAGGTCTTATACAATGGTTTCAACACGTAAACTCGAGAAGCTATCGACGCTGCTTGTGAAGGATCTTTCGGAAAGAAAACACCAACTGAGGCTTTCGATATTATAACTGAAATGGCTCAGAACAATGCTCAGTGGTTAACTAATGATAGACAACCCAGAAGAAAGAACTAGCAGGCAGGAATTTACAAAATGGAAGCTAACACAATGTTAGAAGCAAAATTGGAGGCAATGACTAAGAAAATAGAGACTTTGATGGCAGCACAAACTCAGTCCAACGCTAATAATGATTGGCGTTGTATGGCAATTGAAGGACAATTGGAAGAAGTCAATGCTATAGGCCAGAAAGATTTTGATCCAAAATTGGGGATGCAAGATGCTATGCTGAAGTATATGCAAAGACACGGACATCTGTGTATGGGAGTTCTAGCCGGTTTCATGGAGAAAACTGAAGAAAGACTAAAGGCTATAGAAACCAAGACAGTTAAGGCATCTTGCAACTTCTGTGGAGTAGCAACTCATGACTCAAAGGACTGCACTGAGGAGGTGAACTTTGTTGGGAATAAACAACAAAATGACTCGTACTCAAGCACCTACAACCCCGGATGGAGGAACCACCCATTTCTCATGAGGAGGTCAACAGAGATCACAGGGCCAAAATCAGAATACTTATAAGCCCCCACATTTGCAGAATCGCGCTCAGAATGATAAAGGTCCCGGAGAAAACAAGATTAACAACTTAATGGGACAAATGAATGAAAGGTGTAACAAGTTGGAAAAATTAGTCACTGAAAACGTAGCAGGACAGAAATTGTTGAGTGAACAAATGGCAACTATGTTGAAGGCGGTGACTCAAAGAGAAAAAGGAGCACTCCCAAGTCAAGTGGAACCAAATCCCAATGAAAAGTACAATGCAATCTTCATGGAAAAGGAGGAACCAAAAGAGGAGAAGGCTCAACTTGAGTCTCAGCAGGTAAGTAACTTTCTCCAAGGTTCTAAAACTTTTTGTAAGGATAGGCAAGCTAAGAGGTTATTAGAAAAATTTAGAAAATTGCATGTCAATATTTCTTTTACTAAAATTGTCTGTGAAGTGCCTAAATATGTTAAATTTTTGAAAGAAATAATTTTTAACAAAAACAGGATAGAAGATGAGACTGATATATTGAAAGAGGATTGCTCTGCTATTCTTTTAAAAAAAAAAATACCATCTAAGCTTAAAGATTCAGGAACTTTTGATGTTTCTTGTTCAATTGGTAATAATACCTTTAAGGCACTATGTGATTTAGGATCAAATATAAATTTAATGCCTTTGTCTGTGTGGAGAAAATTGAATTTGTAGGAACCACAACCTACTTACATGTCTTTGCAGTTAGCTGACAGAACTCTTGTTTATCCAAGAGAAATAATAAAGGATATGCTGGTTAAGGTAGGAAAATTTATTTTTCCAGTGGATTTTGTAGTTTTAGATATGGAGGAAGACAAAGATGTCCCTATTATTTTAGGAAGATCATTCTTGGCAACAGAAGATGCTACCATTCAAGTGAAGAAGGGAACCATGACTCTGAGAATTGAAGATGAGGAAGAAGTATTTAATATATATAACTCTCACAAAAATTCTCCCTCTGTTGGAACCTAAACGATTGAGAAGTTTAGACCCTCATTAATTTTGATGATAACAAAGTAATTCTCAAGAGAACAATTTATCTTCTAACATATCTTTTGAGTGTACAGGTATCAAAGATTCATATATATGTACAAATCACTCAAGGAAGAAAAAGAAATTTACAAAAGAATTGAATACAATCCACTAGTGTCAACATCCGAACCCACTCCAGCGTCTTGCTAACAGCAAGCGTCCAGCAGTGTTACTTCATGACACGTGGTATACTCAATTGCTGCGAGCGTCCGTCCTCTGTTCTGAGCGAGCGTGTGATCTCTTTAATGAAGCACGTGATGATCACGTTTTTGCTCTTAGCCTCAGACTTTTCTGGAACGGAATTCGAATTTGATTTTGTGCGCTCATTTTGATGTACGAGGAAGCAAAGGTGACACCTTTAGCATAAGACAAAAATCGTACAAGGCAATTGCAAATTACAGATAGTACGAAAACGATAATGTGTACTATTCTGATATTCTCTGGAAAGGAAGAAAAGGACTACATTTCAAATTACCTCACTCAATGGAAAGGAGATATTCTTACTGCAACGGTAATACCCTTGAAGACTCCTATAAATACCCCAATGTATTCATTGAAGACGAGATGAAAAAACTGTGAAGAAATTTCATTCTGAAAGCAATTCTACTCAAGTGAACAATCAAGTTTCGTACCAAGTTTCTGGTCTACATAGAACTGAACTCAACGTCTTATACCTTCTTTTAGAAAGCTATTCTGTTTTGAGCTTAATCTTTTCTTCCTCTCTGTGAGAGTTATTTTGATTGTATTCAAAAGTAAAATCTCTTTTGTAAACTGTATTTGGCCTAGTTAAGGCTTTGTTCCTCAAAGGCTCGATTGTACTGAGTCATTTTGAGAAGTTGAGAGTATTGTCAAGTTTGTGACAGAAGAATATGTTGGTGTAAGCCCTAGAGGCCAATGTTTTTCCTTTGGACTTATATTTTGTATCATGTCATTTATTTATTATATGAGGCATTTTCAGTTATTATGTTTGTTTCAACGTAATAAAGTCCTTGAGTAAAAGTTTGTTTTCAATAGAACATCGAGTAGACGACTCGGTTGTGAGATACTAAAGAACTTACTCTAAATATCCGTAGCCGAGAATTATTATTATTAAGGACAATAATAATGCATCAAGACTATTATGTGGTGGGGCTGATAACCTCAACTCACAGGGTATAGATATGAGATATCAAGTCACCACATAGGTACACATTAGGGTAATTGTGTACTGGATTGACCCGCCATGAGAATACTACATAGTGTGTTATGTAAGTGTCATGAGTTATTCTCATAGTGATAGTGGTGTATGCCACCCTCAGACCTGAAACCACTATGGTCCCTACATGAGGAGTTGGGTGTTTTATTGCCGTCAAACATTGTCTGTAACAGGACAATTATAAAGTCGGTTAACTGGGCACTCAACGAGTCATGCAAAGAGACATGAGTGACCTAGATGGGATTTGCCCCTCCTACATAACAGGAGTAATATCTGTGGGCCCCTTGATAGAGTATGACAGTAAAATGCATGGCCATGCTGAAATAAGTCAATATGAGATATTGATCTTATTTGTTGTTACTAAGTCTACTCGGGCATCAAGGAATATAATATTGAACTATACAAGGGTGACACATACTATGCCTTGTGTTCAATATAGATATAAGGGCAAAAGGGTAATTATACACATGATCATTATCACGGAAAGGTTACGTCACAACACTGACATTCTCGTTACTTGGGTAGCAGTGATGTGTTGCTAGACACCGCTCACTGTTTATAATATTAAATAGTGATTTAATATTATTGCCAACGTTACGGGAACCTACAAGGTCACACACATGAGAACAAAGCTAATGGGAGATTAAATAAATGAGTGAGACTCATTTTATTCTTGGTGCATTCTTACGATGCACCAGCGAAGTCAAGAAAGACGCAGAACACGATAAGTTACGGTCTTGGCCGAGAGCACCACGGTAAGCTACGGTGCGCTAGGTCGTCTTAAGTGAAGTCTATAAATAGACTCGTTAAGATCAAGTCAAAACACTAATTAAAACCCTAGCCGTTTCAAAGATCGTGACTTGCATCGTGGATCGTTCCGCACGTCGGCTAGCATCGTGACGGAGACCGCCTCCCATTCAAGGTCGCTCGTGTGGACTACGTAGAGGCGTTGTTTTCTGTGCGACGCTCGTGCTCGATTCGATTCCAATTTTCGTCTGCAAACGATCTGCGCTACAAGAGGTAATTCATATAACCCTGAGTCATGACCATTCGCAAGGATCCATGGAAGGGAAAGTTTAAATTTCCGCTGCGTTTTTAATCTCTGTTATTGCGCTATTTCCCTACAGAATACTCTTGAGGAAAATTGTAATCAGGTGATTATAGTGAAAAATCCTTCAAGAACGAAGGGACTAGACGTAGCTACCAGTTGGTGGTGAACTAGTATAAATCTCTGTGTCTCATCCTTTACTGCTTTACATTTATCTTTACCTTGCTCAGTAAAATAAGTTTTTAATAAACTGTTTAATTTCTGCATCCGGTTTAATCTGCATCTGATATATACAAACAGTTTTGAAAAACCTGTGTTGAAGTTTTTACGTATAGTTTGCGAAAAGTTTTTAACACAATTCAACCCCCCTTCTTGTGTTCACGTTCAGTTGGTATCAGAGCTCGGCCTCTTGGTTGAGCACTTAACAGTGTTAAGAGAAAAGATCCTATACTGTGAACATGTCTACTGAAGGTGGTCATATGAACCGTCCTCCTCTATTCGATGGAGAAAAATTTGATTACTGGAAAGATAAGATAAAAGTTTTCTTTGAGACACAACAACTTGAGTTGTGGGATATAGTTCAAAGTGGTTACATTCCTCCCGCTAATCCTCGTGGTGTTGCTATAGCCAGAGAAGATTGGAATGATGAGCAGAAAAAGAGATATCAAATCAATCAAAAGGCTAGATTCATTCTTATCTGTGCTATGACAGAAAAAGAATATGATAAATGTGGCAAATTTGATACTGCCAAAGAAATCTGAGACTCACTTGTTTTATCTTACGAAGGCTCTGCCCAAGTAAGAGAAACCAAAGCTAGCATGTTGGTTCGCCAATACGAGTTGTTCAAAATGGAAGATGGTGAAAGCATTGAAACCATGTTTGGAAGATTTCAAACACTTGTTCATGGGTTACAGGCCCTTGGAAAAAGTTACACTACACCTGACCATATTAGAAAGATCTTAAGAAGATTGACTAAGCAGTGGAGACCCAAGGTCACTGCTATTCAGGAAGCAAAAGATCTAAATGTCCTACGACTTGAAGATCTTATGAGTTCGTTGAAAGCTCATGAACTTGAGCTAAATGAAGAAGAACCGGTCAAAAAGGGCAAGTCTATTGCCTTAAAAGTCTCTCAACATAAAGTCAGTTCTTCCAAAGCCCTTCAGGCTGAAGAAGAAGAATCAGAAGATGAAGCTTCAGAAGGAGATGCTGACACATCAGAAGATGAGCTCGCGTTTATATCCAGAAAGATACAAAGAATGTGGAAGAAAAGAAACTTCAGAAGGAAGTTTCAGAAGAAAGATACTAAGGACAAGAAAGAGAGCAAGGACAAGGCTCAAGTCATTTGCTATGAATGTAAAAAGCCTGGACATTTCAAGTCCGAATGTCCTAATCTTAAGGAGAAGTCCACAAGAAGTTCTTTCAAGAAAAAGAAGAAGAGCCTCATGGCTACATGGGAAGATCTAGATTCATCCTCATCTGAGGAAGATAATGAAGTAGAAGCAAATCTCGCTCTCATGGCAGACACTGACCTTGATTCAGAAGAAGAAGTTGAAGAGGTAATAGTATATGATTCCTACTCTGAACTTCAACTTGCATTTGATGATCTTCTTAAGGACTCTGCCACTCTCTCTGTTGAGTATAAGAATTTGAAAAAGAAATTTTCAAAATTATCACAAGACTTTCAAGCTTTAAACAAAGAAAAATCTGTACTCAACAAAGAAAATCAGAAGCTGAAAACTGAAAATCAGCATCTGATGGATAACCAGCGTCTGATCGCTAATAAGCAACCAGAAGCTGAGAGCTCTCAAGCTGAAAGCTCTAAAGTTACAGGCAATCCTAAATGCAAATCAAATGATTATGAATATGCTTTTCAAAAGTTTCTTGCAGAGAGTGTAACTCGTAGCAAGCAAGCTTCAATGATTTGGGGTGTCAGTAAAACGACAACTCATGGTCTTGATTATATATCATATGAACCTCTTTTAGAAAATGATTCAACATCTGATAAATCCAATAATCATAGTAAATGCTTGCATTGTACTTACTGTAATAAACCTGGTCAATTGAAAAGTGCATGTCTTTGCTTTTAAAGCTGTGAAGGATAAGCCTCCTTCAAGAACTAACAAGAAAGGACCCAAAAAGATATGGGTACCTAAAGATAAAATATTCTATGTTACAGACATGCTTAGCAACAAAGTCAACACACCTATCTTGGTACTTAGACAGTGGATGCTCGCGTCACATGACGGGAGAAAAGCATATGTTCCAAGAACTAAGGCCTAAAGAAGCTGGATTTGTTGGTTTCGAAGGAAACCAGAAAGGTAAAATAGTTGGAATTGGTCGCATTGGTAAAGGCTATCTTCCCTCTATTGATAATGTACTATATGTTGAAGGACTTAAACATAGCTTATTGAGCATAAGTCAATTATGTGACAATGGTTATGAAGTCATCTTTACAGAAACTGGATGTCTAGTAAAAATCAAGAAAGACGGCTCTACTTTCTTTACTGCTAAGAGGAAACAAAATATTTACAAAATTGATCTCTCTGAGCTTGTAAAACAAGATGCCAAGTGTCTCATGTCATTGACGAAGAACAATGGATTTGGCACAAGAGATTGGAGTCATGCCAATTTGAGATTAATCTCAAAATTAAACAAGCACGCCTTGTCAGAGGCTTACCAAATCTCAAGTATCAATCCGATGCTCTCTGTGAGACATGTCAAAGAGGAAAACAAGTCAAAACTTATTTTCATTCAAAAAATGTTGTTTCAACCTCTAGACCACTTGAGCTTTTGCATCTTGATCTTTTTGGTCCAACAAGGACAGCCTCTTTAACTGAAAAGAAATATGGGTTAGTCATTGTTGATGATTTTACTCGATGGACATGGGTTAGATTCCTTGCTCACAAAGATGAGTCATACAAGGTCTTTACTGTATTATGCAAAACAGTTCAAAATGAAAAAGGAATTTGCATTTCTTCTATTAGAAGTGATCATGGGGGTGAATTTGAAAATGAAAGTTTTCAAAAATTTTGCGATGATAACGTCATCTCCCACAATTTCTCCTCTCCTAGAACACCTCAACAAAATGGTGTTGTAGAAAGGAAGAATAGGTCCCTCCAAGAAATGGCCAGGACCATGATGAATGAAGCTAACATTGCAAAACATTTTTGGGCAGAAGCAGTAAACACCGCTTGTTACATTCAAAATAGAATTTCTATTAGACCTATTTTGAAGAAGACTCCATATGAACTGTGGAAAGGAAGGAAACCAAACATATCATATTTTCATTCATTTGGTTGTACGTGTTACATTTTAAATACTAAGGATCAGCTTGGTAAGTTTGATTCAAAAGCTGACAAAGGAATCTTTTTGGGATATTCTGAAAGATCTAAAGCTTTTAGAATATACAATAAAGAAACTATGACAGTGGAAGAATCCATTCATGTCAAATTTGATGACAAGAAGCCTGACACAGCCATGTCAGAGCTAGATGAATTATTTTCAGAATTAAATATAGGTAATACTACAAATAGTGAACCTACATCTTCATCTTCCGGTGGTGACCAGACACAAGAATCTTCAGAAGCTGAATTCAGAAAGAGCTAGAAGTACAAAGCCAATCATCCTAAAAATCAAATCATAGGAAAACCTGGAGATAGAGTAAGAGCCAGATCCTCTTTTAAAGAGCATGCAGATATGGCACTACTCTCAGAAATTGAACCTAAAACGATTGATCAAGCATTGAAAGATGAAGGCTGGATTCTGACCATGCAAGAAGAGTTGAATCAGTTTCAAAGAAACGATGTATGGGAGTTGGTTACCTTACCAGAAGATAAGCAAGCTATTGGTACTAAATGGGTATTTAGAAACAAGCTTGATGAAGATGGAAAGGTTGTGAGAAACAAGGCAAGATTGGTTCCTCAAGGGTACTCACAGGAAGAAGGTATTGATTTTACTGAAACATTTGCACCTGTTGCAAGGTTAGAAGCTATACGCATTTTACTTTCTTTTGCTGCACATCATGATATAATTCTTTATCAAATGGATGTGAAAAGTGCTTTCTTGAATGGTTTTATAACTGAGGAAGTCTTTGTAAAACAACCTCCTGGATTCGAAGACATTGAATTTCCAGAACATGTCTTCAAGCTCAAAAAGGCCATGTATGGTCTTAAGCAAGCTCCCAGAGCTTGGTATGAAAGACTGTGTACATTTTTGATGAAAAATGGATTTACCAGAGGTCTAGTAGACACTACTCTTTTTAGAAAAATATCAAACAAGCACTTTATAATTGTTCAAATATATGTTGATGACATTATTTTTGGAGCTACTAATGAAAGCCTTTGCAAAGAATTTTCTAAGCTAATGCAGGCTGAATTCGAGATGAGTATGATGGGTGAACTGAAGTTTTTCCTTGGAATTCAAATCAAAGAATGCAATGATGGTATATATATACATCAAAGCAAATATATCAAGGAATTGCTAAAGAAATTCAAAATGGTGGATTGCAAACCTATGTGTACTCCTATGCATCTCACATGTATTCTTAGTAAAGATGAAACTGGTAAAAAGGTAGATCAGAAGATGTACGGAGGTATGACTGGATCTCTACTTTATCTTACAGCTTCAAGACCTGATATTATGTTCAGCGTCTGTCTGTGTGCTAGATTTCAATCAGATCCTAGAGAATCACACTTGAGTGCTGTTAAAAGAATCTTTAGATATTTGCAAGGATCTACTAATCTTGGTTTGCTTTATAAGTAATCAAAAGATTACAAGTTAGTAGGTTTCTGTGATGCTGACTTTGCTGGAGACCGAATTGAAAGAAAAAGCACAAGTGGAAGCTGCCAATTGTAACACCCCAATTTTCGTATTAATACATATGTATATATGCCTTAATATATTAATAATTTTTTTGATAATTTTTATGTAAGTTACTTTGGAAATTAGTATTTTTAGTAATGCTTTATTGTTTTATTATTATCTTTATTTTTGTAAAACATTAGTTTGAAATATTAATATTATCTTGTTAATAATTATTTAAATTTAAGGAGTATTGGAATGATATTTTATTATTATTCTTAGTACTATTGTTAAGTGAGAATTGTAACACCCTCAAATTTGAATTCTTAGGATCCTATATATATTGTGTGCTTATATTAGTAATTTTGTGATAACTTGAGTGTGTTTGCCTTAATAATTAGTATATTTTAATTAATACTATTTTACTATATTTTTATTAAATATTAGTTTTGAATTTATTATAGATATTATAAAATAATGGTATATTTTAAAAGTTAGTAAAAAACATGAATTTATTATATTATATACATTATTATATATATATAGATATGTGTGTGTGTGCTGATGTTTCAAAAAAAAAAAAAAGATATAATTATATATGCATAGGCAGCACGTTGTTGTGCTGATGCTTCTTCTTTTTAAAAAAAAAAAAAAGAAATGGGCTTTTTATACATAAGAATGGCCCACGTTTTTTTTTGTCTTCCAGCGCCCACAAGTCACGCCCTGTTTTAACTTTCAAGTGATACACTGTTCATCGTCTCCCATAATCGTATCGCCGCAGTGAAGAAAACCTCATTCCTTTTCTTCTCTGTTCCTATTCTCTCATTCTAGGCCACGAAAAAATCCCAAAACTTACAACCCAACTCGAAATCGACCAAAGAACACGTTTTCGGCCTCTGTTTGTTCAATCGCGGCTTCGTTCGTCGCGTTTTGTTCTGTTGGGCGAACTGTACTGTCACTTTTTCGGCCACCACAGTTTTCGGTTCGAAAAACGGATGACATTTTTGGATTCCTCGCGTCAAAACCTTCAGAAAGCACTACTCCTTTGCTCGATTCGGTGAAGTTGATGTCGGACCCTTCGTAACCCCTTTGTCTCGGTATGGCGTTCTCCGGTCACTCTTTTTGCTTCTTTTTAATTTCGTTTCAGCCTTAAAAATTCTAAAAAAAATATATTATACTAATTATTACTTTTTCCAGCCGCGTTTCGCTCTTTCAAAAATTTTATCCTATGCTCAGTTGGTGCTCAAATTGACGTTGTAGCCAGTTTTTTTCACCTTGGAATACTTCAAACCTTTTATTGAGGTAAGGGGGTAGATGGATACAAGATTAGTGGGCTTATGGATATAATTAGGCAATAGGGACGTCCCATGGTCCCTAGACTTGGCACGGTTGTGCAAAATAAGTACCATTGCCATTGTGATGGGAAAATTTGATATTAAATTATGTCATGACGTTAATGTTAATTGAAATTGTCTTATAAGGTGTTGTTTGAATTGATGTGTTACGATGAAATGTCATGTATGGATCATATGATGATTTGGTTGTCTTGGCTTGTTATTGATAAATGTATGTAAATGTGTTTAAATGAGATTGCTTGTTGCTATTTGATGTTCTGGATTTGTTGTGTTGAGTGAGAGCTAGATGATCATAGAGGGTGGTTCGTTACGCTTAGATTCTCTAGGTGGTATATTATGGTTATGTGAAAGGATAAAGTATGGATGATGGGTGTAATTGTTAGGAGTTAACTAAGGTATAATGATATTTTTAGCGTTTAAGTTATGGTACAAGCAAGTCTTAGGACTAGGATATGATGGTCATATTGTGGTGTTGGTGGTTTAAGTGCTTTAGAAGCAAGATTTGGTGTTATGAGTATTTCAGCCTAGTTGACAACTTAGAGTAATAGTTATACAGAAAAATTATGCAGAAAGATGACTAAGTCTAGAATTATTTTAGCAAAGTCTCACTAATTGAATTTTAAAATTCAGGATATAATAAGTATTGACCCAAACTCTCTTGGATAGTGTCCTATAATTTTAGGGAGTAGTGCAGTGCGTCCAGGTCAAATAAGTAAGTTGAAACATTTGAGTTAAGAGTTGGAAATTTAGTTAAGTTGGCCTAGACTTAGTGTGGTGAGGTAGGTTGATAACTTGGACTTGTTCCAAGATTGTGGGAAATTTGTCAGTTTACTGGCGAGTAGTACCTTGGTATCGTTGTTATAGCCAGGCTTGATGAGATGGTTGGTGAGTTGTTGTTGTTGTTGTTAGACACTTGCTTGGTTTGTGTTCATGCATCATATGTGTCTTGTTAAGTTAACGTTATTGGGGGTGAGCAACGATGATGCGATATAGTATCGGCCATGATGGGCAAGGTACCCGGCCTTGGGGGTCAATCGGGTAGGAGCGTCTTATATAAAGGCGGTGGATAGCTACCACAGCTGGGGCGTGACCAATAAATATACCGGTTACCCTGACTAGACACTGTTCGTACTCAAGAGTGATGATGTTTTCTCACTCGCTCATCTGAGTTGGTTTGGATCAACATGTTCGGTGAAGTAGACGTTGTCTAGGATTGCATAAGTACTCGTTGAGTCAAGCATTCATGTTATGTGTTGATTAAGTTAATGTGTTGTATGCGCATTGCTTAAGCTATGTCCTTTACCGTCTTGTGCTATGATTGTATATGATGTCTAACCCCTTTTTGTTGTGGCTACTGATACACCATTGTGTATGTTTAGACGATGAGACTGCAGGTGACGATGACGACGTGGCTGAGGAGTGATCTATGGGCGCGGTCATCGTAGATTAGGATTTTCGATGTTTTGGTTATTACCGATGTTGTTATTTTTGAAGTAAATGTTTAGGGTCAGCTCTGAGACGCTGTGACATCGGGGTGTTTGTATCATGTAAATTTTATTCGTAACCGTCAAATGATTATTTCCGCAAGTTTATGAGAGTGTGACGACTCTACCTTTATTTATGAAAAATTTATTTGACTGTATTTTTCAGCAGTTACATTTTTTTCTTATTTTATTTTCGTAACGATAACATGCGGGGTAGAGGGTGTCACATTTAGTGGTATCAGAGCAGTTCGGTTCTAACCGGGCTTTGTGTGTGGTCTATTGTGTTTCAGTGCGTGAACTCTGAGTTGAGTTACATGCATTACTTGTTTAATTTTGTTTGTTCTAGTATTCGAACAATTCTCAGTGGGCTAAGTTCACAGGAGTATATGATAGATAGAGCTAAGATAGTAGGTACCTGAACCATTAACTGTGAATTTTGGGTTAGCAATTTCCTAAGTTGTTAATTTCTTAGTATCTTGTTTAAAATTACGCTTAGTGAATTGAGAATGATCAACCCAGAACTAAGAGATGCATGTTAACCCTTAGTTGTTGCACTTAAGGTGCAAGACTTTTAGCCATTACCTTAAAGGAATCCTAGTAAGTACAATGGGCTAGTAGCTTAACTAGAGAGGATAAGCTGGCCTTATTTTAGATTTACAACATTGTTAGCTGGGAAATATGTTATCAGAGTAGCGCAGCAGAATCGTGGCTATGCTATAGGAAGGATCTTTTGTAGAGCTTGAGGGTAATCATGTGGCGTCGACATCTTTACGCTTAAGCCCCTATCAGAGAACCTTATGGAAGAATAGGTGATTGTTGCACATGGTTATTATTGCTTGGATTACCTGGCTGAACGAGTAGGAGGGACTGCAGCCCAATCACTTACCGCCGGTGAGAAAAGCAATGATAATCAGTTTGGTGGATAGTATTAGTTTTTTTTGAATTACCTTAGCTACTAGAATTAGTTATGGGCATAGATTATCTACATTGCAGTTAAATTCTTAAGGGCTTCGGATAGGCATAAGGCTTTGAAACCGTAGATTCTAAAGGTGGAAAGTAATTTTTCCTAGGCGTAGAGACAAGCTTAGAGTGAGGATAGAAGTAGAACATAATGGGGGACATTAGTTAATCTTTGGGAAATATATTGTTTTGCCTTCTGATAAGACCACAAAACCGATTTTAGATGTTCTAACAGAAACTGAGTCTATCATTGTGTAGCACCCTATAGAATGTTTTTCCTAGAGTAAGTTGAGCAGTAGGAATAATAAAGGTTTTGCGTAGGGTACCTTAAGATAAATACTGTAGTTAGTCATGCCTTAATTTGCGATAGACTACTTTTGCTATATCGTGTGCTTAACTTTAATGACTATGAAACATTGCATGCAAACATGTTATTTCTTTTAGGATAAATAGGTTTCTTTTTTTTTATGGAATAAATAGATTAAAAATGATGAATAATTTTTTTTATTCATTTTATTTTAACGTTTTAGTCTAACATACTTTAGCCTATAATTTTTGTGTGTGCATTATGCTTAACTAAGTCTTGATTGCTGAATTATTTTCGATATGATATTAAAAAAAAAATTAAAATTATTTTGTTACATTCACTGACATGCGATTAATTGACCTTTCTATATTTTATGCTTCATTTGACTCTCTATTAAATACAATATACAAACGTGTTATTTCTTTCAAGGGGACTTCAGGTTATACTGAATATTTATATTGAAATGTGAAAGCGCTACGTTATATCTGTTGCTTAGTTTGCTTTGAAAATGTTACATGCTTGAACCGAGGTAAGTTTCTGAACTTTGTTAGATAATTATATGACTCTGTTGCATTACTAAATTATTGATTTCTAGTTTAAATATCTGATGCCTTTTGATCAGCTTATGTATTTAGCTCGTGATTAATCTTGGCTGCAATATCAAATGCCTTTGATAAGGGAAATTGTTTTGTTTGTGTTTCATTTTTTTCTATTAGTATTAATATTTATAAAAAAATGTTATTTTCTCTTTCTAAATTGATGCTTTAGTCTGTCGTACTTTGGTCGTTAACTTTTGTATATTACGTTTAAGTGAATATTGATTGTTGAATTGTTGTTTATGATATGTTGCTAAATGTGTGTATATATATATATATATATATATATATATATATATTAGCTTTAATTATGAAGTGGTTCCTAAGGATTTAGATGTTAGCCTTGTTGATTCGTTGTGGTTGTTGCAGTTTTGAAGCCTTAAGATAGTAATTTTTAGTATTCCTTAGTTTAAGAGTTAATCCTAAAAAGAGCCATGAAAGTCACCTGAGCATGATTGGTTAGTACACTAAACATTTAAGTTACAACTTTTGAAATCCTAGACCTTTAAAAGGACTAAGTTCTCTAGCTAGTGACCTTAGTTGACCCTCTTAAGAAAGAATTGTGTGGAATATATATAGCAATAGTGAAGATGGTTGCATGATGTTTTAGGGACATGAACCGTATCGTTTAATAGCACCTAGAGAAATTCCGAGGACGAAATTTTTTTTTAAAGGGGGTGGAATTGTAACACCCCAATTTTCGTATTAATACATATGTATATATGCCTGAATATATTAATAATTTTTTTGATAATTTTTATGTAAGTTACTTTGGAAATTAGTATTTTTAGTAATGCTTTATTGTTTTATTATTATCTTTATTTTTGTAAAACATTAGTTTGAAATATTAATATTATCTTGTTAATAATTATTTAAATTTAAGGAGTATTGGAATGATATTTTATTATTATTCTTAGTACTATTGTTAAGTGAGAATTGTAACACCCTCAAATTTGAATTCTTAGGATCCTATATATATTGTGTGCTTATATTGGTAATTTTGTGATAACTTTAGTGTGTTTGCCTTAATAATTAGTATATTTTAATTAATACTATTTTACTATATTTTTATTAAATATTAGTTTTGAATTTATTATAGATATTATAAAATAATGGTATATTTTAAAAGTTAGTAAAAAACATGAATTTATTATATTATATACATTATTATATATATATATAGATATGTGTGTGTGTTGATGTTTCAAAAAAAAAAGAAAGATATAATTATATATGCATAGGCAGCACGTTGCTGTGCTGATGCTTCTTCTTTTTAAAAAAAAAAAAAGAAATGGGCTTTTTATACATAAGAATGGCCCACGTTTTTTTTTTGTCTTCCAGCGCCCACAAGTCACGCCCTGTTTTAACTTTCAAGTGATACACTGTTCATCGTCTCCATAATCGTATCGCCGCAGTGAAGAAAACCTCATTCCTTTTCTTCTCTGTTCCTATTCTCTCATTCTAGGCCACGAAAAAATCCCAAAACTTACAACCCAACTCGAAATCGACCAAAGAACACGTTTTCGGCCTCTGTTTGTTCAATCGCGGCTCGTTAAATCGCGTTTTGTTCTGTTAGGCGAATCAGATCGCACACTTTCGGCCACCACAGTTTTCGGTTCGAAAAACGGACGACATTTTTGGATTCCTCGCGTCAAAACCTTCCAGAAAGCACTACTCCTTTGCTCGATTCGGTGAAGTTGATGTCGGACCCTTCGTAACCCCTTTGTCTCGGTATGGCGTTCTCCGGTCACTCTTTTTGCTTCTTTTTAATTTCGTTTCAGCCTTAAAAATTCTAAAAAAAATATATTATACTAATTATTACTTTTTCCAGCCGCATTTCGCTCTTTCAAAAATTTTATCCTGTGCTCAGTTGGTGCTCAAATTGACGTTGTAGCCAGTTTTTTTCACCTTGGAATACTTCAAACCTTTTATTGAGGTAAGGGGGTAGATGGATACAAGATTAGTGGGCTTATGGATATAATTAGGCAATAGGGACGTCCCATGGTCCCTAGACTTGCAGATTGTGCAAAATAAGTACCATTGCCATTGTGATGGGAAAATTTGATATTAAATTATGTCATGATGTTAATGTTAATTGAAATTGTCTTATAAAGTGTTGTTTGAATTGATGTGTTACGATGAAATGTCATGTATGGATCATATGATGATTTGGTTGTCTTGGCTTGTTATTGATAAATGTATGTAAATGTGTTTAAATGAGATTGCTTGTTGCTATTTGATGTTCTGGATTTGTTGTGTTGAGTGAGAGCTAGATGATCATAGAGGGTGGTTAGTTCGCTTAGATTCTCTAGGTGGTATATTATGGTTATGTGAAAGGATAAAGTATGGATGATGGGTGTAATTGTTAGGAGTTAACTAAGGTATAATGATATTTTTAACGTTTAAGTTATGGTACAAGCAAGTCTTAGGACTAGGATATGATGGTCATATTGTGGTGTTGGTGGTTTAAGTGCTTTAGAAGCAAGATTTGGTGTTATGAGTATTTCAGCCTAGTTGACAACTTAGAGTAATAGTTATACAGAAAAATTATGCAGAAAGATGACTAAGTCTAGAATTATTTTAGCAAAGTCTCACTAATTGAATTTTAAAATTCAGGATATAATAAGTATTGACCCAAACTCTCTTGGATAGTGTCCTATAATTTTAAGGGAGTAGTGCAGTGCGTCCGGTCAAATAAGTAAGTTGAAACACTTGAGTTAAGAGTTGGAAATTTAGTTAAGTTAGCCTAGACTTAGTGTGGTGAGGTAGGTTGATAACTTGGACTTGTTCCAAGATTGTGGGAAATTTGTCAGTTCTTGTGAGTAGTACCTTGTTATCGTTGTTATAGCCGCGCTTGATGAGATGGTTGGTGAGTTGTTGTTGTTGTTGTTAGACACTTGCTTGGTTTGTGTTCATGCATCATATGTGTCTTGTTAAGTTAACGTTATTGGGGTGAGCAACGATGATGCGATATAGTATCGGCCATGATGGGCAAGGTACCGACCTTGGGGTCAATTGGGTAGGAGCGTCTTATATAAAGGCGGTGGATAGCTACCACAGCTGGGGCGTGACCAATAAATATACCGGTTACCCTGACTAGACACTGTTCGTACTCAAGAGTGATGATGTTTTCTCACTCGCTCATCTGAGTTGGTTTGGATCAACATGTTCGGTGAAGTAGACGTTGTCTAGGATTGCATAAGTACTCGTTGAGTCAAGCATTCATGTTATGTGTTGATTAAGTTAATGTGTTGTATGCGCATTGCTTAAGCTATGTCCTTTACCGTCTTGTGCTATGATTGTATATGATGTCTAACCCCTTTTTGCTGTGGCTACTGATACACCATTGTGTATGTTTAGACGATGAGACTGCAGGTGACGATGACGACGTGGCTGAGGAGTGATCTATGGGCGCGGTCATCGTAGATTAGGATTTTCGATGTTTTGGTTATTATCGATGTTGTTATTTTCGAAGTAAATGTTTAGGGTCAGCTCTGAGACGTTGTGACATCGGGGTGTTTGTATCATGTGAATTTTATTCGTAACCGTCAAATGATTATTTCCGCAAGTTTATGAGAGTGTGACGACTCTACCTTTATTTATGAAAATTTTATTTGACTGTATTTTTCAGCAGTTACATTTTTTTCTTAATTTATTTTCGTAACGATAACATGCGGGGTAGAGGGTGTCACACCAATTCCTTGGAGCAAATCTTGTATCTTGGTCAAGCAAAAGGCAAAGCACAATTGCACTCTCAACAGCAGAAGCTGAATATATTTCAGCAGCAAGTTACAGCTCTCAACTTCTGTGGATGAAATATCAACTTGAAGACTATCTGATAAAAGATAGTAACATTCCTATCTTTTGTGATAATACTTCTGCAATCTGTCTTACTAAAAATCCCATATTGCATTCACGAGCCAAGCACATTGAGATTAAGCATCATTTTATAAGAGACTATGTTCAGAAGGGTATTCTCGAAATAAAATTTGTAGACACTGATTATCAGTGGGCTGACATATTTACAAAATCCCTTGCTGATGATAGATTCAATTTTATAAGAAGAAATTTAAATTTTCATCTTATAGAAGAATGATTAATCTCAGTGTCAGATAATATGCACAATCTCAGCATCTGGTATGACATAAGCATGTATATGATTAAGCATCATATTCGTCATGTGCATCATAACTCATCATCTGGTGAATCGGTTGCGTGCGTCTGAGCACACCCACCGTGTCACATGTGTTAAGGACTTAAGCGTCTCATCACATCTACTGAGTCATAATTATTTATGTCTTTCGATAAAATCTTTTTTCTTGATCTTACTTTTCTTTTGGCGTCTGCATTTAATGAAAAGGCGAATCTTTATTTTCTTTTCTTTTTGATTTAATTTTTGTGTGGAAATACGAAGCGGATTTTTTGAAAAAGGACTGTACCATTTTCTATCAACTTTCCCACTACTCCACATTTTTCGCTCCATCACTTCACTCTGCATTTTCTTGCAAAAACTGTTCTCTCTCTCTCTCTGTGTGTGTTTTCAAACCCTAAAACCTCCATCACTCTCTCTGCAACCGCTACAATGGCCGACAGAAAGGTTGGACAATACACTGCTGCCTTCGATGTCTTCTCTGAGGCAAAACTCCTAAATGAGAACATGATAGATTTTGAGAATTTCAAGCTATACGGTTTTGATTTTGAAGAAGGTCTGGAGAAACTGGGCTGGAAAAACTACTTCATCTGGGAACCAGTCGACGTACTGAGCTATGCTATTAAGGAGTTCTAGGGGAATGCGTACTTACTTTCGGGAGAAATCATAGAAGGACACATCAGATGCTTCAAGCTAGGCTTCACCATCAACTCTATTGCTCAAACGATCAAGTGCCCTTGTGAAGGAATCAATTACCATGCAAATTGGGCTGATGCATACAGAGGACTTGAAAATGTCAATGAAGCCCTGTTTGAAAACTACCGTGAATTGAAGAAGAATAACATTACTCCCACGGCCAAAGACTTGAAAAGCCACTACAGAGTACTGCCTCATCGCCAAGAGCGTGATTCTGAAGGCTAGCTCAAGCGACATAGTGAACTACGAGCAAAAGTTCATTATGAGAAACTACATGGATGGGAAGAAAATCAATCTGCCAAGGTTGATTATCAACAATCTGATAAATGCTCTTGTCTTCTCAAGGAAGAGTGTCGATAAGAAGAATATCGTCAAGGTTATCCCTTATGGAGTTCTTCTCTCCATAATGATGATTAAAGACGGCGTTGTGAAGAAGCTGACTGACTCCATCAACACAGAAGAAAAAGAAAAATACTTTGGTGTTAGCGCTGTTGTTCGTCCAGAAGTTTTTGGGGTCAACAGTTTAGTCATAATGCAGCTAATAACTGGCTCTATGATCAAGAAAGTGAAAATAGAGCAACAGAAAGGAGAAGCTGAAAAGAAAACAACCAGAAGCTCAATGGCTGGTGTGAAAAGACCTGCTGAATCTCCTTCAAGGGAGACAAGAAGAACAAAACAGAAGGTGACTCCTGCACCTACTGTTGAGGAACCAGAAGATGAGGATAGAATTCCCATCAGAAAGGTCTTGGAGAAAAAGTATAGGCGGAAGGTGAAAAAGATACTTCAGCGTCCGGTCAAGGGAAGCAAGTCCCTCTTCCTCCTCCTGCTATTGTTGCCCGAGAGGAACAAGAAGAAGGTTGGTTAAGTCTTCAGAGCTTAACCCAAAGGGACTCGACTTTACCGATGAGTCGCATTATCTGCTTTGATGCTCATGATATTATTCCTGCACCCCCATTATCTGTTTCACAACCACAAACACAACCACAAACCAAGAAAACCAGAATGAGCCTCCGACAAACCTCTACCCTCTCTAAACCTACCCAACTATCATCCTATTCACTCAACCTCGACCTACCACAAAATTCCTCGAATACTTCACTTACTACATACATCTCTAAACTTCACTCTCATCCCTTTAACCTATTATTCAAAGTACCTCCCATTAATCCCTTCAAACCCTACACCCCTAAAACCTATTCAATCACCAAAACCACTCCCACTTTACCCACTATTACCCTTAAACCTACAGACTTTGGTGGAAGGAAGAATGTCTCATGTATTAGCAAACCACGGTTTGTTAAGTATGGGATATATCACAGCATCTACAATTGTCCCTCTACATGGCATTTGAAAACCTTCACCTCTGGAGCTGCCACACTGGAGATTGCCTCTCCAATGAATGCTACCTTCAAGGATGGAGAAGACCACTTTCTGATGTCATTTAAAGGAATATTGAGACCAGCACCTGGTAGCAGAGCAATTCCCTTCTCTGTTGATCTTCCTAGATCCCTACCACAAACTGAACCGCTCACATTGGAAGAATGTGGAAGGTGGATCACAGATGAAGAAGCTGCCTTCATGGCACACTATCTTGAGATGAAGAAGATTGAAATGTCAGGCTCAGGATCCTTCGTGCAGACGGTGAAGATTGTACCAGACAGACAAAGGTGGCTACCTTGGTCTACCTGAGTTCTCTGAAGGAAGATGAATGGAGAACTGGCTCCTCAAACTGCTGCAATGCAGAGAAAGCCACAATTCCAACAATTGGCACTATCAGCAGAATTACTGACATCAATCTGGGAACAGTCTACTTTGATGATATGTTCAAATGCTCAGTAATCAGATCACTTGACTGCATGAAGACATATGTCCAATGGGCTGCTGTGACCAAGCACTTTGACATTGGATTTACTTGGAGTCAATGGTTGAAGTCGTGGAAAGATAAGGCTATGTTACCATGCCTCGTCCCCCTGGTGCTTACAGAAGATGACAAGGAAAATCTGAGAAGATTATACCTGGCAGAAAATGAAGGACTCTCTTTTGCTTCTGAAGCATTGAGTGAATTCATCAGAAGGATATGGGGAGAAGAAGCTGGGAATAAGTTTGATGCTTTCACTACTGACGTGCTTCTGCATAGGGAAACTATCTTCATGGATTTGCTGTATCCAGAAGAGGTGGAGAAAAGGAGAAGAATTCAGTCAGAATCTGAGCAGAGGAAACTTGGAAGTCTCATCAAATGGTTTATACCAAATGATGTGTTCTTTCAAAAGGCTCAACAGAAGAAGGACTTGAGACTGAAGCTTTCCAACTGGGTGCTAGCAGAGCATCAGAAGATGAAACCTGCACCAAAAGCTGGATCTTCTACTTCTACTCCTGCAGTTGAAATGGTCACCATTCCTGAAGCAGAGTTTGAAGAAATGAAGGCAACTAACCTGAAAGTTACTCAGCTGGAAAATGCACTGAAACTTCTATATGAAAGTCTCAACATCCCTCCACCACCACCAAACCCTTAAAAAAATTTATTTTTTTTGTGTGATATAAATTTTTTTTGGTACTATCATAATTTTTTTGTTATATATATTCAGTGTTTTTCTGATTATTTGACTATACATACCTTTATCTGATTATCTGTTTATATATATTCAAATTTTTCTAAGCCATTCTTTAACTATGATGTGCTTTACACTCTTTTTTTCTGATGACAAAAGGGGGAGTAAAAGAAATAAAAGAAAGGTCTGATGAACACGTGAAAGTCTGATTAACAAATTCACCATCCGATGAATACACTAAAACCAAAGTATCATGCATATCATTTCTATCATGCATATCATTTCATACATAGCATTTGTATGGTTATACATTGCTCTAATATCTATTAATGCATTGATATTCATTGACCCAATAATCTAACAATGATCAATAAAATTGGTAAAATGAAAATCTTTTTGATAAAATGAGAATCAGCATCCGATCTCACTTTGTTAAAAATATGCTCTGATTCATCTATGTATTTTTGCGATCACTTAAATGAATTTGTTTATCAATAATCGCCTTAATACCAGAATTGTCTTATATATCTAAATTGTTAAATTCAGGGGAGACTCTTGATGTTATTTTGAAATTAAATTGTTCATCAACCTTGGATATTTGTCATCATCAAAAAGGGGGAGATTGTTGGAACCTAAACGATTGAGAAGTTTAGACCTTCATTAATTTTGATGATAACAAAGTAATTCTCAAGAGAACAATTTATCTTCTAACATATCTTTGAGTGTACAGGTATCAAAGATTCATATATATGTACAAATCACTCAAAGAAGAAGAAGAAATTTACAAAAGAATTGAATACAATCCACTAGTGTCAACATCTGAACCCACTCCAGCGTCTTGCTAACAGCAAGCACCCAGCAGTGTTACTTCTTGACACGTGGTATACTCAATTGTTGCGAGCGTCCGTCCTCTGTTCTGAGCGAGCGTCTGATCTCTTTAATGAAGCACGTGATGATCACGTTTTTGCTCTTAGCCTCAAGTCGCTCAGGCGAATTGAATTTGATTTTGTGCGCTCATTTTGATGTACGAGGAAGCAAAGGTGACACCTTTAGCATAAGACAAAAATCGTACAAGGCAATTGCAAATTACAGATAGTACGAAAACGGTAATGTGTATTATTCTTTTTTTTTTAAAAGAAATGGAGGGAGCCTCGTTAAAACGGTAATGTGTACTATTCTGATATTCTCTGGAAAGGAAGAAAATGACTACATTTCAAATTACTTCACTCAATGGAAAGGAGATATTATTACTGTAACGATAATACCCTTGAAGACTCCTATAAATACCCCAAGGTATTCATTGAAGACGAGTTGGAAAAACTATGAAGAAACTTCATTCTGAAAGCAATTCTACTCAAGTGAACAATCAAGTTTCGTGCCAAGTTTCTGGTCTACATAGAACTGAACTCAGCGTCTTATACTTTCTTTTAGAAAGCTATTCTGTTTTGAGCTTAATCTTTTCATCCTCTCTGTGAGAGTTATTTTGATTGTATTCAAAAGTAAAATCTCTTTTGTAAACTGTATTTGGCCTAGTTAAGGCTTTGTTCCTCAAAGGCTCGATTGTACTGAGTCGTTTTGAGAAGTTGAGAGTATTGTCAAGTTTGTGACAGAAGAATACTCTTGAGGAAAATTGTAATCAGGTGATTATAGTGAAAAATCCTTCAGGAACGAAGGGACTAGACGTAGCTACCAGTTGGTGGTGAACTAGTATAAATCTCTGTGTCTCATCCTTTACTGCTTTACATTTATCTTTACCTTGCTCAGTAAAATAAGTTTTTAATAAACTGTTTAATTTCTGCATCCGGTTTAATCTGCATCTGATATATACAAACAGTTTTGAAAAACCTGTGTTGAAGATTTTACGTATAGTTTGCGAAAAGTTTTTGAACACAATTCAACCCCCTTCTTGTGTTCACGTTCACCCTCTAGTGCTTCTTGTTGTTTCTTGCAGGATATAAAAGCTGAAAAAGAAAAAGAGGAAGAAGTGCAAGTTGAAGAACAAGATAGCAATTCTTTGGAGCAGGATAAGGACATAATCCCTTCGTTGATTTTGGAGGCACTTTGTTTGCCTAAATTCAAAGGGCTCTGTGGAGAAGATCCTATTCCTCATATTTTGAATTTTTATGACTAGGTCAAAACTAACGATTTTACAGGAACTATCGCAGGAAGGATAAGACTTAAATTATTTCCTCTTTCCCTAGGAGGAATGGCTAAGCAATGGTTCTCAATTTATCCCAAGTTTCACATTTCCAACTGGGAGGAATTTGTAAGAAGTTTTCATATTACTCAAGAAGAAAAAGTGGACCAGTTTCAAGGTTTTCAAGGACTAAAGGAAGACATCCCAGAGGAATTTACAGGTTTTGAATTAAACCCATCCATAATCTCAAAAGTGTCAAAATTACAATTCAAGGGAACCATAGGACAAGATCCTATTGAGCACATGAGACAGTTCTGTAAGAAGATGAGAAATGCAAAGTATGAAGGATTGTCTCCAGATGAAGCAAAATTAAAATTAATGATGTTCACATTCTCATTAGATGATGAAGTCAAAATATGGCTTTATCTCCTGCCAATTAAGGAAGTAAAAACATGGAAAAACTTAGTGAAGAAATTCATTAGGTCTTTTGCACCCAATTTTGAGAAGTCAATCTACATCTGTGAAGACTACGGGTACACAATGAAACCACCCAAAAAGTGCTCAGATCCTGCTTAGATGGACCACTCAGAAAAAGGTGACTACTTTGCTGTGTTCTCCAATGGTGAGAAGACAAAAGGTAATGTGAAGGACGGGCCATTGCTCGCTGAGGACTAATTCTTAAGTCCTCCGACCCGTCAGGCTCGGGACGTTAAACAAGCACTTACCAGGAGGCAACATTGGTTACTAACACTTTTATCTCTTATCTATTTGTTTTAATTTTATTTTTACTTTTATTTATTTTTATTCAATTTTATGATTATTTTAAAAAAATTATAAAATTTAAAAATCAAAAATTTTCTAGAAAACCAATGGGTAGGGCGCACCTTGCACCAAGTACGGCCGTACCACACGGCTTCACTTTCAAAAACGCAGAGAAACAGATAAGTACGGCCTGACATAAACTAGGTATGGTCGTACCCCATGTCCAGAGGCTGAATATAAGGTAAACAGTGAGAGGCAAGGGCGTACCTCAACCACTACGCCCAAAACCCCTCCATTCGAGCACCCTCTTCTCTTAATCTCTTCGCATTTCCACTCACAAGATCATCCAGGTACTGATTCTAAACTTCATTTGTGAATTGATTGGCTGTTTTACTGGTTATTTTAAGTTTTTAGTTAGTTTAGGTTTTTGGTTTTATTTAACTCTAACTTTAGGTGATTAAGAGTAGTTTTTACTTGGTTTTGCATGCTTAGGAATGATTAGAGACTTATAATCTAGGCTTAAATTGATAAAATCTGATCATAGGGTAGATTTTTCATAAAACCGTAGCACAGTACGGCCATACCTATCAAGAACGGGCCGTACTGAAGGCCGTACTAACGGCCTTAGGGTTGAAGACTGATCATAGGTACGGGCGTACATGTTGCAGAGTACGGCCGTACATAGACCTTAAGTCAGGTCGTACTTACCCATTGAATCAGGGCGTACTTAGAGCACCAGTACGGCTGTACCATACGAAGCACGACCGTACCTAATACAGGTTTTACTTGAATTTAATTTTTTCTATTTTATTTTTTCAGGAAAATGCCTAAGCGCCAAAAGACCGAAGGTTCTTCATCTTTTGCAGCAGCACGTGGTTCTAGATCTGTGCCTAACTATATACCAGCGCAGTTCAGAGACAGATACAGGCAGCTGTGGGACTTCCACACCCATACGCAGAGATACTTGCATTTTGATGCCCTTCAGCAGGTTGGCCTACCGGAGGAGGTGGAGACCCTGCTGCAGAGGACAGGATGCCTCCATGCAGCCTCTGTCAGACAGCCCTTCTACGTGGAGGCAGTTCTAGATTTCTTAGCCACCTGTGGCTACCACATGAGAGACAGAGAGCCCCAGCACCCAGACTGGGAGGATGAGCCGGAGAAGGAGATCGTGGTTACTTTCTGGATCCGTGGGACCCACCACAATATCACATTGGCCGAGTTTAACATTGGACTCGGATTTGAGACGACGGAGTCAGTTCAGACGCCGGAGTATTTGGAGGCCCTTCTGGAGATCCCAAAGGGATGGCAGGATTCAGAGAGTTGGAGAGCTCTCACTGGGGATAGCCACTACATTCCCAGCCGCGACAAGGCCAGCAGGATCAGAGACCCAATTGTGCAGACAATACACAGATGGATTGCCCGTTCCATAAACGGGAGAGCCTTGAGCGACGACACGGTCATGAGACCGGACTTATTTCTGCTGTGGGCTATGACACAGGGACGCCGCTGCGACGCCGAGATATTTTTCTTGGGGATGTGCACCCAGTTGGGTGTTCATCTTCAGATTCAGAACACTGGGCACATTATCTTGGGTTCTTTTATCTCCTGTCTAGCCCATCACTTCGGAGTTCGCGCCGGAGCTGGAGCCACGATGATTGAGATGGAGCCCATTGGACTTTAGACCCTCCTTAACATTGGTGTTCTAAGGAGATTGGGACACGGGGACTTTGAGGTCGTCAGATCGGAGGAGCAGCAGCAGCAGGACGAGGCTGCAGATTTTGTCCCACTTGCAGAGGAGCATCCACCACCGCCACAGCCACTGCTAGCAGCACGGGGCCACTCATATGACGACGTCATGATGCGTCTCGCTGAGATGTAGTCTACCTTTTTGGAGCATGGGACCTATGTGGACCAGTAGCTGGCACATATTTTGGAGCACTTACAGCGCATCCAGCCTTTCCCTCCTGCCGAGTGATGTGGGACCATATTTTATTTTTCTCTTTTAGTACTTAGGCATTACTTTTGTATTAAAGAGAGATGCACATATTTTTTGGCACACTCGTAGGATACATTTTACTTTATTGCTTTTACGTTTTTATTTTGTTATTCTATTTTTCTGTTATTTCTTTTTATTATGTTTCTATTTTTTTTTTTTTGAGTTTTGTATTGCACAGTTCTTCCGCCGCTTACCAGCTCCATCGGTATTGCGACAAGGAAACAACATATTTTGCCAATATCCCCATCCAATTAGCTCGTGATATTTTTCAGAGGGGAGTCTCTTTCCACATTCCTTTATAGCACTTATTTTTCTTTTATTTTATCATTTTGTGTTTGTTTTTAACTTAGTCACAGTGGGGACACTGCTAGAAATAAGTGTGGGGAGGGAGTCTTATATTATGCTTATTACTTGGCTGTGCTTATAACTGCTTATAATTATAGAATAACTTTAAATTTTTGCTGATTAAGGGCTACACAAAAAAATTTCTCTATGACAACTCTTGATTGAATCAATTCGTTGCTAGTATTAGAAATTGCTAAAAATTAGCATTGAAGTTTTGTGAGTTCTGACTTTCTGTGTAAGCTATTAAATGTGAGTTTTGAAACTGAAATAAGATGTCACATCATGCTTTTGCCTCTTTTCTTTGTTGAGTGATATTTCTCTTGGAATGTACATTCTAGAACTTGTGCTGAGACCATTACGAAGCAAATATGAATTTATTTGCATGTGAATTTGGAAAGGGCAATTTTTAGGAATTCTTCAGGCCACTACCATTTTGAATACATTATACCACTAGTTGCCACTTTTGTGCCTAAAAGCATTTTATTCAATTTCTTTGGTATCCTTCTTGTTACTTTTGATTATTTTATGTGAAAGCAACCTTAGAATACAAATTGCATTTGAGAGCAATTAGTGGCAAAAATCAAAAGAATAATTTTTTGAATCCTTTTTTATGTTCACAAAAAAAGAGAAGGCTTAGCAATTTATTCTCCTCTTAGTTCTTAAAAATGATTGACTGTTGCATAAATGCATGAAGGGAGGAAAGGATAAAGGAAAAGAAAGATCCTTGAAAAAGAAAAAAAATTAGTCATCATGCTCATGCCTTCATAATTTGCAAAAAGAAAAATATATTGATTGAAAAAATTGGGATTCTTGCCTACTCTTGAAATTGAAAAAGAATTAGGTTGCTTGTTTTAGTTGATTTGTTTCTGACCCTTTGTATGACCTTTTCTTTCTTTTATCATACCAAACATTATTATCTTGGCCCCATTACAACCAATGAAAGACCCTCATTCCTCTTTTACATGTCTTATAGATTCTAATAGTAGAGTTTTCGGTCAATGTACAAGCTTATGGTAATGTCATTTTATTTGAAAAATCTGAGTGTTAATGATTATACCTACAAACACTTTGAGATTGGAGAGAGTGTGACTTGAAAATCATAGACTGTTAGCTTACTTGAACTTACACCTCTAATTGGGCATTCTATTTACTGGCATGTTCTGTGACATCATACTGTTGTCTTACTTATTTTTTTGCCCCTATTCAGTAGAAATAGTTTTTCTTGCTATAGTTAACCAAGTAGTTTACTTGAGGGCAAGCAAAGCTCAAGTGTGGGGATGTGTTAACACACCAATTTGTCTACTTTTATAGGACATTTTTAGTATCTAAAGATACTATTTTACGCTAGTTAATGCACAAAGGTACTCATTTATGTCTTATTATGCAGAAATATCATGAAAACACCACTCGGGGCAAAAGATGCGAAAAAGGACCAAAAACTGGCTAGTTTTGGAGAGTTTTAGCACTACTGGGTAAGCGGTATGGCCTTACTTACAAGAGGTACGGCCGTACCTAGAGCAGAAGTTCAGTAGTGGGCGTACCCCCTCAGTCTGTACCACCTGACGCTGATAAAATAGTCCAGTACGGTCGTACACAAGTGATGTCAGGGCTGCAGCACACATGGGGACGGGTCAACGTCATCAGTGAAGTTCGGTACGGCCGTGTATATATGCGGTACGACCGTACCCCGTCCCAGATTAGTGCAGATTTGAAGCCAGATGACCTAGTTCGCTGCCTCTTCTATAAATAGGGGTTCTTAACCCGTTAAAAAGACCTTTTTTTGACAAATTTCCAAGTCAAGAGCCTCCAATTGAGATATGATATCAATTCCTTTCCCCTTCCATCGAATTGTGTGTTTATTTTGAAGCTTGGTGCCATCCCGAATCGCTACCGGAGCTTGTGAGGATGCGAAAAATGTGCTTAAGGACCGTCGTCATACTGAAAGGGTATCCCGGTTTAGATTTATTCTCTTGTTATGGATTATTCTGATTTCGTATCTAAGTTTATGTTATTATCATTAGTAATGAGTAGCTAAACCCATCACTTGGAGTGATGGGGGATCCTTTACAATACTTTTGATGCTTTGTTATTTAATTATATGAGTTTCCATTGAATGTTTGAGTATTTTATTCCTATTGTGGTAACAGGATCATGATTAGTTAACAGAATCATAGGATAAAAGAACTCGCTTTATACGCCGGATAGGTTAAAGCTTGTTTCTAATCAATTATTAGATTGACAAACCCATCTGTGCTTAATGCTCTTTCCCTTAGTTATCTTCCTGGACCAAACAGAGTATTAGTTGGGAGGAAGACTATTGTACGCTAGGAAGCCTCTAGTAATTTAGAGTGGGTGGTTAGTGCTCTTTCTGTTGGAACCTAAACAATTGGGAAGTTTAGACCCTCATTAATTTTGATGATAACAAAGTATTTACAAGTGAACAATTTATTTTCTAATAAGTCTTGAAGTGTGCAGGTATTAAAATCACTTATGTTTTACAACTCACTTAAGCAAGAAGAAGAAATTCACAAGAGTTTGAATACATTCCATGTGTGTCTGCATTCGGTTCACTCCAGCATCTTGTGTATAGCGAGCGTCCGGTAGTGTTTCTTTTTGACACGTGGAGTGATCAATTGCTACGAGCGTCCGTCCAACTCTTTGAGTGAGCATCAGGTCTTTTTAATGAAGCACGTGATGGTCACGTTTTTGCTCCTTCACCTCAGCTATTTTGGAACGAAATTCGAATTTGATTTTGTGCGCTCATTCTTATGTACGAGATATCAAAGGTGACACCTTTAGTATAAGACAAATTCGTACAAGGCAATTGTGAAAAGCAGATAGTAAAAAACGGTAATATGTACTATTCTTATATTCTCTGGAAAGGAAGAAAAGGACAGCAATTCAAATTACCTCGCTCAATGATTTGGAGCTAAAATTTACTGCAACTGTAATACCCTCAAGGCCTCCTATAAATACCCTAAGGTATTCATTGAAGAAGGTTGCTAGAAACTACATTCTGAAAAAGCTATTACTCAGTGAGCAATCAAGTTTCGTGCCAAGTTTCTGGACACCAAGAACTGAACTTCAGCGTCTTATATTCTTTCTTTTAGAAAGCTATTTGTTTTTTAGCTTAATTTTTTCATCCTCTCTGTGAGAGTTATTTGATAGTATTCAAAAAAAATCACTCTGTGAAAATTGTATTGCCTAGTTAAGGCTTAGTTCCTCAAAGGCTCGAACGTACTGAGTCGTTTTGAGAAGTTAAGAGTATTGCCAAGCTTGTGACAATAGAATACTCTTAAGAAAATTTGTAATCAGTTGATTATAGTGGAAAATCCTTCAAGAACGAAGGGACTAGACGTAGCTACCAGTTTGGTGGTGAACTAGTATAAATCTCTGTGTCTTTTGCTTTACTGCTTTACATTTATTCTTATCTTGCAAAGAAAAACAAGTTTTCATAAACTGTATTTCCAGCGCCTGGTCTTACTCCAGCTTCCGATAACAAACAGTTTTAAAATCAAGTGTTCAAAAATGTTTTTAACTTAAAGTTTGTGAAAAGTTTTCAACACAATTCAACCCCCATTCTTGTGTCAGAAAGAGTTGGAGATACAAAACCAATCATCCTAAGGATCAAATCATAGGAGAACCTAGAGATAAAGTAAGAATCAGATCCTCTTTCAAAGAGCATGCAGATATTGTACTTCTCTCTGAAATGGAACCTACGACAATTGATCAAGCATTGGAAGAAGAATGTTGGATTCTGGCTATGCAAGAAGAGTTGAATCAGTTCCAAAGAAATTACGTGTGGAAGTTGGTCATGTTGGAACCTAAACGATTGAGAAGTTTAGACCCTCATTAATTTTGATGATAACAAAATATTTCTCAAAGAGAACAATTTATCTTCTAACATATCTTTGAGTGTACAAGTATCAAAAGCTTCATTTATATATGTACAAATCACTCAAGAAAGAAGAAATATACAAAAGAATTGAATACAATCCACTAGTGTCAACATCCGAACCCACTTCAGCGTCTTGCTAATAGCAAGCGTCCAGCAGTGTGACTTCTTGACACGTGGAACACTCAATTGCTACGAGCGTCCATCCTCTGTTCTGAGAGAGCGTCTGATCTCTTTAATGAAGCACGTGGTGATCACGTTTTTGCTCTTAGCCTCAGACTGTTCTAGAACGGAATTCGAATTTGATTTTGTGCGCTCATTTTGATGTACGAGGAAGCAAAGGTGACACCTTTAGCATAAGACAAAAATCGTACAAGGCAATTGCAAATTGCAGATAGTACGAAAACGGTAATATGTACTATTCTGATATTCTCTGGAAAGGATGAAAAGGACTATATTTCAAATTACCTCACTCAATAGCAAGGAGATATTTTTACTACAACGGTAATACCCTTGAAGACTCCTATAAATACCCCAAGGTATTCATTGAAGAAGAGTTAGAGAAACTGTGAAGAAACTTCATTCTAAAAGCAATATTACTCAAGTGTGCAATCAAGCTTCGTGCCAAGTTTCTGGTCTACATTGAACTGAAGTCAGCGTCTTATACTTTCTTTTAGAAAGCTATTTTGTTTTGAGCTTAATCTTTTCATCCTCTCTGTGAGAGTTATTTTGATTGTTATCAAAATCATAATCTCTTTTGTAAAACTGTATTTGGCCTAGTTAAGGCTCTGTTCCTCAAAGGCTCGACTGTACTGAGTCGTTTTGAGAAGTTGAGAGTATTGTCAAGTTTGTGACAGAAGAATACTCTTGAGGAAATTGTAATCAGTTGATTATAGTGGAAAATCCTTCAGGAACGAAGGGACTAGACGTAGCTACCAGTTGGTGGTGAACTAGTATAAATCTCTGAGTCTCATCCTTTACTGCTTTACATTATTTATCTTTACCTTGCTCAGTAAAACAAGTTTTTATAAACTGTTTAAATTTCTGCATCCGGTCCTGTTTAATTCTCTGCATCCGATATACAAAACAGTTTTGAACAACTTATTTTAAAGTTTTTACGCATAGTTTGCGAAAGGTTTTTTAACACAATTCAACCCCCCTTCTTGTGTTCATGTTCAATTGGTACCAGAGTTCGGCCTCTTGGTTGAGCACTTAACAGTATTAAGAGAAAAGATCCTATACTGTGAACATGTCTACTGAAGGTGGTCATATGAACCGTCCTCCTCTATTCGATGGAGAAAAATTTGATTACTGGAAAGATAAGATAAAAGCTTTCTTTGAGACACAACAACTTGAGTTGTGGGATATAGTTCAAAGTGGTTACATTCCTCCCACTAATCCTCGTGGTGTTGCGATAGCCAGAGAAGATTGGAATGATGAACAAAAAAAGAGATATCAAATCAATCAAAAGGCTAGATTCATTCTTATCTGTGCTATGACAGAAAAAGAATATGATAAATGTGGCAAATTTGATACTGCCAAAGAAATGCAGGACTCACTTGTTTTATCTTACGAAGGCTCTGCCCAAGTAAGAGAAACCAAAGCTAGCATGTTGGTTCGCCAATATGAGTTATCCAAAATGGAAGATGGTGAAAACATTGAAACCATGTTTGGAAGATTTCAAACACTTGTTCATGGGTTACAGGCCCTTGGAAAAAGTTACACTACACCTGACCATATTAGAAAGATCTTAAGAAGCTTGACTAAGTAGTGGAGACCCAAGGTCATCAAGCTATTCAGGAAGCAAAAGATCTAAATGTCTTACGACTTGAAGATCTTATGAGTTCGTTGAAAGCTCATGAACTTGAGCTAAATGAAGAAGAACCGGTCAAAAAGGGCAAGTCTATTGCCTTAAAAGTCTCTCAACATAAAGTCAGTTCTTCCAATGCCGCCCGGTGAAGAAGAAGAATCGAGAAGATGAAGCTTCGTAAGGAGATGCTGACACATCAGAAGATGAGCTCGCGTTTATATCCAGAAAGATACAAAGAATGTGGAAGAAAAGAAACTTCAGAAGGAAGTTTCAGAAGAAAGATACTAAGGACAAGAAAGAGAGCAAGGACAAGGCTCAAGTTATTTGCTATGAATGTAAAAAGCCTGGGCATTTCAAGTCCGAATGTCCTAATCTTAAGGAGAAGTCCACAAGAAGTTCTTTCAAGAAAAAGAAGAAGAGCCTCATGGCTACATGGGAAGATCTAGATTCATCCTCATCTGAGGAAGATAATGAAGTAGAAGCAAATCTCGCTCTCATGGCAGACACTGACCTTGATTCAGAAGAAGAAGTTGAAGAGGTAATAGTATATGATTCCTACTCTGAACTTCAACTTGCATTTGATGATCTTCTTAAGGACTCTGCCACTCTCTCTGTTGAGTATAAGAATTTGAAAAAGAAATTTTCAAAATTATCACAAGATTTTCAAGCTTTAAACAAAGAAAAATCTGTACTCAACAAAGAAAATCGTGTTAAAACCGAAAATCAGCATCGATGGATAACCAGCATCTGTTCTCTAATAACCAACCAGAAGGAGAGAGCTCTCAAGCTGAAAGCTCTAAAGTTACAGGCAATCCTAAATGCAAATCAAATGATTATGAATATGCTTTTCAAAAGTTTCTTGCAGAGAGTGTAACTCGTAGCAAGCAAGCTTCAATGATTTGGGGTGTCAGTAAAACGACAACTCATGGTCTTGGTTATATATCAGATGAACCTCTTTTAGAAAGATTCAGCATCTGATAAATCCAATAATCATAGTAAATGCTTGCACTGTACTTACTGCAATAAACCTGGTCACTTGAAAAGTGCATGTACTGTTTTTAAAACTGTGAAGGATAAGCCTCCTTCAAGAACTAACAAGAAAGGACCCAAAAAGATATGGGTACCTAAAGATAAAATAGTCTATGTTGCAGACATGCTTAGCAACAAAGTCAATACACCTATCTTGGTACTTAGACAGTGGATGCTCGCGTCACATGATGGGAGAAAAGCATATGTTCCAAGAACTAAGGCCTAAAGAAGCTGGATTCGTTGGTTTCAGAGGAAACCAGAATGGTAAAATAGTTGGAATTAGTCGCATCGGTAAAGGCTCTCTTCCCTCTATTGATAATGTACTATATGTTGAAGGATTTAAACATAACTTATTGAGCATAAGTCAATTATGTGACAATGGTTATGAAGTCATCTTTACAGAAACTGGATGTCTAGTAAAAAGCAAGAAAGACGGCTCTACTTTTTTTACTGCTAAGAGGAAACAAAATATTTACAAAATTGATCTCTCTGAACTTGCAAAACAAGATGTCAAGTGTCTCATGTCTGTTGACGAAGAACAATGGATTTGGCACAAGAGATTGGGTCATGCCAATTTGAGATTAATCTCAAAATTAAACAAGCACAGTCTTGTCAGAGGCTTACCAAATCTCAAGTATCAATCTGATGCTCTCTGTGAGGCATGTCAAAGAGGAAAACAAGTTAAAACTTCTTTTCATTCAAAAAATGTTGTTTCAACCTCTAGACCACTTGAGCTTTTGCATCTTGATCTTTTTGGTCCAACAAGGACAGCCTCTTTAACTGGAAAGAAATATGGTGGACTGCAAACCTATGTGCACACCTATGCATCCCACTTGTATTCTTGGTAAAGATAAAACTGGTAAGAAGGTAGATCAGAAAATGTACAGAGGTATGATTAGATCTCTACTTTATCTTACTGCTTCAAGACCTGATATTATGTTCAGCGTCTGCCTATGTCCTAGATTTCAATCTGATCCTAGAGAATCACACTTTAGTGCCGTCAAAAGAATATTTAGATATTTACAATGATCTACTAATCTTGGTTTGCTTTATAAGAAATCAAAAGATTATAAGTTAGTAGGTTTCTGTGGTGCTGATTTTGCTGGAGACTGAATTGAAAGAAAGTGCACAAGTTGAGGATACCAATTCCTCGGAGCAAATCTTGTTTCTTGGTCAAGCAAAAGACAAAGCACAATTGCACTGTCAACAGCAGAAGCTGAATATATCTCAGCAGTAAGTTGCAGTTCTCAACTTCTGTAGATGAAATATCAACTTGAAGACTACTTGATAAAAGAGAGTAACATTCCTATCTTCTGTGACAATACATTTGCAATTTGTCTTACTAAGAATCCAATATTGCATTCTAGAGCAAAGCACATTGAGATTAAATATCACTTCATCAGAGACTATGTTCAGAAGGGTATACTTGAAATTAAATTTGTAGACACTGATCATCAGCGAGCTGACATTTTCCTAAAACTCCTTGCTGAGGATAGATTCAATTTTATAAGAAGAAATTTAAATTTTCATCTTATAGAAGAATGATTAATTTCAGTGTCTTATGAAATGTATCATTCAGCATCTGGTATGACATAAGCATTCACACGTGTACACACATGATATATCATTCACATTGCATAACTCAGCGTCTGATGTATTCATCGCGTGCATCCGAGCACACACGTGTTACGCGCGTGTGGGTCTTAAGCGTCTCATCACACGTATTGAGTCATGATTAATTTTATGTTCTCAATAAAATCTTTTCCCTAATTTTACTTTATTTTGGCGACTGCATTTAATGAAAAAGGGGAATCTTTATTTTTATTTTCTTTTTGATTTTTTTTTAATCAGAGGAAATGTGAAACGTTTTGAAAATGTAACTGTACCATTTTTCTCAAAAACTTTCCCACTACTCCACCTCTTTCACACCGTACTCACTCTATTTTGTTTGCGAAAACTGTTTTCTCTCTCTCTCTCTGTGATTTCTCTGAAACCCTAAACCTCCATCACCTACTCTCCAACTGCAACCATGACTAATATTAAGATCGGACAATACTCTGCTATCTACGACATCAAGAAAGAAGCAAGGCTTATGAATGAGAACATGATTGATTTGGAAAAGTTTAAGCTCTACGGTTTTAACTACGATGAAGGTTTAAACAATCTGGGTTGGAAAAACTACTTCCTTTGGGAACCTGTTGATGTTATGGCTTATGCTATCAAGGAATTCTGGGGAAATGCTCATGTACTTCCGGGTGGAATCACTAAAGGTCATGTCAGAGGATTCAAGTTGGTGTTTATCGTAAACATTATTGCTCAGACCATTAAGTGCCCTTGTGAAGGAATTAGTTACTATGTTGGTTCGGAAGACGCTTTCAGAGGAATGGAAAACGTCAACGAGGCTCTATTTGAAAACTATCGCCAGTTGAAGGAAAATGATGTAACTCCCTCTGCCATGGACTTGAAAAGTCATTACAGAGAGTTCTACACAAAATTATTGCTAAAAGCGTTATTCTGAAGGCTGGGTCAAGTGACATAGTAAACTACGAGCAGAAGTTCATTATGAGAAATTATATGGCTGGTCACAAAATCAACTTTCCTAGGTTGATTTTCAACAATATTGTCAATGCAATCGTTGGTTCAAGGAAGGGTTCTGCTGACAAGAAGAATATTATCAAGGTCATCCCTTATGGAGTTCTTCTTACTTCAATGATGGTTAAGGATGGAATTGCAAGAAAGCTTGGTGCATTGGTAAACAAAGAAGAAAGGGATAAGTATTTTGGAATTGGTGTTGTTGTTCGTCCTGAGGTATTTGGAGTCAATAGCTTGGTGAGAATGAAATTGATCACTGGTAATATGATCAAGAAGGTGAAAAAGGAACAAGGAGAAGGAACTGAAGCTAATGTTAGTGAAGTTGTGACAAAAACCACCAGAAGCTCAATGTCTGGTGTGAAAAGGACTGGTGAGTCTCCAGCAAGAGAGACAAGAAGTAAAAAGCAGAAGGTGCCTTCTGTACCAGAAGGTAGAACTGAACCAGAAGTAGACAAGGACCGAGTCCCCATCAGAAAGATAATGGAGAAGAAGAGAAAGACAGAAGCTGAAAAACCTGTTTCAGCGTCTGGTCCAAGGAAGCAAGTCCCTCCACCTCCTCTTTCTACTGTTGCCTCTCAAGGCAAAAGAAAGAGACTGGTTAGGCACTCTGAACTTAACCCAAAGGTACTAGATTTTAAAGTTGATGATTCAGTTACTGCTTTTGATACAGATGATGTCATTCCTACAGCACCACTCTTTGTTTTATCACCACAAACACACACCACACAACCCACACCCACCAAAACACAGACTAAGAAAACCACCAAATCCAAAACACAAGCCATTACCCTTGTCACTAAACGACCTCCATCCACCAAACCTCAAACCTCCCAGTTAACCACGAGACCAAGAACACTTACGTTTCCCCTCACCAAAACCCTCTACCTCCTCAAACATATCCCTCTCCACATATATCTTCTCACTCCACTCTCACCCCTTCTATCAGCTTTTCAAAATCTCTCCCAACAAATCAAAAACCTACAAAGTCAAAGTGACTTCCTCTCCCAAACCTCTCTCTCTCACTATCAAACTTACCACATACTTTGATGCTCACAAGTTTGTATCATCTGTAAACAAACCACAGTTTGTAAGAGAAGAAGAGTATCATTCCATTTATGATCACCATTCTCTCTGGCACTTGAAGACTTTCACTTCAGGGGCTGCAAGATTAGAGATTGCCCCACTTTCTGAAGAGAATGAGAAACTGCATACCTGCTTTAGTGGAAGACTGAGACCTCCTCCAAACAGAGGAATCATTCCATTCTCAATTGAACTTCCTCACAATCTGCCACAGCATGAACCTCTCACTCTGGAAGAGTGTGGAAGGTGGATCTCAGATGATGAAATGTCTTTCATGGCTCACTGCCCTGAAATGAAGAAGATTGAGTTAGCTTACATGGGCAGAGACCCCTCTTCAGCATCTGTGAAGATTGTGTCTGATAGGCAAAGACGGCTACCATGGTCCATTCCTGAGAAGAGGAAGGAACCAGCTCCTGGAAAACTTCCAAAGTCAATTGGTATCAAGGAGTACGAGGAAACTCCTAAGAAATGTGATTTCATGCCTTGACAGGATTTGTTTTGATGATTGACAAAAGGAGTTCCACGAATAGTCATGTGCAAAAAGCGGAAAAATACACCAAGACGCCTACCAAGGATCAAAGGGTTTTTGAGTATTTATTTTATTTTTAGGACTATTTGTAAGTAGTAATAAAATGCTCTCAACTAATTAAATCACACACACACAAAATGATTTTTATTCTAAAATTGATTTTATGATAATTTTTCCTAAATTATTTTTAGGCACAAAGTATTTTGAAAAATTCTTAAGTTGTGCTCAAAATATTTTTTTGAAAAATATTTCAAGTTTTCTTTTGGCAAGTTGTTGCAAGAAACAGAATGCGTTTAAACGTTTATAAGGATATTCATAATCGTTTATGACGTGCTCCTCTTCTCCGTGTCGAGCAGTGATATTTTGACATCACAATCTCGCATCAGCGTCTTGCGAAATGGGGAGGTCGTATCTTGGTGGGGGAGGTCGTATGGAAATACGATGTCGGACACCAAAAGTGGTGTCCGAGAATCATTTCCGTCTCCGTGTCTTTTGATCACTTGATAATCGATTACAACCTTCATATAATCGATTACACCCCTTTTAAATGTCATCTGTGTGTCTTTTTTTAAATATATAATCGATTACATACCTTCTATAATCGATTAGATAACGATCAGAAATCCCGGATTAAGCATAGCGAGTCAACCCTCACGCGTTTTCTTTTTCTCTATAAAAGGATATGCTCAGACCGTGACAAATAAGGATTCTTACGCTATTGCTTTGCCAAAACGCTGTTCAAACAAATTTTCATAACTCACATTTATTTGAGCACAATTCTTTTGAGAGCCTTTTATTCTATATAATTTGAGTTGTATCATTTGAGCTTCAATTTGTTATATCTGCACTTTTGAGTGTTTCTTTTTCATCTCATTTTTATTTGTAAAAATCATTTCTTTTGTGTTGGAATCCCAAGTCGCTCATAGAGAGGTGATATCTCTTGAGCGTATTGCTCTGATATAGAGTTGTAAAGGTTTCTAGTGAACCTGATTTAAAAGCTAGTGACTTAGTGAAAATTCCATAGTGCTTTGCTTTGGGGGACGGGGCGTAGGCCACAGGGTGTTTGGTGGCGAACAGTATAATTTCTTCGCGTGCTCTTCTTTGCTCTCTGTCTCTTTATTATTCAAGCACTTTATTTATTTTTGTTCTTTATTTATTTTTCGGTCATTTATTTTCTGTCATTTATTTTATTGCAATTTAATTCCTGCAATTTATTCTTCAAGTTATTTATCTTTTCGCAATTTATTTCTTTCAAGTTTTTTTTAATTCAGTAATTTATCTGTAATTTTTATATAAGCACCGCTATCACAATTCACCCCCCTCTTGTGTTTGAAGTCACTTGGCAACAAGTGGCATCAGAGCTAGACTCTTGTATAAAGGACTTAACCATCTCAAGAGAATGACTTCAAACAATAATGAGGGAACTTCCATTAACAGACCCCCATTTTTCAATGGTGAGGGGTATGGTTATTGGAAGGATAGAATGCAAATCTTTCTTGAGGGTGTTGATCTTGATATTTGGGATGCTGTGGAAAATGGTCCATTTGTCCCCACTCAATCAATTAATAATGCAGTGGTAGACAAACCAAGATCACTTTGGACCGAAGATGATAAGAAAAATGTCCAATACAATTTGAAAGCTAAGAACATCATCACTTCTGCTTTAAGCTACGATGAGTTCTATAGGGTCTCAAATTGCAAGACTGCTAAAGAAATGTGGGACACCCTTCTATTGACCCATGAAGGTACTACCGAGGTCAAGAAGGCTCGAATGAACACATTAACCCATGAGTATGAGTTATTTAGGATGAAACCAAGTGAAAACATACAAGATATGCAAAAAAAGGTTCATCCATATAATAAACCATCTCAGAGCTCTTGGGAAAGTCTTCAGTAATGAAGATTTAATTAATAAAGTTCTTAGATGTTTAAATAGAAACTGGCAACCCAAGGTTACTGCTATATCTGAATCTAGAGACTTATCTACTATATCATTGGCAACCTTGTTTGGAAAATTACAGGAACATGAACTTGAACTAAATCGACTCACTGAGAGTGAAGAAAGTGATAAGAAAAAGAAAGGAATTGCTCTCAAAGCAATCGTAAATGAAAAAGAGGAATCTGACAACAATGATAGTCTGGATGAGAATGAGGAAGACATAAGTCTGATGGTTCGAAGGTTCAAAAGGTTCATGAGGCAAAAGGGAAGAACGGGCAAAGTACAAAATCCTCAAAAGAAAAATGAGGAAGGAACTTCTTTTAATCCAACTTGCTACAAGTGTGGTCAAAAGGGACATATAAAACCCGATTGCCCTCATGGTCAGAAGAAAAACGAAAAATTTGATAGAAGACCACAAAAGGAATCAAAAGGAAGAAGAGCCTACATTGCCTGGGATGACAATGATATGGACTCGTCTGATGAATCAGAAAATGAGGAGGCCAACTTATGTCTCATGGCAAAACACGAGGAGGATGAGGTAAATGCTCTTGAACTCGAATCTCCTTTAACTTATGATGAGCTGCTTATTGCTTGTGAAGAATTAAATAATGAAACGACTAGACTTCGAAAAATTATTTCTTCTTCTAAGAAAACCATCTCTTCTCTTGAATCTAAAATTATTTTCTTAAACCAAGAGATGGAAGTTTTTAAGGAAAAACAAGTTGTTGTGATTGAAGTTTCTACTTGCACCTTTTGTGAAAACCAAAAGATTGATACTTTCAAGTGTGATGAATGCAATGTTTTGAAAAACAAGATTGAAGATTTGGAAAACACCCTTGCCAAATTTACCATGGGAAGGGATAACTTAAACATTCTATTGGGAAAACAAAAGGGTACTTTTGGAAAAGCCGGTTTGGGTTATAATCCACAAACGCATGAAAAATCCTTTAAACTTGTTAATCACAACAACACTTCAAGCAGCCCTTTCATTAAATGCTTTCACTGTGGTAGAAATGGTCACACTGCCTCCATTTGCAATATTAGAAAGAACAAGAATGTGGTTGGCAAAAAGATATGGATTCCAAAGGGCACTTTGCCAAAAACTAACTCATCTGGACCCAACTTGGTTTGGGTACCAAAGGTTAAAAATTAATCTGTTGTTGTAGGTGTGCTTGAAAGCCGAGGACTCAAATTGGTATCTTGACAGCGGCTGTTCAAAGCACATGACAGGGGAGAAAAGTAAGTTCTCCTCGTTGGGACCTAAAAATAATGGTTATGTCCGGTATGGTGACAACAACAAAGGTAAAATTCTAGGGATTGGCACTGTTGGTAAGAGTCCTAATCCCACTGTTGAGAATGTTTTGTATGTGGATGGTTTGAAGCACAATTTGCTAAGTATTAGTCAACTTTGTGATAAAGGGAACAAAGTGGTTTTTGATTCTTCAAAATGCATGGTTATGAACTCAGAATCAAAATGTTGTTCTTATTGGACCTAGAATTGGAAATATCTACATGGTTGATTTAGATAGAATACCTTCAAATGATGCATGTTGTCTTATTAGTAAAGAGGATGAATCTTGGCTATGGCATAGGAGAATGGCTCATATTCACATAGATCATCTTAATAAGTTGGTTCAAAAGGACTTAGTAATTGGCTTACCAAAGCTTCGTTTTGAAAAAGATAAATTATGTGATGCTTGTCAAAAAGGAAAACAAGTAAAGGCCTCTTTCAAATCAAAAAATATTGTTTCCACAAACCGGCCTTTACAACTTTTACACATGGACTTATTTGGACCATCTAGAACTAAAAGCTTTGGTGGAAATTACTATGCCCTTGTTATTGTGGATGACTATTCTCGCTATACATGGACTTTATTTATTTCTCATAAAAATGACGCTTTTGCTGCCTTTCGTAAACTTGCTAAAGTTATCCAAAATGAAAAAGGAATGAACATAGTATCCATCCAAAGTGATCACGGTGGGGAATTCCAAAATGAGGCATTTGAGGCCTTTTGTACTGAAAATTGAATTGAGCATAATTTTTCCGCACCTAGAACACCACAGCAGAATGGAGTGGTGGAAAGGAAAAATCGGTCTCTTGAAGAGCTTGCGAGGACGATGCTCAATGAGACCAACCTTCCTAAGTATTTCTGGGCAGACGCGGTAAGCACCGCATGCTATGTAATGAATAGAGTCCTCATAAGACCTATTCTAAAACAAACGCCCTATGAAATTTACAAGGGAAGGAAGCCCAATATTTCTCACCTTCACGTATTTGGATGTAAGTGCTTTGTTCTAAATAACGGTAAAGATAACCTTGGTAAATTTGATGATAAAGCTGATGAAGGTTTATTTCTTGGATATTCCACTTCTAGTAAAGCCTTTCGAATTTTTAATAAACGTACTTTAACTGTTGAAGAATCTGTGCATGTTTCTTTTGATGAATCTAACCCCAAATCTTCAGTAGAAGAAAGTGTTGATGATCTTGCAGAAGTGTTTGGAGATACCTATTTAGAGGAACAAGAGAGATCAAAAGTTCAAAAGGAGGATCAAGAGTCCTTGCCTCAACCCTCTCAAGAACTCTTTCACTCAAATCTTCCAAAGGAATGGAGAGTCTCAAAGAACCATCCTCTTGACAACATAATAGGTGATATCTCAAAAGGGGTAACGACTCGAAACTCTCTTAATCATGCATGTCATCATATGGCCTTTGTCTCTCAAATTGAACCAAATGACGTCAATGAAGCCATCTTTGATGAGCATTGGACCCTTGCTATGCAAGAGGAATTAAATCAATTTGAGAGAAATGATGTTTGGGAACTTGTCCCTAGGCCTAAAGATCACCTAGTCATTGGGACCAAATGGGTCTTTCGCAACAAGCTTGATGAAAACGGTATCATTGTTAGAAATAAAGCTAGACTTGTTGCAAAAGGCTATAACCAACAAGAGGGCATAGATTTCGATGAAACCTATGCACCCATGGGTAGATTAGAAGCTATTCGCATGCTTCTCGCATTTGCATGCATCATGGATTTCAAACTTTTTCAAATGGATGTTAAAAGTGCATTTCTTAATGGCTTTATTCAAGAAGAAGTATATGTTGATCAACCTCCCGGTTTTGAAAATTTTGAATTTCCAAATCATGTTTTTAAATTGAAAAAGGCTTTATATGGTTAAAAACAAGCTCCTAGAGCTTGGTACGAGAGGTTGAGCAAGTACTTACTTGAAAAAGGTTTTGAAAGAGGAAAAGTTGATACCACTCTTTTCATTAAACACAAAAATCATGACATTTTACTTGTTCAAATTTATGTCGACGATATAATATTTGGTGCCACTAATGAGTCTTTATGTGAAGAGTTTTCTAACATCATGCAAAGTGAGTTTGAAATGTCCATGATGGGAGAGCTCAACTACTTCCTTGGTCTCCAAATCAAACAAACAAAGGAAGGAATTTTCATAAGCCAATCCAAATATTGCAAGGAGTTGCTTAAAAGATTTGGAATGAGCAACGCCAAAGAAATCTCAACTCCAATGAGCACATCATGCCATCTTGACAAAGATGAAGGCGGTAAGTCCGTCGAAGTAAGTAAGTATCGAGGTATGATAGGATCTCTTCTCTATCTCACCGCTAGTCGTCCGAGATTATGTCTAGTGTTTGTATGTGTCCCCGTTTTCAAGCAATTCCTAAGGAATCACATCTCTTAGCGGTAAAACGCATCATGAGATATCTCACCGCACACAAACACGGGTTTATGGTACCCCAAAGGTGCCGATCGCACACTTATTGGGTACTCGGATTCGGATTTTGCGGGTTGCAAAATGGACCGAAAAAGCACTAGTGGGACATGTCACTTACTTGGGAATGCCTTGGTTTTATGGCATAGTAAGAAACAAGCCCGGTGTGGCTTTGTCCCTTCTTTGAAGCGGAATACGTTACGGCGGGTAGTTGTTGTGCACAAATCATTTGGATGAAACAACAATGAATGATTATGGGATCAATCAAAACTGTTCCAATTAAGTGCGACAATACTAGTGCCATAAACCTCACGAAAAATCCGGTTTATCACTCCCGGACCAAACACATAGAAATTAGACACCATTTTATTAGAGATCATGTACAAAAAGGAGATTGTGTGATTGAGTTTGTGGAAACATCTAAGCAACTTGCAAACATTTTTACTAAACCTTTGCCTAAAGAAAATTTCTTTTTCATAAGAACTGAATTAGGAATTTTAGATCAATCGTGCATTGAATGATTGCGTGTGAGTGCATTTTATCTTTTACAAATTCTAACTTGGGCGTTGGAGTGTGCTAACAATTTTATGCAGGTCTCAAATTTCATACGCCTTAAGGACAAGAGCAGCGAGAAAAACCGAGAGCTCTTAAACGTTTATGATAATCGTTCTTAAGAGTTTAAACGGTTATCTAATCGATTACCAAGGATCTCGCCACCTACTTCATAATCGTTTATGTAAATGATTACTTAATCGATTACCTAAGCGATTCTGAGCGAGCTCACCCGTCAGCAGCTATAATCGATTATGATAATCCCATAATCGTTTATGGGTGGCATTCTCTGCCAATCAGATCACGCCACGGTAAGACATAATTGATTACAGTAACTTAAGTAATCGATTATGGGACAGGTATAAAAGGTCTAAACGTTTATTTTTACCCTAATGCGCCGTTTCTCTGTTCTTTTCAACCCTTGCACTGTTCTTCTCTCCCATACCAGAGAAACCGCGCCTCTCCTCTCCTGTTATTTTTCTCTTTTTTTTAACCATGCCACCAAAAAGGCAAAGAACTCTCACTGTGAGTGCAGGAACGCTGAGCAGGGAACTTCAAGAAAAATATTTCTCCTCTGCTGAACAAGTTGCTGAGTATGGAAAGTCCTTCTTCAACAGAGAAATTCAAAAGCCAAGAATTACGGATGTCGCTTTTCTCTGCGAGAACAAATTCGAACTCATGGAGCTTCTGGAACATGCCAATCTCATCCATTTTCTCACCACCTCTGAGGATATCTACCCCGAATTGGTAAAAGTCTTCTACTGCAACCTACGCCTGTCAAATGGAATCCTTCTCTCTGAGGTATGCCATAAGCCAATTTGCCTTGACTCTGCTAGTTTTGGTAGAATAGTTGGTTTACCTGCTGGTGGTCCCTTAATATCTGATGATGCTCCTGCGGCACCCTTGGCTGATGAGTTCAATATAACAGTAGCACTTAAGGATTTTCTGTGTAATCCTAAGGATGTAGGTGTCACCCCACTTACTGCTGGTTATTTGACCCCTGATGGTAGATTGCTGCAGTATGTAGTTGCTAGGTTATTATTTCCTAGAAGAAGTAATACATCTCAGCTGCTTAAATCTGATTTACCTTTCATGTGGGTGCTACAAATGAAAAAACAAGTAGATTGGGCTGGCTTGGTTATGCAGCATATGTATGACAACAGAACTCCAGGGCCTCTGCCATATGGTCACCTAGTCACTCGGTTACTGGTTCAGGCTCAAGTACCTCTTGCTGGGGAGCTTAAATATTCCCATGATCAATATTATGCCTCTTTCATTCAAGGATCTATTAACAAGATTGGCTTAGTGTTTCATGCTGGTCAGTGGGAGCTAAAACCCCAGAAAGAGCCACCATCCTCTCGCCAAACAAACATCGATGTCGCTTCTTCCTCTCAGGCCGTGCCTCACCGCATCTGCATTAGGCATTCCAGAACTCACAGCACTCCTTCAGGCCGCTCTCCGTGAACAACAACATATTCTCAGGGAACAAAAGAACACAACCGAGAGCGTCAATGCAACCGCATGTGAAAGTGGATAGTGGAAACTACTTTCTTGATAAGCAAATCATTATTGACACCCTATTCGCCAACATCGCATACGCAGTTCTTCTTACATTACTCTAGTGCATCCGACGATGATGAGGACGCTCTTGATAATGATGCTGATCATGATGGGTCGGATGAGGATTAGTAAACCTCATTCTGTTTTTCTTCCTTTTTTTTAAGCACTCTATTCTGTCATGAATCTGTGGTTTCTGGTTTGTTTCTCTAATTTGAACCAATGCCGCACTACATATATAATTTACCATAGCATCCTTGACATATGCATATCTGATGGTTATCATGCTTGGTATGTTTGTAAAATCATCTTGATGCTTTGATACCTTCTGCTGGGATGTGATATTTTTTTGGTGCAATGCTGGGATGTGCAACTTTAATGCTTATACATATGACTTAGTACTTTGATGCTCTGTAGTGTGAAACCCTGTTGTATTATCCATGCCCTTCCCGCTTTTTGATGTTGCCAAAAGGGGGAGAGTTATATGATTCAGGGGGAGTGGTTTATTTCATGCATATTGTGAGGGGGAGTTCTTCACCAAAATGCGCCTAAATTCTAATACCTCCCTTTGAAATAATTATGCGTATATATCATTGTCGGATTATCAATGTACTTCACTAACTTCCCTCTTTGAGATGTTTGTCATCATCAAAAAGGGGGAGTCTGTGATTTCATGCCTTGACAGGATTTGTTTTGATGATTGACAAAAGGAGTTCCACGAATAGTCATGTGCAAAAAGCGGAAAAATACACCAAGACGCCTACCAAGGATCAAAGGGTTTTTGAATATTTATTTTATTTTTAGGACTATTTGTAAGTAGTAATAAAATGCTCTCAACTAATTAAATCACACACACACAAAATGATTTTTATTCTAAAATTGATTTTATGATAATTTTTCCTAAATTATTTTTAGGCACAAAGTATTTTGAAAAATTCTTAAGTTGTGCTCAAAATATTTTTTTGAAAAATATTTCAAGTTTTCTTTTGGCAAGTTGTTGCAAGAAATGTAATGCGCTTAAACGCTTATAAGGATATTCATAATCGTTTATGACGTGCTCCTCTTCTCCATGTCGGCGGTGATATTTTGACATCACAATCTCGCATCTGCGTCTTAGCTGGGGAGGTCGTATGCCGAGCTGGGGGGAGGTCGTATGGAAATACGATGTCGGACACCAAAAGTGGTGTCCGAGAATCATTTCCGTCTTCGTGTCTTTTGATCACTTGATAATCGATTACAACCTTCATATAATCGATTACACCCCTTTTAAATGTCATCCGTGTGTCTTTTTTTAAATATATAATCGATTACATACCTTCTATAATCGATTAGATAACGATCAGAAATCCCGGATTAAACGCAACGAGTCAAACCTCACGCGTTTTCTTTTTCTCTATAAAAGGATATGCTCAGACCGTGACAAATAAGGATTCTTACGCTATTGCTTTGCCAAAACGCTGTTCAAACAAATTTTCATAACTCACATTTATTTGAGCACAATTCTTTTGAGAGCCTTTTATTCTATATAATTTGAGTTGTATCATTTGAGCTTCAATTTGTTATATCTGCACTTTTGAGTGTTTCTTTTTCATCTCATTTTTATTTGTAAAAATCATTTCTTTTGGGTTGGAATCCCAAGTCGTTCATAGAGAGGTGATATCTCTTGAACGTATTGCTCTGGTATAGAGTTGTAAAGGTTTCTAGCTGAACCTGATTTAAAAGCTAGTGACTTAGTGAAAATTCCATAGTGCTTTGCTTTGGGGACAGGACGTAGGCCACAGGGGTGTTTGGTGGCCGAACCTGTATAATTTGCTGCGTGCTCTTCTTTGCTCTCTGTCTCTTTATTATTCAAGCACTTTATTTATTTTTGTTCTTTATTTATTTTTCGGTCATTTATTTTCTGTCATTTATTTTATTGCAATTTAATTCCTGCAATTTATTCTTCAAGTTATTTATCTTTTCGCAATTTATTTCTTTCAAGTTTTTTTTAATTCAGTAATTTATCTGTAATTTTTATATAAGCACCGCTATCACAATTCACCCCCCTCTTGTGTTTGAAGTCACTTGGCAACAAGAAATACAATGTAAAAGCCTTGTCTCAGCTTTCGGTTGAAGATCTGTCTGAAGACCAAGCAAGACAACTCTACCTGAACTTGCTCAAGAAAGATGCATGGAGCACTGGTTTTTCTCGCTGCTGTAATGCAGAGAAAGCAACCATTCCCATTGGTGGCTCTATCAGTAGGGTAACTGATACAAACCTTGCTATTCTCTATTTTGATGATATGTTTATGTGTACTGTTGTAAGGCCCCTGAGTGTTATTAAACTGCAAGAACAATGGACTTCAATCAACAAACATTTTGATCTTGCATTCAGCTGGAGTAAAATAACAATGTCTTGGAAAGACAAAGCCACTCTACCTCAGTTTAAGCTTGTCTCTGAAAATGAAGATGATAAAGAGAATCTGAGAAGGCTGTATCTGGATGAGAATAAAGGTCTCACTACTTGTCTTGCTAATTTTGGAGATCTTATCAGGGGAAATTTTGGAGCAGCTGCGATTACTAAGTTTGAGGCTTTTGTTGATGATCTGTTTAAGCATAGGGAAACTATTTTTCTAAGTATGGTTTACCCTGAGGAAATTGTGCTAAGATAGGAAAGAGATATGGAGTTTGAGAAATAGAAGCTGGGAAGATTCATCAAATGTAGCTTGCCAAATGATGATTTCTTTTAGAAGGTTAAGGAAAGAAAGGAAGGAAAACTGAAGCTCTCATAGCTAGTTATTATGGAATATCAGAAGCTGAGTTCTAGAAAATGGCAACAGGACGCTGTTGAGCGTGCTGCAAGTATTCCAGAACCTGCTCCTACTCTTCCTACTGCAAATGATGAAGTTGTCATCCTGCCAATAGCTGAATTTGAAGCTATCATGGCTACAAATCAGATGGTGGATCAGCTGGAAAGCACTGTGAACCTCCTCATGGAGCGGCTCAATCAAATTCATCCTCCTCCACAAAACCCTTAAATTATTTTTTTTTCAGATATTTTGTATTGTTTTTGTTAACTTGGTACCATTCTCACTTTTGCTATATTGAATGATCTAACCTTTACTTAGTCAAATTTTTGGTACAACTCAATTTTTTTTCTTACTATTCTATTACGTTTTGACTATGATGTATTTTACACTATTTTTGTCTGATGACAAAAGGGGGAGTAAAAGTAAGGTTTGATGAAGGCGCTTAAGTTTCACATTTCATGCATCATTCATCATACATAACATATTTGTATTAATCTGATACTGTTTGATATTCATTGGTACGAATCTATTCTTATATTGGTACAAGATCCCAGCATCTGATACTCTATGAATATTCGATCATATTGTTTGAGTTGCTCTGATACTAATGGTTTACTCTAATATTTATTGGCACAACTATATGTATTATTGGTATAATAATCTTTAGCGTCTGATATTCAACTTATTGGTACAATGATATCAGCATCCGATCTTAATGATTATTTAAATATATGCTCTGATACATGAATACATTTTTGTGATCATACAATTTCTCTAATAATTGAAAACGCTCTGATACTTGAAAATATTTAATTATTTCTGAGTATGTTGAACTCAGGGGAGACCCTTAAAATTATTTTTGAAACTAAATTGTTCATCAACCTTGGATATTTTTCATCATCAAAAAGGGAGAGATTTTTGGAACCTAAACGATTGAGAAGTTTAGACCCTCATTAATTTTGATGATAACAAAGTATTTGCATGTGAACAATTTATCTTCTAATAAGTCTTGGAGTGTGCAGGTATTAAAATCACTTATGTTTACAACTCACTCAAGCAAGAATAAGAAATTCACAAGAGTTTGAATACATTCCACGTGTGTCTGCATCTGGTTCACTCCAACGTCTTGTTTATAGTGAGCGTCAGGTAGTGTTTCTTTGTGACACGTGGAGTGGTCAATTGCTACGAGCGTCCATCCTACTCTCTGAGCGAGCATTTGGTCTTTTTAATTAAGCAAGTGATGGTCACGTTTGAACGTGAACACAAGAAGGGGGGTTGAATTGTGTTGAAAACTTTTCGCAAACTTTAAGTTAAAAATACTTAAAACAAAAGTTTTTCAAAACTGTTTATATATCGGATGCTGGAAATAATCGGACTGAAAAGCAACAGTGAAAACTTATTTTTAACACACCAAGATAAAGAGAAATAGAAAGCTATAAAGAAAAAGACACAGAGATTTATACTAGTTCACTACCAAACTGGTAGCTACGTCTAGTCCCTTCGTTCCTGAAGGATTTTTCACTATAATCAACCTGATTACAATTTCCTCAAGAGTATTCTTCTGTCACAACTTGACAATACTCTCAACTTCTCAAAACGACTCAGTACAATCGAGCCTTTGAGGATACAGCCTTAACTAGGCCAAAACAACTTTTACAAGTGAGTTGAAATACAGTCAAAAATTAACTCTCATAGAGAGGATAAAAGATTAAGCTCAACTATAGAAAAACTTTCTAAAAGAAAGGGTCGGACGCTGAGTTCAGTTCTTGTAGTCCAGAGACATAGCACGAAACTTGATTGCTCACAGAAGCAGTGCTTTCAGAGTATTGACTCTTTGTAGTGTATAGCAATCAGGGCTTGTTCTTAGCAAATAAGGCAATATACTCTTGTACAGTTTTGGCAGTTTTCCAGCAGTGTTTCGGCAGTATATCAGCTACTCTTCAATGGATACCATGAGGTATATATAGGAGTTCCAAGGATATTACCGTTACGGTAAAAATGGCTCCTTTCCATTGAGTGAGGTAAATTCAAAAAGCTGTCTCTTTCTTCTTTTCCAGAGAATATCCCAGTAGTACATATTACCGCTTTTAAATCTACCTTGCTTTTCACAATTGCTTGTACGATTTTTGTCTTTTAGCTAAAGGTGTCACCTTTGATACCTCGTACAACAATTTTAGCGCTCAGAATCAATTTCGAAATTCGTTCCAGAAACTTCTGAGAGGAAGAGCAGCAATGTGACTAACACGTGATTTGAAATGCAGTTCAGATGCTCGCTCAGAATTGGATGTTCGGACGCTTGTAGCAATTGGATATGCCTAGTGTCATAAAGAGAAAATTTCAGACGCTCACAAGAATGAGCCGGATGCTGACACATGGAATGTATCCTTCTCTTGAGAATTACTTTCTTCTTGCTTGAGTGGCTTAGAATATATGTATTATTAGTATCTGCACACTTCAAGAAATGTTAGAACATAAATTGTTCTCTTGTGAATACTTTGTTATCATCAAAATTAATGAGGGTCTAAACTTCTCAATCGTTTAGGTTCCAACAATCTCCCCCTTTTTGATGATGACAAACATCTAAGGTAGATGAACAATTTAGTTTAAAAAAGACATCAAGGGTCTCCCCCTGAATTTAACAGTTTAGATATATATATGAACAATTCAGGTATTAAGGCAATTTTTGGTAAACAAATTCATTTAAGTGATTGCGAAAAATCCGTAGATGTATCAGAGCATATATTTAATAAAGTGAGATCGGATGCTGATTATATACCAAATAGATTGATTTAATCAAATTTATTTCATTGTACCAAAATTTATTAAACATTATAAGAGTACTAGATCAATGAATATTAGCGCACACAAATGCTATGTATGAAATGCTTATGCATGATACTTTAGTTCCAGTGTATCCATCGGACAGTGAACATCGGATGGTGAATTATCAGATTTTCACGTGTTCAATATACCTTTCTTTCGTGTTCATCATACCTTTCTTTTACTCCTCCTTTTGTCATCAGACAAAAAGAGTGTAAAAACACATCATAGTCAAAATAAGACTTAGAAAAATTTGAATAGAAATTAGATCAAAAATAATTATATATATAAGTGTATCAACCAAATAGAACAGATTTTATATAACACACAAGTAAAAAAAAATTCAAGGGTTTGGAAGAGGTGGAGGTGGGATATTGAGACGCTCATATAGTAACTTCAGTGCAGTCTCCAGCTGAGTGACCTTTGTGACGCCTTAGGCTGACGAGGGCGGGGAGTGATCGCCGGTGCATTGAGCACGGACAAAGAAGCGGCTCCTGGCATGCTTCTAGGCTAGGGGACACGTGAATGAACCGAATTTACACCAGAATGAGAGGGATCCTGAGGCTGTGCAGGTATGGGACTGCACGGTTGAAGGATGACTTAAAAGAATTAATTGGTACTACCTATACCAACAAGATGCATTTTCTTTTCGGGAGCCCGGAACATAAGAACTTCATAGTTAAGCGTGCTTGACTTGGAGCACTCTTGGGATGGGTGACCTTACGGAAGTTTTTCGTAAAGCGTGTGAGTGAGGACAAAGCACGAAAAAGACTGTGTTGGTTTAGGGGACAATCGGCAATCCCGAAAGTAGTCCAGGCCGTTACAAATGGTATCGAGCGGACCTCTCCCAAGACGGTGTGGTTCGGGACGAACCATGCGGGCCGGTGGGCATGTGACGCCTTAGTCGACGAGGCGGGAGTGATCGCCGGTGCATTGAGCACGGACAAAGAAGCGGCTCTGGCATGCTTCTAGGCTAGGGACACGTGAATGAACCGAATTTACACCGTAATGAGAGGGATCTCGAGGTCGTGCGGTATGGGGACTGCACGGTTGAAGGATGACTTAAAAGAATTAATTGGTACTACCTATACCAACAAGATGCATCTTCTTTTCGGGAGCCCGGAACATAAGAACTTCATAGTTAAGCGTGCTTGACTTGGAGCACTCTTGGGATGGGTGACCTTCTGGGAAGTTTTTCAGAAAGCGTGTGAGTGAGGACAAAGCACGCTGAAAAGACCTGTGTTGGTTTGTGGGGACAGTCGGCAATCCTGAAAGTAGTCCAGGCCGTTACAACCTTCAAGTTTGTAGCCTTCATTTCTTCAAATTCTGCTTTGGGAATGGTGACCATCTCAACTGCAGAAGTAGAAGTAGAAGGTCCAGCTTCTGGTACAGGTGCAGACTTCATCTTCTGATGCTCTGCTAGCACCCAGTTGGATATCTTCAGTCTCAAATCCTTCTTCCTTTGAGCTCTTAAAAAGAATGCATCATTTGGTATAAACCATTTGATGAAATTTCCAAGTCTTCTGAGCTCTGATTCTGTCTGAATCTCCCATTGATGCTTCACATCTTCTGGATACAAAGAAATTCATGAAGATGGTTTCTCGTGGTAGAACAACATCAGCAGTGTAAGAGTCAAACCTATTCCCAGCGTCTTCTCCCCATAAACTTCTGATAAAGACACTCAATGCTTCACAGGTGAAGGAGAGTGCTTCATTTTCTGCCAGGTAAATTCTTCTTAGATTTTCCCTGTCATCTTCTTCTAGCACTAGGGGGTCGAGGCATGGTAATATGGCTTTGTCTTTCAAGACTCGCACCATTGACTCCAAGTAAATCCAATGTCGAAGTGCTTGGTCACAATCCATTGGTCATATATCTTCATGCGATCAAAGGTCCGATTCATCGAGCATCCGAACATATCATCAAGTACACCGTTTCTAAGATTGATGTCGATAACTCACTGATTGTCCCAATAGTTGGAATATTAGCCTTCTCGGATTGCGGCGGTTTGAGGAGCCGCTTCTCCATTCATCTTTCTTCGTAGAAGTCGATAATACCTTCTCGCATGTTCCTCGAGATCTTGGCAATCGTGGAGAATTCCTTAAGATTGTACTTTGTAGGTGCCTTCTCATATTCCTTTAACCCGATCTTCTTTGAATGGTCGCTGCTTGAGCGGAGTTCCTTCCGCTTTCAGGGGATAGACCAAGGTAGCCACCTTTGTCTATCCGTACTATCTTAATAGAAATGTATGATGGGTCTCGATATTATCCTATGACTTCAAGCCTTTTCTCGCTCAAGACAAGGTGCCATGAAGGCGCGGCTTCTTCATCTGTGATCCACCTTCCACATTCTTCCAACGTGGCGGTTGATCGTGGTAGGGATCTAGGAAGATCAACAGAGAAGGGAATTGATCTGCTTCCGGATGCTGGTCTCAACCTTCCTTTAAATGACATTTGGAAGTGGTCTTCTCCATCCTTGAAGGTTGCACTTATTGGAGCGGCAATTTCCAATCTGGCAGCTCCGGAGGTGAAGGTTTTTAAATGCCATGTGGATGGACGATCGTATATGCTATGATATATCTCATACTTAACAAACTGTGGTTTGTATGAGATATTCTTCTTTCCACCAGCGTCTGTAGGTCTAAGGGTAAGGGTAAGTAAGGTGGGAGTAGTTTTGGTGATTTTCTAGGCTTTTGGTGAGTAGGGTTTGAAGGGATTAATGGGAGGTATTTTGAAAAGGAGGTTAAAGGGATGAGAATGAAGCTTGGAAATGTATGTAGTGAGGGAGTTATATGTGGAGGTTTGAGGTGATGAGATGGTGAGTGTATTGGTCTGTGTTTGGGTAAGGTGTTTGGGAGTTATGGAGGTTTTCTGTACACGGGTTTGAGTGTTTGGTGGTTGTGCAACAGATATTGGTGGAGCAGGAATGGTATCATCAGATGCAAAAACAGATACAGACTCATCAGAAGAATTCAGTACCTTTGGTTCAGGTTCAGATTGCCTGACCAATCTTTTGAGCTTCTGTCTGGGGGCAGTTGCTGGAGGCGGACGCTGAATTTTCTTCTGTAAACCGGATGCTGAGACTTGCTTCTCAGCTTCTGGTTTGCTCCTTTTTCTCAGAACCTGACTGATGGGAACTCGGTCCTCATCTTCTGGTTCTTCAACAGTAGGTGCAGGAGCCACCTTCTGTTTTGTTCTTCTGGTCTCTCGTGAAGGAGACTCAACAGTTCTTTTCACACCAGTCATTGAGCTTCTGGTGGTTTTCTTTTCAGCTTCCTCTTCCTGTTGCTCTGTTTTCACCTTCTTGATCATGGACCCAGTGATCGGGCCATTCTCGACTGCATCGCTGACTCCAAAGGTGTCAGGAATCACAATGCTCTCAGTACCAAAATACTTCGCCTTTTCTTGATCTGGTAAAGCAGTCAGCTTGTTTATGACCAGACTCTTGATCATCATTTTAGTGAGCAGGACACCATAAGGAATGCACTTGTAGGTGTTCTTCTTGTCAGCAACACCTTTTCTCGAGTTAACCAGTGCATTAAGCAGGTTGTTGTAGATCAACCTTGGCAGGTTTACCTTGTTACCAGCCATGAAGTGTCTCATGATGAACTTCTGTTCATAGTTGACTATGTCACTAGAGCCAGCCTTCAACAAGACGCTCTTGGTGATTATTTTGTGAAGAACTCTGAAATGACTCTTCAGATTCTTTGCAGTACAAGTTTCACCAGATTCTTTCAACTGCTTGTAGTTCTCAAACAGATCATCATTGACCTTCTCAATGCCATGAAATGCGTCAGCCCAATCTGTATAGAAGACGAGACCTTCACAGGGACAACCAGTGACTTCAGAGATATTGTTGATGGTAAAAACAAACTTGTAGCCTCTCACGGTTCCTTCAAAAATACCACCTTTGTGTAAACGAGCATTGCCCCAAAATTCTTTGATAGCAGTCACTAGAACCTCAACCTGGTTCCAGAAGAAATAGTGTTCCCAGCCCATTGCCTTGAAACCACTGTAGAAGTCGAAGCCGTAGAGTTTGAAGTTCTCTAAATCAACACGATTTTCCAACAAGACTTTTCCTTCAGCCATGGTGTAGTAGATAGCCGTATACTCAGAGGTTGTTACACCAGCCATGATTGCAGTTGAGATGAAAGTGATGGAGGTTTTAGGGTTTAAACACACACACACAGAGATAGAGAGAAAGAGAGAACGAGTACGGTTTTGCAGAAAATGCAGAGTGGAGCGAAAAATGTGGAGTAGTGGGAAAGTTAATAGAGAATGGTACAGTTCTTTTTCAAAATATCGCTTCGTATTTTCTCATAAAAATAAATCAAAAAGAAAAGAAAATAAAGATTCGCCTTTTCATTAAATGCAGACGCCAAAAATAAAGTAAAAGATTTTATTGAAAACGTAAATAATCATGACTCAGTAGATATGATGAGATGCTTGAATCCTTAACACGTGTGGGTGTGCTTGGACGCACGCAACCGATTCACCGGATGATGAGTTATGATGCATATGACAAACAAGATGCTTATACACAAATATGCTTATGTCATATCAGATGCTGAGATTTAGTTTATTATCAGACGCTGAGATTAATCATTCTTTTATAAGATGAAAGTTTAAATTTCTTCTTATAAAATTGAATCTATCTTCAGCAAGGGGTTTTGTAAATATGTCAGCCCACTGATGATCAGTGTCTACAAATTTTATTTCTAAAATACCCTTCTGAACATAGTCTCTTATAAAATGATGCTTAATCTCAATGTGCTTTACTCTAGAATGCAATATAGGATTTTTAGTAAGACATATGGCAGATGTATTATCACAGAAGATAGGAATGTTACTCTCTTTTATCAGGTAGTCTTCAAGTTGATACTTCATCAATGTAAGTTGAGAAGCAACTTGTTGTGAGATGTATTCACTTCCTGCTGAGAGTGCAATTATGCTTTGCCTTTTGCTTGACCAAGACACAAGGTTAGCTCCAAGGAACCTGGCAAATTTCCACTTGTGCTTTTTCTTTCAATTCGATCTCCAAAGAAAGTCAAGATCATAGAAACCTACTAATTTGTAATATTTTGATTTCTTATAAAGCAAACCAAGATTAGTAGTTCCTTGCAAATATCTAAATATTCTTTTAACAAAGACTTAGGTGTGATTCTCTAGGATCCGATTGAAACCTAGCACACAAAAGTGCAGACCGAACATAATATCGTGTCTTGAAGCCGTAAGATAAAGTAGAGATCCAATCATACCTCATGCAGTTTTGATCTACCTTCTTACCAATTTCATCTCTACTAAGAGTGCAGGTAGGATGCATAGGTGTACACATAGGCTTGCAATCCAGCATCTTGAATTTCTTCAATAATTCTTTGATATATTTGCTTTGATGAATATAAATATCATCACTGCATTGCTTGATTTGTATTCCAAGGAAGAACTTTAATTCTCTCATCATGCTCATCTCAAATTCAGCCTGCATAAGCTTAGAAAATTCTTTGCAAAGGCTTTCATTAGTGGCTCCAAAAATGATATCATCAACATAGATTTGAACAAGTATGAAATGCTTGTTTGAGGTTTTTCTGAAAAGAGTAGTGTCAACTAAACCTCTTGTAAATCTATTTTCCATTAAAAAGGAACTTAGTCTATCATACCATGCTCTGGGAGCTTGTTTAAGACCATATAGAGCCTTTTTAAGTTTAAAAACATGTTCTGAAAATTCAATATCTTCAAAACCAGGAGGTTGTTTAACATAAACTTCCTCAGTTATAAAACCATTTAGAAACGCACTTTTCACATCCATTTGATATAGTGTTATCTCATGATGTGCTGCAAATGAAAGTAAAATACGAATAGCTTCTAGTCTTGCAACAGGTGCAAAAGTTTCAGTGAAATCAATACCTTCTTCTTGTGAGTAGCCTTGAGCAACTAACCTTGCTTTATTTCTCACAACTTTACCATCTTCATCAAGCTTATTTGTAAATACCCATTTAGTACCAATAGCTTGCTTATCTTCTGGTAGAGTGACTAGCTTCCATACATCATTCCTTTGGAACTGATTTAGCTCATCTTGCATTGCTAGAATCCACCCTTCATCTTCCAAAGCTTGATCAATCATCTTAGGTTCCATCTCAGAGAGAAGTGCAAAATCAGCATGCTCCTTGAAAGAGGATCTGGTTCGTACTTTATCACCAGGTTCTCCTATGATTTGATCTTTTGGATGATTGGTTTTGTACTTCCAGCTTTTTCTTGCTTCAGCTTCCGCTTGAGTAGAATTCTTCGTCTTGTCACCACCAGATGATGAAGATGTATGTTCACCGTCTGACTTGTCACCAAGATTTAATTCTGAAAATGACTCATCTAGCTCTGACATAGCAGTGTCAGGCTTCTTATCATCAAACTTGACATGAATGGACTCTTCAACTGTCAAAGTTTCTTTGTTGTATATTCTAAAAGCTTTAGATCTTTCAGAATATCCCAAAAAGATTCCTTTGTCAGCCTTGGAATCAAACTTACCAAGCTGATCTTTAGTATTCAAGATATAACAAACACAACCAAAAGGATGAAAGTAAGAAATGTTTGGTTTTCTACCTTTCCACAATTCATAAGGAGTCTTATTCAAAATAGGTCTTATATAAATTCTATTTTGAATATAACAAGTTGTGTTTACTGCTTCTGCCCAAAAATGTTTCGCAATATCAGCTTCATTGATCATGGTCCTGGCCATTTCCTGGAGGGACCTATTTTTCCTTTCTACAACACCATTTTGTTGAGGTGTTCTAGGAGAGGAGAAATTGTGGGAGATGCCATTTTCTTCACAAAATTTTTGAAAGTTCTCATTTTCAAATTCTCCCCCATGATCACTTCTAATAGAAGAAATACAGATGCATTTTTCATTTTGAACTGATTTGCAGAAAATAGTAAATACCTTAAAAGACTCATCCTTGTGGGCAAGGAATTTAACCTATGTCCATCTAGTAAAATCATCAACAATGACTAATCCATATTTCTTTCCAGTTAAAGAGGTTGTCCTTGTGGGACCAAAAAGATCAAGATGTAAAAGTTCAAGTGGTCTCGAGGTTGAAACAACATTTTTTAAATGAAAGGAAGTTTTAACTTGTTTTCCTCTTTGACAAGCATCACACAGGGCATCAGATTGGAACTTAAGATTTGGTAAGCCTCTAACAAGATTGTGCTTGTTTAATTTTGAGATTAACCTCAAGTTGGCATGACCTAATCTTTTGTGCCAAATCCATTGCTCATCTTCAATGCATATAAGACACTTGACATCTTGTTTTTCAAGTTCGTAAAAATCAACTTTATAAACATTTTGTTTCCTCTTTGTCAGAAAAGAATATAGATCCATCGTTTTTGCTTTTTACTAAACATCCAGTTTCTGTAAAGATGACTTCATAACCATTGTCACATAATTGACTTATGCTCAATAGATTATGTTTCAGTCCTTCAACATATAAAACATTATCAATAGAAGGAAGAGAGCCTTTACCTATGCACCAATTCCAAATATTTTACCTTTCTCGTTTCCTCCAAACCAACGAATCCAAATTTTCTCTAGGTCTTAGTTCTTGGAACATATGCTTTTCTCCTGTCATGTGACGCGAGCATCCACTGCCTAAGTACCAAGATTGGTGTGTTGACTTTGTTGCTAAGCATGTCCGCAACATAGACTATTTTATCTTTAGGTACCCATATATTTTGGGTCCTTTCTTGTTAGTTCTTGAAGGAGGCTTATCCTTCGCAGCTTTAAAAACATTACATGCATTTTTCAAATGACCAGATTTATTGCAGAAGTACAATGTAAGCATTTACTATGACTATGGGATTTATCGATGTCAATCATTTTCCAAAAGGGGTTCATCCGATATATAACCAAGACCATGAGTTGTCGCTTTCTCGACACCCTGCATCATTGAAGCTTGCTTGCTACGAGTTACACTCTCTGCAAGAAACTTTTGAAATGCTTGTTCATAGTCATTTGATTTGCGCTAGGATTGCAGTAACTACGTAACTCTTAGCTTGAGAGCTCTCACTGGTTGCTTGTTAGCTTCCAGACGCTGGTTATCCACCAGACGCTGATTTTCAGTTTTTAGCTTCTGGTTCTCTTTATTGAGTACAGAGTTTTCATTACGTAAAGAATGAAAATCTTGTGATAGTTTTAAAATTTTCTTTTTCAAATTCTTATACTCAATAGAGAGAGTGGCAGAGTCCTTAAGAAGATCATCAAAAGCAAGTTAAAGTTCAGAGTAGGAATCATATACTATTACCTCTTCAACTTCTTCTTCTGAGTCAATGTCAGTGTCTGCCATGAGGGCAATGTGAGCTTCTTCTTCTTTATCTTCCTCAGAGGAGGATAAGTCAAGATCTTCCCATGTTGCCATGAGACCTTTCTTCTTTTTCTTGAAGGAGCTTCTTGTGGGCTTTTCTTTAAGATTAGGACACTCGGATTTGAAATGTCCAGCTTACATTCATAGCAAATGACTTGGGCTTTGTCCTTGTCTTTGCTCTCCTTCTTGTCCTTTGAATTGCCTTCCAAACTTCCTTCTGAAGTTTCTTTTCTTCCACATTCTCTGGATCTTCTTAGATATGAATGCTAGCTCATCGTCTGATCCATCAGAATCTCCTTCTGAAGCTTCATCATCTGATTCTTCTTCTTCAGCCTGAAAAGCTTTAGAAGTACTGGGTTTATGTTGATTAACTTTTAAAGCAATAGACTTACTCTTCTTGGTAGGTTCTTCTTCATTTAGCTCAAGTTCATGAGCTTTCAAAGAACTCATAAGATCTTCAAGCCGAAGAACATTTAGATCTTTTGCTTCTTGAATAACAGTGACTTTGGGTCTCCACTGCTTAGTCAAGCTTCTCAAGATCTTTCTCACATGATCAGGTGTAGTATAACTTTTTCCAAGGGCCTGCAACCCATGAACAAGTGTTTGGAACCTTCCAAACATAGTTTCAATGTTCTCTCCATCTTCCATTCTGAATAGCTCATACTGGCGTACCATCATGCTAGCCTTTGTTTCTCTTACTTGGGCAGAACCCTCATAAGACAACACAAGAGAATCCCAGATTTCTTTGGCAGTATCAAACTTACCACATTTATCATATTCTCTTTCTGTCATAGCACAGATGAGAATAAATCTAGCCTTCTCGATTGGTTTGATATCTCTTTTACGATCATCGCACCGCTTTCCTAGGTATTGCAACGCCAAGGGCATTAGCGGGAGAAATGTATCCGCTTTCAACTATATCTCACAAATCAAGATTTTGTGCCTCAAGGAATGCTTTCATCTTATCTTTCCAGTAATCAAATTTTTCTCCATTGAATAGAGGAGGACGGTTCATATGACCACCTTCAGTAGACATGTTCACAAAATAGGATCTTTTCTCTTGACATTGTTAAGTGCTCAACCAAGAGGCCGAGCTCTGGTACCAACTGAACGTGAACACAAGAAGGGGGGTTGAATTGTGTTGAAAACTTTTCGCAAACTTTAAGTTAAAAACACTTAAAACAAAAGTTTCTCAAAACTGTTTATATATCGGATGCTGGAAATAATCGGACGCTGGAAAAACAGTTTGTGAAAACTTATTTTTAACACACCAAGATAAAGAGAAATAGAAAGCTATAAAGCAAAAGACACAAAGATTTATACTAGTTCACTACCAAACTGGTAGCTACGTCTAGTCCCTTCGTTCCTGAAGGATTTTCCACTATAATAAACCTGATTACAATTTCCTCAAGAGTATTCTTCTGTCACAACTTGACAATACTCTCAACTTCTCAAAACGACTCAGTACAATCGAGCCTTTGAGGATACAACCTTAACTAGGCCAAAACAACTTTTACAAGTGAGTTGAAATATAGTCAAAAATTAACTCTCATAGAGAGGATAAAAGATTAAGCTCAACTATAGAAAAACTTTCAAAAAGAAAGGGTCGGACGCTGAGTTCAGTTCTTGTAGTCCAGAGACTTAGCACGAAACTTGATTGCTCACAGAAGCAGTGCTTTCAGAGTATTGACTCTTTGTAGTGTATAGCAATCAGAGCTTGTTCTTAGCAAATAAGGCAATATACTCTTGTACAGTTTTAGCAGTTTTCCAGCAATGTTTCGGCAGTATATCAGCTACTCTTCAATGGATACCATGAGGTATATATAGGAGTTCCAAGGATATTACCGTTACGGTAAAAATGGCTCCTTTCCATTAAGTGAGGTAAATTCAAAAAGCTGTCTCTTTCTTCTTTTCCAGAGAATATCCCAGTAGTACATATTACCATTTTCGTACTACCTTGCTTTTCACAATTGCTTGTACGATTTTTGTCTTTTAGCTAAAGGTGTCACCTTTGATACCTCGTACAATAATTTTAGCGCTCAGAATCAATTTCGAAATTCGTTCCAAAAACTTCTGAGAGGAAGAGCAGCAACGTGACTAACACGTGATTTGAAATGCATTTCAGGCGCTCGCTCAGAATCGGAAGTTCGGACGCTTGTAGCAATTGGATAAGCCTAGTGTCATAAAGAGAAAATTCCAGACGCTCACAAGGATGAGCCGGATGCTGACACATGGAATGTATCCTTCTCTTGAGAATTACTTTCTTCTTACTTGAGTGGCTTAGAATATATGTATTATTAGTATCTGCACACTTCAAGAAATGTTAGAACATAAATTGTTCTCTTGTGAATACTTTGTTATCATCAAAATTAATGAGGATCTAAACTTCTCAATCGTTTAGGTTGCAACAACGTTTTTGCTCCTTCACCTCAGCTATTTTGGAACGGAATTCGAATTTGATTTTGTGCGCTCATTCTTATGTACAAGGTATCAAAGGTGACACCTTTAGTATAAGACAAATTCGTACAAGGCAATTGCGAAAAGCAAATAGTATAAAAACGGTAATATGTATTATTCTTATATTCTCTGGAAAGGAAGAAAAGGACAGTAATTCAAATTACCTCACTCAATGATTTGGAGCTGAAATTTACTGCAACTGTAATACCCTCAAGGCCTCCTATAAATACCCCAAGGTATCCATTGAAGAAGGTTGCTAGAAACTACATTCTGAAAGAGCTATTACTCAGTGAGCAATCAAGTTTCGTGCCAAGTTACTGGACACCAAGAACTGAACTTCAGCGTCTTATATTCTTTCTTTTAGAAAGCTATTTGTTTTTTTGCTTAATCTTTTCATCCTCTCTGTGAGAGTTATTTGATAGTATTCAAAAAAAAATCACTCTGTGAAAATTGTATTGCCTATTTAAGGCTTACTTCCTCAAAGGCTCAAACGTACTAAGTCGTTTTGAGAAGTTAAGAGTATTGCCAAGCTTGTGACAGTAGAATACTCTTAAGAAAATTGGTAATCAGTTGATTATAGTGGAAAATCCTTCAAGAACGAAGGGACTAGACGTAGCTACCAATTTGGTGGTGAACTAGTATAAATCTCTGTGTCTCTTGTTTTACTGCTTTACATTTATTATTATCTTGCAAAGAAAAACAAGTTTTCATAAACTGTATTTCCGGCGTCTGGTCTTACTCCAGCTTCCGATAACAAATAGTTTTAAAATCAAGTGTTCAAAAGTATTTTTAACTTAAAGTTTGCGAAAAGTTTTCAACACAATTCAACCCTCTTCTTGTTTTCACGTTCTCTTTCATTATAGACAACTCATATTAATTGATTAGTGAAGTCAAGGGTAGAGTATTGGTGAACCCAGATTCCCATAGGCTTCCCATAACAAAGTTAAACCGTTCTCGCATTTAATTTGTTTATTGCTTTAATTCCGATAACTTTCACTACTTACATAATTACAATCTTTGCTCGCCTAATAGAATAGAATCTTATTAATTAACTGGTACTCGCTTATTCTCTGTGGGTTCGATATTTGGAGTCCTAAATATACTCCATTTTTATTTCGAGTTACGATCAGACACTTGCCTGAGCAACAACAATAACCCATCGTGGTCATTTGCAACTCCCCCCCCCAAATACTTTTGGGCTGTTTCACGCTTTTTTAATTGTTCTTTTGACTCTCTTTTTTTTTCAAGAAATTTTATTAGGACGGTTGACTATTGACAAGCAGAAGGATTATGGGAAAGCAGCGCAGATAGATGCCGGTGGCAATTCTCTACTGTCTGCACCTGATGAGGTGAAGAGAAAGGTGTACTATTTCTACAATCCAGAGGTTGGCAATTATTATTTTGGGCAAGGTCATCCCATGAAGCCACATCGTACACAGAAGACACTTGCTCCCAAAACCCTGAACCCTGAACCCGAAACCTAAAACGCGAAACCCAAAACCTTGAACCCTGAACCCAAAACTCGAAACCCGTATGTTAGGGATTTAAGGGGGAGCCAAAAGAATAAAGGGGATGCACCCGTATGTTTCCTTGGGTTTGCTGGGCTTATAACGCCATTTGTTCAAAAGAAAGAGAACAAAGAAAAGCCAAGAATTACAAAACTACCTAAAAGCAGCTACGAGTTTTCGCCGGAGCAATTGCTTCTCTCATCCTATGTTTTTTTGTCGTCATTGTACTGGTCGACCGTGTGCCTATGCAGGAGACTTTGTGGAAACACTATTAGAGAAGAGATAAGGCTGAGACCATAAGGTACATACGTTCTGTCCATTTTTATCATAGAATTATAAAATAAATTCTTATTATGCTTTATATTTATTCTTTCATCAATTCAATAATGTAGCAATTTATGATTCTGGTTGATATTTTCCGTCTTTTTTTGTCCCTATATTGGTTTATAGGTCTTATACATAGTTTATTAGAGTTAGTATTCAGTTTGTGGACAAGGTGCCAATTATAGGGGTCACCGGAAACCCAATCTATAGTAACAGATTTCTTGTTTAGAATGTAAATTTCTGATAACCCATCGTGGTCATTTGCAACCCCCTACCCAAAAATACTTTTAGGCTGTTTCACGCTTTTTTAATTGTTCTTTTGACTCTCTATTTTTTTAAGAAAATTTTATTAGGACGGTTGACTATTGACAAGCGGAAGGATTACGTGGAAGCAGCACAGATCGATGCCGGTGGCAATTCTCTACTGTCTGCACCTGATGGGGTAAAGAAAAAGGTGTGCTATTTCTACGATCCAGAGGTTAGGAATTATTATTATGGGCAAGGTCATCCCATGAAGCCACATCGTATATGGATGACACATGCTCCTTAAACCTTAAACCCAGAACCCTGAACCCGTAACCCGAAACCCTAAACCCAAAACCCGAAACTATGAACCCTGAACCCTAAACCCGAAACCCGAAACATACGGGTGCATCCCATTTTTTCTTTTGGCTCCCCCTTAAATCCTTAACATACAGGCCCCCCTTAAATCCCATTTTTTCTTTTGGCTCCCCCTAAATCCGAGAAGAAAAAGAACGAAGTAAAGCCAAGAATTACAAAACTACCAAAAAGCAGCTACGAGTATTCGCCGGAACAATTGCTTCTCTCATCCTGTGTTGTTTTCACGTCGTTGTACTGGTCGACCGTGTTCCTATGCGGGAAACTTTGTGGAAACACTATTAGAAAAAAGATAAGGCTGAGACCACAAGGTACATATGTTCTGTCAATTTTTATCAAGGAATTATGAAATCAATTCTTATTATGCTTTATATTTATTCTTTCACCAATTCAGTAATGTAGCAATTTATGATTCTGCTTGATATTTTCCGTCGTTTTTTTGACCCTATATTGACTGATAGGTTTTATACATAGTTTACTAGCGTTAGTATTCAATTTGTGGATATGGTGCCAATTATAGGGGTCACCGTAAACCCAGTCTATAGTAACAGATTTCTTGTTTAGAATGTAAATTTCCGATAACCCATCGTGGTCATTTGCAACTTCCCCCCCCCCAAAAAAAACTTTTGGGCTATTTCACGCTTTTTTAATTGTTCTTTTGACGCTCTTTTTTTTTGCAAGGAAATTATTTTAGGACGGTTGACTATTGACAAGCAGAAGGATTATGGGAAAGCAGCATAGATCGATGCCGGTGGCAATTCTCTACTGTTTGCACCTGATGGGGTGAAGAGAAAGGTGTGCTATTTCTACGATTCCGAGGTTGGGAATTATTATTATGGGCAAGGTCATTCCATGAAGCCACATCGTATACGGATGACACTTGCTCCCTAAACCCAAAACCCTGAACCCGAAACCCTAAACCCTGAACCCGAAACCCGAAACCCGTATGTTAGGGATTTAAGGTGGAAGCCAAAAGAAAAAAGGGGATGCACCCGTATGTTCCCTTGTATTTTTGCTGGGCTTATAATGCCATTTGTTCAAAAGAAAGAGAACGAAGAAAAGCCAAAAATTACAAAACTACCTAAAAGCAGCTACGAGTTTTCGCCGGAGAAATTGCATCTCTCATCCTGTGTTGTTTTGTCGTCGTTGTACTGGTCGACCGTGTGCCTATGCAGAAGACTTTGTGGAAACACTATTAGAGAAGAGATAAGGCTGAAACCACAAGGTACATGAGTTCTGTCCATTTTTATCATGGAATTGTGAAATCAATTCTTATTATGCTTTATATTTATTGTTTCATCAATTCAGTAATGTAGCAATTTACGATTCTGGTTGATATTTTCCGTCCTTTTTTTTGTCCCTATATTGACTGAAAGGTTTTCTACATAGTTTATTAGGGGTAGCATTCAGATTGGGGATATTGTGCCAATTATAGGGATCACCGGAAACCCAGTCTATAGTAACTGATTTCTTGTTTAGAATGTAAATTTCTGATAACCCATCGCAGTCATTTGCAACCCCCTAAATACTTTGGGTTGTTTTACGCTTTTTTAATTGTTCTTTTGACTCTCTTTTTATTTCAAGAAAATTTTAATAGGACGGTTGACTATTGACAAGCAGAAGGATTACGGGAAAGCAGCACAGATCGATGTCGGTGGCAATTCTCTACTTTTGTACCTGATGGGGTGAAGAGAAAGGTGTGCTACTTCTATGATCCCGAGGTTGGGAATTATTATTATGGGCAAGGTCATCCCATGAAGGCACATCGTATACGGATGACACATGCTCCCTAAACCCTAAGCCCTGAACCCTAAACTCGAAACCCGAAATCCTAAACCTGAAACCCTATACCCTAAACCCTAAACCTTGAACCCTGAACCCGAAACCCGCATGATAGGGATTTAAGGGGGAGCAAAACGAAAAAAAGGGATGCACCCGCATGTTTCCTTGTATTTGCTGGGCTTATAATGCCATTTGTTCAAGAATTACAAAACTACCTAAAAGCAGCTACGAGTTTTCGCCGGAGCAATTACTTCACTCATCCTGTGTTGTGTTGTCGTCATTGTACTGGTTGATTGTGTGCCTATGCAGGGGGCTTTGTGGAAACACTATTAGAGAAGAGATAAGGCTGAAACCACAAGGTACATACGTTCGGTCCATTTTTATCGTGGAATTATGAAATCAATTCTTATTATGCTTTATATTTATTTTTTCATCAATTCAGTAATGTAGCAATTTATGACTCTGGTAGATATTTTTCGTCATTTTTTTGTCCCTATATTGACTGATAGGTTTTATACATAGTTTATTAGGGTTAGTATTCGGTTTGTGGATATGGTGCCAATTATAGGGGTCACTGGAAACCCAGTCTATAGTAATTGATTTCTTGTTTAGAATGTAAATTTCTGATAGCCCATCATGGTCATTTGCAACTCCCCCCCCCCAAATAATTTTGGGCTGTTTCACACTTTTTTAATTGTTCTTTTGACTCTCTTTTTTTTTGAGAAAATTTTATTAGGATGGTTGATAATTGACTAGCAGAAGGAATACGGGGAAGCATCATAGATAGATGCCGGTGGTAATTCTCTACTATCTGGACCTGATGGGGTGAAGAGAAAGGAGTGATATTTCTACGATCCAGAGGTTGGGAATTGTTATTATGGGCAAGGCCTTCCCATGAAGCCACATCTTATGCGGATGACACATGCTCCCTAAACCTTAAACCCTGAACCCTGAACCAGAAACCCGAGACCCTAAACCCAAAACCGAAAACCCGAAACCTTGAACCTTGAACCATAAATTCGAAACCCGAAACATACGGGTGCATTCCATTTTTTCTTTTGGCTCCCCCTTAAATCCCTAACATACGGGTCCCTCTTAAATCCCAATTTTTTCTTTTGGCTCCCCCTTAAATCCGAAAAGAAAGAAAACGAAGAAAAGCCAAGAATTACAAAACTACTTAAAAAACAGCTGCGAGTTTTCGCCGGAGCAACTGCTTTTCTCATCCTGTGTTGTTTTCTCGCCGTTGTACTAGTCGACCGTGTGCCTATGTGGGAGACTTTGTGGAAACACTATTCGAGAAGAGATAAGGCTGAGACTACAAGGTACATACGTTCTGTCAATTTTTATCATGGAATTATGAAATCAATTCTTATTATGCTTTATATTTGTTCTTTCATCAATTCAGAAATGTAGCAATTTATGATTCTGCTTGATATTTTTCGTCCTTTTTTTGTCCCTATATTGACTGATAGGTTTTATACAAAGTTTACAGTCGTTAGTATTCAGTTTGTGGATACGGTACCAATTATAGGGGTCACCGTAAACCCAGTCTATAGTAACAGATTTTTTGTTTAGAATGTAAATTTCTGATAAACCATCGTGGTCATTCGCAACTTCCCCCCCCCCCAAAAATACTTTTGGGCTGTTTCGCGCTTTTTTAATTGTTCTTTTGACTCTCTTTTAGTTTCAAGAAAATTTTATTAGGATGGTTGACTATTGACAAGCAGAAGGATTACGGGAAAGCAGCACAGATCCATGCCGGTGGCAATTATCTACTGTCTACACCTGATGGGGTGAAGAGAAAGGAGTGTTATTTCTACGATCCCGAGGTTGGGAATTATTATTATGGGCAAGGTCATCGCTTGAAGCCACATCGTATACGGATGACACATGCTCCCTAAACCCAGAACTCTGAACCCTGAACCCGAAACCCGAAACCCCGAACCCGAAACCCGTATGTTAGGGATTTAAGGGGGGGCCAAAAGAAACAAGGGGATGCACCCATATGTTTCCTTGTATTTGCTGGGCTTATAATGCCATTTGTTCAAAAGAAAGAGAACGAAGAAAAGCCAAGAATTTAAAAACTACCTAAAAGCAGCTACGAGTTTTCGTCGGAGAAATTGCTTCTCTCATCCTGTGTTGTTTTGTCGTCGTTGTACTGGTCGACCGTGTGCCTATGCACGAGACTTTGTGGAAACACTATTAGAGAAGAGATAAGGCTGAGACCACAAGGCACATACGTTCTGTCCAATTTTATCATGGAATTATGAAATCAATTCTTATTATGCTTTTTATTTATTCTTTCACCAATTCAGTAATGTAGCAATTTATGATTCTCGTTGATATTTTCCGTCATTATTTTGTCCCTATATTGACTGGAAGGTTTTTTACATAGTTTATTAGGGCAGTATTCAGTTTGTGGATAGGGTGCCAATTATAGGGATCACCTGAAACCCAGTCTATAGTAACTAATTTCTTGTTTAGAATGTAAATTTCTGATAACCCATCGTGGTCATTTGCAACCCTCCAAATACATTTGGGCTGTTTTATGCTTTTTTTAATTGTTCTTTTGACTCTCTTTTTATTTCAAGAAAATTTTATTAGGACGGTTGACTATTGACAAGCAGAAGGATTACGGGAAAGTTGCGCAGATCGATGACGGTGGCAATTCTCTATAGTCTGCACCTAATGGGGTGAAGAGAAAGATGTGATATTTCTACGATCCCCAGGTTGGGAATTATTATTATTATGGGCAAGGTCATCCCATGAAGCCACATCGTAAACGGATGACACATGCTCCCTAGACCCTAAGCCCTGAACCCTGAACTCGAAACCCGAAACCCTAAACCCAAAACCCTGAACCCGAAACCTGCATGCTAGGGATTTAAGGGGGAGCCAAAAGAAGGAAAAAAAGGGATGCACCCGCATGTTTCCTTGTATTTGCTGGGCTTATAATGCCATTTGTTCAAAAGAAAGAGAACGAAGAAAAGCCAAGAATTACAAAACTACCTAAAAGCAGCTACGAGTTTTTGCCGGAGCAGTTGCTTCTCTCGTCCTGTGTTGTTTTGTCGTCGTTGTACTGGTCGACCGTGTGCCTATGCAGGAGGCTTTGTGGAAACACTATTAGAGAAGAGATAATGCTGAAACCACAAGGTACATACGTTCTATCCATTTTTATCGTGGAATTATGAAATCAATTCTTATTATGCTTTATATTTATTCTTTCATCAATTCAGTAATGGAGCAATTTAGGATTCTGGTTGATATTTTTCGTCATTTTTTGTCCCTATATTGACTGATAGGTTTTATACATACTTTATTTGGGTTAGTATTCAGTTCGTGGATATGGTGCCAATTATAGGGGTCACCGAAAACCCAGTCTATAGTAACTGGTTTCTTGTTTAGAATGTAAATTTCTGATAACCCATCGTCGTCATTTGCAACTCCCCCCCCCCAAAAAATTTTGGGCTATTTCACGCTTTTTTTTATAGTTCTTTTGACACTTTTTTTTTGTTTCAAGAAAATTTTATTAGGACGGTGGACTATTGCAAGCAGAAGGATTACGGGGAAGCAGCACAGATGGATGCCGGTGGCATTTCTCTACAGTCTGCACCTGATGGGGTGAAGAGAAAGGTGTGTTATTTCTACGATCCAGAGGTTAGGAATTATTATTATGGGCAAGGTCATTCCAAGAAGCCACATCGTATACGGATGACACGTGCTCCCTAAACCTTGAACCCTAAACCCTGAACCCGAAACCCAAAACGCGAAACCCTAAACGTGAAACTCTAAACCCTGAATCCTCAACCTGAAACTCGTATGTTAGGGATTTAAGGAGGAGCCAAAAGAAAAAAGGGGATGCACCTATATGTTTCCTTGTGTTTGCTGGGCTTATAACGCCATTTGTTCAAAAGAAAGAGAACGAAGAAAAGCCAAGAATTAAAAAACTACCTAAAAGCCGCTACGAGTTTTTGCCAGAGCAATTGCTTCTCTCATCCTGTGTTGTTTTTTTGTCGTTGTACTGGTCGACCGTGTGTCTATAATGGAGACTTTGTGGAAACACTATTAAAAAAGAGATAAGGCTGAACCCACAAGGTACATACGTTCTGTCCGTTTTTATCATGGAATTATGAAATCAATTTTTATTATCAATTCAATAACGTAGCAATTTATGATTCAGGTTGATATTTTTCGTCATTTTTTTGTCCCCATATTGACCGATAGGTTATATACATAGTTTATTAGGGTTAGTGTTCAATTTATGGATATGGTGCCAATTATAGGGGTCCCCAGAAACCTAATCTATAGTAGCTGATTTCTTGTTTAGAATGTAAATTTCTGATAACCCATTGTGGTCATTTGCAACTTCCCCCCCCCCAAAAAAAATAATTTTGGGCAGTTTCATGCTTTTTAATTGTTCTTTTGACTGTCTTTTTTTTCAAGAAAATTTTATTAGGACGGTGGACTATTGCAAGCAGAAGGATTACGGGGAAGCAGCACAGATGGATGCCGGTGGCAATTCTCTATTGTCTGCACCTGATAGGGTGAAGAGAACGGTGTGCTATTTCTACGATCCAAAGGTTGGGAATTATTATTATGGGCAAGGTCATCCCATGAAGCCACATCGTATATGGATGACATGTGCTCCCTGAACCCTGAACCCTAAACCCTGAACCCGAAACCCAAAACGCGAAACCCTAAACCCGAAACTCTGAACCCTAAACCCTGAACCCAAAACCCGAAACCTGTATGTTAGGGATTTAAGGAGGAGCTAAAAGAAAAAAAGGGATGCACCCGTATATTTCCTTGTGTTTGCCGGGCTTATAACGCAATTTGTTGAAAAGAAAAAGAACGAAGAATAGCCAAGAATTACAAAACTACCTAAAAGCAGCTACGAGTTTTTGGTGGAGCAATTGCTTTTCTCATCCTGTGTTGTGTTGTCGTCGTTGTACTGGTCGACCGTGTGCCTATGCAGGAGACTTTGGGGAAACACTATTAGAGAAGAGATAAGGCTGAGACCACAAGGTACATACGTTATGTCCATTTTTATCATGGAATTATGAAATCAATTCTTATTATGCTTTATATTTATTCTTTCATCAATTCAGTAATGTAGCAATTTATGATTCTGGTTGATATTTTCCGTTGTTTTTGTCCCTATATTTACTGATAGGTTTTATACATAGTTTACTGGGGTTAGTATTCAGTTTGTGGATATGGTGCCAATTATAGGGGTCACTGTAAACCCAGTCTATAGTAACAGATTTCTTGTTTAGAATGTAAATGATTGTTAACACATCGTGGTCATTTGCAACTCCCCCCTCCCCAAAAACTTTTGGGTTGTTTCACGCTTTTTTAATTGTTCTTTTGACTATCTTTTTATTTCAAGAAAATTTTATTAGGACGGTTGACTATTGGCAAGCAGAAAGATTACGGGAAAGAAGCACAGATCGATGCCGGTGCATATTCTCTACTGTCTGCACCTGATGGGGTGAAGAGAAAGGTGTGCTATTTCCATGATCCCGAGGTTGGGAATTAATATTATGGGCAAGGTCATCCCATGAAGCCACATCGTGTACGGAAGACACATGCTCCCTAAATCCTGAACCCTGAACCCTGAACCCTAAACCCGAAACCCGAAACCCTACACCCGAAACCCTAAACCCTGAACCCTGACCCTTGAACCCGAAACCCGTATGTTAGGGATTTAAGGGGGGAGCCAAAAGAAAAAAGGGAATGCACCCGTATGTTTCCTTGTATTTGCTGGGCTAATAATGCCATTTGTTCAAAAGAAAGAGAGCAAAGAAAAGCCAAGAATTACAAAACTACCTAAAAGTAGCTACGAGTTTTCGTCGGAGCAATTGCTTCTCTCATCCTGTGTTGTTTTGTCATGGTTGTACTGGTCGACCGTATGCCTATGATTCTGGTTGATATTTTCCGTCTTTTTTTGTCCCTATATTGACTGATAGGTTTTATACATAGTTTATTAGAGTTAGTATTCAGTTTGTGGATATGGTACCAATTATCGGGGTCACCGGAAACCCAGTCTATAATAACTGATTTCTTGTTTAGAATTTAAATTTCTGATAACCCATCATCGTCATTTGCAACTCCCCCCACCCAAAAATACTTTTAGGCAGTTTCACGCTTTTTTAATTGTTCTTTTGACATTTTTTTTTCGAGAAAATTTTATTAGGACGGTTGACTACTGACAAGCAGAAGGATTACACAGAAGCAGCACAGATGGATGCCGGTGACAATTCTCTACAGTCTAAACCTGATAGGGTGAAGATAAATTAGTGCTATTTCTACGATCCAGCGGTTGGGAATTATTATTATGGGCAAGGTCATCCCAGGAAGCCACATCGTATACGGATGACTCATGCTCCATGAACCCTGAACCCGAAACCCTAAACACTGAACCCGAAACCCGTATGTTCGGGATTTAAGGGGGGAGCCAAAAGAAAAAGGGGATGCACCCAAGAATTACAAAACTACATAAAAGCAGCTACGAGTTTTCGCCCGAGCAATTGCTTCTCTCATCCTGTGTTGTTTTGTCATCGTTGTACTGGTCGACCGTGTGCCTATGCAGGAGACTTTGTGGAAACACTATTAGAGAAGAGATAAGGCTGACACCACAAAGTACAAACGTTCTGTCCAATTTTATCATGGAATTATGAAATCAATTCTTATTAGGCTTTATATTTATTCTTTCATCAATTTAACAATGTAGCAATTTATGATTTTGGTTGATATTTTCCGTTTTTTTTGTCCCTATATTGACTGATAGGTTTTATCCATAGTTTATTAGGGATGGTATTCTCTTTGTGGATATGGTGCCAATTATAGGGGTCACCGGAAACCCAATCAATAGTAGCATATTTATTGTTTAGAATGTAAATTTCTGATAACCCATCGTGGTCATTTGCAACTCCCCCCACCCAAAAATACTTTTTGTCCGTTTCACGCTTTTTTAATTGTTCTTTTGACTCTCTTTTTTTTCAAGAAAATTTTATTAGGACGGTTGACTATTGACAAGCAGAAGGACTACGGGGAAACAACACAGATGGATGTCGGTGGCAATTCCCTACTGTCTGCACCTAATGGGGTGAAGAGAAAGGTGTGTTATTTCCATGATCCGGAGGTTGGGAATTATTATCATGGGCAAGGTCATCCCAGGAAGTCGCATCGTATACGGAAAGACACATGCTCCCAAAATCCTAAACCCTGAACCCTAATCCTGAAACCCTATACCCTGAACCCTAAACCCTGAACCCTAAAACCTGAACCCGAAACCCAAAACGCAAAACCCTAAACCCGAAACTCTGAACCCTGAACCCTGAACCCGAAACCCGTATGTTAGGGATTTAAGGGGAAGCCAAAAGAAAAAAGGGGATGCACCCGTATGTTTCCTTGTGTTTGCTGGGCTTATAACGCCATTTGTTCAAAAAAAAAGTGAACAAAGAAAAGCCAAGAATTACAAAACTACCTAAAAGCAACTGCGAGTTGTCGCCGGTGCAATTGCTTCTCCCATCCTGTGTTGTTTTGTCGTCGTTGTACTGTTCTACCGTGTGCTTATGCAGGAGACTTTGTGGAAACACTATTAGAGAAGAGAAAAGGCTGAAACCACAAGGTACATACATTCTGTCCATTTTTACCATGGAATTATGAAATCAATTCTTATTATGCTTTATTTATTCTCTCATCAATTCAGTAATGTAGCAATTTATGGTTTTGGTTGATATTTTCCGTTTTTTTTTTGGCCCTATATTGACTGATAGGTTTTATACATAGTTTATTAGAGTCAGTATTCAGTTTGTGGATATGGTGCCAATTATAGGGGTCACCGGAAACCAAGTCTATAGTAATTGATTTCTTGTTTAGAATGTAAATGTCTGATAACCCGTCGTGGTCATTTGCAACTCCCCCCCCCCAAAAAAATACTTTTGGGTTGTTTTACGCTTTTTAATTGTTCTTCTGATTCTCTTTTTATTTCAAGAAAATTTTATTAGGACGATCGACTATTGACAAGCAGAGGGATTACGGGAAAGCAGCACAGATCGATGCCGGTGGCAATTCTCTACTGTCTGCACCTGATGGCGTGAAGAGAAAGGCGTGCTATTTCTATGATCCCGAGGTTGGGAATTATTATTATGGGCAAGGTCATCCCATGAAGCCACATCGTATACGGATGACACATGCTCTTCTTGCCCACTATGGTTCTCTCATCCTGTGTTGCTTTGTCGTCGATGTACTGGTCGACCGTGTGCCTATGCTGGAGACGTTGTTGGAACACTATTAGATAAGAGATAAGGCTGAAACCACAAGGTACATACGTTCTTTCAATTTTTATCATGGAATTATGAAATCAATTCTTATTATGCTCTATATTTATTCTTTCATCAATTCAGTAATGTAGCAATTTATGATTCTAGTTGATATTTTCCGTCATTTTTTGTCCCTATATTGACTGATAGGTTTTATACATAGTTTATTAGGGTTAGTATTCAGTTTGTGGATATGGTGCCAATTATCGGGGTCACCGGAAACCCAGTTTATAGTAACTAATTTCTTGTTTAGATTGCAAATTTGTGATAACCCATCGTGGTCATTTTCAACTCCCCCCAAATACTTTTGGGCTGATTCACGCTTTTTTTAATTATTCTTTTGACTCTCTTTTTTTTCAAGAAAATTTTATTAGCACAGTGGACTATTGCAAGCAGAAGGATTACGGGGAAGCAACACAGATGGATGTCGGTGGCAATTCACTACTGTCTGCACCTGACGGGGTGAAGAGAAAGGTGTGCTATTTCTACGATCCAGAGGTTGGGAATTATTATTATGGGCAAGGTCATCCCATGAAGCCACATCGTATATGGATGACACTTGCTCCCAAAACCCTGAACCCTGAACCTGAAACCTAAAACGCGAAACCCAAAACCCGAAATTCTGAACCCTGAACCCTGAACCTAAAACCCAAAACCCGTATGTTAGGGATTTAAGGGGGAGCCAAAAGAATAAAGGGGATGCACCCGTATGTTTCCTTGGGTTTGATGTGCTTATAACGCCATTTGTTCAAAAGAAAGAGAACGACGAAAAGCCAAGAATTACAAAACTACCTAAAAGCACCAACGAGTTTTTGCCGGAGCAATTGCTTCTCCCATCCAGTGTTGTTTTGTCGTCGTTTTACTGGTCGACCGTGTGCCTATGCAGGAGACTTTGTGGAAACACTATTTGAGAAGAGATAAGGCTGAAACCACAAGGAATATACGTTCTATCCATTTTTATCATGGAATTATGAAATCGATTCTTATTATGCTTTATATTTATTCTTTCATCAATTCAGTAATGTTGCAATTTATGATTCTGGTTGATATTTTCCCTCATTTTTTGTCCCTATATTGACTGATAGGTTTCATACAAAGTTTATTAGAGTTAGTATTCAGTTTGTGGATATGGTGCCAATTATAGGGGTCACCGGAAACCCAATCAATAGTAGAAGATTTCTTGTTTAGAATGTAAATTTCCGATAACCCGTCGTGGTCATTTGCAACTCCCCCCACCCAAAAATACTTTTAGGCTGTTTCACGCTTTTTAAATTGTTCTTTTGACACATTTTTTTTAATGAAAATTTTATTAGGACGGTTGACAATTGACAAGCAGAAGGATTACGGGGAAGCAGCACCGATGGATGTCGGGGGCAATTCTCTACTGTCTGCACCTGATGGAGTGAAGGGAAAGGTGTGCTCTTTCTACGATCTAGAGGTTGGGAATTATTATTATGGGCAAGGTCATCCCAGGAAGCCACATCGTATACGGATGACACGTGCTCCCTAAACCCTAAACCCTGAACCCTGAACACTGAACCCAGAACTCGAAACCCAAAACATGAAACCCCTCAACTCAAAACCCTATACTCAAAACCCTAAACCCTGAACCCTAAACCCGAAACCCGTATGTTCGGTATTTAAGGGGGGAGCCAAAAGAAAAAAGGGGATGCACCCGTAGGTTTTCTTGTGTTTGCTAGGCTTATAATGCCGTTGTTCAAAAGATAGAGAACGAAAAAAAAGCAAAGAATTACAAAACTGCCTAAAAGCAGCTACGAGTTTTCGCTGGAGCAATTGCTTTTATCATCCTGTGTTGTTTTTTCGTCATTGTACTGGTTAACTGTGTGCCTATGCAGGAGACTTTATGGAAACCCTATTAGAGAAGAGATAAGGCTGAAACCACAAGGTACATACGTTCTGTCCATTTTTATCATGGAATTTTGAAATCAATTCTTATTATGCTTTATATTTATTCTTTCATCAATTTTGTAATGTAGCAATTTATGATTCTGGTTGATATTTTCCCTCTTTTTTTGTCCCTATATTTTTTGATAGGTTTCATACATTGTTTATTAGGGTTAGTATTCAGTTTGTGGATAAGGTGCCAATTATAGGGGTCACCGAAAACCCAGTCTATAGTAATTGATTTCTTATTTAGAATGTAAATTTCTGATAACCCGTCGTGGTCATTTACTACTCCCCCCCCAAATACTTTTGGGCTGTTTCAGGCTTTTTCAATTGTTCTTTTGACTCTCTTTTTTTGTCAAGAAAATTTTGTTAGGACGGTGGACTATTGCAAGCAGAAGGATTATGGGAAGCAGCACAGATGGATGCCGGTGGCAATTCTCTACTGTCTGCACCAGATGGGGTGAAGAGAAAGGTGTACGATTTCTACGATCCAGAGGTTGGGAATTATTATTATGGGCAAGGTCATCCCATGAAGCCACATCGTATACGGATGACACATTCTCCCTAAATCCTAAACCCTGAACCCTAAATCCGAAACCCGAAACCCGAAACCTAAACCCTGAACCCTGACCCTTGAACCCGAAACCCGTATGTTAGGGATTTAGGGGGGATCCAAAAGAAAAAGGGGATGCACCCCTATGTTTCCTTGTATTTGATGGGCTTATAATGTCATTTGTTCAAAAGAAAGAGAACGAAGAAAAGCCAAGAATTACAAAACTACCTAAAAGCAGCTACGAGTTTTCACCGGAGCAATTGCTTCCCTCATCCTGTGTTGTTTTGTCGTCGTCGTACTAGTCGACCGTGTGCCTATGCAGGAGACTTTCTGGAAACACTACTTGAGAAGAGATAAGGCTGAAGCCACAAGGTACATACGTTCTGTCCAATTTTATCATGGAATTATGAAATCAGTTCATATTATGCTTTATATTTATTCTTTCATCAATTCAGGAATGTAGCAATTTACGATTCTGGTTGATATTTTCCGTCGTTGTTTTGTCCCTATATTGACTGATTGGTTTTGTGCATAGTTTACTAGGGTTAATATTCAGTTTGTGGATATGGTGTCGATTATAGGGATCACCATAAACCCAGTCTATAGTAACAGATTTCTTGTTTAGAATGTAAATTTCTAGTAACCTATGGTGTCATTTGCAATTCCCCACCCACCCCAAAAAAATTTTGGGCTGTTTCACGCTTTTTTAATTGTTCTTCTGACTCTCTTTTTATTTCAAGAAAATTTTATTAGGACGGTTGACTATTGACAAGCAGAAGCATTACGGGAAAGCAGCACAGATCGATGCCGGTGGCAATTCTCTACTGTCTGCACCTGATGGGGTGAAGGGAAATGTGTGTTATTTCTACGATCCCGATGTTAGGGAATTATTATTAGGGGCAAGGTGATCCTAAGAAGCCACATCATATACGGATGACACATGCTCCCTAAACCCTGAACCCTAAACCCAAAACTCGAAACCCTGTACCCGAAACCCTAAACCCTGAGCCATGAACCATGAACCTGAAACCCGTATGTTAGGGATTTAAGGGGGAGCCAAAAGAAAAAAGGGGATGCACCCGTATGTTTCCTTGTGTTTGTTGGACTTTTAATGCCATTTATTCAAAAGAAAGAGAACAAAGAAAAGCCAAGAATTACAAAACTTACTAAAAGCAGCTACGAGTTTTCGCCGGAGCAATTGCTTCTCTCGTCTTGTGTTATTTTGTCGTCATTGTACTGGTCGACCGTATGCCTACGCTGGAGACTTTGTGGAAACACTATTAGAGAAGAGATAAGGCTGAAACCACAAGGTACATACGGAATTATGAAATCAATTCTTATTATGCTTTATATTTATTCTTTCATAAATTCAGTAATAGCAATTTATGATTCTAATTGATATTTTCTGTCGTTTTTTATCCCTATATGACTGATAGGCTTTATACATAGTTTATTTTGGTTAGTATTCAGTTTGTGGATATGGTGCCAATTATAGGGGTCACCAGAAACCCAGTCTATTGTAACAGATTTCTTGTTTAGAATGTAAATTTATGATAACCTATGGTGTCATTTGCAACTCCCCACCCCCCCCCCAAAATAATTTTGGGCTGCTTCACGCTTTTTTAATTGTTCTTTTGACTCTCTTTTTATTTCAAGAAAATTTTATTAGGACGGTTGACTATTGACAAGCAGAAGGATTACGGGAAAACAACACAGATCGATGCCAGTGGCAATTCTCTACTGTCTGCACATGATGGGGTGAAGGGAAAGGTGTGCTATTTCTACAGTCCCGATGTTAGGGAATTATTATTATGGGCAAGGTCATCCCATGAAGCCACATCGTATACGGATGACACATGCTCCCTAAATCCTAATCCTTGAACCCTGAACCCTAAACCCGAAACCCGAAACCGTATACCCGAAACCCTAAACCCTGAGCCTTGAACCATGAACCCGAAACACGTATGTTAGGGATTTAAGGAGGAGCCAAAAGAAAAAAGGGGATGCACCCATATGCTTCCTTGTGTTTGCTGGACTTTTAATGCCATTTGTTCAAAAGAAAGAGAACAAAGAAAAGCCAAGAATTACAAAACTTCCTAAAAGCAGCTACGAGTTTTCGGCCGGAGCAATTGCTTTTCTCATCTTGTGTTGTTTTGTCGTCGTTGTACTGGTCGACCGTGTGCCTATGTTGGAGACTTTGTGGAAACACTATTAGAGAATAGATAAGGCTGAAACCACAAGGTACATACGGAATTATGAAATCAATTCTTATTATGCTTTATATTTATTCTTTCATCAATTCAGTAATGTAGCAATTTATGATTCTGATTGATATTTTCCGTTGTTTTTTTATCCCTATATTGACTGATAGGCTTTATACATAGTTTATTTTGGTTAGTATTCAGTTTGTGGATATGGTGCCAATTGTAGGGGTCACCGGAAACCCAGTCTATAGTAATTGATTTCTTGTTTAGAATGTAAATTTCTGATAACCCATTGTGGTCATTTGTAACTCCCCCCCCCCAAAATACTTTTGGGCTGTTTCACGCTTTTTATAGTTGTTCTTTTGACTCTCTTTTTTTTTCCAAAAAATTTTATTAGGACGGTTGACTATTGCAATCAGAAAGATTATGGGGAAGCAGCGCAGATGGATGCCGGTGGCAATTCTCTACTGTCTGCACCTGATGGGATGAAGAGAAAGGTGTGCTATTTCTACGAACCAGAGGTTGGGAATTATTATTATGGGCAAGGTCATCCCATGAAGCCACATCGTAGATGGATGACACGTGCTCCCTAAACCCGAAACCCTGATATGAATACATGCCTTGATAGGATTATTTTGATGATTGACGAAAGGACTATGACAAATAGTCATATGTGCGAAAAGCGGAAAAGTACACCAAGACGCATACCAAGGATCCGAAGTCCAAGGATCCGAGGATTTTAACTCTTTGGGTTTTGGGTATTTATTTATTTTTCTTAGGACTATTTGTAAGTAGTAATATAAAGCTCTCAATTAAAATAAAATCACACATTCACAATGTTTTATCTAAAATTTTCTTCATAACATTTTTCTCAATTATTTATCAAGTATTTTCTCTAAAAATAAGTTCAAAAGCTTTTCATTTTTTTTATATAAAACATTCATGCTTTTTCAACTATTCAGAGAACATGATGTTTGCTACTGGCATCATTCACATAATCGATTAAGAATATTCGTAATCGATTATTTAACCTTTAAGTCACTCGGTGTATCAAATCTTCTCAGTATAATCGATTATTGAACCTTCCATAATCGATTATGAATGGTTAGATGCTCTCCGTGTTTCAACCTTTTCAATATATAATCGATTCATACTCTCTTATAATCGATTATAATAAAATCAAATTTACGGATTGAGCGCAACGGACATATTCTTTTTAATGCTCAATGCTCCAACGGTTCATTTTTTTGACTATATAAAGAGCAGCACCGTGTGCATTTTGAGATGAGACTTTTACTTGTTTTTGTACTGAAACTCTGTCAAAATATTTTTTATCACTCACACTTATTTGAGTACAATATTTTCTTTGAGAGCATTTTATACTACATAGTTTTTTACTGTATTTTTCTGAGCTTCAATTTGTTATATCTGCACTTTTGAGTGTATCTTCCTCTATCTCATTTTATTTGTAAAAATTATTTTTTGAGTGGGAATCCCAAGGTGTTCATAGAGAGGTAATATCTATTGAACGTATTACTCTGGTTTTGAGTTGTAAAGGTTTCTAGCTGAACCTGATTTAAAAGCTAGTGGTTTAGTGAAATCTCATAGTGGTTAGCTTTGGGGACAGGACGTAGACCACAGGGGTGTTTGGTGGCGGAACCTGTATAAATTACTGCGTGCTCTTTTCTGCTCTCTATCTCTTTATTATTCAAGCAATTTATTTTTTAGTTCTTTATTTTATTTTCTTTACCTTCAGTCATTTACATTTCAGTTATTTAATTTCTGTCATTTATTTTATTGCAATTTAATTTCTGCAATTTATTCTTCAAGTCATTTATTTTTCAGCAGTTAATTTCTTGTAAGTTATATTCTAGCACTTTATTTGCAAAAGTTTTCAAAAGCACAATTCACCCCCTCTTGTGTTTGGAGTCACTTGGCAACACCTGAACCCTGAACCCTAAACCCGAAACCCGTATGTTAGGGATTCAAGGGGGAGCCAAAAGAAAAAAGGGGATTCACCTATATGTTTCCTTGTGTTTGCTGGGCTTATAACGCCATTTGTTCAAAAGAAAGAGAACGAAGAAAAGCCAAGAACTACAAAACTACCTAAAAGCAGCTACGAGTTTTCGCCGGAGCAATTGCTTCTCTCAACCAGTGTTGTTTTGTCGTGGTTGTACTGGTCGACCGTGTGCCTATGCAAGAGACTTTGTGGAAACAGTATTAGAGAAGAGATAACGCTGAGACCACAATGTACATACGTTCTGTCCATTTTTATCATGTAGCAATTTATGATTTTGGTTGATATTTTTCGTCTTTTTTTTTGCCCCTATATTGAATGATAGGTTTTATACATAGTTTATTAGGGTTAGTATTCAGTTTGTGGATATGGTGCCAATTAAAGGGGTCACCGGAAACCCAATCTATAGTAGCAGATTTCATGTTTAGAATGTAAATTTCTGATAACCCATCATGGTCATTTGCAACTCCCCCAACCCAAAAATACTTTTAGGCTGTTTCACGCTTTTTTAATTGTTCTTTTCACTATCTTTTTTTAAAGAAAATTTTATTAGGACGGATGACTATTCACAAGCAGAAGGACTACGGGGAAGCAACACAGATGGATACTGGTGGCAATTTTCTACTGTCTGCACCTGATGGGGTGAAGAGAAAGGTGTGTTATTTCTACGATCCAGAGGTTGGGAATTATTATTATGGGCAAGGACATCCCATGAAGCCACATCGTATATGGATGACACATGCTCCCTAAACCCTAAACCCTGAACCCTGAACCCGAAACCTTATACCCGGAACCCTGAACCCAAAACCCGTATGTTAGGAATTTAAGGGGGGAGCCAAAAGAAAAAAGGGGATGCACCTCGTATGTTTCCTTCTATTTACTGGGCTTATAACGCCATTTGTTCAAAAGAAAGAGAACGGATAAAAGCCAAGAATTACAAAACTACCTAAAAGCAGCTACGAGTTTTCGTCGGAGCAATTGCTTTTCTCATCCTGTGTTGTTTTGTCGTCGTTGTACTGGTCGACCGTGTGCCTATGCAGGAAACTTTGTGGAAACACTATTAGAGAGGAGATAAGGCTGAGACCACAAGGTACATACGTTCTATCCATTTTTATCATGGAATTATGAAATCAATTCTTATTATGCTTTATATTTATTCTTTTATCAATTCAGTAATGTAGCAATTTACGATTCTGGTTGATATTTTCCGTCTTTTTTTGTCCCTATATTGACTGATAGGTTTTATACTACTTTATTTGGGTTAGTATTCAGTTTGTGGATATGGTGCCAATTATAGGGGTCACCGAAAACCCAGTCTATAGTAACTGGTTTCTTGTTTAGAATGTAAATTTCTGATAACCTATTGTGGTCATTTGCAACTCCCCCCCCCCAAAATACTTTTGGGCTGTTTCACGCTTTTTTAATTGTTCTTTTGACTCTCCTTTTTTTAAGAAAATTTTATTAGGATGGTTGACTATTGACAATTAGAAGGATTACAGGGAAGCTACACAGATGGATGCCGGTGGCAATTCTCTACTGTCTGCACCTGACGGGTGAAGAGAAATGAGTCCTTTTTCTACGATCCGGAGGTTGGGAATTATTATTATTATGGGCAAGGTCATCCCATGAAGCCACATCGTATACGGATGACACATGCTCCTTAAACCCTAAACCCTAAACCCGAAACCCGTATGTTTGGGATTTAAGGGGGGAGCCAAGAGAAAAAAGGGGATGCACCTGTATATTTCCTTGTGTTTGCTGGGCTTATGACACCATTTGTTCAAAAGAAACAGAACGAAGAAAAGCCTAGTATTACAAAACTACCTAAAAGCAGCTACGAGTTTTCGTCGGAGCAATTGCTTCTCTCATCATGTGTTGTTTTCTCGTTGTTGTACTGGTTGACCGTGTGCCTATGCAGGAGACTTTGTGGAAACAGTATTAGAGAAGTGATAAGGCTGGGACCACAAGGTACACACATTCTGTCCATTTTATCATGGAATTATGAAATCAATTCTTATTAAGCTTTATATTTATTCTTTCATCAATTCAGTAATGTAGCAATTTATGATTCTGGTCGATATTTTTCGTCGTTTTTTTGTCCCTATATTGACTGATAGGTTTTATACATAGTTTATTAGGGTTAGTATTCAGTTTGTGGATATGGTGCCAATTATAGGGATCACCGTAAACCCAGTCTATAGTAACTGATTTTTTGTTTAGAATGTATATTTCTGATAACCCATCGTGGTAATTTGCAACCCCCCCCGAAAAAATACTTTTGGGTTGTTTCAAGCTTTTTTAATTGTTTTTTTGACTCTCTTTTTTTTCAAGAAAATTTTATTAGGACAGTTGAATATTGACAAGGAGAAGGATTACGTGGAAGCAGCATAGATGGATGACGGTGGCAATTCTCTACTGTCTACACCTGATGGGGTGAAGAGAAAGGTGTGTTATTTCTACGATCCAGAGGTTGGGAATTATTATTATGGGCAAGGTCATCCCATGAAGCCACATCGTTTACGGATGACACATGCTCCCTAAACCCTGAAACCTGAACCTGAAACCTTGAACCCGAAACCCTGAACCTTGAAGAAGACGATGGTTATAAGAAATAAAATGAGAGACTAAATTGGACCCATACGCAGGGACTGAAATGGGTCTTTTTTTAATGTTTAAACAGTGCAGAGTACGAGAGAGACTAAAATGGGTCTTTTTTATGTCTGAAATTTGAAAAGTGATAGAGGGATTAAAATGGGTCCTTTTAACTGTTCACATCTTAATTGGCAAAATAATTTCACGCTGAAGTCCAGTAACGAACACATCAGTGCGGTAACGTTACACATTATCGTCTTAACGGACCAAATTGGACGAAGCCTAACAGACTAACAAAGGGACTGACGTGTCCCTGTTTTCAATTGTCAGGGACTTCTGGAGGACATATAAATTCTCAGGGACCAAAACGGATACCGAAGTTTTTGTCAAAGACTAAAATAGGAATTCACTCTAATTTTTTAATAATTATTTGATACGTTAAGTTATTGTTTGCAAACAAAGCTTACGTTGGCCCGGGACGACATGCAAAGTGTATTAGATAAAGAAAAGGTGCAGAAGGGGACCCCTGCCTAGTTGGCACTTCAATCCGTAATACGTGAGACGAGGATGTCAATCACTTATTGGAGGAGGAGGAGGAGGCCATGACCAGCACAAACACATTAACGTCTTTTTTTCCACCTTCAGTTTTATTTTGTAGATATTATGTATTTACATAGCCACATTATATATGCATTGTATTTTGTAATTATTTTTGGCATATAGATGCACACTAGTTATGTAAGCCCACTATTTTGGAACTATTTTTGGCTTATGTAAGCATACCTAAAGCACTTTCAACATTGAAAATATTAAAAATACAGCAAACTTAAAAATAAAGCATACTTAAACATATTTAAAATACATAAAACCTAAAAATAAAGCATAAGTAAACATATTTAAAATACAGCAAGCATAAAAATATAGATCATGGTTGTGTTAAGTAGGGGTATAGATGGATCTAGGTCGATCCGACAACCTGACGATCCAACCCAGCCTAAAGTGTTGGGTCAGTTTTTTTCGTAGTTTGGGTCAAACTCAAACCAACTCGTTCAAACCCGAAGTGGTTTGGTTTAGGTAACGGATTTATGATTTCAAATCTGTGAACCTGCGATCCCAACCTAATGATATAGATTTTGTTTTTATTTTTTATATACTTGATTATCACAAGGTCATGACTCATGAGAGATGAGACATTATTTGCTCTCTTAGAAATTATAGTTTCTTTCTATTTGTGAAAAATTTGTGGAATAGAATGCCATTTTAAAACTCTGAAATTTAGTTTAAGTGTTATTGGAAATTTAATGAAATTTTAGGTGCTAAATGACACTATTTTGAAATTTTAAAAGATGTTTTTTTTTGTGTGTCTCATTGTAACACCATATATTCACCATAACGTGAAAGTAAGATAATTAACATTTAATACGGAGATTACTAAGCGGAATTTAAGCTTAAATATTGCATTAAGTCTATATAAACACAAGGTTCCTGATCCCTTAAAAGGGAAATATCCCATATTTCAAAGTTACATAGCCTTCTAGAGATTTAATACAAAATACTAGTTCTTTTGCTTCAAATTCAATAGATTGTTACATAATCCAAAATACAAAATAACATAAGGGAGCTTCATGTTCCAAGTCTCCTCAGTTTTCCTTCGTAACCTGCGAATATGTAATAATAATAAAAAAAAGGAAAGGGGTGAGATAAAATCTCAATGAATCCTCCCCTCGACTCCTCATCATCTCTCCTTAACTTATGATAATTTCCAAGAAAACAGTCAAACATAATAATGCAATGCAACTTTAACTAAGAACGTCTAATCCTTCATAGCTCCATGCATAGCACGTCTTAACTATTCCTGTATGATTAGATTGATAATCAACCGGGAATCTATGTTACTGAGTTTGTCATATGCATAAACCATAGACCTCAATCAACATAGCTAACAGTATGGTGGTTAGACGTCATTAACCTCCAAGTGGCGTCCCACGAGACTAACCATACCGTACATCTCCTCTTATGAGGAATCTTGGTGGCTTTTAAGTGAAATTTAAATCACAACTACCATGGCTTAAATGCATGCTTTACTCTAAGGTAAAATATCGAATTAGGGTATTTGACCCTCATCACATATATCTTCATCTAATCATATAAACAAGACAATCACATGCTCATATGAAACTTTACATAAATCTTGAGTTCAAATTTATTTCAAACCAAAAACACATTCCCATTGGAGCCCTATGGAGCACCCAATGGTTCAAACATCAAGCATACAATTTGTGAGGGGTTGGGGACAACCATCCAACCTCTTTCAGTCAAACCCACTTCATAATCATAACATTAACCATGATAATAAACTCTAAATCAAAGGGGTTAATAAAACCCTAACTTTGAACCCAAAGGTTCTCAGATTTCTTCGAAAAGAAAATCCTAATGTGGGACTTATGGGTGTCCATCACCTAAAAGAATGAAGAACTTGCCACCAACTCCAAAGATTCGAGCCAAAAGAATTGAAGCTCAGCTCCCCTTCTCTTCCTCTTTCATTTTCTTCTTCTTCTTCTTCTTCTTCTTCTTCTTCTTCTTCTTCTTCTTCTTCTTCTAGGGTTCAACCCAACTCTTCAAAATCACTCAAATCTCCACTCTCAAACTCACTTTTAAGCTAGTATTTGATGAAATCTAGCAAGAATCTCTGAAATTTCTCATAGGATTATGAAACCCTAATATTTACCCTCTTTTCTCCTCTTTCAATCACTCTCTCTTCCCTTTTTCTCAAATCACGATATGTCCCTTTCTGCTGTGATTTTCTACTTTTATAAGGCAGTTGTGTGAATCGATTCACACAGGCAAAAAGTGTCTGCTGCGAATTTTAAGGGAGTGAATCGATTCACCATTCGAGTCCCAGAGAGTTGTTTTTGCCTGAATCGATTCACAGAGTGTGTGAATCGATTCACACTTCGAGTCCCAAGGGATTAAAATTGTGTGAATCGATTCATGGCTTGTGGGAATCGATTCCCACTGCTGAAAAATCAAATAAACTTAATTCTAACACCCAATCTTGAAACCTTCTTCCTATTCCTTCTTATACCAACTCACAATCCATCCTTAACATCACTTTTAAGCTAATTTCAACTCATCTAATCACTTAACATCTACAAGAACACAACATCCTCATCTACAATTATGTTCATCAACTTGAAATCGAATGTAATTCACAATTAAATTACACTAAGCTCATGCATATAATTTCAAACTAAAATTGAGGAATTTGGGGCATTACACTCATGACCCATGAATCCAACCAAAACCAACTCGTTCATCACCGGAATGGTTTGGTTCGGATTTGACATAAAAACTTCGAGTTTCGACCCAACCCAAATAGAGAAAATTGGATTATTTGGATATCGGGTTTGATCAAAACCGACCCAACCCGACCCATGTACACCCCTAGTATTAAGCTTGTGATGGTATTGTCATCAGAACTCGACGAACTTTAGTTTCCTCAAACAAGCAATGATATCCTCGTTGGATCTTACTAGATCTGTGTATAACTCGATCGGCTCGAGGCTAGCATATTTGTCGAAGACAGAGAATATCTTTTTCATGTCGCTGTCAATAATAAATATCAACCACCCTTGTGGTATAACTAGCTCTTACATTACCATGAATTTTTTCTTTAAGGCATCAAGGGTGATGTCTTCGTTTACCCTAAATGACCTTACGAACGTCCTATTCATAAGGATGGCAAAGTGGGTTGGCCTAACAGGACGGCCCGCCAACCCGCCTAAAATGGGTCGGGTTGGGCTACGACATGTCAGTCCACTAACCCATCTGGCCTAGCCCGTCAACCTATCGGGCCACAAGTGGGTCGGGCCAACCCGTCGGGTTAACATATATTTTTTATTTATTTATTTTCTTATTTTCTATTCCCTCCGTCTCATTTTAGTTGTCCTCTTTGGAATATTTCATTATCTCAAATTACTTGTCTCTCTAGAAAATCAAAAAGCATTAATTACTTCTTTTCCAACAATATCCATTGTATTTCAACCAACTATATTAATGAATTTTTTCTGCTTAACTACTCCACTACTCCAATTAATAAAAGGTATATTAGTCAAGGAGTGTCATTTTATCTTGAAAATTTGTAAACTCAATCATTTTCTTAAGAGATGTGCATAAACTAATAAGACAAGTAAAATGAGATAGAGGGAATAACAAATTTCATTTTTTTACATATTTTGTTCACGCCAGCCCACCATTTTGGCCCCGCTTTAGCCCGAATTTTAGTTTTTATGTTTATTTTTAGTTTTTTGATTTTTTAACGGGCTGACCCGCTAACCCACCTGACCGTGACGGGTCGGGTCGGGTTCAATATCTCAACCCACCACACTTGGCGAGCTGGGTTGGGCCATTTAGCCATCCCTACCTATTCATCTGCGGGTTGGGTTTATAACGTTCGGAAATTCATTTATGGGCATTTTGGGAAAAATAAAGAAAAGTTGACAGAGGTTGTATGACACTAAAAATGAGGGTGTATTTAATGGATCTGACTCCTCTAAAGTAAGTAATATTAATCATTGATGAATAAATCAATAGTTAATATTACATGTATGTCATAACAAATCATGAGTTTGTTAAAATGAAAACACTAGATTTTTTAACTTCACCCACTTCTCACGCGAAATCCATATTTAATAAAACCCTTGTTCCAAAGGAAAAGAAAGAAGAAAACCAAGAATTATAGAAATACCTAGAAGCAGCTACGAGTTTTCACCGGACTAGTTGCTTCTCTCGTCCTATGTTGTTTTGTCGTCGCTGTACTGGTCGACCGGGTGCTTATGCAGGAGACTTTGTGAAAACAGTGTTAGAAAAGAGATAAGTCTGAGACCGCAAGGTACACACGTTCTGTCCATTTTTATCATGGAATTATGAAATCAATTCTTATTATACTTTATATTTATCCTTTCATCAATTCAATAATGTAGCAATTTATGATTCTGGTCAGGGGCGGACCCACATTGTCTCCGGTGTGGTCAGCTGCACACACTAAAAAAAAAATACTTATATCCCATATAATTTTTTTTAACCCCATTGATTTCAAAATTTTGCACCAGATCCCTATGACTCACTCACTCGCAAAGTCTCAACCACTCTCTGTTCACTCTCACGCTCGCAGAGACCAACTCTCGACTCTCTGTTCACTTCTCTCTCTCACGCTCTCACGGACTCTCTGTTCTCTCTCACGCTCACGGACAGCTCCGCCGCCGGCCGCCTCCCTCCCTGCGTCACGAGTCGCGACCCCATCTTATCTCCGGCCGCCTCCCTCTGTTCTCTCTCTCTCGACCAGAACGGCGATCGCCTGACTCCTCCCTCTGTTCTGTCGCACTTCACCAGAACGGCAACCGCCTTCCTCTCGTCTCTCTCTCCCTGTCGAGTCCTCCTCCTCCGTGCTCCCGCCGCCGCCCGCCGCTCCTGTTAGTTGGTGAGTCCGCCCCTGCCTTTTGCCTCTCTTTCTCTCTGTGTTGGTTTGAATCAAAAATCAAAATAGAACCCCGTTTGCCCCTTTTGCTTGAATCAAAATAGAACCCCGTTCTTAGCATGCTTTGCGTTCTTTGAATCCCCTTTTTGGCTCACTGCCACTGCTTCAGAAGCAAAATGATTTAGGATTTAGGGTTTTATGCGTTCTTATGATTGCCCGTGGCTTGACTGCTTGCGTTCTCTGCTTGGCTGCTTGCTCATCAATTAAAATAATTTATGAAACTAATTTGAAGTGAGTATGTATGAATTCCACATGCTTGGCTTGGCTGCTTGCGTTCTGAATCTCTGATATGTATGAATTTTAATTTGTATAGGTTTCAGTGAGTGAGCAATCTTGTGAAACAATTTTGAGAATGGAAAAATATTTGTAATAGTGTATGAATTTAATTTTGTTTTTGCACCCACCGACCTAGGGTCCTAGGTCTGCCACTAATTCTCGTTGATATTTTCCGTCGTTTTTTATGTCCCTATATTGACTGATAGGTTTTATACATAGTTTCTTAGGCCCGCCACTTCACGCTTTTTTAATTGTTCTTTTGACTCTTTTTTTTTTTCAAGAAAATTTTATTAGGACGGTTGACTATTGACAAGCAAAAGGATTACGGGGAAGCAGCACAGATGGATGCCGGTGGCAATTCTCTACTGTCTGCACCTGATGGGGTGAAGAGAAAGGTGTGCTATTTCTACGATCCAGAGGTTGGGAATTATTATTATGGGCAAGGTCATCCCATGAAGCCACATCGTATACGGATGACACATGCTCTTCTTGCCCACTATGGGTTGCTTCAGCACATGCAGGTCCACAAGCCATTTCCTGCTAGAGACAGGGACCTTTGCCGTTTTCATGCCGATGATTATGTTGCATTCCTTCGAAGCATAACCCCTGAAACACAGCAGGATCATCTGAGACAACTCAAACGCTTTAATGTTGGTGAAGACTGTCCTGTCTTTGATGGCCTCTACTCTTTCTGTCAAACTTATGCTGGAGGTTCGGTTGGTGGTGCTATCAAGTTGAATCATGATCAATGTGATATTGCTGTCAACTGGGCCGGTGGACTGCATCATGCCAAGAAGTGTGAGGCTTCTGGATTTTGCTATGTTAATGATATAGTCCTCGCAATCTTAGAACTTCTTAAACAGCATGAGGTTTGTCTAACAGTGTAATTCCTTTTGGTTTCCTTTTTTCTTCTTGCTTTAGAGGTATATTCATCTTGTGGAAATGTCTGGATTTTTTGTGCTTCAATATTTTCTTTAGGATTTTGTGGTAAGTACCTAAGTGAAGGATTAGGAAGCGTAGCTCAAATATGCAGGCTATATATGAGAATAAAAGAGTATTTCTCTATCTTTATTCTGTTATCCTCCTAGAAACTGCTTGACAGTAACAATGCCAAATTTAATGAAACACGAACCACTTAAAAGTTGTCAGAAAAAGGTTACTTCTCACCTTGTGAAGCTTTTATTGTAAACCCCCACCTGTGCCTATTATCAACCAGCACATGAAGCCATTAGTCAGTATCTTTTACCACATTAACATTATTAAAGATTACATTCACAGATTTCACATTCACAGCCTCAATGCATCTGAATAAAAGTAAGTATGAATGCACCAATTGTACCCCCAATAGAAAACATTCCTCCCACTTATAATTTTAAAGGAGATATTATTAAAAATTGCATGTTATTATGGATTTCCCACTCACCCCCTCCCCTTTAAAATCTTAATCCCTGTATAAGTTGACATCCACCAACCTTAGGCGGGTGAGCTAACATATGAATATCTCTACAATTTGATGGCAATTCAAAGAATGACATTGAAATAAAAAATTTCCTTTAGTCAGTTGAGACCTTAATTGTTGATCATCCTTCCTTAGCTATTGAAGACTTGAATAGTAGAATTATTCAGGGAAGTCAGATCCAGGGAAGTAGCTTGGCAGCTTTCTGATAGTCATTAGAGAAAGTTTAGTCTTCCCGGGAGACCTCTGATTATGACCTTTTCTTTGTGGACACTGTCTAATCATTTTAGTGTTCAGTTAACGGAAAAATGCTGTCATTAGTATTTACTTTGTAATCTTTTTAAACCAGTGGAAATGTCTTTTTTATATTATTACTTGAACAATTGGGCCTGAATAATAGGCAACACGGCATGCTTCTGGTTTCTAGGAGAGCATTTGTGTGGGTTAAGTTTTTCATAATTTCATGGTGCCCTTAGAGTAACTAGCAAGTTTGGTTCATTTGTTTTCCATATCTCCTTTCAGATGAGTATTCTTTACCTCACTTGGTGTCTAGGGCTCTAGGCTGTTCACAACAAGAATTTTTGTTACTATTGATACTTTGTCCAAGACCAGAATACTTTTTAGTAGTTAGTTGGTTTTGTATGTGCAAATTTGAACTGTGAGAGGGAGTCTATCAGCCGTTTGTTTCCCAATTATTTGTATATTTTGCTTTGTTGTAAGAGTTGTTTCTTACCTGCCTTGTTTCAGCAATAAAAATGTTTTCTCCTAGGAAAGTCTCCCATAATATTGCTGCTTCAATTATATATTATTTTAGTTTTGCGTTGAGGTTCCTAGTACATGCATGCATGCAAGTTTTGAACTAAATTTATTGCAAGTACTTTGATGGATACACGAAAGAGAATTTGAATATATTCTGCTGTTGGAATCTAACCGTTAAAAGTGTTGCGTCAAAATGGTATCAGACTGTTTTCAAGAAGACAAGATGGGTAGCTATTTGTATTTTCTACAATGATTTTATTTGTGCAATCAGGGACTGACAACGGTAACTGCAGTACTGCCCACTCATATTTGATACAGATAGTAAATAACGATGGTCGATGGCTACTAAAAAATGGGACATCAAGTTAAGCCTGTTTCTTGAGCAGTTGGGAGAAAAATTGCTTAGCTTAGTTTATGTATAAAACACACACAGTTTATGTATAAAACACACACACATGCAACAAGCCAAAAACCATATATGAGGGTTGTTCTGGATCAAAAAATTTCTCATTAATGGCTAACTAGGCTTTACCTCCTGATGTTTTTGCTCAACAAAATCCAAATCAACTTTGTCGCACCAATTGTAAAATCTTAAAATTTATGCTCATCTAGTTTCAAAAGCACGAGCTAGTCCCTTGAGTATTCAGGAACACTGCAACCTTTCATTTTTTCCCCTCCTACATTGTATCGAACTTGCTAAGATGAATTTCTGTGCATAAACTGTATTGAGAAGTACACTACAAGCTCCTTGAGTTCTGGTTGTAGAAGGCAGAAAACAAAACATCGGAAAAGGTTATGTACTGATAGTGAATTTTTTTTAAGTGGAATTATTTCAGGCATAGCAGATAAGACGTGCATTGTCAGTTTTGATTAAATTATTGATGATTCCATCGTTTCTGATTCTTCAAGGGAGGGCAACAATTGTGCAGATAGACTTGCCTCTTTTGGTGTTCAAAATTCTGGTTTTATTTGGTGGGATACAATTTCCGATTTCATAGCTGAGGATTTTTTTAATAATAGGAATAGACTTCCTAGTTATTTATGTAGTTTCCCTTGGGTAAGGTTCATGTCCCCCCAAGTCCCTTTCTTGTATCTTTTTATTATTTTTTAATAATATTTTAGTAGTGTGCTGCAAATGATTGCTAGGGGTTGTGGTGCCAACATAGTTAGGATTACATCCCTTAGAGTGATGTTTTTGCATACCACTTAGTTTTAAAATAAAAAAAATGATTCTTCAAGGGGTTCGACAGGGGTAAATATACAACCGGGGGGGGATAATTTATAAAGTTTTAAACTTGGTGTTATAAGTTTGATTTAGATGAAAACTTCAGGGATTTTAAAGTGTTACCTTTTTTGAACTTATCAAGTGTGTTTGCAAACTTGTGTCGGTTCCTAATTCCTATTTTAAAATGCTAATGTTACATTTTTTGTAGCGTGTTCTATACGTGGACATTGATATACACCATGGAGATGGTGTGGAGGAAGCTTTCTACACTACTGACAGAGTCATGACTGTTTCTTTCCATAAATTTGGTGATTATTTTCCTGGTACTGGGGACTTACGTGATATTGGATATGGAAACGGAAAATACTACTCTCTTAATGTCCCACTTGATGATGGCATTGATGATGAAAGTTATCATTTCTTGTTCAAACCCATAATTGGCAAAGTAATGGAAGTTTTTAGGCCTGGTGCAGTAGTTCTCCAGTGCGGTGCAGATTCTTTATCTGGAGACAGGCTGGGATGTTTTAATCTTTCAATTAGAGGCCATGCAGAGTGTGTCAAATACATGAGATCATTCAATGTGCCCCTCTTGCTACTGGGTGGCGGTGGCTACACCATTCGGAATGTTGCTCGCTGTTGGTGCTATGAGGTAATATATTGTTTCAATTTATAACATTTCTGTCATTTACTTAAGATGGCATGACGACATTATTTATATAGGGTAGCGTGGTCAATAGGACTACCATATTTGAGTCAGCGTGCCAAAACCCTCAAGTGGAGTTATCTTCTTGAAATTTCAAAATTTTCTCCATTTTTCGTATGTTCGTTATAAAAATTGCTAAACATGAAGTAACTCATTCTGTGGAAGTAATGATGTTCAAGAAGTCTAAGTAGCTGGGTTATTGTTTCCTTTTGCTAGTCTTGAACTATAAAATATAAATTGAGATATTATGAAGCCTTTCTGTATGCAATGTGACTTGCCTTGTAGTAGTTGTTACTCACTTCTCAGTTTGTTCACCATGTTTTAATATTTGTGTATAATAATTTGTCATTCTTCTTTTGAGACTTCCATCCAAGTACATAAAAATTTGTGTTATTTGTTAAGGCAGACAGGAGTTGCTCTTGGAATAGAAGTTGATGACAAAATGCCACAACATGAGTATTATGAATATTTTGGTCCAGATTATACGCTGCATGTTGCCCCAAGTAACATGGAAAACAAAAATTCCCGTCATTTACTTGAAAATATCCGATCTAAGCTACTTGAGTATCTTTCCAAGCTGCAGCATGCTCCCAGTGTTCAATTTCAGGAAAGGCCTCCCGATTCTGACCTTGGAGAGGTAAATTATTTAACTTTATTTTTCCTTGTTGGTATCTTTCTTTCATATGTGCTTTTTTAAGCAGAAGATAAGGGTTTGTTTAGTTTGCAAAAATATTTCCTGTTTCATTTCTTGTTTTCACTGTTTTCCATACAAATCTTTCAAAATAGGAAACCAAGTGAAAACAAAATAGCTTTTTTTACTTAAAAGTGAAAATAAGAAAATACAACAACAATAACAACCATAGTGTTCCATGGATCACTTGACGCCATAGTGTTTTGTCATGAATCATGTCTATAGTGAAACCATTGGTCTCTAAGTCCTTCTTAATAGTTTCGAATATAGTTTTCCTTGGTCTTCCTCTGCCTATACTATTGGGTTGTCCTCCATCTGATCCACTCTCCTTACTACGGAATCTACCGGTCTCCTCCACACATGTCCAAACCACGTAAGTCGAGATTCAACCATCTTTTCTACAATAGGTGCCACCCCAACTCCCTCTCTGATGCTATCATTCCTGATCTCGTCTCGTCTAGTCTTGTTACTCATCCATCACAACATTCTCATCTGTGCTACATTGAGTTTATACTTGTGTTGGCTTTTCACTACCCAACACTCTGTCCCATACAGCATCGCTAGTCTTACAGGTGTACGATAAAATTTTCCCTTTAACTTGAGCGGTACCTTTTATCACATAAAACAGTTGATGCTCTCCTCCGTATCGTCAACAATAGACCATGTTAGAGCCTGCAACATACCACATTACACTGCAACAGAATTTTCTTACCGGTTCTGTTCACTGTTAGAAAACATAAATTTTCAGATCCATATGCACTATTCTGAAACGATAGTACCTTTCCCTTTATGCTTTATCTCTCTTCTTGTTTCTCACTTTTCTCTAGTTTGAAGATTTGGATCTGCCATGGCCTTGCTCTACCACACAAGTCGCGAGTCTACCTCTTGAGTCACGACTCTGCCTCACACCTGTCCAAGGACGTCTTTAGTTCGATCTACCATTGGCCTCTGCCTCACGCCGACCTGTGTGGTTGTCATCAGCCGAAAGACATCTTCTACTCGCTGCTCTGCTCTTTTACTGTCTGATCTTGGGAGTAGGTTACGATTTTGGAGGCGGGTGATGGTGAAAAGGGGAAAAGAGGTGTGGTAACAATGCTGCTTTGCAAGGGAGTTTGTGTTATTTATGAGGGAGAATACGTGAGGCGGGGGGATAATGGTTCATGATTATTGTTATTTGAAAATTATATTAATGAGTTTTCAGTAGAGTGGATTAGTGGGTCGGTCAACCGTGAGGAAAAAATTTGTGGGAATCTTATGAGGGAAAGCAAAAATTTGGGTATTATTAGAGGGAAGTTTTGATAAATTTTAGGGTGGGGGAGGTTAACCAAGAGAGTGTAGTTACATGTTAAGAATTAGTTTATTATTTTATTTAGTTAAATAATAGTTAATTTTATTTAGTTAAATAATTGTTGATAAATTATTATTTATTTATATTTATATTACATGTTAATAAATAGTTTATTTATGTTTATCTAATTGCTTGGAGAAAATTTTTAGATGAATGATGTTAAGTTAGAAGTTATAATTGATTTATTTTTATTTAGTCAATTAATTAAAATTTATACAACCCTAACAATATAAGATATATTAAGAATTACAATAATTGTAGAATATTTTTTGCCATTCGGTGTGAACATAAAATTATTTCACGCCCTTGTGATTCTGCAAGCATCCACAGTGACATAACTTGATTTAGAACCTTGTATATGATACATAAGAAAAGGATAGAGATGAAACTACATCAATTAATAAGAAGAGGATAAAGAGGATGTGTCCACAAATATCTCAACTCCAAAAACTAGAAAAAGAAAGATAAACTAACAAAAGAAAAAAAAAATCTAACGTAATCCTTATCTCAACTATAATTTGACTTTCGTCATCTTGTTTGAACTCATTCCCAAAAATATATATGTTCACAATTTTCCAGGCAGATGAAAATCATGATGGAGATGAGCATTGGGATCCAGATTCTGACATGGACATTGATGTTGAACGGTATTTCACTTGTAACTTCATACTAAATTTACTTATCATTAAGTATCATATGATCAGTGTGTCCTTTACCTCATTTATAGTGAGCTTCTCCCAAGCAAAGTAAAGAGAGAAACTGTTGAACCTCAGCTCAATGATCTGGTATGTATGGTTCTCTTTGTTTTTGAAGTATTTAATTAAAATTTATTAATTTCTTGCTTGTTGAGAGTCTACTATTAGTAGAACATATGATGTGTATGGTTAGGAATTGTAAATCTACTTGCCTTTGCAACATCTTCAGGCAATATCTAAAATTAAATTTAATATACTCTTACTTATTTCAATGTTACAACTATAATGTTTACATATTAACAAATCAACAGTACCTCCGTCCTTTGTCAATTCACTGTACAAATAAATTAATCAATATCCTGGAGGAAATTCATCTAACCTCACTATTCAAATATATCAATCCCCTAGAGACTTTTTTACGGTGCTCTGTCCCATTTAATTTTGCCCCTTTTTTAAGTTGTCCTATATAAGTTCACAATGGCTGAAGCCGTGGCTGTCCCATTTAATTTTGCCCCTTTTTTAAGTTGTCCTATATAAGTTCACAATGGCTGAAGCCGTGGCTTGATATTCTGCTTTTTGCACTTGATCTTGCCCATATTTGTCAATCACGGTGGAGCAGTCACCAGATGCTATGGTCAGGTCGTTGCGTCACAGATGAGGGGCGCGACCGTCGTGGCAAAAGGGGATGGGGTTTTTTAGGGATTTCGATGCAAGTTAGGGTTCTAAAATAAAACCTCTTTTTCTTTGGAAACAAAAACCGCGCAGAAACCTCTTGTCGCAAAAATAAAAAGCTCACGACCCAGCTTCCGGTGAAGCTCCTCTCATTGCCGCCGCATCTTTCCGACCGCGCCAGTCGGTATCTGGCCTCCACCATGTTTGTTTCTTCTTCTCCTTGCTGTGCTGCAGGTTGCCCATTTTTTCTCGTTTGCCCTTTGTTTTTCACTTACCCAGTGTGTTTTACCCACTTCATACTATTATTTTTTTCCCTCTATTCGAACTATTCTTTCTATTAATTATTTTTCCCTTTTACTGATTCTTTTCTTATTCTAACCATGGCAACTCCAACTCGACAAAAAGACAGCATTTCAACAGCTGCATCTTTTTACTGATTCTTTTTTTCTTCATTCATGTTTTGTTTAAGACCTGTGACTTTTTATTTCTAATTATGAATATTTCATGAGTTTTCAATTGACCTTTGTCTTCATATAAGAGACGTTTTCCTAGTGATCCTTTAGGCTTTGTTTGGATAGGAGAAAAAAATGAAAGGAAAGAAAGTAAGAGGAAAGAATATTGAAGAAATGAAAGTAAGTAGAAAAAGAGTAGAAAGTGAGAGGATTTTTTAGTTGTTTGGTATCGGTGAAAGTGGGAGGAAGTGTGTGTGTGTGTATATATATTCTTTACCAAAAAATACATATATATAAATATTATTATTTATTCAAATACATATTTATATTTATTATATATAAATACAAATAAACTTATATATATATATATATATATATATATATAAACATATAGTATCAAATAAATATATTAAAAAACAAATTAGAAAAGATTGAGAAACCGGTCAAAAAAGGCAAGAAATAAGTTGATGTTTGGAGCGAATGTTAAAAAAAAGGTGTTTGTAGTTGTAGCCAATAGTACACCAAAGACAAGGGCGTTTTTGTCTTTTTGTCCAAAAGTGATGTTTCCTCTCACTTTTCTTCCCAATTTAAGCGGATTGATTTTTGGCTATAGGGCCCACATATAACAATCTTTCCTTCCTTCTGACAGGCAAACCAAACAAGGGAAGCCCCATTTCCCAATAACCTTTCCCCCCACGACTTTCAATCCCTTCTCTTTCCCCTTTACCAAACGATGTGTTAATATTTTTCAGAATGCGAATTATAGCATCCAATGTCCTTCATAGGAAGAGTTAAGAAATTACTAACTATAAAAGACATACCTTGGATAGTTTTCCAACCAATCTCTTATACCTTTCTAAGTTAGAAAAAGGCTCCCCCTGACTTGGAAGAAGTTTGGTATTAGGATCGATAGGAGTGCCCACATGCTTAGCATTCATCAATCTTGTTTCCTTTAAAATATCCATTGCATACTTCTAAGAAACCATAATGTCATTTTTGGGTTGCGCCACCTCTATCCCCAAGAATAACAGAGTCCGCCAATATATTTAGTTTGAAAATCATGGAAAAGATGATGCTTTATCTGAGGGATTCCATGGTGATCACTACCTGTAATAACAATGTCGTCAACGTACACAACCAAGTAAATACATCCTATGGCTGAATAACGTTAGAAAACTGAGTGATCAGCCTCTCTCTGAGTCATACTAAATTGTTGAACTACAATGGTAAATTTGCCAAACCATGCCTTGGGAGATTGTTTGAGGCCATATAGGGATTTACGGAGACGACAAACCAATCCGAAAGACCCCCCCCCCCCTCAACAACAAATTAAGGAGGTTGCTCTATTTAAACTTCTATGAGATTACCATGAAGAAAAGCATCTTTTACATCAAGGTGGTGTAGAGGCTAGTGACAAATAGCAGCAATGGAGAAGAATAGCTTGACAGATGTCATATTGGCCTCAGGGGGAAAAACTGTCACCATAGTCTGGCCATAGATCTGTGTTTCTTTTGGATACCAAATTGGCTCTGAGCCTATCAACTTTACCATCAAGCCCAACTTTAACGCTGAAAACACAACAACGACCTACAGTTGTCGCTAATTGGAGGGGAACGAGTCCCAAGTACCACTACTTTGAATGACACACATCTCATCAACCATAGCTTGTCAAAATCCTAAATGATTTTGGAATAGACAAAGAAGAAAGACAAACATAATGCAAAGGAGAGAAATGGTGATAACTTAAAGTAACATAATGAGGAGATGGATTCCTAATTTTGAGCGTATACCTTTTCGAAGTGCAATAGGAACATCAAGCTTGGGAGGCAGTGTCGAAGGGGTTGGAGCATTTGCATTAAGAGAATAGGCGTTCTCATCACTAGCTGGTGGTGGTAAAGGTGGATGTGGCCGATGTTGATACACATGGAGGAGGTGGTTCTTGCGGAATAAGAGACAACTCTGGAGGGTGTAACTCAATTGGTACAGAAAGTAAAGGAATCAGTGATGTAGGTGAGATAGACTCAGATGTAGGTGGAGTAGACACAAGGGAATAGACTCAAAGAAAGTAACATCAGGCGAAGAGTAAGAGAGTATCATTTGTAACCTTTTTTAGACGGAGTTTAATCTAAGAAGACACTAGTGAGAGCAAGGCGAGAGTTTGTCAAGAACCGTAGTTGGGTTATGAACAAAACATGTTGACCCATGGACTCGAAGATGTAAGGGGTAAAGGATTTGATGGGGGAAAAAGTGAGGTATTTGGTTATTAAGTATCGATGGCGATGAGGGCATCCTCTTTATAAGGTAACAAACAGTAAGCACATCACCCCAGTGTAGAACATTTCCATGAAGCAAAAAAGTTTGATTAGTTTCAATAAGGTGTCTATTTACACGTCCAGCAACCCCATTTTGTTAAGGGGTATGAGCGCAAGATGTTTGATGAAGCATGGCAAGAGAAGCCTTAAAATTTTGGAATTCATTTGATTTGTTGATAAAAAGACTTGAAGATAGCAAATAACTCGGAACGATTCACCATTAAAAATAATTAAGTACATCGAGAATAATCATCAATATATGTCACAAGATATTTGGACCCTAGAGTGCCAACGGCGTTTCGGTGAAGAAAGGATTGATGGCGAAGGTGACACGTTGCGCTGTGAGCGACATGCATGCGATGGAGTGGATTAGACTTCAATTTTTATTCTAGGAGCAAAATTTCTCACATTTTTACTCATCTCCCTCTTTATGATTATAAAAAACTACAGTTGTAATATAGATTATAAAGTGATTAGATAAAGCTTTATTAGAGTTATTGCTCCAATTGCAAGTGCTTATCACTCAATTTTTAATTACTTTTGCGAATTGAACCTTGCCACAACACAAACAAGAACCAACCACCGCAACTCCATTTCACCATGAGCCATCAAACCTGATGCAAAACTCACTGGACCCACGACCCACCAAACCTCAACAGGTAGGCGACAGGGGCGATGGTGGCACGGTGTTCGGCGATCTCGAGGAACATGGGCATGGCGAGGTTGAAGTGTGGGTAAGGATTTGGGAGCGTAGTTTGGGGGACAGAAGTTGGGGCCTGTGACGAAGATGGATATGCTTCCAAAGTAACACCGCTGCTTGTCGTTTGTGCACTTGTTTTCAAAATAGGCACCTAGTAGCAAAAGGGTTTATGACAAAAGAAGGGTTGCGTTCAACCAACATTCAACCAACCACGAATCCTTGAGCTCACCCACATGCAAAGTCGTTGCTTCCCCATCTGAGCACGACTGCCGCGATTCCAAGATGGGGGGACAGTGGGAGCAGAAGGGGTGGGGGGAGAGGGTTGTGGGGAGGGGAATGTAGAGGCTCTCAATAAATTATCCATTTTAGCCTTTTTGTCGGTCAATAAATCTTGACTCTTGATTTAAAAAGTATGAACATCTAGTAGTTGGGCTTTTATATCCATCCATGCATGTTAAACGCCACCGCTTGTTACATATGTAACTTTTTGGAGGATCTCACAAAGACTTGATGAAAACATCTGCTGGCTGATCATTTAAAATAACAAAGAGTGGTGATGTCTCAATGTAGATCTTTTCTCTAATGAAATGGCAATATATCTAATGTGCTTCGTACTTCTATGGAATACAAGATTTGAGACAATAGCTTGATCATCACAAATGAGTGTCATTTGTGTAACCTTAACCAAATTTAAGCTTTTGAAGTAGTTGGTTAAGCAAATAGGTTTGCAAGTAGCCAAAGCCATGGCTCCATACTCTACTTCAGCATTTGATCTCTCGATATTATGTTTTTAATTTTTCCAAAATATTAGGTTACCCCTAATAAACACACTATACCCAGAAGTGGGTCACCTAGTAATAGGTGAACCTGCCCAATCAACATTTGAGCAATCGATAATTTGACTATGACCTTTATTCTTATATGTAAGTCTATTCTTGGTGCCCTTTATTGTATTTTAGGATACACATAATTGCATCTAAATATGTTTCGTGGGGTGAATTTAGGAATTGACCAACTACATTGCAAAGGAGAGATGTCTAGATGAGTGTCTATGTGGTAATTCAATTTCCTAACTAATATCTGTATCTTAAGGTGGCTACCCTTGATTTGGCACATGTTTAGCGTTTTGATCCATTTGTGTCAACAACATTTGCATTCAATACACCTATTTTCTTGGGAATGTATATGGCATACTTCCTCCGAGTAACCACTTACACTGTCCTTTGATTGTGCCTCATCTATTCCCAAGAAGTATTGAAGTTTACCAAGGTCCTTTATCTAAAAGTGATGACAAAGGTGTTGTTTTACTTGATATATGCCATGATGATTGGTACACTAGTGATGACAATGTCATCTACATACACTATCATATGTATACAACCTTGAGTTTTATGGCAATAGTAGACAAAATGCTCAACCTTACGCCGTAATACTATATTGAAGAACAGTCAAACCAAGCTTTGAGAGATTGTTTAAGTCCATACAAAGAATTGCAGAGACAACAAACAAGCCTAGAACACTCTCCCTATGCAATAAATCTAGGAGGTTGCTTCATTTGAACCTCTTTAGTTAGATCACCATGGATGAAAACATTTTTAATATCCAACATTTTGTGAGGGGGCCAATGATGGGTAGCTAGCTGCCATAGATAGAAATAGGCTAATAGAGGCCGTTTTAGCCATAAGAGAGAAAGTGTCATCATAATCCAAACCAAGCACCTAAATATATCCTTTGGCTACCAACTAAGTCACCTTGACGGTAAAGATCCATCAACAACCTACAATAGACTTCCAAGGAGGAAGAGATACAAGGTTCCAAGTACCACTATTATGAAGAGCACACATTTCATTAACCAACCAAGGTTGGAGAAGGCATCACCTGCAATATTAGGAATAGGCACAGAGGATAACGAAGACAACCAAAATGTGATAATAACACTAAAATAGGGAGGAGAAGGATTACGAGTACCGCATACCTTTATGTAGAGTATTGGGAAGACTAGAGTCAGAGGTTGGGACAAAGCAAATAGAGAAAAGGAGAGTCCACAATAACCTCATCAACAAGAGGACTAAGTTCGTTGTTGGCAAGGAAAGCACTCAACGATGACAGACTTGCAAATGACAGATTAGTGGAGACCATAGTTGTCAAAACCGGATCAAATTGGCTGGTCCGACCGATTGAACCGGGAACCGGGCCCCTGACCAATTCATATGAACCTCAAAACCGGATTGCACAAGAACCGGGTTAAAAACAGGAAAACCGGGAAAAAACCGGACAAAACTTAGAATTGGGCCGTTTAGAAAAAATTAATTGTTTCTTTTTTATTTTATTTTTTAAAAATGGTAAATGACATTATTTTTGACACATAAGAGATTTTTTATCCCTTTTTTTCACGTCGATGGATTAAATTAAATATTATAGGAAAATTTAAAATTAATTTATGTATTAATATTATTATGAGAGTACTTACATTACAATATTTGTGATTATTGAATATTAGAATGTTATTATAACATATTTGTTTTAGTTTAATATGTAATTTTTGCATGTCATATTTTGACTTATAACATTTTAAGCGGAGTTTAAATTTTTTTGTCGTGATGTTATGAATATTATGTTATTTTTTGTTTATTAGTGCTTTATATGTTATATTAAAAATTTTAAAAATATAATTCAATTCAGTTCCGGTCCGACTGCGGTTCGACCCCGGTCCGACCTTTGAACCTTAAACTCGTGCCTATACCGGTTCAGTATCCGGTCTAGTTCTGATAACCTTGGTGGAGACAACAAGTCTAGAAGACTCTCCCTACACAACAAATCTAGGAGGCTGCTTCATGTAAACCTCTTCCGTTAGATCTCCATGGAGGAAAACATTTTTAATATCCAACAACTTGTGAGGCCAATGATGGATAGCTAGCTGCCATAGATAGAAACAGGCTAATAGAGGCAGTTTTAGCCATAAGAGAGAGAGTGTCATCATAATCCAAACCAAACACCTAAGTATATCCTTTGGCTACCAATCGATACTTAAGACTACCCAATTTAGCATTGGGGATGACCTTGGTGGTAAAGATCCACAAACAACCTACAATAGACTTCCAAGGTTCCAAGTACCACTATTATGAAGAGCACATATTTCATTAATCATTGCATGTTTCCAACCAGGGTTAGAGAAGCATCACTTGCGATATTAAGAATAGGCACAAAGGACAATGAAGACAACCAAAATGTGATAATAACACTAACATAGGGAGGAGAAGGATTATAAGTACCGCATACCTTCATGTAGAGAGAGTAATGGGAAGACCAGAGTCACCCAGAGTATGAGGTCGGGCCAAAGCAAGTGGAGAAAAGGAGAGTCCACAATAACCTCATCAGCTAGAGGAGTAAGTCCATTGTTGGTAAGGAAAGCACTCAATGATGATAGACTTGCAAAACGATGGATTAGAATTTCTTTTGAACATGAGGCGGGTATGGACTCGGTGCGAACAAAAGGAAGTGGTAAAACAGTTGAAATAGATTCAGGATGGAAGAAGGGGACATACTCAAAGGAGGTAGCATCAACTGAGATTAGGTATTTTTGGAGACTAGGATAGTAGTAGTGATAACCCTTTTGGGACTGAGTGTTCCAACAACTATGGAATTGAAAGGTTAAATTGTTTTTTATTTTGTCCCGAAGTGTTCCAATATACCTGAAGCTAAACCTTTGATCTTTGGTTGATGTTAACACGCTTCACGTGCAGAGTTAGTGTTATAATTCAAATATATTGATAAAATTGTATTTAGTGTGTCGTCTCCCTATCGAGGAATGGTCACAAAGATGGAGGAAAATTGCATCTATGGGCTGAGATTCCCGGATATTCCTTGTATTAATTGACAGCTGTTTGGCATTAGAGTCGCGAGAGACAATTGTAGAGGCTTTGGTATGCTTTTCTTGTATCATGCACTCATGGCCATATATCATCCGTTGAGTAACACCTCTTTTAATTGCATTGTTTTGTGCAATCCTCGGACTGCTAATAATACTTTCTTCCTCTCTTGAAAACTATTGTATTAATTTACACACATTATCTCATGATATGGAACTTAATACAATTTGTATTTTGTAATGCTGGCTAACCATCCCAGGAGGACCAGAAAAGAACTGGAGAGCACTTGAGGGCCTCCGATACTGCAGTAGCTGAAGCATGCATGAAGGTGAATTTCGTAACATAACGCACAGATGCATAAACATCAAATGTATGCAGACATAAATATGAATGCATTTTATTATAAGCGTCTCGTTACTATAAAACTACTACTTACTCAATTTGGTTCTTGCAGGCTTTAGATATTTGTTCTCAGCAAGTTGATGAGAAAGATAAAGAGAATACCGTGAATGATTTGGCCAGAGAGACGGATCTGAAGTGATTGGTGAACTGTTAGTTCAATGATTCGTTTGTGATGTCGCATTTCCCAAAATAATTGAGATGTGGCTGTTGCTTGGTTCCATTGTTGTCATCATTGCTTACATGCCTGATGTAAGGGCAAGTTTTCAAATTTAAGTTTTTTTTATCACTTGACAGCTGGTTTCTTTACCCAAGAAGTTACATTTTGTTACAAAATAGTAATTAGGTTATAATGTGCTATTTTTTTATTTTTTTTTTGGGGTGGGGGGGGGGCTGAAATCTCTCTGTAACAAATAACTTAGATGTGAGAAAAATTGAAAAAAAAAATCAAGAAAAAATTGAAAAATGAAAAATAAAGGATTCCATTAGGAATAAATGTGTAAACAATTTATAAACTTTTGGCTAAAATGTAGTTTCAGTCCCCCAACTTTTTAACTTTGGCTAAAATAGTTCCCCAATTATTTTTTTGGCTATTTTAGTTCCTATAAAATTCTGAAGTTGCAAAAATGATCCCTCTGTTAAGTGATTGTTAAGTCACTGTTTAAAAACTATGCAGTTTTAGTCCCATAACTTTTTCACTTTGGCAAAAATGGTCCCCAAATTTATTTTTTGGCTATTTGAATCCCTTTAAAATTTTGAAATTGCAAAAATGGTCCCTCTATTAAGTTATTGTTTAAAAACTAACGGCTGCTGCCCTTTATAATTGAAAGCCATATATAAACAATTCAGCGAACTGATATATACGATTGGTAATACTGCAAGTTGTTTTATACATTTAAATCTAGTCCAAACTGCTCAGCAGAGCTAACAAAAAAGCTGAAATATGTTCCAAATTTCTCAACAAAGCTTACAAAAAATCAAGACGTGATCTAAACTGCTCAACAATGCTTACAAAAAATAAAGACATATTCCAAATAGCTTAACAGAGCATACAAAAAACTAAATGTTGTTCCAAATTGCTCAACAGAGATTACAAAATGATAAGGGAGACAACAAATTAAGCAGGGGCTTGTGATGATTGAGTAGCAGGCACGTCCCTCTGTTCACCTACATTAGTCACAATACTTGCAGTAGTTGCACTTGAGTAGCAGGCACCCTTTCTTTCCTTGGTCTTTGACTTTGTTGCCCATCTGGTTGTTGCACCTGTTTGTTTTTCTACAAAACCACATTTTCAAAAATCAGTAACAACGTAGTATCAACCAAGTACAGAGCAACAAATCTCTACCTTGTTTCCTCCTTTAGGTATGATTCTATCTGCAGTAGTTTTGCCCTTGCAAGAAGCTATGTTGTGACCAAGTTTCCACATCTTGAGCACTTTACAATTCTCTGTTGTCTTGGTAACTTGTGTGGATTTTTGGGCTCATCATTGGACTTTTGCCTTTGTTTCTTGGGCCTGCTAGGTGCCCTTCTCACGTATGGTGGCTGTATTGGTTCAGCATCAACAATGGGCCACAGGTTGGGCCCATTACATGGTAGGATGACGTGGGAATAAGTTGATAAAAAAGTTTGTTTACTACACAAATTTTGCAACTGATTAATGAATGCTATATAATAAAGAGATTTAAATAAACATATGGAAATGGTTAAATTACCTATAGTGTGGTGCCAAGTACTCCTCTGGTGTGTAATTGTCGTGCCACATAACAGCCACAACATGACTGCAAGGCATCCCTGACAGCTCCCATTTTCTGCATGCACAAGTCCTGACAGATAGGTTGACCACATACTTGGCTTGGCCCTTGGAAACCTCAAACAAGTGTCTATCCCCACACCAATGAGGAGTCCAGCCATCTGCTTCTCTCTTAATCTTCTCCAAGTTTTTTTGTATCATTGGACAAATGGACCCTTTGTACCTCAAAATCAAGTCCTTCAACCTCAGAATTCTGTCAGATATATAGAATTTCAGGCCTTCAACTAGAGAGATGATTGGTTTATCTCTATACTCCAAAATTGCACTGTTAAAGGCCTCACACATGTTGTTGACTTGCAAGTCACAACTAGTGTAGGTACTAAATGCAGATATGGACCACATGGAAGGTGGGACCTCCAACATATCTTTCCAAGTTTGTTCATCCTTGGCTTTCAGGCTATCCATTGCTCTTTGAAATTCTGGGGCAGTCTGTGCCCTTGCAGCCAATGTTGGAACTAAGCCTTGTAGGTGGAGTAAGTGCATAGTTAGGAAACAAGACACAATGACATGAATTTTTAATAAATGGAAAAAAGGTGGGATAACAACTAAATAATTACCTTTTGTTGGTCTGATATGAAAGACCACCTTTTCTTCTCGATACTATCCAAGTCTTGAATCAGCAGGTCCAAGAACCATGTCCAGGAGTCCTTGGTTTCAGCCTCTACAACAACAAATGCAAGTGGGAACATCTGGTTGTTCCCATCCTTTTCGATTGCAGACAGTAATTATCCACCATATACACCCTTTAGAAAATAGCCATCTAGTCCTATTAAAGGTCTGCAAGTGGTGACAAATGCAGCCTTGCTTACTTGAAAGCAAACATACAACCTCTCAAAGACAGGCCCTTTCTCTCCTTGAACACATTTAACAATGATTGTGCTACCTGGATTGCTCCTCCTCAACTCTTCGCAATAACTCCTCAAGTGTGTATATTGATATGCTACTGCCCCTTGTAGCATCTCTAGGGCCTTCCTTTTAGCCCTATATGCTTGATATTTTGATAAATGAACCCCCCCATCTATCCTTGGCTACCTCAATCAAGGCCTTAGTCTTCAACTGTGGTGAGTACCTCAAATTCACCATGAATTTCTTTGCAAGCCATCTTGGTTTTGCTTGCCTATTCTTAGAACTTCTATAGCAGGTATGAGTGGTCAAAGAGATCACAACTTGGTAGTAATCACTAGTAGAAGATCTAGATATCCTAACATAAAAGGGGCATCCTTTACTGCATTTAATGACAACCTTTTTCTTGTCATTCATAGCCATATACACATTTTTCTTCTCTGACAATGCATACTCCTTCACTGCTGCCTTAATAAGATCCCTTGTAGTGAATGTCAGTTCTATCTCAACAATATCCTACCACTATCCTGAGGCATTTTAAACTTGGGATACCTTACCCTGTGCCCTTCTTCTTCATCGCTTGAAGGTGGGGTGTCCAGCTCATCTGAGTCATCATTCTCATCAGGAAAACCTGCAGCAGTTATGGGATCTGGAATCCTAGAGGACCCAGCAGATCTAATATTGCTTGCTGCCCCACCCAGCTCTATGAAGTCAACATTGTTGTCTAAAGGTGGATTCAGTGTCTCAGGTGGCAGATTAATAGTCCAGTCCCACCCTTCATCATACTCACTATCGTCCAGACTAACATCTGTATCACTCTTTTCCTCCTCCCTACTGTTATCATAGTCCTCATCATCAGACTCTGAAAAATCAGATGGAGTATCAGCGTCAACTCCCTTACTCTCTGCTGGTGCAGGTCCATTAACACTGTTATCATAAATCAACAACCATTATTAAATAATGTTAACAAATCCACAACCATTATTAAATATTTATATATCTACAATTTATGTTTTTATTATAGGAATCCCGATAGTGGAAGGCTTAAAATTTATGTTTTTTTTAACCTTCGTGTCGTGTTATAGTGTCTGGGTGAGCATCTAGATGCTATCTTTCTTTAATGTGATTATTATAAATAATTATAAAATACAAAAAAGCATGTTAATCTTACAAAGGACAATGACAACATTACCCACTAATAACACAACAAAACAGTACGGATAAAAAGGAAAGCAAGTGACTTCAGTTCCGAAACAAACAAAAAAAAGGAAAGCAAGTGGCAGGGGGACCACAAAAAAAGAGGAGAAACGTCATTCTCAGTTTCAAAACGGAGGACAGGGGACCACAAAACCTGAAGAACGGGGTTGTCATAGCAAGCCCAATTTCAGAGCAAAAACCACAAATTGGTCCCCCTAGAAATGCGATTCATCCAATGCGATTTAGATGAAAAAATGACTCATACCTGGAGGTATAGTTCTCAGGCATATCGGTTCCCTAGAGACGCTGGTTGTTGCACGCACCTTCTCCCTAAATTTAAACGCGGCCTACCCTCTCACTTTCTGGGATTTTGAAGAAAGGTTGTGAACCCTAACTTATTTATATAATCGGGTTTGGTTTATTATTGCATTTAACTTTTTTTTTTTTGACAAAATTATTGCATGTAACTTATTTATATAATATAATATATAATTGAAATATAATAAATAACAATAATCAGGAACAGCCGTTAGTTTTTAAACATTGACTTAATGAAGGGATCATTTTTGTAACTTCAGAATTTTATAGGGACTAAAATAGCCAAAAAAATAATTGGGGGACTATTTTAGCCAAAGTGAAAAAATTAGGGGGACTAAAACTGCATTTTAGCCTAAACTTTTTCCTATCGTTGTGTATTATTTAACTGAAAAATACAATATTTTTCTACAAATTATTGTGTAAAAGTTTTGAATTGTTTTTCATACCAGTATTTTATTTTTTTCATTTATTATTTTTTCAATGATATAGAAAACCCGTAATCATAAAATAAAAAATAAAAATGAATAACTTCCTCCATAAAAAAAAATGGATCATAACTCCTAAACTAAAACACATAATTAGGTGGCTTGAAGCCTCTTCCTTATCCAGTAGACTAGTATGTCCCCATTGGCACTGTGTGCTAAGGTCAATGTTAGCTGCACTAGCTACATGCCTTCTATTACCTCGAGTTGTCAGTCAATCATCTCCTACAGAATCTCAGACATCATCTTGTACTTTCTCTGTAGCTAGTGATATACAATATTAATGTTTAGGCATATATCATCATAAAATAAAGAAGGTAAATTCAATTTCAAATCACATGTATCGTTGAATCTGTAGCATTGATAGAACTAGATGTGTTAGGTGGTGCTGGCACCTCCTGATGTATCTCATCATCTCGTCGTATGGTGAAAGGATGAAAGATCAGGCATAACCATCCTCTATATCTGTTAGTACAATCTACTAGATGTGTTGCCCGAGAACCAACATCATCCATAGGGGTGGGCATGGGTACGGGTCGACCCCGCGAACCCGACCTACCCAATCCAACCAAATTCACAAAATACGGGTTGGCTTGGATCATTGGGTTGGGTCGGTTTTAAAATAAGTAAACCCAATGCCTATGGGTCGGGTGTTGGATCAGAAGATTGTGAACCCAAACAACTCAACCCAACCCACTGCATATAATTGAACGTATATACTGACTAATATCATTTAAACGAAGACATAATTTGTAAAAGCATAAATTTTGTTTTGTTTTCATTTCACTTTGTGCTATAATTTTAGTGGAAATTTTACTTCAAATTGAGGTCAATTGTGTTTTTTATGCAACCATGAAGATATGAAGATTTTCTTTATTTGAAAATCCAAATTAAGGTCTCGACAATGGGGGTTTTATTCTATTTTTTTAATTTTTCTCAATTTTTTTGTGAAATAAATATTTTAATCATAAACCCAATCACCCGACCCAAACCAACCCATATGAGGTCGGGTTGGGTTGGTTTGGGTTACGTAAAAAAAAATCGATTAAGTCAACCCAACCCAACCCGTATTTAGTTGATTGGGTTGAAGACACTCCAAAACCCACCCAACCCGACCCATGTCCACCCCTATCCATGTGATTGAGAAAGTGCAGCCAGATCTGATCCATCTCCTTTGTAGATGTTCCCTACCTCTGAACTCGTGTAGGGAGCGGGGAATGCTTTGCACATAACTAAATCGGCGGAACATGTTGTTTGGTAGGTGTAAGTGTAAGTGCATGAGATAACACCACCTGATTCATTTGGTGGTACGTGCAGATCTCTCATTCGTACCTTCTATCATCAGTTGAGGGGGAGCCACCCAAGGCCGCCACTGTTGAGGCCATCGCACAGGCAGATGCTCATACTGCAAATGCATCCACAACATATGCATCGAAGTCACCATAGGCACCAGAGGACAACTCCGCCTCTAGCAGTATTAATATATATAATTCTGCGCAGTAAATAATTTTTTGAGTGAATACCCATTTTAGTCCCTGACAAAAAATGAAATCTTATTTTGGTCCCTGAGAATTTATAAGTCCGGCAGAAGTCCCTGACAATTAAAAATAGGGACACATTAGTCCCTCTATTAGGCTCCATTTAATTTTGTCTGTTAAGACGCTGATGTGTAACTTGACTGCGCTGATGTGTCCGTTACTAGTCTCTGGCGTGTAATTATTTTGACAACTAAAATGTGAACAATTAAAAGGACCGTTTTTAGTCCCTCTGTCACTTTTCAAATTTCAGACATAAAAAAGACACAGTTTAGTCCCTCTCGTACTTTGCACCGTTCAGACATTAAAAAAAGACCCATTTTAGTCCTTGCGTATGGACCCAATTCAGACCCTCATTCTATTTCTTATAACCATATTCTTCTACCTCAAAACCCTAAACTCGATTGTTAGAGCTTTCCAGGTTTCCCTAAACTCCGGTGAGAAGACACAACACGAGGTTAGGGGTCAACTTGTCATTACAGACTTGCGCATGCTAAGTATGGCAGTTGACTGGCATGCCTTATGCCCATACGCAAGGCTTAGGGAAACTTGGAAAGCTCTAACAATGGAGTTTAGGGTTTTGAGGTAGAAGAAGATGGCTATAAGAAATAAAACGAGGGACTAAATTGGATCCATACGCAGGGACTGAAATGGGTCTTTTTTTAATGTCCGAACAGTGCAAAGTATGAGAGAGACTAAAATGAGTCTTTTTTATGTCTGAAATTTGAAAAGTGACAGAGGGAATAAAATGGGTCTTTTTAATTGTTCACATCTTAGTTGGCAAAATAATTACACGCTGGAGACCAGTAACGAACACATCAGCGCAGTAACGTTACACATTAGCGTCTTAACGGACCAAATTGGACGAAGCCTAACAGACTAACAAAGGGACTGACGTGTCTCTGTTTTCAATTGTCAGAGACTTCTGGAGGACATATAAATTCTCAAGGACCAAAACGGATACCGAAGTTTTTGTTAGAGACTAAAATGGGAATTCACTCTAGTTTTTTAATAATTATTTGATATGTTAAGTTATTGTTTGCAGACAAAGCTTACATTGGCCCGGGACAACATGCAAAGTATATTAGACAAAGAAAAGGTGTAGAAGGGGACCCCTGCTTAGTTGGCACTTCAATCCCTGATACGTGAGACGAGGATGTCAGTCACTTATTAGAGGAGGAGGAGGAGGATATGACCAGCACAAACACATTAACGTCTTTTTTTCCACCTTCAGTTTTATTATGTAGATATTATGTATTTATGTAGGCACATTATATATGCGTTGTATTTTGTAATTATTTTTGGCATATATATGCACACTAGTTATGTAAGCCCACTATTTTGGAACTATTTTTGGCTTATGTAAGCATACCTAAAGCACTTTCAACATTGAAAATATTAAAAATACAGCAAACTTAAAAATTAAAAACATATTTAAAATACATAAAACCTAAAAATAAAGTATAATTAAACATATTTAAAATACAGCAAGCATAAAAATATAGATCATGGTAGTGTTAAGTAGGGATGTATGTGACACCCTCTACCCCGCATGTTATTATTAAAGAAATAAATTAAAAAAAATACAATTGCTAAAAATATGGTCCAATAAAATTTTTCATAAACAAAGGTAGAGTCATCATGCTCTTACAAACTTACAGAAATAAACAAATAACAATTTCGAATAAATCCAAGTAATAAAAACACCCCGATGTCACAACATCTTAGAGCTGACCGTAAGCATTACATCGGAAACAACAACAACAACAACGAAAATAACGAAAACATCGAAAATCCTAACTACAGTGACTGCATCCACGAATCACTCCTCGACCACGTCGTCATCCTCACCTGCAATCTCATCGTCTAAACATACATAATGGTGTATGAGTAGCCACAACAAAGGGGTTAGACATCATATACAATCATAGCACAAAATGGCAAAGGACATAGCTTAAGCAATGCGCATATAACAACTTCAACTTAATAACCACATAACATGTATGCAAGACTCTACGAGTACTTATGCAATCCTAGACAACGTCTACTTCACCGAATATGTGGATCCAAACTAACTCAGATGAGCGAGTAAGAAAATATCATCACTCTTGAGTACGTGCAGTATCTAGTCAGGTTAACCAGGTGTATGTTGGTCAACGCCCCAGCTGTGGTTGCAATCCATAGCCTTTATATAAGACGCCCATATCCGATTGACCCCCAAGGCTGGGTACCATGCCCATCATGGCCGTTACTATATCGCATCATCGTTGCTCACCCCTATAACATCAACGACTAGACACATATGATGCATGAGCACAAACTAAACAAGTGTCTAACAACAACAACAACTACTTAACAACTCACCGACCATCTCATCAAGCGGTCGGCTACAACTTATCAACTCACTAATCATCTAATCAAGCGGCCGGCTACAACAACGTTAACGAGATACTACTTATCAGTAACCCAATAAGTTTCCCAAACCTCGGAACAAGTCCAAGTTATCAACCTACCTCACCATACTAAGTCTAAGATAACTTAACTTAGTTCCAACTCTTAACTCAAGTGTTTCAACATACTTAAACTAATCTAGGCTTGATCATCACTTGGGATACCCTATCGAACCTCGAATACCCTTAGCATAAATGTTAGAACACTGCCCTAGGCCGGAACGGACGAGAAAATGACAAAACACGGTGCACCTAGGCTGCCCTCAGGGCGCCTCTGTAAGAAAATCTTCGCGCACTAATTTCGAGTGGTCCCTACGTATTTGGTGGCTACCGGACGTACCGTACTACTCCCCTAAAATTATAGGACACTATCCAAAAGAGTTTGGGTCAATACCTATTATATCTTGAATTTAAAAATTCAATGAGTGCGACTTAGCTAAAACAATTCCAGACTTCGTCATTTTTCTGCTCAACTATTGCTAAAATACTCACAACACTAAATCTTGCTTCGAAAGCATTTAAACCATCAACACAACAATATCACCATATAATAGTCCTAAGACTTGCTTGTACCATAAATCATTATACCTTAGTTAAGCTCTACACAATTTCACTTATCATATATACCTCAATCTTCTTCACAATCTTACTATACCACCTAGTGCACTCAAACCATTCAAATCACCTTCTAAGACCTTTTATTACTAATCCAACATATCATTCAAATGGTCATATAAGGCCAAACAACAACTATCAACACCATTATTCAATCACATGTTTATCAACATAGTAATCAAGTCAATAAGCAACACGTATCACATAACATAACAAATAACCTTAGAGTCAACATATATCACATCACATAAATTACCACAATCCAATATAATCATCATGACAGAATTTAAGATCAAGATTTTCCCATCAAAATGGCAATGGTACTTATATTGCACAACCGCGTCAAGTCTAGGGACCATGGGACGTCCCTATTACCTAATTATATCCATAAGCCCACTAATCTAATATCCATCTACCCCCTTACCTTAGAAATTCATGTGCCCTAATGTGGTCTTGAGGGTTCCAAGCTTTGTCTCTCCTTTGGTAGGTTTCTTCTTCAAAAACACAAGAATAAAGGTGTAGGTATGAGAAAATTAGAATTTAAAACCCTAAGGGTGATCAAAAGATGTGACTATGATAAGAAAGGCTTACCACACTTTAATTACTTCAATGAGGAAGGAAGAATGACAATAGTGTTGGTATCAATTTTGGAATCCTAAGTGGTGTGCCAAGCAAGAATCGCCAAGAACAGAAAAATGAAAAACAAAGAGAAATAAGCAGTTATTCCTTTTCTGAAGTGATGACTTTGGGAGATGATAATGACGTGATTAAGGGTTTAAAAATGCGGGTTAGTGGGTAGTTATCAGTTCTTGTATGTAACCCTCACGAAATGGGTCAAGAATGGGTCAAAATAGGTCCCAAAAAGTCACAAAACCGGTCCCAAAACGCAGAATTTTGTGACAGCATAACAGCACTGGGCGCCCTGCGCCTTGGCTCTATCTCTGCACTACTTTTTTGCCATATATGGAGCTATAGGTGCCCGATTGAGGCGTTCTTAGTGGCGTTGGAAAACTAAGAAAATTTCCTACAATTTTGTTTCTAATAGGCAAAACCAAAATCGGCCTCTAAGACAATTAAAAATTCAGTTAAAGTTTACTCCAACATTCCTAAGGGCTACCCTTTGCGCAGTTGTGTCACGTATCGACCCTATTTTGTTCCTAACCAATCAAAAACATCTCTAGACATATAATCACACATTAAAAACACACATAGGCACAAGCCAAAAATTCTAATTTCTAAGAGCGAATTTTGAGGGTGTTACAGTGTACATGGATCTAGGTCGATCCGATCAACCTGACGATCCAACCCAACCTAAGTTTTATTTTTTTCGTAGTTTAGGTCAAACTCAAACCAACCCGTTCAAACCCGAAGTGGTTTGGCTTAGGTATCAGATTTATGATTTCAAATCTGTGAACCTGCGATCACAACCCAATGATATGGATTTTGTTTTTATTTTTTATATACTTGATAATCACAAGGTCATGACTCATGAGATATGAGACATTATTTGCTCTCTTAGAAATTAGAGTTTCTTTCTATTTGTGAAAAATTTGTGGAATAGAATGTCATTTTAAAACTGTGGAATTTAGTTTAAGTGTTGTTGGAAATTTAATGAAATTTTAGGTGCTAAATGACACTATTTTGAGATTTTAAAAGATGTTTTTTTTTCTGTGTCTCATTGTAACACCATACATTCACCATAACGTAAGAGTAAAATAATTAACATTTGATACAGAGATTACCAAGTGGAATTTAAACTTAAGTATTACATTAAGTATAGATAAACACAAGGTTCCTGATCCCTTAAAAGGGAAATATCCCATATGTAGTACCCTAATTTTGTCCGGCTTTTTATTTTATTTTATTTTATTTTATTACTTATTTTAACTTTTTAAATTTGTAATAAAAATAAAAATAATATTTTGGAATAAAAGAGATTAAAAAAAAGAAGAAAGAAAAAGAAGAAAAAAGAGAAAATGAAAAAAGAAGAAAAGAAGGGAAAGGGGTTGCATGAAGTAAAATTAATGGGTGCTAATAGCAACCAGTCAAAGGTTAGGTGGCCCGGCCGGATGCAGCGCCCACTTCCTTCTTCCACTTTTACTCACACACCCCTCTTTTTATTTCCCACACCTCTGCGTCCCTTGCTTCCTCTGCCTGCTACGCACACCCCCTCTCTTTCTGCACACTCCCAAGCCAACCCGCGCGGCCCATCACCCACGTCCTAGCCCGTCTCATGCCACACGCACAGCCCAACCCGTTTTTAACCTAAAAACCTTCCCCTCCTTCCAAACCCTAATTCCCTCATAACCCAGAAACCTAATCCCTCTTCCCCCTCATTTCCTTCGTCCCCCGCGGCGTCCTTTCTCCCACCTTCATCCTCCAACCCTAGCTCCCACGCCTCACCTCCATTCTCGTTCCCCTCTCCACTCACCTCGTCTCTTCTTCTCCCACAATCTTCTCCACCATTCTCGCTTTCTCTTCCACCGTTTCCTCATCCGAATCCTCTAACCCTAATTCCCTTTCATTTCCCCTTCTCCTGCGGCGCTACCACCAGCCCCCTCCCCCACGTTTTTCTCTCTTCTCTTCATCCCTTTTATTCATCCTTCTCCACCAAACCCAAAACCTAACCCTAAGCCGTCCTCTTTTCTCTCCCCTAAATCTCGATCTCATCCCTTTCTCCTGATCCTCATCATAATCGAATCCTATTCACCATCATCTCCATCAAATCCAAACAAGATTTTCGCCAAAAAAGGAGTATCTGTTCCCTTTCCTTCCCTTTATCTCTTTATTTTTTTTATTATTTTTTTGAACTAATTTGATCCGTTTGTTTCGCAGGTACTGAGGCTATAAAAGCAAAGGCCAGGACCATGTGAGAGGAGGAGCGATCTGGAAGAGGACCCTAAGGAAACCGAGAGTAGAGAGAAAACAGAGAAGGGACAGAGGAGAAGTAGAAGCAAGGAAGAAGGAGAGAACCCGTGAGACCACCCAGATACAAGCTTTAAACACTTCTTAGCTTAAGTTTTTTTCTCTCCTCCATTTTCTATTTGTAATTTTCTGGAAAGCTGAATCCAGGTTCCTATTCCCTTCTTCATTTTCTCATTTTTTTTTTCTTTCTTTCTTTTACCATGGATTGAACACTGGACCGAGACATGTATGTTTGCACTGTTCATCTTGTTGTCGTTGTAATATTATTATTGTTATAATTCTTGTTATCAGTATTGTTTTTGCTGCAGTTGTTGTTATTGGTTGCTGTAATTATTGTTGTTGTTGTTGTTGTTTCTGTTGGTATCCACGGTCCGGGTTGCAATTAGACTTAGGGTTTGGCCTTCCAATGGGGCCAAACCCTAAATAGGGACTAAGCTGCAAATATATCCTAAATAAGGACTAAATTGCAAATATATTATAAAGAAGGACTGAAATGTAAATATATGGTAAAAGGGGTCAGAAAGTAAAGAAATTAAAAAGTCTTTTTTTTTTGTTCATACACGTTTTAAGATTTGGTCTTCCAATGGGGCCAAATCCTAAATGGGGCTTATTTGTAATTCACTTCTTATTATTTCATAAATAATCAGAAATAAACAAAGATAAACGAGGGTATAAAAGCAAATAAGAGGCTCCTGGAACTTTTCCTATTTGTTTGCATGTCCCTTCTCCAAAATGAACAAAGTCATGTTTCTAAAGTAAATTAGATTTATTTTCTAAAGCTCATACTTTCTTTTTGTTTTATTAAAAGGATGGAATAATAATAAATAATTTTTTTTTTTTTTACTTTTTTCTCATAAGGCTTAATAATAATAAAAACAAAATGGGAATCAATTTTAGGCAAACATCTTTTTCCAAATAATCAAAGGGTACCATTGTAAATGGGCGTTTTAGGGGTGCTAAAACCTTCCCTATACGTAATCAACTCCCGGACTCAAAATTTGGTTCGAAGGACCTTTTTCTTTATTAAAATCAAAAATAGGTTTTCCAATGTTTTCCTATGAAAATAAAATATTGGTGGCGGCTCCATATTAAAAATTTTAAGGGTGGTTGTCACAGCTGGCGACTCCACTGGGGACTTTTGAGAGTTAGGCCCTATGATTGTTTATGTGACTTGTTTGCCTTACTAAGTGAATTATTCCCTTTTATTTTTATTCCTATTTATTCATTTGTGTATATGTTTGTATACGTGAATACTAGGATAGAAAACTTGCAAAAAAAAAATCTATTTTTCATTTGTGATTCATTCTCTCTCATTTTTTTTCTTGTAAATATTATATATGTCTATGCATTTGAAATCTTAGGATAGAAGACATGTATATATTGTATTTTTTATTTATTTTGCAGCAGATAGTTTTAAGTTTGCTCCTTCACACACTACACTTTATACACTTTGTTTACACACACTATAAGTGGGTGCCCTATACCCGGGCCCGAGTGAACCTTAAGTTAGGAGAGGTTGTGTAATGGGTGCTCTGCTGGACGTACGGCCAGTGGGTTCCTATGAAGGTCTCACCTAGAGTTTGGATCATTTGAGCAAAAACCATCCTTTAATAATATACTTATTATTGGTGGTAACATTTTCAAGTGGGACCCTTGGCTCTAGGGACCTTTTTAGATTATTATCTTAAATCCACCAAATGGAAAGGCACTTAATACAAACCCTAGATCCTTTTAAGGAGTTACCGGCCAATATCATGAAAGGAGCATACCTTATCCCATTTTCCACGTGACAAAAGTCGTATGACCTAAGATTTCAGGAAATACCGGCCTACATCACAAGGGGCACACTCTACCTGTTTTTCCATCATCCATTCATTTTTCATTCACATTTCAAAATTGTGAAAAATAATAAATGATATTTTTTTCCAAAAAATATTATCTGTTGTTCTTCTTTGCAAAAAAAAAAACATAGTTTCAAAAAATACTTTCCTTTCTCATTCCTTTTTCCCTCTAAATAAAAAAAATAAATTTTCAAAAAAAAACATTTTCTCTTTTTTAGCAACATCATTGCATTCATTTTATCTTTTGTAAAAAAAAACAAAAACAAAAAATGGAAAAATATTTCTCCATTATCCATCATATTACTTTGCATAAAATGTACATAAAAAAAATTAAAAAAAACATTCATGACATGCATATTCATGGCACATACATAACATAACTCATTTTTTGTTCCCAACAGAAAAATAGATACAAATAAGCTTTCTCTGCATCCCTACCGGACTCGAGCCCAATCTAGACTCATGGATTTGTTGGAACAGAATCAGCAAGCGATGAGAGAAGAGCTCGACCAAATCAATAGTAAGATAGACAAGTTATTTGACTTTCTGCAGAACTTGGATCCAAAATTGACCACTGATAAGAACCATTCCATCAGCACTAATGAGTATCGAGAGGCTTCCAATGGCCCATTAGGAGGCCCCTTAGATCAGAAGAGACTCCAAATTATGGAAGATAGGCTGAAAGCCATTGAAGGGGCAAATCATATTGGGTTCAAAGCTTCAGAAGTATGTTTTGTCCTGGACGTGGTGATTCCTCCAAAATTCAAAGTTCCTGAGTTTGTCAAATATGAAGGCTTAACTTGTCCAAAAAGCCACCTCATCATGTCTTTGGGAAGATGCCCCTGCTCGGTAATGATAAGCTCTTAATCCACTTCTTCCAAGAGAGTCTTACAGGGGCATCCCTACGTTGGTATATGTAGTTAGAGCAGGGCAAAATCAACTCCTGGAATGATTTGGCTAAAGCTTTCATCAAACAGTATAAGTACAATATGGACATAGCTCGTGGCCGCTCCCAGTTGCAAACCATGGTAAAAGGGGGCAATGAAAGCTTCAAAGAGTATGCCCAAAGATGGAGAGGGATTGCAGCCCAAGTGGAACCTCCTCTATCTGAGAAAGAGATGGTTACCACGTTCATTGACACACTTCAACAACCTTTCTATGATCTGATGATGAGAAATGTCTCTTCAAACTTATCAGACCTTGTTGTTGTCGGAGAAAGAGTGGAAGTCGGGATAATAAGCGGAAGGATTGCCAGTCAGCAGCCATTGCGCAGTATAGGTCAAGAGCAGGAAGAAGATATATACAAACAATGATACAAATGATGCTCATCACGACACGCACTGAGGCAGTGGGCCACTCCATTGAGAATTGTTGGGCTCTGACCAACACGAAATGGTGAAACTTCAAGGAATAGCCCTGTCTAAGCAACCTTCATTTATTTTTACGCTTTGCCCAAAGCCCTGGGGCATATCTTGTAAAGGGCCCACTTTATTTCCATCTTTTCAATACATTAATGAAAATGCAATTTGAATTTTTTCCCTTCTTGGTGCATGTTCAATCCGGGATAAAAAAAACAGTTAAGGAAAATATAAAATAAAATGGTAAAGCAAATGCGCAATTATCAAAAATTAAGTTTTGTGAAAATTTGAGCAATAAGATTTTGAGATGAGGTTTGGCCGTTTTTCTCTATTCACAAAAATATAAAAAATACTTATCCCTTGCTACCCCTTTTGAGCCTAAAACGAAATTTTCTTTCAAATACCCTGAACAAGGATTGTTCATACGATGAAGAATAGCACAAGTCTTCAATCAACTTTGTCTTCTCAGAAAGAAGAAGAGCAAAGTAAGCAATAAGGTATCAAAGACAATTCAAAGAAATGACAAAAACATGTCAAAGACACCTGCGAAAATCAAAAAGGAAACCGCAAAGGTGAAACAAATGTGCTAGCGAAAAATGAAGTGCGTCTTTACTCTAAAGATCCTTGTTTTTATAAACCATTAAATACTTTTTGGGCCTGAAATATCCTTTCTTTCATAACCCTTAACCCCGGGCCACGTTACAACCCTAATAAAGTCCATTCTGATCAAAGTCAAATTGCTCATACTTTCTTAAAACTTGATTTTTGAAAGATGAGGTCCATATAAATTCCTCAGTGCAGTTGCTTTACCAAAAAAAAAGAAGAAGAATATAAAATAAAATGCTCGCTAGGCTGAAAACCCGAAAGGGCGGTCTAGGCAGAAATTAGAGCGACCCGCTAGGTTGAAAACTCGGAAAGAGCGGCCTAGGTAGAAGTTAGGGTCAGATGTCAAACATGTCAGCCCGAATTGTATCTCACAGATCTAAACAGAAACTAAGAAGCTAGGGGCAAAAGCTGTGCCCATCATCTACCAATTTCACATTCAAGGTTTTGTTCTAGTTTCAGAACTACACAAGATGATCTGTCTCTCAACATAGATCTTTCCTGTTATGGCTGGACGAAAGCCAAAGAGACACTGAAAAGTCTCTATGGATCAAAATTGTCAAGTTTAACCCTTCCAAAGGCATTCAAAGCACGAAGATGAAAGTTTGAAGATCCATAAAATGATTTACCAAAGGGCAAGTCATGAGCACAGTGCGATACAAAGTCAGCCATTCGGACAAACAATCCGACAGAAAGTTATCATCCCACGAGTCTAGGGGCAGAGTCCTCAAAGGAATTCAAGGAAATCAAAAATTCAAAACAATAATTATATTCATACATGGCATACCATTCATTGCATCATGCATGATCATCAAAGTTTTTGGGTCCATTCACCCACCCTCTCAAAAATTACATACAGTTGGTCTGTTGTTACTCAGTAAGAACTAGTACTCAACCTACCTAATCCACTTATTAGCAAGAGTTAGGAACCCATCCTACACCTTGCTGGGAATCTGACCCACTGCCTTGGGAATCTGACCCAAGCCCTTTAGTCGGGAACTTGACCCGCGTCTCGAATCTTCCTCAATTATGGAAATCGATCCACACCTTTTAACAAGAGTTAGGAATCTGACCTACACCTTGTCGGGAATCTGACCCGAACTGTGTCGAGTGACGGAGAAGCTCATACACTGGACGTTCACCTCCAATAGGAAAACCAGTCCATACTTTAGCAAGAGTTAGGATTCTGACCTACATCTTGCCGGGAATCTGACCCGAACACATATTGAGTGACAGAGAAACTCATATCGCGGACCTTGCCTAAAATAGGGTAGCCAATCCGTACCTTTTAGCAAGAGTTAGGAACCTGTCCTATACCTTGTTGGGAATCTGACCCACCACCTTGGGAATCTGACCCAAACTTGTGTCGAGTGACGAAGAAGCTCGCACCCCAGACTTACCCTAAGTAGGGAAGTAATCAATACCAAAGATGTGAGGGTTAGGAATCAGACCTATGCCTTACCGAGGATTCACTAGGAATTGAACCTAGAATCTCTCACCAACTTTGTAAGAGCTAGGAATCAGACCTACGCCTTACAGAGAATTCACTAGGAATCGAACCTAGAATCTCTCACCAATTTTGTAAGAGCTAGGAACTAGACCTATGCCTTACCGAGAATTCACTAGGAGTCGAACCTAGAATCTTTCACTAATTTTGTAAGAGCTAGGAACCAAACCTATGCCTTACTGGGAATTCACTAAGAATCAAACCTAGAACCCCAAAGCTAAGTCGGGAGCCAATCTCGCATCCTCAAAAAATTTCGTTCTAGACAAAATTAGAGTCATTTATCCTTAATTACCTTTTACAACGAATGCGCTAAGACCTTCGAGTAAAATGTAATTAAGGAGGGGCAACTGTAGTACCCTAATTTTGTCCGGCCTTGTATTTTATTTTATTTTATTTATTATTTATTTTAAATTTTTAAATTTGTAATAAAAAAAAATAATATTTTGGAATAAAAGAGATTAAAAAAAAGAAGAAAGAAAAAGAAGAAAAAAGAGAAAATGAAAAAAGAAGAAAAGAAGGGAAAGGGGTTGCATGAAGTAAAATTAATGGGTGCTAATAGTAACCAGTCACAGGTTAGGTGGCCCAGCCCAGATGCCAGCGCCCACTTCCTTCTTCCACTTTTACTCACACACCCCTCTTTTTATTTCCCACACCTCAAGGCCCCTTGCTTCCTCCTCTGCCACGCACACCCCTCTTCTCAGACACTCCCAAGCCAACCCGCGCGGCCCACCACCCACGTCCTAGCCCGTCTCACGCCACACGCACATCCCAACCCGTTTTTAACCTAAAAACCTTCCCCTTCTTCCAAACCCTAATTCCCTCATAACCCAAAAACCTAATCCCTCTTCCCCCTCATTTCCTTCGTCCCCCGCGGCGTCCTTTCTCCCACCTTCATACTCTAACCCTAGCTCCCACGCCTCACCTCCATTCTCGTTCCCTTCTCCCCTCACCTCGTCTCTTCTTCTCCCACAATCTTCTCCACCATTCTCGCTTTCTCTTCCACTGTTTCCTCATCCGAATCCTCTAACCCTAATTCCCTTTCATTTCCCCTTCTCCCGCGGCGCTACCACCAGCCCCCCTCCCCCACGTTTTTCTCTCTTCTCTTCATCCCTTTTATTCATCCTTCTCCACCAAACCCAAAACCTAACCCTAAGCCGTCCTCTTTTCTCTCCCCTAAATCTCGATCTCATCCCTTTCTCCTGATCCTCATCATAATCGAATCCCATTCACCATCATCTCCATCAAATCCAAACAAGATTTTCGTCAAAAAATGAGTATCTGTTCCCTTTCCTTCCCTTTATCTCTTTATTTTTTTTTATTATTTTTTTGAACTAATTTGATCCGTTTGTTTTGCAGGTACTGAGGCTATAAAAACAAAGGCCAGGACCATGTGAGAGGAGGAGCGATCTGGAAGAGGACCCTAAGGAAACCGAGAGCAGAGAGAAAACAGAGAAGGGACAGAGGAGAAGTAGAAGCAAGGAAGAAGGAGAGAACCCGTGAGACCACCCAGATACAAGCTTTAGACACTTCTTAGCTTAAGTTTTTTTCTCTCCTCCATTTTCTATTTGTAATTTTCAGGAAAGCTGAGAATCCATGTTCCTATTCCCTTCTTCATTTTCTCATTATTTTTCTTTCTTTCTTTTACCATGGATTGAACACTGGACCGAGACATGTATGTTTGCACTGTTCATCTTGTTGTCGTTGTAATATTATTATTGTTATAATTCTTGTTATCAGTATTGTTTTTGCTGCAGTTGTTGTTATTGGTTGCTGTAATTGTTGTTGTTGTTGTTGTTTCTGTTGGTATCCACGGTCCGGGTTGCAATTAGACTTAGGGTTTGGCCTTCCAATGGGGTCAAACCCTAAATAGGGACTAAGCTGCAAATATATCCTAAATAAGGACTAAATTGCAAATATATTATAAAGAAGGACTGAAATGTAAATATATGGTAAAAGGGGTCAGAAAGTAAAGAAATTAAAAAGTCTTCTTTTTTTTATTTTTTGTTCATACACGTTTTAAGATTTGGTCTTCCAATGGGGCCAAATCCTAAATGGGGCTTATTTGTAATTCACTTCTTATTATTTCATAAATAATCAGAAATAAACAAAGATAAATGAGGGTATAAAAGCAAGTAAGAGGCTCCTGGAACTTTTCCTATTTGTTTGCATGTCCCTTCTCCAAAATGAACAAAGTCATGTTTCTAAAGTAAATTAGGTTTATTTTCTAAAGCTCATACTTTCTTTTTGTTTTATTAAAAGGATGGAATAATAATAAATAAATATTTCTTTTTTTTTTACTTTTTTCTCATAAGGGTTAATAATAATAAAAACAAAATGGGAATCAATTTTAGGCAAACATCTTTTTTCAAATAATCAAAGGGTACCATTGTAAATGGGCGTTTTAGGGGTGATAAAACCTTCCCTATACGTAATCAACTCCCGGACCCAAAATTTGGTTCGAAGGACCTTTTTCTTTATTAAAATCAAAAATAGGTTTTCCAATGTTTTCCTATGAAAATAAAATATTGGTGGCGGCTTCATATTAAAAATTTTAAGGGTGGTTGTCACACCATATTTCAAAGTTACATAGCCTTCTAGAGATTTAATACAAGATACTAGTTCTTTTGCATCAAATTCAATAAAATGTTACATAATCCAAAATACAAAATAACATAAGGGAGCTTCATGCTCCAAGTCTCCCCAGTCTTCCTTCGTAACCTGCGAATCTGTAATAATAATAATAATAAAAGGAAAGGGATGAGATAAAATCTCAGTGATTCCTCCCCTCGACTCCTCACCATCTCTCCTTAACTTATGATAATTTCCAAGAAAACAACCAAACATAATAATGCAATGCATCTTTAACTAAGAACGTCTAGTCCTTCATAACTTCGTGCATCACGTCTTAACTATTCCCATATGATTAGATTGATAATCAACCGGGAATCTATGTTACTGAGTTTGTCATATGCATAAATCATAGACCTCAATCAACATAGCTAACAGTATGCTGGTTAGACGTCATTAACCTCCAAGTGGCGTCCCACGAGACCAACATACCGTACATCTCCTCTTATGAGGAATCTTGGTGGCTTTTAAGTGAAATTTAAATCACAACTACCATGGCTTAAATGCATGCTTTACTCTAAGGTAAAATATCCAATTAGGGTATTTGACCCTCATCACATATATCTTCATCTAATCATATAAACAAGACAATCACATGCTCATATGAAACTTTACATAAATCTTGAGTTCAAATTTATTTCAAACCAAAAACACATTCCCATTAGAGCCCTATAGAGCACCCAATGGTTCAAGCATCAAGCATACAATTTGTGGGGGGGTTGGGGACAGCCATCCAGCCTCTTTCAGTCAAACCCACTACATAATCATAACATTAACCATGATAATAAGCTCTAAATCAAAGGGGTTAACAAAACCCTAACTTTGAACCCAAAGGTTCTCAGATTTCTTTGAAAAGAAAATCCTAATGTGGGACTTATGGGTGCCCATCACCTAAGAGAAGGAAGAACTCACCACCAACTCCAAAGATTCGAGCCAAAAGAGTTGAAGCTCAACTCCCCTTCTCTTCCTCTTTCACGTTCTTCTTCTAAGGTTCAACCCAAATCTTCAAAATCAATCAAATCTCCACTCTCAAACTCACTTTTAAGCTAGTATTTGATGAAATCTAGCAAGAATCTCTCAAATTTCTCATAGGATTTTGAAACCCTAATATTTACCCTATTCTCTCCTCTCTCAATCGCTCTCTCTTCCCTTTTTTTCTCAAATCGCGATCTATTCCTTTTCTTCTGTGATTTTATAAGGCAGTGAATCGATTCACTTACTATGTGTGAATCGATTCACACAGGCAAAAAGTGTCTGCTGCGAATTTTAAGTGAGTGAATCGATTCACCATTTGAGTCCTAGATAGTTGTTTTTGCCTGAATCGATTCACAGAGTGTGTGAATCGATTCACACTTTGAGTCCAAGAGGATTAAAATTGTGTGAATCGATTCATGGCTTGTGGGAATCGATTCCTACTGCTGAAAAATCAAAAAAACTTAATTCTAACACCCAATCACTTAATTCTAACACCCAATCTTGAAACCTTCTTCCTATTCCTTCTTATACCAACTCAATCCATCCTTAACATCACTTTAAAGCTAATTTCAACTCATCTAATCACTCAACATCTACAAGAACACAACATCCTCATCTACAATTATGTTCATCAACTTGAAATCGAATGTAATTCATAATTAAATTACACTAAGCTCATGATATAATTCCAAACTAAAATTAAGGAATTTGGGGCGTTACACTCATGACCCGTGAATCTAACCAAAACCAACTCGTTCATCACCGGAATGGTTTGGTTCGGATTTGACATAAAAACTATGAGTTTCGACCCAATCCAAACAGAGAAATTTGGATTGGTTCGGATATTGGGTTTGATCAAAACCGACCCAACCCGGCCCATGTACACCCCTAGTATTAAGCTTGTGATGGTATTGTCATCGGAACTGATTGATGGCTATCGTTCAGTCAAATTGACGATGATTTCGTCGACGAACTTTAGTTTCCTCAAACAAGCAATGATATCCTCGTTGGATCTTACTAGATCTGTGTATAACTCGATCGGCTCGAGGCTAGCATATTTGTCGAAGACAGAGAATATCTTTTTCATGTCGCTGTCAATAATGAAATCAACCACCATTGTGGTATAACTAGCTCTTACATTACCATGAATTTTTTCTTTAAGGCATCAAGGGTGATTTCTTCGTTTACCCTAAATGACGTTACAAACGACCTATTCTTAAGGATGGCAAAGTGGGTTGGCCTAACGGGCCCGCCCGCCAACCCGCCTAAAATGGGTCGGGTTAGCTATGACATGTCAGTCCACCAACCCATCTAGCCTAGCCCGTCAACCTGTCGGGCCACAAGCGGGCCGGGCCAACCCGTCGGGTTAACATATATTTTTTATTTATTTTCTTATTTTCTATTCCATCCGTCTCATTTTAGTTGTCCTCTTTGGAATACTTCATTGTCTCAAATTACTTGTCTCTCTAGAAAATCAAAAAGTATTAATTACTTCTTTTCCAACAATATCCCTTGTATTTCAACCAACTATATTAATGAATTTTTTCTACTTAACTACTCCAATTAATAAGGGGTATTTTAGTCAAAGAGTGCCATATTACGATAAAAATTTGTAAACTCAATTATTTTCTTAAGATGTGTGTATAAACTAATATGACAAGTAAAATGAGATAAAGGGAGTAACAAATTTCCTTTTTTTTTTTTTTACATATTTCGTTTACGTCAGCCCACCATTTTTGCCCCGTTTTAGCCCAAATTTTAGTTTTTAAATTTATTTTTTTATTTTTTTATTTCGTAACGGGCTGACCCACCAGACCGTGACGGGTCGGGTCGGGTTCAACATCTCAACCCACCACCCTTGGCGAGCTGGGTTGGGCCATTTTGCCATCCCTACCTATTCATCTGCGGGTTGGGTTTATAACGTTCGGAAATTCATTTATGGGCATTTTGGGAAAAATAAAGAAAAGTTGACATAGGTTGTATGACACTAAAAATGTGGGTGTATTTAATGAATCTGACTCCTCTAAAGTAAGTAATATTAATCATTGATAAATAAATCAATAGTTAATATTACATGTACGTCATAACAAATCATGAGTTTGTTAAAATAACAACACTAGATTTTCTCACTTTACTCTCTTCTCACGTGAAATCTGTATTTAATAAAACTCTTGTTCCAAAGGAAAAGAAAGAAGAAAACCAAGAATTACAGAAATACCTAGAAGCAGCTACGAGTTTTCGTCGGACCAGTTGCTTCTCTCGTCCTATGTTGTTTTGTCGTCGCTGTACTGGTCGACCGGGTGCTTATGCAGGAGACTTTGTGAAAATAGTGCTAGAGAAAAGATAAGTCTGAGACCGCAAGGTACACATGTTCTTTCCATTTTTATCATAGAATTATGAAATCAATTCTTATTATGTTTTATATTTATTCTTTCATCAATTTAGTAATGTAGCAATTTATGATTCTGGTCAGGGGCCGACCCACATTGTCTCCGGTGTGGTCAGCTGCACCCACTGGAATTTTTTTTTACTTATACCCCATAATTTTTTTTTTGACCCCACTAATTTCAAAATTTTGCACCCGGACCCACTCACTCTCAAAGTCTCAACCACTCTCTGTTCACTCTCCACGCTCGCGAAGACCGACTCTCGACTCTCTGTTCGCTTCTCTCTCTGACGCTCTCACGTACTCTCTGTTCTCTCTCACGCTCACGGACAGCTCCGCCGCCGGCCGCCTCCCTCCCTGCATCGCGAGTCGCGACCCCATCTTATCTCCGTCCGCCTCCCTGTTCTCTCTCTCTCGACCAGAACGGCGATCGCCTGACGCCTCCCTCTGTTCTGTCGCACTTTACCAGAACGGCAACCGCCTCCCTCTCGTCTCTCTCTCCCTGTCGCGTCCTCCTCCTCCGTGCTCCCGCCGCCGCCCGCCGCTCCTGTTAGTTGGTGAGTCCGCCCCTGCCTTTTGCCCCTTTTTCTCTCTGTGTTGATTTGAATCAAAAATCAAAATAGAACCCCTTTTGCCCCTTTTGCTTGAATCAAAATAGAACCCCGTTCTTAGCATGCTTTGCGTTCTTTAAATCCCCTTTTTTGCTCACTGCCACTGCTTCAGAAGCAAAATGATTTGGGATTTAGGGTTTTATGCGTTCTTATGATTGCGCTTGGCTTGACTGCTTGCGTTCTCTGCTTGGTTGCTTGCTCATCAATTAAAATAATTTATGAAACTAATTTGAAGTGAGTATGTATGAATTCCACATGCTTGGCTTGGCTGCTTGCGTTCTGAATCTTTGATATGTATGAATTTTAATTTGTATAGGTTTCAGTGAGTGAGCAATCTTGTGAAACAATTTTGACAATGGAAAAATATTTGTAATAGTGTATGAATTTAATTTAATTTTTTTTGCACCCACTGACGTAGGGTCCTAGGTCCGCCACTGATTCTGGTTGATATTTTCCGTCGTTTTTCATGTCCCTATATTGATCGATAGGTTTTATACGTAGTTTCTTAGGTCCGGCACTTCACGCTTTTTTAATTGTTCTTTTGACTTTTTTTTTTTCAAGAAAATTTTATTAGGACGGTTGCCTATTGACAAGCAGAAGGATTACGGGGAAGCAGCACAGATGGATGCCGGTGGCAATTCTCTATTGTCTGCACCTGATGGGGTGAAGAGAAAGGTGTGCTATTTCTACGATCCAGAGGTTGGGAATTATTATTATGGGCAAGGTCATCCCATGAAGCCACATCGTATACGGATGACACATGCTCTTCTTGCCCACTATGGGTTGCTTCAGCACATGCAGGTCCACAAGCCATTTCCTGCTAGAGACAGGGACCTTTGCCGTTTTCATGCCGATGATTATGTTGCATTCCTTCGAAGCATAACCCCTGAAACACAGCAGGATCATCTGAGACAACTCAAACGCTTTAATGTTGGTGAAGACTGTCCTGTCTTTGATGGCCTCTACTCTTTCTGTCAAACTTATGCTGGAGGTTCGGTTGGTGGTGCTTTCAAGTTGAATCGTGATCAATGTGATATTGCTGTCAACTGGGCCGGTGGACTGCATCATGCCAAGAAGTGTGAGGCTTCCGGATTTTGCTATGTTAATGATATAGTCCTTGCAATCTTAGAACTTCTTAAACAGCATGAGGTTTGTCTAACACTAACAGTGTAATTCCTTTTAGTTTCCTATTTACTTCCTGCTTTACAGGTATATTCATCTTGTCAAAATGTCTGGAGGATTTTTTATACTTCAATATTTTCTTTAGGATTTTGTGGTAAGTACCTAAGTGAATGATTAGGAAGCGTAGCTAAAATATGTAGGATATATATGAGAATAAAAGATATTTCTCTATCTGATATTCTTTTCTGTTTTCCTCCTAGAAACTGCTTGATTGGAACAAAGCTAAATTTAATAAAACACGAACCACTTAAAAGTTCCCATAAAAAGGTTACTTCTCACCTTGTGAAGCTTTTAATGTAAACCCCCATCTGTGCCTATTATCAACCAGCACATGAAGCCATTAGTCGGTATCTTTTACAACATTAACATTATTAAAGGTTACATTCACAGATTTCACATTCACAGCCTCAGTGCATCTGAATAAAAGTAAGTACGAGTGCACCAAATTTACCCTTAATAGAAAACATTCTTCCCACTTATAATTTTAAAGGAGATATTATTAAAACTTGCATGTTATTATGGATTTCCCACTCACCCCCTTCCCTTCAAAATCTTGATCCCTGTATAAGTTCACATCCACCAACCTTAGGCGAGTGAGCTAAAAATATGAATATCTCTACAACTTGATCGCAATTCAAAGAATGGCAATGAAATAAAAAATTTCCTTTAGGCAGTTGAGACCTTAATTGTTGATCTTCCTTCCTTAGTTATTGAAGACTGGAATAGTAGAATTATTCAGGGAAGTCAGATCCAGGGAAGTAGCTTGGCAGCTTTCATGATAGTCATTACAGAAAGTTTAGTCTTCACGGGAGACCTCTGATTATAACCTTTTCTTTGTGGACATTGTCTAATCATTTTAGTGCTCAGTTAACGGAAAAATGCTGTCATTAGTATTTACTTTGTAATCCTTTTAAACCAGTGGAAAATGTCTTTTTTATATTATTAGTTGAACAATAGGGCCTGAGTAATAGGCAACACGGCATGCTTTTGGTTTCTAGGAGAGCATTTGTGTGGGTTAAGTTTTTCAAAATTTCATCGTGCCCAAGTTAACTAGCAAGTTTGGTTCATTTGTTTTCCATATCTCCTTTTAGATGAGTATTCTTTACCTCACTTGGTGTCTAGGGCTCTAGGCTGTTCACAACAAGAATTTTTGTTACTATTGATACTTTGTCCAAGACCAGAATACTGCTTAGTATTTAGTTGGTTTTGTAGGTGCAAATTTGAACTGTAAGGCGGAGTCTATCAGCCATTTGTTTCTCAATTAATTGTAAACTAATAGTGGTGGTATTTTGCTTCAGTGGAAGAGTTTTTTCTTACCTGCCTGGTTTCAGCAATTAAAATGCTTTCTCCCAGGATAGTCTCCCATAATATTTCTGCTTCAATTATATATTATTTTAGTTTTAAGTTGAGGTTCCTAGTACATGCATGCATGCAAGTTTTGAACTAAATTTATTGCTAGTACTTTGATGGAGACACGGAAGAGAATTTGAATATATTCTGCTGTTGGAATTTAACTGTTAAAAGTGTTGCCTCAGAATGGTATCAGACTCTTTTCAAGAAGAGAAGATGGATAGCTATTTGTATTTTCTACAATGACTTTGTTTGTGCAATCAGGGACTGACAACGGTGACTGCAGTACTGTCCACTCATATTTGATAGAGATATTAAATAACGATGGTCGATGTCTCCTAAAAATTGGGACATCTAGTTAAGCCTGTTTCTTGAGCAGTAGGGAGAAAAGTTGCATAGCTTATGTGTAACACACACACATGCAACAAGCCAAAAACCATATATGAGGCTTGTTCTGGATCAAAAAGTTTCTCAGTAATTGCATACTAAGCTTTACCGCCTGATTTTTTTGCTCAAAACCCAAATCAACTTTGTCGCACCAATCGTAAAATATTCTCATCTCGTTTCAAAAGCACGAGCTAGTCCCTTGAGTATTCAGAAACACTGCAAGCTTTCAGTTTTTTGCCCTACATTGTACCGAACTTGCTAAGATGAATTTCTGTGCATAAACTGTATTGAGAAGTACACTACAAGCTTCTTGAGTTCTGGTTGTAGAAGGTAGAAAACAAAACATCAGAAAAGGTTATGTACTGGTAGTGAATTTTTTTAGTGGAATTATTTCAGGCATAGCAGATAAGACGTGCATTGTCAGTTTTGATTAAATTATTGATGATTCCATCGTTTCTGATTCTTCAAGGGGTTCGACAGGGGTAAATATATGACCCCGGGGGGGGGTAATTTATAAAATTTTAAACTCAGTGTTTTAAGTTTGATTTAGATGAAACCTAAAGGGAGGTGAAAGTGTTCCTCTTTTGAACTTATCAAGTGTGTTTGCAAACTTGTGTCATTTCCTAATTCCTATTTTAAAATGCTAATGTTACATCTGTTGTAGCGTGTTCTATACGTGGACATTGATATCCACCATGGTGATGGTGTGGAGGAAGCTTTCTACGCTACTGACAGAGTCATGACTGTTTCTTTCCATAAATTTGGTGATTATTTTCCTGGTACTGGGGACTTACGTGATATTGGATATGGAAACGGAAAATACTACTCTCTTAATGTTCCACTTGATGATGGCATTGATGATGAGAGTTATCATTTCTTGTTCAAACCCATAATTGGCAAAGTAATGGAAGTTTTTAGGCCTGGTGCAGTAGTTCTCCAGTGCGGTGCAGATTCTTTATCTGGAGACAGGTTGGGATGTTTTAATCTTTCAATTAGGGGCCATGCTGAGTGTGTCAAATACATGAGATCATTCAATGTGCCTCTCTTGCTACTGGGTGGCGGTGGCTACACCATTCGGAATGTTGCTCGCTGTTGGTGCTATGAGGTAAAATATTGTTTCAATTTACAACATTTCTGTCATTTACTTAATAGGACATGATGACATCATTTATATAGGGTAGCGTGGTCAATAGGGCTACCATATCCGAGTCAGGGTGCCAAACCCTCAAGTTGAATTATCATCTTGAAATTTCAAAATTTTCTCTATCTCTCGTATGTTAATTATAAAAAATGCTAAACATGTAGTAACTCATTCTGTGGAAGTAATGATGTTCAAGAAGTCTAATTAGCTTAGTTATTGTTTCCTTTTGCTAGTCTTGAACTATAAAATATAAATTGAGATATTGTGAAGCCTTTCCGAATGCAATGTGACTTGCCTTGTAGTTGTTTCTCACTTCTCAGTTTGTTGACCATGTTTTAATATTTGTGTATTATTGTAAATAATTAGAGTAAATAGTTACTTTTTTTATTGTAACCTAGTTTAGTTATTTGGCTCATTGCTTAGGCCCATAAGGTTAAGCCTAGCGTAGCCTATATAATAAACATTGGTGTGTGTATACCGAATGAGTTAATAATATAATTCAGATATAATTTTTACATGGTATCACGAGCTCTCGTTCTTGAGGGCCTCGCTTCCGCATAAACCCTAGCCGTCACCGTTATTGTGGTGATTGTTTTGCTGCCTTTAGTGCAGTTTTTCTGCTGCCTTAGTGCAGTTTTTTCTGTCCTGCAGATTTTGTTCCTATTCACGTACTGTTCCCTTAACTTGTTGGCACTGTTTGCACCCAAACACCACTGACCGTCGCGAATATCACCCAACTGACCCCACCAACAGGTTCGACTCGTCAAAACCGGCCAGACCGCAAATCAAGCCGTCCGGCCCTCACGCCGCCACGCCGCCGCCTAACTCAGATCGCTTCTCGGGCGCGCGTGAGACCCACGCGCCGCCTTCCAGGGGTGCGTTCGCCGCCGTTTTCTCCCAGATCGTAGATCGGCCCCTCCTCTTTCCATTTTGGGGGTTCACTCTCCGATCCGAGAACTTTTATTTTTCTGAGTTATTTGTCGTCTGGTCCAACTGCGCCTTCCCCCTTGGGAGCTGAAGACTTTGATCGCTTGCAAAACCTTCTCGACTCCTTGCGTAAGCCTTCTAGTTCTAGTTCCCTGACAATGACCGGTAAGAGCTTATGTTCTCGATCATTTACTGCCTCTGGTACTATTCCTAACGATGCATGGATTCTGGACTCTGGTGCTACTGACCATATGACCTTCAGCTCTAAATTGTTTTCCACTTATAGCCCTCATTCTAGCATTCCCTATATTACTGTTGCAAATGGTTCTCACACCCCTGTTGTAGGTGTTGGAGATATTAATCTCCACACCCCTTTCTATTTGAGAAGTGTGCTTTATGCTCCTGGACTCTCAAATAACTTAATTTCTATTCGCAAACTTACCCAGGATATGAACTGCACAGTAATTTTTTCTCCTACTCATTGCCTTTTTCAGGATCCTGCCACTGGAAGACGATTGGAGTTGCTAAGGAACAGGAGGGTTATACTTTCTATCTGTGAAGAATCTGGTTTGAAGGTGTTGTCTTCCTCTGCCCAGCCTCACCGAACTACTACTCAAGTTTGGCTTGACATAAGCGTCTAGTGGCATCCTCCATTTCCTTTACTCAAAACTATGTTTCTGCTTTATTTTTGCAAGAGTCTGCTGAGTCATTTAATTGTGATGTTTGTCAATTTTCCAAACACAAACGTGTGTCTTTTCCTTCTAGTTGTAATAGAAGTGTTGAACCTTTTGATCTTATTCATTCGATGTTTGGGGACACACTGCTTCTAATATTTCCGGTCTTGCGATGGATTGTTACTTTTATTGATGATTGTACTCGCGTTAGTTGGCTATTCTTCATGAAAGATAAATCTGAAGGATCTCGGTTGTTTATTCAATTTTATCACATGATAAAGACTCAATTTGACAAATGTATTAAAAGACTACGGTTGATAATGGTCGCGAATATGTCAATCAATGTCTTTCTTCATTTATTAGTCAAAATGGTATTCTTCATGAACTAACGTGTGTTGATACTCCACAACAAAATGGAGTTGCGAGAAAGGAAAACCGTCACTTACTTGAAATTGCTCGCGCTTCTCTTCCAAACAATGGGCCCCAAACTCGTTGGGGGAGGCAAGGTTGATCGCCGCTTATCTCATCAATCGGATTCCATCCCGAGTTCTAGGTAATTTCGATCTGTTCAATCTATGTTGTCTTTTACCCATCTGCTCCTATCATGCAGAGTCTAGAGCCTCGAATATTCGGCTGTGTTGCCTTCGTTCATGTCCACAAGCCTCACCGCAATAAGTTGGATTCCCGAGCTGTCCGATGCATCTTCCTGGGTTACGCTCCCAATAAACGGGTACAAGTGTTATCATCCTTCCAATCGTAAACACTATGTCTCTATGGATGTCACCTTCCATGAACATGTTCCGCTCTTCACTCGTCCTCGCCTTGGGGAGAATAGTAGTGATTTGGAATCGATTCGAAGTTTCTTCTCCTTGGTCCTTGGCATCCCGAGTCACCACCTTTGTCGGTTGATTCTCCCGAGCCTCCTGTTGTTTCGAGTCTCCTATCCCCGAGTCTCCCTGCTGCTCCCAAGTTACTACCTCCTGAGTCTCCAGTCGCTTCTGAGTCACCTGTTATTGTTTCTTCTTTACCTTCTATTTTGCAGGAAACAGCACCTTCGGCACCAACAAAGACAAAGGCTAGTGAGCCAACTTTAACATATCAGAGGAGAGGAAAACCCGACCTGGTCCAGAAACAACCCCAACCGTCTGAGCCGGAGGTAAGTACTGAAATTAACCCTATTGCTTCTGATTCTTCTATTTCCGATACACTTGACCTTGATCCAGTTGACCTTCCTATTGCCTTGAGAAAAGGGAAAAGGGCTTGTACCAAATACCCTATTTCTCAATTTGTTTCATCTAACAGTGTTTCCCCGCAGCATAAGGCCTTTATGACAGCAGTTGACTCTGTAAGAATCCCTGCATCTGTTAAGGAAGCACTTAAAGATGAAAATTGGATCAAAGCCATGAATGAGGAAATGAAAGCTCTTGAAAAAAATAGAACTTGGGAGATAGTTGAAAAGCCAAGAGGCAAGAAGCCAGTTGGTTGCAGGTGGATTTACACTGTCAAGTACAAATCAGATGGCACTCTTGATCGATATAAGGCCAGATTAGTAGCAAAAGGGTACACCCAGACTTATGGCATTGATTATGAGGAAACATTTGCACCAGTAGCAAAGATGAACACTGTCCGTATCTTACTTTCTCTTGCGGCTCATTCTGGGTGGGAACTTAATCAGTTTGATGTTAAAAATGCATTCCTGCATGGAATTATGAAGATTATTGTGGATGAAGATTATTCTTGATGATTTGAAGGTGAATTATGAAGGCTCAATGAGGTTGTTTTGTGACAATAAATCAGCAATCAGCATTGCTCATAATCCTGTACAACATGACAGGACCAAACACATTGAGATAGATAGACACTTTATAAAGGAGAAGCTAGATTGTGGACTGATCACAACGTCCTACATTCCTACTGGATACCAACTGGCAGATGTGCTTACAAAGGGGCTATCTACAGAACGATTTCGCCAACTTACTTGCAAGCTAGGAATGATTGATATCCACTCACCAGCTTGAGGGGGAGTATTGTAAATAATTAGAGTAAATAGTTACTTTTTTTATTGTAACCTAGTTTAGTTATTTGGCCCATTGCTTAGGCCCATAAGGTTAAGCCTAGCGTAGCCTATATAATAAACATTGGTGTGTGTATACCGAATGAGTTAATAATATAATTCAGATATAATTTTTACATGTATAATAATTTTTGTCATTCTTCTGTATAGACTTTCATCGAAGTACATAAAAATGTGTGTTATTTGTTAAGGCAGACAGGAGTTGCTCTTGGAATAGAAGTTGATGACAAAATGCCACAGCATGAGTATTATGAATATTTTGGTCCAGATTATACGCTGCATGTTGCCCCAAGTAACATGGAAAACAAAAATTCCCATCATTTACTTGAAGATATCAGATCTAAGCTACTTGAGAATCTTTCCAAGCTGCAGCATGCTCCCAGTGTTCAATTTCAAGAAAGGCCTCCTGATTCTGATCTTGGAGAGGTAAATTGTTTAACTGTATTTTTCCCTGTTGCTATCTTTGTTTCATGTGTGCTTTTTTTAGCTGAAGATAAGGGCTTGTTTAGTTTGTAAAAATATTTTCTGTTTTTATTTCTTGTTTTCACTATTTCCCATGCAAGTCTTTCAAAACAGGAATCCAAGTGAAAACATAATGGTTTTTTTTTTACTTAAAAGTGAAAATAAGGAAATGCAACAATAACAACAACAACAACCAAGCCTTATCCCACTAGGTGGAGTCGGCTATGTGGATCACTCGATGCAATAGCAATCTTTCATGAATCATGTCTATAGTAAAACCATTAGCTTCTAAGTCCTTCTTTATAGATTCTCCTATAGTTTTACTTGGTATTTCTCTGCCTCTAGCTACTGAGCTGCCCTCCATCTGATCTGCTTTCCTTACTATGAAATCTACCGGTCTCCTCTATACATGCCCAAACTTCCTAAGCTGAGATTCAACCATCTTTTCCACAATAGGTGCCACTCAAACCCCCTCTCTGATGCTATTATTCCTGATCTTATCTTGTCTAGTCTTGCCCCTCATCTATCGCAACATTCTCATCTCTGCTGCGTTGAGTTTATACTTGTGTTGGCTTTTCACCGCCCAACACTCCATCCCATACAACGTCTTACAGCTATACGATAAAATTTTCCCTTTAGCTCATGCGGTACCTTTTTATCACATAAAACACCTGATGCTCTCCTCCATTTCAGCTACCCTGCTTGAATCTGATGATTTACACTCCATTTCTCCGCCGTTTTGTATAATGGACCCAAGATATTTAAACCGAGTGACTTGTGGTATGGTATGATCCCCAACTTTCACCTCTAAGCTATGGGTGCTTCGCCTTTTACTAAACTTGCATTCTATATATCATAGAAACCAACTGGTATATTGCCTTAAAATAAAGATTACAATAGTATTCTCTGGATATTCGAGAGATCCAGAACTCTCTCAATGCCTAATAGGCCCCAAATTCCATACAAATGCCAAGATAATCGCCTAACTGCACACTATTTCCTATTTATAGGCGACATAAGACAATTATTAATAAACTGCCTATTAAAACTACCCGAAACTGGCACTGCCTACTAATAAAAACTGCCCATTAATGCTTAAGTAACCAGACCCATTATTAGTGCTATCCTAATTAAGGCCCATATCTAACAATGCTCCCCCCCCCCTAAACTATCACCTTGTCCTCAAGGTGATTATTAGAGAATAAAATAAAAAACAATTATAAACCTACTTTACATGCATTAAAACTAAAGTAATTGCACACTCCTGCAGCCCAATTTCACCCCCTGGGTCCCATTGTTGGAAAAATAAAGACCCAATCATGTTTGACGTATTGCATAATTGCCTCTTGTTGAATTTTTTGTGACCAACTCCTTGCAATTGGGTCAGCTTGACAATTCTTTTGAACCGCTGCTTAAAAAGGCCCACATCGAAGAAGGAATGGCCTTACCTGTCCGGCCCAATTTCTGAGACTTTGTTTCTAACCTAGTCTTCGGCTTCTTCTTCTTCTCGGACGTGATACGAACAGAACGAGGCAGTGGTGCAGCAACTCGCCTCCTCTCCATCTCTGTCACAGACACTCCCACGCGCGCCGCCCCACTAGACGGATCTGGCAGTTTTGTCGGTGGAGGTTGGATCAACTTGCATGTAGGCCAAAGTTTGGTTATTGACTCGTCTTTCTCGGTGAAAATCGGAAACTTCATCTCTCGGAAGCGATCGTCATCGTCTCCCTCCGTCCTTCTCCGGTGAGGCGAGTCTCCTTCTCCATTCGACTCTCCATTGCGACTCGTGCTCCTGTGCATTTCTCGATTCACATCACGATCGCCGTTTCCCCTTTGATTAGGGTTGCTCTCGCGGCCATTCCCTTGAATCTATTGAATCAATCTTTCCTCCAGTTGTTGCATCGAAGATTGCATCTCAACCCGCATCTCTTGAACGAAAGATTGTACTTCTGGTTTTTCCTCTATTCTTTCTTCCTTGAATTTGATTCTCTTCTTCTTCACTTAATCGCGATTCCCCTAATCTTCAATGCTAGGTCAACATTCTGTTTGGACCAAATTTGGGGTTTGCTTTGATTTGCCTTCACCGCCTTTTCTTTTTGACTCTGTTTCTTGATTTCCTGTCCTTCATCTTCCTCTCTCTTTTCTGGTTCAACCGATTCATGCTCTTTTTCTGGGTGCTGTTCTTTCTTTTCTGATTCTTCTTCTCTTGCCACTGGTGGTTCTTCCACAGAATCTTGAAAATATTTCCCAAATTCTGGTTTGAATTTTATGAGCAGATCCTTCTGAAACTTGAAGAACTTCACATGCTGGTTGGTTTTTCTCCAAGAAAAGAACCAACTATAAGCTTCTCCATCAAGCCCTAATGGAACGAACAGTAGAAAGCTTTTCTCTCGAAATCCTATGCCTTCGAGATATTGGCAGAGTTGGATCAACCACCGATGGGCATCCCCACTTCCATCAAATTTTGGCATACCCATCTTCAGGAAACCTTTCCCACAGGCGCAAGATCAGAATTGCTCTGATACCAGTTGATAGAAACCAACTGGTATATTGCCTTAAAATGAAGATTACAATAGTATTCTCTGGAAATTCGAGAGATCCAGAACTCTCCCAATGTCTAATAGGTCCCAAATTCCATACAAATGCCAAGATAATCTCTTAATTGCACGTTATTTCCTATTTATAGGCAACATATGACAGTTATTAATAAACTGCTTATTAAAACTACGTGAAACTGCCACTGCCTACTAATAAAAACTGCCCATTAATGCTTAACCAACCAGAGCCATTATTAGTGCTATCCTAATTAAGTTTCGTCTTACTTCTACTCAAAAGGAAGCAATGTGCTTCTAAAGCTTGTCTCTAAGTCTCTACCTTCCTATTTATCTCATTTCTCGACTCGCCAACTAGGACAATATCATCTGCAAACAACATGCATCGCAGTGCTAGCTATTGAATGTGCTCCGTGAGTACATCGCAGACCAAGGTAAAAAGATAGGGCCTTAAAGCTGACCCTTGGTGCAGTCCTATAGTGATCAGTAAATCCTCTTGCCCCACCCTATGTTCTCACACTAGTTGTGGCCCCTCATACATATCTTTGATAGCTCGAATATAGACAATGCAAACCCCTCTTTTTTAGGGCTTTCCATAAAATCTCTCTAGGCACTCTATCACACGTTTTCTCCAAATCAAGGAAAACCATATGTAAGTCTTTTTTATCCCTGCAGTAACGCTCCATCAGACGTCGTAGCAAGTAAATTGGTCAACCTCCCAGGCATAAAACCAAATTGATTATCAGTAATTTTGGTCTTTTTTCTTAGTCTCCTCTGAATCATCATTTCCCATAGCTTTAAGGTATGACTCATGAGTTTAATCCCCCTTGTTATTCTAAATTCTAAATCAGAAATTAAGTGTTTCTTCTCCATTTGTCCGACATTTTCTTTGACCTCAATATCTTGTTAAAAAACTTTGTGAGCCAACGAATGCCTTTATCTCCCATGCTTTTCCAAACCTCAACAAGTATACTATCTGGCCCAACTACTTTGCCATTATCCATCATTCTCAAAGCTTCTTTCACCTCATGCTCTTGAATTCCACTATAAAAGGTATAATTTTGGTCCTCCTCTATAATGTTTAGCTCATTGAAGGACAATGAAATACCATAACCCTCATTGAATAATTTGTGGAAACACTTCTTCCATCTATCTTTAATATCTTGCTCCTTAACCAAAACTTTACCACCTTCATCCTTAATGCATTTCACTTGTGTTAGAATGTAGGAAAGTATATAAGAATATCTTGATATTATCCTAGTTTGTCTCGTAAGATTAATTTATAATCTTAGAATATCTTAGATTATCTTCTAGGATTAGTTTCTATATTATTTAGTTATTATCATGATTTGTTTCCTAGTTTCCCTATTTAATTAGGATAGATGTTTTGTATCCCTATACATAGGGATTAGTGTTTAGTCTTTTATATTAAGGTATTATCAAGTTATTATCAATTATATTACATCTTTATTCTTCCTCTTTTCCTTCTTTTATCTAAAACCCATAACTTCAACAACTTGGTCCAAGTCTCTTGTCTTTCTTTCCCTACCTTTTTAGCAAGCCTTTAAATAGATTTTTCTCCATCATTGGTGCCTAAGGGTTGGTATAACTCGTCAAAGCTTTAGTTCTCGCTTCACCCACTACCTTCTTGGTCCATTTCTTAGCTACCGCCCCGCCCCGCCCTGCCCCACCCCACCCCACCCCACCCCACCCCACCCCACCCCAATTTTTCGCATTTTTACATAACGACCATGCTTTAAAGCATTCCCTTTTAACCTTAACTTTATCTTGCACACTTTCGTTCCATCACCAGGATTCTTTATCCCTAGGTTATAACGACCATGCTTTAAAGCATTCCCTTTTAACCTTAACTTTATCTTGCACACTTTCGTTCCACCACCAGGATTCTTTATCCCTGGGTCCAGATCCTCTTGATTCGCTAAGCGTCTGTTTTGCTACCTTCCTTTTACCCTTGGCCATCTTGCCTCACGTAGCATTTGCGTTTTCGTTTGCCTCCCAAAACCCTCCCTCCGGAACCTTGTGCTGGTAGATCCTTTGTTTTTCACCCTTCAATTGCCATTACCTGATCCTTGAAACCTTTTCGTGGCCTCTTCTCTTCACTCTTCTCTTAACTCGTACATCCATAACCAAGACTCTATTGGGTAATCAAACTCTCTCTAGGTATGACTTTACAGTCCATACAAATCTTTCTATCTGCTTTCCTAATTAGGAAGAAATCAATCTGAGAGCATGTCACCCCACTTTTGTAGGTGATGAGATACTCCTCTCATTTCTTAAAACGTGTATTGGCTATAGTAAGATTGAAATCGAATGAAAAAAATCTAGGATAGATTTACCTTCAGCATTGACCTCCCCAGCGCCATATCCCCCATGCACACCCTCGTAGCCTCCAGAAGCACTCCCTATGTGACCATTTAGATCCCCCCTAGGAAAATCTTCTCTCCTAGTGGTATATCCTGAATTAAGCCTTCTAAATCCTCCCAAAATTCTACCTTAAGGTGTTCTTCCAACCCGACCTAAGGTGCATAAGTACTAATCACATTAAAGGTGTCTCGTTCGACTACAAATTTTAGGGCTAGGATCCTATTTCCTACCCTTTTTACATCCACAATGTCCTTCCAATACTAATCCACATGTTAATAAATAATTTATTTATGTTTATCTAATTACTAGCTGATATCAACGTTTTTAGAGATTAAATAATATTTGGAGAAAATTTTTAGTTGAATTAAGTTAGAAGTTATAATTGATTTATTTTTATTTAGCAAATTAATTAAAAATTTATACAACCCTAACAATATAAGATATATAAAGAATTACAATAATTATAGAAGATTTTTTTGCCATTTGGTGCGAACATAAAATTATCTCATGCTGCAGCAGCTGCAATGCGCGTCGTTGTGACCGCAGTTTGGAACCTTGTGTATGATACACAAGTAGAGGATAGAGATGAAACTACATCAAGTAATAAGAAGATAGAGAGGATGTGTCGACAAATATCTCAACTCCAAAAACTAGAGAAAGAAAGATAAACTCACAAAAGGAAAAAAAATCCTAACGTAATCCTTATCCTAACTATAATTTGACTTTTGTCAACTTTGTTTGAGCTCGTTCCCAGAAATATATATATATATATATTCACAATTTTCCAGGCAGAAGATCATGATGGAGATGAGCATTGGGATCCAGATTCTGACATGGACATTGATGGTGAACGGTATTTCACTTATAACTTCATACTAAATTTACTTATCATTAAGTATGATATGATTAGTGTGTCCTTTACCTCATTTATAGTGAGCTTCTCCCAAGCAAAGTAAAGAGAGACACTGCTGAACCTCAGCTCAATGATCTGGTATGTATGTTTCTCTGTTTTTGAAGTATTTAATTAAAATTTATTAATTTCTTGCATGTTGAGAGTCTATTATTAGTTGAACATATGATGGGTGTGGTTAGGAATTGTATATAAATCTACTTGCCTTTGCAACATCTTCAGGCAATATCTAAAATTAAATTTAATATACTCTTACTTATTTCAATGATACAACTATAATGTTTATATATTAACAAATCAACGGTACCTCCGTCCTTTGGCAATTCACTGTACAAATAAAGTAAGCATTATCCTGATGGAAATTCATCTAACCTCACTATTGAAATATTTCAAACCCCTAGAGACTTTTTTATAGTGCTCTCCCACACATTTAATTATGCCCATTTATTTAAGTTGTCCTGTAGTAGTTCACAAGTGGCTGAAGTCGTGGCTTGATATACTGCTTTCTGCACTTGATCATGCCCACAGTTTTCAATTGTGGCGGAGCACTCACCAGATGCTATGGTGAGGTCATTGCATCGCTGATGATTTGGGGTGCAACCCTCGTGGCAAAAGGGGATGGGGTTTTTTAGGGATTTCAATGCAAATTAGCATGGTAATTAAACCGACCACGGCTTGACCGGATCGAAGGCTCAGATCCTGCTCGTGACCCCCCTGAACCGCGCCGCAGAGAACCGACCAAAACCGGCCGGTCCAGGGTCGAACCGGTTTTGTTTTTTTTTGTTTTTGAAATTTTTAGTTGCCTTTATATTAAAAAGAAAATCGATTTTGGTCTCAATAGGACTTGAACCGGCCAAAACCGGCCGGTCCAGGGTCGAACCGGTTTTGTTTTTTGTTTTTGAAATTTTTAATTGCCTTTATATTAACAAGAAAATCGATTTTGGTCTCGACAGGACTTGAACCTCTGTCCTCAAAGCCACAATAAGCCATCTTATCACTAGGCTACATGTTATTTCGTGTGTAAATTGAAATGTTATATATATATATATATATATATATATATATATTTGGTATATATATATATTTAAAAAATAATTTTATTAGTTCCAGGACATGTTATTTTGTGTATAATTACCTGAACCCTGACCTTCTCTGGTTCAATGCCCGGTCCGGTTTTAATTACCTTGCAAATTAGGGTTCAAAAATAAAACCTCTTTTTCTCTGGAAACAAAAATCACGCAGAAACCTCCTGTCGCAAAAAGGTAAAGCTCACGACCGAAGCTCCTCCCGTTGCCACCGCATCTTTCCGGCCACTGCCGGTCGTTCTCTTGCCTCCATCGCGTCTGTTTCTTCTTCTCCTTGCTGCGCTGCAGGTTGCCCACTTTTTCTCGTTTGTGCTTTGTTTTGCACTTACCCAGTGTGTTTTGCCCACTTCATTCTATTATGTTTTTCCACTATTCGAACTATTCTTTCTATTGATTTTTCTTTTCCTTTTAGCGATTCTTTATTAGTTTTAACCATGGCAACTCCACAAAAAGACAGCACTTCAACAGCTGCATCTTTTTACTGATTCTTTCTTTCTTCATTCTTGTTTTGCTTAAGAGCTGTGACTTTTTATTGCTAATTATGAATATTTCATGAGTTCTCAATAATTTGTTTTATTTTTCAGCATTTATGTGTTTATAATATTATTTTTTTCTTTCTAATTTCTATAAATTATTTTAGAATAGCAGCCATCCCGCGACATTCTATATCGTTGTCCCAGTTTCGGGGTTAGCCGCTCGACGCCGCTATATGGGATTGACAATTATGATCTTGCCACAACATTTTGTTTTTTGCTTTTCCAAAAGATCGAGTTATCATCAACAAATACACAATACCCAGAAGTAGATCTCCAATCCGTGGGAGAGCCTGCCCAATCCACACATGAATATCCCACAATTTATGTTTGTCCTAGTGTTCCTTTAATATATTTCAAAATGCGAATTATAGCATCCCAATGTCCTTCATAGGAAGAGCAAATAAATTGACTCATCACACTAACTACAAAAGACATAGACATACCTCGAATGAGTTACAGTAAGATAATTCAGTTTTCCGACCATTCTCCTATACCTATCTAGGTGTGATAGAGGCTCCCCTGACTTGGAAGAAGTTTGGTATTAGGATCGATAGGAATGTCCACGTGCTTAGCATTCATCAATCTTGTTTCCTCTAAAATATCCATTACATACTTCCTCTAAAAAACCATAATGCCATTTGTTAGAAAGCATATTTAACATGTGCTTATTATGAAATTAATAGGTGCTAGTAATTAGGGATGTAGTTACACAAATCAATGATTTGATTTGATCCTTTGTAATTATTACATGATTGTATCTTGAGATTATAAATAAGACCAATGTGTGATCATAGGACACACAACATTCCTTCTCAATATTTCATCTTTTACACCATTTTTGGGTTGCGCCACCTCTATACCCAAGAATAACGTAGTCTGCCAAGATATTTAGTTTGAAAATCATTGAAAAGATGATGCTTTATCTGACATTCCATGGTGATCACTACCGGTAATAACAATGTCGTCAACATATACAATCAAGTAAATACATCCTACAGCTCAATAGAGTTAGAAAACTGAGTGATCAACCTCTCTGAGTCATACTAAATTGTTGACCTACAATGCTAAATTTGCCAAACCATGCCCTGGGAGATTGTTTGAGGCCATATAGGGATTTATGGAGTCGAAAAACCAATCCTAATGACTCCCCTTCAACAACAAATAAAGGAGGTTGCTCCTTGTAAACTTCTATGAGATCACCTTGAAGAAAAGCATTTTTTATATCAAGGTGGTGTAGAGGCCAGTGACGAATAGAAGCAATGAAGTATAGCCTGGCAAATGTCATTTTGGCCATAAGGGGAGAAAGTTTCACCACAGTTTAGGCCATATATCTGTGTGTTGCCTTTGGCAACCAAATTGGCTTTGAGCTTATCAACTTTACCATCAAGCCCAACTTTAACGGTGAAAACCCAACGACGACCTACAATTGTCTTGCCTAGTTGGAGGGGAACGAGTCACAGGACCACTACTTTGAATGACACATCTCATCAACAATAGCTTGTCTCCATCGAAAATGATTTTTTGGAATAAACAAAGAAAGACAAGCATAATGCAAAGGAGAGAAATGGTGATAACTTAAAGTAAAATAATGAGGAGATGGATTCCTAATTGATCGTTTACCTTTTCGAAGTGCAATAGGAACATCAAGCTCAGGAGGCAGTGCTAAAGGGGTTGGAGCATTTGGATTCGGAGGACAGGTGTTCCCATCACTAGCGGTGGTGGTAAAGGTGGATGTGGCCGACGTTGATACACATGGAGGAGGTGGTTCTTGCGGAATAAGAGACAATTCTGGATGGTGAAACTCAATTGGTACAGAAGGTAAAGGAATCGGTGATGTAGGTGAGATAGGCTCGGATGTAGGTGGAGTAGTAGACACAAAGGAATAGACTCAAAGAAGGTAACATCAGACGAAGAGTAAAAGAGTATCATTTGTAACCTTTGTGAGACTGAGTTTAGTCTAAGAAGACACTTATGAGAGCGAGGCAAAAGTTTGTCAAGACCCATACAAAACATGCTGACCCAAGGACTCGAGGAGGTAAGGGGTAAAGGGTTTGATGGGGGAATAAAACAAAGTGAGGTATTTGGTTATTAAGTATCGATGGCGATGAGGGCATCTTGTTTACAAGGTAACAAGCAGTAAGCACATCACCCCAAAATCGATGTAGAACATTTCGATGAAGCAAAACATGTTTCAGTGGTTTCAATAAAGTGTTTATTTTTATGTCCAGCAACCCGATTTTGTTGAGGAGTATGAGTACAAGATGTTTGATGAAGGATGGCAAGAGAAGCCATAAAATTTTGAAATTCATTAGATAAATATTCTCAGGCATTATCACTTTGTGAAGGGTGAATCGGAACACCAAAATTTTTTATTTGTTGATAAAAAGACTTGAAGACAGCAAACAACTTAGAACGATTCACTAGGGGTGGCAATATCATCCATTTATCCATCTACAATGGACCCATGCTTCGATCATCATTCTTAGGTAGACGCAATAATCCCTCCACAGAGTCACTCGAATATGATAAGAATTCCAACGTCATCTGAATCAAGTCAGTATCTAATCTTTAAATTAAATTAAACAAAAAAGGAGTATGTATGGTATGAAATAATAATATTATTATATTAATTTTTTACATAACGTGGAAAATAAACAGTAGATTCACAACCACCAATAGGAGATTCTACAGGGTATTTAGAAGTTTTTTTAATGTTTTGAAGCAAGCATGAAGGCCACAATTAAATCCATTTTTAATTAACTAAAATTCAAGTAATCAAAAGTTCCCATTGAGAGAGGGGAGGGAGTGAGGAGAGAGATGGGAGAGAGAGGAGAGAGTGGAGAGGAGAGAGATGGGAGAGAGTGGAGAGGAGAGAGGGGGAGGGGAGGGGGAGAGAGAGATAGGGAGAGAAGGGAGAGAGAGAGAGAGAATAGAGGGGAGTAAAATATTTTTTTATGATTAAAAATAATTTTTTGTGATTAAAAATATTTTGTGGTTGAATTGGATATCCATCCATAAAAAATTTGTTAACGGATAGGTTGGATGGTTTTTTTTTAGATGGATGATGGATGAATTGGATTTTCTTGATGAAACTTTAGTAGATGGTAAATGGATAAATGGATTTTTCCAATCCATCCATTAGGATCCATAAAAAAATTCATCAAATCCATCCATTTTGTCACCCCTGCGATTCACCATTAAAAATAACCAAGTACATCGAAAATAATTATCAATAAATGTCACAAGATATTTGAATCCTAAAGTGGACACAATACGACTTGGACCCCATACATCACAATGAACCAAAGAAAAAGGGAAGTAGCCCAATGGTTGACACGATTATGAAAAGATCTCCAAACATGTTTTCCGAACTGACATGACTCATAAGATAAGGTAGACAGTTTTGAAAGACAGTGTTGTGAAGATTAGTCTTCACCCTTCCTCGTAAAGAGGTGATTCTTGAATTTCGCCTGGTTTTCAGTGACAAATTTTGGGCTTTCTAATCTTTCACATTTTCCAGTGAAAATGATGGTGGTTTCATTTCTTAATTTTGTTTTCGCAACACCAAGTTGGTTACAGGTGCGTTTTACCATGCACCACTTGTTTGGTGTTGCATGGATGGACCGAGGGGCAAAATTGTAATCCACTTGCAAAAACAAAATAATAAAAAAAACAGAAGTAAGAATTCCCTAGCATGGTGGATTGCGGTTGTATATTCCACGATGGGGGTTTTGAGTGCTGGCGGCGTTCCAGTGAACAAAGGATCGGTGGCGGAGGTGTCACGTTGTGCTGTGAGCGGCAGGCATGCGATGGAGTGGATTAGACTTGATTCTTTCTTCTGGGAGCAAAATTTCTCACAATTTCACTTGTGTACCTCTTTCTTGTTCTCCCTCTTCATGATTATAAAAAACTATAGCTGAAATGTGGATTATAAAGTGATTAGATAAAGCTTTATTAGAGTTATTGCTCCAATTGCAAGTTTCACTCAATTTTTAATTACTTTTGTGAATTGAACTTGCCATAACACAAACAAGAACCAACTGTTGGAAAAAATGGTTGCTAAATCAATAAATATTAGAATAAATTCTCACAATAAAATTAACATAAAAACAAAGAAAAATAAGTAGCAATTAAATAATATAAAACACATAAAAATAGACTTATCGAGTTTGGCTGAGGCGTGCAAAGCACTGGGTTTAAGAGTATTTTGCCACCACGAGTAAATTATTCGATGCAATTGGTCTCAAGACTAATACCCTCCAGGATACAACAGCCACTTCTTGCTGGCACTATACTTGAATTAACAAGGGCACAGGAACAACTTTTGGATGCTTTCAGAAACAAAAAAAATATAAGAACAAGAGAAGAGAAAACTTCATGATTTTTAATTACTTTTGTGAATTGAACCTTGCCACAACACTAACAAGAACCAACCACCGCAACTCCATTTCACTATGAGCCATCATACCCGATGCAAAACTCACTGGACCCACGACCCACCAAACCTCAACGGGTAGGCGATAAGAGTGATGGCGTCACAATATTAGGTGATATTGAGGAACATGCGCATGGCGAGGTTGACATGTCGGTAAGGAATGGGAGAGCGTTACTTTTGTGAATTGAACCTTGCCACAACACAAACAAGAACCAACCACCGCAACTCCATTTCACCATGAGCCATCATACCCGATGCAAAACTCACTAGAGCCACGACCCACCAAACCTCAATGGGTAGGCGATAAGAGTGATGGCGTCACAATATTAGGTGATATTGAGGAACATGCGCATGGTGAGGTCGACATGTGGGTAAGGAATGGGAGAGCGTATAGTTTGGGGGGAAGAAGTTGGGGCCTGTGATGAAGATGGATATGCTTCTATAGTGACACCACTGCTTCTTGTTTGCGCATTTCTTTTCAAAACAAGCACCTGGTGTCGGAAGGGTTTATGAAGAAGGGTTGTGTTCAACCAACATTCAACCAACCACGAATCCTTGAGCTCACCCACATGCGAAGTCATTGCTTCCCGCTCAAGCACGACCTCCGTGATTCCAACATATGGGGGAAGAGGGTTGTGGGGAGGCTCTCAATTGTCCATTTTAGCCTTTTTATCAGTCAATAAATTGACCCTTGATTCAAAAAGTATGAACTTCTAATGGTTGTGCTTTTATATCCATCCATGTACCATTTCTTGTATCGTGCACTCATGGCCCGTTGAGTAACACCTTTGTGAATTGCATTGTTTTGTGCAATCCTCGGACTGCTAATAATACTTTCTGCCTCTCTTGAAAACTATTATATTAATTTACACACACTAACTCGTGATATGGAACTTAATACAATTTGTATTTTGTAATGCTGGCTTACCATCCCAGGAGGACCAGAAAAGAACTGGAGAGCACTTGAGGGCCTCTGATACTGCAGTAGCTGAAACATGCATGAAGGTGAATTTCATAACATAACGCACAGATGCATAAACATCAAATGTATGCAGACATAAATATGACTGCATTTTATTATAAGCGTGTCGTTACTATAAAACTTCTACTTACTGAATTTGGTTCTTGTAGGCTTTAGATATTTGTTCTCAGCAAGTTGATGAGAAAGATAAAGAGAATACTGTGAATGATTTGGCCAGAGAGACGGATATGAAGTGATTGGTGAACTGTTAGTTTAATGATCCGTTTGTGATGTCGCATTTCCCAAAATAATTGAGATGTGGCTGTTGCTTGGTTCCATTGTTATCATCATTGCTTACATGCCTGATATAAGGGCAAGCTTGCAAATTTAAGGGTTTTTTTTGTATCACACGACAACTGGTTTCTTTACCCAAGAAGTTGCATTTTGTTACAAAATAGTAATTAGGTTATAATGTTTTATTGAAGGGGGCTGAAATCTCTCTGAAACAAATAACATAAATGTGAGAAAAAAAATGAAAAAAAAAATCATGAAAAAATTGAAAAAACAGAAAAATGTTAGGAATAAATGTAATTTATAAAATTTCATATCGTTATGTATTATTTAAGTGAAAAAAATGCAATATTTTTCTACAAATTATTGTGTAACAGTTTTGAATTCTTTTTCAAACCAGAGTATTATTTTTTTCATTTATTGTTTTGAGTAATGCTAGCGGCAAACGTTGTGACACTCGCCAATAAGCACACGCTCATACAGTAAGCCACGTCAAACACTTTTTAAAACTGGCTACCTGTATGCCGGCTTCACAAGTTGGTTACTTTTAACGCTTTTATTTTTTTAATCTCAGTTGAGCGTCATTTTTGCCACGTTTCTTCTCCATTCAACTGTTACCAAACTTTCATCCAACAACACCACCACTTCAAATTAGCCATCACAAACAGCCACAAGACTCACCACCAACTTCGCTTCTTCCCCCTGACCATCGTTTGCTGCACCGTTCAGTTGCTATCCTTCTCGTTTGGGAACAGAGCCGCCCCTCTGTCAACGAAGGAAGGTGGGGAGATTGTCTGTCACTTGTTCTCTCTTTCTTCTCTCATCTCTTTCTCTATTTCCAACTCTTACTAGTTTTTGGCATAGGTGGAGTCAAAGTGGGTGGAGCATTCTGGTGGTGGAGGTAAGAACAAAGGGGTTCTTTATTTTTGCTGTTATGGTGAATGTTTCAGTGAGATCAAATCACCACTACGCGTTCTTGTTGTCGAAGATAGGCGATGGATGGCTCATGGTTATAGGTACATGGTGATGCTGCAGGAAAAAAAAAAGTGGACAAACCCCCTTTTGTTGTATTGGAGTGATGCATTTATAGTGGTTGAGGAAATGTTTGTTTGATGGTCATGTTGTTCTCTGATTGTTTTTCCTTTGATTTTGAATGGATTATGGATTTGGTTGCTATGAAGGTTATAAAGAATGGATAAAGGAGTCATGGAGAAGAAGAAGAGAGGTATCAGTCGTCTTTGAAATGGCTTAATGTATAAACACATGGGATGTTGAAACTGTTCAATGCCTTTTAAATGATTAAAAAAAATATTAAAAAGCAACTTAGATAGTGGGTAACCGATCAAAGAATTAAAAAAAGGATTGACGTGGCATGATATGCAAGCCAGTGTTTCTTAGCGTGTGTTAGAGCGGCTGTTCTTAGCATTCCTCTATTATTTTTTTCAATGATATAGAAAACCCGTAATCATAAAATAAAAAATAAAAATGAATAACTTTCTCTATAAAAAAAGTGGACTATAACTCCTAAACTAAAACACACAACTGAGTGGCTCCCGCTTCCTCGTCTGGTAGACTAGTATGTCCCCATTGGCATTCTGTGCTAAGGTCAATGCCAGTCGTGCCAGCTCCATGCCTTCTGTTACCACGAGGTATTAGTCAATCATCTTTACAGGATCTCAAATACCATCCTTTACTTCCCCTACCGTTGACTATATACAATATTAGAGTTTACGCAATATATCTTAAAATAAAGACGGTAGATTTAATTTCAAATCACATGTATCGCTGAATTTGTAGCACTGACAGAACTAGATGTGTTAGGTGGTGCTGGCACCTCCAAGCGGAACATGCTCTCTGGCAGGTGTAAGTGTATGAGATGACCCTACTGATCATCCCCTAAACAACAATATCTCATGAAATGCCTAGGGAGTCGTTAGTCAACTCATCAATTACTTTTTCAGAAAAGGTTGAACTAGACCTGCACCCCTTTAGAGCAGTTGGTAATTACTGCCAGAGATGATCAACGAGTCTACTTTAGAGCAGTTGGAGAGTTTTGGGATTCTGCAACTCATGGAAAATAGGTAATTACTGCCATAGCTTTGATGTTGCCTGTAGTCATCAACAAAGGCACCATTGCAAATGCCTTGTTACGATGAAGGGTTGATATATGCGACTGGTTGGGAAAACAACTATAGTGGATGGCTAAAGATTCTTGAGGATTTGTTCGAAGACCCTAAAGATCTCAAGGCCTCTAATCTGAAACCAAAGGCTAGGGTTCTTCATCAGCTGATGATGAAGCATGTGTTATCGAACTCTAGTTCAAGAGATACAATGAACAATGCCCATAAATTTTCTATTATGCACATCATAAAGCGAAAGAGGATGAATCTTCCAACATTCATCTTTGATTTCATCTTTGAATATATGCAACATTAACCATGTGAAACATAAAAGGGAAACACTAAAGCTAGTCACCCTGGAATTCTCTATGGAATCCTCATTTATAGAATCATGGAAAATCTAGGAGTGATTACTCAGCTGAGAACCAAGTCTGAAGAAGTTCAAGCAATATACTTGGATAGATTAAAGTATGGCACAACGCCTCATTTTGGCAAGTCCAATTTTGAGAAAATGGGGATTTCTATTGCAGCCACACTTTTGAAGGTGACGCTTGAAGACGGTTTGCTTAAAGAGCTACATGGTGATGTTGTTCCCGCAACTGGTGTGACAACCAAGCCTTCCATACAGGCTACTACTGTTCTTATTGGACCAGTTATCAAGTCTAAAGCACCAATGAAGAGAAAGAAGACTGGTTTTGATGTTGTGTATAGTGATGTTGGACCTGAACAACCTGGTAAGAAAGTGAAGACGGTTGCAAAGAAAAGTGTATGGGTTGAAATATTAGGATCTTCTGATGATGATGACAAGATCATCCGTGCAAGTTTAAAGGCTAGTGTAGTACCAAAGGTTGTGTCTACACCTGAGGTAATCACTCCATAAGCACATATCAGTGTAACTATTGAAGGCGTGTATGCTCAAGAGGGTGTGTCTGATCCAACACCTATATCAGACGCATTTCCAAAACCAAAGAGGAGGAGAAGACTAGTGAAGAAAAACCAGTTTGATTTACCTCCCCCTCAACTTGGAAAGAAATCCAAGGTACTTGACACGTCCCTTTACTGAGATTGTTCTTGTTGAACAAAATATTTCTCTTGTAGAAAATGTGTTTATGGATGAATATATTTATGTTCATGGTGATGAACATGTTTTTGATCATGTTGATGATTCTATTACTCATGATGAGGCACTTGTTACCTTTGCTGCTCTTATTTCTGTTGCAACCCTGCAACTGTTTCACTTGGAAAAGTTTTATCCAGAATTCTTCTACCCCTCTTCTCACCTAAAGATCAATCTTCTCGTCAAAGCCAAACACAAACAACAAACCAAACACAACCCCTTTATCTTTTCCAATATATGTCCATACATGAACCGTATGTTGTTCATAAACCTGCTCTAGGTTTGAAAGTTATCGTTGTACCACCTCTTGGTATGGATCATTGCACTATCCAAGTGAAACTGTTAATACACCAATTTGTCTATTTTTATAGGACATTTTTAGTATTTAAATATATCATTTTACAGTAATCTAAGCACAAAGGTACTCATTTATGCCCTATTATGCAGAAATATCATAAAGACGCCACTCGGAGCAAAAGATACGAAAAATAATAAAAAACTGGCTAGTTTTGGAGAGTTATAGCACTACTGGACAAACAGTACGACCTGACCTACAAGCGGTACGGCCGTACCTAGAGCAGAACTTCAGTAAGGGCGTACCCCCTTAGTCTGTACCACCGGACGCCGATAAAATAGTTCAGTACGGCCATGCCTAAGTCAGTACGGCCGTACACAAGTGATGTCAGGGCTGCAACTCGCATGGGTACGGGACAGCGTCATGATCGAAGCTCGGTATGGCCGTGTATATATGCGGTACGGCCGTACCCCGTCTCTAAATAGTGCAGATTTGAAGCCAGATGACTTAGTTCGCAACCTAATCTAAAAATAGGGGCTCTTAACCTTTTCTAGAGACCTTTTGACGAATTCCCAAGTCAAGAGCCCCCTGTTGAGAATTATTCACAATACCATACAATTGGAGTGAATCTTGGATCATTGGAGCTTCCCATCAATTCTGAATTGCTGCCGGAGTTCGTGGAGACGTGAGGAATACACAAGAGATCACCGTCTTAGCGAAAGGGTGTCCCAGTTCTATTAACTCATGTCTTTTAGGAGTTTGGATTTACTTTACTTTCTTTTGTTGCATAACATTATGAGTAGCTAATTCCATCACCAGAGGTGATGAGAGATCTTTTACAATGTTCTTGATATCTATTTAATTGCTATTTTGAGTTCATTATTATCCTTATAAATGTGTTGATTCTAGTATGCTTAATCTCATAGGGAGTAGCTAACCCTTATAAAATTAGTTAATTGTGGTAACATGATCATAGTTAACTAGTGGAACTCTAGGGTCACATAATTCGCCTTCTATGCCAGATAGGTTATTGCTTATTTCCAATCAGTTATTAGATTAACAAACTTGCATGTGCTTAATGTTCTTTCTTTTAATTACCTTCTAGGACCAAACAGAATAATTAGTTAGGAGGAAGACTATTACAAGCTAGGTAGCCCTTAGTAATTTAGAGCGAGAGGTTGGCATTCGATAAGGTAATACAATTCATGATAGCAAGGAAATAGATTCGGGATCTAGTATTAGTAAACCCGGTTCCCCTTGGTTTCTCCTATTCAATCTTGCTCTAATCATTTCAATTCAAAGTTTTAGTCTAATTTTCCTTAGTTTTCTATTCAATCCCAATCTAATTATTTCGTTAGCTTAAAGAATTAAAGATCTTTATTACACTGGTACTTGCGCATTCCCTGTGGGTTCGACATTCGGAGTCCTAATTATACTCAACTATTATTATGAGTTACGATCAGGTGCTCTTGCCTGAGCCGCAACAAGTTTTTAGCGCTGTTACCGGAGAGTGTTTTAGCAATATTGGTTCAACAAGATCTTAATCACTTTAAGCATTTTTATTTTATTTTCTGTTTTACTACTTTATAACTATTTTATTTATATTAATTATCATCTTTGTACTCAGGCATCGCAATGGAAGAAGAGTCAGAGCTCACTCTCGAAGAGTACTTTTATGCTTCTGTTGAAATTCAGGATAGCATAAACGGCCTAGCCATTAGGCGGCATAACTTGGAATTTAATCCTGCCTTAATCAAGCTAGTGTCTACAGTACAAATTTCGGGGCTACCTTCGGAAGACCCACATGCCCATCTCAAGAGCTTCCGAAGAATACTTAACACTGTTAAGTATAATGGAGTCCCAGCAGAAGTTATTAAACTAACTCTATTTCTATTCTCATTGCAGGGAAAATCTCAAGTTTGGCTAGACTCTTTGGCACCAAACTCAATCATCACTTGGGAGGATCTGGAGAGCAAATTTCTCCAGAAATATCTATCTTTAGCCAAATTTGCCCAGATAAGAGCAAAAATAACTAGCTTCAAACAGCCTGAGTTAGAGCCAATGCACGAAGCTTGGGAGCGTTTTCAAGAACTACTTAGAGGTTTTCCACACAAGGAATTCGCTACATGGCAATTGGTTCACATTATCTAAAATGGATTAAATGCACAAAGTAAAGCTGCCATAGACGTTGCTTATGGGGATCTCTGGGAATAAGAAGACCCTCTGAAACGCTAGAAATCATTAAAGAGATGGCTCAGAACGATGCTCAATGGTCTTCGAAAAGGAAACAGATTGATCCGAAAATAGGAGACTATGGGAAGCAAACTCCCTTATCTTTAAAAGCTAAGGTGGATGCACTTACTGAAAAATTCGAAGCCTTGTTAGCATCTTATGCTCATATCAGAACTTCAAGGAAGCCTTCAACAAATGAGGATGCAATTGTGAAGGTTAATTTTATAGGCACCGAGATGGTAGTTCTTGCTCAAATAATAACAATCCGGTGTGAAAAAACCAAGGCTCATTTTTGCAGGTTCAAGCTCGAAGGAAGGGATACCCAGGCCATCTTGCAGTAATTCAAGGATGCATGAAAGAAATTGATGAAAGGTTTAAGCATCTAGAAAAATTGGTAATAACAAATGCAGAAAGTCAGAAACAATTGGCAGAGCAATTAGCCCTCTTGATAAGCCATATGTCCAAGAAAAAGGAGAGGACACATACCCAAGAAATGCAATCTAATTTAATAACTACAAGGGGAGGGACAGTGCTCGCGAGGCCATCTGAGAAGAGCAAGGAAAAAGCCATATCCACTCAACCCCAAGAAAAATCACCTGCTCCGACCGAAGAAAGAGAGACAAGGAACAAGGAGCTGAGAAAGAACAGCTAACAATACCGATCAATCCACCTGACATAACTCCTATTGTGCCATCCCCACATAGATTGAAGAACGACTTGCAGGACCCCCAATTTGCAAAATTTTTAGAAGTCCTGAAGCAGCTAACTATCAATATACCATTCGTGGAAGCTATCTCTCAGATGCCTAGATATGCTAAATTTTTGAAGGATATCCTAGCCAACAAGAAAAAGCTAGAGGAATTATCCACTATTCGATTAAGTGAAGAGTGCTCAGCCATAATCCTGAGAAAGCAACCTCCTAAAATGAAGGATCCAGGGAGTTTTACAATACCATGCACAATTGTAAATTCTTATTTTGAAAAAGCTCTTTGTGATTTAGGATCTAGCATAAATTTAATGCCTTTATCTATTTTTCAGCGACTTGGTTTAAAAGAAGTCAGACCCACAAGACTTCAATTACAGCTGGCAGACAGGTCTGTAGTGCACCCAAAGGGGATAATTGACGATGTCTTGGTAAACGTAGAAAAATTTATTTTTCCAGCTGACTTCATAGTTCTAGACATGGAAGAAGATAAGGAAGTACCCCTTCTTTTGGGAAGACTGTTTTTAGCAACAGGAAAAACAATCATTGATATTCACCAAGGAAAGCTTACATTACGGCTTGATGATGAAGAAGTTGTTTTCAGCGTGTTTGATTCGTTAAAAACACCTGGTTCTCACTCTTGTAATTTTATAGACACTTTAATAGAAACTTTTATAATGTCTCCTGATTCGCAGGTACACTTACTTATAGACCCCCTAGAAAAAAATTTAACTTGCAGTAAAGAAGTCATCACAGATGAAGAGGAAATTAAAGAGGAATTTCTTGCACTAGATGTAGGCATGGAACCAAGGTCATGGAACGGGGTGCAGCGATTTGAGAGATTAGATAAACCCAAAAAGACTGCAGTCAAATCATCTCTAGAAGAGCCACCTGAGCTGAAATTAAAACCGTTACCCGCTAATCTTAAATATGTATTTTTACACCCACCATCATCCTTACCAGTTATCATTTCATCTTCTTTAACAGGTTCGATGGAGGAAAAGCTTCTAAGGGTCCTGCGGGAGAACAAAGCAGCATTTGGATGGAGCATCCATGATATAAAAGGAATAAGTCCCACAATTTGTTCCCCCAGGATTTATATGGAGATAGATCACAAACCTAAAGTGCAACCTCAATGAAGTCTCAGTCCAAATCTGAAGGAAGTTGTCAAGCAGGAAGTTATTAAATTACTTGATGCTAACATTATTTATCCTATTTCTGATAGCCCTTGGGTAAGTCCTGGGTAGTAGTTCCTAAAAAAAGGACGAACCACAGTTATGGAAAATGAGCAAAAGGTGTTAATTCTAGTTTGGAAACTGACTAGATGGCGTATGTGCATCGATTACAGAAAACTAAATGAGGCCACCAGGAAAGATCGCTTCCCTCTCCCTTTTATTGACCAAATGCTTGAAAAATTATCTGGCCATGAGTTTTATTGCTGTTTAGATGGTTATTCTTGTTATATGCAAATTTCTGTAGCTAAGGAAGACCAAGAAAAGACTACTTTTACATGCCCTTATGGGACATTTGCATGTAGAAGAATGCCCTTTGGTTTATGCAATGCCCCGCAACATTTCAAAGATGCATGATGTCTATTTTTTTTGATATTTTAGAAAATTGCATTGAGATATTTATGGATGATTTTTCAGTGTATGGATCCACATTTGATGTTTGTTTGCATAATTTGGAACTTGTGCTAAAAAGATGCATAGAAACAAATCTAGTTCTGAATTGGGAAAAGTGTCAGTTCATGATTTCGGAATGCATAGTCTTAGGACACAAAATTTCTCAAAAAGGCATTGAAGTTGATCTAGCAAAAATTGAGGTCATTTCGAAATTACCACCTCCAAATTCAGTTAGAGCTATTAGAAGCTTCTTAGGACATGCTGGCTTTTATAGAGATTTATAAAAGATTTTTCACAAATTGCAAAACCCCTTTCTAGCCTTTTAGTGAAAGATGTACCATTTGAATTCTCTGAAGCTTGCCTAAAAGCTTTTGAAACTTTAAAGTTTATATTAATAAATGCTCTTATTGTGATAGCGTCTGATTGGTCTATTCCTTTTGAGCTAATGTGTGATGCTAGTGATTCGTGGTTGGTGCAGTGTTGGGACAAAGGAAAGACAAAATTTTTCATACTATCTATTATGCTAATAGGACGTTGGACGAAGCACAGCGAAACTACACTACTACTGAAAAGGAAATACTAGCAGTTATATTTGCAGTTGATAAATTGCGTTCTTAGTTAGTCATGTCTAAAATCATAATTTATACTGATCACTCTGCTATTAGACATTTACTTGCCAAACAGGATGCAAAACCAAGACTAATCAGATGGATCTACTGCTTCAAGAATTTGACATCGAAATCAAGGATAAGCGAGGTGTAGACAATGTCATCGCAGATCACCTTTCTAAGATAGATGCAGCAGTAAGACCACCTGAAAAAGAGCGAATTCAAGAAACATTTCCAGAAGAGCATCTATATGCTACACCATGGTATGCTGATTATATTAACTATTTAGCCGGTAAGGTGCTCCCACCCAATTTAACATATGTGCAGCTTAAGAAATTCTTTTCTGATGTTAAACATTATTTCTGGGATGAACCTTATTTATTTAAGACTTGTGCCGACAGAATAATTAGAAGATGCATCCCAAAAACAGAATACCAATCTATATTAGAGCACTGTCACTCTAGAGAAATAGGGGGCCATTATGGACCTACACGTACAGCTCAGAAAATCTTAAATTTTTTTCTGGCCTACCTTATTTAAAGATGCTCATAAATTTGTCAAAGCTTGTGACCCCTGTCAAAGAAGCTGAAATATCTCTAGAAAATAAGAAATGTCTCTTAATAATATTCTGTTTTGTGAACTTTTTGATATATGGGACATTGACTTCATGAGACCTTTTCCTAAGTCTAATAACAACATGTATATTTTAGTGGCAGTAAATTATGTCTCCAAATGGGTAGAAGCAGCATCGTTACCAACTAACGACGCTCGAAAGGTGGTCAGATTTTTGAAAAAGAATATTTTCACTAGATTTGGAGCTTATAGTGCAATAATTAGTGATGACATAATTCATTTTTGCAATAAACAATTTGACAACCTCTTAGCAAAATATGGAGTCAACCATAGAGTAGACACACCTTACTATCCCCAGACCAGTGGCCAAGTAGAAATATCTAACAGGGAAATGAAGAAAATCCTAGAAAAGACTGCTAGTGCATCAAGAAAAGACTGGTCTTTCAAACTTTGTGATGCTCTATGGGCATATAGAACTGCTTTCAAAACCCCTATAGGAATGTCACCATATAGACTAGTGTTTGGAAAAGCTTGTCACCTCCCTGTCGAATTAGAGCACAAAGCTTACTGGGCTACCAAATTTCTAAACTTTGATATGTAGATGGCAGGTGAGCATCGATTATTACAAATAAATGAGATGGACGAATTTCGATTGGAAGCTTAAAATTGTACAAGGAACGTACTAAGAAGCTGCACAACCAACGCATCCAAAAGAGAAGCTTTCAAATTGGAGACAAAGTATTAGTATACAAGTCTCGACTTCGGCTATTTCCAGAAAAACTCAAGTCCCGTTGGTCAGGTCCCTATGAAGTAATACAAGTCTTTCCATATGGAACAATAGAAGTGGTTGCTAAAGATGGATCCACCTTCAAGGTGAATGGACAGCGAGCAAAAATCTATGTTGCAGGAACACCCAGGGACACATTTACTGTCTTCCTGCAACTACCAACCACTTAAAGCAACACGTCAAACTCGTGATGTTAAACAAGCGCTTTACAGGAGGTAACCTGTAGACTTCTACTTAGTATTTATCATTTATTTTTAAATTTTAATTCGTTTATTTTTCCAGTTTGACTCTCAGTCTTCAAGACACTCAATGGAACTGAACATGATGGCATAGAAGCACCGAATTCCCCTGAAATTTGCTCATGATATTTTTCAGAGGAGAGTCTCTTTCCACACTCTTTTTATAGCACTTACTTTTCTTTTTATCTTTTTGTGCTTGCTTTAACTTAGTCGCAGTGGGGACACTGCTAGAAATAAGTGTGGGCAGGGAATCTTAAATTATGCTTATTACTTGGCTGTGCTTAAAACTGCTTATAATTATAGAATAACTTTAAATTTTTGCTGAATTAGGGGCTATACAAAAAAAAATTATTTTATGACAACTTTTGGTTGAATCAATTCGTTGCTAGTATTGGAATTTGCTGAAAATTAGCATTGAAGTTCTGTGAGTTTTGACTTTCTGTGTAAGACATTAAATGTGAGTTTTGATCCTGAAATAAGAGGCCACATCATGCTTTTGCCTCTTTTCCTTGTTGAGTGATATTTTTCTGTGAATGTGCATTCTAGAACTTGTGCTGAGACCATTACGAAACGAATATGAATTTATTTGCATGTGAATTTGGAAAGGGCAATTTTTAGGAATTCTTCAGGCCACTACTAGTTTGAATACATCATACCACTAGTTGCCCACTTTTGTGCCTAAAAGTATTTTATTTAATTTCTTTGGTACCCTTCTTGTTACTATTGATTATTTTCTGTGAAGGCAACCTTAGAATACAATTTTTATTTGAGAGCAATTAGTGGCAAAAATCAAAAGAATAATGTTTTGAATCCCTTTTATATGTTTACAAAAAAAAGGCTTATCAATTTATTCCCCTCCTAGTTCTTAAAAATGATTGACTGCTGCATAAATGCATGAAGGGAGGAAATGAAAAAGAAAAGAAAGAGCATTGAATAGAAAAGAAAAATCATTCATCATGGTCATGCCTTCATAATTTGTAAAAAGAAAGAAATTATTGATTGAACAAAATCTGGGATTCTTGTCTGCTCTTGAAAGTGAAAAAGAATTAGGTTGCTTGTTTTGGTTGATTTGTTTCTGACCCTTTACATGACATTTTCTTTCTTTTATCATACCAAACATTATTACCTTGGCCCTATTACAACAAATAAAAGACCCTCATTCCTCTTTTGGATGTCTTATAGATTCTAATAGTAGAGTTTTTGGTCAATGTATAAGTCTATGGTAATGCTACTTCGTTTGAAAAATCTGAGTGTTACAAACTATACCTACAAACACTTTGAGTTTGGTGAGAGTGTGACTTGAGAATCACTTGTTGTTGGCTTACTTGAACTTACATCTCTAATTGGACATTCTGTTTACTGGCATGTTTTGTGATATCATATTGTTGTCTTACTTATATTTTTGCCCCTATTAAGTGGAAATAGTTTTTCTTACTATAGTTAACTAAGTAGTTTGTTTGAGGGCAAGCAAAGCTCAAGTGTGGGGATGTGTTAACACACCAATTTGTCTACTTTTATAGGGCATTTTTAGTATCTAAATATACCATTTTACACTAATCTAAGCACAAAGGTACTCATTTATGCCCTATTATGCAGAAATATCATAAAGACACCACTCGGAGCAAAAGATCCGAAAAAGGATAAAAAAACTAGCCAGTTTTGGAGAGTTTTACTGGACAAGCGGTACGGTATGACCTACAAACGGTACAGTCGTACCTATAGCAGAACTTCAGTAAAGGCGTACCCCCTCAGTCTGTATCACCTCACGCCGATAAAATAGTTCAGTACGGTCGTGCCTAAGTCAGTACGGCCGTACACAAGTGATGTCAAGGCTGTAGCTCGCATGGGTATGGGACAACGTCATGATCGAATCTCGGTACGGTCGTACCCCATCTCATAATAGTGCAGATTTGAAGCCAGATGACCTAGTTCGCAGCCTAATATATGTTGAAACAAACTCTCAAATTCTAGTTTTGATGATTAACAAACTTTGAGAAAAGATGCTTAAGTTTATTGACTCATTTATGTTTTGAACATTTAGTGTGAGTAAGTTCCAGCAAAAGAAAGAAAATCAAAAGAAACATGTCAAGCAAGAAGACAATAGAATTAAACATAAGATGCTGTGAAATATGGTGAATTGACATTGGACATCATTCTTGAGAAGGAAGCTGTTAAACAAAGTGGAAAATAGCTAATTATGAAATGGCATTGGACAACATTCCTGAGAAACAAAGCTGCAGTAACTAAAATTAAAAGCTAGCAAACTTACTCGAGAGTGAGTAAGTTCCAACTTACTCTCAACTACTACAGAAACAAATTCAGCAGCAAAATGAACAAATTAAATGCATCAAGTGATCACATTTATGAGCACACTATGTCATTAAATGAAGAACAATCACTGAAATCAAGAGTTAGTTGCTGCTACTACTGTAAGTGAGGAAGTTCAGTAAGAGAAGGTTCCAAAAGCTGATGTGACAATGGGACAGAACTGACAGTTGGTAAAAAGCAAGACTGCTATGTGGAGAAAAATATCAGAACTCTGCCCAATGCTTCCTCAAGGATTTCCAATGGCTATGAAGCCAAAATCAAGCCTATAAATATCGGTGTTGAAAGATTTGAAAGATTGAGAGAGCCAAATTCAACTACTGAATCAAATTCAAATTTGCTAACTAACTGCCTCTCAACTCTTTCAAAAGTGCACTCTGCAGAATTTATTAGGGGATCCTTTTGTGCACTCTTCTGCTTGTAAACACAATGTTTTAGATCGTATTTTTCTCTGTGTAATCAAGCCTTAAACCCCAAAAATACCTTATCCCTGTATTCGTTTTGTCTTAGTTGAATCCTATCAAACTACCTAGGGTAGGTGAGTGTTGGTGAGGAGTTTTGCTAAGGGAAATAGTTCAGGAACAGGAGTAAGTTCTTGGTTGTAAACAATTTGAAGAGGCTGGATGAAATAACACTTGTAAAACAGCTTGAAGAGGCTGGGTGAAAGAACACTTGTACTATTTGGGAAATAGTGGAAAATCTGGTGTGATTTCTATTTATGCTTTTATATCTATCCACTTGTAACACTTCACACACTCTTCACTTAATATTTAGAAATGGTGTTCATTAAGCATTCTATAAAATTGTCATCCACTTACTACTCATTTATCACACATGTTTCTGATTGACATCATACAAGTTTCATCTTGACATTATACAAACTGTTCAAACATTCTGCATAAGTAACGCTGCAACCTGAGTAAGTTCACCTGCTACATCACTAACTTACTCAACTCCAAGAATTGTCTTGAGAGCAAGATTAAAACTGTTTTAGTGCAAGATTTTTAATAGGTCACAATTCAAACCCCCTTTCTTATGACATCTTTTCACTTCAATTGGTACCAGAGCTCACCTCAAGGGGTTGAGTGTAGGAGGAAAGATCCTGGAAGAAGTAATGGTACATTCCAACAGTATCATGTTCCTTCCTGAAGGATCATCTACAAACAGACCTCCTGGTTTTGATGGAAACCACTACTGCTATTGGAAAGGTCAAATGAGGCTGTTTCTGGAATCTCAAGACACTGACATATGGGACATTGTGGAGAATGGTCCCTTCATTCCGCAAACAACATATGATGATGAAAGGACAGCACCAAAGCCAAAAGAATCTTGGACCACTGATGAGAAGTATAAAGTTCTCCTAAACTTAAAGGCAAGATATTATATCACTTGTGCCCTTAGCAGAAGTGAATATGATAAGATTGTTGGATGTGAAACTGCAAAAGAAATGTGGGACACTTTGAGAACTGCTCATGAAGGTACTGATCAGGTAAAAGAGGCTAAAATAAACATTCTTGTTCATCAGTACGAGTTATTTAAAATGGCTGAAGATGAATCCATTGAAGAAATGATTAGTAGATTCATAATAATCACAAATGATTTGAAATCACTTGGAAAAGTGTTTACAAATCAAAAGAATGTCAGAAAAGTACTGAGAAGCTTGCCAAAGGTTTGGAGACCTAAAGTGACAGCAATCCAAGAAGCCAAAGACTTATCTATTCTGAGAATGGATGAGTTACTTGGGTCACTAAAAGTTCATGAACAAGAAATCATGGGGGGAAGTTCATCCTAAGAAAGGAAAGGTCGTTGCACTGAAAGCCTCTCACAAATCTGGAAAAAGCTCATCACAATTATCAAAGTCTGCAGCTCTCAAAGCAGCAGCAGAAGAAGATAGCTACAGTGATGAAAGTGAAAATGAAGACTCAGAGAATGAAGATGAACTTGCTCTCATCTCAAGAAGAATCCAGAGGATGCTCAGAAACAGAAAGATGAGAAAGTTTCCTTAAGCAAAAAGGGAATTTCAAAAGGGTGAAGGAAGCAACTCTCAACCAGTTTGCTTTGAATGCAACAAACCTGGTCACTTCAAGGCAGATTGTCCTCAAATTAAAAAGCAATCAAAAAAGTTCTCTTCAAAGAAAAAGGCTATGATGGCACTATGGGATGATTCAGATTAAACCTCCTCTGAACAAGAAGAGGATCAAGCAAACTTTGCCCTCATGGAAAATTTTGAGGATGAGGAAGAAGAGGACTACCTCTGGGCATCAAAGAAAAAGTTGTGGTTCTTAGACAATGGTTGTAGCAGACACTTGACAGGAGACAAGAGTAACTTTCTCTCAAATAAATCCAAGGAATAAGATTTCAAAGAGTGGGTGTTCCCCCTTCCAACCCAAAGTACTTTCCTCAAGATTTCATTTTTAATTGGTGTAGAAAATATGGTGGGAATTTGAGGAATAAGGTGAAAAGGGAAAGGAAAGGGTGAACTAGATGGAGGGGAAAGTTTTAAATTGCACTTTTCGTCCCTTAACTTTTTTTAGTTTTCAATTTCGTTTCCAAACTATTTAAGTTTTCATTTAGGTTCCTTAAGTTACGAAAGTTACTTCAATTTTGTCGTTTTTTCATTTTTTTTTATTTTAGACGAATGACCATTTGACATGTGGAATAAAAAAACGAAAAATGAAATGGAAATCACCTATGTGGTCATTCACCTAAAATAAATAAAAATGAAAAAAAGACGAAATTGAAGTAACTTTCATAACTTAAGGACTTAAATGAAAACTTAAATAGTTAGGGGACGAAATTGAAAACTAAAAAAAAATTAAGAGACGACAAATGCAATTTAGCCACTTTGTGGGAGAGAGTTTAGGGAGAGTGAGAGGGGAAGATGGTGTGTGTGTGTGTGTTTGTGGGTTTTGGAAAAATAATTTTGGGGGGGGGGGGCTGTTCCCGTAAGTTAACACCCACCCTTTTTTTTCCTTCTTTTGATGAAATGATGCGTTTCACTTGGCCTGTTTGGTTTCTACTTTATTTTTAGGTTTAAATATGTTTCTAATCCCTCAAATTAGGGAAAAATTTGGTTTTAGTTCCTAAAATTTTTTTTGCCTACTTTTGGTCCCTTTAGTTTGAAAATGTGCCACATTTAGTCCCTGCGAGTTTGGTTTTAGTCCCTCAAAAATATTTTGTTTGCTTTTGATCCCCTTAGTTTGGAAATGTGTCGCATTTAGTCCCTACGTCTGTTTTCGTTTGCTTTTCGACAGATGTTGCTGGGAATAATAACATCGAACCTGGTGTTAGAGAGGTTGCAGAGAGAGAGAGAGAGAAATGAGGTACTAAAACCAAACCAAAAACAGGGACTAAAAAGCAGACAAAAACAGTCGCAGTGACTAAATGTGACACATTTCCAAACTAAGAGGAACAAAAGCAGACGGAATTTTTTTGTAAAACCAAACTTTTCTCTAATTTGAGGGAATAAAAACATATTTAAGCCTTATTTTCAATTTCTTTGTTTCAATTTTTAAAGTTTTGAATGTAAAATAGTGAAAATTTTAGTTTTTTCGCAAATTTAGAAAAATAAGAAAAAAGAATTATTTTTATGATTAAAAGTTAAAAGAGACAATAGAGATGGAAACACAACGCATTTGAAATTCTCGTCCGTGGGCTATACACTCCCAACCCAACAAATGCTTTGTAATGTAATGTATTGGTTACGGTTATTTCCTTCTTGTGATCGATCCGATCCGATCTTAGCAGAGGAAAAAAAGAGGTATTAATCACTTAAGTCCCTGGAAGTGACTCAGTGTCACTTTAGTCCCTGAAAGCATATAAACTCCAAAATAGTCCCTGTAAGTGTGTTCTGTCTGTCACTTTGGTCCCTGCCGTTAACAATTTTATTGACTCCGTGAGTAATTGGTCACATTGGTCCCTAAAAGTGTAACTCAGTGTCACTTTAGTCCCTGAAAGCATATAAACTCCAAAATAGTCCTTGAAAGTATTCTACGTTTGTCACTTTGGTCCCTATCGTTAGCCATTATTTTGGAACGAGAGACATTCAAATGACTAATGGTAGGGACCAAAGTGACAAACATATAACACTTTCAGGGACTATTTTTGAGTTGTTACTCTTCCAGGGACCAAAGTGACACCGTATTACACTTTCAGGGACCAATGTGACTAATTACTCATGGACTCAATAAAAATGTTAACGGTAGGGACCAAAGTGACAGACGGAGCACACTTACATGGACTATTTTGGAGTTTATATGCTTTCAGGGACTAAAGTGACACCGAGTCACACTTCCAGGACTTAAGTGACTAATACCATTTTGAAGGATTAAATTAAACCTCAAAAATAAATTAAGGGACCAAAATGATATTTAAGCCTTATTTTTATGATTAAAAGTTAAAAGAGAGAATAGAGACGGAAACGCGACGCATTTGAAGGGCTATACGCACCTAACCCAACAAATGCTTTGTAATGTAATGTATTGGTTATGGTTATTTCCTTCTTGTGATCAATCCGATCCAATCTTAGCACAGGAAAAAAAAGAATTATTTTGATCTTTCGTTTACTACAAGAGAGCTTCTCCCTACAATCTTTGACCATATACCCAAACTCTGTCATATGAATAGAGGGAAATTAACCCCATTCACAATAAGTTTGGAGTCCATCTCAAAAATAATGTCTTCCATTCCAAACTCTCTTATACAATCCAACGCCATCTTGAGCCCCAACGCCTCCCCTACTTTAACATTGAGCAGAGATTTATACCATAAAGTTTTGGCCCCATGAACAAACTAAACTCATCCCGTATGCAAAAACCCACACACACTCTCTTTGGGTCAGATGAAAAAGACGCATCCATATCATACTTAACATAACCCAGAGGGGGTTTGTACCACTTACTACTTAATGTTGCATCACTCTTGAACAGACCATCTGTTGAACATTTTTTTCACCCATCAACATATGATTAACAATAAAAAGCAGAAAAAATTGCATAATGAATATACTAAAAAAAAAAATTACACTGAGAATAAGCGAGACTTGAATTAATAAATATGCATGTGAGACGAAATCACAACTTACCTTAATAAATTTGAACTCTTTTCAATCAAAAAAAAATTTGAACGTTTTTTCTCAGTGTGACATTATGGTTATATATATTTGCTCCTCAAAAATAAATAAATAAATTATGAAAAGTTATAAAATTAAAAGTAAGTAAATTTGTATAGTAAAATAATGATGAATAGTGACTGATAATTGATATAATTAATAAATAAAAATATGTAAGTATTTAGGTAAAAACAATAACTTAAAAAATTAAATTGATTTAGGTAAATAATTTAATGATTCTTATGTTGTCACATGACTTAGATAATAATTTGATTGAATGAAAAATGTCTAGATATGAGAATTAATTAATTAATATGCTTTAATTTATTTATATTTTGAATTTGAATCAATTCAAATTTGATTGAATAGTAAAAGTTTAGTTATGAGCATTAATTGATTGATATGTCTTAATTAATAAAATATCATGAACTAAAAAAGAAAAAAATAATTTTTTTTCATTTTGGCGGGAAAAAAATGAATGTGGAATCGGGGGTGGGCACGGGTACGGGTCGACCCACGAACCCGACCTACTCAATCCAAGCCTACCCAGAAAAAGTGAGTTAGTTTGAGTTATTGGGTTGAGTCGGTTTTAAAAGAAGCAAATCCAAAGCATATGGGTTGGGTGTTGGGTCTAAAAATTGCAAACCCAAACAACCCAACCCAACCCAAACACCATAAATAAACACAACTTTTTTTACTTACTAAGTGAACGTGTCACGTATATTATACGAAATGATTTTTTTCAGTAAGCCAAAGTGAATATTGAGTCACGTATTTGAAATATGAATTATGCGTTTGTATTTGAAATGTTTTATGTATAATATAAATATAAAATGATACACTCTGCAAATGTTATATATTATGAAATACGTTTGTATTTGAAATGTTTTATATATAATATAAATATAAAATTATGCACTCTGCAAACGTTATATATTGTGAAATACGAAATATTGCGTTGCGTATTTATTATTTTTTCTATCAGACTTGGTGAATGTTGAATAAATTAATGTTTAAAGTCTTGATAATGATTTTTTTTGTTCATAAATATATTTTTTTTCTATTTGTCTTTGATTTTTTTCAAATTTTTTATTTTTTATAAGAAATAAATATTTTAATAATAAACCCGTTCACTTGACCAAACCAACCAATATGAGGTCGGGTTGGGTTGGTTGGGGTTATGTAAAAAAATTCGACTAAACTGACCCAATCCAACCCGTATATATTTAATTGAGTTGAGTCTTTAAACACTTTAAAACCCACTCAACCCGATCCTTGCTCACTCCTATGTGAAACTGTCACGTGACATAAGTTTACGTGGTAAAACTCAACTTTATATAATATAATAAAATTTTATGAAAACGAGATTGAAGCGTAAAGTGTGTCTTCAGAATGATGATTCTTTGACGCATAACTGAATTCCGATCGGGGAGGGTGGTGACGTGCAGAGCAGTGCGAGAGTAATAAGGGCAGGTGTCTAGCAGCGAGCCTCTGTTGCAAAAAAAACGGGGGGCTCAATTTCTTTCCATTACCTGCTTTACTTTTCGACCCGGCGAATAGGATCGCTATTAGTTTTTTATATTTTAAGAATAAAAAAACAAAATGAAGGAAAGAAGGAGCTCACCCTCCATCCTACAAGACACAAGTTGCAGCGAGTGACCCATGTCCTTTTCTGCATCCGATATATACTTGAAACACCCAACTCAACTGGCGCTCCAAACCAAGGTGATTTGATTAGGTATGGAAATGGAAAATTTGATTTGCGTTCTGGATCTGGGATCCATCCTATCATCAATCGATTATGCTTAGGATTTAGGATCGCGAATCTTTTGCTGTTATAGTGTTTGGCTTATCTATATATTAATTAATATTAAATAATAATATGCGGCGGCCTTATTTGCTCTTTCAGGCACAAAAGTAATTGAAACAATGAGTGGAGCTGTTCTTGTTGCTGTTGCCGCTGCTATCGGTAATTTACTGCAAGGATGGGATAATGCGACTATTGCAGGTCTGTTTCCCTTTTCTTACGACTTTTTCCTTTTAATTAATTAATTTCGTTTCTTTCATGTAGCGATGCCGATGAATTACAATCCGCCGATCTAACTGATAACCCGATATCTGTCACACAAATAAAAAAAAAAACTAATAACCTGATAATTTATTCAACCAAGTTTAGTTGTGTTTGTATGCAGGATCTCTTTTATACATAAAAAAGGAGTTTCAATTAGAAAGTCAACCCACAGTTGAAGGTCTAATTGTGGCTATGTCACTTATTGGGGCCACCGTGGTTACTACATGCTCCGGAGCCCTATCAGATTTGCTAGGACGACGTCCCATGTTGATTGTCTCCTCCGTCCTTTATTTTGTTAGTTCTCTTGTGATGTTTTGGTCTCCAAATGTTTATATCCTCCTCTTTGCAAGACTTTTAGATGGTCTGGGAATTGGTTTGGCAGTGACCTTGGTGCCTCTTTACATATCTGAGATAGCTCCTCCCGAGATCAGGGGATTACTCAACACACTTCCTCAGTTCACTGGTTCTGCTGGAATGTTTTTCTCCTACTGTATGGTGTTTGGGATGTCACTAATGAAGGCCCCAAGCTGGAGACTCATGTTGGGCGTTCTTTCAATCCCCTCTCTTGTTTATTTTGCACTCACACTATTGTTATTGCCAGAGTCTCCGAGATGGCTAGTCAGTAAAGGCCGAATGCTTGAGGCTAAGAAGGTGTTGCAGCGCCTTCGTGGAAGGGAAGATGTTTCTGGTTAGTTTTGTGTTTTTTTCCTTCACGAATTGCTTGCTTTCCTTCATTTTTTTTCCCCACGCTCCACTGCTTTGGATGTTCGAATCACATCTTAGCTTCATGCACTTAGACTTATCGTACATGATAGTTTTAAAGGTTGGTCAGTATATGCTGGATATTCAGTTGTTCACTTTTGAGCGATTATTTCTGTATTCTATGAGCCTTGGCAAAATTGTTTCACTGGTCATTTGTGATGGATAACAAAAATGACGCTGAACCACAGATTATTATCACAGTCTGGTCTGTCAGTGTTTCAGACTTTTGTGTGAATTGGATTTCAAATGTTTAATGCAATCTTATAGAGGGGAAACCTATAAACATCCAAATGAAAAAAATAGAAATATTTCTGTTATTCATGATTTTTTTTAACTACTGAAAACGGATCCTTTTGGAAGCTTCAGTCGGTATAATTTCATATTATGTGTTGGCGCACATAATTGATTTTGACCCTTTGTGGCTTCTGGTTTTTGATATTCCTGGTAACTCCATATTTTTTTACTTGCTTTGGATTCTACAGCATTAATTAATTTTTGTATAGGCATGATGCTAATTATAATTGTCTTTGGGCATGAGCAGGTGAGATGGCTTTACTGGTTGAGGGTCTTGGAGTCGGGGGTGATACATCCATAGAAGAGTACGTAATTGGTCCGGCCAATGAACTTGCTGATGAAGAGGATCCATCTACTGGTAAAGATCAGATCAAGTTGTATGGGCCCGAACAAGGTCAGTCCTGGGTTGCCAGACCTGTCACTGGACAGAATTCCATGGGCCTTATATCACGGAAAGGAAGCATGGCAAATCAGAGTGGTCTCGTAGATCCTTTGGTGACCCTCTTTGGTAGTGTCCATGAGAAGCTCCCGGAAACAGGAAGCATGCGAAGCGCCCTTTTTCCACACTTTGGAAGTATGTTTAGTGTTGGGGGAAATCAGCCTAGGAATGAAGATTGGGATGAAGAAAGCCTTGCCAGAGAGGGTGATGACTATGTCTCTGATGCTGCTGCCGGTGATTCCGATGACAATTTGCAGAGTCCATTGATCTCACGTCAAACAACGAGTCTGGATAAGGACATGCCTCCTCCTGCACATGGTAGCCTTTCAAGCATGAGGCAAGGTAGTCTTTTACAAGGGAATGCAGGAGAACCTGCTGGTAGTACTGGGATTGGTGGTGGTTGGCAGCTAGCTTGGAAATGGTCTGAACGAGAAGGCCCAGATGGAAAGAAGGAAGGCGGTTTCAAGAGAATATATTTACACCAAGAGGGTGGTCCTGGATCTAGACGTGGGTCTGTGGTTTCACTTCCTGGTGGTGATGTACCAACAGATGGTGACGTCGTACAGGCTGCTGCTCTGGTGAGTCAGCCAGCTCTTTATAACAAAGAGCTCATGCATCAGCAGCCAGTTGGACCAGCTATGATTCATCCATCTGAAACAGCTGCAAAAGGGCCAAGTTGGAGTGATCTTTTTGAACCTGGGGTGAAGCATGCATTGATTGTGGGGGTGGGAATTCAAATTCTTCAGCAGGTAATAACATATTATCCATGTCTTCTGTTTTCTGTTTCCATCGGTTGTAATGTTGTGCTTTAGTACTTCTTTTTTATTCTCTGTGATGAAACAAAAGATTCATTATTTTGTATTCTAGTGGTGGTTAATGGTTCTTATTTCTTATTTTCTTCTTGTTCACTTTCTTGAAAATGTTTAGGCAAGGACAGCATTCATCGTCATCCTCTAACTCTATCAGACCTCTGTTTTGCATTTCTTAAAATGCTAGGACTTGTAGCGTTTTGGGAGTTTTGTGATGTTAGTGGTCTTATTGAGCTAGGTTTGTGCCATACTGATATACGAGTAATTTACCTAGATTAGTAGTATAGTGCTAGTGGTAAGAATCTAATACACACGATTTCTCTTAAATAGTACTCCCTCTGTTCCTTTTTACTTGTCGGTTTTTAAGGAAAAAAAATTGTTTCTTTTTATTTGTCATTTTGATAGTTTAAGGTTACATTAATTACTTGTTTCTTAATTATACCCTTAATTATTTATTATAGAGAGAGAAATAAGTGTGATGAATAATAGACAATCAAGGATATCATAGGAAAAAGATTAATAACTTTATCAAAAACAACAAAATTTATTAGTTTCTTAGTTTGTGTAAAACAACCTTAAAAGACAAGTAAAAAGGAAAGGAGGTAGTACCTTTTCCAAGTTTTGACTTTGGGATGTTATGGGAGTGGAATCTGTGTGTGTATATATGTATATGCTTTTACTCAATAGCTTAAGTTTAGTAGGTTCGTGACAGTTGGGTTAGTTGCGAGAGAAATTTTTTTCTCAAATGCAATGGTACATAATATTAAACCCAACTTTGATGAAATTGTGTCTTATTATTGGATATTCCGATCCTGATTGGATTTGCTATCTTTGATGGCCTTAAAAAGAAAATGCCAACTTGATTTAACCTCTTCATTCATTTTCACAAAAACTTCTGGTTATTATATGTAATCAAATAGCATTTCATTTTTGAAAACCAATAACAAGAATCATTGGCATTGATGTTATTGAATTATATCTTACTGGTTGTGTTGTTACTGCTTTTACTTGGATACAGAAAAACTGTCCTAACACCAAAGATGAGGCCGTTTGAAATCAAGCTAAACCTTATTTTGCCTAATGCAGGCAGTATTACTATAGAATCACCCATGCTTGCGGTGTTCTATTATAGAAGAAAAAAGGAAAAAAAATGTGAAAACAGAATTATTGATTAAGTATTTCCAGCTTATGAACGAATTAACCCGCTGAAGTTTCCAATTAAATTAATACGATTTCATTCATTAGCCAAACTTTGAACATGTTTGATGCTTGGCTCTCTTTTTGGTGAAAATTTATGCTTGACTATCATGTAACTTCTCTTTCAATCAATGCAGTTCTCTGGTATAAATGGAGTCCTCTACTATACACCTCAAATTCTTGAGCAGGCAGGTGTTGGTTATCTTCTTTCAAACCTGGGCCTTAGTTCTACTTCTTCATCTTTTCTTATTAGTGGCGTGACAACGTTGTTGATGCTTCCTTGTATAGCTGTTGCCATGAGGCTCATGGATATTTCCGGCAGAAGGTATTCATCTCCCCTCTACCATTTTCTTTTGACAGCTTTAGCTCATATGTATGGCAAGAAATATATGTTTGTGGGGTTTTTCTCTTGAAAATATTTCTATAGCATTTTTTATGTGTGCTTTTCTAGAATCTCAGTTTAGGGTAGATGTCTAGGCGGTGTCTGGGGATGCACCATGTCATTTTGGTAACTTTTAAAAGAATTTTAATTTCTAAAAATTATAAAATAGTCCTCCACTACAAACACTATTTTTCACCTAACCAAAACTCTAACCCACTTTCTCCTCCTTTCTCTCCGGCGCCTCTCTCTTCATTTTCCCTCACCCCAACCACCCTTCCCTATTCTATTCCCATCAGAACCACCATCCCTCCTCCGCCACCATCACCATCATCCGGAGGTGCTTCGTGAACCGCCTCACCAAAGACCCTATTGAGATGACCCCGCTTGTGACCCTATTCAACAAACTCCCATAGCCGTACCCTGCTCCCACAGCTGTAAGGGGAAGATTTCAGAGCTATACACCCATGTGATGGGCCCCGCACCAATGGAGAACGTTGCAACATAAGTCAACACTGGCAGAGAGATGTTGATGGAGGATAATGGTCCGGTGGAGGAGCTACCGTAGTGGCACGCAGAGGCGTGCTGCCGCAGCGAGAAGGTCACCACTCGTTGGCGAGGGGGCGCTGTGGCACCGTGGTGGGGCTTCTGCCTCCTTTCTTTCTTCTTTTTTTACCTTCCCCTCTCCTCTCTTCTATGTTTCGGTTTTCTTCTTCCTTATTTATTTATTTATTTTTTATTCTGTTTCTGTCTTTTTTTACATTAATAGTGCTGATTCTTTTTTTTTTTTTTCGTTACACGGGTGAAAGCATATGGAGAGATGGTGATAGAAGGTTGAGGGGTTTTGGGTTTGTGGATGTGGAGGAGTTTTCTGTAAGATGTGGTTATGCTGGATTCGCCAGGCATGGGCTTTGAGGTTTGTTAAAGAGGTGGGTAAGGGTGGTTTGTTTCATGTGGAAGTGGTCATTGACTAGAGAAGGTGAGGTTACTGAAGTTGGTTGATGAGAGTAGAATGGGAGTAATCTCTGTTGCTGCCACTTAACATGAACTTGTAACTAGAGGTTAGAAATGAGTTGAGGATGAAGGTTCCTGATTTTGAAATTGAATGGTGATTAGGGTTAGGGAAAACGAAGAGGGGGCGCTGGAGAGAAAGGGGGAAGTGGGTTAGGTTTTTATTGGGTGAGAGTGAGGGTGTGGAGGACTATTTTATAATTTTTACAAATTAAAAGTCTTTTTAAAATTACTAAAATTGAATGGCGCATGGTGCACCACCTGTAAAATAGTGCATCCTAGATATCACCAGATGTCAATAACAAGATGGGTTTGACTTTTACTCTTTGCTGTATAAAGTCTCATTAAGTTATTCTTGATATTTTTACGGGTTCCAGTGCCTCTCTTTCTTTTTATTTTTTTATCCTGCATAAGGTGCAAGTGCAACTATTTATTTATTTATTCTGTTCCTATAAGAAGGTATTTAGTTATTTACTGAAGATACTCAAATTGTGCTATTGTTAGTTATTTAATGAAATATCTTTCTATGGTTATATCTATCAGTATGTCTTGTTTTACTGGTGAATTTATATTGGTGTTGGGTTGTTTTAGTTCAGTAATTATTGCGGATGTCAAGAATAACATAGGGTTTTAAAAACTGACCATCATAAGAGATAATCTTGAATTTATTCTATCAAAAGTTGGATCGGAAGGTTCAGAACAAGGTAAACTCATGTAAGGCGTGAGTGGTTAATATTTGCTGGATTATTTGCTCCTTTTGCTTGGTTAGTACTCTACCAATGTGATTCCCCCCCCCCCCCCCCCAAAAAAAAACACAAAAAAAAGGAGAATACTTGTGTTCATTCAGCGACAGGATACCTTACTGATGCTCTGTGTTTTTTTCCTACGTGCAGGACTTTGCTGCTCAGTACAATCCCCGTCTTGATAATATCTCTTCTCATATTAGTCCTAGGGAGTCTTGTGGATTTGGGCAGCACTGCAAATGCATCAATCTCAACCATTAGTGTTATTGTCTATTTCTGTTTCTTTGTCATGGGATTTGGGCCAATTCCTAATATACTTTGCGCTGAGATCTTCCCCACTCGAGTTCGTGGTCTTTGCATTGCCATATGTGCTCTTACCTTTTGGATATGTGACATCATCGTCACCTATACACTCCCAGTTATGCTTAATTCTGTAGGCCTTGCTGGTGTTTTTGGTTTGTATGCAGTTGTGTGCTGCATAGCTTGGATGTTTGTCTACTTGAAAGTTCCAGAAACCAAGGGCATGCCACTGGAAGTGATCATTGAGTTCTTCTCCGTCGGAGCAAAACAGGTTGAGGCTTCCAAGCATAACTGACTTAAGGATATGATAAATTGAGAGTTTTGACGGTACCTTTCAATTGTTTTCAATCTACGGTTTTGTTTGAAATTTTTTCCTCTTTTCAATGTATCTTTTGTATTAATCTTTCTTTTCCGTGGGTTGAGATTGAGAAACAAGAAACTTTGTTTCTGTAAAAAACTCTCATTTTTCTGGTTCATTTATGGGACTTTATATACTCCTTAGTTACCACTGCTCGAAGTCGAAATTGTTAAATGACCTGCTTTATGTACGGAATGTATGACAAAGTGGCTAGTGTGTGGTGAATTGAGGATTTTGGGTAGCCAAAACAATATTAAGAACCAAAATGCTACATCACGCCCTCCTAATTAATCTGTCAGTTTTCTGCTGGCACCTGTACCAGAAGCGCGATAGAAATGGGTTATTTTTCTGTTTGCACCGGTATCAATCTGCATGTGTGAAATGGCACTTATTTCATGCCTTTTTCTGTTTACATCACAATTGCTTCGTATTTTAGTTTTGGCGACTCGCAAAATTGAAAGATATCGTCGGTGTTGTGTAACCATTAGAGCCTTCCACGGCAGCTATGCTAAGCACTTTTGATCTGTTGAAGCAAAAAGGAGAAAAAGAACCGAGATTGCTTATTTATTTGTGAAATGCAAAGGATAAAATATTGAAATAGAATAATAAATAAGAGTATATTGCATAAAAATATATATATATATATATATATATATAAATGTCCTCTTTTCGGATCTTTCCCTTGAAAGGTTTTTAACACCTATAATCATGGTTGGTTTGGTTCTCCAATGAAAGCATGATGCCCGTGGAAAAGCAAATGGGGCTACTTTTCACCCCATATTGTTACGAAACCCCTCAAGTTATTAACCCTGACTGGATGTGAACTTCCAGATGGGATTTATTCGGATGCGCGCATTCAGTTATATTCGAATCAAAAATCAAAAGCACGTGATGCTCCCTCTTCTCCCCCAATTTCACTAACTTTACTTTTATCTCCTCTCCGTTAAATCCACCCATTTTGCACTCAAGTCAAGTCTGTGTAGCTTCAAACTACACACAAGAGGTATTTTGTTTACTCATCTTTGTTATTTGTTGTTCATCGGTCGTGTTTTAGGTTATTTTCAGATTTCTGCTTAACTGTTAGAATCTGGAAGTGCGCTTTCGAAATGCTTCTGGACGACTGTGTTCGGATGTGAGCTTCAAGAGGATACTAGAGTTCAGGCTGAGTTTATGGAGAACAAGGATGACTCTTTTTACATTTTTGTGAGGGGTCCTTGCTTGCCTTGGTCCTCCTTCAGGACTGATTGTGACTGAAGCTCAGAAAAGGTGGATATTGTTGGTGTAAGCCTTAGAGGCCAATATGTTTTCATCTATACTTACATTTGCATCTTGCTTTTATTAATAATATGTGGCATTTCATTTATTTTGTCACTTTACTTAAACATAATAACGTCCTCAGAATAGTAAGTTCAATACCATAACACATCAAGTAAATGACTTGATTGTGATATCCAATTGGATAATAAACACTAATCTTCCCTAGTCAAGTATTATTGTTAATGAGCAAGACAATAAAGCATCAAGGCTAGTATATGAGTAAACTGAAGACCACATCACATGAGTCATGGATATGAGATATCAAGTCTCCACATTGGTACATGTATTAAAGCAATATTGTACTGGATTGACCCGCGATGAGAACGCTACATAGAATGTTATATGCGTGTCGTAAGAGATTCTCTTAGTGACCATAGTGTATGTGGTCATTCGACCTAAAGTCACTATGATTCCTACATGATGAGTTGTATATTTTAATGTTATCAAATGTCACTTGTAATAGAGTAATCATAAATGTAGCAATTGGACATACAATAAGCCATGTAGAGGAGAGTGAGTGATCTAGATGAGATTCGTCGCTCCTACATAACAAGAGTTATATCTATGGGCCTCTTGTTAGAGTAATACAACAAAATGCATGGCCACACTGAAAAGAAGCCAATATGAGATATTGAGCTTATTTGCTATTTCGTATTTACTCGGGTATCGAGAAACGAACAATTGAGCTATAGAAGGATGGAACCATTTGTGCCTTGAGTTCAATTATACAAGGATGGAACTACTTATGTTTTGACTTTTCCTACTGAGCTTATTATTGAATTGGATAATTTTTATTTTGTGCTAGCAATTAGTAGGAATATCATTTCTATTTCTTGTTTGGACTAGTGTTGTTCCATTTAAAATTTAGACTAGTGTTGTTCCATTTATTTGAATGGTGTTTTCTATGCTAGCGCACTTCGAAGTAATGGACATTAAGTTCTCGATCTTGATAGATCCATCTATAACATTAATATTAAGAGGTTTAAACCAAACAATTTGAACCCTACTTATCTTTGACATTATCCTCCGGGCCACATAAGTGAGAAATGCATTTTCAAGTTCCATAGAGATGGACTCTTGGACTCATTTGATATATGAATTTTGCTTATTGGGAAAGATGACAAAAGCCAATAACAACTATTGAATTACATTTGACAAAAGTTATATCTTATTGTCAACAATAATGTAACCATATGGATTGAAATTATTTGTTGATAAGCAAGAAAAGAAACATGCATACTAAAAAATACATTATCATTATGTTCAATAAATTTCTTTAATAGATTACCTTTTGGTATATTAAAGTTTTAATGATAACCTTACTGAAAAAATTTATAATCTTATTATTGAACATGAGGATAAAATTATCTAATCTTATGAGGATAATCTTTTTGGTTCTAAGCACAAGCCCAAAGGGGGGAAATTACTACCTAATCCTACGAGGATAACCCTATCAAGTCCATCAACAAAAGCTGAGTTCAAAGGTTATATAACACACAAAGGCTATCTCTAGTAATTATCTAAGTTCAAACCCCAAAAACAGTTGATAAATAATAACTTCATATAACGTACAAAGGTTATCTCTAGTAATTATTTAAGTTCTGATCCGGAGTGGCCAAAGGCCCACTCCGAACTGGGCCGATCCAACCCAACAGGAGGAATTCGCCCTAACACGATACCGACCCGAATAGGCCCAACGCCCACTTCGGTTGTCCAACCCGACCCAGGAGTTCCTTCCTCTAGCAATAAACCCTAGGAGGGACGCGGCCACGGTGTGAAACCCTAGAGCATAAGGCATTGCGGCGCTAGCCCTAAAAGCAACCTTATCCGCACATAACCCTAGAACGACAATCAATCTAGGGTTACTCGATACTATCCACACGTCAGCAGCCTGACCTCACCTATAAAAGGTCCATGACCTAATCAATAAAGGTACGCACTGTTCATATTTCCTTACCTCATCTTACTCTGATACTGACTTAGGCATCGGAGTTTGTGCAGGTACACCCCCTACCGTCGTAATCCGCTGCTCGCGCTTCTCCTCCAGCCACTTCTGAGATCCACTTCGGATCATGGCGACCACAGTGGGAGACATTTTCTTTGTTTCTTTACCAAATCATTCGATTACGATGGCCAAACCTAAGCGACATACCACGCGGAATACGATCCGTATACCTACATCCTCTGATGTTAACGAACAGGACGAAGAGATCCCTGTCACCGTCGAAACTGAGTCCCACTCAGTCCCACTGAGAGACCCGATTCCAACCGCCAAACCGGGGGCCATACTAGCGCCAGAATCACAGCCTGCCCTCGCTACTGTCGCCGCTGTCAATGAGGTGCTCGCCCTCGTTCAACAACACACAGAGACCATGGCGTCCCAGAACCTCCATCTCATTAACATTGAAGACAGGCAGAACGATTTGTACAAAAGGGTCGACGCTTACCGTCGCTCGCCGAGTCGGAGCCCCTCTGACCTCCCATGACTGAACCATCACTGGAGACAGATCTGACGATCACCAAACTTCCAACCACAGATCTGCTACTCGCTCTTCTCACAGAGAGATTTCATAACGGTCCCCTTCGAGGCTTCGTTCACCAACGAGGTCTCGGACGCGCCACCACTCCGATGACCGTTCACCTCAACGACGTCGTTCTCCAGATGGTGTCCACCGCCATGGCCCTCGCACCCCGGAACGCTCGTCCCCTCGACGTTCCACCTTATCACGGCCCTAGCACCGTCGGCGGTCCCCGGGCTACGGCGAATGCCCCGTCTTTCGTCGTTCTGTATCCCCCTAGGGATCGCGAGAACGCGTTCATCACCACTGATGCCGCCGTTTGATGCGCGTGTCCCCTCGACTGACAAACAGCCACGTCCGACATTCGCGGGCGAGTGTGACTCCACCAAGACGTCGCCGACCGGCGGCCTCACCAACTACATATTCGGGAACGCAAACTTCTGAGGAGACCGATGACCACTTCTCCTTGGGCCCCTTCACTACGAGGGTCGCCCGATTCCCAATTCCGAAGGACCTTCAAAAACCTCCCCCGCTGGAAACCTACGATGGCACAACAAATCCCGATGAGCACATCGGATGCTTCGACACCATAATGGGGTTCCGCGGAGCCAAAGGGCCGGTGAAATGCAAAATATTCCCATTCACCCTCAAGAAGGAGGCCCTGGCTTGGTTCCAGGAACTAAAACCAAAGTCCATAGACTCTTGGTCTGAGCTCACCGCTCAGTTCTGCTCTCACTTCACAGCATCTCGCGTTCAACCGAAGTCTGTAGCCATACTCAACGCTATTTACCAGCGAAAGGACGAACCACTTCGGGACTACATCGAACGCTTCAATAGAGAAGCCGTTTTCGTCAAGAAAGCCTCTGACGAAATGAAACTGTATTTGTTAGAACAAGGCTTGATTGAGGATAGCCTGTTCAGCATCAACGTCGGGGTGGACAGACCCAAAACTCTTTAACGACTTCCTCCGACACGTGGAGAAATACATCAACTTCGAAGAGAAGCAAATGGCCTTACGGTCTAAAAAGCAGACCTCCCAAGGGAAAGGTTCCGCACGCGAGGAAGATCGGTCAGGCCGAGACAAGGACCTCAAGGGTCCCCGAAGAAGGTACGAAGAGTACACCCCACTGACCGCCTCTCGATCTTGCATCCTGCAGGAATGTGCCAGCACGGAGTTCAAGGATGCGGGAGTTCGGTTTCCCAAACCCTCAAGGAGCGCCCAGGAACAGATAGGACGAGGTATTGTCGATTCCATAAATGTGCAGGTCATAATACCGACGAATGCATCCAGCTGAAAGACGCCATTGAAACCCTAATCCAGAAGGGGAAACTACAAAAATATGTTAAACCGAGGAACGGAGGAGGACGAGACCGATCCCGATCCCCCCGACCTAGGCGCGATAATAGCTCCGCCTTGACCCAGACAGAGAATCGCCCTCAGCAGGCTGACGAAGAGGGGACTAGGCCCCCACCCATAGCAATGGTAATTTCTGGAGGCTTAGCGCGATAAGGTGAGCCCTCCACCAAGTCCGCCGAACGGAAGATGCGAGAGGCGATGTCCGTAGCTATAGTCTACTCTCCTGTCAACCGACCCAGCTCAAGCCGGCCACCTTTGGCTTTTTATGATGAAGACCTGCTGGATGGTGGCCCAAATGACCAAACCCGCTTGCTAATTTGCGCCTACATGGCAAATTTCGATGTTAGAAGGATCCTAGTTGATCAAGGGATTTCGACCGACATCATGTTTGTTGCCCTCTTCAAAACCCTGAAGATGGCCGAAAAAGACATGATTCCCTATCACGGCTCCGATCTCTAGGGATTCAATGGTTCCACGACCAAACCCCTTGGCTACATCGAGCTGATGGTCATGTTCGGTGACAAAACCGATACCAGAACCGTTAAAGTACAATTTATCGTCCTCCCATGTCCGTCCCCATACAACTGTATCCTGGGACGACCTACCCTGGCAGAATTAGGAGCGGTTACTTCCACCGTCCACCTCAAGATGAGGTTCCACTCATCCGAAGGAAAGATCATCACCATTCATGGCGACCTTGAAGCAGCCAAGCGCTGCTACCAACTATCGATCAAGGGATAAGAAAGCAAGCCGTCTCCACCAAAAAAGAGCATCGGGTCACCCGATGTTAACCTCGCGGACTTCGACGCAAGAATCGAGCCCAAGAACGAAGTTGAGGGAGAGGCATACCCTGTCGCCAAAGAACTCCAAAAGAAAATACGCCGACCTGACCCCGATGGAGAATTTCTGAAAGTCCAACTGGGAAACGATCCGACGAAAACTATCCAGATCGGTATCGACCTTCCCACCGAAGTGAAAAAATGAGCTGATCAAATGCCTAAGAGCCAACGCCGACCTTTTCGCGTGGACCGCAGCCGACATGCCAGGAATCTCCCCTGATGTCGTATGCCATCGCCTCACCCTGGATCCCTCCGTGAAGTGGGTTGCGCAAAGGAGGAGGAAGCAATCCCCTAAGAAGGCCAAAGCTGCCAAGAAAGCTGTTAGTGATTTAGTTAAGGCAAACTTTGTAAGGGAGGTCAAGTACACAACTTGGCTCTCGAATGTAGTCCTCGTTAAGAAAGCTAATGGAAAGTGGAGAATGTGTTTTGATTATACCGATCTCAATAAGGCTTGTCCGAAAGATGCCTATCTCCTCCCCAACATCGACAAACTTGTGGATAACTCCTCGGGTTTTCGATTACTGTCCTTTATGGACGCGTATTCTGGGTACAACCAAATACTGATGAATACTGCCGACCAAGAAAAGACCGCATTTATGATTGACAACGGCAATTACTGCTAAAATGTAATGTCGTTCGGTCTCAAAAATGTCGGAGCGACTTACCAACGAATGATGAACAAGGTCTTCAAAGACCAGATCGGCAACGTGCTCGAAGTTTACATGGACTACAAGATCGTCAAATCAGCCGAAGAGCCAAACCATGTGGCCGACCTATCGAACGTCTTCGAACAGGCGCGTCGACACAGCATGAGGCTCAACCATGAGAAATGCACGTTTGGTGTCAAAACGGGAAAATTCCTGGGCTTTTACTTAACAAAGCGCGACATCGAAGCCAATCCCGATAAATGTCGCACAATCACTGAAATGCGGCAGCCGAAATCTAAGAAAGATGTACAACAACTGACAAGAATGATAGCCGCCCTCACCAGATTCATTTCCAAGTCCGCCCAAAGAGCACTTCCCTTCTTCAAATTACTGAAGAAAGGAGTACAGGTCGAATGGACTTCGGAATGCGAAGAAGCCTTCACACGACTGAAAGAAACACTATCTATTCCGCCAGTCCTGACAAGGCCCTGTGCCGAAGAGACCTTGTACCTTTACCTAGCAGTTTCCGAAGAGGCACTCAGTGTCATCTTAATCAGAGAGACAACATAAGGACAAAAGCCAGTTTACTTCATAAGTAAAACGCTACAAGGCCCCGAACTTCGGTATCAGAAAATCGAAAAGGTTGCTCTAACGCTAGTCATTACAACAAGACAACTACAACAATACTTCCTATCCCACCACATTACAGTCCGAACCGACCAACCAATCAAGCAAGTCCTCCACCGACCCGAACTGGCTGGGCGGATGATTAAATGGTCCATAGAACTCTTCGAGTTCAGCATTTCTTTTGGGTCCCGACAGGCACTTAAAGCTTAGAGCTTGGCTGACTTCATAGCGGAGATGGCTTCGACGACCAAGGACTCAAGCACCAAATGGACCATCCACGTCGATAGGTCCTCAAATTCGAAGGGAAGTGGAGCCGGCCTGATCATTGAAAATGCTGAAGGCTTGACCATCAAATTCTCCCTAAGCTTCTCATTCCCCACATCAAACAATCAAGCCGAATATGAGGTGTGCATCGCCAGGCTGACCTTCGCCCGCGATCTGGAAGCCACCGGAGTCAGTCTCTGCACCGACTCTCAACTTGTAGCATCACAAGTTAACGGGGAATATCAAGCAAAGGACTCGTTGCTGCAGAAGTACCTGGCCGTAGTCCAGCAGCTGATGAAAAGCTTCCAGAAAATAGAAATCGTACACGTGCCTCGAGAGCAGAACTCGAGAGCCGACATTCTATCTAAACTGGCAAGCACGAAGATAGTCGGGTGCAACAGATCGGTCATTCAAAAAACCCTTTCCCATCCAAGCATTATGACCACAGTAAAGATCTCGAACTCTCCGAAAGGGGTCGACCGAAACTTCGAGCGTGTCCCCATTACACCTTCGGTATACACAATTACTGATTTCGGCAACTCATGGATGACGTCGATCCTCAAATATATCTGCGAAGGCGAACTTCCCCTCAATGACAAGGCAGCATCAAAAATTCGCCACAGAGCGTGCTCCTACTCTGTCATCGAAAACTGCCTGTACCGAATAGGCTTCTCAGCACCTCTTCTGAAATGCCTCGATGCAATCGAGGCCCAAAATGTACTTGTCGAGATCCACGAGGGCGTCTGCGGTCAGCACCTCGACGGTCGATCTCTGGCCAAGAAAGCACTTCGAGCAAGTTACTACTGGCCGACAATGGATGTGGATGCCATCATCTATGTGAAAAAATGCGATAAATGCCAAAAGCACGCTGACGTCCATAACGCTCCTCCTTGCGAGATGACTGCCCTGTCTTCCCCCTGGCCATTTGCCTGGTGGGGAATCGATCTCCTCAGACCGTTTCCTATGGCCCCAGGACAAGTCAAATACTTGGTCATGGCGGTAGACTACTTCACAAAATGGATTGAAGTCGAACCAGTGGCGAAGATCAACGCCAAAAACATGATCAAATTCTTCAAAAAGCAAATCCTCACGAGATGCAGCATTCCCGAAGTCATTATCACCGATAACGGAACACAATTCGCGAACAAGGGGTTCCAGAAAACCTTAGCAGACTTTGGGATAAAGCAGAGATTCACTTCGGTCGAACACCCGCAAACGAACGGGCAAGCCGAAGCAGCAAAGAGAGTCATCTTGAGGGGCTTGAAAAAGAGGTTCGACGAAGCCAAAGGAAATTGGGCGGAAGAGCTCCCATAAGTACTATGGGCATACTGAACTACGCCTCACTCCTCCACTGGAGAAATGCCATTTCGGCTTACTTACGGATCCGAGGCCGTGATCCCAGTCGAAGTCGGTGAGTTGAGCTGGAGAATGCTCCACCCCCTTCGAACCTCATTCAATCACCAACAGTTAAGAGAGGAGCTAGACCTCCTCGAAGAAAATCGAGAGCTAGCCTCCCTAAACGAAGCTGCTGTGAAACAGAGAATTGCAGCAAGACACAATCAACGAGTTGTATCTCGTGAGTTCAAAAAGGACGATCTGGTCCTAAGGATAGCCGATATCGGCCTCAAAAATGCAAGCCAAGGGAAACTGGCACAGAACTGGGAAGGCCCATATCGGATTTCCTCGAAGACCGACCATGGCGCCTACACCTTAGAAACCTTACAAGGCCAAGCAATTCCTCGAACGTGGAATACTGTCAAACTTAGAAAATATTTTAGCTGAATGCTTATTTAACTCCCTCGTGAAAGGGAACCTACCACTTGTAAAAATCCAAGCATAATGAAACGACACTTTGACAATCGAATGTTTTGTTATCGCGATTATTGAGGTTTTAATACCATTGTTCATTTGGGTAGACGAGCCAACTTCGACCATACGGAGTTCCGCGTCGTCACGCCTCTTTCGGGAGTCTCAACCGACGTGACTAGCCATCACGTCGGTCTACGGACATTTTCGATCCATCGCACACCCAACACTTGATGACAAGTCAATCTTTCGGGGTAGAGGGAAGGTTCCCTTGGTCGAGCTCCCTTCCCGAAGTGACGACATCACAATAAGAAATCATGTTGCGAAATAATAAATAAACATGAATCCACCAATGAAGGTCGGAAAATAGAAATTTCATTGATTTGAAACAAGAAGGTACAAAATCCCCTCAACAAAGGAGCTAGTACCCAAAAAAAAAACACAAGTTTCAAACTAAAGAAAACTAAGTATTGGCCGAAGGGCGAACGACCAGGACGACCTGAGTATCGGCATTAATGATGTGGTCCCCGGAGACTATCCCCAAGTTAGTAGCGCCCTCAGTCCGAATAGAGACTCCGGGGTTCAGGAACACCACTTGTTCAACACCATTCTGAAATTGAGCAGCCTCGATCTCCAACATGGTCCTCTCACAGGCATCCCTCTCCTCCGGAGCAGTCTTTAACTTCCAACCTCTTCGTCTAGCGCCTTCCTTAGCTTGGCGACCTCGGAGCGGTAGGCATCCCCCTCTTTGCGACAAGCATCCCTATCCGTGGCGTTCTTGTCTGCCTTGGACTTAAGGTCGTCATTCTCCTTCCGGAGTTCTTCGTTTGCCGACGACAGCTCACGGCAATTCCTCTCGGCCTCTTCGACCCGATCTGTCTCTTTAGAAAGTTGGGTATGAGGACCCACGACACTCTGCACCTTGGAGAGAAGATCCTCGTTCTTATTTACCAGATCGCGGATCCGATCCTTTTGATCCCGATCTCTCTTCAAGGCGGTCTCCGCTTGGCTCTTCGTCTTGTGCAAGCGAGCGATCTCCTCTTCCATTTCCTTCACCTTGTCATCAATCTGTTGCCAGATGGGCCGACGAGCCACTTCGAAGGATTGGGCAGGATCCTGAGGTTTGAAGGGCAGCACTTGTTGCTCCAAACCCTTTTCCTTCTTTGGCTTTGAATGGCGGAGATCGGAAGAAGGAGGCCTCTTGTGCTTCTCCACGTCAATAATATCTGCATAGGCACTCACCACTTCAGGCACCGCAGAAGGTCCCGAAGTCACTTCTTGAACCAAAGGAACTGGTCCAGATCCACCATCCTTCGACACGACAGAACTGGGGGTCCCGGCCACTTCGGCGCATCAGATGAGGGCCGAACTTCCTCTCCTTCAGCTGGACCTCCATCCAGCTTCTTAGCCAGGGCGGCCCTTGCTGCAGCAAACTTGGAAATCTGAGACATGGATTCTACACAAAGAAACAAACGTGTCAGACAAAAACTTACATAAGCTAAGTTAACACAAGCAAATAAACCCCTACCTAAGATATATCGGGCATCCCCCCAAGTCGGACACCGTAGTAGAGTTCGGGTGTGAACAAACTGCTTGACCGATACTTGTTTTTGAGTTTTGGGATCGATGTAAACTTCAGGCTCAAAGTCGCCGACCCAGTCACGGAACCTCTTCACCCAACCCTACTCAAGCTCGGCAAGGTCGGAGATCTTGAAGGTGTAAGAACCAATAGGGCGGTCAAAAAATGACCCAGACCAATAAAAGGGGAACTTCGGTATTTCCGAACCATCCTCGGCAAGGTCGAAGACACACTCCCGGGTGACATCATCCATCGAAAGAAGAAAAAAGTACTTTGTCTTGAATCTTTTTAGAGATTCACTGTACAGATCAAATCGGCTTAAAGGAAATCCAACCTTGTCGATTACTGGCCTTTTCCGAAGTATTCATCGGAGAAAATAAATGGAAAAAGTCCCTATAGGAGGCCGTTACCTCGAGATACCCGCAGGCCAAATCGAATGCTCTGATAAAAGTAAGGGTGTTCGCGGATTAGATTGGATCGGTTTTAAGGGGAAAAACCATCTGATCCAATCCTTTCGGTTTTTACTCTAATCATCCAATCGGTTTAGTTTTAAAATTAAATCTGATACGATCCGATCCGATTTACTTCGGTTTGGATTGGATTGGATTTCGGTTTCTCATTTATAATCTAATCTCCTTGTTTATATTTTTCCAAATGGTAAAATTACGAAAATAATGATAACTTACATTTCATAACATTAAACTAATAGTATTGCAGTAGCCAACAGTAGGACAGTAATAACCCAGCTTTTTTTTTTGCTTCTTATAAACGAAACTATGAAATAATCAAAAGGAATCGTTAACCCCAGGAATACTTGCAGTACGACCATATCACGCATTATTTTACTGTATTGATATATCACGCATTATTGTATTAATGTGAAAGAAAATTATAAAATGGAAAATGGAGGAGTAGATCCACAAATTAAGAAAAATATGTTTAAAATTATAAAAATAAGAATAAATAATTTATTTGCAAGCTTAAAAATGTACCCAAAAAAATGTATATTAAAAAAATAAAATATTCTATATTATATAAAAATATACATGATTAATTTAAAAAATTAAATTTTAAAATCTATGAGAAAATATATTAAAAATAAGGTAATTATAAGTATAATATTATGTTATGTAATAATACTTTGGATCGGTTTGGATTGGATTGGTTCCATTACAAGGATCCGAAAACCAATCCAATCCAATCCAAAATTTTGATTTTTTGCGGTTTTCGGTTTTTTTGGTTTGCGGTTATTTCGGTTTACAGTTTTTCGTTTCGGTGGCTGCGGTTTGAATTGGATTGGATCGGTTTGTGAACACTCTTAGATAAATGCCCAACTGTTGGGATGGAGCTGAGAAAGGGCCACGCCCAAGTGCCTAAGGACAGAGAGTTCGAAGGGCGAGAAGGGGAAAGAAACTTGCATCTCAGTAAAAAGCACTTCGTACATCGGTATGGACCACATATCGCCACCTTCGGCGGAACATATCCGATGATCCATCCCGGGAGCTAAGAAGGCCCACTCCCCTCCAGATTCAACTGTCTCCGTTACTCTGATCTAGTTCTCTAAATCGGCCATATCCTCATCGGTCGTGAACTCTGATCGGAGACTGAGAACTTCGGTTGTAACCCACTGGTAGTCCTCCTCATTGGCAAGAAGGGCAGAAGGGTCATTCAAGTCAATACTCCGCCTCTTTCCCATAATAGACCTGTCCATGGGGACTTCGGGGTGAGAAACGGTATTGTATACCTCTTTATACCACTGAGCCACTTCGCGAGGGTCACAGGGACGTTGGAACTTGTCTTCCAAAACCACCTGGAAACGCTCTAACCGTTTGCGAGTAATTTCTACTCCGCGTTTTAAACGCTCCTCCGCCCCTCCCCACGGGAAGGAGGTGGCACCACCAGGGGCACCACCGCAGAGGTACACACGGGAGGGGGGATTTCCGATCGAAACCCCCATTACCAAAAGCCAAAGGAGAAATCTGAGAAGTCATTAATTTTCGCAAAGAAAAACTGAAATTTTCCCCTTTCGATTTCTGATAAACGAAGAAAGAAAAGGACAGGGAAGAAGAGAGAGTACCTTTATGAACGCGAAGGAAGCACGAGCAGGGAGAAAAAATCCTAAGAAAGCTTGATGCCCACAGAAAAAACTACTGCACAAATGCAACCACTTGCAGAAAACACAAGGAAACAGAAGACCAGTGAAATGAAGAAGAAGAGCGAAAGCCAGATGAAATGGCAAAGGACACTCCCCTTCAGAATTTATAGATTCTGAGGAGGGCAATAATCAATGCCAAAAAGGGGTAATGATGACAACACGAAAAACGAGGCAAAACATCGCCAAATCCCTGCCACTACCGCTTTGGAAAACGAGTGCGTCTTTTCAAACGCCTCGGATTTGAAACGCTTCGCCTTTTCAAAATGCCTCGAATTTGAAAACAGACCGCCTCAGCCCAAATCTTAATCAAATGAGGCGTCACGAATACGACTGACGTACTAAGTCGCCCCGACATTGGCATGGCCGAAGTAAACACTTACCCGAAGTCATCAACAACCGATGACATCGGCTAGGGGGCAACTAATCCGGAGTAGCCAAAGGCCCACTCTGAACTGGGCCGATCCGACCCAACAGGAGGAATTCGCCCTAACACGATACTGACCCGAGTAGGCCCAATGCCAACTTCGGTTGTCCAACCCGACCCAGGAGTTCCTTCCTTTGGCAACAAACCCTAGGAGGGACGCAGCCACAGCGCGAAACCCTAGAGCATAAGGCATTACGGCGCACAACCTTAGAAATGAGATCTGACGGCTGACAATCAATCTAGGGTTACTCGATACTATCCACACGTCAGCAGCCTGACCTCACCTATAAAAGGTCCATGACCAAATCAATAAAGGTACACACTGTTCATATTTCCTTACCTCATCTTACTTTGATACTGACTTAGGCATCGAAGTTTGTGCAGGTACACCCCCTACCGTCGTACTCCACCGCTCGCGCTTCTCCTCCGGCCACTTCTGAGATCCACTTCGGATCAAGTTCAAACCCCAAAAACATATGATAAATAATAACATCATATATTTTGAGTAATTTTTACGATTATTCATGGAGTCCAAATCCATTTGTCAACAATTCATGTCATTGACCTCAAATATTGTTTTAAAATTGACTTGCCTCGTAAATTTCTCTTTCAATCTCAGCTATCAAAAAATAAAATAATAATTAACAGAAAAATACTAGGGACACTCTTTAACATTCTCTTTCCAACACACTTTCTCCTAATGGTTGAAATTCACATGGGTCACACCAAATTTAAGTGGGACCCATTTGAAATTCAACCAATAAGAGAGTGAATATTGAGAAAAGAGTGTTAGAGAGTGTGTTCATAGCGCTTCTCTAATTAATATTAAGATCAAGTGATTGCAAGAGCAACTCTTGTCAAAATTACTCCGCTTAATAACTCTCTATAGACATTGAATTTCACCAATCGAACTGTCAAATTAAAAGTTCTTATTGAGTAGATCAATTCCATAAAATTTTAAAAATATTTGATACTTCATCAAATAACTTTGATTCAACATACAATATACTTTTTAAAATACAAGTAAAATGCTGACAATATGATGATATAATTACAAATGTCCAATCTATCTAAAACTTGATATGCATGATCATTAATATAATATGATGATATTCAATGGTTAGATTGATGAAATTAAATGTCTACAGTGAGATATTAAGCGAAATAATTATGACAAGAGTTACTCATTGAGTCACTTGATCTCTCATCATTGATATTTTTTAAAGGGGTGGGGCAAAGAGATATATTTCTATTTTAGTAACATTAATGACCATGTTACAACTGTCCTAAAAGATATTTAAACCATGTCCCCTTGAGGTAATAAGGCCTAGCTCCTACCACTGAGCTGGCATCCCATGGACCAATCGAGATTACATGTTATACCACCATCGGCCTCAAAAGGGTAATTTTATTCCACTTCTCTCATTTTGTTGGGCATGTATTCCAATTGATTTATTTTTCATTCTCATTACATTCCCAATTTATAAATCATCAATCTCGTGCTCTAAAAATGCTGTTGAATTTCAATTCAGTTGGGAATTTACTTTGTCAAATAGTTCTTGCATGACACTTTTTTTTGATAAGCAGTTCTTGCATGACACTTGTTAATCGTTTATTCTCGTCCTTTCGTGTGGTGTTCCCACATATAGCGATTAAGGTAGTGGTCACATTACCCATTCTTTCAGAATTAATCCCCGCAGAATTAGCATTTAAACAGGAATGGTCATGAAGTGCACGTGGAATAAACAGCAAATCTATGATACATTTAAAAATATACCTTTCTATGCGGAGGACATGAATTAAGTATATGATTCCCAAGACCACTTTTAAGACCGCACCGCATCATAAGACAAAATTTCGATCTCTACAAGATACATGGGATGGTGGCCGTAATTGTGTTCCAGCACATTGTCGTAAGTACCTTATACACTTTCAGCCACATCAGTCTCTTTTAAGCATTGCAGTTGACAACGAGAAATATCCACATCGTATGTCGTTTTAAGCTCTCAGTATAAATTACGAGCAACACTTCCATTGATATCTGAAAACGATTACTCTCTTACGCTGTCAATACTTTTCTTCCTCACCCAGGCATTAAGAATCCTCAATCTGAAGTAGCTTCAGAGATTCTGGACCAACAAGGAATATACGCCTTGTGGTTTGATATCTGAAAACGACTACTCCTTTATAAGCTGTCCTGGGCACACCATCCTGGAAGTGAACGAATGCAACAAAATAATATAGGACAAAATTAGATCTATCCATAAGAAGAGAAAGGCAAAAAGGCCAAAATTTACAATGCAACAGCCAAGCCTTTTTTCGCTAAGTGGAGCCGGATAGATGGATCAAATATCCTTATAACATCCTAATATCCTATTATAAATCATGTCTAATGATAAGTTATCCATATCCTTGATACTTTGACGTATAGTTTTTCTCAGCCTCCTCTTATCTCTTAACTGTTGAATTCTCTTCTATTTGATCAACCTCCTTATTGATGTTTCTACAAGCCTTTCCCACACATCCAAATCTGTAAGGCGAGACTAACATATTTTGCACAATAGGTGTTACGCTAAACTTTTCTCTGATGCTTTTTTCATTCCTAATCTTATGTAAGTGTGCGTTTGCCCATCCATTGTAACAATAACATTTTTCCAACATAGAAGTTACTTATTGACTTTTTACTACCAAATATTCATCCACAAGTAACACTATAGGTCTTAGTTGTACAGTAAATTAATTTTAGAGCAATTTTTTTCTTTCACAAATTACATACGAAGTATTCTCACTTTATCCATCCCACTTAAATCCTATGTTTTACATTTTCTCTATTTCTCCATCATTTTGTTTGATGATTCCAAGATACTTACACCATGAGATTTGTAGTATGGTATGTTCTCTAATTTCTATCTAAGCTAGAAAAATGTGGGAAAAATAGATAGTGTCTACTGAGATCCCACGTCGACTAAAGATATGGTCAAAGTAATCTTTATAAGGCTTTCGGCCTAATACCAACTTGAAATTGGGACAAAGAATGATTTGAATTGCATGATCACGATGCAAGATGCAAATAGAATGCCTAAATTGAGTCTCATTCTCGTTACAAAAATTTTGAAATATAGAAAACAACTCTGAACGTTCTTTCATTAAAAAAATTCATTACACATTAAAACATCATATCAACGCAAGTGACAAAATACCTAAACCCTAAAACAGATTATACACGACTCGGACCCCACACATCAGAATGAACTAGATCAAAAAGAAAGTTTTCCTAGTGATGACCCTGACTCGAAAAGGTAGAATTAACATGTTTGCTGACATGACTCACACTCCAAGAACAGCAAACGAGAGAGACTGGGAGCCATTTTTTTCAACTTATTTAAATTTAGATGACCCAAACGAAGATGAATACTATAGTAATGTAGACCGCAAAAGATCATTGTTAGAAATAGTAGACTATGTGATTCATATCCTGCATCAATCGCCTGCCATGTACTTTGGTCATGTATACAAAAAGAATTGGTGGTAAAGGTTATAGAATAATCAAGAGTCCAAGTGAGTTGACTCCCTGAAACTAAAATGGAGAGCCACTACAAAAAGAACCAAGTTAAAACAAAAGGAAGGAAGAGGGGTGGCTTGTCTAATGCCTATGACTTTAGCTTTAGTACCACCAGCAAGAGTGATATGATGTGGAATTTAGGTTAGGACAATTTTAAGAGAAGTGAAGGATTACGAGCGGTGGAAAAATATTCCGAGTATTATTGAGTTGCATATTGTTTACAAGCACTAACGTTATTATATAGACTAATCTATACCTAATGTACCTAATACAATGATTACTAATAGCTACATAATATATGCCTAATAATTACATCACATATTTATAACACTCCTCCTCAAGCTTGTGAATGGATATCTATCATTCACAGCTTGCAAGTAAGTTAGCTGAATCGTTCTGTTGGTAAGCCATTTGTTAACACATCTGCCTGCGGTGCCTAGAAGAGATATAAGTAGTTACTATCAGTCCGCTATCCATCTTTTCCTTGATAAAGTGTCGTTCCATCTCAATGTGTTTTGTTCTGTCATGCTCAACAGGATTATGAGCAATTATGATAGCCAATTTGTTATCACAAAACAACTTCAAAGGGCTTTCATACTTTACCTTCAAGTCATCAAGTATAATCGTCATCGAACATAGCTCTCAGACTCCCTATGCCATGACTCTCAACTCTGCCCCAGCACTTGATCGATCGAGCCAATGCACTTGGCTTCTTACTTCTCCAAGCAATAAGATTCCCACACAAGAACTTGCAATAAACTGAAGTGGATCTTCTATCACTTACTGAACCTGCACAATCAGCATCAGTATAAGCTTACGTAGTCAGAGTTCCACCTCTTTTTAACAAGCGTCCTTTCCTTGGAGTGGCTTTGAGATATTACAAAACACGATCTAACCGCATATGTTAAATCTGGTCTAGTGTGTGCCAAAAAATTTAACTTCCCCACCAATCTTTGATATTGGACCTTGTCGATTTTGACATTCTCCTCTTCGATGCTCATTTTGTGATTTTGCTCTATAAGAACACCTGTAGGTTTACATCCACGTTTGCATGTTCCCTGCAACAGATCAAACACATATTTGCTTTGAGAAATGGAAATGCATTGTTTGAGTAGGCCACCTCAATGCCCATGAAATACTTGAGTTTCTCAAGGCCCTTCATCTCAAACTCCGCAGTTAATTTCTTCTTGAGCACTTGTTTCTCAACCGCATCATCTCCTGTAATAATGATATCATCAGCATAAACAAGAAGTATTGTTAGTTTTCCTCCCCGTGAATGTTTAAAGAAAAGCGTGTGATCTCCTTGACTTTATTTGTAGCTCAAGCACACCATTGCTTTTGTGAATCTCCCAAACCATACCCGGAGAGACTGTTTAAGTCTATATAAGGCCTTCCTCGATCTACACACTTTGTTTGGTCCACTTGTGGGTCCAAATCCCAGGGGAATCTCGATATACACCTCCTCTAGATCTCCATGCAAAAAGGCATTTATGACACCAAACCAGTTAAGTTCCCACCAAGGGTAGGCAGCAAAAAAGAGTAAAATATGAGCAGTGTTCATCTTTGCCACGGGAGCAAAGGTGTCCTCATAATCAATGCCATAGTTCTTACTGTATCCCTTTGTCACTAGTTTTGTCTTGTATCGATCAAGAGTGTGATCTGATTTGTTGTTTGACTATATAGATCCACCAGCAACCAACTGGTTTCTTGACCTTTCCACAATCTCCCAAGTTTCATTCCTTTCAAGTGCTTTCATCTCCTCATCCATAGCTTTGACCCAATTTATATCCTTTAGTACCTCTTGAACAGATGATGTAATTCTCACAGAGTCAACAATTGTAGTAAAATCGATGAAGCCGGTGAGCTTTAAGAACTGGATCAACTTGTTGCTTCCGCACAAGAAAATTGTTTCCCTCCAACTTTTCAATGGTCGCATACGAGAACTACAATTGCGACGGTACTGGATTTTTCGGCAGTGGTGGCGATGGAGGTGGCAGAAATGGTGCGTTAGGGTTATGATTGTGCAACAAAGAAGATCGTACATTTTCAGGATTCGTGCGAAAAGGATTTTGAGCTAGTGTTTGATGTAGATCAGGAGAAGAGGAATAGTGAGGCGGAGTATGATTAAAGATTGGATCGGAAGCCATTGGAGAGCTTTAGAAGCTCTTTGATACCATATAAGAATCTGATCTAGGTTGAAACAGAGAGAAAAGAAGAGAAAACTGTAAATGAACTGAAACTGTGAAGATGATATTATTGAAGTGAGCAACTGATTACATGTATATATAGACAAACATAACTAACTGAGTTAGTTATGACAGCTGGCAACAACTGTAACTACTTCTGTGAAGCAGAATACATGGACAACACTATTATAGGCCTATACAATGCATACTCTATCATCACCTTACAAGCAGTTTTGTGGGGTTGAGTTAGGCCCAAAGGCCAAATTCTAAGATGGTATCAAAATCAATCCTAGATCTGTTGTTGGGCCAAGATCTTTGTGATTTCACCCACATTTGTCCACGCTACAGATGTCCAATCGTGAGCGTGACGAAGTGTGTTGAGAGTCCACATCGACTAGAAATATGGCCTAAGTTATGCTTGTAAGGCTTGGGCAATCATCACCTTACAAGTCGGTTTTGTGTGGATGAGTTAGGCCCTAATCCAAAATTCTAAGACTTGGTATTAGGATGAGTTATTGCCCTCCTTTGATTGTGCCACATCTAACCCCAAGAAATATTGGAGCTTGCAAAGATCTTTTGTCTGAGCAATGCCATAAAGATCACTACCTGTAATGACAATTTTGTCAACAAATACAACCAAGTAAATACAACTTGTACCCGAATAGCGATAGAAGACCGAGTGACCTGCCTCACCGAGTTATACCAAACTGTTGAACAACATTGATAAATCTGCTAAACCAAGCTCTATGAGACGGTTTGAGGCCATATCCTATTGCACTTGGAGGAGTATGAGTAGTAAGGTGACGATTTAGGGCCCGAGTTGTTTTAATAAGATGACGATTTTTACGTTCAACAACTCCATTTTGTTGAGGGGTATGAGCACAGGACGTTTGTGAAGAATGAAGAATGTCGTGTGAAGCCATAAAGGTTTGAAATGTCTGAGACAAGTATTCACGAGTAGCACCAAATTGTGCTTCTATCCCATGATAAAATTGCTGGAAAATAGAGAACAATTCAGACTTATTTTTCATAAAAAATAACCAAGTACAACGCAAGTAGTCATCAATGAATGTAACAAAATATTTCAACCCCAAAGTTGACTCAATACGACTAGGAGCCCAGACGTCAAAATGGACCAAGGCAAAAGGAGTCTTAGCCCAACTATGGACCCAATTAAGGAATGAACCACGGGTATGTTTACCAAGTTGACATGACTCACAAGACATAATGGATAACTGGGACAGCCACAACACCAACTTTTGTAACTTTGAAAGACTAGGGTGACCAAATCTTAGAACAAGAGAGCGAGTTAAGCGACTAATGGATCCAAATTAAACGGGGAACTTGGAACATATAGTACAGAATAAACAGACAAGGAGGGAAGAGAATGGGCAGGTACCTACCCCTTTGGACTGTGTTTGGGAACCATTTGCTAAGGTAACTGTTGGTAAATAATAGGAGGTACAAAAGGGAAGAGAGTAAAGATTTGTTACCAGAGAGGTGATTGAAGGCGATTTGGAGAGACAAGCAACATAATTTTTGGAGTTACAGGTGTGCACAACATAGATAGTAGAATTGAGACCCAAAGGTTATCATACTTTGAACCATGTCAAGAAATCACCAAAGGTGGTTGGTATTAGAGCTGGCAATTCGGGCTACCCGGTCCGCATGGGCCGGCCCGCAACGGGTTCGGGCTTCATAGGGCCAGGCCAAAAAGCCCTGGGTGAAATTCGGACTCATAATTTACAGCCCAGCCCTACGCGGGCTGCGGGCTTTTCGGGCCGGGCCAACATATATTAAAAAAAAATTGATCATAAAAAATAGAATCTGAACAAGCACAACTGACAATACATAATCCAACATTTTTCAACCATAAAAAAAAAATACAGAAACCCCTAATACAATCCAATCAAAGGCAACAAACGAAGACAAAAATGAAGCTAGATGTGCGCTCTTCCCCTTGCACCGCCGTGGTGACACATCCTCCCCCCAACACAGATCCAGTGGATACCCAAAACGCAAGCAAAAAAAAAGAGACAGATTTAGCAATAGTAGAAGACCATTAACTCTGCACAGCAATGACTAACTAACAGAGGCTTCCCCAAAAAAAAAAAAAAAAAAATACCCGACTTAAAAAATCTCCAAACCCACTTGAGTTGTGGCCAAAATAAAACAACACAGATCCGGTGATGACGATCTGGTTCTCAGAACGATGAACGGCGACAGTGACGCACAGATTCGGTGGCGGCGATCTTGTTCTCAAGACGAAAAATGGAGGCCATGGCGCATAGATCTGGTGGCACCGATCTGACACTCATAAGAACAGGTGTTTGCAACATCCAAGTGGGACAGGAGAGCGACGCGAATCTACAAGGGGAAGAAAGGAGAGAGAACCGAGAGTGATGAGAGGTGATTTTGTAGGGGAATAGTCATGGAGGAGGGGAAACTGAAAGTGACGAGTTAGAGTGATCTTTTGGACTAATAAAGGTACTATTAGAAAGGCACACTTTACTGTACCAAAAGAAAAGCAAGGCACACTTTACTTTTTGATCAGTCAAAGCACACTTTACTTTAAGAAAAGTTAATAATAAAAAAATGCTAACACCAGAGGCACACGTTACTTTAAGGGGAAAAAAAAAAAGATTCAGAGCAAGTAACTTATACGATGCGTTTTTATTTTTGAAATATATGCGGGCCACCGGGCTGCCCGAAGCCCGGCCGGGTTAGCCCGGTCCGGGTTCGGGCTTTATAGGGTCGGGCCAAAAAGCCCGAGTAGATAAATGGGCTTGATTTTAGTTGTCCAAGTCCTGTGGGTCGGCCCATTTTGCCAGCTCTAGTTGGTATGATATCAGAGTTGGCTGAGGGGTCACGAGTGTTCTTTGCAGCCATGTGTGAGCAAGGAAGAGAGAGAAACCATAACAGAACAAGGCCGTAACAACTGTAAGGGTCATCCCACAGTCACAAACTGGCCAAATGGGGACAGATCCAGGTAGAGGAAAGGAAGGCGACGACGGCACATGAAGGATCGACCGCCACATGCAGCGGCTGACGTGGCTGGGTTTTCAAATTGTAAATCACAAAGACGGCGCGTGAAGACAAGTTAAAGTTCTGTTCGGTCTGGGGTTTTGGGACAAGATAGATTGGCTGACCGCGTTCTGAATGGTGATGGTTTCGCCGGAAAAGGTTGCGAAAAAAACTTTTTGGCAGGGGCGGCGGCCGGAAAAGCTGAAAATCACGCCGGGAAAATGAGATGCATCAGCAGAGAGCGGAAACCAAAGGATAAACACGGTTTCCATTAAAAAAAAAAAATACACTGATAGACAATGGGTCTATCGGGTAAGAACGAAATAGGATTGTCTCTCGTTAGGATCTAGATACCATGTTGAGAAAGAGAGAATACGAGAGAGAAGTTGTGTGTGTTACACAGCGGAGATATGTTAAGTATCTAATGAGTCGTAATAAATACAAAATATTAGCGCGACCTATTTTCTATATTTACACAATATTACTAAATCATAACTCCCTATTTACATCATTTCTAACGGTTTCAAATTTCATTCATGAATTGAACAATGGTTGCATTCTAAAATCCAATCATAATCAGTCACAGTAGATTAAAATCAGGTGTTGGTCAGGACTCTACATTGCTTAACATGATGCATTGCCCTTTTGAAATCGAGAACAAAAATAGTTGAAATACCTTCCACTCTTGAAATATACCGAATTGTTGCGCAATGTTTTCAAAGTCTGGCTGATCTTTATACTTTATTCGCACATCACCATCTATATTATGTGCCTTTTGAACGATGGCTGCTCCAGAGACAGGTTTAGCTTTCTTAACATTGTTGGCAAAGTGTATAGCATATTTGTCCTGAAAATGCAAACCAAACTTCACATAGCACGACAGCATTTTGTTACACATATAAAGACAAAAATACAATGCACCATCTCACCTCCAACAAATAGCTCAAGTCCATTGACTTCCAATCGACCTTCCAACAATCAACAGAAATATAACATCATTCTAATATATGAAACATATTTAAAACTGTATTTTTTATAAAGCATGTATAGCTACCTGGACCTCATTCAGCTTGATCGGCTCAAGATATTGCTTAAAAAACTGTCCCAAACTAGAACCCTGTAATGATTAAAATACTTTTAATAGGGCATGAAAAATACCCATGTACAAGCATTTGAAACTTGAGATAAGATCTACTTGATGTTGCTTTATAGTGCCTTTATACTAACACCATCCAGCTCACCAAGTTTATTGTAGTTAAGAAAATACTGAATAATAATGCTGAATATTATTTTAATTGTGTATGATTACATGCGCTAATCTTGATTATATAGACAAGCTAAAACCTAGCTAAACTTAATGGGCCTATTACAACTAAGGCTAATAATTACAAAATATATGGTAATAACTACTATTTACAACACTCCCCCTCAAGCTGGTGAATGGATATCTAATCATTCCCAGCTTGCAAGTAAGTTGACTAAATCGCAGCTTGCAAGTACGTTGACTAAATCGCTCTGTTGGTAAGCCCTTTGTTAACACATCTGCCAGCTGGTGCATAGAGGGAATGTAGGTCGTCGTTATCAATCCACTATCCAACTTTTCTTTGATGAAGTGTCGATCTATCTCAATGTGTTTTGTCCTGTCATGCTGAACAGGATTATGAGCAATACTGATAGCTGATTTATTATCACAAAACAACTTCATAGGACCCTCAATCTTTATTTTCAAGTCATCAAGCACAATTTTCATCCACAATAACTCACAGATTCCATGTGCCATAGATCGAATTTCGCTTCAAAGACTCGATCCGCTACAACATTTTGCTTCTTACTTCTCCAAGTGACAAGGTTTCCACACAAGAATGTGCAATAGCCTGAGGTGGACCTTCTATCAACCACTAAACCTGCATAATTTGCATCAGTATAAGCCTCCATAGTTAAACTTCCACCTCTTTTGAATAAGAGTCCTCTTCCTGGAGTGACTTTGAGGTACTGCAAAACACGATCCACTGCCTATAAATGTCTCACCCTCGGATCATGCATGAATTGACTCACAACACTGACAGCATAAGCTAAATCTGGTCTAGTGTGTGCTAAGTAAATCAACTTTCCTACTAGTCTCTGATATTGGACCTTGTCAACTTTAGCACTCTCCTCTTCAATGCTCATTTTGTGATTTTGCTCGATGGGAACACCTGCAGGTTTACATCTAAGTTTGCCCGTTTCTTGTTAAACATCAAGCACATATTTCTTTTGAGAAATGAAAATGTCTTGCTTAGAGTAGGCCACTTAAATTGCCAAGAAGTACTTGAGTTTTCCAAGGTCCTTCATCTCAAATTCAGCAGATAGTTTCTCTTTAAGTAGGTGTCGCTCAACTGGATCATCTCCTGTAACAATAATATCAATATAAACAAGAAGTACTGTCAGCTTTCCTCCCTGTGAATGTTTGAAGAATAGTGTGTGATCACCTTGGCTTTGCTTGTAGCCTAGGCACACCATAGCCTTCGTGAATCTTCCAAACCAGGCTCGGGGAGACTGTTTCAGCCCATACAAAGCTTTTATCAGTCTGCACACTTTGTTTGTTCCACTAGTGGGGTCCAAATCCAGGAGGAATCTCCATATACACTTCCTCTTCTAAGTTTCCATGCAAGAATGCATTTTTAACATCAAATTGATGTAGTTCCCACCCAGAGTGGGCGGCAAGAGAGAGTAAAATTCGAACAGTGTTCATCTTTGCCACAGGAGCAAATGTCTCCTCATAATCGATGCCATAAGTCTGAGTATATCCCTTTGCCACTAATCTTGCCTTGTATCGATCAAGAGTACCATCTGATTTGTGCTTGACTGTATAGATCCACCTGCAACCAACAGGCTTCTTGCCCCTAGGTCTCTTAACAATCTCCCAAGTTCCATTCTTCTCAAGTACTTTCATCTCCTTATTCATAGCTTGGACCCAATTTTTATCCTTTAGTGCCTTTTGCACAGATGTTGGGATTCTCACAGAGTCAACAGCTGCAATAAAACTCTGATGTTGTAGGGAAAGATGTTTAGAAGAAACAAATTGAGAAATAGAGTACTTGGCACAAGACCTTTTCCCTTTTCTCAAGGCAATAGGTAAGTCATCTGGATCATGGTCAAGGGTATCAGAAATCTGAGAATCAGAAGTAGAGGGATCATTTTCAGTACTTACCTCCGGTTCAGACGGTTGGAGTTGTGTTGTTTCCTGCAAAACAGAAGACATAGGGGACACAGGAGGAACAGAAGGACTAGGAACAGGACCACCAAGAGGATCAGGAGGATCAGGACTTGGAGACAAAGAGTCTAAAACAGAAGGTGAAACAGGAGGTGAGTCACCAAGCCAAGGACCACGAAAGAGAAACTCGAGCTCGAACTCAGATTCCAAATTAGAATTAGAATCACTACTCTCCCCCTAAAGCTGAGAACTAGTGAAATAGGAGACATGCTCGTGGAATGTGACATCCATAGAAACAAAGAACTTACGACTTGGTGGATGATAACACTTGTACCCCTTTTTGTTAGAGGCATAACCCAAGAAGACACACCGGATGGCACGAGAATCCAACTTATAAGCCACACAGCCAAATACCCGAGACTCAAGACTCTGCATGATAGAAACAGAAAGAAACTGAGATCATAAACTAAACAGGACTAACATTACCTAAGACACGAGATGGCACACGATTAATCAGATAAGCAGCAATCAATACTGCTTCACCCCAGTATGACTTTGGGACGGATATTTGGAAGAGAAGGGCTCGAGCAATTTCAAGTAAGTGACGATTTTTCCTTTCGGCAACCCCATTTTGTTGTGGGAAGTCGACACAAGTAAGTTCGTGAATGATGCCCTGTTTAACAAGAAAACTAGAAAGGTTATGATTAACATATTCTTTGCCATTATCAGAACGAATTCTTTTGATGCGTCTTCCAAATTGAGTCTGTATCATATTATAAAATTGAATAAACAATTGAAATACCTTAGATTTATCTTTCATCAAGAATATCCAGGTTACTCGAGTACAATCATCAATAAATGACACAAACCATCGTGCACCAGAAATATTAATAACTAGGGCAGGACCTCAAACATTAGAGTGAATAAGAACAAACGGTTCAGCACTTTTAGTAAGACTGTAAGGAAAAGTAGCACGGTGGTGCTTAGAAAACTGACAGACGTCACACTTAAAATACTCAACAGATTGTTTTAAAAACAAAGATGGAAACATAGACCTCATCAAAGAAAGAGGATGACCAAGACGCTTGTGCTGAAGCCAAATTTGTGAGGCAGAAGAGTGAGACTCTGACTGAGATCGGAGTGCGGAAGACAACACCTTCTGACCAGCTCGTTCATCAGACAGATAGTACAACCCTCCCTGTTCCTTAGCAACTCCATTCGTCTTTCTCGTTGCAAGATCCTGAAAAACACAATGAGAATGAAAAAAGTTTATTGCACAGTTATGGTCCTGAGTAAGCTTACGAATAGAGATAAGGTTATTCGAAAGATTGGGAACATGAAGCACATTTTTCAATTTAAAAAATTGAAGGTCAATGTCCCCACAACCATAAACACAAGTATGAGAACCATCTGCAGCAGTTATATAAGGAATGCTGGAACGGGAAGTATAAGTCGAAAACAGTTGAGAATGAGAGGTCATGTGATGAGTGGCACCAGAGTCAAGAATCCACGAACTCTGAGTGATAGTATCATCAACATTATGAGAATTTAAGGATGAAACAGCCATAGATCTATTGTCTGACATATTGATTGATGTCCTGCAACTGTATCTTGCTCAAGAGAACCAAAAAATAGCCAATAGTCGAGAGAGAACACAACAATCAAGACGGAGCCAAAAACTGAACCCAACAAGCTTGAAACGCAGTAACAGAGGCAAACGAGCCAAACAACCGCAAGAAAACGGGAACGCCCGTCAAAAGTGGGACCCACGCACTGAAAATGGTCCCAAACGAACCAATAGGGGCAAAGCAGTTGCCGTGAGACCAGAAACGATAACCAGATCAGACGCAGGAACACAGAACCGGTGCCTTCAAAGTGACCCACGAACCAAAGTGCTCAAATCACGAAACGGACCACTGGAACGGAACGGGGAGGGGCCAATCTATGTCCGGTGAGAAGATGGAGGTGAACCGACCACGGCGTGGCGGCGCGTGGCCTGCACGCGCCCGAACGGCTCTCGGAGAAAGGCAGCGCGTGGAGGGTCGGATGGCGGCGCGGTTTCAGGGTCTAGCCGGTATTGACGAGCTGAACCTAATGGTGGGGTCAGTTGTGCGATATTCACGACGGACAGTGGTGTTTGGGTGCTGGGCAGATCCGGTGTTTGTGAGATGAAGAAAAAAAGGTGTTCTGCGTTGATCCAAACCAGCAGAAGAGCCAGGCTGCAATGAAGGCAACAGCTGCAATGAAGGCAACAGCTGCAATGAAGGTGGCGACTAGGGTTTATGCGGAAGCAAGGCCGTCAAGATCGACAGCTCGTGATACCATGTAGTTAAGAGAATACTGAATAATAATGCTAAATATTATTTCAATTGTGTATGATTACATGCGCTAATCTTGATTATATAGACAAGCTAAGACCTAGCTAAACTTAATGGGCCTATTACAACTAAGGCTAATAATTACAAAATATATGGTAATAACTACTATTTACAACATTTAGAATAAGCTGGGCTTTCTTAAAAATTTACTGCCATGTGAATTGGAAATTTTTTGGTAGTGAGATGCCAGGAAAGAGAATATAAAGATTCACAATTTGACGAGGAGCGATGTTTATATAGAAAGGGAAACAGCAAAATAGAGAAATTAATTAAGGGCACCAACAAGAAAAAATATCAAGAAAAAAACAAAGATATCTTTGCAAGGACTATGATATCTGTTTTATTTTTTATTGCTCTCTAAGTCAATTTAAAGAATAGAAGGAAGAGTCCCACCAAGGGCAATGCGGTATTCTCCAGAAAAAATAAAACAAAAAACAGAAAATACAAAGAATGACACTAAGGAGAATGAACAGACAAAGCCTCCCTATTAAAGCAACTGCTGACTAAACACTATAAAGAAGCTAAAAGGTCAGATAGATGTATCTGGTTTTTGTTGCCAAAAGTCATAGAATACACCATATAACAAAACCTTGATCTGTAAGAAACATCATGCGAACTTGAGTTAATTGAATCTGCAAAATTAACACAAAAAATTGCACCCCACCCTTAAGATTAACATGAATGCATGTCATCTGTAAAATTATTCGACAAGCTTCCTATACACCTAACATGTGCAAAAGTGCAAGTAAATATGAAGCATATCACCCAGCACGAAAGTAATTAAAATTTTACTGGACAAAACAAGTATTTTGAAAATTGTGAGGTTCATAGGATACATGCCTGCAAAGTTCCTACGCATATAACCACTTAATACAAAAGGTCAATATTATGAGTACAATAAACAAACTTACATGCTCACCGAAATTATATGTTCTGCATACTTCTGGTCGGATAAACTGTCGTCCTTTGTGATTCTCTTTCAATCTCAACCAGTCATCCCAGTAAGTGAAGTTTTGTTAAAGAAAAATTTATATACATAAATAATATTACTGCAATTAAACAAGGGAAAATCCTAAATAAGGAAATCCTGTTAAAAAATCATATTGGCTTAAATAAACTCCAGATGGTTATTACTCTATCATGGTATATTGGAATCCTCCCCATAAACAAATGTCACACACACAAAAAAGAATGATTACTGAAGTATAAGTATTAAGGATATGCCTTGGGCCATTTTGGTGATAGTTCATCCCATATAGATCTAGCCAACATCCATCCTAGTCCAGGAAAGAAGTCTGAACGATAAAGTTCGTCTGCAGAATAGATCAACCAAAATTCATCAGAATAGCAATAGTGATCTTCCCAGACATCGTAATATTTCAACGAATATAAATTTAATTTCTTTTCACTACATTTACCTTGAAATAGAATTTAACAGAAACAAGTAAATGATCAAAAGTATATATAGTCATTTCTATGCATAAGACTACTTAAAATTGTGCTGAAAATATTAAACAAACTTGCATTGAAATTCAGTATTTATTTTCACCATTGAAATGAATTTTAGAAAGTCATGAGCATGGCATGCAAAGGCTGAAGCCTGCTATCCCCCGAAAGAAGAGCAAGGAGGGACTGGAAATCATACCACTACAGTTAAAAATGCAGTTAAAAATCACACCATCTTCAGCCTACTCCATTTTTTATGAAAAAAGAAAAAGAAAAAACCCCGATCTTCAAAAACATGGGGTATGCATTATTTTAATAATAATAATAATAATAATAATAATAATAATAATAATAATAATTGTTGTTAGAATTAATGTAAAGAGGGTAACTCTGGACTGATTCTATGTGATTAAGGTAATTAGGGTAACAGCAAATCCTTGCATTTCACTCTTTGAATATAAAATATCCAGATACACGGATTTCAACACATGTCTCTCATCTTTTTTCCTTCTCAACATGGTATCCAGAGCCTAATAAGAGACATGGTATCCAGAGCCTAATAAGAGGCAATACAAATCCATGCCTACTCGGTGAACCCACAGTCCATCGATGCAATTTTTTTGGGAAACCTTTCCGCTCTCTACGGCGTGTAATCCTTTCTGACATGTCCAACACAATTTCCTGCCATGGCCACCAGAAAATTTTTCCAATGAGTTTTCCAGCAAAACCATCACCATCAAAGTCGACGTCCGCCAATCTGCTAGGATCCAAAATTCCAAGTCCAACGAAGCTTGCACACGCGCCTCTCCTCTCTGCTGCCTCACCCTTTCTCACTCGCAAGCCGCCTTTGCTTTGCTTTGTAGTTTTAGACCCTATGAAAGGCGATCCTCCTTTATTACCTTGTCAATGCCCCCATTCTCAAATGACAAGTTGGACGACAGCAACTATGATACATGGGCTTTCAACATCACATTATGGCTTGGAGGTCAAAACTATAAAGTCCATCTCACCATGAAAGATGATTTCGTGCCAGTAGTCGACCGTTCTCAATGGACTAAAGCTGATGTAAAACTTTGTCTCGTCACTAAATCCACAATTCATCCTTCCCTAAAGAAGAACTTTTGTGGCACAAGACTTGTAAGGTTATGTGAGAGCAAGCTAAGGTCCTTTATACCAATCATACCCAATCTCTATGCAAGGTTTGCCAAAACCTCATGAGTGTCATTACCCTAGATGTCTTGATGGCTTTATGGCTGACTATATAGGCAGAATTCCCGATATCCTACATGACTTTAATGAACTCTTGCCCCCTACTGCCACCCTCACCAAGGAACTTCAGCATCAATAGAAATTTTCCATGTTAGCCTTGTATGGGTTATTTGTGGAGTATTCATCAATTCATGATCAAATTTTAAGTTCTCCCACTGTACCCTCTTTGAACTCTACATGCTCTATCTTATTGCACGTACTGATAAAATCATCTTCAGATGTGGACGTGTCGCCTGCTCTATTTGATTCCACTATCTTGGGTCTCCTAGACCAGTGACTACGGTCGGTCTCGCAAGTAAAGCAAATCTTGTCCTAAGTGTACCATTGCCACAAAGTCTAACATACTATGGACAGGTGTTAAGCCTTGCACGATCTCCCTCCTCGAACAACCATCACTGCACAAACTGCTCTACCTGCTCCTTTTAAGTCCAATACACCGACATCTGATCCTTAGGAACCCAGACAATGTTTACTGACTTCCTCAAGTGGCACGAGGAGTCTCGTGTAACTTTTATCCATGTTCATATGCAGCACAGAACTAAGTTGGATTCCCGTGCGGTCATGTGTATTTTTCTGGGTTATAACCCTAACAAAAGGGGATAGAAATGTTATCATCCGTCCAGTCGTAAGTACTTTGTCTCTACGGATATCATCTTCCGCTAGCATGTGTCCTTTTTCACTCGTCCCCAGCTTCAAGGGGAGAGCATTAATTTGGAATCTGAGTCCGAGTTCGAGTTTTCTTCCTTGGTCCTTGGTTTCTTGAGTCACCTGTTTCTGATCCTGAGTCACTTGTTTCTGGTCCTTCTGGTCCTATCCCTACCATGTCTTCTGTTTTGCAGGAAACAACACCTTCAATATCAGTGAAGAATAAGGCTAGTGAGCCTACATTGACTTATCGGAGGAAAGGAAAATCAGACCTAGTCTAGAAATAACTCCAACTGTCTGACCGGAGGTAAGTACTTAAAATAATCCCTCTATTTCTGATTCTCAGATTTCTAATACTCTTTACCATGATCCAAATGACTTACCAATTGCTTTGTGAAAAGGGAAAAGGTCTTGTGCCTAGTACCCTATTTTTCAATTTAGTCATTACACATATATAATGTAATTAATAGTGATCGGTATGTCAGGTCCGTTAGTCACGTATTGTCCATTAGGTGTAGCTTAGCCTATTTAATCTCATTAGCGCTTGTAATCTCTACACAATTTTAATAATACTCAAATATTTTTCCATATGTAGTTTCTAAATATTAGTGATCATAAACCTTGTATATTTAATTGATTTTTGCTGAGGTTATTCATGAGCAATTTAGCAAACAATTTGCCAATCAAAAGTTATACAGACACATAATGAACTTACATGGATCATGTACAAACTGCTTCTGTCCATTGTCATTCCATGAGGAAACAGCCATAATGGACCTAGAGATAATGGTAAATTATAAACAGAGATCTTGAAGTCTTTAAAAACTTGTGTAGTGAGTAAGAAGAAATAAATTCAGCATCCCTCTTCTTCATCACATACTTATCCTTGTGAAGGAGAGTCGCCATGGCTTCAAAATAATCAAAGAAATCAGGTGCTATTTCCATGTCATCTGAAGATTGGATAAAGATGTTCAATCAAATTCCATGTTTTCAGCAATAGAAGAGGAAAAAATGCATAATGTCAAAAAGAAAATAGCTCAAATAGCTCATTTCACCTTCAAGAATGATTACTTGGCTGAAGTTATGCTTGTAGAATAGTTGATCTAAAGCCCACTTGTAATGACCTGATAACGGTATCAATTGACCCCTCTGGTGGAAAATTCTTTTCAAATAGAGAACACAAAACACAAAGGAAAAGCATGAAGAAAATTATTACGTGCAATCTTGTAGTAAGCAATTAACTCTCCTGGCCTTTCAGTTTGAACTGGTTCAAAATCCAAGTGCTGCATCGACTATTATCAGTACAAAGATCCTGGTTTCTTATTGTCAAACTATTATATCCTTCAGTAACGACACATCACAAATTATTGAAATCAAAATAATTTTAAAATGAGATTAAAATATTGTTTTGTATCTCTGATCACTATGCCACTGATTACTGAATTTGAATCACTCATCTTAATGCAAGAGTAAAGAATTTCTTAATCCAAGTACAATTAAACAAGTAATTCCAAATTCAAGATCTTCGGTGACTCATTATCTAAGCCAACCTTTTCTCTTTTTCATTTTTCGTATATATCTCCATGATAGCCTATAATTATTAGGAGATATTTTTTGTTTTTTCTTGATTATCATTAGTATATAAAATAGTGACAGTGATAATGCCTGTACTTTCAATCCATCAAATAATATTGAGTTTTTTACCGATCTTCTTTTTCACGATAGTATTAGAGCTCCGCAAAACCTAAGGCATCTCATTTACAGGCATCGCAGTCCAGCACCTTCAATGTGCTCCGAACTACCATCAATAGTTTCGTCCACCAATTGCAAATCTTGCAAATCACCATTTATCGTTGTTTGCCGCCACAGATTTGATCAGCAACCATACTAGGAGCATCTCTCCCAATTAGGCCTAACCCCAAAAGCCCATTGGAAAAACAGCTCTCACACACCCTCACGCGCCAATACAATACTTTGTGTGTGAGCTCACATGCCCTGCTCTGACAGCACATGGTGTGCGTCCATCCGCCGTTCGTGATGTCGTTGTCCCACCTTGCTCAACTAGGCATCCTCTACTCATATTTGTGATCATCATGACCGTCACCAGGCCACCAGGGATCAGTTCGCCCAGCCACTGTCTGCTCATTTTTGCTCTAAGAACCCTAGTTGAGTTGTTTCATGAGCTTGCTCCCACGATTCTTGTGCTGCTGCATTTACGGTTTTTTGGTGTTATTGATTTTGGACTACTGAGATTTCTGTCATTCCACACTTCAAATGTCTAGTCTTAGACGTGAAGGGTGTGTTGAGCGTCCCACGTCAAGTAGATATATGGTCTAAATAGTGCTTATAAAGCTTAGGCAATCCTCACCTTACAAGCTGATTTTGTGGGGTTGGGTTAGGCCTAAGCCCAAATCTAAGATGGACCAACCTTACCTTTCGTTTTGAACCTCAGTTTTCTTAGAACATTATATACGGGATATCGAATCATAGACTCTCTTAGGGAGCCTTCTGCCTCTTGTTCCATAGACATGACTTGTGAGAGCTTTTGGGTTATACTCAGAAGATGCTACCTTCAATCATCAACCTGACTCCAACTCTCTTGCTTCTCAGATCTGGTTACAACACACATCTTGGACATCCTCCATTATCTTTGCTTACTATATTCTCATCCCCATTTTTTGCAAGTCTACTGAATCTTATAATTGTGAAATTTTTAAGTTTGCCAAACACCCATCAGATAACCTTTTTCTCCCAACTCAAATAAAATCATTGAGCCATTACCCTTATTCATTATGATGTTTAGGGTCCTGCCCTTGTTTCTACTATTTTTAGCACGAGATGGTTTGTCTCATTTATTGATGATTGTACTTTAGTAACTTGGCTATTCTTGGTAAAGGATAATTCAAAAGTATCGCAACTATTCATTCAATTTTATGGGACGGTACAAATACAATTTGGAAGAATCATTAAATGTTTGCGCTCTAACGATGGAAGGAAGAATCATTAGATGTCAGCCCTGTTTACATGCATTGATAGCCCTTAACAAAATGGTGTTGCTAAAAGAAAAAATCGTCACTTGATTCCAAATGGCAATTCCAAGCTTGTGCCGAATAAAAGCAGTTTTGACAATTTATCTAATTAATTTGTTACATCTCGTGTTTTAGGTAATGCCAGGCATCGTCAGCCCTATTTAACTCATGACCTCACACTTTCCTTTTGTTCCTATTATGCAAAGCCTTGGGTCTCAAGTCTTTGGATGTGTTGCCTTTGTCCATATTAATAAGCAACATCACAACAAATTGGAGGGTTGTTCAATCAAGTGTTTCTCCGGGGTATGTTCCTAATAAAAAGGGTATAAATGCTACCATATCACCCTTTGAGTTGTCAATTCTTTTTCTCTATAAATGTCATCTTCCACGAAAATGAGTCCTACTTCACTCGCCCTCAGCTTCAAGGGGAGAATCATAATTCAAAAACTGAGCCCGAGTCTTTTCTTCTTGATTCTCTCTTATTTGAGTCACCTCTTCCTCTATTGCCTTCTAATTCACAGGAATTTGTAGTCCCTTCAGCATCAGAGTCACCTCTTCCTCTTGCCTTCTAGTTCATAGGAGTTCATAATGTCTTCTGCATTAAAACCAATGAAGACCAAGGCCAATGAACCAACATTGGCGTTCTAGAGAAGAGTAAGGAACTAGTCTCGAAATAACTTCACTCGCTCGATCGAAGGTAAGTACTAAAAACAATTCTTTCTCTAACTCTCATACTTCTAACAACTGTGATTCTGACCCCAAACAACTTGCCAATTACAATGAGGAAAGGAAAAATGTCATGTGCCAAGCACCATATTTTTCAGTTTTTCTATTCCAAATGCCTCCCTTGCAACAGCATAGCTTTATTTTAGCTATTGACTTTGTCAAAATCTCAAAATCAATAGAAGGGGCATTAAAGGATGAAAATTGGGTATATAAATGAGGAGGTGAGAGCAATTGAAAAAATAGAACATGGCAGATTGTTGAGAGACAAGTAGACAGAAGACCATGGCGTGAGATGGATTTACACCATCAAGTATAAATCAGAAGGTAAAAGGACATAGTGGCAAAAGGACACACTCATATATATGGCATCGATTTTGAGAAGACATTTGTCCTAATAGCAAAGATGGACATAGTGTGAATCCAACATTTACTTGCTACCCACTATGGGCAGAAACTACACTAATTCATTGTCAAAAATGCATTTTTACATAAGGTTATGGAGGAGGTATATATGGAGATTTCCCCAGAATATGGCCTACAAGTTGAAGAAACAATAGAAACAATGTATGCAGGTTAAGGAAAACCTTATATGGGTGGGTTAAAGCAGTCAGCCCGAGCTTGGTTTGGGAGATTCACATATCCCTGGGATATAAAAATAAGTCCAGGTGATCATACGCTCTTCTTAAAACATTTACATGATAGTCTAACTATTCTACTTATGCATGCTGATGATATCAGTATAACAGGAGATGGTCAAGTTGAGAAGTGATTACTCAAGGAGAGATTGTCTGCTGAATATGAAATGAAGGATCTAAGGAAACTCGGGTATTTCCTTGGGATTAATGCCCCATTTGTTCAAGATTAAAAAAAATCAATTTTTACAATTTTTAACATTTTTTTCTCATCCACCACACTAATTATAATAAGATTCCTTCTCAAAAGCTACTCAAAGTAGCTTTTCTTTATCAAAATTAATTTTTTTTTAAGTGTTTTTTTGTAACATACTTTGACACAAACAAGTTCTAAAGTGGCCTACTCGAAATAGGGTATTTTCATCTCTCAGAGAAAGTATGTACTAGACTGATAGACCAATAAAACATGTGTATAGGAGAAGAGATAAAAAAGGAAAGAATAGTGGGAAAGAGAGGTTGAAGGCAGTTACAGAGGGAAAGGAAGTTATGGACAGAATTGTAACTGCTGGGACAGATGGAGAGGAGCAGTTAGAGGAGAGAGGAGAGGGGCGCATAAGAGGGGAGGTTAGAGGAATAGAAAGGCAGGCAGTTATTGGGTTAGAATTTGGGACTGTAGAATGAGATTTCTCTCATCTCAGTAAGGGGGATACTTCCTTAGGGATTTATCTAGTTTCTTTAATTGTAGTTCCATATCTTCAAGGGTTTATTCCACTATCCATTGTACTTGTTATCTGCTGTTTTTTACTGTAATTGTAAGAGGAATTTCTCCTCTGTTTGTCAATTAATAGAAGAGTCACTGTTTCTCTTCCAAATCTGTCTTGGTTCTATTATTTGGTATCAAAGCACTTTTCCTGGGGTGCATATGGTCTCTACGAGAATGGAAAACAGAATTGAACTGCTGGAGAAAAGAATGGAGGATATGAAGAAGGAGAATCGAAGGACAATTGAGGAAGCCATGGCTGAATTGCGTACATTACTTACACAACATACCCTTCGCAGAGAGGATGAAATCGTTGAGAGTCAAGTGGAAAGGGAAAGAAGACTAGACCGGAGGGAGGAGAGGATGCGAAGGTTGGAGGTGCCGTATTTCTCGGGGGATGACCCTTATGGCTGGATTTATAGGGCTGAACGCTACTTTGAAATCAACCAAATTCCTGACGAAGAGAAGGTGCTTGCTGCATCTATCTGTTTTGAAGGGAAAGCTCTGAATTGGTTTCAATGGTGGGAGGCGAGCGGGCGCATTTCATGGGTCACGATGCGACGGCGCTGTTAGCGCAGGTTCCAAGACGCCACCTCACGAGAACCCATATGAGGTGCTCATGAGTGCAAGCAAATGCAATCGCGGCGTAATTCATTGAGCAATTCGAATTGATTTCTTCGCCGCTACGACACGCAGATGAAGAGATGTTGAAGGGGGCATTCATGAACGGTTTGAAGGAGGAGGTTAGGGCAGAGGTGCGGTTACATGGAATTGGAGACTTAGGTCACATGATGAAGATGGCGAGGAAGGTGGAAGAGAAGAATAAAGTGTTGGGTCAATGTTACGATGGGCCTGGGAAGAAAATTGGGCCAGTCTCTAATCGACCAGCCTTGAGTAACAGGTGGGATGGTTCATTGGGTACGGGAAACGGGCCACAGATGTCAAGAAGTGGGTACAGGTCGAACGGCCCTACCGCGGCCAATTTCGTGCGACCCGAGGCTCAAGGGAGCTCAGGCTCCTCCGTCCAAAAGCCCGAGAGCAGCCAAAATTCTAATAACCGTCGCGGTTCCCCTTTCCACAGGCTAACCGAGGCGGAGGTGGAAGATAAGAGAAGGAGGGGTGTGTGTTATCGTTGTGATGAGCCTTTTTCTCCTGGTCATGTGTGCAAAAATCGCCACCTGCACGTATTGATTTTGGGGGAAGGAGGAGATACAGATGAAGAAGGACAAGGAGGGAATGAACAAGGGCAACAGGAAAGGGAACAAGCTTTGCAATTGCACATGGGAAGTGTGGCAGGGATGACTTCAAAAAAATCATTGAAGTTGTGGGGAAGTATTGCAGGGAAGAAGGTGATGGTTTTGGTGGATTCAGGAGCATCCCACAATTTCTTATCGCATGAAGTTGTGAAGGAAATTGGTCTGCAATTAGACACGAGTTTGCAGTATATGGTGGAGGTTAGTGATGGTCACAAGGTGAGGAAACAGGGGGTGTGTAGAGGGGTAAAGTTAGAATTACCCACCATAAATGTTATCCAGGATTTCTATTTGTTTGATTTGGGAGGAGTTGATGTGGTTCTGGGTTATGAGTGGCTGATGGGGTTGGGAAAGATAGAAGCTGATTTTAAAGAACATGTGTTGTGGGTGATGGTGGATGGAAAACAGGTGGAGATTAGAGGCAATCCTAAGCTGTCCAGAAGCGTGGCTTCTTTGAAGGCTATGATGAAAGAGCTGAAGAGAGAGACAGAGGCTTATTATGTGGAGTTAGGAATGATGAATTTGTATTCTCAGGAGGTAAAAGGCCAAGTGGAAAGCTTGGAGTTGGTTTTGGGGGAATGTGAGGATTTATTTAGTGACACCACTGAGTTGCCTCCCCAGAGGAGGTGTGATCATGCTATTGTAATCAAGGAAGGGTCCCAAATTCCTAACATCAGGCCATATAGGTATCCTCATCATCAGAAGGAAGCTATTGAAGCGTTTGTAAGAGACATGTTAGCTGCTGGACTCATCAGACCAAGTGTAAGTCCCTATGCTAGTCCTTTAATTTTAGTTAAGAAAAAGGATGGAAGTTGGAGATTTTGCACTGATTATAGGGCTTTGAACAATATTACCACTCCAAATAAATTCCCTATCCCTGTCATTGATGAGTTGTTAGATGAATTATGGGGGGCTATTATCTTTTCTAAATTGGATTGAAAGTCTGGCTACCATCAAATAAGAATGAAGGAGGGTGATGTTCACAAGACAGCTTTTAGGACTCATGGGGGCCATTATGAGTACCTTGTAATGCCTTTTGGTTTAACAAATGCCCCATCAACTTTCCAAGCGCTTATGAATGAGATTTTTAAACCTTATTTGAGGAAGTTTGTGTTGGTGTTCTTTGATGATATATTAGTGTATAGTGACAATCATCAAAATCATCTTGACCATTTGAGAATAGTCTTGGAGGTGCTAAGGACTCACGTGCTGAAGGTGAATTTAAAAAAGTGTTGCTTTGGCATGGCTCAACTTGAGTATTTGGGTCACATCATTTCAGCCAAAGGCATTGCTGCGGATCCTAATAAGGTCAAGGCCATGGAGGAATGGCCAGTTCCCACGGACCTTAAAAGTTTAAGGGGATTTTTGGGGTTGACAGGTTATTACCAGAGATTTGTAGAAGGCTATGGGATGATTGCAAGGCCTCTTACACAACTGTTGAAGAAGAACAGCTTTCATTGGAATGAAGAAGCTTTAGAAGCATTTCAAAAGTTGAAGCAAAAGATGTCAGAATTGCCTCTACTCAGCATGCCTAATTTTCAGATGTCGTTTGAGATTGAAACTGATGCTTCTGGTATGGGAATAGGAGCTGTTTTAATGCAACAAGGCAGGCCACTTGCTTTTATTAGCCAAGCTCTTTCAGAACGAGCTAGATTGAAATCGGTGTATGAAAGGGAATTAATGGCAATAGTGTTTGCAGTTCAGAAGTGGAGACACTACTTGATGGGCAATCATTTCATCATTAGAACGGATCAGAGGAGTCTGAAATATTTATTGGAGCAAAGAATTTTGGATGGGGAGCAGCAGAAATGGGTGGCTAAATTATTGGGATATGACTTTGATATACATTACAAAGAAGGAAAGGAAAACAGAGCAGCTGATGCTCTATCTAGAGTGGTTAATTGGAAGGCTATTTCCATGGTAACTAATGAGGATTGGAGCTCCTTGGTGGATGAAACAGCCCAAGATCAGCAGCTGCAGAAGCTCATTCAGGAGCTAATTAATGATCCCAAGTCTCATCCTTCTTTTGTGTTTGCTAACGGTTGTTTGTGGTTTAAAGGTAAGTTAGTTATTCCTTCAAATTCGGCCAGAATACCTTTGATATTGGAAGAATTCCATGCCTCTGTTTGGGGTGGACATTCTGGAGTGATGAGGACTTTCAAGAGAATAGCCAATATATTCTTTTGGAAACATATGAGAAGAGACATAGAGGAGTTTGTGCAAAGGTGTGGAGTTTGTCAGAAGAACAAGGGTAAGGATACTATTTTGGTGGTGGTGGATAGATTGACTAAAGCAGCCCATTTTATTCCATTGTGTCATCCTTATACAGCAAAGGGAGTTGCGGAAATGTTCGTTAAAGAAGTGGTAAAGCTGCATGGGTTTCCTTCTTCTATTATTTCAGATCGGGATAGAGTTTTTATGAGCTTGTTTTGGAAAGAATTGTTTAAAATGGCAGGCACCAAGTTGAAATTCAGTTCGGCTTATCACCCTCAAACAGATGGGCAATCTGAGGTCACTAATAGAACTTTAGAGGCTTATTTGAGGTGCTTTGTCAATGGGCATCCTAAGAGTTGGCTGAATTGGTTATCCTGGGCAGAATTCTGGTTTAATTCTTCACACAATGCTTCAATTAACATGAGCCCTTTCAAGGCTATGTATGGAAGGGAGGCACCTTCGATTCTTAAATACAATAAAGAAGGGATAGTGGTGCAAGAAGTGGATCAAATGCTATGGGAAAGAGATACAATTCTGGACGAATTAAAAGGACACCTTCACAAGGCTCAGAATAACATGAAGATGTGGGCTGATAAGAAAAGAAGAGAAGTGGAATTTGTAGTGGGAGACATGGTTTACTTGAAGGCTCAACCATACAGACTCAAGTCATTAGCTACTAGACCTAATGAGAAGCTGAGCCAAAGGTTTTATGGCCCTTTTGAAGTGGTGGAGAGGATAGGCAAGGCTGCTTATAGGTTGGCACTACCCGCCAATACCAGAATTCATACCGTTTTTCATGTGTCACAATTAAAGAAAGCGGTGGGAGTTAGTGAGCCAGCGCAACAATTGCCTCCGGGGCTAACTGAAGAATGGGAGCTGCAGGTTCAACCTAAAGAAGTGCTTGGGGTGAGGAAATTGATCAATGGAACTGAGCAAGTGCTGATATTGTGGGAAGGCCTTCCTGATTTTGAGAAGACTTGGGAAGATTCCGAAGTGGTTGATCAAGTCTTACCTGATTTTCACCTTGAGGACAAGGTGAAACTGGTGGGGGGGAGTATTGATAGACCAATAAAACATGTGTATAGGAGAAGAGATAAAAAAGGAAAGAATAGTGGGAAAGAGAGGTTGAAAGGCGATTCTGAGAGGAAAGGAAGTTATGGACAGAATCGTAGCTTCTTTGGGACAGATGGAGAGGAGCAGTTAGAGGAGAGAGGAGAGAGCATAAGAGGAGGTTAGAGGAATAGAAAGGCAGGCAGTTATTGGGTTAGAATTTGGGACTGCAGAATGAGATTTCTCTCATCTCAGTAAGGGGGATACTTCCTTAGGGATTTATCTAGTTTCTTTAATTGTAGTTCCATATCTTCAAGGGTTTATTCCACCATCCATTGTACTTGTTATCTGCTGTTTTTTACTGTAATTGTAAGAGGAATTTCTCTTTTGTTTGTCAATTAATAGAAGAGTCACTGTTTCTCTTACAAATCTGTCTTGGTTCTATTATAGACCTTCTTAAGGAGACAAACAAAATTGGATGTTAACCTACAGACATTCCCACTGAGTAGAATCATAGGACTTCTGATGAAGAGAAAAGTCCCCAGGTTGATAAGACATTGTATTAAATACTTTTAGGGAAATCTATATGCTTGGCACATAGCAAACAAGATTTGGCATATGTCGTTAGTCATTTCATGCATGACCCAAAGATAAGACACCTGCAATGTGTAGGCTATAGATAGAATTATCCAAAATCTGTGTGCAGGGTATTTTAGTCTCTCAGAGAAAGTATGTACTAGGCCTTCTTAAGGAGACAAACAAAATTGAATATAAACCCACAAGCATTTCCATTGAGTAGAATCAAAGGATTTTTTATGAAGAGAAAAGTCTCGAGGCTGATAAGGCTTGGTATTAAAGACTAATAGAGAAATTGATATACTTGGCACATGTTATCAATGTTGTTAGTCATTTCATCCATGACCCAAATATAAGACACCTGCAGTGTGCAGGCTATAGATAGAGTTCTCCAAAATCAGTGAGTTGCCATGGGTGAAAATTGTATTGAATGACCTGAAGGTAAACTATGAAGGTCTTATGAAATTGTTATGACAACAAATCGACTATCAGCAATGTAAATAATCCAGTTTGATATGACAAGACAAAACACATAGAGATGGAGTGATAGATAGACATTTCATTATGAAGAAGTTGGATTGTGGGTTGATAACAAATGCTTATGTATCTAGACCCCAGCTACCAAACACACCAAGGGTTTGTCAACAATGCAATTTCAATGACTTACTTGCAAGCTATAAATGATTGATATGCATACACTAGCGGTGTTTTAAATATGTAAAATAAGTAAGGCTTAAATACCTTATTCTTTTGTACAAATATACCAGTTTATGATTTTAGTCCTTTTGAAGTCCCTGAAACACAGGAAATTTTGCTTTTAGTCCTTGTCATGTTTTAGTCCTTGTAATATTTGTTTATGTTGGAATTAGTCTGTATATTGTCTCTAATCATAATAATGATATTATATTATGGCATTTACGGTTAAGCCACCTAAGTTTTTGATATTTGAAACGTTTATTTCCCAAGTTGTTTGGTACTAAAGATCCTTCTTCATTTCATTGTGAAACCTGCGAATTTGCAAAACATCATTGTGCTTCATTTCCTATACAGCAGTATAAACCATTGAAACCGTTTTGCTGTTATTCACAGTGATATTTGGGGTCCAAATAAAACAAGTACAATTTCCAACAAAAACTGGTTCATAACATTTATAAATGATGACACGAGACATTGTTGGGTGTACTTATTAAGAGGAAAATCTGAAGCAGAACAGGCTGCTAGGAACTTTTTTTTTAAAATAGGGCAGACTCAATTTCAAACAAATATTGCAAGTCTTTAGAAGTGACAATGGGAAAGAATATTTTAACATGATATTGGGGGATTTTTTTTCTTGAACATGGAATTGTACATCATAGTTGTTGTGCTAATACACCCCAACAAAATGGGATGGCGGATAGGAAAAAACAAACACCTTGTCGAGGTGGCTAGAGCACTGCTCTTCGAATATAAAGTTCCCAAATATTTGTAGGGTGAAGCAATTTTAACTGCTGCATATTTGATTAGTCGTATGTCATCCAAAGCTTTACAATTTCAAACCCCCCTTCATGTTTAAAAAAAAAAAAAATCATATTGTTCGTTTTTCAGCTGAATTACCTTTAAAAGTATTTGGTTGCACTGCTTTTGTTCATGAACATAAGCATCAAGGTAAACTTGAACCACGTGCTATAAAATGCATTTTCATTGGCTACTCTCCAACTCGTAGGGGATATAACTGTTTTGATCCCAAATCAAAAAGATTTTTTCGTAACCATGGATGCTACACTTGTTGGAAATATTCATCTTTAGGGGGGTGTTCAAAGGAGGATTCATTTGAAAAATTAATTACTTCAGAAAATGTTTTTATGTCACAAAATTCTGAGCATGGTTATCAAATCTGTATCATGTATCGGAAGACCTATTTTCCGAATCGTGTATCGTATCTTTTAATAAATCGTAAGATACGTGATCAATGAAAATATAACATTTTAAAGTAAAAATAAGTAACATGAGTATAAACATGAACTAATATATGATATATAAACTTCAAAATAATTCAAGACTCAAGTCATCAATAAAAATGTCAAGAAAAAGTCGTAAAAAAAAAAAAAACAAGTGATCAATTCTACCCCAAAAAAAAAAAATCTAACTACACTCCAATCTCTCTTTTTTTTTGCCTAACCCACTGCCATTAAAACAACAAAAGCGGCGGACAAAATAATAAAACAGAAGGAGGAAGGAACAAAACGGAAGAACGAACAAGTGTGTAAAGAGAACAAAATAAAAAGAGAGTGCGGACCAAAGGGACCAAACAGAGAACAAAGGACGTGAGTGGGAGAAATGAGGAATAAAATAACAGAGTCGCCGCTCTCTGCAATGCTTGCTTCTCTGAAATCTTGATTAGGAATGCCCATCGAGCTCTCTTTACCATCTTTTAAAAGAAAAATAATAAAAAAAACCTAAATCTAATTAAAAGATAATGGTTCAGCACTCTCTGCACGCGTCTTTTTAAAAAAATTTGGGAAAAGGCCCTAAAAACGAATTACATAAACTGGCCGCGCATGACTCGGCCCGGTTTTATGCTGGAAGAGCTGCGCGAACAGAATCGCACGATTCTGAAATGTTTCGCGATTCTACGATATAGAGCGATGCGAATGCGGTTCGGCCACGATTCACTGCTCATTTCGATTCACTCACCGATTCGTATCGCCAGCCCCTGTTTTTGTCTCGTTTCGCGATGCGTATCGCACGATACCTACGATACTTACTACCATGATTCTGAGACTTATAATACTGCACCAATAGGAAAAGCCCCTGAATCAGAACCCACTCATATTATGAATGATGTTCTTATTGATGGAGCAACATCGTTAAACCAAAATTGTGAAAAAAATCCCTTAGAACTTGGAAATAATGGAGAACCAACCGTAATGCCACAGCAAAACAATTCCTTTGAAAAGACAAAAAGCAAGTACAATGATGGTGATCGGACTTAGAAGGGAAAAGTCTTTGTGAAGAACCATAAGAGAAGGGTTGAGGAACCAACTCTCCAGCACGGTCAGGAGTCCGAACAAAAGAGAATCCAACAAATGAATTTGACACAAGTAAGTCATCCTCTTATCCTAATAATAATGATGTGTCCTCTAATTAGATGTCTCTATAGGAAAGGTATTAGATCTTGTACTAAGCATCATTTTTCTAAATATATGTCATATTCAAACTTATCCTCATCTTTTGCTGCTTGTAAAAATTCCAAAAAATGTACAGGAGGCTCTAAAAGTTCCAAAGTGGAAGGAAGTTATCCTTGAAGAGATGAGAACTCTTGAGATGAATAAAACTTGGAGTGTCATGACATTATTAGGAGGAAAAAACACTATGGTCTATAAGTGGGTCTTTATTGTAAAATACAACTCAGATGGCTCAGTGGAAAGGTACAAGGCTCGCTTGGCAGCTAAGAGATTCACTCAGAGACATTTGCTCCTGTTGCAAAGTACAATACTGTCAGAGTCCACTGCTGCAATTTTAGACCGGTCTTTGCACCAACTTGATGTGAAGAATGTCTTCCTCAACGGTGACTTAGAGGAAAAAGTATACATGGATAGTCCTCCTGGTCCTGGCTTTGAAGACAAATTTGGATCAAAGGTGTGTAAATTGCAAAAGTCACGCTATGGTCTCAAACAATCTCCAAGGGCTTGGTTCGAAAATTTCACCCAGTCAGTAAAAAGACAATGGTACATTCAGGGGCAAACAGATCATACCTTGTTCACAAAATTTTCCCCTAATGGGAAGGTTGCTGAATTGATAGTCTATGTGGATTATATTGTTCTTACAGGGGATGATGTAACAAAAATGGGAAGTCTAAAAGAAAAATGGAGTATCATGGCTTGTACACTATTTTATTTATAGTATAATTACAATCAATGAAGGATCTAATAAGTAATCACTAGCTAATTTACAGCAATCATCATAATCACAGATGACTATAAATTTACACCTGCTCTAAATAAGCACAAAAGACAAGTAATGGCCTATGAAAGTAAGTAAATACAAAAAATCTGAGCTGATTCTCAAAGTACGTCTCATTTATGAAAATGTCCATACCTGCATATAAGATAACTGATCATAGCTCAAAGCCTTACTTTTAACATCTGGATTCGATCCATCCTGAATAATATAAAATACCACAATCAGTTGTTTATGTTCTCAGTCATTTCAGGGAGACCCCAGAAACTCTTAAAAAGTGCAAACTAGAAGCCAGGACATAAAAAATACCTGAGATACAAATAAAGGATATCTTGAAGAAATGGGTCTTTGGTATCTGGAAAAATGCATAGATCATGAGTGAGCTGGACAAATACATAGTAGTATGATTAAGTATAAAATATGCGTAAACAAAATAGGTTGTAATGATGCATACTTCAATACAGAATTGATAGTCCTCTCCAGGTAATCAGCACGATTACATGCCATGATCACAACAGCTGCCACTGGAACCTAAAAAGTTCAGCATGGAGAGTCACACAATAAACTCTAGAAGGGAAATAGAAGATTCAGCAGACTGCCAACTTTCAGCTCAACCTGTACTTTGTCGATCAGCCTCCGTAGGTCTTTTCCTGAAATGTTAATTTATAGAATGGTAAATTATAGACCAAAAATTCCATTTAAGGTTGTTCATAACATATTGTTAGAATAACACATTTAACATGTGTTTAGTGTGTAACTAATAGTTGCTAACTAGACACTGACAAATAGAAGATTCTCTGTAACTAATAGGAGATATACTATGTAATAATTGTGTAATTATAAATACAGCTCATATGTGGTCACAAGACACAACAATTCCATCACAACATTTCTACATGGTATCAGAGCTTAGATTTTTTATTTTGATCCTTTTTCTGCCCAGTGCCATTTCTGTTTTCGCGAAACAGCGCCAGTTTTATTCCCAACCGCGAATCATCTATCCGATCTACCACCACTATCTTGACCACTTGACCAAGCAAGCCAAGGATATTCCGACCAAAGATCAAGCCAAATGGAATCAAGTCGATGCCTCTTTATGCAGTGTCCTGTGATTTTTCATTGCGCCCAAACTCCAACGGCAATACCTGGCATTCACCACTTGTTATGATGTCTGGGGAAAAGCCAAGAAAGTCTACTCCAGCGACATTCATCGCCTCTATATTGTCGTCCTCAACCACATCTCTCTGAAGCTGGAAAATATGGATGTGTAGACTTATATTGCTAAGCTTGATCACTTAATTGCTGATTTTCAATTCTTCATGTCGTTTACTAGTGATGCAGCAGCTCATGCCGAGCAACGCAGCAAGTTTTTCATGGTTCTTGCACTTATCGGTTTACCACCAGAGCTTGATTCCGTACGTAACCAAATTTTGTTGGGATCCATTGTTCCTTCCTATGACACCTTCCTATGACACGATTAGTGAAAAACTATTGCATCTCACTACCCCACATGCTTTCGGCCACTCCTTCATCCTTCTTACCGATTTGCTCTCGTCTCCCACTCTCCTCATCGTGGTGGACAGAATGGAGGCCGTGATGGCCAACATCGTGGTTCTCGCTGCAATTATTGCAATAGCTATGGCCATATTGAAGTTGAATGTCGCACCAAGGTGAGACAACAGTGTAAGATTGCTAATGTTGCTCATGTCACTGACACTGCAATCACTGAGCACGTTACAATTTTTGTCTCTAATTACAATGAGTTCCTCCCATTCAAAGTAGCCCATCAGCTAACATCATCTACTGTTGTTGCTCAGTTTGGTAACCCTGTAGTCTGTGTCTCAGTCCTCCCCTCCTGGACCTTGGGTACTTGACTCCAGTGGTTCTGGCCATATGACTGGTAACAAATCTTTTTTTTTTCTCACTTGTCTTACTCTGATTCTTTGCTCGCTGTCACCATGGTGGATGGTTCTAAAATCAAAGTTAAAAGGTTTTGGTCGAACACATCCCTTTCCCAACCTTTCCTTAGATTTTGTGCTTTATATTCATGGTTGTCCTTTTAATTTAATATCCATTAACAAACTCACTCATACCCTTGATTACTCAGTTCTCTTTGTTAATAAGTTTGTTTACGTCCAGGAACAGCGTAAAGGACAGACGATTTGAACAGGACATGAGTCTGGAGGATTATATCATCTTTCACCGCCGGTAGAATGTGTCACTACTGCTTTCCAACCCTTACACATTAACGTTTGGGTCACTCTTGTCTTAATAAAATGCGTCTTATGGTTCCTGGTTTTTCTAAACTTTCGTCTTTTGATTGTCAATTAGGAAAGCATACTCATCAGACTTATAGTCAGCGAGCAAATAAAAGTGTTATGGCATCCTTTGTTTTGGTTCATTCTGATATCTGGGGTCCTAGTCGTGTTTGTTCAATTTTTGGATGTTATTACTTCGTCACCTTCATTGACGATTTTTCCCAGTATACTTGGTTATTTTTAATGAAAAATCGTTCAAATGCTTTTAATATCTTTCAAGTATTCTGCGCGAAAGTTCAAAATCAATTTGGTAATTCCATTAAAATTTTACGCACCGATAATGCTCGTGAATATTTGTCTTCCCAGTTTTAATCCTTTCTAACTTCACATGGAACTGTTCACCAAACATCGTGTGCTCACACACCACAACAGAACGTTGTTGCCGAAAAGAAGAATCGACATTTAGTTGAAACAACACGTACCCTTCTACTTCACCATAATGTTCCTCTTCGCTTCTGGGGTGATGCACTTCTCGCGGCTTGCTACCTTATCAACTGCATGCCTTTCTCTGTCCTTCAAGATCATATTCCATACTCTCTCTTGCATCCACAACAGGATCTCTATCCTATTCCTCTTTGTGTCTTTGATTGCGCATGTTTTGTCCATGACCTCACACAGGTAAAGATAAACTCTCAGTCAAATATCTTAAATGTATTTTTCCGGGTTACTCACGTGTACAAAAAGGTTATCGTTGTTTTTGTCCTCAACTACAACAATAGTCTCTCCTGACGTCACCTTTTTCGAGACTTGTCCATTCTTCTCCTCTGGATATTCTTACTGGGACCAATATGCTTGATTGTCGCCTTGTTAATACTCCTATGGATCCCAACGTCAAGCTTCTTCCAGGTCAGGGAGAGCCATTGGAAGATACGGGAAGATATTGACGCCTTGTGGACCACCTCAACTATCTCACGATTACCAGACCTGATACCACATTTACAGTAAGTGTTGATGTTGATTGGGCAGAAAACGGTTGCCAGATCCCGTGCGGAAGCTAAATACCGTGATATGGCAGCAACTGCAAGCGAGCTTGCATGGCTTTGGCAACTACTCCGACAGCTAAAATTCAGAGACCCCCAGGATACAAAGCTTACATGTGACAATCAAGTTGCACTTCACATTGATCTTCCATTAACGAACCAAGCACATAAAGATAGACTGACACTTTGTAAGAGAGAAAGTACTTTCACGAGAAACCACAACTGACTTTGTCAAGTCTGAGGACCAGCTGACTGATATGTTAACTAAGTCTCTCAAAGGCTCTCGAGTTGACCACATTTGTAACAAGTTTGGTTCATATGACATATGATTCAGCTTGAGTGAGTGTGTTAGAATAACACATTTAACGTGTGTTTAGTGTGTAAATAATAGTTGCTGACTAGACGTTGAGTAGACACTGACGATTAGATGATTCTCGTAATTATTAGGAGATACACTATGTAATCATTGTGTAATTATAAATGCAGCTTATGTGTAGTCACAAGACGCACAACAATTCCATCACAACATTTATACAAATACTTTTGACATGATTAACCACTAAATATGTTTGTATTTATATGAAACGAAATATACAGAGCGCATATTATGTAAGATGCACGGCTCAAATAAACAAATTAATAAATAAACAACAAATTTTCATCATTTTAGTGACAATGGATCTTGGAACAATGTTATTAATGGCGGATGGCAGTTCATGGAGGCAAGCCATAAATTTGTCATAAAATATTGTAGATGGCGTTCCAGTCTACGAGAGAATCATGAAGGCTATAATAAAAATATAATATATACACACACAAAAATATATCTAAAATTTTAAAACAAAAAAAAACCCTAAATGCAAGAACAATAAACCAAAATATTATAAAAATATCATAAACTGTCTTAATAAAAATAGATGAGAATATAAAATCCAACAAACTGTTTGAATGGTACAAACTGCAGAAGAAAAAATCAGAATAGTATAGGATGGGTAGAAAAAAGGATAAACAATCACTTTGGCTCCTGAATGTGAGGCATCGTCACTACAATCCCTGAATGTATCAAAATTACAAAAACATTCTCAAATGTGTCTTTCGTTAGTCAATTTCGTCCTCAAATGTGTCTTTTATTAGTTAGTTTGGACCTCAAATGTGTCTTTTGTTAGTCAATTTGGTCCTTGAAATTACTAACAGAAGACACATTTAGGGATGCTTTCGAAATTTTGACACATTCAGGTATTACAGTGACAGCGCCTCACATATTTAGTGACCAAAATGACTGTTTACCCATAGAAAAAACTAGAATAAAAGAATAAAACAAGTGAATAACAGAAAGAACAATGAGAAGAAGGAGAGGTTGCGAGAAAAGTGAACAAAGAACAGAGAGAACAAAAAGAAAAAAGTCTGATCGCCGGAAAAAGAACTTTACGGGAGAATGGAGGTCGCTAGAGAGGGTCGTCGAAGATGGGAGGTCGTTGGCTGAAGAGTTCAATGAAGAGAGTATGAGGCTCAATAGTTTGAAGGCTTAAAAGCCAAAGAGATAGACTTTTATTAGGGATTATTTTCATGAGTAATGAGTTTCAAAAAGGGTTGGGTCACAGTACCCATCTCCCCCTATCCTGGCTTACCCTCCACCATTTCCACCGGCAGTGCCATGGGCACTATGGGAAAGGCATCCACCATAGTCGGCCACGTGAAACCCACCATGCCATAGCATATATATGACATCTTGTCAAAAATCTACTACACCATACCACGCTGGCCGATATTTGATAACAATGCTATGGAATTATATACCGACACCTCTACATTTTGCAAATCACATTCTCAGTCCTTCAACCTTAAATTGATTGTTATTTGCCAATCTGTAAATTAAATTGTTTCTTGCATCCATGTCCCCAGCCACAAAAAAGAATCAAAGCTATTAGTAGGAAAATTATATTTCTTTGCTTTTTCCCCATTTTATCCAGAAGCATTGAAAAATGATGCTAATCAGCCACCAATAAGCTCCTCCACATTAAATGGTGGGATCATCTTCAACAACCAATACCCACAGTGGAAACCTTGTAATTTATTAGAAAGAGATAAACCCAATATTCAAAGGTAGAACACTGCAGAACTTTTAGTATCTACACGCCATTTTGTCCAAAGGACCATTCTCTCTCAAATGACTAGCTGCTATCCCTCTCATCGCCTCCCGGTTATTTATATACATCATAGCCTACCTGTGTATTTATCTCAGCCTAACTATTCCAACTAACCAACTGATTGGGTAGCAAATTCATCGGAGGTAGGGTACTAACGCAATCATGTTGAACAGACCTCGACCATCTTCTAGTTTGTATGGATTTTCATATATTTAAATCATTTCAAGTCCATGTTCAATCAATTAACAAAAAATTCTTTTCATACTGCACAGAATGTACTGCTTGTTTAATACACATGCATCCATCATGGGGCGAAAATACTTCTATATTCGTTAAACATAAAAAGAAACTCTAAGAAATGTCTAAGGATTCAATTCAAATTGAGAGTATAAGGTATGTGCATGCATACTTGCCTTTTTCAATTATGAAAATGTACTATTTCCAATTTAGAGGAAATATCCTAATCATTTACATCAATGAAATACGAGACGTAAACAATAATTAGAATTCAAAACTTTCCATTTGTTATTGACACACCTTTTTTTGGGGTCGGAAAAATTACAGAGATTTAATTGTTCAACTATAGAAGTGCAATTGTAAGATCGTGATAAAACAATAAAATGTCCCAACATAAAGTACTCCAATAGCATTTTTACTATGCTTAGTCTTCTTAAAAGTAAACTGTAAATTCTTAAAAGCAATTTCATATGAAAATAAATCCTGTTGCAAATGCAAGAATAATACAATTCATCATTATTTTCAGCAAACCAAGAATCTCAGTCATCATTGCATTAGTTCCATAAAATATGGCTATGAACTAACTGAAATGAATTTAAATACAAGCTACATGGAAGAGAAAGAGAAACTAATACCCCCCACCCCAAACAAAAGAGAGAACTTATTACTGATAGAACGTACTTTCAAGATCTTGAACAAGAGACTTCATTTGCCGACATTCTTGGTCTTGACGCTTCCTTTCTTCTGAAAGAATCCAAGACAACACACTTTTTAATGTGACAAAATATAATATGCAAAGTAGGCAAAAGAATAAATAAACAAACAAAACCAAAATGGCATTTGCTAATGAACATAGGCCCACGTATCCAACTATTTCATCCTAGAATGATAAACTGATTGAGCCCATTTGTCACATTACCGGAGTGAAAAATATAAGTTTCACTGGTATTTACCCTTTGGCCTGATATAGTTGGCAAAAAGCGCCTAGACATCTCCGATACAATCAATCCGCTCCATAGAAGCCCGTCCAAATAAAAGCAAATCATTCACAAACATGAGGTGTGGTATTAAAGGACCCCTTCTCCCGCTCTAATAGGAATCCAATCACCACTACTCATTTCTCAACCTAATGTATTATAATGTGAATAACTTGTCCATGCAGAGGAAAGAAATCAGAGGGACAGTGGATGTCCTTAACAGACTCTTCTTATAGGCATGAAACTTCTTGTTTGAGAGCCATTTCAAACGACCAGTGTTGACTGTTGATACAGTTGTTATGCACCTCGTTATAACCTTTACCAAATGGTTAAGGAACCCAACTTCCGTAACAACAGTTTTTATGAATCACGGATTTGTCTATCATGGGCTTTTTCATGGTATACCTTGACCGTGAAAAATACAGATAAATATAGCCAAGATATCCAGGCAATATCGGATAAAGGTGAGATGTATTCCAAAATTAATTAAATATTAATAAATAGCAAACCTTCTAGGGCCACAATTCGTCCTTGTTGCAAGCTAATCTGATCAATCAGTGATCGCATTTGACTTGTACAGTGGTTTTCGGCTTCAATCTGTGAAACAAAAATCAACAACGATGTTGATGATCTTTTTTTTTTTTTTTTGCTCAAAACGACGATGATGATCTAACAAATACTAATTATGCAAATATCGAATAAAGATTAATCTGAGAAGTGGTGGAGTTGAGTTACAGCAGCAGCGAGGCGATCAGCGTATTCTAATTGTGTTGTGAAAAGTCTCATCTGAACAGGCGTAAACGACATGTTAGAATAACATAACAATGGGAAACGGAGTAGGCAAGGGTTAGGGGGTTGGGGAGACAGACTACACCTGGATGTAGATGAAGACGCCAGCTGCAATCAAGAGAAGTAACCGAAAATCACAGAAAACTTTCGCCATCTGCTTTCGACCAGGTTGGGAACTGCTACAATACAATAAAGCAGGTTCCCGTGATTCACTGCGCAACGGCAAATTCTTTGCCTCGCGCTCACAAGCTTGACGAGGGAAAGATACCCCTCTAATTCTGGATCCAACTAATGTAGTAAGAAAAATGTTTTTTCAGAAATCATATTCCAACATCAATTTTTTTAATACCGTATTCAACACCGTAGGTCTACAGGGGCATTTTCGTCAGAATGTTTGTTATTAATCCTTGCCTTTCTTTCTATTCCATTTCAAAATCCCGCTCAGAGACTGCTGCGTCCTCTCTTCTCTCTCGTTTCTCTCGCTCTGCTGCATCTCATCGTGCGTGCCCTCTGGCGTTACCCCGGTCTGGTGTTTTCTCTGCTAGCGCCGCTCCGCTCGGTGTCTCTTCCTCCTTGGCGCCGCACCGCCGCTCACCACTTTACCCCTCGTCGCACCGCTCACCATTCGGGGTCTGTGTCGTCGCCGCCGTTGCACACCACCACGATCTGGTAAACGAGTTTGCTGGTCCGAACCATCCCCAAATAACCCATAGGTAACGATTCTGTTTCTTTTTTGATGGGACGATCTTTGTTTTGTTCGCTTGATTCTTCTTTTGATTTGGGAATATTTCGTACCCCCAATGCTTCCTTTTTATTTTGTGAACCCCAAATGCTTCCTTATGCTTATGCTTATTATATGATATCTGCATGATTATTTTTAATTGATTTTTTGTCTCTGTTTGCTCCAATTGGAAATACTGTGATTCAACTAGTTGATTTAGGTCGTTGCTTTGGGTTGTCAGAGAAGATGCATGGTGTGTATATCATAACCTTATAAAAACCTTATGATTTTTTTGGATGATATTGATTAATAGTCTTCTTTCTATGATTAATAAGATTTATAGTTAAAGCATGTAGGGCTTGCCAAAATTTGCCATTTGATTATCAAACTTTAAACGATTATTTTCTTTTTCTGTTTTTCCAGTCTTGGAGGATGTCCCTGCTTGTTGGTGGTTTTTGTTAAATTGTTTGAAAGGAAACTTTATTTTCGTATGCTAGTTGTCTTTATATTTGCTAATAAATTCATGAAGAAGCAATGCATTGCACTGGGTCAACATAAGGTTTGACAAACGAAATTATAATCTGCTAATGAAATTTATGCATAATATTTTTGTTTTTGTTTTTGTCCTCTTGCTTCCTTTCTACCCAAGCACTTGGTGCTTTTCCCATTAGATTGTCTTTCTCTGTTTCCCTTTAAACATTGTCCTTGAAAGATTTTGGTTATAACTGTGACTTTGGGATTGTGGATTTTGGCATAGGGAGAATGAATAATGTAGTTGATGCAAGGTACAATAGCATCAAGAAAGCACAAACTTATGATCATTTCATCTCATTATTTTGGTTGAATTTTGATTGTTGAGCCCGTTGTGTTCTAAAACAATCTCTGTTATAAGTTTTTAGGACTTTTTGATATTAATTTAATGGTAATTTAGTAATTTTGAAGTATTTTATTTTCTTCCGAATTGTGTTCTTGCTCAAAGGCTTACATTGTGGAACATCAAATTGGTTTTATGATGGGGAGGTTGTCCAAATTGTTGGGCTGAAGTATTAATGAGTTTTGTATTGGTTGTAATAAGTTGTTACCTTGTTATTTATAGATTCCCCCCCCCCCGGTTTTTTAAACTCTAGTTCTCGGATGCATGGCCGTGGGGTTGAGTAACACAAAGTTATTGTCCACTTTATCTGAATAATATATTTTTGCAACCTTTTACTAAGCTGTTAGGGAATACATGGTCTATGCAAATGGAAGGAGTCTTTTTCCTCTAAAATTAAGAACCGATATAATGATGCCATGATCTTGATCTGGTATTTGGGAAAAGTCTTACCGTTTTAGAGCAATTGTTTTCCTTTGTATTATGTGACTAAGATAATGTTAACCTTTTAAAGTCAAGCGATCATGTGTTCGAAAACACAATTTTGTGAGAAGCAACAATGTGTTTCTCGTGTAAAAGTAGTTTAGGTGCATGGGCAACATTAAAATAAATAGGCTTTAATAATCTGTTATATGCTGCCACCATTTTCTTCATGCTTCTTCATTTTGGTTATTGGATAATTTAACAGGTTCAAGTTTTTATAAAATGCTATATGTTATGATTTTTAAAACCTGATAGGTCTATATGTTTTGTTCCTAGAACTTGTTCACTTGCAGTCTCCATATTAATTTGGATTGGTGGCATTGTACAGTGTATTGCTTTTACCATGGCACCACCAACAAAGAAGCAGTGGGCTAGTAGCTCAAAGGATAAAAAAGTAAGGAAATGATTAACTTATTGTATTTACATGAGTGCAAATTAATTGGCAATGACATAAATTTTATTCATACTTGTCAGGTACGTTTGAGGCATGCATGTGCTCCAATCGAGTTGGTTGAAGTGAACAAGAATTTGACAGGGGCACAGAGAGCCCAAATTGAGGCGACCCCTTTCAAGTGGGTTGTAAACATGCCGGATAATTTCCAAATTTCTTCTCTTTTGTTGTCTGAGTTAGCTAGTAGGTGGGATGAACAGTATGAGGGTTTTAGAGTAGGTTGTTCAGTAATGCGATTTAAGCCTATTGATGTATGTTTTGCACTAGGACTCCCTATTGTGGGTGAGGAGTTGCAAGGCGATGAACGCGGGGAAAGTAGTACATTGTCTTTGTTTGGAGAAGACGATGTAACAATAGATTCAATTGTTGATAAACTTGTTGAGTGTGGCGAGGATGATGTATTAAATTTTTGTAGACTTTATATAGTATTGGCGTTTGGAGAGTTTTACTTTCCCCAGTCCGGGAAACGTATATATTGTAGTTACATTAAGTATTTAGATAACCTACAGTCCCTTCATAGGTATAAGTGGGGACAAGTCGTACATAAGTTTGTAGTTGCAAGTTTGAACAAAGTGTCTTCTGTTGTGAAGGAAGGAAAAAATGTTTGTGAAACCCATTTAAGAGGATGTGCAGCTGTCTTACAGGTATATATTTGATCGTGTGTTATACGTGTTTTGTTATTTTTACATATAAATACATGTATTAAGTATATTAATCTTTTTTGTAGATTTGGGCCTTCAACCACTTGTCTTTAGGGGAAACACCTGACATGCCTCATAGGTTCCCTTTCCCCCGTTTTTTGAATTGGCCAATTGTATGGCATAAGATCAAAATAATACAAGATGCATTTCGGCGAAATGTGGTAAGCATGAGTATTATTTGTTTGTAGAACATGTTGAAAACTTATAAACAATGTGTATTTGATGTGTTTTTTGTGTTGGCAGGTAATTGAAAACTTAACGGCAACTGGTGAGGAGCTACAGTTTGACGTGGTCAGAGATGCCTTAGAGGATGCAGAACACCAGTATGTTCGTGTTTCTGAGTATCGGCGTTTGGTAGTGGAGCACCAGCATTCTCAAGAAAGAATTTCTATTCTTGAGGCAGATGTCAAGATGCTAAAAGATCAGCTTCGATCAAGGACCGAACCCCATGATGCATCCCCATTGATTCCATCTCCTCACACTGATGTTGTTGTTGAGGTTGGCGATGAAGTTGCTTATGCATCCTCATTGATTCCATCTCCTCACACTGATATTGCTGATGAGGTTGGCAACGCATTAGTGAGTACTCCTACGGCGCGTCATGGTGAAGATGGTGAGTACTCCACTTATATTAGTCAAACCTAGATTGCTCGAGTTATTTCCTATACAAAACTGCAAAGACTTAGAATTGGATCAAGTATCAAATAGCAAGTATGGTTCTTCAGGCTGATTCTTCAGGCTGTAAGACATTAATAATCTGTTATATGCTGCCACCAATTTCGTCATGTTTTCAAATTTTATTTTAAGTTTTCTGCACAAGTTATGTTCGTCGAAATTGATTTTTGCAATAATTAAACCTGCAGGTAATGCTGATGCTGACACATTAGTGAGTACTCCTAAGAGGCGTGATGGTGAAGATGGTGAAGGTGGGGATGGTGAAGGTGAAGGTGGGGATGCTGATGGTGATCAAGAAGGAAATGAGGATGGTGGTGATGGTGAAGGTGAAGGTGATCATACTGCTAATGAGGATGGTGGGGATGGTGATGGTGATGAAGAAGGAAATGAAGACGGTGAAGCTGGCGATAAATCAAACATCATGACAAAAGTTAAACAAAACCCAAGGCGGCGTGTGCAAAGTGTGGCAACTAAGAGTCCATTCATGCACACATATATGACAAGGAAAAGAAGGACTGACATGCAAAGAGCAACACGGCAAACTACGAAGAATGCATAGCGTCTGTTGGGTTGTGTTGAAGACTTGTAATCTTTTGAGTTGTTTGGGCTGTTGATACTTTTGGGCTGTTGTTTTGTGGTGTTGTTTTTGACTTGTAATCTTTTCGGCTGTTGTTTAAATACTTTTGGACTGTTGTAATCTTTTGGGCTGTTATTTCGTAGTAGTATGTTTGTGTAAGGTTGTGTAAAGTTAACAATGTTTTGTGAACAATTATGTCAAGTTTCCATTTCAGTAATCTATCAACAAATAGTACATGAATTACATTTGGTAGTAGTGTGTTTGTGTAACAGGTTAAGAGGGTGTGTGTAAGTGGTTCCCAGGGTATGCGTAAGTGTGTAAGTGGTTAACAGGGATAGTATGATCAAGTTATGCAAGTGGTTAACAGGCTTTGTGTAAGTGGTTAACACAAGTTATGTAACTGGTTAACAGGAGTTCTGTAAGTGGTTAACAACTTTTTAAGTGAAATGCAGTGTATTTTGTAAGTGGTTAACAGGGTTCCTGTAAGTGGTTAACACAAGTTATATAAGTGGTTAACACGTGTTGTGTAAGTGGTTAACACATGTTGTGTAAGTGGTTAACAAGCTTTGTGTAGGAATTGAAGGTAAACAATTTTCTGACCAAATATGGAACTTCATCAATCTTGCGTCTTTTATGACAGAAATAGACAAGTCCATGGAAAATTCTCCTATTATGGAGGAACACAATAAATTGATGATACCGTCATGCAAAAAGTATCTTCCTAATCTTCCAACCCATACAACTATGTGACAAACGTTGTAAAAATATGTAGGTGGTTAACATTTTTGAGGTGAAATGCAGTATTTGTGTAGATGGTTAACAGGATTTGTGTAAGTGGTTAACAATAGTTGTGTAAGTGGTTAACAAAATTTTTAAGTGTAAAGGCGCATGGCGCGCGGATGAAGGCATTGGAACGCGCGTGACGCGCCTTTTTTATTTTCAAATCTGTATCTGCGCGCGTGGCGCGCGATTGTGAAGACTAAAAAGCGCGTCATGCGCCTATTTTGTTTTCAGTTCTGTCTCCCGTACGCGTGATGCACGGATTTAGCCAATTATTTGCGCGTGACGCGCATCATATGTTTTTATTCAGAAATTCAGACGGTGGCACACCATTTCTCACACACTCCTTCATCTCTCACAAAAACCTAACTCTCTCAAATATTGAAATCACTCAACACGCACTCAATCTCTCCAAAAGGAAGGGTTAATCTTCTCTTTTTCTTCAAATCATACACGCTCAATCACCAAGTAAGTTACTCTATAACTTCAACTCCCTCATTTTAAGTTTCTGCACATCTCCTCTCATGATGGAAGAAGGATTTTCGAAAAAATGAAGCTGTGAAATCTGATATTTGTTGTTGTGGGTTTTGATTCCTTGTGCTTGTTGAGGTTGAGAAGTTGAGTTTGTGGTGTTTGGGACATTTATGCATGTTGAGACATTGTTGAGTTGCTTTGTGTTTATGTATGCACACCATGTGTTTGACAAAATGCTCATGAGAGTTTGTGGAATAGAAAATGAGAATGAGCCACACCATACTTCATATTATGCTCATAATATATGTTTGTTGGACAAATGTGCTGCTCCTAAGTGTATGTGACTGTTAGTACATTGTCATCCTTAGGCCAAAACCATTGACATTCACAGCTTTTTGCAAGAGCTTTAATGTGAAAATTTTAAATTGCCATGAAAAATGTATTGGTTGGAAAACCATGATAATCCGGTCATGATGCTCATAGGACCCTGAAATCTTCATTTTTGTTGGACTGAAATTGTTGAAACAATTTTTGCTCAATTTGTTGTTTTATGTCGCAGGGAACTATGGCCTCCAACACTACAAAACGAAAGAAGACTACTGCATCCTCTTCTTCCAGAAGTTACAATTCACACCTTTTCCGGTCTGTGACATGTGAAAACCGGTATGCTACAATGCCTGAAGACAAGAAATTTGTGGAGGAAAAGGCATTTAACTTGAGTGGAAATGATTTTGTTGAGATCCAGGAAAACATAAGGAACAGGGGTTGGGAAGCTTTCACCTCCTATGCCAAGAGTGCTAGCAAATCGCTAGCAAAGGAATTTTTTGCAAATGGTTATCAATATGAAGATGAAGACAGGTCCATTGGAAATGATAGGTTCATCAGTTATGCAAGGGGAAAGAGGGTTCTTTATGACCCGGATACTATCAATCAAATGTTCGGCTTACCTGACATCCAAAATTTATGGATATGAAGCCAGAGTAACAATAGGAAGGGCAGATCAAGATGCGATTCGTGAGATGATGATAAGGCCTGGGCTTGATTGGTTTCGGAACCAGGATGGGACGCCCCAAAAAATAGAAGTTAAGAAATTGACCCCCACAGCAAAGGCATGGGCTGTGTTTATACTCCATACCTTCATCCCTTGTGCAAATGTCTCAGAGGTTAATGTACATAGGGCAACCCTGATGTTTGCCATCATGAACGGGGAGCCCGTCAATGTGGGCAGAATTTTAGCCGATGACCTGTGGAGTACAGCTCATGATGATGATGTAGTCAGACCCTGGCTGAACCATGCTTCTCTCATCCAGATGTTATGTGAGAGGGTCCGTGTGAAGGTTAAACGATCAGAGCCTCAGGTACGTCCAGGGAAACCTATAACGGGCGACTGGATCCGGGCGAACTCCATTCCAATTTTTGAGCAACCTCAGCCCCCTCATCAGCCTCATCATGAACCAGAGGCAGTGGGGGATGAACAGGATATGTTTGTTGAACCTCCGGTCCAGAACTATGCTAACATGGCTGATTTCCAGAGATTACATGCTGACGTTCAAAGATTAGAGGCTAAAGTGGATTTACTAGCATTGGAACACAGACACGAAGCAACGGCACAAAGGCGAGGGATGCAGGCTATTTACAAAGCCATTGGTGCAACCCAATCTGGACAGTCTGTGAACCTGCAAGCAGACATTTTCTAGGAGCACTACCCCGGGGATGGTGAGGGGACTTCAGATCAAGCTCCTTAGACTGTACCAATTCATTAGTTGTTTTTACCTACTGATATTACACTAAATTTCAATATGTATGACATTGTGTAAGTGGTTAACACGCGTTGTGTAAGTGGTTAACACAGTGAGATGATGGGGAGGCTGTCAATAAACATAGTCGTTTATAAGTGGTTAACACGCATTGTGTAAGTGGTTAACGTTAGGTTTGTAAGTTGTTAATGCAAAACTTAAGTGACATGCAGTGCAACTCTATAACGTGAATTCTGTAAGTGGTTAACACAAGTTGTGTAAATGGTGAACAGCAGTTGTGTAAGTGGTTAACAGGCATTGTTGTCGCACTTGAGGCCATGTCAAGAATCAAAGCATGATCAAAAAATTGACTCTCAAGAACTCAACAAACGGAAAACAAGAGAATTCTAGAGTGCCTATAATATTTTGTTGTTGGTGTTAGAGTGCCTATGATATGAACGCATCCGAATACACGAAATTCGCCAAGTATCTGATATAAACGCGCGTGGCGCGCGGATGAAGGTATTAGACCGCGCGTGACGCGCATTGTAGATTTTTCACTCTGTCTCTGCGCGCGTAGAGCGCGAATGTGAAGACTAAAACGCGCTCCACGCGCACAAGAATGCATAATCAGGTGCAAAGACGCGCATGACGCGCATCATTGCGCGTGCAAGGCGCTTGTTTTTCATTTTGGTTCTGTCTCAGTGTGCGACGCACATTTCTACTGCTTAGAACGCGCATGACGCGCTTCGTGGGTCTTCAATTTGCGTAAGTGGTTAACATGCATTGTGTAGGTGGTTAATACAAGTTGTGTAAGTGGTTAACACAACTTTTAAGTGATGAAGTGTGTAAGTGGTTAACAGACTTTGTTTAAGTGGTTAACACAAGTTATATAGGTGGTTAACTGGGTGGTTATATGAAACTACTGGAAACTCATTTCTTGCGTCTTTAATGACAGAAATAGACAAGTCCATGGAAAATTCTCCTACTCTGGAGGAACACAATAAATTCTTAGAGGAAAAGAAAGTGAGACAGGCTCACATACAAAATGACTGTATCAAGATTGAGGCTTTGCTTGAAGCATCTAACAAACACGAAAATTGATTTCTCAACATGTCTCTCGTCTTGAGGCCATGATCCACAGATTAACATGAATTGAAATTCTGTGACTTACTACTAATGTGTTATGTATAGTTGACGTTCAATGTAACTTACTACTAATGTGTTATGTAACTTACTGCTAGTAGTTAACCATGTTTTCAATGGGTTGGCAATAATTCACCAAATGCTCAGTATAACACATTAATCATCTAATTGTTAACCATGTTTTCATATAGAACCATTTACATAGGGTTGTATATCTATATCTATATCTATATCTATATCTATATCTATATACACTTCTTTAAATCATTCTGCACATGTACAAAAAGCCGTAAATCCTTTGCAGGACCGCAGCCATGATTTGTGCTGCAAACGTGTGATGCAACAAGCGACAAAAGCGGGTTGCGTTCCTACTAACCTGCACCACCAATAAATATTGATTAGTAAAGTGCTGGTCCCTTAACCGTTTGCCATGAATAATAACGGCCACAACACAAGACTTGAACCATACCGGCATGCAAAAAGTATCTTCCTAATCTTTCAACCCATACAAATATGTGAGAACCTTTCTCAAAATACATATGCCACGCAACAGCAGAAAAAATCCAAATAGTGCGTAATCTTCCAAGGCTTCCTCGATGATCAAATTGTCACCAATTTGAACTGAATTGCGAGGATCCTGTGAAGTCTATTTCGGACGTCAAGAGATCCATGTATGACAAATTACCTCCAACCTGGACAACACCATATAAGATTCTCAAATAAAAAAACAATATTTGGACAATAAATCACACTTTTAATACGACTCTGTGTATACAATATTTGGATCCTGTAATATTGTAGTTTTTCCTCAACAAATAGTACATGCGAGTTATCCGGAAACTCTACGACACAACACCTAAAACCATCAAATTATACAAATTTAACCCATAATAAACCAAACCACAAATTCTACACGTTTAGCACAATATTATAACGGACACGAACCACGGTACTTGCATCCAGCAAATGTCCACCAGTCACTACCTCAACAGATGATTCTACACGGATATTGTTTGTGCTCTCATTATCCACCCTCCCAGCATTGGCCTGCAACACATTTGAAAAAAAAAGTAAAAATTGTAAGATGCAACATTACACATAATTAGATGCCTCTGTATAGAGAAAGGATCCAAGTAGAATGCTAGAATTATAGTTTTTCCTCAACAAATAGTACATGCGAGTTATCCGGAAACTCTATGACACAACACATAAAACCATCAAATTATACAAATTTAACCCATAATAAACCAAACCACAAATTCTACACGTTTAGCACAATATTATAACGGACACGAACCATGGTACTTACATCCAGCAAATCTCCACCAGTCACGACCTCAACAGATGACTCTACATGGATATTGCTTGTGCTCTGATTACCCACCCTTCCAACATTGGCCTGCAACACATTTGGACAAAAAATGTAAGATGCAATAGTACACCTTCATTACTGTTTGAGTTTTCTGGTTAACGTTGTGTCGTACATGGTTAACACATAATTTATGTGGAAAAAAAACTTACCCTAGTAGTCTCTTGATCATCACTTCGCTTGGTTCGCTTCCTCAACCTGTTGACAACTTTGTCAACGAAGGATATTTTTCTGTTTGTTGGAGGACAGCCTTTACGTTTCACTCGCAATGGACTGCGAATTTCAGGAATAACATTTTCATCCCTCCTGGTAATATTATTTGGATTCGAGTCATCATATGAGCTACGGTTAACAGGATCCTTGGATGGCAAATTAGATATAAATTCATGCAGATTATCATGGAGCGCCTTAGTTGCATCTTCAGACTCTGCAGCCACTTCAGCAACCTCATAGAAATGTTTGCACAAATTGTCAAACCTGTCCATTTGCGGCTTCATTTCCTTCACACTATAGCTGCTCTTAATATAAGAATGCTTCCTTTTGACATTTTTTCTCCATCTTGCCAAAACATACTTCAATGGCATGTTTTGCACCCTTTCTTGAGTATAGACACATAGCACATGACGACACAAAATACCTCTGAACTCAAACAACGAGCATTCACAAATTACATCATGATTGTCATGATTAAAAACAACTTCACAGGTACGTTCTTTTGTTCTATCTCCAACTAACAAATCCTCCAAGACATGGTAAGTAGTAAGGTTACCCTCCATAGTCTTTAAGAATGCAGCACAATTAACTTTACCCCTAAATTCAGCCTGGACCTCCCTAAACTTAGCATGAGTGTATTCACCCTGGAATTGCTTTTCCATTGACGAGGAAGAAAAACAAGGAATTGTGGTATCCAATGATCGAGCTTCAAATTCTTTTTCTGCTCTACTTTTAAGGGCGTTATCATACTGCTTTACAAATTGATGCAAACTGGTATTGGAATTGATATATCCATCAAAGAAAGCATATATGCTCTCACTTCGCTGTGTTGTCGACATGCACCTTAAAAACATTTCTTCAAAGATAATCGGTGCCCATCTATGACGCTCCTTGTACAACCCACTCAACCACTCATTATCTCCCGGATCAAATTTACGCACAAAGAACACCATTTTTCTTCAAATGCGCTTTGTCAATGTATCATAAACCGCTTTTTTCATCAAACTCTTGATCTTTTTATATTCACCATATCTACTTAGCTTTTCCGAGATTTTTTTCATTATATGCCATAAACACCACCTATGTCGAATGTTGGGGAAGACCAACTGAATGGCATTTTTCATAGCCCTACATTAGTCAGTCACAATACCCGTAGGGGCCTTTCCCAGCATACAACGAAGCCAAGATTGGAAAAGCCACACAAATGACTCTGTGTCTTCCGATGAAAGCAAACCACATCCAAATAAAGTTGACTGGCCATGATGATTCACACCGACAAATGCAGCAAAGGGCATGTCATATTTATTGGTCAAATACGTTGTGTCAAAGGTCACAATATCTCCAAAAGATTCATATGCAGCCCTACTTCTTGCGTCAGCCCAAAACACGTTCTTTACATGAAAATCGTCATCCAAGTCTATGTCATAAAAGAAACTTGTATTTTGTTCCCTCATTTGACAAAAATACCTTATCAACGCTTTGCCATCACCTTCTTTTCCAATGGAGCGCCTTTCCTTGTTAACATAATTCCTCACATCTCTTTCAGAAAATATTATATTTTCATGGCCTCCACCGTCAGTAACAAGAGATTGGAAAGTCTTGTTGATCCTCATCCCCGCATCATCGTTGATTTGAATTGTTCTCCTTACATGCATGTTCAAATTCTTGTTAGCCTTGAACATTCTTGACTTTGTCGGGCTAATCTCGTGAGAGTGGTTAGGTTCAAACTTGTTAATGTACCACAACCCATCTTTTGCCAACTTAGCTGTAATATTTGCTGGACAATTTTTTGCTTTGGTCGGAAGCGTCTTCAACGAACATGATTTGTCTGACACACCTTTTCCTTCTCTTGCGCATGACAATATCATGTACTTTATCTCCCCATCCTAGCCTTTTTTTGATGTTCTGATCTTCCAGCCAAAACCCTTTACAGAAGCATAATTTGCATAAAATGATTTAAACTCATCTAAAGAAGAAAAACACATCCCTGCTGTAGGCTCCCAATTTGCATCTTCACCATTAAAGTCATCAACTACATTAGCTTCACCATCAATGTCATCACAAGTATCCATATCTACAGAAGTAAAACATCTTACTGATGTAGGCTCCAAACTTGCATCTTCACCATTAAAGCCATCAACTTCATTAGCTTCACCATCAATATCAACACAAGTATCGAAAATGTTTGAACTATCCATGAACTTTCAATTGCATGTCCCACACCAAATCTGCATAGCATACCCCAATCAAATCCTTCATAAGTTATGCCACAATTATAACATGGATTTATAACTAATATGACAATCATGATAACTCGTTAACCATATATTGAACTTCATTAACTGACAATGTGTACAACATTAATCATGTGTGAAACAGTTGCTCAAAACCTTTGTAAAAAACTATCCGTGTAAACTTTGATCACAAGACAAAGAGGGAAAAAACTACTGTCATGTTACTTACTGAAAAAATGAACTTTGTTGAAATGCTTGGAATGTAGCTATGGTATTGTCCAACTAAAAAATTGAAGCTTGAAAAAGAATTGGCCTTAGAGTACCACTAACACACATAACATAATGAACCCATAAACCATATCATCAAGCATAAGCATAGCCGCATACACCACAAAAGCAAGGTATGTGATATGTTTGAATATCGGCAACAACATTCAGTCTATTGAATATCCGCTTCTAGGAAATATTCTGCCACAATATCAAGAAGACTGTGTCCAAAAAAATGCTTGATAAGTATGCAATGGCCCCAAAATAAATCAAGTGTCACAACACATGAGAATAATATAAAATTTCAATTTGCAATCAATAAACTAACTACAGAACTCATGTTAACCACTTACACATCTCGTGTTAACCACTTACACAAATACTGTTAACCACCTACACCAACCCTGCATTTCACTTAAAATTTGTGTTAACCACTTACACAACTTGAGTTAACTACTTATACAACTTGTGTCAACCATTTACACCAACCATGCAGAGAAAAAAAATTCAAAAGAACACATTGAGTTAACAAAAGAAGGAAGAAAAAAATTCAAAATTTTGCAGACAAAAAACCATCAACACATTGTTCCAGGAAAACTTCAAAAGAACAAAGCTTTCCATCACTCTCAGACAACATCAATCTCAGACAAACATTCATTCATTCAAAAGTATTCAACAACAGCCAACAAGGTCCACATCAATGCTCAAATAAAAAATTTCAAAACTTTGATGACAAAAAAGGGCAACAAATAGTTCAAGTCAACAAACTCAGGGATATAACTCAGGAATATGGGATACTAATTGGGAGGCAAACATCACCAGCTTAACAATGGGGCATTGCATAAATATTTGATGAAAGAAATTAACATGAAAGCTTTGATCATACAAGTAGAGAAGTCACAGAATGCATAGAAGTGACAAACAGGAAATAGGGAGAGTAAAAATTGTTAAAAAAAATACGAAAAGTGGCAGAGGGAAAGAGGATCGGTGCAGCTACCTGAAATTGTCCGGCGGGGGTGGAGCCTCGACGGCGACGGCGACTGCGGTGGGTGGGAGACTCCAACGCCGTCAGGTTCGCATAAAAATTAAAAACAAGGGGAAAGTGGCAGACGGAAAGGAGGGAATAAGGATAGGTGCCACTGCCTGGGGCTGTCTAGCGGCGTTTGGCACGGCGATGGGTGGGCATCGTTCCTGCTCCGTGAAGTTTGCTAATGGCAGAGGGAAAATTAAAAAAAAAAAATAGGGAAAGGGATATAGAGGGAAAGAGGGAACGTGGGAGTGAGAAAGAGGGAATAAGGACCAAAGCCACTGCCTGGGGCTGTCTAGCAGCGTTTGGCACGGCGATGGGTGGGCATCGTTCCTGCTCCGTGAAGTTCGCTGATGGCAGAGGGAAAATTTAAAAAAAAAGGGAAAGGGATATAAAGGGAAAGAGGGAACGTGGGAGTATTTTCGTGCCGTGTTTTTTTTTTTGAACAGTAATATACGGTGTTGAATACGGTGTTAAAAAAAACTGATGTTGGAATATCATTTCTAATTTTTTTTTCATCAGAGTTTCGATACAAATACGGAAGACCGTATATCCGTATATCTATATTGTACGGACTATATGTCTGTACAATATGGACAAAGTTTTTTTTTTCAAAAGTTTTTTTTTTAAAATTTTTTAACTGGTTAACACAGATTTTGGCATTAGCCAGATAATGAATAGGATTAACTAGATATTTGAACTTGATTAACCAAATAAAAAAAGTTTCACGATTTGGCATTAACCAGATAATTAATAGTATTAACCAGATATGTGAACTTGATTAACCAGATAAGAAAATGCAATGTCCAAAAGTTTCAGGATTTAGCATTAACCAGATAATGAATAGCATTAACCAGATATGTGAATGTGATTAACTAGATAAGAAAATGGGATGTCCAAAAGTTTTAGGATTTGGCATTAACCAAATAATGAATAGCATTAACTAAATATGTGAACGTGATTAATCAGATAAAAAAAATTGTTTTTTTTTGAATATTTTTTTAAAAAAAAAGGGGGTCCGTACATGTACGGATACGTGGTCCGTACAGTATGGACTAGTGTCGTGTATTTTGGTGTCGCGTTGTGTGTTCAATTAACAGCGTTGATGTAGTAATGTAGCGTTTGGTTGGAGGGGAAGGGAGGTGTTATTTTAATTTTTTTATATTTGGTCCAATTTTTAGGAGGGGAAGGGAGGGAAAGGGGGGCGATCAAGATCCCTACTAACTCAATTTTTTCTCCCCTCCAATGTTGGGATTTTTTTGGAGGGGAATGGAGCTTAAATCATTTAAAATAAAATTACTTAAATAACCCTATATTAAACGTAACATAAATGATTATAAGAATATATAAGTAAATTAATCCATTATCTTTATTAAAATCTCTTCCTTCCCATCCTGAACCAAACAAGCAAAGACTACCCTCCACTCTCCTCCCCTCTCTAAACCAAACACAATATAAAATTAAATCCCCCCTTTCACTCCATTAAAGTCCCTCTCATCTCCTTCCCTCATTTGAACCAAACAGATTACTATCTCCGGTACATAGAAACAAAACTATAATTCACACAAACTTGAAACTTGTTTTTCTTAATTAATATTTTTAAAAATTGAGTTTTCTTCTAAACCTATACTTTCTATGAAATGGTATATAACTAATGCATAGAAAGTATATACATCTCGTTAATATAAGTCTCACATTAAATAAGGAGTAAAATTGAAAATTAGCAATTAATACATTATAAAATTGATGTTTGTTTCTTATAATTTGGACTAAGAAAAAAGACATATTTATTTCTTATAATATAGATCGAGTGAGTAATTAGCAAGGAGACTGGATTGGAATTATAGAAGATGTTAAAAAAATTATGATATTTAGCTAAGACTTTTAAATATTATAAATATTTCTCGTGATATCATGACTATCAACAAATTTTAAAGAGTGTAATAAATTTTGGTTGTATTCAATTCAGATCTTTCATGATAAAACTTATATCAAGTTTTATTAGTCAAGTTCAATCATTTCAATCATTTCAATGAAATTTGATATAAGTTTTATTCGAGAGGAAATAGTTGAACTTGACATATGCAACTTGATATAAGTTTTATCCTTACACAATATACCTTTTAAAAAATAATCAACTTTTGGTGAGGAAAAATGGTTGAACTCGACCTATGGAATTTGACTTATTAACCAACTTTAATAAAGAAATGATAGGGTAAGGAAAAGGAAAGTGAGAAAAAAAAAGAGTAGAAAATGGAAAGTTTTTTTTATTGTTTGATAAAACTTAAAAGAGAAAGTGGAAGGCGAGAAGGAAAAAAATGACATATTTGTAAAATGACATAAATACACTTAATTAAAAATAAATTGTGATTGTACCAAAAAAAATAAAAAATAAATTGTGATAAAAACATATTTTTAATAATGTAAAAAAAATAAACATTATATAAGTTAAACATTCAATCAATACATTATATATAAATTAAAAAATAAAAAAATATTTAAAATTTGCGAAAATATTTATCTCTTAAAATAAAATAAAAAATAAAAAATAATTATTTTTGATCTTCCAACTTTCTCAATTTTGCGATTTTGATCATTCTATTTTATTTATGGCGAATTTGATCCCCAACTTTCTTAATTTGACGATTTTGGTCCCCATACTTTTTAATTACACTTTTGGTCTTTAAAAATCATGAATTTTTTGCACTTTTAGTCGTAAAAAATCTTCAATTTTGGGAAAATAAGGGATCAAGTGCACAATCTACGATTTTTTGGAGACTAAAAATGTAATTAAAAAACATAAGAACCAAAATCGTCAAATTGAAAAAGTTATGGGACAAAAATCGCAAAAAGTAAAATAAAAAGACCAAAATCGTTAAAATGAGAAAGCTGAGAGACTAAAAGTGCAATTTAATTATAATTTTACAATAAAAAGGGATGCAATCGTAATTTTGTGAAGCCACTCCCTCGTCGGTGCAATTTCCACCCAATGGAGTGATCAATTTTGTGTGGCACACGGGAGCAGTTTCCTCTTCCCGTCAATGCTTTCCACTTTTCCAAGCGAATGAACAAATTTTGATAATTGTGTTTTCATTGCTACTGTTTTCTTTCTACAAAGTTTCATGCCATTCCAAACAGGAGAAAATGTGATATGCACTATCAGTATAAACCAATTTTACTAGTACGTCTAATGAGAACTCACAATTATACAGTTATTTTTAAAATACAGTTATAAAATTGAGTGATATAGCAATATAATAAACTTTTATTAGATGCTGGTGTAAAACTATTTTACACGGACGGTGCATCCTATTAAACTCTCCAAACAATACATAAATTCTTTAGATTCATGTGAGAACATTTGAATTAGCAGTTCCCTGGACTATTTTTCAAGACAAATTATGGGCAAAACAATATCCGATTTAAAATTATTTTTAAGTTCTATCCTTGCGAAAAACTAAAACCCAATTGGTCAATAAATCAGCTCCACTGTAAAAAAATTGAAACAAAATACAGTTGAAATGAGCCAGTCTAACCTATGATATTCTTTATCCTAATTGTAGATTGATTGTTTAACATGTGTTCCATTAAGATGTATATCAGCATGACGAATATCTGCATCCCCGCAGTAAGGCCTCACAAAACTTCCCTATAAACAGAGAATGTAAATTCTGATGTGTTGCAAGGATAAGCGGGAAGAAACAAGAGTATACAAGAAGCACAAGTGGCAATCAATCCCCGTTTGTGATTTTCATAACCAAGAGGTGCGAGACACTTTCTTAGTTAACTGGACAACCAGGAGATTATAAAACAATCAGCCTAAACACTAGGCCCAATAAACAATCAGAAAGTGTCCATAGCCTGAGGAAATTTACTGCAGCCGAAAGAGTAGATAGGATCATGATGATGTCTTCCACTTGTCTGAACATTCCTCATGATCTGCTGGTGCTTTGAAGTTCTTCACTGATTTTCCCAAGACATTTAAAACAGCAACACGCTGTAATTCTTTAGCTGTTATCATGATGAATATGTGAGGGAAAAAAAAAAATCATCAGCTTCCTGTTGTTTCAAAACATATGCCGTTTGCTAAAACTAAAACACAATCAGTTGCTGAAAGTATTATTATGGATATGAAGCAGGTTGGGGATGCTGACAGAATGTAAATACATCATTTCCACATTCTACCATCCAGACATGGTGATAGAGCTATAGATGAGGGAATGGGCTATGATGACTTGTCTGGTCATCCACAGGGTAGGCCTAAGATATGGAGGGTGTATGTTAGGAGAAACAAAAAGAAGAAAGAGAATGGTGAGGTGGCAGAGAGAGACGAGGGGGCTACGAAAGCATGGGGGCTTTCGGTTATATGGGGAAACGTGGATAAGGAGAGAGGCATGATGGAGAATCATTTCGGTTAGGCAGGGAATTAGTCATTCTCTGAAGGAGCAGTGCTCTAGGAGTAGTAGGAATATCCTTCCTCTAGTTTTCCTTTCATCAACAAATAATACAGACTATTTCTCAGTGAATCTTACTTATTTTGCTGTTATTTTCATATCTGTGATTGTGGTACATAACACATGGCCATACGCATGATATACAAATTGTAGGTTGAAGCTTCTCTTTTTATATAAAAAAAAAAAAAATGCTACTAACAGACAAAGTGAATCTGTCAAAAAATTGAAACGTCTCAGTTATGACAATTGTCTCTCCCGAGTCTCAAGCATCAAATCTAGCCGGAAGCAAAACAGGAAGGGGGAATAAACTATAAAACATTCAGTTTCAGTAAATAGAGGTGTAACAAAATGATTAACATAAACAAGTAACAGAATACATCAAAGGCAGATGAGTTCCCATGCATAAAGTAACGAGAAATGCTAGGAACACACGTTGTTTAACACAATAAACAAGTAACAGAATACATCAAAGGCAGATGAGTTCCCATGCATAAAGTAATGAGAAATGCTAGGAACACACACTGTCTAACACTCTTTTCAACACACTCTCTCTTATTGGTTGAAATTCACGTGGTCTCACCAAATTTATGTGGGACCTACATATTTTAGTGGGACCACATTTGAATTTCAACCAATAAGAGAGTGAGTGTTGGGAAGAGAGTGTTGATAGCACTCCTCTATAATAAATGGCATGAAAGTAATTCAAAGACTTGCTCGCATGAACTGAATCACCACAAGATTGATAGTGAATAATCATAAGATTTGAGTCAATGCATAATTCCACACCCCCATCCGGTATACAACGAGTAAGCATCATCTCTAAGCCCGTGATTATGAAAGGAAACATGCGAAACAACAATCCATTACCTTCCTCAAGTGAAAGCTGAATTGATCTCTTCTCTAACTCAACAGCATGTCTGCTAAGTTCAACCGAGGACAGCGAATGAAGCACTGCCAAAATACGAAATCAGCAAAATAAAATATCAAGAACTTCATAAGAAAGCATTTGAGGGATTATTTTATGGTTCCTGGACATACTTTGGATATATTCTGCTTGCTCGGATTGGTCCAATTTCCTCAAAAACATCTGCAATTGATGATATCGCTCCTCCCAGTGCACATTTTTAAATACCTTTGGATTGCGGATGGTAGGTCCAGAAGAAGCTGTGATGTAATTGGACTCGACTGGTGCTAACTTCATGGCAGATTTCCCAAGTGAAATAGGAATTGAAGGCTTCCCAGATGAGCTTATTGAAGATGTCATAGGAAAAGGCGCAAATGCTGGGAAACAAGAAACCTTTGGCTCCTTTATCTGAGGTTTCGGTTGAGCAGTCTCCTCTTCACAACGAAGTTGCCTTGAATGTGGACAACAACCATTAATACTTGGATTTTCAAAAGCAGTGCTTTTGCCCAATTCTCCTTCTGATTTTCTACGGACATACACAAGATGTCCATTTGCAGCATTATTGCCGGGAGATTGTTGGAGATGGTGGTTCACCGGATAGTCTGTCGAGGGTCTCTTGGTGCCAGAAGCTCTATTAGAATCAATACCAGGATCCTTATCCTTTAAAAATGAGGAGCTTCCAACAGACGTTGGCACCCTGTTTTTGTTATCATTCTGCAGATCTCTCAATGCTGTCTTCTTCACAGCAACAGTTGATTGTTTATCACGATTGGGCAAGTCCATTTTAGAATTGCCCAGACTATATTCACAAAATTTAGAATCTATACCTTGTTGAACTATCTCCAGCTGTCCCAAAAAGTAAGAAGATATTAGCTAGCACGTAGTAGCCACTTGCCAGAACAGTAGACTATTTTAAAAAAAAACTAATTTGGAAGTCAAATTAACCTAGATAATTTATGCAAAGGAAATATGATGTTTCTGGAAACAAGTTCCATCAGTCGATTTCTAAGATAAACCACGTGCTCTATTTGTCAAAAAAGGAGTCACAAACCTTCTCCTTAAGATATTGATGTTTAGGCATTATCCCCAGAGCATATGGATGAATCAAGGAAGGCATAATTATGTTTTTTTTTTCTTTCGGGTTCCTCTAGTGTGTTCATGAGATCAAGAGTCTTCTTTCAAATAGTAACAATTCGTATGGTACATTACAGAAAATTTATAGAAATACTGCTACCCAAAAAACCACAAGCATGCACACACACATAAACATGGATGTCCATCTAATCGCCTAGTATTACTACCATCCCTTTAGTCTAACACTACACTACACCTATGGTTTCTGAACTCATGAAAATCTCTTTAGACTGAGGTGTCACAGCCTGGTAAGTAAGGCTTAGAATTTGCTTTAATCAGCTTGAAAAAAGAACTATAGAATGTGCTTTAGAAATGGCTTGGCATTTGCCTAAACAATACAGTCAATTTTGTGGCCAGTGTTTCAGGTGTGTCATGTGGAAGTTCTTAAATATTTTTGGGATGATGTAGTCACTACATATACCATATTTCCGTCTTAATTCCTACAAGATATATCTTCCCAATCTCCCTTAGTACATTTGATTGCACATGCTATGCGCAATATTGATGCTCTTAAATCTCAAAGTGAAACGCCATCATCCATGTTTTCAAAGGTGTATATTCCTGGCATACCCTATGGGTAGCATTGTCATTCCCCTGATCTAGGTTGGTACCTCCTGTCTCAATCTTCATATAAAAATTTCTTCAAGTCTGCCTATATCAGTCACTTCTGATGGTAATGAGTATCTTGTCTATAGGGTACAAATTCACCTTTAAAGAGTTTCCTGATTTTTACAGGGGACAGTTATTTTAGATTGACAAAAGAAATATAATTCTACTATGGAAAAAACTCTTCTAAAGTGACATTGTTTCTAAAATGAGCAAGGGTGTATTCACCCTTCTAGTGTGCTAAGAACATGAGTCTCTTTAATTTAAATATATGAAGGATGGATACACCCTAACTTGTCCACTCTAGAGGAGCCTTGTCCCTCTACTATATCTCTCAAGTTTAAAGTCGTGAGTAAATGTTTTTTTTTTGGGTAAATATTCAAATTGAAGTTCAATGAGTGTTTCATTTATTTATTTATGGAATATGTACACTTTATTTTAAAAAATTGAAAATATTAGCATATATGATCTATGTTAGATCTAGCAAACAAAAGTTCAGAATTGTCCTTAATTTCTGTCGCAAAATAAATAGGAGGACAGTACTACTGTAACCCAAAGAACAAGAGCTAAATTGCTTGGAAGACCAATTCAATTGGGAGGACAAAAAAGCAATTGAGCCAAAAAAGAAACAAAGAAACAATGATGAAGGGATTTTCATTACACAAATGTTAAGAAAAAAATGCAGAAGTATCATGGAAATCCGACAATAAAACTAAACCATATAAGTAGAAGTGTCCTTTTGACTCTGTTGAGATATTTGAAATTCTGTTATGATATTGTATAAATATTCTGTTGTAAATAGGATAGATTCAGATCTGATTTGATATTGATCTTATCCCTAATCAAGGGATTTGGTTGTACATATTGATTAGCATAAATAAACACATTGAGGGTTTTGCAAACTAGAGTCTATGAGTCTCATTTGTGATAACAAAGCAGCCTTACACATCGTATTCAACTCGGTATTCTATGAGTGGACTAAACATAGAGATTGGTTGTCATTTTATTCGTGAAAAGGTTCTTTTTGGGGAAATCATTACATCTTTTGTGAATTCTAATGACCAGTTGGCATATATCTTCACCAAGTCACTTAGAGGTCCAAGAATATCTTATCTATGTAACAAGCTAGATGCATATGACATATAAGCACCAAATTGAGGGGGGTTTTGAGATATTTGAAATTCTGTTATGATATTATGTAAATATTCTGTTGTAAATAGGATAGGTTCAAATCTGATTTGATATTGATCTTGTCCATAATCATGGGATTTGGTTGTACATATTGATTGGTATAAATAAACACATTCAGGGTTAATCTCTCAAGCATTCAAGTCATATTCAGTCTCACTTTCAACTGACTCGTCTTAAGGTATGGTTATATGAGAGCTGGAACAACATGTACACATAAATTCAAGGTTAAGCTCAGCTATCGCTTCTGCGAACTTGGACATGAGGGTTGAAGTATATGATGTTAATGAGGGGTTAATCGTTTCTTATTATAAGTTGTATATATTTAGTTTCCCTAATTTAGGCTAGCAAATCAGGCAACACAATATTTGTAATTATTAGTTGTAAATGCCTATAATGGCTCATGTACTATTTATAGTGGAAAGACAATGAAGAAGATGATGAAGCCAGAAATTGTTAACATGGTATCAGCTTGGTCGATCAAACCTGTGCAATCCTAGTTGCAACCCTAGTTTTCTCGCCGTCGTTTGGTTCTCGCTGACCTGCGAGATCGTGATTCCGTCGTTTGGTTCTCCACTTCGTCTTCTCCGTGCGTGAGTTCTGCTCCTGCTCGCAAGTTAAAATCCGCGAGTCCTGTTCGCGTTCTTGCTTGGCGTTCGTCCGCGTGCTTCTGTTCGCACGCCCTGTTGTGATTTTCGATCGCAAATCTAGCTCCTGCTTGCGACTCCTGCTCGCCGTTCTGCTTGTTCTCGTTTCACAAGACCTGCGTGATTCCTGGTGCTGTCACGCACAGTGTTCACAAGTTCTGTTTGCTTGTGATTTTGTGGTTCGCTCTTCGTTGTGATTTTGTTGTTCGCTCTTTGTTTTTTTTGCTACAGCAACATTACTTAATGGCCTCGGAAAAGGAACGCGATAATTTTTGTGTCCGTTTCACTGGCAAGAACTATGCTGCCTGGGAATTTCAATTCAAGATGTATGTTAAGGGGAAAGGATTATGGGATCACCTGGATGAGCTCTCCAAGGCACCGACAGATAAAGCTGCTTTAGATCCGTGGGAAGTAAAAGACGCGCAAATTATTTCTTGGATTCTCAGCTCTATTGATCCCCAGATGATCAATAATTTGCGCTCTTTTACAACTGCTAAAGAAATGTGGTCCTATTTGAAGCGTATTTATAACCAGGACAATACGGCCAAACGCTTCCAGTTGGAGCTAGAGATAGCCAATTACAAACAAGGTAATTCGTCCATTCAAGAATATTATTCTGGTTTTTTGAATTTGTGGACAGAACACTCTGCTATTATATATGTTCTTTGTTCCCAAAACTTCACTCTCATTTGTCCGAGATGTCTCATCGATGGCGGGATCAATTTCTCATGAAACTTCGCCCGGAATTTGAGGCTGTGAGAGGTGCTTTGCTGAATAGGAATCCTGTTCCTTCTTTGGATATATGTGTTGGCGAACTTGTCAGGGAGGAGCAACGTCTGCTCACCCAAGGAACCATGTCTCAGGATGCTGTCCTTTCTGAACCTGTGACAGTTGCCTATGCTGCTCAAAGTAGAGGCAAAGGCCGTGATATGCGACAGGTCCAATGCTTCTCTTGTAAACAATTTGGGCATGTTGCTCGTAGTTGCACTAAGAAATTTTGCAATTACTGCAAGCAGCAGGGTCATATCATCTCTGACTGTCCCACGCGTCCTCCACGACCAACACAAACGGCGTCGGTCAGGCATTCCATGCCACTACCAACTCGCGGTGGTCCTTCCACCACCGTGCATCTAATGGTGGTGCTCTACAACGTAAATGATTCAACAAATGGTACTTTCACCGCTTTCACTTGGGCATTCAGGGTAAGTCTTCTAATGTTTCTCGTCCATGGTTTCTTGATTCTGGGGCATCGAATCACATGACGGGTTCCTCTGCATACTTGCACAATTTACATTCTTATCATGGTAATCAGAAAATTCAAATTGCTGATGGTAATTCTCTATCTATCACTAATGTTGGTGACATAAACTCTGATTTTCGGAATGTGCTAGTATCACCTGGACTTGCCTCTAATCTATTATCTGTTGGTCAATTGGTGGACAACAATTGTAATGTTAATTTTTCTCGGGCTGGTTGTCTTGTGCGAGGAAGCAGTGTCGGGGAAAGTGATCGCGAAGGGGCCTAAAGTGGGACGATTGTTTCCACTCCAATTTATTTCCAGTCATTTATCTCTTGCTTGTAATGATGTTTTGAATTCCTATGAGGATTGGCATAGAAAATTGGGCCATCCAAACTCTGCTGTTTTGTCTCATTTATTTAAAACTGGTTTGTTGGGTAATAAACATGTTGTTTCTACTTCTTGTGTTTCATGTTCTGCGCAAATTGGCCAAAAGTAAAACACTTCCTTTTCCATCTGGTGCTCATCGTTCTTCCACTTGTTTTGAAATGATTCATAGTGATGTCTGGGGTATGTCTCCTGTAGCTTCTCCTACTCACTATAAATATTTTGTCACATTTATTGATGATTACAGTCGTTTTACTTGGATATATTTTCTTCGATCTAAGGCTGAAGTCTTTTCAATGTTTAAGAAATTTTTGGCATATGTTGAAAATCAATTCCAAGCCTGCGTTAAAATCTTTCGCTCTGATTCTGGTGGTGAGTACATGTCCCATGAGTTTCAGGGGTACTTGCAGCAAAAAGGCATTGTATCTCAACGTTCCTGTCCACATACACCCCAACAAAATGGGATTGCAGAGCGAAAGAATCGTCACTTGCTTGATGTGACGCGCTCATTGCTTCTTCAAGCATCTGTTCCACCTAAATTCTGGGTTGAAGCTTTGTCCATGGCTGTCTTCTTGATCAATCGTCTTCCATCTACGGTTCTTGATCTTGACTCCCCTTTCTTTCGTCTTTTTAAGACTCATCCAAATTATCTTGATTTACATACCTTTGGGTGTGTATGTTTTGTTCACTTACCTCAGGTTGAACGACATAAGCTTGGAGCACAATCTGTTCAATGTGCATTTATGGGTTATAGTAATGCACAGAAAGGTTTTTTGTGTTATGATACTACTAACCATCGCTTTCGTACTTCCAGGAACGTGACATTCTTTGATAATCAGTTTGTGTTTCCTTGTCTTTCTTTTGATTCTAATGATGTTGCTACTCTTCCCAACTTTTCTGTTGTGTCTTCATCTATAGAACGTTTTAAACCAGGTCACATATATGTCAGACAACCCGCATAAAGAAGCTCCCACACCCTTCTCGATGTCGATCCGCCACCGAACTGTGCGGTACCACTGGCCTGGCAGAGTGTCCCGGGCACCTGATAGATATTCACCGGAAAGGTATGATTCCTCACATACTTCCCTCACTGCTACTCTCTCTGGTATATCTATTCCTACATGTTACTCACAGGCAGTTAAGGATGTGTGTTGGATGAAAGCAATGCAAGATGAACTTCAAGCTCTTCAAGACAATTTTACATGGGATATTGTCCCTTGCCCATCTAATATCAAACCCATAGGTCGCAAATGGGTGTACTCGGTGAAACTGCATTCTGATGGTTCCCTAGACCGTTCCAAGGCTCGCTTGGTTGCCTTAGGGAATAAGCAAGAATATGGGATTGATTATGATGAAACGTTTGCACCTGTGGCAAAGATGACAACTGTCAGGATAGTGCTCTCTATTGCTGCTTCTAATGGCGGGTCCCTCCATCAAATGGATGTAAAGAATGCATTCCTTCATGGTGATCTGACAGAAGACATTTATATGACTCCTCCTCCAGGTCTATTTTCATCATCCAAAGGTGTGTGCAAGCTCAAACGCTCATTATATGGTTTGAAACAGGCTCCCGAGCATGGTATGAAAAATTCCGTTCTACCCTTCTTGGGTTTTCCTTTACTCAAAGTCAATCTGACTCATCTCTGTTCATTCACCGCACGCCGACTGGCATTGTTCTTCTACTTCTCTACGTTGATGATATGGTCATTACGGGTTCCGATCAAGCATCCATCCAACAACTGAAACAACAGTTACAGGCCTCATTTCATATGAAAGATCTTGGTAATCTGCACTATTTCCTTGGTCTTGAGGTTCACTCTACCTCCGAGGGCTTATTTCTACATCAGCACAAGTACACCAAGGATTTAATTGCTCTGGCCGGGCTACATTCAGCTAATCCGGTGGATACTCCTCTCGAGGTTAATGTTAAATATCGCCGTGATGAAGGAGATCTGTTGCCTGACCCATTGTTGTATCGTCAGCTAGTGGGTAGTCTTAATTACCTCACTATTACACGCCCTGACATCTCATTTGCAGTTCAGCAAGTAAGTCAATTCATGCACTCGCCTCGTCATCTTCATTTAGCTGCTGTTCGTCGCATAATTCGTTACTTGAAAGGCACCTCTCAACGAGGCCTCTTCTTTCCTTCTGGGACGACTCCTAAACTGATTGCTTACAGTGATGCTGATTGGGCAGGGTGCCCTGATACTCGTCGATCTGTCACAGGTTGGTGCATGTTCCTTGGTTCTGCTTTGATTTCTTGGAAGAGTAAGAAGCAAGCACGAGTCTCTAAGTCCTCCACTGAATCTGAGTACCGAGCCATGTCTACTGCTTGCTCTGAAATAATTTGGCTTAGGGGTCTTTTGGCTGAGCTTGGATTTCCTCAGACAGAGACAACACCTCTCTATGCTGACAACACAAGTGCCATTCAGATTTGTGCCAATCCAGTTTTTCATGAGCGCACAAAGCATATTGAAGTGGATTGTCATTCTATTAGGGAGGCCTATGATAATCATGTTATTTCACTTCCTCACGTCAACACTCAATTGCAGGTTGCGGATATTTTTACCAAGGTCGCTCCTACCACGGCATCAGTTTCTTGTTAGCAAATTGATGCTCCTTGACCAGCCGCATCAATTTGAGGGGGGATGTTAATGAGGGGTTAATCGTTTCTTATTATAAGTTGTATATATTTAGTTTCCCTAATTTAGGCTAGCAAATCAGGCAACACAATATTTGTAATTATTAGTTGTAAATGCCTATAATGGCTCATGTACTATTTATAGTGGAAAGACAATGAAGAAGATGATGAAGCCAGAAATTGTTAACATATGATACAGTCATACTGACTAGAAGGTAATGCTCAAAAATAAGAGAAACAAAAAGTAAGCAATCACTCAAGAATTCTTATTAAGTAATTGCAAAACCAGTGACAGTTAAAATTATAGTCACGTCACATTTCAAAATCATTTTGAACAAAAAACAATTAAAGGTAAAAAAGGACCAAACAAAAATTGATCTTATCCCTAATACATATTGATTAGTATAAATAAACACACTGATGGTTGCATTCAAATCATATTCAGTCTCACTATCAACTGACTCATCTTAAGGTATGGCTGTATGAGAGTCGGAACAATATGTACACATAAATTCAAATTAAGCTCAGCTATCGCTTCTGCGATCTTGGACATGAGGGTTGAGGTATATGATACAGTCATACAGACTAGAAGGTTATGCTTAAAAATAAGATAAACAAAAGGTTAGCAATCACTCAAGAATTCTTATTAAGTAATTGCAAAACCAGTGACAGCTAAATTTATAGTCATGTCACGTTTCAAGATCATTTTGAACAAAATAACAATTAGAGGTGAAAAAAGACAGAACAAGAAACCATTATGCATTTGTCATGATTTCCATATACTTGAATTGGAAAATATTATTTTATTAGTGCAAAATGGGAAATTTGAAAGCAAACGGGTATCAAGTATTAAATGTTTGAGATTTAAGAAGTTGACCGATATACTACAACAATAATATGCCATTTTTTCCTTCACAAGATGCATTTTCCCTTTCAAGAACAGAGATGAATAATAAGATTCTACGTTCTAAACCAGTCAGGTAATTTTTTACCCCAAGTGTATCAAAGCATTTGATGAGAATTAATTAACCAAATGATCAAAAAATAGCAACCACAGGACCTCTTATTAGTTTATTATGAGTACCTAATCTGTTCAATAAATGGAATGGAAGTGGGTGTTTTTAAAAGGAAAACATATTTCATTTAAATAAAATGGGGGTAAAAGGTTCGGGTCTGAATACGTTACTTGCTACCCATTAAGTATGGATATGGACATTAAAGTTGCTAGCTATTATCCATGCGAGTTTGGGTCTGGGTCCATATACCTTTTTCTTAAATGTGAGTATGGACTATGGACGCAGATACTCTAGTAGCTACCAAAGACTCTACCTATTGCCATCCCTATACACTTTTAACAAAAGTAAAGCAATATGCATATAGAGTAACAGCCTCCAAAAATAGCAATCCAGATGTTTGTTTGCCTCACCAATCATAGCACTAAAACAAGGAAAACAGCAATAGGGAGTTGACGTCTATAAACTATGTAACTCTCAAAAGATGAGACGAGACGGTGCAGGACTAACGGGCCACAATATTGAGTTTCTGTTTGGGCAATTGCACACGAGAACTGTTTATGCTAACTTCAGTAGTTTTTACTTAGGGTTCCAGTTCTAAATGAAGGAGGTTAACGACTGCAACTGGGAGATTAAGATTTTATCCAAATTTTTTTCATTCTTACTAGTAGATGAGACTCATGCTTACGGGTGCGAGAAAAACGATTATTTTTTCCTTATATTCTATATAAAGATGGAGATAATGCTACGTGGCGCAGCGTGGATAACTAAAACTAATGTAGTTAATTTTCTTAAATAGATAATAGATGAGTGATTGAAGCAGCAAAACAAATTGGGAGTTGAAAAAATGAAGGAAATTTTTTTGACTTGAAAAAGGATATTGAATGAGTTTTTGCATGGTTTGTTGTTTTGGTTATCCTTGTAGTTCTTTGCATTCCAGATGGAAACCCTAGGCTTACATCCCAAGAACAGATTCATCCAAGCGTTAGTCGGGGGTATTGACTATTGAGGTCAAAACAAATGAGAAATAGTGTACAGAGTTTCTCCCATCAAACACAAGTTATCATTAGATAAGGCAAGCATTAATATGTAGTGTGATTTATCGTTCCATTCTTTGTATCCTAAGTATGATGATAATTCATTGTGACTACTACCTATCTCCATATAAACAGTAATAGATAGATAGAACGGAATGGCGCTGTTTTTCTCAGCTCAATTATTATTTCAATATCTAATCTATCACGACATACATTTGGTAAAAACAATCAGAGTTTTCGAGAAAGAAAAAAAAGATATTAACGAGAGAGGACCTGAGAGAGAGCGAGAGAGAGAACCTGAGAGACGTACAGAACATGATGTCGGCGTCCGGTCCGGTGAGAGTGACGGCGCGAATGGGTGAGTGAATGACGGAAAGAAAGGAAGGAAGTGGTTAGAGGAATAGATCGAATATTGTTGACCTGGGTCACACCCCGCGGCCAGCTGCTCCGCTCATCTCAACCGCATCAATTATCTTACATTACTTCCAACTTGCATTATTTATATTAACAAGTTTGATAGGAAATATTTTAATCAAATAGTAATAAATACGAGTAAATAAAACTCAAATTTTAGCATTATACTTTTAGTTACCGCTTCATTAACTATTAACATTAAATAACTAATTTTCTTCTTAATTTGAAAATATCTTCACCAGATTTGAATTCTTAATTTGAGTTGAATAGTTTTTATCAACAAGAAAAAAAATTATTAGATAGCACCATTATTAGATATATACGGCATTTGGCATGAGTTAACACTAACAGCCACCGAAGAGTCACTTGTTAGATGAACTCACAAGGTCTGGTTAAGTTGCTCTTCAATATACAACAACTCGAATTCCATGTGTACGCAGATTTGATTGCTCCAATTGTTGAGCTTTCGGATAGGGACCGGTGATAAATAATATTACAAATCAATATTATTTTATAATCCTATAATTGCAACATGTTAATAAAAAAAAATTCAATCACATATATTGGGAATTAGAATTACCTGAATAAGTAGATGATAATGAATCCATAGTTGATTTTCTTCTCTATTGATGAAGAACACTAGTGCCGTCATTTTGTGTGTGAGGATAGAAGAGCTACCTCTATTCCATAGAGCAATTTCACATGTAATCACAATAGGTATGACTACACAGCTATATAGTTAGAAGTAGGGGCCTCTCCCTTGTGTTAAAACAAAATGGGCTTACTAACCTATCACAGTAAGCCCACACAAGACATTCCACAATAGGAAAAAAAATTACTCACAAGTGCTTTACAAATAATCCCAGTGATTTAACGTAAACAATGACACAATTGGGATTATCAATAATAATAATAGCAATATATTTCGATATATTTTGACATCAACTAATCTGAGTATTAGACAAAATTTAACTGAGTATGCTAGTCCAAATAAAATAATCCAACAATCTCTCACTTGGACAGCATAAGTCAGAAACAATACTTCGGATTAATTACACAATATGTGGCCACAATAAGATGTCAAAACAACAACAACAACAACAACAACAACAAGCACTTCTAATAATTGGTCTGAAATGAGATTAGAAGTACCTTAGTAATATAGAAATCATACCCGATAGGAGTACTGAAATCATATATACCAGGCACTTATATCCCGATGACCCGACAACAATATGATATGTGGAATCTAGAAGTGCATACGAAATGTGAACAACTATGCAATTCCAAAATAAATAACCCAAGCATCCGCCCAAGATGCACACTAAGATTCAACAAAATATCTTAGCACAACACAATACGACTGGGTCCAAAATATCTTAAAATAATATGCCATGATACAAATCAACAAAACTGCGCAGAAATAATAACAATATATGGTAGCAACATCAACAATAATAGCAACAATTTATTTGAAAAGTTTTAATGTTGCTACAAGTTACAATATAATCTCCCACTAACTCAAGGCATCAAAAGATCTTACAATACCCATATGGGTTACACGATCTGCAAAAGTTTTAATAGTCAAGCCTTTAGTTAGGGGATCTGCTACCATAAGTTCTGTAGGTATATACTCAATCCGAGTCTGAAACCCCTGAACCTTCTCTCTAACAAACATATATTTAGTGTCAAAATGCTTTGAACGTTTAGAGTTCTTATTGGTTTGAGAGAAGCTTACTACAGCAGAGTTATCACAATATATGGTTAGAGGCCTAGAGATACTCTCCATAACATGAAACTCAGAAATCAAGTTCCTCAACCATACAACCTGACGAGTCGCCTCATAACAAGCCACATACTCTGCTTCCATAGTTAAAGTAGCTGTAAGTGTCTGTTTAATACTTTTCCAAGAAATAGCTCTTTCAGCCAACATAAAAATATAACCTGAAGTGGATTTATGGTCATCTGGACAACCACCATAGTCAGAGTCAGAATAACCAGTCACCTCAAGGTGATCATACCTTCTGTAAGTGAGCAAATGATCCTTGGTACCCTATAGACACCTCATAACTCGTTTAGCAGTTTGCCAATGACCCATATCAGGCTTGCTTAAGTATCTCCCAAGTACACCAATTGCAAAAGCAATATAAGGACGTGTGCATACTTGGGCATACATAAGACTACCAATAGCGGAAGCATATGAAATCTTCTCCATTTCTGCTCTTTCTTTATCATTTCGAGGACACTGGGTATTAGAGAGTCTCTCACCCTTTTGAATGGGTGCTGCACTAGAATTACAAGATTTCATATTAAACCTGTTGAGTACCCTTTTAATATAATTTTTCTGAGATAAGCCAAGAACACCACGAGATTTATCACGGTGAATTTCGATGCCTAAGACAAAAGAAGCATCACCAAGATCTTTCATATCAAAATGGGCAGTCAACATCTGCTTGGTCTCAAGTAAGAAGTCCAGATCATTACAAGCTAGAAGGATGTCATCAACATACAAAACAAGTATAATGAACTTACTCTCACAATTCTTCAAATAAATGCATTGGTCAACTGCATTTTCCTTGAAACCAAGAGAGGAAATAATTTCATCAAATTTCAAGTACCATTGTCTGGATGCCTGTTTTAGCCCATAAATAGACCTTCTCAATTTACACACCAAGTGCTCCTTGCCTTTTTCCTTGAAACCATCAAGTTGATCCATGTAGACATCCTCATATAGATCACCATTCAGGAAAGTCGTTTTAACATCCATTTGGTGAAGCTCTAAATCAAAATAAGCCACCAATGCCATCACAACACGAAAAGAGTCTTTAGTAGAGACTGGAGAAAAAATCTCCTTATAATCAATGTCCTCTCTCTGATTATACCCTTTAGCAACAAGTCTAGCCTTGTACCTCTCTACGTTACCTTTTGCATCTCGTTTGGTCTTGAAGACCCATTTACATCCAGCAGTCTTGCAAGCTACATGCAACTCCACCAACTCCCAAATTCCATTCTTTTCCATAGAAGCCAGTTCATCCTCCATGGCTATCAACCACTGAGAACTAAAAACACTAGAAATAGCCTCTTGAAAAGAATTAGGATATGAGTCACCACTTGAAGAAAATTCATGCTCTTGCAAATAAATAAAATAGTCTTTGAATTTAGTGGATTCAGTAGGTTTATGGACCCTCTCTGATCTTCTAGGTGGAGCCATGTCTTCAACTTGATTTTGCCCATCATTATCAACATCTTGATGTGGAATATCAACTTCATTGATAGAATCAACAACATCATTATGAATCAAAACAGGTGCCTCTTCCTCTATAAAAGGGACAAAAGGTGTAGGAACAACAACACTCTCATCTCTGAAATCAACAGTGCGTGGCTTTAGATTTTCATCATACTCCAACTCGTTCTCAAAATAAACTGCTCTGTCAGATTCAATAACTCTGGTAGTATGAGAAGGGCAATAAAACCTAGATCCTCTTGAGTCAATCCAATACCCAATGAAGAAACCACTAACTGGTTTGAGATCAAGTTTCTTTGATTGTGGATTATAAGGCCTCACTTCTGCTTTGCATCCCCAAACACAAAAATGCTTCAGGCTTGGCCTTTTACCTGACATAAGCTCATAAGGAGTCTTGATAATAGATTTACTTGGAACATGGTTCAATATGTATGTAGCTATTTTCAAGGCATCTCCCCACAAGAATTCTGGAAGAGTTGAATGGCTAAGCATACATCTAACCATATCCATAAGAGTGCGGTTTCGCCTTTCAGCAACGCCATTTTGTTGAGGTGTTCTTGGCATAGTATATTGTGCCTCAGTACCACATTCCTGTAAGAACCTAGCAAAAGGTCTGGGATTTCTACCTGTTTCATCGTACCTACCATAGAATTCACCTCCCCCATCAGATCGTACACACATGATCTTCACACCAAGTTTTAACTCAGCCGCAGCCTAAAACGTCTTAAAAGCATCTAAGGATTCAGATTTCTCATGAAGCAAATCAATCCAACCATACCTCCAGAAATCATCAAAAAAAGTAATGAAATACCTAAAACCTCCCATAGCAACAGGAGTAATAGGCCCACAAATATCTGTGTGTATCAACTACAAAACTTTCTCACTTCTAGTAGCCCCACTCTTTCTAGCTCTAGCAGTAAATTTCCCCTTTATGCAATTAACACATGTATCAAAATCAGAAAAATTCAAATCATGTAAGATACCCTCTTTAATCAACCTTTCCATTCTCTCCCTGGATATATGTCCCAAGCGCTTATGCCACAACATGGAAGAATTTTCAACAACTCTACCTCACTTATTTCCGACCACTGTGTTAACAACTGAATCCTCTCCAATACCAAAAATAGAACAAACATCCAACATATGCAAACCATCACGTAAAATTCCAGAACCAACAACAACATAATCATAATATAAGATAACCTTTTTATTACTAAAGTGGAAAAAGTAGCCACAACTATCCAACACAGAAATAGAAATCAAATTCCTTCTCATAGAAGGTACATAAGCAGTGTCTTTCAAATTCAAAACATGTCCAGTAGATAACTTAAGAGAAACAACACATATATGCTCAACTCAACTTTAGCTCCATTCCCAACAGTGATCAACATCTCCCCTTCAATTGGTTTCCTTCTGCTTCTGAACTCCTGTAAAGAATTTGAAACATGAATAGTGGCACCAGTATCTAACCACCATGTGTGGGAAGGAACATCAACAATGTTTGATTCAAAACACACTAGAGCTAGAGGGGTACCTTTCTTCTTCTCAAGCCATTTATTAAACTTCCAGTAATCTACCTGCTTGTGCCCAAAAGTGTCACAAAACTTACAATTTCCATTGAACTTTTGTTTAGTCTTACAAGAACCTTCCCCAAAATTTTGACCAGAATGTTGACTAGAAAGTTCCCCAGAATTACCAAAGGCCTTCCCTTTCTTCTTAAACTAAAACTTATTGACCTTGTTCTCATGGAACTTCTTCTTGTCATTTCCATTGTGAGAGACAAATTGCACACTATGTGACTTCCCTTTTTTCATGATCTCTTCCTCTTGAGTTAGAATCGATATCAGCTGATCAATGCTCCATTCACTCTATTGTGCATTATAGGAAGTTCTCAAGACAGCAAACTGAGATGGGAGTGATTCAAACACTTGCCATATGAGAAAACTTTCTCCTAACTCCACTTTCATGGATTTCAGCTTATTGTACCAATTCACTAGCTTCATAACATGTTCACGAACACCTCCCACTCCGTCATACTTAGTCTTTGACAACAAGGACATATATTGAGATTTCTCAGCCTTATCAAACTTCTTGAATTTCTCACCAACAATATTGAGCGCTTCCTTAGCATTTTCAATATCACGAATGCTCTCCTTAATTGTCTTGTCCATAGTGTACTTCATTGTCTTCAAACACAATTTGTTAGAGTGTACCCATTTGTCATATTTTAGCTTATCAGCAGGAGAAGAGGTGTCTATGGGCTTGGGAGGCTCATCCTCAGTGAGAGCCATATCCACATTAGACACAGTAAGAAACAGCTTCAGAGACTCAACCCAATCCTCATAATTTGTTCCACTAAGCCTTGTCAAGGCATTCATTTGCATAGGCAATGCTGAATAAGTAGATACAACAGAAATTGAATTTATCAAGCATGCCAAAATATATCAAATATTGATCACATGTGTCATTGTAATCCCGCCTAAGGGTCCCGAATTACAATGCACAAAACAACATCTAATAAACAATAAATTAAATAAATTATGTCCTTAAAGCTAATACCAATAGGATATTGAAAACTATAAGGCCATAACATTCAATTATTTCCACAAACATTATGAATCATATTAACAAGGACAAACTGATAGGATAAGTGCAATATTAACATGACCCCTAATATAACTTAATTAACAATTTTGTCATAATTGGTTCCACGATAGGTGAGCACAAAATTATGCAAAAGTCCCAAAATAATCATGAATAGCAAAATAATTTCCAACATTTCAGATTCACAAAAAATTATCACATACAACAACTTCTAACTATTTTAAAATATAATATAAGCATATTTTCCATATCAAAAAAAAAATTTACTACCTAAACATCATTATAAGGGAGAGTGCAGATCATATAAGGTAGTAAATAATGCTAGAAACATAAAGAATTTTTTTTTAGGCAAAATTCTGAGAGTATAATAATTATTTACTGTATTTAAACACTAAAAAATTAAAATAAAATATTTATCGAATTACAAAAATTTTGAAAAATAAATTATCATTGCGAGTGAGTCACAACTGTGAAAACAGAATCGAAAAAGGACGCAAAACGAGGGCACACGCGCTCTCACGCGCTGTACATGCGAGTGGGTTTGGTCGCGGGTCTGGGAGTCATCTTCCCTACCCATTTCACTGCGATCCAGGTCGTTTCGACCCGTTTTTCGGCCCGATTCTGGGCAGTCTTACAACGCGCTTTCTTGATGGTTTTCACACGATTTTTATGTCTATTGAATCAGAAAACAAATGCAAACAAATTCATGGCCATGATTTCATCTATTGATTCTTAAATATATCATACAGAACAAAACAAAACTTTTAAATTCCATGGATGCAGTTTGAAGGTTTTTGAGCGAAAAAAAACTGAAACTTCATTGCGATTAAATATAATAACGAGATCGTGTTATACAGATTCAACATGATATTTTAAAAAAAATTAACGTGATTGACGAAATAGAAAAAAAAACGGTTACATGAAAACGATTCTAATTTCGTTCTTTGAATAAGCAACAGTCACAATTAGGATTCAATAATTTAACAGTCACAATTAGGATTAAAATCAGGCTCTGATACCAATTGATAAATAATATTACAAATCAATATTAATTTCTAATCCTATAATTGCAACATGAGAACGATTACATGAGAACGGTTACATGAGAACGATTCTAATTTCGTTCTCTGAATAAGCAACAGTCACAATTAGGATTCAATAATTTAACAGTCACAATTAGGATTAAAATCAGGCTCTGATACCAATTGATAAATAATATTACAAATCAATATTAATTTCTAATCCTATAATTGCAACATGTTAATAAAAAAAATTCAATCATATATATTGGGAATTAGAATTACCTGAATAAGTAGATGATAATGAATCCATAGTTGATTTTCTTCTATATTGATGAAGAACACTAGTGTCGTCGTTTTGTGTGTGAGGAGAGAAGAGCTACCTCTATTCCATAGAGCAATTTCACGTGTAATCACAATAGGTATGACAACACAGCTATATGGTTAGAAGTATGGGCATCTCCCTTATGTTAAAACAAAATGGGCTTACTAACCTATCACAGTAAGCCCACACAAGACATTCCACAATAAGAAAAAAACAATACTCACAAGTGCTTAACAAATAATCCCAATGATTTAACGTAAACAATGACACGATTGGGATTATCAATAATAATAACAACAATATATTCCGATATATTTTGACATCTACTAATCTAAGTGTTAGACAAAATTTAACTGACTATGCTGGTCCAAATAAAATAATCCAACAACCGGGACATCAGTATTCCTCGTGTGTTTTGAGAAGCTAACTGTTGTGTAGATTTCGGATGGAGGTTAGATGCAGTTATGCATCTCTCTCTCTCTTTTCCAATATTTTTATTCTATTTTTTAAACAAAAGAGAAATATTATTTTGACACCCCAAAATCGACATCAAGCAATACTTGGTTAATGACGTGAAAATGTTTGGTTAATTCAGTTCAGTAAATAGTTAACAATGAATGCAGCGACATCTAGTTAATGACATGCGAAAGTTTGGTTAATTTATTTCAGTAGGTGGTTAATCAGTAGATGGTTAATAATGCAAATATTTGGTTAATAGATACAATATTCATCGTTAACCATCTATCGTACTGCATTAACCAAACTTTTGAATGTAATTAACTAGGTGTCGCTCAGTTGTCAATTTTTGGGTGTCAAAATAACACTACTCTAAACGACAAAATAAGTCAAAGGCTAAGATTGAATCCAAAATATATCCAAGGGTGATGGATTAAGTAAGTGCATGACTGCATGGAAATCATGACTGCACCTAATCCAAATATGCAGATTTCTTGGCTAAAGAGGGTGCTCACTATGTTTGTATGAACAAGGCTTGGCTTTCTCCTTCCATTGTTGTTTAGTGTGTTCATTAGGAGATTTCGGTTAGTTTAGTTGTTGCTTTGGTTTTTTCGTTTCTCTTTTTTGGCGTTCAACGACCACGTAACTCACAAAAAAAAAGGAAAAATAAAGACGTTATTATATAAATATAATGTAATTAAAAAGTAGGCACCCTGGTTTATACTTTCTTTTTATTATTGTTATAAATCCTGGCTTATACTTTCGTCTTCCCATTTTTAAGAAAATGTGAAATACTCAAGTGATAGTTAAGGTTTTTGAGGGACTAGGCCTACAAACTAGATTTGCTTCTTTGATGGTGGAGAGAACTTGAATTCATTGTAGTTACTACTTTGTGTGGTTATTACAATTAAACTCAATAAGAGAAATGTTATTTTGACACCTAAAAATCGACACATGGGTGACACTTGGTTAATGACGTGCAAAAGTTTGGTTAATTCAGTTCAGTAAATAGTTAACGATGAATGTAGCGACATCTGGTTAATGACGTGCAAAAATTTGGTTAATTTAGTTTAATAGATGGTTAATCAGTGAATGGTTAATAATGCAAATATTTGGTTAATGAATAAAATTAATCGTTAACCATCCGCTGAACTGTATTAACCAAACTTTTGAATCTCATTAACCAGGTATCACCCAGGTGTCGATTTTTAGGTGTTAAAATAACATTACTCTTAAAATAACTCCAACCAATGGATTTATTTTCACTATTCTTCATCGTTGTTGATTTGCTTTGTCTAAAAAATACGGGAGAAATGCAAGTAGAGAGAGTGCATCGACCATGGCTAATCAAATTCTCGGTGAAAAATGCACTTTAAGGAATAAAGTGTAAGAGTAGCATTTGATAATCATTAGTTGAAAAATAACAGTGAAAATTATAATAATTGTTTTTTGGTTATCATGTTATAAGTCCAAAGTATTTATCAGTTTCGTCGATTACTAATCTTTGGTGGGAAATTTGACTGACGACCACCTTAAGTGAGTTTTTCCTTTCCAATCACATTTTTTTTTATCTACAAAGCTCGAACTCGAGACCGTACTTAAGGATTTAAGCCCAGTTCCACTCGGACCAACGTAATGTTGGTATGTGTATGATAAACTATAAATTTTTAAAATCTCAATTATTTTCTTATAAACAAGTACAGCTTGCAATTTATCCTTTATCGTGCACCCTCCATTTTACAAAAATAAAATCTAAAAAAAGTTTCCTCCAAGACAAATCCTCTACCAATATGGAATAATACTTTTATTTTGCTAATTGAGCTTGTTGAATTCATATATAATATATCGCAGAAAGTAACTAATGCATTTATTCTATATTATATCTATATTTTTTTTACCGATATATTATATTTATATTTAGGTTTTATTCTATACTATCTCTGCATATCACTTAGATTTTATATCAGAACTAGCTCGATCTAAAAAAACTAGTTCAACAAATGAGGATTGTCCGAGTCTCTAGAAAGATTACTTTGGTCATATTTATAATCAATGTGGGACATCAACATACTCATATTATGCCAACGACCGGACGTATGGAGCATAAAGTCTATGAGATCAGACATTAGAGAGTGGCCCAATATCAAATATAGGATAAGTTCTAATATCGCCTTTAAAAAATTAGGCTAGTTAGTGGAGTTGAGTTAAGCCTAACACAAATTCTAAGGCTGGTCAGGGGGAGAACTAATGCTTGTGGATAGCCCGCGAATACTCCTTACTTAGGCTTTCCCCCCGGAAGAGCTGATGCTACTTACTAAGATACTTCCGTTAGTGAGGAGGAGATAAATTACAATGATTCCGCTTCCGAGGAATAAAGGAACCTAGCTATTTTGATTTGTCTTATCCGCTTTGTCCGGTGCGCTCTCTCTTCTGTCTCTTATTGGCTGGCGGCGGATCGAGGGGAGTGATAAGACATACAAGCATACCGAGGTCTTAACAACTCTATCAAGTAAGAAGATCCTTACAGGTGAGAAGATAACATCAACATCAACAGGTTAATCTAGACTGAAAGATGAAGTCTCATATTAATTAGGAGTGGGTTAAGGGCAGACAGTATAAGTGTAATACCAACGTACACATTGCCATGATGTTTTTGATAAAGATTCAGTGTCAAATCCACTATTGTGGCCTATGAATCAACATTGCCATGATGTTTTTTTTATAAAGATGCAATGTCAAATCCACTATTGTGGCCTATGAATCAAGATGCCTAAAAGTTTTGGGTAAAAAATATGATGGCAAATCCACTATTGTGGCATATGACTCAAGACCATTAACAGTGATCTTTTCCTTTTTTGAACTCCCCCTTATCACCTAATGGTGGTATCAGAGTATATGGTACTATTAAGTCCAGTATCTAGTATAACAGTGGTTAATGTTCAAGTTTGACTTCAAACTTGTTGGTTTGTAACCTTGTCCCCCCTTAAGAAAAAGTGTGATAATGTTAGGACTCACACTTGAGGGAGAGAGTATTGAAACTTTAAGGATGAGCGATAAAGTCACACGTTGGTTAAAAGTGGGCTAAGTAGTGATAATGTAAGGAAGCTTAATTCTCAAATTTGTTGTAATCGGGTGGGCACCATTACTTGTTGGTGTATGTCCTATATGCCAATAATATACTGTGTAATGAAATAAGCTAACTCTTAATTATATTATTTAATTATTTATATAACTAATTAATGTAATAAAGTCCTTAAAATAATATAGCATCAAGTATTGTCATAAAGCATGAAGTATGACTTAACATTAAGATCCTCTAGGCTTATGTATAACACGTTAAATGTTTGTAATAAAGTATTATTGTGAAATTAAGACAATAATAACATACTAAAACTAATATGTGAGCAAATCGACGACTACATCTCACTAGTTATGAATATGAAATATGAAACCTTTCATGTGGGTATACCTTGAGGGATAAATACCACGAGAACACTGTATAGATCGTTATGTAAGCATCATAAGCAATTATCATAAGCAATTGCCATATAAATTATAGTGTATGTTGTCTTTTGACTTGATGTCATTATAATTCACAACAGAAGGAGTTTTGTGTTTTGATTACATCAAATGTCACTTTTAACTCGATGACTATAAAGGTTGTTACTTAACATGTCACAAATCACGTGGATAGACGAGAGTGATTAGATGAATTTTGTCACTTCCACATAACGAGAGTTGTGTCTTAGCCCCCCTTGATTGGTGAGATTGCCAAAGCCTATATATTAATATTAGTAAATATTAATATTAGTAAATATAATATATTATTGGATTATTTAACAGTGGAAGTAATTTTGATCTTCCACTCCAATTTTGAGCCTATTAGAGTTTAGAGAATACTTGTGTCTTTTATTAAAAAAAATGAATCTTTCATATTTTCTTGAGATCTTTCTTAAGAAAAAAAGAAGACGTGACATTATCTTTCACCAGAGACGGAGAAGACGTTGTAGGAGAGAAAAGCTTTTTGTGTTAGGTTGTATTAATGGTATGCTTCTACTGTAGGTCGAAAAACCACCTTGAAGTTTGTAATAAATTTTCAGTAGGGGAGTGCAAACTGCTAGGGTACAAAGTGATGGAGAGTGAGAGGTTTTCAGGGGTTAGGGGTATAATAGTAAATTTATGTTCATTAAAGGGAGAGGGAGTGCGGTTGGCAAAAAAGGGGTGCAGGTAACAGGCCCCACGAAAAATGGGAAAGTAGGCTTGAAGAGTGAAGCCCATTCGGTCATTGTTACCGTTGCGCAACCATCGTCCCGCAGAGCGAATAGGATCCAACGGCTAGTATTTAGTAGCCGTTAGTTTTAAATATGAAGCGTCACCAAGGCAGGCAGCCCCGACATGATCTCCGTCTCCAATTCCCTTTTCATCATTCCCTTATATTTTCAGCGTTGGTTGTCTGCCACTCTCACTCACCCACACAACATTCAATTCTTCTTCTTCTTCTTCTTCTTCTTCTTCTTCCTCCGAATACGCACGTGTGAGTGTCCTTCTTCTTGTCAATTCAATTATCTTGATTTTTGCTACTCGTTCTTTTTATGGATCTTGGGTTTTTGTTTTCTTTTATCTGTTTTCCGGATTTTCTTTCTGATTTGCTAGTCTTGCTTTTGTACAGCAAATGGAGGGCTCAAACGAAAATCTGCCCCCGCTTCTGCACATACACTCCTCAACTGTTCAAAATTACCATAGCAATAATCATCTTCAAAACCTCGGTACTCATTCTTTTCATTTTAGCAGCTTAATTATGTTGTACCTTAGGGGACTGATTGAATTGATTGATTTCCCTTGTTTGAATTATAAAGGCGGCGGATCAAGAATAGTGAAGGAGATGGCACGCCGTCAGCGTCCACCCCTGAGCAACATCAATCAGAATATTACTATAGACAAGGGGAAGCCTTGTGTTCTCAACGAAGTAGATCTTTCCCGGTAGGCAATTTCAGATCAGACTTGTCTTTTTCTCCTTTCTTTTTACTTTTGGGATCAATTTCAAAGATTTGGACCTCTCTTCTAAGTTGATTTTCCTTTCCTTCTTTCTGTTATTTATCTTTTTTTTTTATTTATTTTTTATCTTTTTTGATTCAGGAAATGCACAGCACAGCCACAGACGACAGTTCATCACTACGCTGAGGTACTCTTGATGGGGACCACGTGTTTGATTTGTTTTTCCTCTCTTATTTTTGAATAAAGACTGAAATGAATAGTTACCTGTTGGGTGGGTTGATTGCATTATTAGGAAACTAAGAATGAGAACCCGAAAAGTTACCAATTAGTAGATTGTGGTGGTGAATACGAGGATATGGGTGAGAATGCAGTTCCGGTATTTGTGAAGCACACAGAAGCAATGCTAGACGAGATTGACAGAATAGTAGTAAGCGTTTCTTTAAGTTATTACCATCTTTTCAGGTGAATGATAAATGATAATGATCACAACGAGGTGTTGGTGTGCTGCACTGCACTGAACCTGATGTTTGTTTTGTTTGTCAGGAGGAAGTTGAAATGGAAGACGCGGAGGAACCTGTTATGGACATCGACGCTTGTGATAAGAATGATCCACTTGCAGTTGTTGACTACATAGAAGATATCCACCGTTTTTACAAGAAAACTGAGGTAAACTTTAATTAATTCACTCATCAACAAACAAAAGCCCATCCTTTCAGTTTTTTAGAACATCTATCTAGGCTTTGTTATATCCACCGTTTTTACAAGAAAACTGAGGTAAACTTTAATTAATTCACTCATCAACAAACAAAAGCCCATCCTTTCAGTTTTTTAGAACATCTATCTAGGCTTTGTTATAAGAGCATGCTGCAGTTGCAGTTGCAATGCATTTGCAGTGCATCATAATTCATAAACTAATAAAGACCACATGCCATGTGAATGTGATGCCAATATTACAAGTCTCGGCTTTTAGGTTCTTATGACGTTAAACAAATAATTAGACTTCTTGTTGATTTTGTCAGTCTGCCTGCCTGGCTTTCTTGTTTGATCGGCTAATTAACTTGCTGAAAAATCTGAAGGAAGGACAGGATGTTGACACATTAGTTCTTTTGCAGGATTCTAGCCGCATCTCTCCAAATTACATGACTAGTCAGCATGACATTAATGAGAAGATGAGGGCCATTCTTATCGACTGGCTGATTGAGGTACAAACAAGATTTACGGAAAGGCTATTTGAAACGGAATTCCTTTTCAGCATTTATTTAAAATAAATTTAACTTATCTAAACTCAAAATCAAACTTTACCACATCCAAACCAACAGGTTCACTACAAATTTGAGCTTTTGGAGGAGACGTTGTTCCTTACTGTCAATCTCATAGACAGGTTCTTGGAGCGTCAGGCAGTGATCAGAAAGAAGCTTCAGTTGGTTGGTGTAACAGCCATGCTATTAGCTTGCAAGTATGAGGAGGTATTAGTCCCCACCGTTGAGGATTTTATTCTCATAACAGACAAGGCATACACAAGAACTCAAGTTTTAAATATGGTAAGTCCATTTTTTTTACATTATCTTCCTTCCTTTGATTTTTGAAATGCAGAAATCTAATCAATCAGCCCGTGCCAATAGGAGAAATTAATGGTGAACATCTTGCAATTCAACTTGTCCTTGCCAACTCCATACGTGTTCATGAGAAGATTTCTTAAGGCGGCTCAGTCGGACAAAAAGGTTCGTTAGTTAGTGATGTAGTAATAAATCGTGTTTTGCAAAGATGAACTCATAAAAAAATTGAAGTAACAAGCAATTATGGGATCGATCTGATCTGTCTGGTCTGTGGAACTGTACCAGCTGGAGCTCTTGTCCTTCTTCTTGATCGAGCTATGCTTAGTGGAATGCAAAATGCTCGAGTTTTCACCATCTTTGCTAGCTGCTGCAGCCATATACACAGCTCAATGTAGCATGTACCAGTTTAAGCAATGGACTAAGACCAGCGAGTGGTACACAGATTACTCGGAAGAGCAGCTTCTGTGAGTTGTTTTTGCTAGCTAGCTAGCGTCTTGACTTTTCTCAGGTCTTTGTGACATAAAATAGTAGTTATTATATTATTCTTCTTTCCTTGTGCTGTCAGAGGATGCTCAAGGCTGATGGTTACTTTCCATCGGAATGCTGGATCCGGGAAACTCACCGGAGTATACAGGAAGTACAGTACGTGGAAGTATGGCTATACTGCAAAATTAGAACCAGCCCTGTTTCTACTAGACAGTAATTAAGAAATGGATTTAGTTTCCAATGCATTTGTTTGCGTTGGTTATTTTGAGAGTTGGTTTGCGTGTACTTAAAATAACCTACTAGCAACATAAGTTGCGGTTTCAGATAAGTGTTTTAATCTTTGTTATGGTCTTTAGTTTTCAAGAAGGATGCAAATGACTGCAGACTACAGCAAGTGTTAGCGAGTTTTCAGGACTGTATATATAAAACACCCGAGGGATGAATGAAATGAGTACTCACAGAAAAGACTGATATTTCTTTTCTCTTGTTTGCTCCCAATTACTTCATCGAATTCCTTCCCCCCCCCCCCCCCAATCTCTATTGACATGACATTCCTGTTTTGATTCTATAAAAAGGAAACAGATACAAAATTATAATTACGGAAATGTAGAATGTCGCAACAATTAACCTCGCAAGCGCATCACAAATGAATATAGATGGCTCAACAAAAACTATGGAGACCAATTTAGCCATTGAGAAATGAAAAATATCAAATTGGTCCTTAAAAATCTCAAATGTGGGTCAAATTAATCCCTGATAGGACTAAAATGTCACCAAAATATCCCTAAAAATTATTCTTAAAATGACTAATTCGACCCATATTTGAGATTTTTAAGGACCAATGTATTTTTCATTTCTCAGGAACTAAATTGATCTCCGTAATTTTTTTCGAAAATCAATTTAGGTATTTACACTATTTTATAACCGCCATGGCTTCAATCGGTCATTTTTCTCTTTCGTGATGCACTTATAATTATTAATAATTTAAAATTTTCATATTTTATTACATTATCTACTAGGAATAGAATCCGACGTTCTTTACATTCTCCCCTCAGTCCAGCCACAAAGAGAACAAAAAAAGAGAACTTTAAGTACCTAAGTCCAGGAGTGCTGATGAACATTAAAGGTGGATCCATCAATGTTGGAAAGTTGAGTGCAAATAGAGTCAGTAACCTCAGAAATGTTTCCTTTTAAAATAAACGAGTCTTAATTGAGATCTCGTTTACACACAGCATCTGGTTGCACCCATTACTAAATTCAACTTCAAGAGCCCTGAAAATTCTCATCAAATTTGCAGAAAAACGGCAATTAGTACCTTACAGCAAGTTTTGTCTCCAGCTCAAGATATCACAACTAGCTGCAATTTATGGATTCGTTCGGCAGAATTAGATCTTTCCACCAAGCCTTTTATGGCTGAAACTAATGTGAAGGCTATATAACCTCATAAACTTGTTCTACTCATAAGATCTTCACAAGTCATCAAAATTACAATAAGTTTTATGAACAAAATTACAATATCAAAAAGAAAAAATCTACAGTATTTTTTGCACACAAACTGCAACGGCAACCAGTGTGCAAAAAGGTGTTTTGATCTGATACATTACACAATTTAAACTGGTCTAAGAATGTCTACAAAGTGCAGTTGTAAATCATCTTCACAAGCCATATCATATAGCAGAATCACATCCTACAATTGGCAGCTGGAAAGGAAGTAAAAGAGAAGTAAGAGGCAAAAATGGAAACAACATGTTGAGGTAATGTATTAGCAACATACCAAACCAAATACAATTAAAATGAGTAAACAACTTAACTAAGCCCTTATCGTATAAAAGCTTATGTATATGTTGTTTCTACAATCAAAGAGGTAGTGAGGATAAACTTTGCATAAACTCTGTTTAAACTGTTTCTATAAGCTATATTGAAAAGCTTATGAAATTAAACAAAAAATGACATACGGACATATCATGGACTATTTTTATAAGCTCTTCCAAACACATAGATAGAGACTATTCCCATAAAATAAGCCCAAATAAGTTCTTCCAAACATTCCCTGTATCTATAACAACATCAACTATTGAGACAAATTGTTTGAGGAAGAATGGAGCAGCTAAATAGCATGATGGGCAGATGGACTAGATCACTAAAGGCTGGATCAATGCATTACATTCTAATTCTACCCTCAAAATCCTAAACCAGCCACGGCATTTTGAGTGGTATGATGTGAAGTGGATATCAATTTGATGTTAGTTGGCAAGCCAATTCCCACTTTGGGTGTCAAAAGAGTATTAGCAAGGTTATCAAAATCGGACCGGACACTGAACTAGTGTAGGTATGGGTTCAAGGTTCAAAGGTCGGACCGGGGTCGGACTAGAAATGAATTAAATTATATTTTTAAAATTTTTAATATAATATATAAAGCACTAATAAACAAAAAATAACATAATATTCATAACATCACGACATAAAAAATTAAACTCCGCTTAAAATGTTATAAATCAACATATAACATGCAAAAATTACATATTAAACTAAAACAAATATGTTATAATAACATTCTAATATTCAATAATCACAAATACTGTAATGTAAGTACTCTCATAATAATATTAATATATAAATTAATTTTAAATTTTATTATAATATTTAATTTAATCCATCGACGTGAAAAAATAGATAAAAAATCTCTTATGTGTCAAAAATAATGTCATTTACCATTTTTTTAAAAAAATTAAAAATTAAAAATTAAAAATTATTTTTTTTCTAAACCGCTCGGTTCCCTATTTTGGCCCTTTTTTTCCCCGGTTTTGGCAGGTTATTTACCGGTTTTCCGGTTTTTAGGCCGGTTCTTGGGCAATCTGGTTTTGAGGTTCAATCGGACCGGACAGGGGTCCGGTTCCCAGTTTTGACAACTATGAGTATTAGCCATTCCATTTCCTTTTTTCAGGCTGTGTGGGCATTTGAACTAGTCCACGCCATAAGAGTGCACCACGTCATCAGATCTAAGTAAAATTCATGGCAGAAAAAACACTTTCATATCCCAAGAAAGGGCCTTTCTTCCTCTTTGATTGCATTTCAGATGGAAGGTCATTGTGTTTTGAAAAGAACAACAAAATCACAAAATACATGCACCAGGGGGATTGAACCCTGTTCCTAGAAGCATATTGTCAAGCGCTGGACTGCTAAAAATACGGAGTCCAGTTGAATATATACAACAGAATAATTATTTATATATCTTGGGCAACTGCAATTCCCACGATATCCATGTGGTCCGCACTAATGAATTGTGCAAGGATTAAAAAGAAAGAAAATTGATTGGCAAAGGCAAAAACAACCCCATTGGGTAAATGTTTTCAAACTAATACCAAATTGGACAATTATACAAGGCAGCTCATCGTGTACTCACTACAATAGACAAACTGATTCAGATCAAGAGTAACTCTGCCTTGTTTTGCTGTATCGAATGAATTAAACAGATTCCTGTGAGAAATAATAAATCATTATAATGTTATAGTGAAAAGTAAAATGAAAATTCAAACACGTGGCTTTGCTGGATTTTGTACAAAGTATGAACGTACCGAGCTGATTGTAAGAATATACAGAGTGATATTAAGTCATCCAGCCGAAACCTCCCATTTTTACTTTGATCAAAGCTCTGAGAAGAATCAAAGAGAAATATTTTGGCATGGTCTTCTAAATTGCAATGTCGCATAGATAAATGGCCAACTAAAGTTTACTCTAGGTGGCAAAACAATGAACAATGTCAAATAAATCAATATAGTCAAACACACTGCTATATTGGTTTCTCCATCTCGCCACTAAAATAGTTTTAAGCTATCATCCCAAGAAAGGAACAAACAGAAATTAGGACATGGATGCTTTAGCTTCAACTTTCACATCTAAACTATAGAGATGTTTTACCTCGCAGACAGAGTAAAAAGCAGGAGAATCCAGCATGAAACCAATTTTTACCAAAGCCTGAAAACATATTTAGGAATTCATCAAGATGCGTTGCAAGAGAAAATCTTAAGCAGTATAAGCATAGTTATGCAGACTCTCATCAATAACATCCATATATCCTGAGAAAAACCGATAAAGCAAGGACACCACTGTAAGAGAACATTGTGATAAAAACTGGATCAGAAATCAAGAAAAAGAATAATATTTTTTTTTTGTTTGCGAAATCCCTAATTCCCAATCTGCAGCAGTGAGGGTCCCAGAGTTAGGATGGTAAAATGTATAGTATTACAAAAAGGAATAAAACAACTCCCATGCTATTTGAGTCTGGACTCTCCTATAAGAATTCCTTTCCAAAACCAAAAATAACCTTCACTAAACTTCCTTTACTCTTATTTATATTCTATCATCTTACACTCTCTAACTGTAAGAGAACATTGTGATAGAAACTGGATCAGAAATCAAGAAAAAGAATAATATTTTTTTTTGTTTGAGAAATCCTTAATTCCCGATCTGCAGCAGTGAGGGTTCCAGAGTTAGGATGGTAGAATGTATAGTATTACAAAAAGAAGAATGAAACAACTCCCATGCTATTTGAGTCTGGACTCTCCTATAAGAATTCCTTTCCAAAACCAAAAATAACCCTCACTACCTCTTATTTATATTCTATCATCTTACACTCTCAAACTAATTTACTAACTTAGGGGGTTATAAGGGTCCATGTATTATAAGATTCCAAGGTAGTCATCTAATCGATCATTGCCTGTAGGCATCCTAGACGGGATAGTGCTCCCTAAACATTCTACTGAATGGTAACAGATGATAAAGCAAAACAAAGGCATAATGGGAAGGAGATAATTGATGGTAACTCAAAAATTGTAAATGAGACGAGGATTTAGAGTTGAGCATTTAACTTTACGAAGTGCAATAGGTGGGCCAGTGAAAGTGTCATGTGAGATTGTGGTGAGAGAAGGAATTAGAGCACATGGGTTGAATCAAGAGAATCAATAGTAGGAGTGGTCTTTGGAGCTTTAGGACATCAACTCTCATAAGTAATACTAAATGATGCAGCGAAGGGTCATCCTGTGATTGTGGAGTTTGGGGGATAGAGATAAATGACTCAAATGAGGAATGGGTGGCACCTGAGACGATGCGGAGCCTGATGTACCTAATGACACAAAGAATGGTGTATCCTCAAAGAATGTAACCTCTGTAGGCACATAAAAACAATAGTGGGAGAATAACATCAATATCTCTTCTAAACCCAAGAATACCCAAGAGAGATACATTTGATAGCCCAAGCAGACAATATATCATGATCAAGAGAAAGACCATGACGAAAAGAGGTGGAACCAAACACGCGAAGGGGAACAACAAAAAAGAGATCCTAAGGAAACAAAAGAGAGTGAGGGATTTTATTACCCGGAACAGAAGATGGCATACGACTCATCTGTCAAGAAGGATCCGATTCCCAAAGCATCAGACGTACTCTTGAGACCGGCCTCAACATGCGTAACAATGTTGTTGTCGACAAGACAAGAGGCCCCAGCCCGACGATGATTTCCTCCTGATCAGGTTCCTCAGTGTTCCTCCTGTTCCGGCGCTGTCTTTTGCGTTGCATTCTGTTCTGCGTGCATTCCTCTGTTTTGAATAAGTACTGTATTTTCGTTCTTCTTCATTGTTTACTCTTCCAATATCTGAGCTAGTGCTACAACTTCGTTATTTACTCATTCCCACTCAAACAGTATCTTATTCAAACCTTTCTTCTTCATTTATTTTCACCTATACATTATTTATTTTTTGCCGCAACTTGTTCTCTGTCACACAATGTCTAATATTAATATTGGTGGGTCAAAGTCTACAAGCAACACAGTTGCCTCAGCTGCTCCCAGGGGTAGAATTAGAAAGAATGTTGCTGGAAATCGAACTGACTTGGGGTGGAAACATGGGGCTGATGTTCAGGTGAGTGGTAAAAAGGTTAAATGCAACTATTGCTCCCAGATTATTAGTGGAGGAATTTCAGATTCAAACATCACTTTGGTGGTACTAGAGAGGATTCAGAACCTTGTGCTTCGGTGCCGGAATCCCGGAAGAAGTTAAAATTTTAATGATGAAGATTATTGTAGAAGCTAAAGAGGCAGCAATGGAGAAAAGAAATTTGATTAACATTGGGGAAGATGATGAGGGAATTTAAAAGATGGAAATGGGTCCCTCTGAAAAAAGGGAAGTTTGTTGCACTTACAAAAGGAAAGGGAAAAGCTGGTAGTTCTGGTAGGGTCAAGTGACAATTAACCAAACGATGAAGAAGGATCTCAAGGAAGAAGTTGATCAACAGGCAGCAATTGTTTTTTTATACAGGTGCCATTTCTTTCAATTGTATTAAAAATAGGTAGTTTGCAAAAATGTGAGATGATTGGGAGGTATGAAATTGGTTATAAACCCACTTCTTATCATGTTGTAATGCTTTGGGAGTCTAAAAAGGAGTGGAAAAGAATTGATTGTTCAATCATAACTGTTGGGTGGATAGATAAGAAAAGGCGTTCGATTTGTAATTTTTTAGTGAATAGCCCCAAGGGGAGTGCTTTTTCTATTCATTAGACACTTCCGATATCTCAAAGACAATTGGCAAGGTTTTTAAAATGTTGGATGATGTTGTGACATTTGTAGGAGAGGAAAATGTGATACAAGTAGTTACCGGCAATGCTGCAAATTTCAAAGCAGCAGGAGAAATGTTGATGCAAAAACGGAAGAATTTGTATTGGATCCCATGTGTTGCTCATTGTATTGATTTGATATTGGAGGATTTTGAGAAAAAGTTGAAGGTTCATCAAGTTACTATAAAAAAAGAAGAAAGATCACCACCTACATATATATATATATATATATATATATATATATATATATATATATATATATTCCTGAAGAATGCTCGTTAGCATGTTGAAGAAATTTACAAAAGGGAAGGATTTGATTAGGCCCGGTGTAACTGGATTTTCCCCTGCATATTTGACTCTTTCTTGTTTGAATGATAATAAAGCATCTTGGTTGGGTATGTTTAGGTCAAAGGAATGGAAGACAAGTAGGTTCGCATCTCAACAAGATGGAAAACAAGTGGAAAACATGGCTTTAGATAGTCAATTTTGGACAAACATAATCATATGCTTCAAGGCAATTGCTCCTCTCATGCTAGTCCTTCGATTGGTAGATTCCAATGAAAAACCCGCCATGGGTTTCATATATGGGGAGATGGATTGTGCCAAAGAAAAGATAAAAAAACAACTTTCATAATGTTAAGAAAAGGTAAACCTTCCTAACTTTAAGTCCTCCGAAATTGAATTATCTTATTTGTGTTTCTAATATAGGATGTTTGGTATTTGTAGATATGAACCTATATGGAAAATTATTGATGAGTGTTGTGATAACCATCTCCATAGGCCCTTACATGCAGTTGCATATTACCTTAATCCTCAATTCCACTATAAAGATAATTTTAGAGATGATGATGTTGGGGTTAAACAAGGGTTATACAATTGTATATATAAGTTGGTTGGTGATGCTGCAAATAGAAACAAGGTTCATGTGCAAATTTCTGAGCTTCATTATGCTAGAGGAATGTTTGGTAGTGAAGTTGCAAGGACATGCAGGAAGACTTTGCGTCCTGCAAAATCTTGGGACATTTATGGGGATGAATATTGAGAACTAAGAGGTTTGCAATTCGTGTTCCAAGCTTGACTTGTAGCTCCTCTGGGTGTGAGCGCAATTGGAGTTCATTTGAAATGGTAATTGAAAATTTCTTTGTTTAGAAATAACGTTAGGTAATCATGAAACTTTGACTTTTATTTTCTAGGTTCATACAAAGAGAAGAAATCACTTGCACCAAAAAAAGATTAATGACTTGGTTTATGTCATGTACAAAAAGATGAGTAGCAAGAAAAAGTGTTGTTCTTCCATATGAAGATATTAATTCTAATGATGAATGGATAACTGAAGAAGCTAATGAAGAGAATGTTGAGCAATGAAGTCAATCGCGGATGACCAAAATTCCACCATATAAACGTGGGATTGTGACCTATGTGCCGCCATGGCGGGAGGTACTTCACAAATATACTAATTATGATTAAAATCAACAATATTGATGGAGAAATACTCAAGGGAAGGAGAAGATTCTGGGATGAAGGAGCATAGTAATTTTTTGGGGGGGAGTATTGTTAGGTAACCCCACTGATTAGTTAGTAGTAGGAATGGTTAGTTAGAAAGAGATCGCAGATGATAGGTAGTGGCTGATGTGCCAACCTAGTTGGGATATCAGTTACTATTGTGATGCTTTTGCATGCCATTTTGCCTTAAAAAAAGTTAGAGAGAGATATGACAGGGTATAAAGAATAGGATGGAGAGATTAGAGGGTTTGTCTTGAGAATGGGAAGGAAATTAGGGAGGAAGAGTTCTAGGTCTCTCAAATACATGAGGACTGATTACTCTACTTTGTGTATGTAATATCATTTTATTCGCTGGGTACCCACTGGTACAACCATGGTGTCAGAAGAGGCTTTTGTCAATAAAACACGTTTTCTTTTTTATTGTAAGCATGTCCTAATAAACATACAGCATTATCCGACAACAAAGGAATTTTACATTTTTTTGTAATGCTTGGAGAGTAGTTTTAAGTACTATAAGCTCAAGTGGGTGGAATAAACTAGTAACAATGGATACCAAGACACAAGCCTAGCAGAAAGTGAAGGACAATGATTTGGAGAGTTTAGTCCAGATGTTGGCATAGAGTGCAACAATTGCCATGAGGCAGTTATTGCTAGGAGTATGGCAGTTCTTGTGGCAATAATTTTTTGGGTGTAGAGTGCAATAAATGCCAAGAGGAAGTTATTGTTAGGTGTATGGCAGCTTTTAGGCTGTGTTATTCAATACAGAGGTTAGTTATTTTGTGTGTTTTGTATTCTGAAGTTTACGGCAGAAATTATTTCTCTAGGAGCTTTAAGCTAGAATAATTCTTTGAATATACCTCAAATACGTCATCAGGTACAAGAAATCCACGACCCCTGCATCAATGAACCTAACAAGCATTACAGCCCATCCATCTTCTAATGGAAAAACCAACAAAGCATGCATTGCTTGATATCCAAAAAGAGTTAAAGTATGGCTTAGACTAAGGAAGTGAAACTTTTGAACCAAACATGTTTTGATATTGCCACAGACAAGATTAACTTAATTGATTGTGAAGAAAATTTTCTAATAATTAACTTCATGGACCAACAAAAAAAGAAAAGAAAAGATTACCTTTCTAGATCAGAAAATGCATGTTGAACCTGCATAGCCATTTAAGTAGCATAAGAACACAAGTGGTAAATATCAAACAGTTAACGTAGCATTATCAACTGTAACACTAACATGACATCTCCCCCCCCCCAAAAAAACAGAAAAATGGTGGACATGAATTATGAGAAAAAATTAACGCAATCAGCCAATAATAGATCGCAGGCATGCCATGTCATGGCTTGTACATTCTACACTAATTCAGCACAAGTGGAAGTACTAACCTTAAGAAGGAACTTGTTGAGGGCAACAAATTCTGGGAGAAACAATATATGTGGAGGTTAGCTAGAGCGATAGAATGTTTTAATTTAAACATAATAAAACCAATTTAAATAAGAAAAAAAGTATGTAATTAGTGTTTGAAGAACGAAGAGGTTTAATTTGGTGTTTTTTTTTTTTTGATGAAAAAAAAAATCGTTTGGGGTATGAAATCAGTGTGGAGAGGGTGGTTCCTTAAGTAGCAAGCAGAATGGCATACCTTCAAAGCTCATGGTACCATTCCTGTCAAAATCGTACATCCTATACATAGTAGAGGAAAGGAAAGGAGAAAGAAAATGAACGACGAATACTCCAGAAATGGAAAGTTGAAACATATTAAGTGAGTGCGTTACTTAAAAATAGAGAAGAAAATGGACCTGATCATCTGCTCAACAACTGAGAGAGGAAATTCGAGGTTTCCCACAGATAGAGCTGTCTGTTTGTCAAAAACAAAATTACAATTATAATATATATCGATTGCAAGGCAAATTCAAAGGGCGACTAAATAATAAATAACCTTGAGTTGGAGCGCTGTAATGCTTCCACTTTTTTCCGAGTCAACTCGGTCGAACCATTCCCGCAGTACTGCCCTCTTCTCCTCCATTTCCTTCCGGCTCTTCTCTACCTCTGCTCTGCTGCGCTGCTAGTTTCCTTGATCCTTTTCCTCTCTTCTCAAACGGAATTACTTTTTGTTTTTTCGGTACGAACGGCGTTACTTTTTATACAAAGAAGGGCGTAATCGTCACTTTAGTCCTGGAAGTGTGACTCGCTATTACATTAGTTCCTGAAAGCATATACACTACAAATTAGTCCCTGTAAGTGTTTTCCGTCCGTCAGTTTAGTCCATGTCATTACCCAATTAGTTGACACTGCCCAAAATACATATGTGGCTGTGTGACGATTTTTGGTGACGGTGGTCCATGTAAGGCCCAACGTGGCCAAGGGTAAAATTAAAAGAAAAAACAAATGAAAAAAAAAAAGAAATTGAGAATCAAAACGAAGGAATTGAGAATCAAAACTCTAATCCCCAAATCCCCAATCTTCAAAACGAAGGAACTGAGAATCAAAACCCTAATCCCCAAATCCTCAAATCGCGAATCAAAACCAGACAGTAAGCAGGATGCGACGCGGCTGCCGGAATGAAGAATCGAGGGGGAACTCGAGGGGGAAAGCTGCGAACTCTGCATCTTTGTCATCCACACCGCGAGGGAGGTTGTGTGGTTGTGGTGGTCGTACGATTCTTTACATGGTTAAGCAAGGTGTTAATAAAGGGAAGCTCTTCTGGAGGTGTCCCTATTGGATGGTATGGCTGATTCGAAATTCTTTTTCTTTCTTTCTTCTTTCCTTTCCGAACATTCTTCTCTCCCCTGCTGAGCTTTTTCATACGTTTTTTAATTCCCAGATGCCCACAACGTGTGACCTCTTTGTATAGGCTGAGGACATGGAAGAAGCTGTTGCAGATGATGGTGGAAATCAAGCTGTTGAGGATGTTGTTTCACTTGCTCTTGATGTAATAGAAGAAGGAAAGAAGAAGAATGGGAAGATTCAAAAGAAGCTTCAAGCTGAGAGATTCGCTGGGAAAATTAAACTGATTTTTTTGATATTGTCTCTGCTCCTGAATTTGTATTTTGTCATGACTTGTGGTGTGAAACCCAAACTATGTATTAGGAGGATGTAAATTAGGGACTAAGTGAAGTTATGTTTCTGTTGTAGTTTAGGGTTTAGTGAGGTTATGTATTAGGAGTTTATGTTTAGGTTATCTGACCCTAAAATTGAATTATGTAAGTGGGTCATGATTTGTAAGTTTGTCATTTTGAACATCAATGAAGTTAAATGTTTGTATCAATTTGAGGATGTTGTTCTGTCCAATTCTGAGTAATGCATACTTATTTGTTCTGAGTAATGCATATTGAAGTTCTGTCTAATTCTGATTGATGAAGTTCTGTTCAAGTATGAAGTATTGCTGCCGATATAATTTTGATGTAATACTTGATAAGTTAAAGGGAATGCTGCAGAAATAGCAATTGAGGTTGCTGAATGGTTTTTGGTTTTACATATTCTGGTAAAATTGAATGGTATGTGTAACAACATCATATTCTGAAATACCAATTGAGGATGTTGCTGGTTTTACTTGAATGCTGTTGGTTTTACATATTTTAGCTGCTACTCGATGAAGCTCAATGAAGTGGATGGTTTTTTAGTTGTATCAATTTCAATTTCAAAATAGTTCATGTTTAGGATTATGGTATGAGTAACAGGTTCTGAAATTACTAGCAATAAAGTGAATGTTGCTGCCAACAAACACCACAAGTAATGCTGCTGATATATGCTGAAACAGATTTTGAAGATGAATAATGCACAAAACCAGTGCACAAGTTTAGTGCATTATGCTGCACAATTTGACAGCAATAAACCAGAATGCTGCCAATAATTCAGAATAAAACAAAAACATTATGTTTATTCAACAGGAATAAATTCATTTGAAAGAATGCATAAGGAAAACAAATCCTTTGTGAAGCATAATGCAAACCAGCATGTACCACTCATAATGCTGCCAGCAAAAAATGCAAACCAGTAGCAGCAAAGAATGGGAACCAAAATTGTCAGCAAAATGCAAACCACAGAATTGCAGTAAACACAATGTTGCACAAATGCTGCAAGTGCAAGTGCAAAACAGAATTATGCTACAAAATTGCAAAACAGAATTGTGCAAGTGCAAGTGCAAAACAGAATTGTTCCAGATATGATGCAAAACAGAATTATGCAGTACCAATTGGGCAAAACCGAATTATGCAGCAAAACCAGTACATCAATCAAGAATTGTTCCTTAAAACAGAATTATGCAGTACCAATTTATACCAAATCCAGTCATTTATACCAACATAATATATCCAAGAACATTATAAAATACTTGTCCAAATCCAGTAATTCATACTACTATGTATACATTTACAAACTTATTAAAATACTTGCACCTAACATGTGCATATACATCATTACATTTAGCAACAAAAAAAAAAGGTCTTCAATCTTCAATGCTCCAAACTTGTCAAGCTTGATGAGGTCCTCTTGGTTGAACATAGGAGTTAACCAGTTGTTGGTTTGACGAAATGCTCATATGTGGCATTGTATGTGCCTATAGTCAGCCACCCATGACAATATTCTTCAGGCCTCATTTGACGCTTGCATGCAATAGCTGCAAAAGCATGAGCACATGAAATACCTAAAATGAAATTGAAATTAGTTAAATACATTAATTAAATTATAAAAATGAAGTAAATAAGAAATCAACATTAGTTTAAATACATCAATACCTGTCAATTGCCAGAACCTACAGGTGCATGTGTGGGCATAAATATCAACATCCATCTGTGACCTCGAATTGTCTTGCACCTCAAACCGACCATCTCCAACCCACACTGGCTTCCATGAATTACTTTGAATTTTTTGCTTATCCAACCTAGACTGCTGCTTAGGACACAATGGTCCTCTCCTGTTAGCCATTTTCAGCTTGTTTATGCTCATGGTCTTCATGATATGGCACTTTATCCCATCAGCCATGGTCAGTATAGGTTTTCCTCTATACTTTAAGACGCTTGAATTAAACCCTTCGCAAGTATTGTTTGTAATGTTGTCCACCTTAGGCTCCATGCTGAAACATGCCTTGGTCCATGATTCCTTACTCAACCTATCCAAGTATTTCCATGCATTTGCATTTTTTATTTTCAACCGATCCATGACAGTTTTAAATTGGGCAGGAGTTGTTGATCTTGCTGCCTCCCACACGACACCTCTAAGCTCTTTGTCTTTCCATTGTTTAATATAGCACAAAATCTATGAGACACACCTGACATCACCTCTTACACAGCAGCTATGAGTCCTTGCATAAACAAATAAACAGTTTCAAATTAGTCCCCAGAAGTGACAACTTACTGTCATAATAGTCCCTGATAGTATATAATATTTATCAAAATAATCCTTCACACACATTTTAGATGACTTTGATAATACATACCTTTCGCATGTCACTCATAAAATTCCATCTATGTTGTCTATAGTCTCCCAAATCATCATGTAAGAGTGTGAGGAACAATTTCGAATTGTCCTTGTTTTCAACATCAACTATGGTATAAGCAATGAAAAAATTCTGTATGTTTGCATCTTGTCCAACTGTAGCCAGTAGTTGGCCCCCATAATAACCCTTCAAAAAGCAACCATCTAGACCAATGAAGGGTCTACAACCAGCCTTGAACCCAAGTTTGCATGCTTCCAAACAAACATAAAACCTCTGAAATCGTGGTGGACCCTCGGGTATGGGAATGCAATTAACTTTTACCGTTGAACTATTATTGCTCCTTAGCAACTCATTAGCATAATCCCATATCATGCCATATTGTTCCTTAAAATTGTCTTCCACAATCTCTTTTGCTGCTTTCAATGATCTAAATAATTTAGTATCATTGATATGAACTCCAAACCCCTTCTTAATATAATCATAAGCCTCTGTGTACATGATATTTGGTTGCAATCTAATCACCTCTTGTAGCATGTTTGTAACCCATGGTCAGTTGACATGGCTATTTGTGAACCCCCTGCAACAATTGTGTTCACTTTTGAAAGTTTTTATTTGGAAGCTTCTAGTCTCTTCAGACCAAGCACAGTAAATCTGCCACAAGCAATCATCTTCCTTGCATTTAACTCTACATCTTACCTTGTCATTTTTCACCCACTTTATGTTTCTCCCATAGTATATGGTGTAATCCTTAACAACGTTATTAAATGTAGCTAGGTTGTGAAATTCTATCCCAACCTCCAAATGGACTTCACCAAACTTTGCATTTGTATTAAATTGTGGGAACATCCTCTTATCACCACCATCATCCTCATCATCTGTACTAATTGGGGTCTTCAACTCCTCAGAGTGGTAGGAATCTGTTGCGTCAAAATCGCAAGTATACGATCTCGTCAAGTTATAGTATAAAAGATTATCGTCTCCACAGGGAATTGGAATGATTACTGCTCTACTTAGATCAATTTGTTATTTAGACAAATGGTTCGAGGTGAACTTTAAACAAAGAGTGCATAAAAATGAGTAGAAAATAAATTATAAAATATTTAAGAAAGGAATTAGATGATAAAAGTACTAAGGTAATGGGTTCACTAATACTTATATCTGTGTATTTGATTAATTTATAATATGAGTAACAATTCTTACTGATTACCAATCATCTATTCAAAAGCTATTAACACCAAATAATCATGCAATGTTAATAGTCTTCCTCCTAATTTATTACTTTGTTTGATCATTCAAAGCAAGTAAATAGAAAGAACATAAAACATCAATAGATTTACCAATTCAATGACTGACTGGAAATGAACACACAGTCCTTGATCTGACATAGCAATTTGTGACAAAGTTGTAGGAAATTCTCTTAGCATTTTAACGCCATCAAGAACGCCTTAATCCGATAACTACAGCTCCAGATATGATTAAAATACCAACCAGCTATCCGGGGAGCGCGTGGACAAGCGTGAGGCGCGCTCGTGGCTAATTGCTGCTTCAGGTAAACATGGACATGCTTCATTATATTATGTGGAGGCCGTGCTTAGCATTCTGGGTCTATTTCAAGCCCAAATTTGTATTTGGCCACCATATTGCCTAATTTTTAATTTCTGTACAATTTAGATTAAAAGAGAGTCAATTTCAATTGATAATATTCAATAATTATTCAAATCACATTCTAATATCCTTATAAAAATGATGCAATATTAGTGTTATCGGAATCATTGTTCGACAAAACATCATCACCGGCCATTACATTGACATTAGCATCTTCAATGTTGTGTTGAGTTGCACTAGCCCTCTGAGTGTTTGGGTCATTTGCATTCCCAATAGACTCAAGATCATTTTCATCAAATGTTTAATCCTCTCCACTGAAGTATGAAGGCATGAATTCAGAACCTTCATCACTGGAAATTTCCTCAATATGTTGCTCTTGAACAGAGGCACCAACAACATTCTTGAACAAATAAAACATGCACCCATTAACCATGGATAAGGGTCAAGAACAAAATAAAACATGCACCCATTAAACCCTCATTATGATCATAAAAGACTGTAACCCTAAACCCTAACCAAAACGAAAATCACAGTCCAAATAAAACATGCAATCAGAAACGAACATGAGTAATCAAACATGTAGAGATGAGTGTTGAACATTCAGAAGAAGGATAAAAAACCATATTTTACCTGGGGCGAAGATTAAGAAGACGGCTACTCCTTCGAGTGCCCTGTTGAGGACGTTTATAGCGGCGGCCTTTCATGGATGAGGTCCTAGACGGTGGCGAAAATGGCGGACAAGCGGTGGTCAGTGGTGGTATAGACGGTGGTTTCCTTCTTCTTTCTGTCTGTCGCTATCTTTTTTTTTTCCTTATTCTCTTTGTCAAAGACAAAGACAAGTTATGTCTTTACACTTTCTGTTTTTTTTTTAATTTTACCCTTGGCCACGTTGGGCCTTACTGGACGGTGTCACCAAAAAATAATCACACATCAGCAGCCACGTATGCATTTTGGACGGTGTCAACTAATTGGATAACGGCAGAGACTAAACTGACGGACGGAGAACACTTACAGGGACTAAGTTTATATGCTTTTAAGGACTAATGTGACAGCTAGTCACACTTTCAAGGACTAAAGTGACTATTACCCCACAAAGAAGATGTAATATTGTTTAATACATTTGCTTTTAAATTATAATTTAAATTTAAATTATAATCAACTATATCATATATCAACTATCAACTATATTATACAAAGAGAGGTTTTGTCATGTGGGCCCATACCACGTGTCAAAACCTCATCATTCCGGTTTCCACAAAAATACAACAATTATTTTATTTTAATTTTAATTTAATTTTAATTTAATTTAATTTTTTGATTGATTCATTAATTACTAATTAGAATGAACCAATAAATCAGATTTGTGATCCTATTTTGATTTGATCCATCAATTAATTTCACCGATTTTTTGATTTAATTTATATATCCTATCGATTTTTTTTTACTGTATTGATTTATTAATTTCATTGATCACATATTATATATTCCATCGATTTTTTTTGACTGGATATATTCCATCGATTGAATTCTCCAATATCCTATTACAAATTATTCATAAAAAAATTATATAAAAGCCTATAAATGTATTCCAAAAAAATAGAGAATATATTTGATTCTCAAATACCCTATTACAAATTGTTCATAAAAAACAATTATATAAAAGCCTACAAATGTAATCAAAAAAAAATAGAAAACATATTTAATCCTCCTCCTCTAAACTTATCTTGAAACTGAAACCAAAATAAAATAAAAAAATCAGCTTATTATAATATTTTTTGACAATTTCAATCAAATATTTTTTTCTAACAAGATTTCAACCAAATATAGAATTAATCGTAAACAAATCAAATTATTAATTACTTAGATTTAAATCGGTCAAAGGTAAGATTTTAAGACATAAGCATTTTGATGGATGAGACACAAATTTCAAAATATTTTTGTTGGAATTAAAATATCTAATCTGATACATTACTATTTTAGCATCATCACTATCTCAACTATAAATCCAAGACATTTCAATATCATGATATGTTTCTTCATTGCACAAATGCACATTAACAATACAAAACATGTCTGCTATTTTTTACGCCATTGCAGACATTAACAACAAATACACTAGCAAAATATGGAAGTTGCAGGTAAGATTAATAAGGCTGTGGCGATTTCGGAATTTTAAACAACAACAAGAACCATAATTAATAGAAATAATTTTAATGGATGATAAGGTTTGTATAATATTCAGAAAAATTCATTTGTTCACTTAAATGGTTTTAATGGACGATATATAATATTCAGACAAGTTCATTTGTTCACTTAAATGGTTTTAATGGACGATATGTTTCTATTAAATTTTTTTATTTTCCTATGCATCTTGACATTCCAATTATAATTATAAACTTTAACATTTTTTGACTAAACCATTGAAGTTAAAAGATAACTGATGTAATTTCTGCATACATGAGTAGATTAAGTGTTTACATATCTATTATATATGTATGTATATGAATATATTTATAAACTAATAAATTTACTTTTTCTAATTCATTTTTTGTAAAAAAATTATAACGACCGCAATAATTCATATACATTTCAAACTATTTAAATATATATTGATACCTATAAGTATGTACAAAAATATGTGCAAATATTGAATAAAAAAATATATGTGTAGGTATTTTGTATTCACATCTATAAACACATGTATATATGGTAAAGTCAAAAAAATAATATTAAAACACATTTATAAAAGATATGATAAATTAAATATCATATATATGTAATTATTTAATTAAGTCCCGTGCAAGACACGGGTAATTACGCTAATTATAATAAAAGTTGAATTGAATAATAATACGAAGAGGAGAGGAAGAGTGAGACATTTATTTTCATATTAAAAAAATTCAGTTATGGGTTTTCTTTCCCACAGTATCTTTTTTCCATTTCACATTAACTTAAAATCAAATCAAAGTTAATTATTAGTTTCTTTTTTTTTACAACTTTATTATTATTTTCAATTGTTATTCAATTAAAATATATTATTAAGAGAGTTTAATGACTGTGCACTAATTTTTACACTGTCATTCAATCAATTAGATTTTGCCATGATATCATTTTACCTAAAATATATCAACAAATATTTACATGGTGAGGTCTGATTGGATGAGTGTGTAAAAAAGTTATATATAGTTAGTGCATAGCCTTTAAATTCTATTATTAATTATTAATTAATTTAATTTTATAATTTTTTCAATCAGTTATTATTAAGTAAAAATAAGATATTTATCAATTAATTTAATTTTTAAAATATTAAAATTTATAAGTTTCAAATATTGTTATATTTATTTATAGTTTATTTTAATTTTAATTTTTATATCTTACAAAAGAAAATACTCGTGAATATGAATATTTGCTAGTAATAATTAGGCTTAATTATAGTTTTAGCCCCTATTTTCACTAATTTACTATTTTGGTCCCCCATTTCAAAATTCACACATTTGGTCCCCAATTTTCAACATTTCTAAAATTAGGTCACTATCTCTAATTTTGGTCAAAATTAGGTGATGTGGCAAGTCAAACGCTGACGTGTCAAGTGACTGTCTTGTCGATGTATATTATCATGCACTAATCATCATACCATGTCATCATTTTTTATTTTTATTTTATTTTTTTCATTATTTTAATTATAAAATTTTATTTAATAAATTAATTAAAAATGGTATAGTAAAAACCCTAAATCTGGCGTTCTGTTCTATGATAGAAGCAGAACTTCATCGTCTCCTCCTACCTCCATCTTCTGCTTCTACGAACTTCTTCTTCTTCACCTTCAATCGCGTTCGTTTGTCTTCAAGCCAGAGAAGAATGAGTTCATCACAATATTCTACCTCAAGCAATGGCTCACCGTCGCGCAGAAGAAGGATGCGTTGTTACTGTGGACTCGAAGCTCCGTTGCAAATTGACTCAAGTTTCATGTCCATTCTCTCTATTTTTGGGTTGTTTCTGACATTTGCTTCTTCTGCTTCCTTTGCATCGTTGAGAAGAACAGAGGTCAAGAAGAGAGGTGAAGACGCGATTTGGGGATTTAGGGTTCACAATTTAGGAACCGTCCATTTCTGCATTTCTAATTTTGCAGAAACCTAGAAATGGGAAAACCCAACTGGAAGTCCGATTCGAAACACAAAAGGGGAGACAGAAGGACAGAGGGAAGAGATCTGGAAGAGAAGAGGCAAGAAGGAAGTGGGAGTGGGGTTTTTAGGAAGCAACCGCTCCACTTCGGCTCTGTTTCCGTCCTACATGGTGGTGAGAATGAGAACGATGGAGGGTGAGAGTGAGACGATGCAGAAGAAGCAGAAGAAGAGGAGAAGAAGATGCGATGCAGAAGAAGTAGAAGAAGAGGAGACGAAGAAGAAGCAGAAATCGCGATGATGATGTTGATGCTGGAGTGTTGAACATGGTGGTGTTGGTGCTGTTGATGATGATGTTGTTGTTGTTGTTCTTGCTCTTGTTCCAGATTTAGGGTTCATCAAAAAACGATTGTTCTTGCTGTTGTTGTTCTTCTTCTTCTTCTTCCTCCATGCTGTTGATGATGATGTTTTTGTTGTTCTTACTCTTGTTTCAGATTTAGGGTTCTTCAAAAAACGATTGTTCTAGCTGTTGTTGTTGTTGTTGTTGTTCTTCCCCTATGCTGTTGACGTTGTTGTTGTGTTCTTGCTCTCCCTCTTTCGATTTCTAATTTATTTCCTTTAGTTTTCTAATTTTTTTTTGTTTTTATAATTCTGATATTAATATTAAATATAAATGTACACAAATTATGTGACATGTTGTATGGTCATAAGTGACATGGCGTTGACATGGCTTAATTAAGTGATGTGACATGTGCCACATAAGCTTAAGTGATACCACGTCACATACTCTGGTGGTTCAATTTATCATTTGGGCAAAATGTCTGAATTTTTGAAAATTGGAGGATCAAATGTCTGAATTTTGAAATAGGGGACCAAAATCGTAAATTTATGAAAATAAGAGGACCAAAACTATAATTAAGCCTAATAATTACGGAGGGGAGGTTTAAAAAACAAAAAATTATAGAGGGGAGGGGTAGGTCGGAGGCAGACGGAGGAAAAGGAAGGAAGAGCTGAATTGTTATGTTGCTTGACGACACGACGGAGATAAGGTTGACCTAACCTAACTCTAACTCCCCTTCCTTCCTTCCTTCCTTCCTTAACGTCTCTATATTATTTTCTTTTCCTCTCCACGGCTCTGATCTCAACCAATCCCCTTGTGGTTGCCGATCGTCAATTTAATCATTATTATTATTATTATTTTTATTATGCATATCCGTCAATCCATTGAATCAATCTCTGTTATGCTATGTCATGTTCACTGCTGATTTTGATCCATCAACATTAACATATTCATCAGGTGAGGGAATTTCGGAATTATGCTAGCTTAGCTGTAGCCTTAGCCGTAGCCGTAGCTGTATTTTGTGTAATTGTCCTCCTCAATGATGTCATAATGACAATGAACAACATTATCATCCAATTGGTTTACTCGCCTCCTGTATGGGCAACTGTAATTGCCGCTGCCTTTCTCCTCACCACTCTTACTCTCTCCGTGTATCTCCTCTTTGAGCATCTTTCCGCATACAAGAATCCCGAGGAGCAGAAGTTTTTGATTGGGGTTGTCCTCATGGTTCCCTGCTATTCTATTGAATCTGTAAGTTCATATTTCCCTTCCAAAAGCAACTTGTTCTTTTTTATATATTCATATTCATATTCATTCTCACTTTCTTGTTATTAATAATATTCTTCACCAGTTTGTATCGTTGGTTAATCCATCAATCAGTGTTGATTGCGAGATACTGAGGGATTGCTACGAATCCTTTGCCATGTATTGCTTTGGAAGATACCTTATTGCCTGCCTGGGCGGCGAGGAAAGGACCGTTGAATTTATGGAAAGAGAAGGTCGTGCTGCTTTTAAAACTCCTCTTCTGCACCCCTCTTCTTCTGATAGGGGCACTGTGAAGCATCCTTTTCCTATGAACTACTTCCTTAAACCCTGGAAACTTGGTCGCCGCTTTTACCAAATTGTCAAATTTGGTATTGTTCAATATGTATGCTTCTCCATCTCACTTACTCTTTCATCCTTTTTATTTTCTCTGTTTTAAATTTCTCCAATCCCTTACAGATGATCATCAAATCTTTCACTGCTATTATGGCCGTAATCCTTGAAGCCTTTGGAGTCTACTGTGAAGGAGAATTTAAACTGGGGTGTGGGTAAGGAATTTTCAAACAATTATTGCTTTGATTAATCAAATTACATTAACATGTTCCATCCTCTTTTGTCCCTTGCTCGTCGCTGTTTCATTCTTTCCTGCCTCTCACTCTCAAATAATGTTCCTTCCTTATAATTATTTCCATACAACATTTAATTTCTTCATTATCTACCCAATAATACAACTTTTACAAGGTAGATTCTTTTGAACCATGCCTTGCATCAACCTTCATATGTCTACCATAAATGACAACTACCGCATCCATGTTATATTTCTTATTATCATCTTGTTCCAAGTATCTTGATTTTGCATTTCTTTTTTACTTCTGTCCTTATGTATACTAACTAACATAATAAGAGTAATCCTTGACTATTCAGAACCCACTTTCTCTGATTTCTAAGGAGCTATTGCAGTTATTGAACTACTTCAATAGGGAAAATCAAAGTCTTGAAAGAAACATGAACATTTTAAACTTTGAGGGAAATAAGAATACCAGGCAAGGAATAATGGGGAGGGGAAAAAATAGGAAGAAAGTGCACAAACATGGGAAGGCTTTAATATTGGTCATTGAGGTAGCTGATTAGATTATTTTCCCTTTCGGACATGCTGCGTAGATTTTGTCCCTTGACAATTCAAAGGCACTAACATTGAGCTGGTGTACCTGAGAATGCCAGCATAAATAGTAATCAGTAATTTAGTAATTCAAAATCATGATTTCTTAGCAAGCATAACCCTGGGATGTCAGGATCAGCCGTGGGCTGAGGGAAGGTAATCAAGTTGCAGATTGGCTAGCAAACTACGCACACACCAGACTCCTTGGCCTTCATATCTTATATGTGCCTCCTACTGGTTGTGAAATGTGATTCTCTCTTTTTTCAGTACTTAATTGTTGTTTTCTTTTCTCGTAAAGTTTAAGTCTTAGCTGGGGTTTTCACCCCTCCTTGTTTGTTTTTTTTTTTTTGGGGGGGGGGTGAAACTTTCTGTTAAAGAAATGCTAAATTGTCTTAACATTAGCTTGATAATTCTTCTAATTATTTAAGTTGGAAAAAGAAGACAAAAAGGGAAGTTTTGAAATTCTCAAAAGTATTAGATTCGCATGCCTTTTATTTTCTTTAAACTATGCCTTTGTTTGAGATGCCATTGATTATGTCTGCATCTTCTTGTGACTGATTCTATTGTGAGTTACTTGCATAAAGTGGTGTTGAATTGACTATACGATTTTTCTGGATTTGGTAGTTGTAATTTCATGTTCACATGTTTGGTATCTTCATACTAAAGTTTTTGATATTATGCTCTTTTAGTGACAGGTAAAGGTACTGAAGTTATATCTGACTGCATGAGCTATTTGCTACATTTTTAGGTATCCTTATATGGCAGTGGTTCTGAATTTCAGTCAGTCTTGGGCATTGTACTGCCTTGTTCAATTTTATACTGTTACAAAGGATGAATTGGCTCATATAAAGCCATTGGCCAAATTTTTGACTTTTAAATCAATTGTGTTCCTCACTTGGTGGCAAGGTGTGGCAATTGCTCTCCTATATACGTTTGGTCTGTTCAAAAGTCCCATAGCACAAGGCTTGCAGTTTAAGTCAAGTGTCCAAGATTTCATCATTTGCATCGAGGTAGATGTCCTTCACTGGAGTTAAGCTTGCTTCGGCATTTATGTTCAATGTACTGTCTATCTATTTATTGTATCTTACAACTTACTGTTGTGAGGAAACTTTTATGCAACCATGGCCGACTCAGAGGCCCTGCTCCTCTTTGGTCTGGAATGCAAGGCCTTGGTTAGTGAACATGATCTGCAAAATGAATTCTTTCTTTTGATCATCATCTTGGTGGCGAGTGAATTGTGCGATTTGAAAATGTGAATTTGTCTAGATGATTTATGTCAATTTGTTGCTAATCAATCTGTCCTTAGGTTCATGCCGCACATATCTTTATATTAAATAATTCTAATAATTCTACTGTTACCAAGCTTTGATATAATATGATTTTTTCCCCCCTCCATGGAACTAGGTCCATGAAAAACATGATATTATATTAAAGCTTGGCAGCAGTATGATAATAATAATTCAATGTAAAGATAAGAATAGGAATGAAATCATTAATAAGAAAGTCAGAGTGGCTCACATTGCAGAAAAGACGGTAGAGTCTCTCGTCCTGGGTGATTTGAGTATGTATGGAGAAGACTCGTAGAAGCATTGGTACGGAAAGTAGACCAAATGGAGGATAGTCCAATAGTTATAGAGAGACCATGGAAAACTATAGACCAAACAATTAAGAGATTTAGATTTAAATGGTTTATAATTAAACTTGATTCGTGACTGGACATTTCAATGTCATTTGATCCATGTAGCTGACCTCCACCTAGTGGGGAAAAAAAAACTTTGGTTGTTAATAGGTATTTGTTGTAAAAAATACCTTATAAACACTGATGTTCACTAAATCGATCATAATAATAATCAAGCAACCCAACGTCATGGGATGACTATATGCTGGAATGTTCAGTAGTTCTGCTCTGTTGCATTTTGCATTTACAATTTGTCAACACTAAAGCTCTTGGGTTTCCACACACTGTTTCTTGAACTTGTTCTTGAACCTTTTTGGACTCGTAAGTACATAGCCATCCCTTCTTATCTTCTTCAAGTGTTAAATTTTTATGACTGTTTGGTTGTTAATAGGTATTTGTTGTAAACTATAGCTTATAAACACCGATGTCAAGTGATTGTTCACTTAATCGATCTTAATAATAATCAAGCAACCCAATGTCATGGGATGACTATATGCTAGAAAGTTCAGTAGTTCTGCTCTGTTGCATTTTGCATTTACGATTTGTCAACACTAAAGCTCTTGGGTTTCCACACACTGTTTCTTGAACTTGTTCTTGAACCTTTATGGACTCGTAAGTACATAGCCATCCCTTCTTATCTTCAAGTGTTAAATTTTCATGACTGCTTCAGATAAGAGGAAGAATAAAGTTTAACAGCACTTTGTATTCATCCAGCACAGATGGGCATTGCTTCCATAGTTCACCTGTATGTGTTTCCAGCAAAGCCTTATGAGCTTATGGGAGACCGCCTTCCGGGAAGTGTTTCAGTTCTGGGAGATTACTCTGCCGATTGTCCTCTTGACCCTGATGAGATTAGGGACAGTGAGAGACCCACAAAACTGCGTCTGCCTACACCTGATGTTGATGCAAGGAGTGGGATGACAATTAGAGAGAGTGTTCGTGATGTTGTTATTGGTGGTAGTGGATATGTAAGTTTTCTTAAATGTGATAATATTACAAACATGAGTTTTTCTTTGGCATGTGGTGCTAATCAACATTTGGTAAAATCCCCTTCCTTCCAAAGGTTGGAAAATTATATTGTTCTGTCATTCCATGAAAAATTAAACCCTTTAAAGCATTTATGAACTTGTCATAAAGGGACTAATTCATAGTTACTCAGTAACCAAAAAAATCTGTCTTCTTTCAAATTATTACAAGGGGATTAAGTCAAACGTTTGCTCTCATCTGTGGAAGTTATAGCATCATAGAGAATATTTTCTAATGTTTTCTACTTGTAAAAAAATGAAAATTTGTTTAAGACTATCTGTAGTTATATGGTTATTTAAACCTGCTTGTATATGTTTCAGTTCCTAATGTGTGCCATTTTTCAGTTTTTAAACAGGAGTCCACAATCCAAAGGAAATGTAGTGTGTCACCATATAGATATGTTAAATGAGAGAAAAGAGAGAGACATATGTTAAATACCGTGTGTTTGAATTACACCACGGAGCCGCTATTATATAGGCACAGAGAGAATCAAAATACAATCAAGATAATAATTACAGGATCAATCTATTCTAATTACCTAATATTCCTATAATCAGAATATATTATTTACAGAAATACTAATAATATCAACACTCCCCCTCAAGCTGGAGCATATAAATCATATGCACCAAGCTTGTTACATATATAACTGATTCGAGGACCTCTTAGGGATTTAATGAAGACATCTGCCAATTGGTCATTGGAATTGACAAAGCTAGTGGTGATGTCCCCCGATTCGATCTTCTCTCTGGTATAATGACAGTCCACCTCAATATGCTTAGTCCTCTCATGAAAAACGGGATTGGAGGCAATATGCAGTGCCGCTTGATTATCACATATTACTGTCATTGGCATAAACTCTCCAAACTTAAGTTCTTTGAAAAGTGATTGCAACCACATGAGCTCTTGAGTCACCAATGCCATGGCTCTGTATTCAGCCTTAACACTAGTTCTTGCTACTACATTTTGCTTCTTGCTTTTCCAAGAAATCAAGTTTCCTCCAACTAGTACATAATACCCAGTGGTGGATCGCCTATTAATGGGTGAGCCTGCCCAATTAGCATCTGAGTCACCAATTACTCGAGTATGACCTCTATCCTCATAAATGAGACATTTTCCTAGAGTAGTTTTAATATACTTCAGGATCCGTATCACAGCATCCTAATGATCCTGATAAGGAGAATTTAAGAATTGGCTAACCACACTAACTGCAAAAGAAATATCTGGACGGGTGACTGTGAGATAGTTTAATTTACCAACCAATCTCCTGTACTCCCTGGATCTGAAAGGGGCTCCCCCCTGATTAGGCAGAAGTTTGACATTTGGGTCCACAGGAGTATCAACTGGCTTGGTATTCAATAAATTTGTTTCCTCAAGAATATCCATAGCATATTTCCTCTGAAATCACTAGACCATCCTTGGATTAGGCTACCTCGATACCCAAAAAATAGCAGAGTTTACCAAGGTCTTTAGTCTGAAACTTGTGCGAGAGATACTGCTTCAACTGGATTATACCCTGCTGATCACTACCAGTTATCACAATATCATCCACATACACAACCAGATAAATACATCATTGAGCTGAATGGCGATAGAAAACAAAGTGATCAGCGTCACTACGAATCATACCAAACTGCTACACTATAGAACTGATTCTGCCAAACCAAGCTCGTGGAGACTGTTTGAGACCATAGAGAGACATGTGGAGCTTGCAAACCATGTTAGAGGACTCCCCCTGAGCAACAGACCCAAGTGGTTGCTCCATATAGACTTCCTCTTTGAGATCACCATGCAGAAAAACATTTTTAATGTCAAGTTGGTGAAGAGGCCAACGACGGATGGCTGCAATGGAGAGGAGGAGCCTAACAGACGCCATTTTGGCCACAGGTGAAAAAGTGTCACTGTAATCCAGCCCAAATATCTGAGTGTATCCTTTGGCCACCAGCCGGGCCTTAAATCGATCAATCTTACCATCAGGCCCAACCTTGACAGTATAAAGCCAACGACAACCAACCACAGACTCTCCAGGAGGTAGAGGGACCAGTTCCCAGGTACCACTGCTTTGAAGAGCACACATCTCGTCAATCATTGTTTGCCGCCATTCTGGGTGGGATAAAGCTTCACCTGGAGTGTTAGGAATAAAGACAGAAGACAAAGAAGACAAACAAGTGTAATGCGGAGAAGAAAGACGATGATAACTCAAAGCAATGTAATGAGGGGATGGGTTACGAGTAGAGCGTATACCTTTACGAAGGGCAATGGGAAGGTCAGGCTCAGGCTCAGGTGGCAGGGCCGGTTCCGGTAAAGGAGATGGCGCCGGTGGTGAGTCTGGCATGGCCTTAGGAGCAGGGGCAGGAGCAGGAACAAGGATATGCACCTCGGTAGGTTGCTAGCGACGATGACAAGTCTGTAGTGGTCTCACTGCTGTGGAGTCTGGAGTGACGAACTCAGGAGGCTCAAACGCAGGAGGAACAAGGATGACTGCAGAAAGAGGCTCGGGAGACAAGTGAGTCGACTCAAAGTAAGGGACAGACTCGAAAAAGGTGACATCAGCTGATATAAGGTAACGTTGAAGGGTAGGTGAATAACAACGATAACCTTTTTGGGACCGGTAGTAACCAAGAAAGACACATTTGAGTGAACGAGGTGAGAGTTTGTCAAGACCAGGAGTGAGATTGTGAACAAAACATGTAGACCCAAAGACACGTGGCGGAAGTGAGTGGAGAGGGATATGTGAAAAAAGTACTGAGTGGGGCACTCGATCATCAAGCACAGATGAGGGCATGCGGTTTATGAGATAGCAAGCTGTTAAAACAGCATCCCCCCCCAAAACAAGTCGGGACATTACTATGAAGAAGAAGAGTCCGAGTGGTTTCAATGAGGTGCCGATTTTTGCATTCAGCTACCCTATTTTGTTGAAGTGTATGAGCACAAGATCTTTGGTGAAGAATGCCATTAGATGCCATAAAATTTTGAAATCGTTGGGACAAGTATTCACGGGCGTTGTCACTACGTAAAGAGCGAATAGAAGCATCAAACTGAGTTTTAATTTCTTGATAAAATTGCTCAAAAATAGAGAACAACTCAGACCTGTTTTTCATTAAAAATAACCAAGTGCAACGCGAGAAATCATCAACGAAAGTAACAAAATATTTGAACCCAAAAGGAGTACTAGTGCGAGAAGGACCCCAAACATTGAAGTGAACTAAAGCAAAAGGGGACGAAGCCCATTTATTGACCCTATCAGGAAAGTGACTACGAGTGTGTTTCCCTAATTGACACGACTCACAATTTAAACTAGATAACTTGGAAAGACTAGGCACCAGCTTCTGAAGCTTGGGAAGACTTGGATGACCCAACTGAGCATGGATAGTAAGAGGGGAATCCGTGGCAGAGCACACTCTGGATGAGGATAGATAGTAGAGCCTATGAGACTCGCATCCGATTCCAATCATCTGTCCCGTACTCCGGTCCTGCAAGGTAAATTGTTATTAGTAAAGGTAACAATACAGTTATGAGAACGGGTCAAACGACTGATTGAAAGCAAATTAAGTGGACACTCAGGAACATAAAGTACAGAATTAATTGACAGGGAATGGAGGAGTTTGACAGTACTAATCCCTTGGGATTTGGTTTCAGTATCACTGGCTGAAGTCATACTAGGTAAGTAACCAGATGTATAAAAAGAGGATAAAAGAGCTTTATTACCAGTGATGTGGTCGGACGTGGAGGGCGCCCATATAGCTTCCAACATCGATCAATAGTATGTCCCATACGGTTGCAATGATCACATTTGTGGCGATTCTTAGTGTTGGATGTGGAACCTCGAGTGCGCCCTTAATTATTGTGCCGAGACGCAAGGGCAGCCGTGTCACCAGTGCGAGGAGCAACAAAAAGCTCATAGGTAGACTTCAATGGAACCCGGAGAAGGGCAGAAGAAGCAGTGGACATAGTGGGAATAACAGTAGAACCCAAAATCTGATCACGGATGATAGTATACTCCTGAGGTAAGCCATAAAGGGCAAGGGGCATAAAGAATGTGCTTCGCTGCTCAAGTTCCTTCTTCTCAGCTGGGGCAGATGCAGCCGGAGGTAGGAGCTCATTAAATTGATAGAGTGCAGCATGAACATGACCGAGATAGGCAGACATAGGGCCATTAAACTTCTTTGGTCCAATGAGGGTGCCCACATCGTGAACCACACCATAGAGGCGCTGAATATTGTTGGTGTAGAGTTCCTTAGCTTGACTCCAAACCGATTCACACATGAGATGGGGATGGAAAATCGATTTGATGGTGGGATGAAGTGTTGACTTGATAAGACTGCACAACTGAGCATCAATCTTCTCCTATTTCGTATGTTCATCCGCATCAAGCACAGTTTCAGCCTTTTTGGTGAGATGGTCCTTATACTCTTGACCAATAAGCCATAACTGAATGTCAGAAGCCCAAGTTTCATAGTTGGAACCATCCAACTTCTCCGTAGAGAGGGGAGAAGTGACAAAGTTGGTGAACACAGACTTCGAAGCATCAGTAGTAGAGGATCCCATGTTTCAATCGCAAGAGAGAGTGAAAACGCTTTGCACTGGAACCTAGTGACCTGTGTACCGAAACACGAAAGTGAGACCAGATCTGGAACTGGTGCAGTGGGGCGACTCTGGCGCCGAAAGCACTGCTGGAGAGGATGTCTCAAGCGCCGCCACGCGCGACGGAGGCGATGGCGGTTTTTTGAAAAACCGTGGCGGAGATGGGGCGCGTGGAGGTGCGTCCAGTAGCTTCTTGGCTGGAGATTTTGGGAGGACGTAGATCGGCTGATTCCGGTTCGAATGGTGGTGGTCCCATCGGAAAACATCATCGGAAAATTTGCCGGCGGAAACCGGATGATAAACACGGTTTCCGAAAAAAATTATCACCGGAGGACAGTGGGTCCACCTGGTAAGCATGGTTTTAGGGTTACCTCTCTTTAGGCTCTAGACACCATGTTAAATGAGAGAAAAGAGAAAGACATATGTTGAATACCGTGTGTTTGAATTACACCACGGAGCCACTATTATATAGGCACACAGAGAATCAAAATACAATCAAGATAATAATTACAGGATTAATCTATTCTAATTACCTAATATTCTTATAATCAGAATATATTATTTACAGAAATACTAATAATATCAACAAGATAGATGTAGCTGTGCTCTCAATTGAAGCTTGATCGAGACACAAAGTAAATATGCGTGCATTAATATTTTTTTAAAAGAATATTTGTAGACAATAGAAGGATGCTAGATACTACGTGATAAGATCTTGGATAAGATTAAAGATAATGGAAACATAAGGCGTGGTGTGGTTATCTAAAATATTTTCTTATGTATTCACTTATATTTTTTCCCCGTACCCACAATTAGTTTATTTTTTAACATGTCTATCACATAAGGACTTATTAGGATCCTTCAGGACAATAACAGATTGAAAACTGTCCAGACTTATCTTTGTTAGTAATATACATATTGGCTTCTTTGCATTCCATATTAATCTCAAATCCTTATAATATTTTATTTGTTACCCTTTCTTGTAACATTCAGATTGTGAAAGATGTGAAGTTCACAGTCCATCAAGCAGTGGAGCCTGTGGAAAAGGGGATCACTAGATTCAATGAAAAACTGTATAAGATATCCCAAAACATTAAAAAACATGACAAAGATAAAAGAAGAATCAAGGATGACAGTTGCATCGTCTCATCATCTGCGAGGAGGGTGATTCGGGGAATTGATGACCCCCTCTTGAATGGGAGTTTCAGCGATAGTGGGATATCGAGGGCAAAGAAGCACCGTCGAAAATCTGGATATACAAGTGCAGAGAGTGGTGGAGAGAGCAGTAGTGATCAAAGCTATGGGGGCTACCAGGTTAGGGGCCATAGGTGGGTTACCAAAGAGTAATGAATGCTTTAGGGGACAGCTTATGGCAGTTTGGCAAAAATGCTGGATTCTGCCTGTTCATGTACCCAGCGCTGAGCTGTGATGTATTTAGTGAGAGGAATTATTTGTTACGTGTTCTCGGGCTGGTTTTTATAACATGTTCGGCGCATGAGAGTTCAGGTTGAAAATTTTCACTGTATATCATTTCTCGTCTGATGAAGTCATGATATTCCTGTGCCATTGCTAAAATGGGTCTTCTGTATTTGTATAGAGGTTTCTTCTGGCAGCCGTTAACAGCTGCTTTGTACCAAACAAGAAATTTCCAACAGTTGCTAGAATAAGCCACGTATTTGTCGGGGAAAATATTGTGTGATACTGGAGCTGTTTGGTATTTCTATTTGAATGTTTATTTTAGTTTTATGCGGTTATCAATGTTTAGAGGAATACACAAGCATGGTTACTAGTGTAAGAAAAGGAGAGTTGATGGGAAATTTTGTTTTCGATTGTGCCTCGTACAATCGTTGAAAAGTGGAGTATTAATGATCGTGGAGATTTAATTAAACTTGATTCATTTACTTGTTCATGTACTTTAAGATTCATAGTATTTTTTTATGCATGTATTTTTAGATTCAAACACTTGTATTTTTCATGAGTCATGTCTCATTGTATCACATCTACCTAGAGGTGTCTTGTGTAGTATAAATATCTATGTACTAACCACCTGTTTGGAAATACGGTGGGTAACTATGGACGTGCGGCAAATTAGAAGCTAGACATTGTAGCTTTCATGTTGATTTGCCTTTGGACGCGGTTTCACTGCAGGTCCAAACATATGCTAATGCATTTGCAAACAAGTCAATTCAAGCCAAGAAGTCAAGTTTTGAATGTTTTCCTTTTTTTGTTTATGTATCTATTTCCTTCAAGTGGTATCAAGAGCTAGGTTATTTTAAAGGTGCCAAATTCCATTGTCTCAACCCCTAAACTCACAAAAAAGAATTTTGATGATTGGTGTGTTTGTATGAAGGCAATTCTTGGCTCTCAAGATGTGTGGGAGATGGTAGGGCAATGATATGAAGAACTAACAAATGAATGGATGCATAGCACACGTGTGGTGGTGGTGGTGGTTGTTCTATTTTAGTATCTGTTTGCCATTTTCATATATAGCGGATCGAGCAGTGGTACTATTGTTATGTGTGCATTGCAGTATATATGGTAGATTTTGTGATTCTCTGTATTGGTCGATTCAGTGATGTCCCCATCATTCTAGAATTTCCTCCAAACAACGGCCCAGAAGTGTTTGGAGGCAAGGTGATGCAGGGAATTTTTTAGGGCAGCACTAAGAGACTTTGACCATATTTGTTCTCAAAAGCTTAAGGTGTTAGGTTAATAGGTCTAGCATCTTATATACTCTTCATTTTATTCATTACTAGGCGATGTAGGACTTTTATAAGAGACTTTGACCACATTTGTTCCCAAAACCTTAAGGTGTTAGGTTAATGGGTCTAGCCTCTTATATACTCTTCATTTTATTTATTGCTAGGCGATGTGGGACTTCTTTATTTTACCTCTCACACTTGGATACCAAACAGGTGATACACTCCATGGACTATGCCTCCATGGATCCTCAAAATGCAGCTGAGTTGGTCAAAGGGAAACAAGTCACTATCGTTGGATTACAGAATTCAGCTCTAGATATCGCAATGGAGTGCTCAGCAGTAAATGGTAAACGAATTATGTGGCGCATAACTGAACACACTGCAGCCTAAGCATTCTTGCATTTTGATTGATTTTCTTGTTATGACTATGACATGCATTTTGCAGGGGTTAAGCATCCTTGCAGAGTCCTATACAGGACAGAACACTGGAACGTTCCAAACCACCTTCCTTGTGGCATACCTCTAGCTTTATTGTATCTTAATCGTTTCTCAGAACTTACTTATGGTTCATAAACCTGATGAAGGCTTCCTGTTGGGTCTCGTTGCCACTATTCTAGCACCTGTGGTAACCGTTAATTCCTTAAATTTGTAACTTAATTTGTTTTACTTTAACTTTACTCTCTAACCCAAAATGAAAATTTTTCTCCCTCAAAATTAGGGATTTTTTTGCACTTTTGGTCCCAAAAATCTTGGATTTTGGGAAAGTGAGGGACTAAAAGTGCACAATCCACGATTTTTAGGACCAAAAGTGCAATTAATAAAATATAGGGACTAAAATTGTCAAATTGAGAAAGCTAGGGGACCAAAATCGCAAAAAATAAAATAGGGAACCAAAATCACCAAATAGAGAAAGCTAGGGGATAAAAAGTACATTTAAGCCAAAAAAAATTTATCTATCTTTTTGTGATGGGTCCTTATTAAACTAAATAGAGATAGGCATTCTCAAAACTTGTCGAAAGCCATAAAAGAAGAAAGGTTGGATTGGCAAAATTTGGGATGGTACCAAGTCATAGCTTTCATCAAGAACTCAGTTCTTGTTTGTTCACAACATTGCCCGAAAAATTCTACAAGAAAGTCAAGGAGGGAAGCATCATATTGAAGAAAGCGCCAAGGTTTTGATTCTGCAAAGAGGGCATTTTGGTAAATGGAAAAACCTCGCCTCTAAGACCAATTTGATCATATTAGCTACAGGGTTTAGGGGTGATAAGAAGCTCAAAGACATATTTGTGTCTTCCACTTTTCAAAATCTTATGGTCGGCTCTCCAAATGCTACCACTCCACTGTATCGGTGAGACAAGGTCATTTAATTTGAAAATAAAGTAGAACAAAAATACATAAAGTTGTAAAATTAAGAGATATTAGTGAAGTGAAATCTTGTTTATTTACTTGCCAATCAGGGAATGTATACATCCCCAAATTCTACAACTGGCTATGATTGGGTTCTCCGAGAGTGCTTCTAATCTGTATACATCGGAGATGAGGTGTCGATGGGTTGTGGAGCTTTTGGATGGCACACTCCAATTGCCAAGTGTCGAAGCTACGAAGAAAGATGTTGAGAAATGGGAGAAATATTTGAGGAAATACTCGGGGCAGTAATACAGGAGGTCTTGCATGGCTGGCTTACACATATGGTACAATGATCAACTGTGCAAGGACATGCGATGGAACCCTAGAAGAAAGAAGGGATTCCTTGCTGAGCTATTTGAGCCTTATGGGCCTATGGATCATATTAGCTACAAGGTTTAGGGGTGATAAGAAGCTCAAAGACATATTTGTGTCTTCCACTTTTCAAAATCTTATGGTCGGCTCTCCAAATGCTACCGTTCCACTGTATCGGTGAGACAAGGTCATTTAATTTGAAAATAAAGTAGAACAAAAATACATAAAGTTGTAAAATTAAGAGATATTAGTGAAGTGAAATCTTATTTATTTACATGTCAATCAAGGAATGTATACATCCCCAAATTCTACAACTGGCTATGATTGGGTTCTTCGAGAGTGCTTCTAATCTGTATACATCGGAGATGAGGTGTTGATGGGTTGTGGAGCTTTTGGATGGCACACTCCAATTGCCAAGCGTCGAAGCTACGAAGAAAGATGTTGAGAAATGGGAGAAATATTTGAAGAAATACTCGGGGCAGTAATACAGGAGGTCTTGCATGGCTGGTTTACACATATGGTACAACGATCAACTGTGCAAGGACATGCGATGGAACCCTAGAAGAAAGAAGGGATTCCTTGCTGAGCTATTTGAGCCTTATGGGCCTATGGATTATTCTTCTTAAATCACTTGATATATCAATGTATGATATTATCAACCATAACCAATAAAACTTCCCAAGCCATTAGGGTTGGGCCAAATGTTAAAGAGTTTGATCACACTTTTTAAAAACAGTTTTCTGTTTTTTAAAATTTAACAAGAACAAAATTTGTTTTTTTCTATTTTTAAAAATAGAAAAAACTGTTTTTAAAAAGTGTATCAAACGGTTTAAATTTTTTTTCTATTTTTAAAAACAAAAATGCGAAAAAATATGTTTGGATAAACTAATATGCCAATCAAAATATAAATTTAACAAACAGATTTTTTCTTCTTTCTCATCTCTAAAAACGTTTTTCAACTAATATGTCCAAACAAGTTTCTTTAGTTTTGTTCTGAGAAACCATTCTTCAAAACTATTTTTTTAGAACATTTTTTTATAAAATAAGAGAATAGAATCAAACAAGCCTATAATTGTTAACATAGAATTACAAGCACTTAATGCTCATTATAAAGAGTTGAAAGGAAAATTGAACTCCTAAAATTATTGCTCTCAAAACTAAAGCATAACATCAAATAAACCAATAACAACTAAAGTATTTGTTGATGACCAATTAATCAACAACATCCTAAATGAAGCACTACGACATTTTCCGATAAATCCCCTCTTTGCCTATTTCAAAGTTTAAAAAAGCTTTCACGTGATGTTTGGTTATGCGAGTAGTCATCATATTTTTTCTTTAAAGGTCAAGTTTAGCATATCTTTAAGCTGCATACCATATCTTTTTTCAATCAAACCCTCACAAAGTACACAATAGTCGTGCGAAGAACTTGGCAGGAAAACTCAGCAGTGGGCCGTCGTTTTTCTTTCCCCGACTGGCCTTTTACTTGTTGCCATAACTTGATCTTCTTCACCATTTTTTTTATCACTTTCTTATCTACTCTTTTTTCAACTTTTTGGGACCCTCTTAGTAATGGCTTTCTCACTCGCTTCAGATTTGTTTTCTTTCTCATCCTCAACTTCATCATCCTTCTCCTCGTCCTTTTCTATGTCTTCATCTTTAAAGGCCTTTTTTTTCTCATCAGTTTTGACAACTCTGCGTAAGCATCTTTCTTGTGACAAGCTAATTATGTAGAAAAAATAGTAAGGAAATTTAATAGTTTTGTCGTGGTGTGACATCTCGACTTTTTAAAATGAGGATTTTCTATGATTGATTGTTTGATTGTGTGCGATTGTGTGTTGTTTTACGTATATGATGGACTAGAGCCCTAAATTAAGGTTTAGAATGGATCTAAGGTTAAAAAGGACCAATAACTAAAAATGTGAGTTTTTACACTATCGCAACACGACCCTGATGTTCTCGCAACACCATGCCACATGTCAGTGTACATGTATTTGAGACAACACTTAGTACGCGCGTGTCAAGGCTTTTGCAGCGCGAAGTTGTTTTTTGTAGCCTATAAATAGGCTGCCTCATTTGGTAAAATCTTGCCTCTCAAGATCTTCTCTCTCTAGGTTTCTCTCTCTAAGTGTTCTTTTGTTATCGTTTCGGTTCAAGGGCCAGGTTGTTCGTGAGTTCGTAGTATCAACAAACATGAGTTATCATGTGAGGAAGATGATATTTCAATTATTGGAAAAATGTTCATAGTTTATAGAAATTAGTATGCGTAGGGTGTAATAGCCCGAACTGCTTTCAAGATTGTTGACTGTCCCCACAAACCAACACGAGTCTTTTCAGCGTGCTTTGTCCTCACTCACACGCTTTCTGGAAAACTTCCCAGAAGGTCATCCATCCCATGAATGCTCCAAGTCAAGCACATTTAACTGTGAAGTTCTTATGTTCTGGGCTCCCGAAAAGAATATGCATCTTATCGGTATAGGTAGTACCAATCAATTCTTTTTAAGCCTTCCTTCAATTATGTAGTCTTATACCTGCATAGCTTCAGGATCCCTCTCATTCCAGTGTGAATTCAGATCATTCACGTGTCCCCTAACCTAGAAGCTGTCAGGAGCTGCTCTTTGTCCGTGCTCAATGCACCGGCGATCACTCTCCGTCCTTGTCAGCCTCAGGCATCATATGCCCACTAGCTTCTGCATGGTTCGTCCCCGAACCACACAGTACTGAGAGAGGTCCGCTCTAATACCATTTGTAACAGCCCGAATTACTTTTAGGATTGCCGACTGTCTCCACAAACCAACACGGGTCTTTTCAGCATGTTTTTTCCTCACTCACACGCTTTAAGGAAAACTTCCTAGAAGGTCACCCATCCCATAAGTGCTCCAAGTTAAGCACGCTTAATTGTGGAGTTCTTATGTTTTGGGCTCCCGAAAAGAAGATGCATCTTGTTGGTATAGGTAATACCAATCAATTCTTTTTAAGCCTTCCTTCAACTATGCAGTCCCATACTTGCACAGCCTCAGGATCCCTCTCATTCCAGTGTGAATTCGGTTTATTCACGTGTTCCCTAGCCTAGAAGCTTCTAGAAGCCGCTATTCGTCCGTGGTCAATGCACCGACAATCACTTCCCGCCCTCATCAGCCTCAAGCATCACATAGGGCTCTTCAAACCCTACTAGGGGTTAGGATAAGGGTTGCAGCCTAAAATATCTAAGGATATGTATCGTAGACCTATCAACCAACATATAGTTTATTTTCTGATATGTTTGTATGTTTGATAGCACTGGGTTAAATAATTTATCTATGATGTGTGATTGTTTGATTACTTGTGTGCTTGTTTGATATTATGATAGGAGTAGGTCACCTTAAGCGACATTAGGTTTGATCAAAAAATGTTAATCGAGGATGATTGTTTATCTGTGTTGTATGTGACATGTGATGGTATGTATTATATGATAGGCTAATGATGAACCCATAATTAGTGCAAATTAAGACGGTAAATTAGTTGTAAATCTTAGAATAAATTATCACTTATGTATGAACATCACTAAGTATTGCTTTGATTTGTGTAGAAAGGTACCAAATGGAAGAAAGAAGAGAAAGACAAGAATATGGAGTTACAACGTTTTTATGACGTTGAGTGCATGGTGTGACAACCACCCAAAAATTAAGGAGCCGCCACCTATGTTTATTAAGGAAAACTATTGGAAAAACCTTTTTTAGGAAATCACTTAAAAAATGGTCTTTGAACCATATTTAAAGGCCCGGGAGTTAGTTACGCGTAGGGAAGGTATTAGCACCCTTACAACGCCCGTTTAGAAACGGTACCCTAAATTATTTAAAACAAATGTTTGCCTTAATGAAATTTATTTATTAAAATGGAAAGAGCTCCAAAATGACTGAATCGTCCGAGTGGTATGCTCGCGTAAAATACAAGAAGGAATTTTCAAATAAGAAACATAAAGTCAGTTATTGAAAATGACTTGTTTTTATTGCTTAACTTGGACAAAATTGCAACAACCCTTTTTTAGGAAATAACTGGGCCGAGAGCCCAACCTAATTTTGATTCCCACTAAAGATTCATTTTAGGCCATTATTAAATGCACCCCCACCTGGTAGGTACACCCCCCCAATTTGTGAATTTTCCAAAATACCTCTCAAAAAAACAGCAAAAATTCTTTTTTTTTTTTAATTCTGAACATTTTACCGGAAATTGCAATTTCCGGTATACAATTGCAATTTCAGGCAAAAATTTTAAACACAATGTTACCGGAAAGAGATAATTTTCTATTGGGGGGGAAACTGAACCTTTTGATTAAGGATCTTCACCCTTACTGTCAACAATCTCTCGATGCATTCGGACTAGCTTATTTTGCATCGAGGACTAGCTTACTTTGCATCGAGGACTAGCTTACTTTGTTAGAATTTAGGCATCCGAATGGTCCCCTCAAAACCGGCTTGTGAGGGGGTGGTCTACCCAGCTATATAAGCAACGGCCAGGCTCGTTAACCACCCGATGTGGGACTCGCAACACACCCCCTCGAGCCTAGGCTCGTCACCACAAGCGAGGGCTAGCGGCACTATCCACACCACCGGGCAGAACGTGGCTCTGATACCATGTTAGAATTTAGGCATCCGAATGGTCTCCTCAAAATCGGCTTGTGAGGGGGTGGTCTACCCAGCTATATAAGCAACGGCCAGGCTCGTTAACCACCCGATGTGGGACTCGCAACATACTTTGCAAAGTAAGCTAGTCCTCGATGCAAAGTAAGCTAGTCCGAATGCATCGAGAGATTGTTGACAGTATGGGTGAAGATCCTTAATCAAAAGGTTCAGCTTCCCCCCAATAGAGAATTATCTCTTTCCGGTAACATTGTGTTTAAAATTCTTGCCTGAAATTGCAATTGTATAGCGGAAATTGCAATTTCCGGTATACAAATTGTATACCGGAAATTGCAATTTCCGGTAAAATGTTCAGAATTAAAAAAAAATTTGCTTTTTTTTCGAGAGGTATTTTGGAAAATTTACAAATTGGGGGGTGTACCTACCAGGTGGGGGGGTGCATTTAATAATGGCCTTCATTTTATCTCCTTTTGGATTGAAATGGGCCATGGGCCCAATCTTTCCTCAAAATCAAATTAGGGATCCATGTTTGAAATATTGGCAGCAAGTGGACTCTCGACCCAATCCTTTTTTATTTTATTATTAAAACACTATTAAAATTAAGTATCCATTAAAAAATAATCTAACCATGACCAAATCTAAAATTACCCTTTTTCTGTTTTTCTTAAATAAAACTGAATAACAATAACATTTGAGTTTAATATTTTAGTATTAAAATTTCAGCTTCAAAAATAAATTTATTTACAAAAGAAAACAGATTTTAAAAAATAAACAAAATTAAATGGGTAAATGCTTTGAAACCCTAAATCTAGATCCCAACGGTAGTGATAACTGCGGCCACGGCCAGGACCTTAGTCCGGCTGGTAAAGATTAAATCGCAGAAAGGAGGAAAAAGAAGAACATAAACAGGAAAAAAAAACACTCATTATATTATAATCCTAGCTCTAGGTCCATATGACATACCCATGTCAAAACAACGACCAAAAATTACAACAAGAAAAGAAACATAGGGAAGGAAAAAATAACATGGGATTATTAGCTTTCCTAGAAAGATACAGCACGAAAATGAGAAGTTAAAAAAAAAAAACTAGATCTAAGAAGTGTTTACTTTTGGTTTCTAGTAACCTCGCAGGACTTGGATCGTGGCTTCCTCTTGCTTCTCTATGCCTCTTCGTTCGTATTCCTTGTGCTTCGTTTTTCTTCTGTTCCGTTTTGCTCTCGGTTTTTCTCCCCCATTTCCATGAGCCCTCAAAGGGTCTTTATGGCCTCTTGGTACCTATTGTAAAAAAAAAAAAAACAGATTAGCAGAAATACAATTAGAACCGAAAATAACGAGAAGAAAAAGGAAAGAAACTCCCTGATTTCTCGTGGTGATCCGCTTCTTGGTGGAGTACTTGGCGAAAATCTGAGTCGATTCATTTAGTTTTGAGAGAAGAAAAGGAAAGATTTGGGTTGATTGGGGATATTTGGGGTGTGATTGAGGAAGAGAGGAGAAAGAAAATGGAAGGTTGAGGGAGAAATGGGGCAAGGGCACCGCGGCTGGGTCTTCTTCTTAGGGTTAGGGTTTGTTTTGGAGGAAGGGAAGAGAGGGAGAGAAAGGGTGAAGAGAAGAGAGAGAGCAGAGATTGGGGTGCTGCAGCCGTGGGTGAGAAGGAAATGGGGAGAGAGATTTTAAGGTTAGGTTAAAATGGAATTGGATACGGGTTTGGGAGATTGGCCGCGTGCGATGGAGAGTAGGCTGGGCAGGCGGGGGCGCATCTGAAAGAAACGGGGGTGAGGCGTGGAAGTTGAGGGAAAGACAAAGGAGGGGGCGCGCGAAGGAATAAAAGGGGTGTGGCCAGTAATTCTGCTGATGGCACCCCTTTCTACGTTTTGCACCCTTTTTCACTCATTTTCTTCCTTTTCTCTTTTTCTTTCCCTTTTCTTTTCTTTTTCACTTTGTTATTTTTTGCCTTCTTTTATTTTGGGACCAAAAATATTATTTTTATTCATCATTATTAATATATATTTATTAATACATATATAATAAGCAGAAACTAAAAAAAAAATAGGCCAGACAAAATTAGAATATGACACACGGGTTCAGACACACTACTATCTAGACCTTGAGAAGTAAACCAGATATCAGATTGTACGGGAGGTATGCAAGGATATGCTTTCAAGCCGGTAATTAGTTATTGTCATGACACACCATCTTTCCTATCAAATTTTCTAACAAATCCTCACCATCAAAAACTCTTTAATCCATTTTTTATTATTTAAAGACTTTTTCTCTTGTTTTTAATTAAGGGATAAGATTTCACTAGACAGAAATATCACACGAGGGAATCCACAGCTCCCCTCCCCTTTGTCTTACGTGACAGAGCATCAGATGCCCTTTCTATCTTATTTATTAATTAATTTGTTTTTCTTTTCTCTTTATTCATTTTCTCGTTTCGTTTTTTTTTTCTCTTGTCTATTTTGTTATTAGTTGTATTCTTTTGTCTTTTAGCTATTTGTACATTGGGTGGGTTTCATTTAGTTATTAACTATATTATTTTATTTTTAGTTACGTGTATATTAATTATTGGGTGTAACCAAGAAATATATATTAATTGTTAGGTGGGTTTTAGTTTGTATTCTTTTGTTTTTCAGTTACTTGTACAGTGGGTGGGTTTCGTGTAGTCTACATCTACATCTACATAATACGAAAACAAACCCCTTTTAATACACGTGACACTTTTGGGTAAAAATTGATTACCGTTCAGCTCCCACTTTTTCCTTTTTTTTTTCAAATTTTTTTTTCTTCTACCTATGCGGCTTCCCCTTTCTCCTTTTTTTATTTCTTTAATCTTTTCCTCTCTTTTAACCAAATAAGTTAGGCTAAATAAGTATTTTAAGTTTTTAAATTTGACTAAATAAATCCTTTAAGTTTTTAAATTAGGACAAATAGGTCCTATAAGTTTTTAAGTTGGGTCAAATAAGTCCTTTTTTGCCAAATAAGTCATTTAAGTTTTTAAGTTGGTTTAATAAGTCCTATAAGTTTTTAAGTTGAGTCAAATAATTTATTTTCGACAAGTAAATCCTTTAAGATTTTAAGTTGGGCCAAATAAATCCTTTTTGGCCAAATAAGTCCTTTAAGTTTTTAAATTGGGCCAAATAGGTCCCGTAAATTTTTAAGTTGGGCCAAATAAGTCATTTTCGGCCAAATAAGTCATTTAAGTTGGGTCAAATAAGTCCTATAAATTTTTAATTGGGTCAAATAATTCCTTTTCAATCAAATAAGTCCTTTAAGTTTTTAAGTTGGGCCAAATAAATCTTTTAAGTTTTTAAGTTGTGACAAGGAGGTCCTATAAGTTTTTAAGTTCGGTAAAATAGGTACTATAAATTTTTAAGTTGGACCAAATAAGTCATTTTCGGCCAAATAAGTCATTTAAGTTTTTAAGTTTGGCCAAATAAGTTCTATAAGTTTTTAAGTTGGGTCAAATAAGTCCTATAAGTTTTTAAGTTGGGCTAAATAAATTCTTTTCGGCCAAATAAGTCTTTTAAGTTTTTAAATTGGGCCAAATAACTCTCATAATTTTTTAAGTTGGGCCAAATAAGTCATTTAAGTTTTTAAGTTAGGTCAAATAAGTTCTATAAGTTTTTAAGTTGGGCCAAATAATTCCTTTTCGGCCAAATAAGTCCTTTAAGTTTTTAAGATGAGCGAAATAAGTCCTTTAAGTTTTTAAATTGGGCCAAAGAGGTCCTATAAGTTTTTAAGTTGGGCTAAATAGGTACTATAAGTTTTTAAGTTGGGTCAAATAAGTCCTATAAGTTTTTAAGTTGGGCCAAATAGGTCCTCTATAAGTTTTTAAGTTGGGCCAAATATATCCTATAAATTTTTAAGTTGGCCAAAAAAAAATAGTTAAATGACTAAATTAACCTCAAAAATAAATTGAAAGACCAAAATTGTATTTAAGCCTTTTTCGAATTTTTTACTTAATGTTTTTTTATTTCTTTAGTTTTAAAATTTTTAATTTTTTGAATTTTATGTTTACAAATTTCATTATTATTATTTATAAATGAAAAATAATTATTTTTCTTTTAAATCCCAACGAAAAAATATTACATGTTGTCAGTATAATTTCATCCTCTTTGATCACATATTAAAATCTATAAATATCTCTATTATTTATAAATAATTATTTTACTTTATATTTATTATTTTCTTTTCTTTTTTCTTAATGTTTTTATTTCTTTATTTTTATATTCATCTTTATAAATGTCTTTATTAATTATAAATAGTAAATGATTATTTTTTATTTAAATCCTAACAGAAAATTACATGTTGTCGTTACAATTTTAAGTTGGGTCAAATAAGTCCTTTTCGGCTAAATAAGTCCTTTAAGTTTTTAAGTTGGGCAAAATAGGTCTTATAAGTTTTTAAGTTGGGCAAAAAAATAGTTAAATGACCAAATTGAACCTCAAAAATAAGTTAGGGGATCAAAATTGTACTTAAGCCTTTTTTGGAATTTTTACTTAATGTTTTTTTATTTCCTTAGTTTTAAAATTTTTATTTTATTTAATTTTATCTTTACAAATGTCATTATTATTATTTATAAATGATAAATGATTATTTTTCTTTTAAATCCCAAAGGGAAAATATTACATGTTATCGGTATAATTTTATCGTCTTTGATCACATATCAAAATCTATAAATGTCTTTATTATCTATAAACGATTATTTTACTGTTGATTTTCTACGGGAAAACATTACATGTCGGTATAAATGATTACTTTTCTTTTGCGTCCCGACGGGAAACATTACATGTTGTCGGTATAATTTCATCATCTTTAATCACATATTCAAATCTATAAATATCTCTATTGTTTATAATTGATTATTTTACTTTATATTTGTTATTTTCTTTTCTTTTTTTCTTAATGTTTTTATTTCTTTATTTTTATATTTCATCTTTATAAATGTCCTTATTAATTATAAATAGTTTGTTTTTACAGTTTTTATTTCTTGAGTTTTGTGATTTTATTATTTTATATTATTTTATCTTTATAAATGTCTTTATTATTTATAAACGATAAATGATAATTTTACTTTTAAGTCCCAAAAGGGGAACATTGTATGTTGTCGATATAATTTTATCGTCTTTGATCACATATCAAAATTTATAAATGTCTTCTTAGCACATCCCATAGTAGTTCGGACAGACCAACCGATCAAACAGATCTTACACAGGCCCGACCTCGCGGGACGTATGATCAAGTGGTCAGTTGAGTTGTCTGAATTCAGGATCTCATACGAAGCACGACAATCCATTAAAGCCCAATGCTTGGCATATTTCATTGCTGAGATGACTCCGGGAGCCACGGAACCTTGCTCCAAATGGACGGTTCACGTCGACGGATCATCCAATGCAAAGGGCAGTGGCGCTGGGTTGTTACTTGAGAACGACGACGGGCTGATCGTCGAATTCTCCTTGGGATTTTCATTCCCCACCTCAAACAACCAAGCAGAGTAGGAAGAATGTTTAGCGGGGCTCACACTAGCTCGAGACTTCGGTGCTGAAGAAGTTAAACTCAGAACCGATTCTCAGTTAGTAGTGTCCCAGATTAATGGAGAGTACCAGGCTAAAGATCCACTCCTCCAAAAATACCTCGCATTGGTAAAAAAGAAGATGAACGACTTTTCTACAGTCGAGATCACGCATGTTCCGAGAGAACAAAATACCCGAGCGGATATTTTGTCCAAACTCGTCAGCACGAGAACCTTAGGGAACAACATATATGTGATACAGGAAACACTGGTCAAGCCCAGTATAACTTCGGTAGTCGACACTATGCCCGTCGAATTGTCGGAGACTCTTCCAAAATTTTGCTTTGCAATTTCCCATGCAAGTGTTGATGATGTGACCAACGTACCAGATAATTGGATGACATCCATTCGGAAGTTCATTCAATTTGGCGAGCTCCTTGTCGACGAGAAAGAGGCTGCCAAAATCCGAAAGAAAGCATGCTAATACTCCATCGTCGAGGGCATTTTGTACCGAAGAGGATTCTCCACTCCCCTATTAAAGTGTCTCGACAACACAGAAGCCCAGTACGCGCTGGCCGAAGTTCATGAAGGGATATTTCGGCAACACCTCGGAGGACATTCCCTCGCGAAGAAAGTCCTTCGAGCAGGTTATTATTGGCCATCAATAAACGCAGACGCAAGGTTGTTCGTTAAGAAGTGCGACAAATGCCAGAGACACGGCGACCTCCACTTAGCTCCTCCAGCAGAGCTGACATCCTTTTCTGCTCCATGGCCCTTCGCTTTGTGGGGCATAGACATCCTTGGACCATTTCTGATGGCTCCTGGACAGGTGAAGTATCTAGCTGTGGCGGTAGACTACTTCACCAAATGAGTAGAAGCAGAAGCACTGGCAAAAATAACCGCGAAGAATTTGATTAAGTTCTTTAAGAGATATATCTTGACGAGGTTCGGGATTCCCGAGGTCATCGTTACCGACAATGGAACTTAGTTTGCTGACCGAGGTTTTCGTAAGACCCTGGAGGATCTCCGAATCAAGCAGCATTTCACCTCGATAGAACACTCCCAAACAAACGGTCAAGCTGAGGCCGCAAATCGGGTCATTCTCCGAGGTCTAAAATGAAGGTTAGATGAAGCAAAAGGAAACTGGGCGGAAGAACTTCCCCGAGTACTCTGGGCATATCGCACAACTCCACATTCGACAACGGGAGAGTCCCCTTTTCGTCTCCCATATGGGACTGAAGCCGTCATTCCCGTCGAGATTGGAGATCTAAGTTGGAGAACTTCATATCCCCAACAAAGCATCAACAACTTTCAAAACCTGAGAGAAGAACTCGACCTCCTCGATGAATGCAGAGAGCTCGCAGCACTCAACTAGGTCGCTATAAAGCAGAAAATCGCAGCAAGATACAACCGCAACGTTGTCCCTAGGGAGTTCGCGCCTGGTGACCTCGTCCTTTGATGAGCTGACGTCAGTTTAAAGAACACCTCGCAAGGAAAGCTTGTGCCCAACTAGGAAGGCCCTTACCGAGTCACCACAAAGACCGGTACTGGCGCCTATAATCTCGAGTCACTACAGGGCCCGACAATTCCAAGAACTTGGAATACAACGAAATTGAAGAAGTACTATAGCTGAAAAACTGATGTATTTGAAACATGCAAGTGTCAAAGCAACAAAGCACATTCAAAGCAACACGAGTATGAAGCACATATTTAAACGACCTCGTGCAGATAGCACGTACGTCGACAAAAAAGCCTCGAGCCCGAGTGCACGAGCATATTCAAACAAGCCTCGCGCCCAAGTGCATGAGCATTCTCAAAACGACCTTGTGCAGATAGCATGTACGCCGTCAAAAAAGTCTCGAGCCCGAGTGCACAAGCATATTCAAACAAGCCTCGCGCCGAAGTGTACGCGCATTTTCAAATGACCTCGTGCTAGATTGCAAGATCATCGTCAAATGACCTTGTGCAGACGGCACGCGCGTTGTTAAACGATGTCACTTTCTGTCTGGCCAACAGAATAGTGAACATCACCAAATGGGTAAACCCTCTCGAATAACGAGGTCCCGAACAAACGACAAGCAAAGTAAAATAAGGTAAACATTTTACTAAGTTAAATTAATTGAACGTTACAACCATGTGTTCCATTACACAACAAAATCAAAAAGGAAACAGACAAATACAAACGAGAAAATCCTAAGACTTGGGAGGAGCAGCCGTGTAACGCCCCAAATTTTTGAAGCGTTAACTCGTCTGTTTTTAGAAAAAAATTGGCCTATATTTTTTTAAAAAATAAAGTTACCGTTAATAACTAGTAAAGCGTTTAACAATCACGGAACTGCTTTATTGTCAATTATAAAAATTTGATTAATAGCAACGACTCTAATTAATCATTAAACTAATTTTAGTCTAATTGAAAATTTAATTTAATTCTAAATCTGGTGAAACTAAATTAATAAATGCCTGTAACTACTCTTCAACTCAACCGAAATGTAATAAAATCCTGAAATTATAAATTATAGGGAAAAATAACCAAGTTTAAATTATCCCAATTGCTTAGCGGGAAAAACACCATGTCCGCAATAAAAAGAAAATACCAAGTTCAATTTGTGCAAAATAAAGTTAACGTTCAGAAGTAGCACATAGCATCTAACACCTATGTACCCACAATTATTCGTCGACAGCACCATCACACATAATGCAAACAAATTATACTTGAGGCTTCTCAAATCCACTTGTACCTAAAAAGTGGTGTAAGGGTCAGTTCACATGACAAGTTATAATAAGCTAAAACATGAAAAATTGCTCAAATACTATTTATAATTTCTCTTTTCACATCTAAATAAAAATAAGTAAGACAAGAATTATCTTAATCAACAACCAATGAGAAAATGCATTTACATCTACACACGAACTTGAAATTAAAATTCCTTTTAGACAAAAGAAAATCTATTCTTTTTTTTTTTTTCCTTTACACTAACTTACAAATAAAATAATCAACTTATCAACACCACAAAAATCAACATGTTCAAGTTAGTATGCATGCCTTATGCAAGACTCTCATGATCGCGATATAGTCATCCCATACCAATGGGGAATTTAATTTAACAACGCCACGAAGGCCTTGACCACAAAGGTCGTCCAAAAATAATAGTTACCTCCCATACCAATGGGGAATCAAGCATATCACCGCCACAAAGGCCTTAAATACAAAGGTCCAAAAAAATAGCTACCTCCCATACCAATGGGGAATTTAATCATACCACCGCCACGAAGGCCCTACGCATGCCGTTCTACATGATGCATGTCATTTAGTCAAGTCAATTCATGCCATGAAAGATAATTCACCAGAAAATCCAATACACATCATATCCAAATAACACATCAATTTTCTTTTACCAAATAATATCGCCATCTCACGGTTTAAAACAACAAGTACGCGTCCATCAAAGAATAACAACAATCAACAATACTCCTATTAATAAAATACACATAAATTGATTTACACTAAATTACAACAACATGAATCAACAAATATTTATATTATTATAATATACAGAGAACTATTGGTCAAACCACCAAAACAAAATATCTAGCTCAATGTATTGATTATTTGCGAAGTAAACCGGACAGCTCAAATAATATCACAGATTGGAAGAAACATGGCACACGTGAATTCAATGGATTCAAATCAAATACCAAGATAAAAGAAATTTCAAACCTGTTCAAAGAATTACGTTAAATCAAAAGAAGGCTTTATGATAATTAATCAATTACCAAACAATAGCAATCAGTACTAATTAAAACAATGTACCAAAAATCAAAGGGAAAGGAAAGAGAATTGAGAAAAATAACAGTATTTAGACAACAACCAATGTTTAGCTCTAACTTGTAGGAGAAAAGCCCTTACCTTGGTCGAAAAAAACCGCAGTGTTTAAGAGAGCAAGGAGGATTTGCCTACAGCACCCGAATTAGGCACCAAACGAGCACAGGAAAAATTAACGGTCACGCAAAGGACAGAATACGATTAGAAAAAAAATGACAATCAATATCAAATAATATTTGGGAATTTTTAAAGCTGAAACGAAGTCAAAAGGAAGCCAAAAGGTTGACCGAAAAACGTCTTACCGAGACAACGGGGTTACGAGGGGTCCAACGTCAACTTCACCGGAACGAGAGAATAGATAATGGTTCCCGAAGATTTCGACGCGAGGAATCCGAAAATGGTGTCTGTTTTTTGAACCGAAAACTGTGGTGGCCGAAAAAAGGAAATTACAGCTCGCCCCACCAAAATAAACGCGACGAACGGAGCTGTGGTAGAACAAACAGAGGCTGGAAACGAATTCTATGGTCGATTTCGAGTGGGTCGATGAAATTTGGAATTTTTTTGTGGTCTAGAGAGTGAGAACAAGAACAGAGAAATTCAAAGTGAGGGTTTGAGGCGCTGCACGCACGAACTGGAAGACGATGAACAGTTACAAAAAAGAACCTGGACGTGACAGAGGGTTAAAACGTGGGCCTGTCTTTCATTTTTTTTTTTAACAATTATCTCTTGAAACCCATTTCTTCACTCTTTTTAAAAAAAAAAATATTGTTTCCAAAATAATATTAATACATGAAGACTAATATTTAATAAAAATTTAAATAATAAAATAATAATACACCATACCAATATACTACATACTAAAACAACATATACTTAAATGAATAAATCACACACTAACATATTAAACACATGTTCAACATAATCATGCATTATCACGCACAATATTATGTATTAACACTCAAGAACCCGTACTCACAAACTAATATAACCAATCACATATCTATTTATATAAGATCAGAGGTTAATATAGGAGGTTTGATTAATAATAATAATAATAATAATAATAATAATAATAATAATAATAATAATAATAATAATAATAAAAAATAGAGGGTGTTACAAGCCGCTTTCGAAGTCAAGGGAAAAGCCACTTCAGAAATCAAAGGAGGAGGCACTTCAGAAGCCGAGGGACAAGCCACTTTGTGAGACGGAGTAGGCATAGTGAGAATGACGTCCTTTGTTTGGCCATCCACAATCGAGCTCCCCTTGACTACCCCATTCGGGGTCATTCCCGTTGTATTAAAGACAACACCCGGATTGAGAAGCCGAATTTGGGCGATGGCATTGCCAAACAGTTCATCCCCAATAGATAGAATTATCCGATCCACCTCTGCCTTCTCGGCCTTCAATTTCTTGATCTCCTCAAAAAGCTTGGAGACTTCCTGGTTCTCCTGGGAGAGAAGTTCATTCTCTGTATGCAATCCCTCCACCTTACACTGGGATTCGAGAACCTCCAACTTCAGGTTCTCCTCAGACTTCTTGAGGTCTTTTATCCTCAGCAAGAGACCCTCTCGCTCTTCAGTCCACTTCTTCTTCTCAGAAGAAAGATCTTCAAGCTTTTTCGACAGCTTTTCCACCTCACCCTTGGCCTTAGTGGTCTCCTTCCTGGCAGACCCCAATTGCGCCTGAAGGTCGACTTCAAGCCCTTCAAGAGACTTAATTTTCGTGTCGAACTCCGACTTGCTCTTGCGAAGGCCAGCGAGCTCGACTTCCAAGTGCCTATTCTTCTCAAAGAGCCACTTGGTAATCACCAAGTCACGCAGCTTCCAGGTCCGAGTCTCAAAAAATGAATCCTCCTTGGCACTCTCAGAGAGTTCATTAAAATAAGCCTCATCAGGGGAAGGAATCAACCCACCGACCTCATCTGCACTCACCACATCGCTGCGGGACCAACCTGGCAGAACCCCACCAGGAGATGGAACCACCTCTTTCCCTTTGCCCGGTTTGCCTCCTATCTTAATAGTCAGCAAAGGAGCCGAGGTCTTTGGTGGAGGAAGAGGCTTTTTCATCTTCTTGGCAGCAGGATCTTCAATGCCTTTGGCAGGAACCCGCTTCATGGTCGAAGACACTTCTTCGACGACACCCTGAACTCGGGCTGGTGCACCCTGATCTCCAACAAGGGAAACCTGAACCTCAACGACGGTCGGAGATGGTCTAGGAGACAGGGTAAAAGTTAGAGCACTATGACTAGAACCTTCCCCAACCTTAGGGGAAGGAGTTTTCTCGACAGAACCTTTCCTCTCCAGACTGGCCAAATACGCCGAAGTCGCCATCGAAGCTGCAAAGGAAAAAATGAGTTAGAAGTATAAGGTGGGAACTATCAACAAATAAATTCCTACAAAATTACCTAAGCACTCATCGGCTTCCTTTTGATCTTTGCATTTGAGAAAGCGATGGGTGTCGATATATCTTTTTTCAGAGACCTCTTCTGCCTTCTTGTTCACATATTTTCGGGGCTCAAGCTTCTCGACAAACCTACGAATTCGTTTCAAACTGTACCGCGCATTATCGTCCAGTTCGTCAAGTTTGTAGGTGAATTCACTCTTCTGATATGAAAAGTGCTTGTTACTCCAGCACTTTTCCTACCAAACATTAACTGTATTCCCATCTTCATCGGGTTCCTCCTCGAAAACACATACATTCTCCTTGGCGACATCACTGACGGCTTCAATCGCGAAGTATCTCGATTTGAAACCGCAGTGAGATTTCGTGAACAGCTCGAAAACTTTACTGTTTTGCTTCAAAGAGACCCATCCTTCTCGCTTCGAAGGGTCCTCCTTGGTCCACAAGGGGGAAAATATGGCAAAAAAGACATCGATCAAAGGTTGAAGTTTCAAATATGGACACAATAACTGAAAACCCCTAATAAACGCCCAAGCATTGGGGTGTAACTGTGAAGGGGCTAATTCGAGATGGTGCAAAACTGCTATCTCGAAGTCAGAAAAAGGCAACCTAAACCCCATATCTTTGAACAAAACCTCATACATTAGAAAAAGCACATCCTCGGAATAGGAGCAGATCAGAGCATCCATGTGAGGTCGACATACCTTCCAATTTTCGAAATTATGAGTTCCGTTCCCAACATCTAAAGAATTTAACAAAAGTTGAAACCCCTCCTTCGATGAGTAGAAAGATCGGGTACATAGTGCATCCTCTGCGACCCAATTGAAATCTTCAGAGCCTGAAGGCAAGTGATAGTCGTCTCTTTGGAGCAACTTCTTTCCCATCTCCGACCTGGCCAAAGCACCGCCAGGAAAATGAGGTCTGTATTTATCTATACTTATCAACCACTCTCCTACTTCTCTTTTGGCGAAGGGCCGTTCGAAAAACTTCTTCAAATTTAAAGATAGACTTTGAATTTCTATGGGATCCATCGGTGAAACTTTCTTACCCTCGTAATCTTCAACAAAAAGCCCCGGAGGAGGATAGACTACTGAAGAAGAATTTTCTTCCCTAGAGCTCGTCAAAGCGAAACTGCCATTTGGCGATGAGCAACCGCTATCGGCATTTTCGCTCCACCTCTCCAGACGATCACCAGAAGAAGAAGAGGAAGTGGAAAACCCAGATACAAAAGAAGAAGACGAAGAGGACGAATCTCTCAGAAGGAACCTTATATTGCTACCCATTTCGAAACAACGAAAGGAAAGTAGAGGAAAGGAAAAAGAGTTACCTGTAAACGATGAAATTTGTAGAGAAACCGAAGAAACACGAACAAACACGAACGCTCGAGAAACGGACGACCGGAGAAGAGAAATGACCACCGTGCACACGAAGAATCGCCGGAGAAGGAGAAGGAAAGACAAGGCAGAAAGAACCTTTTAGAAGCCTTATAAAACGAAGCGAAGAAAAGAGAAACTGAAAGGGGAATAATTATTTATAACCCCCAAATCCAATCGAAACGGCACGACCTTTTCTCTCCTCGCACCGTTGATCGATGACACATCGCGCCTATTTAACCTAGGGGGCACAGAGCAATCATGGCTCGCCTCGAAACAGCGCAGCGCTCCAAATCCCATAGGCGACTGACGCGACAGTTTGAATTTCAAATTTATTGCTCACGTGCCTAGGGATTTGATGGCTTCTCAGTTCTCTTTCCTCAGAACAAACCAACGAGCACCGACATTCCTCTTCAAACAGAAGTCTTGAATATCGACATCGCCAAGAGGCAAAACTCCAACACTTCTACAAGTCACCACCTCGGCACTCAAGCTACCGACTTGGGGGGCAACTGTTCCGGACTGGGCCAATGCCCAATCCAGCAGAGCGCACACCGAAGGCCCAACATCGCGTGCGGTTCGCTACTCCACTTCGGAGCCATGTTGACGTGGCAGATCCAACGGTCCTCGGATCTCCACACCAGTTCATCACAGCCTGACATAAATCCGACGGCACCCCGGGTCTCGCGGGAGCGGTTATCTCTCGATAACCGTCTCCGAGCACTATATAAGGGATCTCCGTCACGATCCAGGTACTATTTCATTCACATTTCCTGTTTACCTCACCTCCTACCTAAACTGAATTAGGCATCGGAGTCTCTACAGGTACACCACCCCCCGTGCAGTCGTCAACCACTGCGAGCACCACCGCACCGCCACACTCCGGGCGTCCTCTGAGTTCTAGTTCAGAACAAATCACATATCAAAATTTATAAATGTCTTTATTACTTATAATTTTACTATTTTTTTTATCACATAACAATTTTATAAATATCATAATTATTTGTAAATGGTTATTTTACTCTTCAGTCCTGACGAAAAAATATTACATGTTGCTTACTCTTACTTTTTCAATTTTTTAGAACTAAAACAACTAATTATATTTGTCACAATGTATAACTTTAATTTTATAAACAAGTGAGTTTTAAAAATATGTAAAAACGAAGTGACCCGTGCGTATGCACGGGTATTTGGCTAGTTATTTTTAATTGCATTCTTTTGTTTTTGTTTTTGTTTTTGTTTTTTTATAGTTTTGTCTAGAGTGGGTGGGTCTCGGTCCTTTCTGTTTTTATTTTGCTGCCAAAGTTTTTTTTATTTAATTATTATTTTAATTTTGTTTTATAAGACTATTCTAAACAAAGTGAATATATATATAAAAAATAACGAATGAATGAATGATTTATACTAATGAGTTTTTTTTATGAAAATTAGGCATGCACAAACATCACAATAGGGAAAGGCATCTCAGCTATGCTGGCACCCCAGACCCTACCAATCATCTGCAGCACACCATATATTATTAATAAGAAGAAAAAAAGAGAACAAAAGACATGGGGGGACTAGGCCAAAACCTATGACAAGAGGAACTTATTTAAATCTGAAACAAGGAAGACTACCTTATTACGGAAGAAGTCTTTCCTAATAAAATCTAGGAGTGAATCCCACCAAGTAAAACTAGAACTACTAGCCCCAAAAGCTGCTAGCTTATTAACACAATGATTGTCTTCCCTATAAATATGAGAACAAAAAAATCTTAAACTATCAGCTAACTGAGCACAATAATTCCATCTGCTTCTAATCTCCCAAGGAACTAAATGAGGAGATTTGAAAGCCTCAACTGTTAGGAGTGAATCACACTCAAACTAGATATTACTCCAGCCTTTCTGAGAAGCTAACTCAATAGCAAGCATAACTGCACAAAGCTCAGCGACAAAAGCCGAAGTGATGCCAATATATGACGAAATACAACCCAAGAGAGCACCACTAGAGTCACGAAACAGACCCCCACAACCTGCATGACTTGGAGAACCCCTAACAGAGCCATCAGTGTTATATTTTAGCCAACCACAATTAATCCACTTGTGTGATGCAGGGGACCTTAGGCGGATGACCAGAAATTGAGAAAGCCTTCAAAATCTTAAACTCAGCTATGGAGGAAGACATGAGACTCTTGGACAAATTACCAGCTAAAGAAGTATTAGAGAGAATCAAATGAGTTGTCGTCCTAAAGCTAACCGTAGCATTATGAAACAACTTCTGATTTCTACAAAACCAGATAGCCCACAAGGTGTTTAAAATAGAAGCCAGATAAACATCCTTTAACCGAGAGCTGACTTTCTTATCACAAATTGAGAAAAGAGAGCTAATAGAGGAGTAGTCAATAGAGCAATTCAAAATTCCTTGAAGCCAAATCCAAAGTCTCACCGCTAGGCTACAAGAGAGAAATAAGTAAGGTGAACTTTCCTCATTAGCACAACAATTGCAGCACATAGAGACAATAAAGCAACCACGAGAGCGCATGTTGTCATCTGTTGGGACTTTGTTATGCAACAGGCGCCGGGCTAGAAATGATCTAGAAGGAGGAATAGCTGATGACCAAATTAATTTAGCCCAATGAATATGCTGACCTGGAGGATGAAGATAAGAATAAGCATCTTTAAAGGTGAGATTTCCTGATTCTGATTCAGACCAAACTCGTTCATCAACTTGTGTAGAGAGAGGGATCAGAACATCCCTTATAGAGCTAACCAGAGCCGGGAACTTGTCAATGAAAGAATGAGGAAAACACCACTGCTTATCAACAATAAAATCACTGACCTTGGCCTTCGGTCTATCATGATATTGATCTGGAATGTTAAGAATCTACAAAATTGGGACATCTAACCATGTATCTTTCCAGAAATTAATGGAAGAACCATCCCCTAAAACCTAAACAAAGTGATCTGAAACAGTGACCAAATGATTTTGCAAGGCAGGAAAAATAGAAGAACGAATATAATACTTCAAAGGTCTGTTATTTCTTATAAAATGAGCTCTAAGAAAGACAGCCCTATCCCTCGAAGAATAAAGAAGCTCCCAGCTAAGTTTTAACATGGAAGCCCTGTTAATGGATTTAATGGATCTCAAACCAAGACCTCCTTCAGTAGTAGGAGAGCAAACTTTCTTCCAAGCCACGGTAACCAACTTCCTACAATCAACATCCCCAGACCAAACAAGGTTCCTGATCCAAGTATCCACAGTGTTCAATAAAGAGACTGGCCAAGAGTAGATATGGAAACTATAAGAAATCATTCCAGTAATAACCGAGTTCACAAGCTGAACATGCCCCATTATTGAGAGTAAAGAACCCTTCCAAGAAGACAATTTGGCCCTGATCTTATCAACAATAGGTTGTAGATGCACCCTCCTAGGTTTTCCTTTAAAGATAGGAACACCAAGATAGGTGAAAGGCATAATCCCAGGACCAAAACCAAGAATATCGGCAAGAGCTGCAATTCTAGAATGATGCAAAGAACTAGTATAAAATTTGCATTTGTCGATACCAAGAACTTGACCAGAAATCCCACCATACTCTTTGAAAAAAAATTCATAAGGGCTACTAAATTACGCTTTGTTCCCTTACAAAAAACCAAAATATCATCCGCATATAAAACGTGGTTAGGAGTCTGAAAACCTCTAGGAGTTGCCATAGGAATCAAAATTTTGGAATTAACCAAGTATGAAATACCTCTGCTTAACACATCCTCAGTCAGACAAAAAAGAAGAGGAGATAATGGGTCCCCTTGCCTAAACCCTCTTTTACAAGGGATGTAGCCAACTGATTTACCGTTAAACGCAAAAGATAATCTAGCATAGTCCAAAATAGTCTCAATCCAAGAGCAAAAAGTTGCATTAAAACCAAAGGCTTTAAGAACCCGCAAAAGGAATTTCCAATCCAAGTGTCAAAAGCCTTCTTGATGTCAAATTTTAAAGCAATGTTTCCGCCAAAGGATTTAACATCCAACATATTAACAGCTTCAGAAGCAATGCAGATGCAATCATAGATGTGTCGCCCTTTGATAAAATCCCTTTACTGGCTAGAGATAATTTTAAGAGCGATTAAGGCTAAACTATCAGCAAGAATTTTTGTAATGATCTTAAACTGAAAGTTTGCCAAGGCAATAGGACGATAGTTCTCCACCCTGTCAGCACCTAATAACTTAGGAATGAGAGCCACCAGATTAGAGTTAAGACAAGGCAACAACCAATTCTGAGTAAAGAATTGAATAACTAAATTGAAGACATCAATACCAATGACCTCCCAAAAGGCTTGGTAAAAAGAACCACCAAAGCCATCCGGACCAGGAGCCCCATAAGCATAAAGAGAAAAAACAACACCCTTAACTTCGTCCATAGTAGGGAAATTAGTGAGCATTGCATTATCACCAGACGTTACCAACGAAGGAACCACTCTATCAATTAAATCCTTAGTGACACAAACATTATCCGTAGCATATAAGGAAGAATAAAATTGCAGAACATGTTCCTCGATCTCAGCAGCATTATCAAGAATTCGTTGAGAATTAACATTTGTTTAGAAGAGTTTCTGATTTTAGCAACTTTGTGGAAGAAAGCAGTGTTGCGGTCCCCATCACAGAACCGATTGATTCTAGATTTTTCCTTCCAATAAGTTTCCTCATAAGCAAGGACTTGCTGCAGCTCCACTTGAACAGGCAACTCTTCAACATGAAGCTCATCAGAATAGCCAAAATCATTAATCTGTTTTTGGATATTGTTAACAGCCTCCATAGCTTTGTCCATCTGCTAGTGAATATTCCCAAAGACCTCTCTAATCCAATGTTGAAAAGCAGCTTTTGTCGCCTTGTGTTTTTGCTTTAGAACAAACATTGGGCAACCATCAAAAGATTGGGCCCAAGTCTCTTTCACCGATCTGGCACAATCTGGATGATCAACCCACATTTTTTGAAATCTAAAAGAAGGCTTGAAATTCTGAGAACCTCTCTTAAGAAGCATGAGAAGGGGAAAATGGTCAGAATGGCTTCTAGTTAATGTACATCATGTTGTACTATCCCAAAAATTAAGCCAAGCATCATTGCATATTGATCTATCAAGCCGTTTCTCAGTATGGAGGCTACCAATTCTACCATTAGACCAAGTGAAATCCACACCTTTAGTCTGAATATGTGTTAGTTGATTTGAATTGGTCCAACTATTGAAGTCATCACAAGAAATACGATTAGGGAGACCTCCACCTTTCTGCTCATAAGCACCCAAAATAGCATTGAGGTCCCCAATAAATAACCAAGGGGCTGCATTAGCAGCCTGTAAAGAGGATATCTCCAACCAAAGTTGCTTCCTCCGTAAATAAGAAGTAGAAGCTTAAATCGCAGAAATAAACACTGACTAATTATCAACTAAAATAGAGAACGAACACTCTGAGATGAAGAAGAGATCACCACAGGAGAGGAAGAAATCTCATAAACACACCAAAGATTAGGGAGAAGAGGACGCCTGTTGTTTAAGAGAAAAGGCTTCATACGTAAATCATTCCAATACCTGGAAGGAAACTTAGCCAAAGAGATCCAAAGTTCTAAGACTAGGATAAAATTTGGCTCATGCAAAACACAAAGTTTCTTCAAATGGAGCCGAGTATCATCATTAGCTAGGCCCTTAGCATTCCAATACAAGATTTTCATCAAGCAAGAGTTTTAGAACTACCCTTGTATCGGGTAGTATAACCTTCCGCTCTGAGAGTATGTTTCTTCCTTTGCCTGTTTCTCTTTTTCTACGATTTAGAAAGCACATGAGTAAATTCATCATTACCTTCTACATCTTGAACCTGATTTGCAACAGTAGCGTCACTATCTTCAGTGTCTTCATCTGATTCTTCAGAAGCACCGCCCCAAAACTTTCCCAAGCACTTGATATCCGAAGCAACTACTGGGTTAGCTTGGCCATCAGCTACAACAGAGCCACTTAAATTATCAGCAGCTTGATCAATGAAAGCTTGATCATCCTTATGCAGAACTGCAGGGATAGGCCTAGAGGTCACAGCAATAGAGGCAACCTTAGGAACACCAGTTACATGTTAGACTGGAGCCGAGACAGTTTTCTGCGCCAAGTTACAGAGTTGAGGACCCTGCACTGGAACAGAATTAGCAGCCTGCAAATGAGTGCCATGGTGAGCAGAATTACCCGAGGTAGCCACATCATGCTCTCCCTCAATAATAGGATTATCTTCATGGTTTATACTAATGAGTAAAAATAGTGCGTGACAAAAATAAAAAACACTTAAAGTTATTTGTTGTTTAAATTAAAGTAGATTATTAATTTTTTTTCTTTCATATTAATGTTAAAGATTTATACTGTCTCTTAAGTAAACAATAAATATTCTTAAACAAATCAATTTTTTTTATACTAATCAAATATTTTTGAAACAATGAACTTAATAAGATTCAATGCCTTACGATCACATGTATTTTCCTAAAGTCATATATTTTTCATAACTGAAACTTTTTTTTGACAAAACTGAAACTAATTATTGAATATCAAATATTTTTACATAATTAATCAAATGAGACAAAGTTCAAATATAAACAATTAAATATAATAAATCAAATATATTAAACAGTTAATTAATTCAAAACAATCTCTCTTTTTAAAAAATGGTTAATTGAGATGCGACACCTTGTTAACTCTTGGTCTTTAAGGAAACTTGAGTTATGAGAGCTTGGTGATCCAAAATTTTTTAAAAAATAATAAAATAAAAAGAAAGAATTAGTTGTGATGTAACATCTTGTTGATCCTTATTCAGGAAACCTTAGTTACGACAAATTGGTGATCTTGAACTTTTTTTATCAAATTATAATTTCAGACAAAAATAAAATCAACCAACCCACAAAATGTATTTTTAGAAGAATTACGTGACATTTGAGTTTCTTAATACGCCGTAAGATACGTAGCAGGAATCCACTCCCGTTAAGTCAAATTTAATTTTCAATAATTCAATCTTTTTGCAAATATCCATTTTTCTTCCAAATAATATAATTTTTAATTATGGGGTAAACAAATATTCTGAGAATTTATAAGTAATTTGCATAATTAAATTAAGGTAACTGTTTTGTTTTAGGACGGGTGTATTAGGGAATTATGTTTTCATCATTCCTTAATCCTTATGCATAAACGACTGGTTTTTGCAAATCATTTTTGTCAAAAAGGTATTTTTTCTCTCAAAGTTTCCCAAACTTAATAAACTTTGGTGGAGACTCCCAAAAATTGAAACCTAAGCCCGTCTTTTCCACGATTCTAGTCGTAACATAATCCAAACGATGTTCTTGGGATCTTTCTCTAATCATAATTGGGCTAATTTACCTGCATGGTGTAATTCAGACAAAAAATTACCAAACTACTGTAAGTTGAAAAGAAATTACCAAAATGGGGTAAGTCGTATCCAGTGTGTACGACTTCACTTTTCCATTGCACTAAAGTCGTATATATAGTATACGACTTCGCTTTTCTAATTATTTTTAAAAAAATAGTGAAGTCGTACATGGGGTTGGAGACTTCCGAATTTTTTTTTTGGCAAAGTCGTATAACTTATGTACGACTTTGCATGCGCAATTTTTTTTTATACGTAAAATGGAAGTCGTACACCACATGTACGACTTTGCTTTTAAAAAAAATTTAACCCCTACTCAGGAGGATACATGCCACAATATTTGTTCCATAACATCCCATCTAGTTCCAACGTTTTTGAATCGGGTCCTTCAATGTTTAGAACTACTTTTGACACACCATTTTTAGCGCAACACCAAACACCAATGGAAGATTATTGTCCAACCATATCATTTGGTGATGACAGTGGCGAAAATGATGGTCATAATCATGATAATCGCGGTGGTGATGACCAAGAGAATAAACCCGTACCTATACCATCTAGACAAAGGAACGTACGTGGTCGTGTTAGGAGAAGAGGTGCCTAACCAGAAGATGTAGATCAACCTCGCAGAGTTCAACCGACACGTAATAGACGACGACCTCATTGTGGGATATCATCCCGCCATTAGGCTTAGGCTTTTAATGTAGAGAAATGATGTATTAATCAATACATATTTTGATCTTTCATTATTCAAGTGGCAGTTGTTTACATTCCTATTTTATAAGTCTCTAAAAGAATTAACCTTAAGTAGGGGATACATTTTTTTTAAAGCAAAGTCGTACATGTGGTGTACGACTTCCACTTTACGTATAAAAAAAATATACAAAGTCGTACATGGGGTATACGACTTTGCCCAAAAAAAATAATTCAGAAGTCTCCAACCCCATGTACGACTTTACTATTTTTTAAATAAAAAAAATAGAAAAGTGAAGTCGTATACTGTATATACGACTTTAGTACAATGGAAAAGTGAAGTCGTACATACTGGATATGACTTACCCCATTCTGATAATTTCGTTTCAACTTACACTAGTTTGGTAATTTTTTGTCTGAATTACACCATGCAGGTAAATTAGCCTCATAATTGTACGGAAACCTCAAATTAATGCTAATTAGAGCGAGAGTTGAAAGCTTTGGAAGACGCAACCCAATGCCCTATGGGGGACACTAACCTTGGTATGATTTGTATAGTGACCCACATCCACTACTAGAATGTTGGATTTTAGCTTCAAACTCGTAGTGTAGGCCACGACGCCGACGCTAATAGCGTCGGCCTAGCGTCGGCTTTTCCGACGCTAAATGCCCAGTTCTATTTCTAATTATTTTATAATAGGTTGCGTCGGGATAGCGTCGGCCTAGCCGACGCTATTTGAAGTAGTTTTTTTTTACCGTCAGTTGGCCGAAGCTAAAACGTTTCACCCTTTTTTTATCCATTCTGCCCTCCCTTTTTTGTTACCCGTACGCTCCCCTCCAACTCCTTTCTGTTTTATTTAATTTCTTTTAATTGAAAAAACTTGTCAAAATCTAACCTGACACTCATTCTTCTCTCCAATTGAAAAAACCTAACCTGTAAAACTCATGCGACCTCTTTTTCTCTGCGACAACACCGCCACGGCCTCTGCAACATCACCACTGCCGCTGCAACATCAGCACCACCGCACTGCTCTTTCGTCCGCCCGAAACTCAGGCGCTAGGTTTTCCCTGTAGTGTTCGTCCATCCGGATCGATCTCAGCTACTCCTTCCTTCGCTCGAAACTCAGCGTTGGATTTAATGGACTTTTTGTGTTTGTTCCCAAGTAAAGTATCTTACCCCTCTGTTTCTTTTTATTTTGCTTTGTCCCATAATCCATGAAAGTCTGAATAAGCAGGAGAAAAAAATTAAAAAAAGAGAATGTTTTGATTTATTCTGACCAGGAGATTGTTAAATATCAGTAATTAGATGTCTTCATAGTTCATACTTCTAGTGAGTTTTTGATTTATTGTTTGCGTTTGACCTCTTGGCCCTCACAGATACGACATAGAAGAATCTGTATATTTGACAACAAGAGCTGAAAAGGGAAGTGGAGATTTGTATGTAGATGAACAACAGCAAAAGATTAAAAAGATGGTGGATATGCCTCAACGACAACAGCGGCGATTTCATGTCTGAAACCCCTGCGGTTAGAAACGACAACAATGTTCTTCTCACCAGGTTTGTTTCTCGCGCTCAGCTATTTTATTCTGACCCTTTTGCATTCTTGGTTAACCATTTTTATTATTTTGCTCTATTTTCCTCCTCTTTATGAAACCCCCTTAAGTTTTACAACATAGCTTTCACTGTAGCTCAAGTTTCTGCTAATTAATTAGCCTAAGATTCACCCAACGCACATGGACAAATGCCAAAGGCTAAATAACTTCATGTCTGTATTTTTCTCCAGTATACTTTACATTTTTTAAGTTCGTTTCTGTTCATGTATGACAAAATCTATTCAAAAGAATTAACAAGGATAATCAAATCAAAAGAATTAAAAAGCATCCTGAGACACTCAGCCATAAAAAGTAGGAATAAAAAACAAGAAATTAATTGGAACACATAAACAAACTTACTGCTTTGGAGCTTCCAAACTTACATGCTTTATTCTGATTCAAGTGAAACCCCATTTTTTACGGGTTCTTGTAAATTTCACTGAGTTTGGGTTGTATCCCATCATTGCTGGCCATGCGTGTGTGTGTGTTATCTTGATTTGTGGGTTTCTTACTGTTACTATGATTTGTGATTGATGCTAAGTTCGTCATACCTAGTGGGAGATTATGATTGGTTGTTTGATCTTGTTACTCTGTTATCTGTTCAGAAAAAAAAGCAAGCTACTTTGCAAAGAATTATAAGAAGACAAGTGATCGTCTTAAAGAGGGCTTTGGTCGATTTTGTTGCAAGTTGCATTTTTGGTTTAAGTAAATCCTTTGGCAACTGTTCAACCACTCTCTGAGGTACATCTTTAAATGACGTATATTTTGTGTGTGTTTCATTTTTTGCAACGATAAAGTAACTGCAAGGTCAATAGTATATTTATTTGTGAATAGAATTATTATCTAAGTCAAACAACTTTAGTAAAGTGAAAAAACTTGTGTGGATTTAAAGAAATCTGAGCTACTTTAGTAGAGTGAAAACACTATTATGGACTCAAAAGAATTTAAGTGTTAAAGAATTTAATTGTCAAAATAATATCATTATAAAATATAGATGAATTTGTTTGCACACTAATGGCGATATGTAGAAAATGTTGAATTTCTGTGATTATGTATGACTTGGGTACAAATTTTCTGTCACCTATATGTGATCTGAAAATTGTGGGGAAAAAGCAACAAATACATAGGTGCTTATGTTGTTTGTGACTACTTGCTTGGCCAAAGCTACTGTGCTCTTGCTTAATCAAAACTAAATTGACAGAATTGGTTTACTTGTTAAAATATCTCTTGATTCAGCAACATTACATCAAATAGAATGAATGTTGTTTTTGTAATTTAAATGTATGTTGAATCAGTCAGTGGCAAAATAAGGATAACATAATATTTATCTTAGAAAAGTGTAGCATCTACGGCTAAACTTTGGATAATTCTATAATACACTAAGGTTGCGGCCATGTTTTTGTATTTGTGTTTACATAACTTATTTAGTGGCTGATAATGTTACGTGTTTTCCTTATAGAAAATGGAACGTAGTTGGATGTATAACAGGGTAAATGCCGATAAGTTTGGCTTGAAAGACGAGTTTATTAGGGGTGTTCGAAATTTTGTGAAGAGGGTTATGAAACGACCCGACTATATATCCGAGGGAGGGATAAGGTGTCCGTGTGAAATGTGCAAGTGCATGAATATAACGACTCCAATCAGGGTTAGATTGCACTTGTACAAGTTTGGATTTCAACCAAACTACTGGATCTGGACTGAACACGGAGAAGTGGAGTCAAATATTGATACAAGGGCTTATTCGAACAGTAGCGGGTCTATGAATTATGACGATAAATTTGATGCAACGAATCAGATGGTGTATGATGCTTTTAGGCCTTCTGTAGATGTCCCTCATGTGAATGTTAACATTGGAAACGAGACATTGACGGAGGAGGAGTTGCCCAACACAGATGCATAACAGTTTTATGACAAGTTGATCTCTGCCAACCAGCCCATCTACGAGGGAGCTGTTGTTTCTAGATTATCGATATCAGTTGAGCTTTTGGCAGTTAGGTCTAACTATCATGTTCCACAAAAAGGTATAGATTTTGTTGCACGAATGCTTAATGATGTATGTCCAATTAAGGGCTGCTTGCCCAAGAACAATTACCAAGCAACACAATTGGTGTCTAAGTTAGGGTTGGAGGCTAGAAAGATTGATTGTTGTGTGGAGGGCTGTATGTTATATTACAAAGATGATAGCAACTTATCCGAGTGCAAATTTTGTGGGTCTGCTAGGTACATTCCTCGTAGGATTGGGATTGGAAGGTTCAAAGATGTCCCAAGGAAGAGAATTTTCTATTTTCCAATCATTCCTAGATTACAAAGACTGTATGCATCAATCGAATCAGCGGCCGAAATGAGATGGCATCATGAGAATAAAAAGAGTTCGAATGTTCTTCGCCATCCATCCGATGGTAAAGCATGGAAATACTTCGATGAGATATATCTAGACTTTGCTAGCGAGCCCAGAAATGTTAGGTTGGGTCTATGTGCCGATGGGTTTACACCTTACGCCCAATCATCGGCTACTCCATATTCATGTTGGCCGATAATAGTTACCCCCTACAATCTCCCCCCTGAGATGTGCATGACCAAACCGTACATGTTTTTGACTTGTTCGTACCCGGATCTTCTAACCCCAAAGCAAAGATAGATGTCTACTTGCAGCCGTTGATTGATGATCTGCAACTGTTGTGGTCCAATGGCTTTTTGACGTATGATATATCCAAAAAACAAAACTTCATTATGAGGGCGTGTTTGATGTGGACAATTAATCATTTTCCGGCCTATGGTATGTTGTCTGGATGGGGGACACAAGGTAAATTGGCATGCCCTCATTGTATGGAAGACACAAAAGCTTTCACTTTGAAATATGGTGGGAAGAATTCATGGTTTGATTGTCATCGTCGGTTCTTGCCAGCGGATCACACTTTCAGAAGAAGTAAAAGGGCCTTTACAAGAAACAGGGCTGAGAAAGACAGTCCTTACATTTACACAGGGCACGATGTATGGGAGGTGGTTAGTAGTCTTCCAAAAGTGACTGAAATTAGTTGGGTTGGAAAATTGCCGGGGTATGGAGTTTGTCATAATTGGACTAAACGAAGTATATTTTGGGATCTTCCCTACTGGAAAGACAACTTGTTAAGGCATAACCTCGATGTGATGCACATAGAGAAGAATTTCTTCGATAATGTATTTAACACTGTCATGAATGATAAAGACAGGGCAAAGGATAATGAAAAGGCGAGAAATGACTTATCTATGTTTTGTGCACGTGAGGACTTGGAGATGCAAGTCTTACCCAACGGAAAGATGGGAAAGCCAAAGGCAAGATACACTTTGACATCATCAGAAGCGAAGTTGGTGTGTGAATGGATTAAGGAATTGAAAATGCCAGATGGCTATGCTCTAAACCTAGCTAGGTGTGCCAATGTCCGAAAGAGTACAATGCATGGGATGAAGAGCCATGACTGCCATGTTTTCATGGAGTGTTTACTCCCAATTGCATTTCGTTCTTTGCCAGATTTTGTTTGGAAACCATTAACGGAGCTAAGTCGATTCTTCAAGGATCTTTGTTGCAATACGTTGAGGATGGAAGACATAGTTAAGTTGAATGAGAACATACTTGTTATCATATGCAAGCTAGAAAGGATTTTTCCACCGGGATTCTTTGACTCAATGGAGCATCTTCCAATCCATCTTCCCTATGAAGCAATGCTAGGTGGTCCAGTACAATATCGGTGGATGTATCCATTTGAAAGGTAACCAACCTAGGAGATTATCTTAACTAACTACATGTTTTATTATAACTTCATAGACGTTGGATGATTGAATGTGCAGATTAATGGGTGTCTCAAAGCGGGCAGTGACAAATAAGGCTAGGGTTGAAGGTTCCATATGTGCCGACTACATACACCACGAGACAATTTATTTTTGTTCTCACTATTTCAAATCTTTCAGTTTGTTTCCAAACACAAGTTTAGGAAATGGTCCTCGTTCCGTACATGAGGGCGTTCAACCAACGTTGTCTGTCCTGCACAACTGTGGTCGACAAAGTGGGAAGCCTGAAGAATATTGGCTAACGGATCAGGAATGGAAATCTGCTCATGTACATGTCTTGATTAATTGCGATGAGATTAAACCATATCTTGAGTAAGTATCTGTAGTAACACATCATTCATGATCTTGATGCATGTTATAACATAGATTTACTTATGGATTGTGTGATCGATGTCAGCATATTCTTGGAAAATCACTCCATCAATGAAGATCACGCGTCGGGACGTATATATGCAGAATTTCCCCTATGGCTGAAGGCATATGTAAGTGTAGTTCCCACAAATCACATATTTTTTACAATCACACTCTATAAGCTTATGTGTATTATCTTCTATATAGGTGCATGATGAGGTGAATGGTGTGACAAACAAATACATAAGGGCACTATCTTGGGGTCCTGCATCAAAGGCAACATCATGGAACATGTATTTTGTCAGTGGGTACAAGTTTCACACCGAGGCATGGAGCAATGGTAAAAAAACTATCAATTGCGGGGTGCATGTGATGGGTCTTACAGAAGGAGGAGAAGATGATTTTTACGGCATCATCCAACATATATTTGAACTAGAATACCATGATCTGAGCGAAAAGATAACATTATTTTATTGCGAATGGTTTGACCCAACACTGAATAGAGGCACAAAGGTTCATCCACAATATAAAATTGTGGATATTAAAATGAATAGGCGTTATCCTCGTTATGATCCATTCATCCTTGCGCAAAAAGCAAGACAAGTGTATTATATCCCCTATCTAGAAACTTGTAGAGACATGCATGGATGGTGTGCGGCAATTACCACAAAACCAAGGGGTCGTGTGGAGATTGATGACATGGAGGATGAAATGCCTTATCAGTCTGATCAGATGTCACCCGTTCTACCCATTGCGGAAGTTGAATTGATACATGGTTTAGGTGACAACACACAAGTAGATGTGTGCGAAGATGGTCAATCAGAAGAGGAAGAGGAAGAGGAAGAGGAAGCAGAAGCAGAAGCAGAAGAGGAAGATGACGAGGAAGAGGAAGGCACATATGAGGATGACGATGAGGATAATGTCGACGAATAACTTATTTTATAAAGATGTTTTTGGGGGTTTTCTAATGTGGGTGTTTTATGTATGTGTCCTAAGATTGAATTTTGGTGTTTGAAGATGTATTTTTAAATAGGCCTTAAACCTTTTTTCCATTCCATGCAATTTATAAACTGATAGTGTACTACATATATTTCTGCTCTTGTGTGCTGCACTAGAAAAGATAAGTTGATTCTGTTATGCAATCTTCAGAATTTGTTTATAACTTGTTCTGCATTTGTTTTGCTATTATGTTCTGTTTATATATGTTCTGTTGCTGCACTGCATCTGTTTGTAACATTCGGATGATGTCTGCAGACTATATGTGGTATGTAATTCTTTCTGTCAATATAGCAACATAAATATGATATAGGATTTATTGCATATCTCACCATACTGCATTTGTTTATAACTTAGTCTTCTAAGTTGTTTTAAATTTTGTGATTAATGAAATGCTTGATTATATTTAATTTTGTGACAGCAGATGAATATCAGAGGTCGTGGCAATAAGGGAAAGGCTCTTGCTAATAGTGGTCGATCGAGACTTTTACGACCAGGCCAGCTTCCAGCAGAGCGTGATCGCTTGCGTCGCCTAATTAGTGCGCCCACACCGCCGGCTCGTGCGCCCACACCACCAGCCCAGGCACCCACACGACCAGCTCGGGCACCCACACCACCAACCCATGTGGCCCCACCACCAGCCCATGCTAGCAACCCAAGGTCACACCGATCGTCTCCACCACCTTCCCAACCGATAACATCACCGATACAGACCTCTACCCCTGAGGCCTTCACATTTGTTCTAACTCCAGGTAGAGGCCTTCCACATATGGGTGCACAGGCTCAGGCAGAGGAAGAGGTTCAGGCAGAGGAGGAGGTCCATAGAGACCACCACCACCAGGAGGTGGACGGGGACGAGGACCACCACCACGAGGAGGACGGGGAAGGGGAGGGGAACCCTCCTCCTTACGTGCCAGAGAGAGACTCTGATGGCAAGATCATCATAAGACCTCATGGTCGAGGGTAAATTACAATTAGTAATCAGCTTCTTTTATTTTCAAGTGATTAAGTACTCCATAATTGTTTTATGTGCTTTTTTATTTTATGCTTTATGAATCTCTTGAAGGGCAATTGTGCACCACTTGGTGTTGGTAAGCAATGCAGTTGCGATGCAAGCAAAGTTATTTGTATTTTGTTCTTAGTATTTGTATAGATCCAGTAACATGGTTGTTCAAGTTTCTATTGAAACATGTTACAAGTTGAGAATATTGCTATTAATTTCCTCTCCTCCACCTCAACTGCTATGTCCTATAATTAATGTAGATGTAAGGATTGATTATGATGCAAAATGGATATGTATCATCCATTATGTGGTGCTCATACGATGCGCAGAGAATTCTAATTAAGATGTAATTCATAAATAGAACTTTTAGGTTGTTCAAGCAATCTGTCAAGATATTGGTTCTCTATTTTGTTACTTTCTGAAATTTACTTTATTTATACTGCTTTTCCTCCTCTTATGTTATCTAGTTATATGCTGGTTTTTCTTTACACACTTCATTTGATTTTTTTAATTGTACTTCTGATATTTTGTAGGTTAGCTCCTTGCAAGGAGGTCGCTGATGCCATTAGGAGAGCAATACATGCATACGCTTCGAGGTGCTTACTATTGCTGGAGTGAGACACCTCAGGAGGTGAAAGACCATTGGTGGAAATTATTTCTGGCAAGTATAATATTTTGTGTGTTGGCAGTAACTTATTTTTAATTTATATCAACATAATGAAAGATTACTTTTATCATCATCATCATCATCATTATTATTATTATTATTAGTACATATTATCATTTTTTTTGCAGAAGAATGTGTTGTTTCAGCCTTATCCCGAGAATCAAATTCGTCACTTGTTTAACCAGAGAGGCGCAAAGCGTCTTGCGGATATGCTCACGAAGGTGAGGAAGAAGGGGACCCGACCCAGCTGGATGGGTGAAAAAGCTTATGCCGGTATTGTTTCCCACTGGAGAGGTACAACCTTCAAAAACCTCTCCGCCCAAAACAAGACCAACCGGGCTTCGACTAGAGGCGGAGCAGTCCACACCTCAGGCCGCAAGGCTCATCTTGACATGGCACTTGAGATCGTAAGTATTAATTTCACATTTATTGTTTGGTTCATCATAATAGGTCATATATATCTTTAAACACTTGTTCACTTTATTTCAGGCTAGGAAGCTTGGACGAGATTTGCATCCTGACGAGCTCTTCATAAAAACCCACAAGAGGAAGAAGACTGATGAGTGGGTTGATCACAGGGCTGGGACAACTTATGTATGATATTGGTTGTATACATTTTTTGTCATTAATTTTAATGTGTTTTTCCTATTAATCAGGAACATTATCATCGAAGTTTGAGCCAGATACAGACGCAGATTGATGAGATTAGCGGCGATGGGGTGCAGGAGGTGGATGCGGCGACAAGGCTCCAATTGTGGCAAGAGTCCGTCGGGGGTCGTTCTCGGGGACGAGTTTACGGCACAGCGGATTTGTCCGCCAACCTCCGACGTGGGGCAACATCGTTTACTCATGAGTTCCAAACATCTACTGCGATCGAGATAGAAAGGGCAGCGAGACTTAGAGCTGAGGAGGCAGCAACTAGAGCCATGGAGGTTGCTAAAGAGGCTCAAGAGCGCGTGAAGACTTTGGAGAATGATATGCAGACTATTTTGGCGCAATTCCAGGAGCGCATGCAGGCTCTGGAGCGGCAATCAGCCGGTGTGTCCAGCTCTGCGAGTCGTCCGAGTCTGCATCCTCACTACGATGATGATTTGGATGATCAGTCGCTAGATGGGGACGATTGATTTAGTTTCAGATTTTTCATCCTATTTTGTGTAGTTGGTAGTATTTTGGATGAAAAATCAGTATATGGTAGTATTTTTCATCCTATTTTGTGTAGTTTGCAGTATTTTGGATGAAAAATCAGTATTTGGTAGTATTTTTAATTGCCAGTATTTTTCATCCTATTTTGTGCAGTATTTCAGTTTGTTTTAGGTTTTTTATCCTATGTTGTACTACATTTTGGATGATTTTCAGTACTTAAGTTTGTTTATAATCTATAATTTTACTATAATACATTTTGTACTTGACCGAGTTTCATTGTGGTTTTGATTCATATTGCGTTGTTGGTCGAGTTGATAGTTTGATATTGGATTGCTGGTTTTCAATAGCAGGTTGAAGATTATTAGTTGTTAATTGGTTGATCCCAAAAACAGGCAGTAGCAGCCAATACTGCACAACGTAGTGTAGGCCCAGTCGACGCTAATTATAGCATAGGTTTAGCAAGAAATGTCACAGATTTAGCGTCGGCCAAACCGACGCTAATGTTAATGTCGGTCCTTTACATCACTGAATTTAGCGTCCACTTAGAGTAGGCCTGGCCGACGCTAATTAGTGTCGGATGAGAAAAAGCTGATGCTAAAGGTTAGCTTCGACAGTTTAAGTGTCGGCCTCGACACCGACGCTAATCCGACGCTAATCATGATTTAGCGTCGGGTTTTTTCAATTAGCGTCGGCTTTTAGCCTACGCTAACGAGCAACATTCTAGTAGTGATCCTATGATTGACACGAAATATCAGAGGCGGATTGCAATTCTCTTGGAGAAGTTAGTGCCTGTTTGGTTTCCCGTTGGAAACCTCTTAACGTCCGTCGTCGCCAGAGAACGTATTTTTCTGTTTCGTTTGGGTGCCCCTCAATGTCCCTTTACCAAAATGAGTTTACCACGAAACGTGGGTTGGATCGAACGCATCGAAACTCTTACTTTTCCTTCTATCGTTTGCCATTAGGAGTCAAACCTCTCGATTTTACCCTGCAGGGAGGTATGTGCTGCTGATTTCTCACCTTCTTGAGTTGCTCTGTTTTTCTTTTGATAAAAGTTGTGCGCTCTGTACATAAGAGAGAGAGAGAGAGAGAGAAAGAACAAAAATGTCAGTATTTTTTTGGCAAAGTGATGTCAATATTTTTATATAGGGATGCCATATCAATACAAATATAAATAGAAAACAAAGGGATGTCAGTCTTTTTTGGCAAAGTGGTAGCGTAATTTTATATAACTAAATTTGATTGATATAATTAAACAAATTTTAAAATTAATTAAAAAAAGATGTAAGGTATTTTTTTTTTTGAAAATAACTATTTCCTATTTCTAAAATTTTACATAGATATTATTTGTTAAAATATTCAAATAATGAAGAAATATATTGGCATTTAGTAAAAAAATATATTTTATTTATTATTTTGTATTTCTAAATATTTAATTATTTTTTGAATTTCTAGAGATAAAAAAAATTATAGATAACATTTCTTATGTTTTAAAAGAATAAATAATTTAAACAATTTAGCAAAGCAATATAAAAAGATAATAATATTAATACTAGATTAGAAAAGTCATACCCTTTTCGATAATTTTAAATTCAAAAGTACTTTTAATTAGTATCATCCACGTCCTATGATTGACACGAAATATCAGAGACGGATTGCAATTCTCTTGGAGACATTAGTATCGTACAATTGTCGTATGGTCTTTGGCAATTCTTGTGACTATATAGTATATATGTTCAGCCTTTCTCTTTAGTTTTAATATTCATTTTAATTATTTGTGTCAAAAAAAATATTTAGAACAAAGAAGACTAAATCGGAATAGAAAATTAAGAGATAAAAATTAGACAAATAGAAAATTTTAAAAAAAAAAAACAAAAATTGTAATCAGGTACTTGTAAAAAAATGTTATCATTGGGTTTATGCCTAATAGGTATTTTTATTGTAGGAAAAAGTTTTTGGATACCTATTAAGATTAGATATCTTTATAGATACTTTTCTCTTTACTCTTCTGTGTGCCCTGCAAGCCAGTTTTAAAAAAAAAATGAAACAATTAATAATTTAATATATCAAATAATTATTAAATATTTTTTTGTTGATATGTGATGATGTAAAGTTACTAATAGGATTCATTTAATAATTTTTTTAGAGATATTGAGTTGGAGGTAATAGGCCAAATTAAAAAAATAAAAATAAGTAACGTAGATGTGTGAGACGTTTTAAGTAATCAATTTATGAATACTCTATTGAAAGTGACCTAAGGGGGTTCGGATTTTCTCCGGCTGGAACAAACTGGAGAGGGTTATTTTCTCCCATCCCATCCCTTCCCTTGAATACACCCTCTCTCGCTTTTTTATGTTAAACGCCCACCCTCTCTCTCTTTTTTAATGTATGGTCTAGATTCAACTGCACCTAAAAATAATGGGGGAGGGTCCATTCCCCGGCCTAAGGTTATCATTTGAAAACGACTAATGACTAACGAGAGACACGGACGAGAAGAGGAAAGAAAAAAGAGATATGGATCGCCGAATGATATCATGTCATGTTTTTACTCTACCAGCCTATCAATGGCAGTGAAAAGAAAAAGGATAAGCCCCATGTGCTATATCTCAGTCTCTAAGTGACGTGTAGCAAGCACATACTCCTATATATATTAATAAGGAACGAATTTTCTATCATATCTGATCAGTGTGGGGAGGAAGGGAGGTCATTAAGTGGATTGGATAGGTTTGCAATGAAGAGGGATAGGCAGGTGGGCATCATAGGAGCCGGCATCAGCGGCCTCCTTGCGTGCAAGTACGTCCGAGCAAAGGGCTTCCATCCAATAGTTTTTGAGGCCAAGGACAGCATCGGAGGAGTATGGATTAAAACCTTGGAGACCACCAAACTCCAAACTCCCAAACCATTGTTTCAGTTCTCTGATTTTCCATGGCCATCCTCTGTGACTGAAGACTTTCCGGACCAGCATCAGGTGCTGAGTTACGTTACAGCTTATGCGCACCACTTTGACCTGCTCAAGCATATCAAGTTCAATACTCTAGTCCAAGGAATTCAGTATGAAGGCCCTGCTGCTGAAGAGATTCAGGCGTGGCATCTTTGGGGTGGAACAGGTGACCCTTTTACCTCCAAAGGAAAATGGACACTTTCAGTGAGAAATACCCAAAACGATTCAACAGAGGTAATTAATGTTATATTTTTATTATTAAATTATTTATTTTAAAATTAAATATTAAAATTATTTTATCTTTTATTTGACTTGGTCTTGGACCCACTTTCTCTTATCCATAAGTTAGTTACCAACTTATACTTACTAGTCCATTTTTTTGGGGTGCACTAAGTGAGTTGGTTTTTCAACTTTTTGTTATAAGCAAGCTTACAAAAACCGGACCGGACCGGCCGGTCGGACCGGAAACCGGACCCCCGGCCGGTCCGAGTCATGCAATTAGATCGTCATGAAAACCTGACGGCCCTGGTTTAAGAACCAGAAAAACCTGACCGGACCTAAAAAATCGAAAACCGGTTCAACCCTACTGTTCGTAATTTTTTTTTTTTTTTTTAAAAAAAAAGGTCAAAACGGCGTCGTTTAGGCTTTTTTTTTAACTTAGCCTCTATTTATAGTTGTTACTGTTAAGTAAAGTATAATTTTTATGGTGTGAAGTTATAAATAGAATATCAGTTATTTTTTGTTTATTATTTATATATATATATTGTATTAAATATTTAAAAAATAATATTTTATTCGACCCCGGTCCGACCCAAAAACCCTGAACCCTGACCCTTTCCGGTTCAATACCCGATCCGATTTTAATTACCTTGGTTATAAGCCACATTCTCTCTCACACTACGTTATATACTTGGTGATTTTGTTCTCCTCCTGCACCAGAAGTAACAAAAACATAGTGGCTATTTTCTACCGGTGGCTTGGGGAAGTTTTGTTGATTCTCAACAGTGGTTTTACGGGATACATCAAAAAGAAATTGTGAAGTTTCTAGATCCATTTTATTTTATTTTTGTTCCTTTGAACATCCAAAAGTAGTTCATGTATCCTTGCTATTTCATGTGCAGTATTAGCAAGAACTGACTGTTGTATCCTGTGGAGTATTAGCCGTGAGACCAACTGCATCGGGTAATTTACATGTGGTGGCGAAATACTCTTAAGACGAGTGCTTTTATACGCCCCGGCTAAAACTTATAAGTCTATTTTTAGTATTTTATTTTATTTATCTACTTATTGAATAGCTGCATGTAATTCATTGTTTTGGTGGTTTTATAATTTATTGTTCTTGCGTTAACTCTTTATCAGATTTAGTCCATTAATATTTGTAGTAAATTTTTATTATTGCTAATTTAGCGTCTAATTTTTCCAACAATTAAGAGTAATTAAGATGTATGGATGCATAACACGTGTGGTGGTGGTTGGTTGTTGTTCTATTTTAGTATCTGTTTGCCATTTTCATATACAGCGGATCGAGCAGTGGTACTGTTGTTATGTGTGCACTGCAGGTTTATACGGTAGATTTTGTGATTCTCTGCATTGGTCGGTTCAGTGATGTTCCCAACATTCCAGAATTTCCACCAAACAGTGGTCCAGAAGTGTTCGGAGGCAAGGTGATACACTCCATGGACTATGCCTCCATGGATTGCCAAAGTGCGGTTGAGCTCGTCGACGGGAAGCATGTCACCGTCGTTGGATTACAAAAATCCGCTCTAGATATCGCAATGGAGTGCTCTGCAGTAAACGGTAATCTAACTAAGCCTATATGTAGGTAATTCGATAATATATCGTTATCATCATCATCATAGATAGAATAGAATAGAATAGACTAGCTCTTTGATTTTCTTGGTATAACATTTTGCAGGGGTTAAGCATCCTTGCAGAGTTCTATACAGGACAGAACACTGGAACCTTCCAGACTACCTTCCATGGGGCATACCTCTGGGTTATTTATATCTTAATCGTTTTTCAGAACTTATGGTACATAAACCTGATGAAGGCCTCCTGCTGAGTCTTGTTGCCTCTGTTCTCGCACCTGTGGTAAGTCGTCGTAACCCTTCTTATAAAATTTGTAACTTCACTCTCTCTAAAGCAGAAGGAAAATATTTATCAATCTATCAATCTATCTTTTTTGTGATGGATCCATTCCTAATTAACTTAAACAGAGATGGGCTTTCTCAAAACTTGTTGAAAGCCATATAAGAAGGAAGGTTGGATTGAAAAAGTTTGGAATGGTACCAAATCATAGCTTTCACCAACAACTCAATTCTTGTTTGTTCTCAACGATTCCTGAAGAATTCTATGACAAAGTCTCAGAGGGAAGTATCATATTGAAGAAAACGCCAAGGTTTTGGTTCTGCAAAGAGGGCGTCCTGGTAGATGGAGAAACCTCGCCTCTGAAGACAGATTTGGTCATACTGGCTACCGGGTTCAGAGGTGATAAGAAGCTCAGAGACATATTTGCGTCTTCCACTTTTCAAAATCTTATGGTTGGCTCTCCAAATGCAACTGTTCCACTGTATAGGTGAGGCAAGGCCATTTAATTTGCAAATAAAATAGAAAAAAAAATACAAAGTTATAATTAGTGAAGTGAAATCTTGTTTGTTTACTTGCCAATCAGGGAATGTATACATCCCCAAATTCCACAACTGGCTGTGATTGGGTTCTCCGAGAGTGCTTCTAATCTGTACACATCAGAGATGAGGTGTCGATGGGTTGCGGAGCTTCTGGATGGCACATTTCAACTACCTAGCATCGAGGCTATGAAGAAAGATGTGGAAAAATGGGAGCAATATTTGAAGAAATACTCAGGGCAGAACTATAGAAGGTCTTGCATAGCTGGCTTACACATATGGTACAATGATCAACTATGCAAGGACATGCGATGGAACCCCAGAAGAAAGAAAGGACTCCTTGCTGAGCTATTTGAGCCTTATGGCCCTATGGATTATTCTTTTTTGTTGGGAATTTGACTCTTCAAATTCTCTTCCCCAGAAACTGCACTTATGGAAAATTAGAAAACAGAATAGAGAAATAATAACAACACAAGAATTTAACGTGGAAAACTCCCAACCCAGGAGAAAAACCACCAAAGACTGCAGGAGAAAAATCCACTATGTAGAAAATATTACAACTACACAATTTTCTCTCTGCACTTCAAGACACCCACAAAGCTTCCCACTAGCAAAACTTACTTCTCACACCTCTCCTTTTACAAGAAATATTCCTAATAAATTCTTTTCCGATGTGGAGGTTCAAAAAACGCAACCACAGAGATACTAAGAATTTATTAAATTCTAAAACAAAGAGAGGAATTTATCTAGAGACAAAAGTCGCTAGATAAGCTTTTGAATGGTGTACATAAAACCAAGGCCCAAGCTCTCCTTTTATAACAGCAGGTTCACTCCTCTTTACTATTTTATGCACCGATGTGGAACTAAAAGTCCTTAACACCAACAATCTCCACCTTGCGACTTTCAGGTCCCACAACGCTCCACCTCGATGAAGATTCTCATAGCTACGCTTATCATCCAACGCAAATATGCTCCACCATAAAAGCATAATCACTCGTAACTAGCCATCCCAAGCATTTAAACTCTCAAGACACGTCTAAATATAACTCAATTGAAAAACTACGGTGCAACTCCCATATTTGACTCTCGCGGAAGTTAATCACCATCGACATAAATTTCACCACACACCCCCGTGATCATCGTCAACCAATGCCCGTGGTGCAAAATGTGGTCCGCTTAACATTTAATATCCTTTATCATGGCAACTTTGGACCCATGCCATAAGGATATACATGTCCTTCTTTCAAAGGACATCAAGATCGGAGATAATGTTAGCCTCATTATCAAGATCTCCACTTGCGACATAGAGCTTTTTGGACTCGCTCTACCTTTTACAATTCTTCTTGATATGGCCAGATCGCCCGCATCCCCAACAACATTCTTTATGAGTTCTTCTTCTTCCACCATGAGCTACCAATGCGTAACTTTCATGTGGATCGCTACTCCCACCAAGTCTCCTCTCTTCGTAAAGAAGCTTACAAGTAACCCTCTCGAGAAAATTATTTTCTCCTTACCATGCCCATGAATTAATAGCGCCATGTGCTCATAGATCGGAAGAGACACGATCAAATTTTAAGGCCCTGATCCTCATCATCAATTTTAACTCCAATAGATTCAAGCTCGTAAACAATGCCATTGGAGAATATTTAAATGATCCGAAATAGTAGTACCTTCATCCATTTGCAACGTATGAAACTTCTCTTTCGTGATACAAACCGATTTGAGACGCCTTTGTCCGACACTCCTCGAGTTTTTCCTGCAGTCCCTTTGCCGTGGATGCTCCCCTTCACGCTTTGCAAGAACATTTTTGGTCGCATGCATTTACGATTGCACTTGGCCGCTTCTCAATCCAGATCCTCCCAATCATCATCACTTTGTCTGTAGTTTTACCAAAGATCATCAGCTACTTTCAGGAAAGTAACTCTGTCCTTCAAAGCCTTGTGTAAACCAGATCAATCAACACATCCTCGACTTGTTTGCCACAAGCCAAAGTTGATCTTTCCACAAATTTCTCTACATCAATCGACTGCATTTGAAACTCGCTTCCGACATCCTCTTTAGCGTAACCTCGTGCTCTTGATACCACTTGTTTGGGAATTTGACTCTTCAAATTCTCTTCCCTGTAAACCGCACTTATGGAAAATTAGAAAATGTAATAGAGAAATAATAACAACACAAGAATTTAACGCATTAAAACTCCCAACCCAGGAGAAAAACCACCAAAGACTGAGAGAAAAATCCACTATGTAGAAAAATATTACAACTACACAATTTTCTCTGCACTCCCTCAGACACCCACAAAGCTTCCCACTAGCAAAACTTACTTCTCACACCTCTCCTTTTTACAAAGAAATATTCCTAATAAATTCTTTTTCTGATGTGGAGGTTCAGCCCAAACTGCAACCACAGAGCATACTAAGAATTCTATTAAATTCTAAAACAAAGAGAGGAATTTATCTAGAGACAAAAGTTGCTAGACAAGCTTTTGAATGGTGTACATAAAACCAAGGCCCAAGCCTCCTTTTATAACAAAGAGGTTCACTCCTCTTTACTATTTTACCCGATGTGGGACTAAAAGTCCCAACACCAACATTTTTAAGCCATATGCATGGTATATCAATATATAATATTATCAACCATGTCCAATAAAACTCCCGAAGCCATTAGGATTTGCCCAATGTTGAAGAGTTTGAATAATTTGTATGAGATTATTAACCAGACCCTCGTACACCAATAAAACTCCTGATGTGTCGTGTAATTGTTTCTATTTTTTTTTTTTGTGTGTATTTATTGTTTCTATTTTAACTTTAACAGTAAATGGATGTTCTAGTTCCTGCAAAGATACAAGCACCGTTATTTAGTTATTATCCAAATATAAAGGATCAATTACTCGTTCTATTTTGAACTTGGGTCCATAAACTTTTAAATAAATTATAATTAGGTCCCTGTATTTTAAATAGGTCTCTGAACTTTTAAATAATTTGTAATCGAGTTTCAGAATGTAGGGACCTAATTATAAATTATTTAAAAGTTTAGGGACCTATTTAAAATACAGAGACCTAATTATAATTTATTTAAAAGTTCATGGACTCAATTCGGGGTTTCGATTGCATCCCTAATCCCCTTTATGTATGGTTTGGAACCTTAGTCTCATTTATGTATCGATTTGAACCATATTCCCCCTTATAAATTGGTTGGGACCTTAATCGTCACGAGGGTTTCATATGGAACCTTGATTCCCTTCATGTATCGATTTGAACCATATTCCCCCGTATGAATCGGTTGGGACCTTAATCGCCGCGAGGGTTTCAAATGGAACCCTAATCCCCTTCATGTATCGATTTGAACCACATCCCCCATATGAATGGATTTGGGACTTTATCCCCTTCATTGATTGGAACCGTAATCTAATTTGATTATTGATATATATGATTTATGGATTATGTGTATTTACTTTTGTCAATTGAATTGGTGTATTTACTTTTGTCAATTGAATTGGTGTAATTACTATGTTTTAGGCTCAAGTTTTTTAACCGAGCCGTTTTGATTATTAGCTTGGGCGCTGACTGTAAGTGTGTTTGTACCACTGGGAATTGGATCATTTTGAATTTATCATTTGTCACAACCAATCCTTTTGTTTAATGCAGATGGATAATACCGGTGATGACTTGTTTGTTGATTTTGCTGATGATAAAGATGTTAAGCATGATTACAATGTTAGCCCTCATGATGAAGAAGATACTGGATCAGGTGATGGGTATGAGTATGCAGAGTAGGATGGATCATATGATGTGATGACACCATTAGTAGCGCCAACAACTGATGAAATACGGGGTATGATGTTTGGCAGCAAGGAGGAAGCCTCTGGATTTTAAATTGGGAGCTGCAGTAAGCTCATGACAAAAATACATAATACCTAAACTATGACAAAAGATTACCAGAGAAGAAAAATATTATAAGCTTTCACAAAAGACATAATCTCATGACAAAAAAATTCAAAATACCTAAGCTTCTATAAAATACAATTGCCCTCTATGCATTTTCATATTTTGAAAATGTTCTATGATCTTTTTATTGTAAATGTTATAAAAAATATATCTCTGTATATATGTAACAAAACAATCATTCAATTATTCATTCTCCTATACGATTACGCATTTCATTTGTCACAAAATTCATTGCAGAGAAATTTTTTCAATTATTGTAGTCGGAATAAAATATGCTTCTAAAGCTTTATTCATAGCTTTATAATTAATCACCATTCTTCTTTTACCTCTTTTTTGCTCATTATGATTTTCTACATAAAAAGCAGGTGCAAAGTGTTTACTTATAGATGGTCGGATCAGTTCTAATTCTAACCATTTTTTTATATCTTCTTCGAATTCTTCTGTATCTTGTTTAGTATAAAACATAGGTTTACATTTAATTTCTTTGTTGGGGTCTTTTAACCTAAGAAAAATGAATTCATGATTTTTATTATTAATCTTAGGATCAGGTGGATTTTCACTATATGCCTTATCTAAAAGTTCCTCTATTTCTTGAGGAATTGGAAATTTCTTTTGGCCTAATATATATATTTTATCTTCATAAAGTCGTAAAATTTTTGTTACTTTATTAATAGAGACTATAAAAATATGATAGAAAAAATATAGTACACAAATAGAAAGTCCAATTATGCTTTCAGAACCAAAAAGGGTTAAGATTGAAAGAAAATGTATTACACAAATTAGCAAATCAAATAAGAGATTTAGAATTATATCTAAAAAAATAAGATATGAATATTGGTGAATTTACAATAAAAGATAAAGTTATAGAAATAATAATAGAAATAAATAATGAGATTAATTTAGTATGTTTAGATATGATTGAAAATGAGGAAATAGATTTTTATGAAAAATTAAGATGTATATGGCTTTTAGAATTGCCAAAGGAAATAAGGATAAAAATCTATAAAGAATATGAGAAATTATGTATGCAGTCTATAATGTATAAAAATAGCCCTACGCTCTATGACGCGATGATGACTAAATAGATTATTCCAGCGAAACCAAAGCGCTTCATAGTTTTAGAAACTTTAGGCCATTCACTCCATGCCCATCCTTTCATGCCGATGCCGGCAAGCGTTCCCCTCCCCTTTTCCATTGTTGAAACAGGCCTTCCTCTTTTGCAGGAAGGTTCACTATGTAAACTTTGGAAACTCTCCTAACAGGCAGAGAAAGCTCAAAAGAGGGATTGGCGGGAAAGACTTCAGGAAGTGCTGCCATTCTCTTTTTTGTCCTAGTCCCTCGAGAGCATATACAAAGGGTTCCCTTCCATCGGTTGAGCCCTAAGCAAGGGCAAACTAAGCGGGTAAGGACTGACTTGATTGACTGGCGTGGCCTTAAGAGCGGGAATTTCGTTCTTTCATCCCTAGCAAACCAAAAAAATCCCACATTGTGAACTGATTTCCTGAGCTCTTCTTTGATAGATTGAAATCTGATTTCGAACTTTTCTTTCTTATTAAACAAAAAAAAAGTCCCAGAAATGGAATCCGCCTCTCTTTCATTCTCCAAATAGATGAATATTTAAAAACTGTAGATTTTGATGCAGTTATAAATTTAGTTTTATATAAAACATCAGGAAGTGTTCAAAAAATGCTAAATGGTATTGGAATGTTTCAATGTCAGCATATAATAAGTGGTGTCGCGAAGAATACTGATATAATACAAAGAATTACTACAATTATCTATACAGAATTCGTTGGTTTTGATAATGAATTTAGACGACATGAATTAGATACAACAAAACATGAAAAAACATTACTATATCTGGATAATATGAATATATGTGATATGTGTTACTTTGAAGAATTTACTTGTCAATTTCAGAATTATTATTATCAATTAGATAATCAGTCTAAGGAAATATATAAGGGTATATTTATAAATAAATTGCCATTTCCAATAAATGAAAAAGTTAAAGAATTGTGGCAACAGAGAAAAATTGAAGTTGTAGACACCTTAGGAGGAATTATATCAACTATTTATGAATTGCTAGCCAGGAAATGTCAACAAAAGCAAATTAGAAAATCCATGAGACATAATAAAGAAATTTGTTGTAAAAACCCGAATATAGACCTTCCGAATCAATGGGGATATAATGATTCTAGAAAACCATATAGAAAAAAGAAATATTTTAATAAAGGAAAGAAATATAAATTTAGGAGATCCTATCCTGGAAAAGAAGCATATAAAATGAAAAGATACTTTAAGGTCGATAATCCCATTTAACTTAGAAAATTGATCATTAGACCGAACATCTATTATAAAAGTTTTAAGTTGACTATCAAGCCTAATAAAATCCACACAAGAAAATTCCAATAGATAAAACATAGCCAAACGAATCAACTTCTCATTATCATGAGGCAAAAAAATTAATCTCTTGGATTTAAGCTTATTAGACAAAGAACCAACTCAATGTTTACCTCGGTAAATCTATTGTTAAGCTATTGAAGTTGTCTATCAATCACTTATAAAATAACTCAACTTGCAAGTGATGAAAATTTGAATCTTTTTGATCTTTACTTTTTGAACGTTACGCTTTTTGAACCTTACTTACCTGGGGGCAGCGATATGCACATGAGGAGATTGAGGGAAACTGTTGTTCGAGAAGGGGTGGAGATGCAACTTACAAGAGAGAGAGGATGGAAGAAAGAGTGGATTGTGTATTTGAGGCGGGCCTGTGTAACTGGGGCAACTAATATTTTTTTCATGGAGGCAAAAATAAAAAGTATAAAGTATATTCAAATAAAAAATTATCTTGTGAGGCATAATTTCCCCATTAGTCTATACATAGATCCTCCACTACCCTTACCTTTACTTTTTCTTCTATGTTGCTTCTAATTTTTCCGATTTAGAAAGTATTTGGATCTTGGAATCACCAAGACACCAGCTAACACACTCTCGCTTATTTCTATCTCTTTGAGCGATGTCACAGCACAACGTAGCAATTTTTGAATACCAAATAAGAAAAAATATAGGTTAAAATAGCTAGTGATGAATACCATGGTGATGGTGGTCACGCTCCTTTCCCCATCTATATAAAAATAGCTACTGAACCTAATTTTATCTCTTTATTATCTACAACTATGTGTAAGCTCTATTGTAATTGTAATCTATACTATTTGTAATAATAAACTCTATCACTTGTAGGTTCTATCTCGAAAGGTGTCCTTTAGGGTGGGAAAATGGCTTAATTTTCCCGCCGAAAGAAAATGTAGTGTTAACTTGTTATTAGCCATACCACCAGTTTTCCCTACTTTTTAATTTCCTCCCCAAAATTTGTCAATGTTTATAAATTGTACCCATATTATTGTTGTATACATCATTTACCCATGCACCACACTTTTCCTATTATTCCAAAAACTTAATTGGTTTGTTAATGAAGTAAATCTTCCGTTAATTTGGGGTATTTTGTAGTGATGTTTGTTGTCACTATGTTAATTTGTGCCACAGTTGAAATACATTTTTTCTTTCGCATGACCCATGAGCTAATCAGATGGACAAAAATATTATCAGGTAACTTAAATATTTTTTTTGGGTAATGAACGGGGCAGAAGCCCAAACAAACAACTAGACAAACACACGACGGGGAGTAGAAACTCCCAAACTATCAGAGAGCAAAAAGTGCCCTATTTGGGAAGGGCACTGCTCATACAAAATAAAAGAGGAACTCTGATAACAACCTATACTAGCCAAGGCATCCGCACACTGATTAGCTTCCCGATAGATGTGGACCAAACGGACTTGCCAAGGAAGCTTCAAAAACTTCCGTATATCCATCATGAGGCTCCAACCCACAGTACTAGAAGAAGACTCATTATTAACAATATGACAAGCAATTGCAGCATCAACTTGAATCTCTACTGCTTGGAACCCTCTGTCTCTAGCTAGCTTTAACCCTTCCAGAACTCCCCACAGCTCAGCCATAATAGCACTGCAGCTGCCAATAAACTTAGAGAAACCGCAGAGCCAATTAGCATTATGATCTCTAATCAAACCCCCACACCCAGCCACTGAGTTTCCATTCTTAGAAGCTCCATCAGTATTTAAGCAAACCCAATCAAGAGAGGGGGGTATCCACTTAATATCAATAAGGGTAGAAGAACGACTACTACCATCCAAATGAGATTGAATTGCTAACCGATACTCACGCATCCTCCTATAAACTTCCCTCCAAGGCCGAAAAGGTCTTAGCAAGTTGCTGTCATGAACTTCTTTGTTCCTCCAGGTCCAAAGCATATGGCAAGTTGTGGCCCAAACATTCTCCCACGCAAAAGAGTCCACAAGCCTACCCCCCTGAGCTATATTAAACTGGACCCATTTATCGTACGTAGCCATAAAGAACGGACCTCTCATCTCAAGTTTTAAAAGATGCATCCAAACTGACATAGCCAAGGGGCAATCTCTGAGCACATGAAGGCTAGACTCCACCACCGAGATGCAGTAGAAACAATAGGGATCTCCAAGACCAAATCTATGCTTCCTTTGATTGGTCAAGAGTCTTTTACGAACCAGTAACCAAACAAAATATCTAACTCTCTCAGGAACCTCAAGTTTCCAAACTTTGGGCCATGTATTCGAGCTATTCAACCTGTCCAAACCTGCCAAAGACACATAGGCTAGAGAAACCGAGAACTCCCCAACATTGCTGCCAGGCCAAAGCCGCAAATCCTGATGCCTTTAATCACAAGGAGGAGGTAACGCACGGACCTTGTTAAGAATCGAGTGAGGAAGAAACTGTTGCAACTCTTGAAGCCTCCAATTACCAGAATCATCAACCACATCACACAACCTCAAGTTGTCCAACTCAGCAGGAATATGCGTAAACAACGAGCTTAAACTAAAACCCGGTTGAATCCAAGAATCATGCCAAAACTTGATTGACTCACCATTACCTATGGCCCAATAAGAAATATTGTTAATCTCAGGCCATAAACGAATGAGCTGCTTCCATAAAGTGGAGTCAGAAGGCTTGGCAACCAATTGATAATCATCAATACCATCTCTATTATATTTGCCTCTCAACACCTCACACCGGAGCTTTGACTTGCCATGCATGAACTCCCACCCAAAATTCAAGAGACAAGCATTGTTGACAATGGTTAAATTCCGAATACCCAAACCTCCAAGCTTCTTTGGCAACATCACAGTATTCCAACTGACTGCATGGTATCGCCTGCTATCACCCTCCTCACCCCAAATAAAATTTCTTTGTAGCTGTTGTATTTCCTGGAGGCACGTCCGGGGAACAAAAGTCGTCATCATTGAAAAAATAGGGAGAGCCTCTATGACTGACTTAGCAATGGTTACGCGGCCTGCAAAGGAGAGCTGAGTTGCTTTCCAAGAGGCAAGCTTATGCTTCACACTATCAACTAGAAAATGAAAATCAGCTCGCCTTGGAGCTCTCCCAAGCAGAGGCACACCAAGATACTTGCCCAAAGCAAAAACTTCCTTGAAGCCCGATTGATTGCTTAATCTGTGGCGGTCACTAGAAATCACATTCTTTGAGAAAAAAATAGAAGTTTTCTCCACACTCACTTGTTGACCCGACATTTCACAAAACTGAGCAAGAGTATTATTAATGCAATCCATCTGGGCATCAGTAGCTTGGCCAAACAATAAGAGATCATCAGCAAACATTAGATGAGACACAAGAGGGCCATTCTTCCAGCTCTAATCGGCCGCCACCTCCCATCTTCCACAGCTTGAGAGATAAGATGAGATAACTTGTCCATGCACAACACAAAAATATACGGTGACATAGGATCACCTTGACGAATTCCTCTTTGGGGTTGAAAATACGGACATCTATTACCATTCCACATGACATTGGTCTGAACACTAGTGATACACGCCATGATGATTTGAATAAGAGTTTCCGGAATAACTGCTTCTCTAAGAACTTGCAAAATAAAAGACCATTTGAGTTTGTCATAGGCTTTAGCCAAATCCACCTTAAGAGCGAAGAAACCTTTCCTTCCTCTCATTTTTTTCATAGAATGCACCAACTCCTGGGCCACCACAATATTTTCTTGGATGTTTCTCCCTGGTATAAAACCAGTTTGGAAAGGAGAAATAATATTAGCAATCACAGGCTTCAATCTATTAACCACCACCTTTGTTACAACCTTATAGATGGTGTTGCACAAGGAGATTGGACGAAACTGACTAACAAATTCCGGTTTCTCAACCTTAGGAATCAGGCAATATCAGTTTGGTTAACAGACGCAATCTCATGCGGATTCAACCAAACGAACTTGACAAACTCCACCACAGACTCTCCCACCAACTGCCAAGACTTTTGGAAGAAGCCCGGAGGGAAACCATCAGGGCCTGGGGACTTCCAAGCTCCCATACCGAACACCGCTCTTCTCACCTCCTCAGCCTCAACAGGCAAGCTTAAACGGGCTCTATCTTCCTCAGAAAGGGGATGATAAGAGAAAGAAGTATTGATCCAAGGGCCAAAGACTTCTCTCTCAGAGAACAAATGCATATAGAAATCATTGATCATACTTCTCAGCTCATTCTCATTCTCAATCCAAGCACCATTATGATTTCTAAGAGCCAGAATCTTATTTCTTCGTCTCCGATTAATAGCCTTAACATGGTAATATCTAGTATTTCTGTCTCCATCCTTAAGCCAAGCAGCTCGAGATTTTTGATGCCACATAAGCTCTTCTTGATAAAGCACAGCATGCAACTCATGTTGGAGGTGTTTCTCAAGTTGCTCCATGTGCCTATTACCTTGCCCTGCAGCACACTTCTTCTGAATTCCCCCAATACGAGCCAAAAGAGTTTTTTTCCTCCTGGTGACTTCCCCAAAAATATCAGTCCGCCAAGCCTTGAAGCGCCTCTCTAAATTAGCAATATTTTGTCTAACCCCCAACACATTATTCCAACAGCTCCGAACAGTGTCACAGTATGAGGGGTGAGTTTGCCAAGCTCTTTCATATCTAAAAGGCCTCAATCTATGAAGAACATTAGTCCCAAAAGGGCAAATGAGAATAGGATGATGATCCGAGAAATCAACTCTAGGGAGAACTTTGACAAAGGCTTCTAGATACTCAATTCTCCAAACATCATTACAACGATCAAGACGCTCAAACAAACGGACACCATTCAACATGGGACCCCTCCAGGTGAATTTAGAACCAACAGCACCAAGATCCATCAGATGACATTGATCAATTCTATCCGCAAAGATACTACACTTCCTATGGCTAGCAACTGCACCTCCCTTTTTTTTCATGAGCACCCAAAATATCATTAAAGTCACCACCCAACAACCAAGGCCCGGTGCAGGAATTAGCAATGACCTTAAGCTCATCCCACATCTCTCCTCTAGCCTCATCATCCGGACTCGCATAAACTGCAGAGAAAAAAAATTCTTTATCTCTAGCTAAAGCCACTTTGAGATGAATGAACTGAAAATTGTTAACTAACACAGAGATAGAAGTCCTGTCACTTCGCCAGGCCACAATAATGGCCCCAACAAAGCCTCTCACATTCGAAAATTGGAAACCATCAAAGCCTAACCGACTGAAAGTGGTCCTCAGCCTCGCAGCATCAACTCTTAACTCCATCACTACAACAACATCAGGATTATAACTATCCAAATATTGTTTACACTCATGAAAAAAAACTGGGCTCCCAACACCTCTACAATTCCAAAGAAACAAATTATTCTGGTTGTGATTCATTAAAAACATCAATCAATGTTCATAATCACCCCCTCCTCTCCTACTTTAGCTCCATCAACCTCAACCAAGGTATCCGACACAATCTCCATATCTGACCTCGTGGGTTCCAAAATATTAAGCGGACCATCACCAGTACCGTTCCGTCCACCCCTGACATAGGTGGATCAGAAGAGTGGTGAAGGTTGATAGGAGTCCTCCCATGGTTGGTGTCATCAGGCAGTCTGGGTGGTTGACTTAGATTACTGCTCGACGGCTTGTGATGCAAAACAATGTTTTCTACGTGTGGCACTGTTGGTGAGGAAATCACGTGTTTCTCTAAGTGGCCCACGTGATTGTTTAAATGGCGTACCGTATTCTCACTTTGCTTGTATCTCACCAAGTCCTGTCTCCTGCGGTCAACGACTGCACCCTTGTTAGCGTCACTGCCTTCAACTGACAGTTGTCGTGGAATTCGCAACGTGTTTGAGACATTGACGTTTCGATCCTTTATTTCCGCGAGATTCTGGTGATTGTCAGATAAATCATCATTTTGCCTTTTATGGCTTACCTCATCATTATCATGCATGATTGCGTTGTCGTCTCTGTTGTTATTAACGGCTACGTGATTCTCTCCCTGAGTTATTGCCGTGTTTTCATGATTAATTGCATCATTATTATCCCCCTGATCGTCCTCCAAAATTAAAAATCTCGATCCCACAAAATTAGGGGCCGGTTGTCGCCGATCACCGCCGCCTCTTGCATGTGAACCGACCACCTGAGGCTTCCTCGGCCGGCGCTGCTTCTGCACCACCACCCAAGGCCCATATTCGATATCTGATTTTTTCTGAGTTGTAGCAGCCCTACGTCCACCCTCCCCTGCATGAGCAACCACCTCCTTATCAGCTGTGATCCTCTCTGGACATCCCTCAACATAATGTCCGAACTTGCCACATTGAAGACACAAGAGGTGCAGCCCCTCATATTCAATCTTGTAACAACCTTCATCAACCTCAAACACGGCTAATAAGGGCTTGGTCAAGTCAACCTCCACACAAAACCTAGCGTATTTGCCACGTTCTCTCTGCAGGGTAGTTTTATCCACCTTCACCGTCCGACCAATCCTATCACCCAGAAACTTGAGGAACTTGGTGTCATAATATTCAATAGGCAAGTTAGACACCCTCACCCACACCGCCACCGATTGGATGGCCTCACTGGCTGGATGAAAATTAGGCATCCACTCTCGCACCGTGAGATAATGATCATATATTAGCCATGGCCCTTGAGTTAGAGCATACATGTGATCCTCCATATTTGAGAACGTAACTAGATAGTAGTCATGTCCCAGATCAATGATATTGAGGACTCCTTTATTCACCCACATCTGCTTTAGTCTGGTCTCCAATGCCTTGTAGCCAATTCTTCGCCCCAACAGTTTCACGATTACACCATACTGCCAAGGTCTCCGTATTCTCGCAGCCTCCTTCTCTGAGAGAACAAAAGAAGGACACTCGTACTTGCCCATCTTCTTCTCTACAATCGACATACCCTCATTCCCATTCTCCGAATCACTCTCATCCCTTTCCTCATCCTCAGAATCCCCCATCGAGTCAAAACTGTCATCGTCATCACTATCATCAGAATGAATCTCAGAACACTTCCCCCCCGAGACGTCACCTAATACCACACCCTTGAAAGACATTGGTTTCCTTCCCTGACCACCCTCCTCCATCAGATCAGCATAATTAATAGGCCCCGTAGTCTCCCCCGTATAGCCTTGATCTCCTCCCTTAACCTTCTTGATACTTCTAGCCACCAGGTCTGCCTCCTCCTCCGAGAGAGTTTTCTCCGTAGCCGCCATTTCAGGTAACTTAAATATTAGACTATGAGACATAACACAAATGACTAATAACTTAATTAATTGGGCACAATTACTTCATTCAAGTAACATAAAAAATGGATATCACATTAAAAAAAATAAACTTAAAAATAATTCAGCTATTAGCAACTTCAGACAACTAACATGAAAAAATAAATCACAGTAATTAAGGTAGTAAGTTAAAGTTTATTATTTTGTTTTTATATTCACGCATTATTATTTATTCTGATGGGGTAATCCTAACAAATCATGAAAAAATGATATATAAACAAAAAGGAAAAAAAATATCTGTACTTAATAATAATATTAAAAGATTTAGGAGTTAATACTCCAAAACGATAAAACGGGTAATCGGTTATTTGGTGACATTAAAGAAGCTATATTAGTCTAAAAGAAATGGTCAACAAAAATGTACACCCCTTAAAAAAGGTAATCTTTCTCATTTAATAGTCTTGAAATCCAAAAAAAGAATTGTAATTCCTAAATTGTCTTTATTAATTAAAGACATCAGAACCAAGAGTTGTAAGAGAATAACGATAGACTAAAATTAACTAAAGGTAATTTTGGGTTAACACCATTTTATAGATTAAAAGTGGATAATTGTTGCTTTTGTAACAATAACTATGGAGATTTTGTAGCTTATATATGAAAAGGGAGAGAATAAAATTATTTAACAACCATCAGTGTTGAAAATAAAAAATTACACCAAATAAAACTCGTTGGACGAATTAACAGAAATATATCACAAAAACCAAGAGATGGTAAAATGCTGGAAAACAAAAGGGGTCAATGTCTAAAAAACAACAAATAAGTAACAATAATTTTAGATTTACTCAGGGACTTCTAATAATTAGGCTAGACATGTTCAAGGATGGGTGTAAAGGGTAAACCTTCAAAAATCTCAGCCACTCAATATTAAACCATTAAATCTATGGTTACAAGAAGATTTGTCTTCTGTGGGAAAATTAAGTCATTTCCCCACCTTAACCGAAACTATCTCGACATAGTGAATTGAATTTTCAAAGAGCATTTGTGCAATTTCTATTAATTTTATGCATTTGTTGCACGTGGAAATATTAAGTTGATAAGAAGAGAAAAGTGAAACTGATCTATTTGTAATTTCAATAAATCATATATATAACAAAAAAATACAAAAAATATTTAGTAGAAAAAAGTGAAAGTGATCTATTTGTAATTTCAATAAACCATATATATATATAACAAAAAAATACAAAACAAATATAGGTGACAGATGAAAGCGATAGGAGATGAGGTTAGGGTGCGAGAGAAACGGTGCAACTTCTAATATGCATTCTAATATGCATATTAGAATAGGATGAAAATAGGGCAACTTCTAATATGCATTCTATTTTAAGGGTATACCAATTTCCTACTATTTTTGTTCTTGAGGGGCAGTGGTCCTAGTATTGAAACTTGGTATATCTGTTTTTTGTGTTTTGTTTTTAATTTTTTTGGGCAATCGTTAAAAAAATATAATATTGAAGTGTTTAAAATTTAATAAATTACCATTAAAAATATGATAAAATAGAGATGTTCACCATTTCATTGAACTGGATCCATATATTAGGAGCTAATTGAAAATAGATACAAACAAGAGATCTATTAATTTTAGACGTTGAAGAGATAAAAAAGGGGGGGAAATTAAAAAGACTAAAACTAAAATCTACTTATTTCATATATTTAAGGATCAAAATCAGAAAAAGGAATACAAAACTAATACTATTACTAGAAAAAAAAATACAGTCAATCGTTATTGATAATTATAAGAGAAGAGTGATTGACTCAATTCATTCTGAATTGTTATTCATTGAATCTCAAAATACATAATTAGTGATTACACCTTTATATACAAGTTGTATCAGCAACCAACTCAACAAAATGGTAACCGCTTGATAACCAACTCACTAACCATGACAGCTGGCTAACTACCTGCTAGCTGACAACTAACTAACTCTAACACATATACTCTAATATCTCCCCCCCCCCCCCCACAAACTTAAGGTGGTGATTGAGAAGGAAACACCTTCTGTTTGGTACGCAGAGACAAAAAATTTGCAGAAGATAAAGGCTTGGTGAAAGAATCTGCAAGCTAGTCGGAAGCTGGAACATGTTGCACATGTAATTGCTTGGCAATAACTTTCTCACGAAAAAGTGAATATCCAATTCAATGTGCCTTGTCTGGGAATGCAAAATTGGATTGTGAGTGAGGGAGACTACACTAAGATTATCACACATGAGAATAGGAGCTCAAAAAGGAACTTTCAATTCAGTTAGAAGAGACTGAATCCAAAGAATTTGAACAGTAATGTTCGCCATGCTTCTGTATTATGCCTCAATGCTAGACCGTGCCACACACTGTTGCTTTTTGGAACACTATGAAACCAAGTTAGGCTTGAAGAAATGAAGGATCCTGAAGTGGATCGACGATCGTCCTGGTCAGTCGCCCAATCTGCATCGATATATGCTCGTAATGAGAAAGGAATGCCAGGTTGAGACGGCTGTAGCAATAAACCATAGTTGATGGAGCCATTTAGATAACGAAGAATTCGTTTAACAGCTCGCCAATGAGATTCTAAAGGTCGGGCCATGAACTGTGAAACTTTGTTAACACTGAAGGCAATATCCGGTCTTGTTAAAGTTGCATATTGCAGAGCTCCCACAATCGATCTATAGTGTGAAGGATTTGAAAGAACATTAGTGCCATACTTGCTTAAATGACATGGGCTGACCATTGGTGAAGAGATACCCTTAGAATCTGTCATTTTTGCCTTACAAAGATGATCCTGAAGGTATTTGGTTTATGTAAGCAACAAAGATCCATTAGCCAAATGTTTGACCTCAACACCCAAGAAATAACCCAATGTGCCCAATTGCTTTAGAGCAAACTGTTGGTGTAATTTATGAATAAGATCTTTGATAAGCTGAGGAGCAGACCCGGTTATGAGAATATCTGTTGGAACCTAAACGATTGAGATGTTTAGACCCTCGTTAATTTCGATGATAACAAAGTATTCACAAGAGAACAATTTATGTTCTAACCTTTCTTGAAGTGTGCAGATACTAATAATACATATATTCTAAGCCACTCAAGCAGAAGAAAGTAATTCTCAAGAGAAGGATACATTCTATGTGTCAGCATCCGGCTCATCCTTGTGAGCGTCTGGAATTTTGTCTTTATGACACTAGGCTTATCCAATTGCTACTAGCGTCCGAACTTCCGATTCTGAACAAGCGTCCGAACTTCCGAGTCTGAGCGAGCGTCTGAACTTCATTTCTAATCATGTGTTAGTCACGTTGCTGCTCTTCCTCTCAGAAGGTTCTGGAACGAATTTCGAAATTGATTCTGAGCGCTAAAATTGTTGTACGAGGTATCAAAGGTGACACCTTTAGCTAAAAGACAAATATCGTACAAGCAATTGTGAAAAGCAAGGTAGTACGAAAACGGTAATATGTACTGCTGGGATATTCTCTGATAAGGAAGAAAGAGACAGCTTTTTGAATTTACCTCACTCAATGGATAGGAGCCATTTTTACCGTAACGGTAATATCCTTGGAACTCCTATATATACCTCATGGCATCTATTGAAGAGGGCGCCGAGATACTGTGAAAAAGCTTGCTGAAATTCTGCTGAAATATTACTTCATTTACTAAGAACAAGCACTGCTTCTGTGAGCAATCAAGTCTCGTGCTAAGTCTCTGGACTACAAGAACTGAACTCAGCGTCCGACCCTTTCTTTTAGAAAGTTTTTCTATAGTTGAGCTTAATCTTTTATCCTCTCTGTGAGAGTTACTTTTAACTGTATTTCAACTCACTTGTAAAAGTTGTTTTGGCCTAGATAAGGCTGTATCCTCAAAGGCTCGACTGTACTGAGTCGTTTTGAGAAGTTGAGAGTATTGTCAAGTTGTGACAGAAGAATACTCTTGAGGAAATTGTAATCAGGTTGATTATAGTGGAAAATCCTTCAGGAACGAAGGGACTAGACGTAGCTACCAGTTTGGTAGTGAACTAGTATAACTCTCTGTGTCTCTTGCTTTACTGCTTTCTATTCATTTCTACTTTGCTGTGTTAAAAACAAGTTTTCACAAACTGCTTTTCCAGCGTCCGGTTTATTTCCACCGTCCTATAAACAAACAGTTTTTAAAAACTTGTGTTCTAAGTGTTTCTAACTTAAAGTTTGCAAAAAGTTTTCAACACAATTCAACCCCCCTTCTTGTGTTCACGTTCAGTTGGTACCAGAGCTCGGCCTCTTGGTTGAGCACTTAACAGTGTCAAGAGAAAAGATCCTATATTGTGAACATGTCTACTGAAGGTGGTCATATGAACCGTCCTCCTCTATTTAATGGAGAAAAATTTGATTACTGGAAAGATAAGATGAAAGCATTCCTTGAGGCACAAAATCTGATTTGTGGGATATAGTTGAAAGCGGATACATCTTTCCCGCTAATGCCCTTGGCGTTGCAATACCTAGGGAAAACTGGTCTGATGATCAGAAAAAGAGATATCAAACCAATCAGAGGGCTAGATTTATTCTCATCTGTGCTATGACAGAAAGAAAATATGATAAATGTGGCAAGTTTGATACTGCCAAAGAAATCTGGGATTCTCTTGTGTTGTCTTATGAGGGTTCTGCCCAAGTAAGAGAAACAAAAGCTAGCATGATGGTACGCCAGTATGAGCTATTCAGAATGGAAGATGGAGAAAATATTGAAACTATGTTTGGAAGGTTCCAAACACTTGTTCATGGGTTGCAGGCCCTTGGAAAAAGTTATACTACACCTGATCATGTGAGAAAGATCTTGAGAAGCTTGACTAAGCAGTGGAGACCCAAAGTCACTGCTATTCAAGAAGCAAAAGATCTAAATGTTCTTCGGCTTGAAGATCTTATGAGTTCTTTGAAAGCTCATGAACTTGAGCTAAATGAAGAAGAACCTACCAAGAAGAGTAAGTCTATTGCTTTAAAAGTTAATCAACATAAACCTAGTACTTCTAAAGCTTTTCAGGCTGAAGAAGAAGAATCAAATGATGAAGCTTCAGACGGAGATTCTGATGGATCAGACGATGAGCTAGCATTCATATCTAAGAAGATCCAGAGAATGTGGAAGAAAAGAAACTTTAGAAAGAAGTTTCAGAAGAAAGATTCAAAGGACAAGAAGGAGAGCAAAGACAAGGACAAAGCCCAAGTCATTTGCTATGAATGCAAGAAGCCTGGACATTTCAAATCCGAGTGTCCTAATCTTAAAGAAAAGCCCACAAGAAGCTCCTTCAAGAAAAAGAAGAAAGGTCTCATGGCAACATGGGAAGATCTTGACTTATCTTCCTCTGAGGAAGATAAAGAAGAAGAAGCTCACATTGCCCTCATGGCAGACACTGACATTGACTCAGAAGAAGAAGTTGAAGAGGTAATAGTATATGATTCCTACTCTGAACTTCAACTTGCTTTTGATGATCTTCTTAAGGACTCTGCCACTCTCTCTACTGAGTATAAGAACTTGAAAAAGAAATTTTTAAAACTATCACAAGATTTTCATTTCTTACGTAATGAAAACTCTGTACTCAGTGAAGAGAACCAGAAGCTGAAAACTGAAAATCAGCGTCTGGTTGATAACCAGCGTCTGGAAGCTAACAAGCAACCAGAAGCTGAGAGCTCTCAAGCTAAGAGTTCTGTAGTTACAGGCAATCCTAACTGCAAATCAAATGACTATGAACAAGCATTTCAAAAGTTTCTTGCAGAGAGTGTAACTCGTAGCAAGCAAGCTTCAATGATCTGGGGTGTCAGTAAAACGACAACTCATGGTCTTGGTTATGTATCAGATGAAACCCTTTTGGAAAATGATTCAGCATCTGATAAATCCCATAGTCATAGTAAATGCTTACATTGTACTTACTGCAATAAATCCGGTCATTTGAAAAGTGCATGTAATGTTTTTAAAACTGCGAAGGATAAGCCTCTTTCAAGAACTAATAAGAAAGGACCCAAAAAGATATGGGTACCTAAAGATAAAATAGTCTATGTTGCAGATATGCTTAGTAACAAAGTCAACACACCAATCTTGGTACTTAGACAGTGGATGCTCGCGTCACATGACGGGAGAAAAGCATATGTTCCAAGAACTAAGACCTAGCGAAGCTGGATTCGTTGGTTTCGGAGGAAACCAGAAAGGTAAAATAGTTGGAATTGGTCGCATAGGAAAAGGCTCTCTTCCTTCTATTGATAATGTTTTATATGTTGAAGGACTAAAACATAATCTATTGAGCATAAGTCAATTATGTGACAATGGTTATGAAGTCATGTTTACAAAAACTGGATGTTTAGTAAAAAGCAAAAACGGTGGATCTATATTCTTTACAGCAAAGAGGAAACAAAATGTTTATAAAGTTGATCTTTCTGAACTTGAAAAACAAGATGTCAAGTGTCTTATGTCTGTTGAAGATGAGCAATGGATTTGGCACAAAAGATTAGGTCATGCCAACTTGAGGTTAATCTCAAAATTAAACAAGCACAATCTTGTTAAAGGCTTACCAAATCTTAAGTACCAATCTGATGCCCTTTGTGAGGCTTGTCAAAAAGGAAAACAAGTTAAAACCTCATTTCATTTAAAAAATATTGTTTCAACTTCTAGACCACTTGAACTTTTACATCTTGATCTTTTTGGTCCCACAAGGACAGCCTCTTTAACTTGAAAGAAATATGGTTTAGTCATTGTTGATGATTTAACTAGATGGACATGGGTTAAATTCCTTGCCCACAAGGATGAGTCTTTTAAAGTATTTACTGTTTTCTGTAAATCAGTTCAAAATGAAAAAGACATTTGTATTTCTTCTATTAGAAGTGATCATGGGGGAGAATTTGAAAATGAGAACTTTCAAAAAATTTGTGAAGAAAATGGCATCTCCCACAATTTCTCCTCTCCTAGAACACCTCAACAAAATGGTGTTGTAGAAAGGAAAAATAGGTCCCTCTAGGAAATGGCCAGGACCATGATCAATGAAGCTGATATTGCAAAGCATTTTTGGCGAAGCGATAAACCACAGTGTTATATTGAAAATAGAATTTATATAAGACCTATTTTGAATAAAACTCTTTATGAATTGTGGAAAGGTTGAAAACCAAACATTTCTTACTTTCATCCTTTTGGTTGTATTTGTTATATCTTGAATACTAAAGATCAGCTTGGTAAGTTTGATTCCAAGGCTGACAAAGGAATCTTTTTGGGATATTCTGAAAGATCTAAAGCTTTTAGAATATACAACAAAGAAACTTTGACAGTTGAAGAGTCAATTCATGTCAAGTTTGATGATAAGAAGCCTGACACTGCTATGTCAGAGCTCGATGAGTTATTTTCAGAATTAAACCTCGGCGACAAGTCAGACGGTGAACATGCATCTTCATCATCTGGTGGTGACAAGACGATGAATTCTACTCAGCGGTGAAGCAAGAAAAAGTCGAAGTACAAGACCAATCATCCAAAAGATCAAATCATAGGAGAACCGGTGACAAAGTACGAACCAGATCCTCCTTCAAGGAGCATCTTGACTTTGCACTTCTCTCGAGATGGAACCTAAGACGATTGATCAAGCTTTGGAAGATGAAGGGTGGATTCTAGCTATGCAAGATGAGCTAAATCAGTTCCAAAGGAATGATGTATGGAAGCTAGTCACTCTACCAGAAGATAAGCAAGCTATTGGTACTAAATGGGTATTTAGAAATAAGCTTGATGAAGATGGTAAAGTTGTGAGAAATAAAGCAAGGTTAGTTGCTCAAGGCTACTCACAAGAAGAAGGTATTGATTTCACTGAAACTTTTGCACCTGTTGCAAGACTAGAAATTATTCGCATTTTACTTTCATTTGCAGCACATCATGAGATAACACTATATCAAATGGATGTGAAAAGTGCTTTTCTAAATGGTTTTATAACTGAGGAAGTTTATGTTAAACAACCTCCTGGTTTTGAAGATATTGAATTTCCATAACATGTTTTTAAACTTAAAAAGGCACTATATGGTCTTAAATAAGCTCCCAGAGCATGGTATGATAGACTAAGTTCCTTTTTAATGGAAAATGGATTTACAATAGGTTTAGTTGACACTACTCTTTTCAGAAAAACCTCAAACAAGCATTTCATACTTGTTCAAATCTATGTTGATGATATCATTTTTGGAGCCACTAATGAAAGCCTTTGCAAAGAATTTTCTAAGCTTATGCAGGCTGAATTTGAGATGAGCATGATGGGAGAATTAAAGTTCTTCCTTGGAATACAAATCAAGCAATGCAGTGATGGTATTTATATTCATCAAAGCAAATATATCAAAGAATTATTGAAGAAATTCAAGATGCTGGATTGCAAGCCTATGTGTACGCCTATGCATCCTACCTGCACTCTTAGTAAAGATGAAATTGGTAAGAAGGTAGATCGAAGCTATGCGGTATGATTGGATCTTTACTTTATCTTACGGCTTCAAGACTGATATTATGTTCGTCACTGCTGTGTGCTAGGTTTCAATCAGATCCTAGAGAATCACACCTAAGTGCTGTTAAAAGAATATTTAGATATTTGCAAGGAACTACTAATCTTGGTTTGCTTTATAAGAAATCAAAATATTACAAATTAGTAGGTTTCTGTGATGCTGACTTTGCTGGAGATCGAATTCAAAGAAAGAGCACAAGTGGAGGCTGCCAATTCCTTGGAGCTAATCTTGTGTCTTGGTCAAGCAAAAGGCAAAGCACAATTGCACTATCAACACAGGTTTGAATACATCTCGTGACAAGTTGCGCTCTCAACTTACGTGGATGAAGTATCAACTTGAAGACTACTTGATAAAAGAGAGTAACATTCCTATCTTCTGTGATAATACATCTGCCATATGTCTTACTAAAAATCCTATATTGCATTCTAGAGCAAAGCACATTGAGATTAAGCATCATTTTATAAGAGACTATGTTCAGAAGGGTATTTTAGAAATAAAATTTGTAGACACTGATCATCAGTGGGCTGACATATTTACAAAACCCCTTGCTGAAGATAGATTCAATTTTATAAGAAGAAATTTAAACTTTCATCTTATAGAAGAATGATTAATCTCAGCGTCTGATAATAAACCAAATCTCAGCATCTGACATGACATAAGCATGTATGTGCATAAGCATCCTATTTTTCATATGCATCATAACTCATCATCCGGTAAGTCGGTTGCGTGCGTCCGAGCACACCCACACGTGTCACACGTGTTAAGGATTCAAGCGTCTCATCATATCTACTGAGTCATGATTATTTACGTTTTCAATAAAATCTTTTACTTTTGTTTTGGCGTCTGCATTTAATGAAAAGGCGAATCTTTATTTTCTTTTCTTTTTGATTTATTTTTATAAGAAAATACGAAGCGTTATTTTGAAAAAGAACTGTACCAATCTCTATTAACTTTCCCACTACTCCACATTTTTCGCTCCACTCTGTGTTTTCTGCAAAATCGTACTCGTTCTCTTTTTCTCTCTATCTCTGTGTGTGTGTGTGTTTAAACCCTAAAACCTCCATCGCCTCCATTTCTCATCTACAACCATGGCTGGTGTAACTTCCTCTGAGTATACGGCTATCTACGACACCATGACTGAAGGAAAAGTCTTGTTGGAAAATCGAATTGATTTGGAAAACTTCAAACTCTACGGCTTCGACTTCTACAATGGTTTCAAGGCAATGGGCTGGGAACACCATTTCTTCTGGAATAAGGTTGAGGTTCTAGTGACTGCGATCAAAGAATTTTGGGGCAATACTCGTTTACACAAAGGCGGTATTTTTGAAGGAACCGTGAGAGGCTACAAGTTTGTTTTTACTGTCAACAATATCTCTGAAGTCACTGGTTGTCCATGTGAAGGTATCGTCTTCTATACAGATTGGGCTGACGCATTTCATGGCATTGAGAAGGTCAATGATGCTCTGTTTGAGAACTACAAGCAGTTGAAAGAATCTGGTGAAACTCCTACTGCAAAGAATCTGAAGAGTCATTTCAGAGTTCTTCACAAAATAATCACCAAGAGCGTCTTGTTGAAGGCTGGCTCTAGTGACATAGTCAACTCTGAACAGAAGTTCATCATGAGACACTTCATGGCTGGTAACAAGGTAAACCTGCCAAGGTTGATCTACAACAACCTGCTTAATGCACTGGTTAACTCGAGAAAAGGTGTTGCTGACAAGAAAAACACCTACAAGTGCATTCCTTATGGTGTCCTGCTCACTAGAATGATGGTCAAGGGTCTGGTTATAAATAAGCTGACTGCTTTACCAGATCAAGAAAAGGTGAAGTATTTTGGTGCTGATAGTATTGTGATTCCAGACACCTTTGGAGTCAACAGTCTGGTCAGAATGAAACTGATCACTGGGTCAATGATCAAGAAGGTGAAAACGGAGCAACAGGAAGAGGAAGCTGAAAAGAAAACCACCAGAAGCTCGATGACTGGTGTGAAAAGAACTGTTGAGTCTCCTTCAAGAGAGACCAGAAGAACAAAACAGAAGGTAGCTCCTGCACTCTTTGTTGAAGAACTAAGATGAGGACCGAGTTCCCATCAGTCAGGTTCTAAGAAAAAGGAGCAAACCAGAAGCTGAGAAGCAAGTCTCAGCGTCCGGTCAAAAGAAGAAGAAAATTCAGCGTCCGCCTCCAACAACTGCTCCCAGACAGAAGCTCAAAAGATTGGTCAGGCAATCTGAACCTGAACCAAAGGTACTGATTTTTTCTGATGAGCCTGTATCTATTTTTGCATCTGATGATACCATTCCCGCTCCACCAATATCTGTTGCACGACCACCAAACACTCAAACCCGTGTACAGAAAACCTCCATAACTCCCAAACACCTTACCCAAACACAAACCAATTCACTCACCATCTCATCACCTCAAACCTCCACATATAACTCCCTCACTTCATACATTTCCAAGCTTCATTCTCATCCTTTTAACCTCCTTTTCAGAATACCTCCCATTAATCCCTTCAAACCCCACTCACCAAAAGCCTACAAAATCACCAAAGCCACTCCCACCTTACTTACCCTTACCCTTAGACCTACAGATGCTGGTGGAAAGAAGAATATCTCATACAAACCACAGTTTGTTAAGTATGAGATATATCATAGTATCTACGATCGTCCATCCACATGGCATTTAAAAACCTTCACCTCTGGAGCTGCCAGATTGGAAATTGTTGCTCCAATAAGTGCAACCTTCAAGGATGGAGAAGACCACTTCCAAATGTCTTTTAAAGGAAGGTTGAGACCAGCATCCGGAAGCAGAGCAATTCCCTTCTCTGTTGATCTTCCTAGATCCCTACCCACGATCTGAGCCGCTCACGTTGGAAGAATGTGGAAGGTGGATCACAGATGAAGAAGTCGCCTTTATGGCACAATGTCTTGGCGAAAAATTTGGAAGTCATAAGACAATATCGAGACCCATCATACATTTACTGTTAAGATAGTACCCGGATAGACAAAGGTGGCTACCTTGGTCTATTCTGGGAAAGCGGAAGGAACTCGCTCAGGCAAGCGACCTTTCAGAAGATCGGGCTAAAGGAATATGAGAAGGCACCTACAAAGTACAATATTAAAGGGATTCTCCCGACTTGGGTGCCAAGATCTCTGAGGATCATGCCGTAAGGTTTTACGACTTCTCAAGAAAGATGAATGGAGAAGCGGCTCCTCAACTGCCGCAATCTTTGAGAAGGCTACTATTCCAACTGTCGGGACAATCAACAGAGTTACTGACATCAATCTTAGAACGGTGTATTTCGATGATATGTTCAGATGCTCAGTAATCAGACCTCTTGACTGCATGAAGATATATGACCAATGGGCTGCTGTGACCAAGCACTTCGACATTGGATTCACTTGGAGTCAATGGTCTGAGTCTTGGAAAGACAAAGCCATACTACCATGCCTCGACCCCCTAGTGCTAGAAGAAGATGACAGGGAAAATCTGAGAAGAATTTACCTGGCAGAAAATGAAGCACTCTCCTTCACCTGTGAAGCTTTGAGTGTCTTTATCAGAAATTTATGGGGAGAAGACGCTGGGAATAGGTTTGACTCTTACACTGCTGATGTTGTTCTTCACAGAGAAACCATCTTCATGAATTTGCTGTATCCAGAAGATGTGAAGAATCAACGGAAGATTCAGACAGAATCAGAGCTCAGAAAACTTGGAAATTTCATCAAATGGTTTATACCAAATGATGCATTCTTTTTAAGAGCTCAAAGGAAGAAGGATTTGAGACTGAAGATATCCAACTGGGTGCTAGCAGAGCATCAGAAGATGAAGTCTGCACTTGTACCAGAAGCTGGACCTTCCACTTCTACTTCTGCAGTTGAGATGGTCACCATTCCCAAAGCAGAATTTGAAGAAATGAAGGCTACAAACTTGAAGGTCACTCAGCTGGAGACTGCACTGAAGTTACTCTATGAACGTCTCAATATCCCACCTCCACCTCTTCAAAACCCTTGATTTTGTTTTCTTGTGTGTTATATAAAATCTGTTCTATTTGGTTGATACACTTATATATATAACTATTTTTGATCTAATTCTCTGCCTTCTATTCAAATTTTTCTATGTCTTATTTTGACTATGATGTGTTTTTACACTCTTTTTGTCTGATGACAAAAGGGGGAGTAAAAGAAAGGTATGATGAACACGAAAGAAAGGTATACTGAACATGTGAAAATCCGATGTTCACTGTCCGATGGATACACTGAAACTAAAGTATCATGCATAGCATTTTATACATAGCATTTGTGTGTGCTAATATTCATTGATCTAATACTCTTATAATGTTTTTTTGGTACAATGAAATATATTTGATTAAATCAATCTATTTGGTATATAATCAGCATCCGATCTCACTTTATTAAATATATGCTCTGATACATCTACGGATTTCTTTTCTTCTCGCAATCACTTAAATGAATTTGTTTACCAACAATTGCCTTAATACCTGAATTGTTCATATATATATCTAAACTGTTAAATTCAGGGGGAGACCCTTGATGTCTTTTTTAAACTAAATTGTTCATCTACCTTAGATGTTTGTCATCATCAAAAAGGGGGAGATTGTTGGAACCTAAACGATTGAGATGTTTAGACCCTCGTTAATTTCGATGATAACAAAGTATTCACAAGAGAACAATTTATGTTCTAACATTTCTTGAAGTGTGCAGATACTAATAATACATATATTCTAAGCCACTCAAGCAAGAAGAAAGTAATTCTCAAGAGAAGGATACATTCTATGTGTCAGCATCCGGCTCATCCTTGTGAGCGTCTGGAATTTTGTCTTTATGACACTAGGCTTATCCAATTGCTACTAGCGTCCGAACTTCCGATTCAACAAGCGTCCGAACTTCCGAAGTCTGGCGAGCATCGAACTTCATTTCTAATCACGTGTTAGTCACGTTCTTTGCTCTTCCTCTCGAGAAGGTTCTGAACAAATTTGAAATTGATTACGAGCGCTAAAATTGTTGTACGAGGTATCAAAGGTGACACCTTTAGCTAAAAGACAAATATCGTACAAGCAATTGTGAAAAGCAAGGTAGTACAACGGTAATATGTACTCTTTGGGATATTCTCGATAAGGAAGAAAGAGCTGACTTTTTGAATTTACCTCACTCAATGGATAGGAGCCATTTTTACCGTGCAGTAATATCCTTGGAACTCCTATATATACCTCAAGGCATCTATTGAAGAGGCGTAGAGATACTATGAAAAAACTCGCTGAAATTCTCTGAAATATTACTTCATTTACTAAGAACAAGCACTGCTTCTGTGAGCAATCAAGTCTCGTGCTAAGTCTCTGGACTACAAGAACTGAACTCAGCGTCCGACCCTTTCTTTTAGAAAGTTTTTCTATAGTTGAGCTTAATCTTTTATCCTCTCTATGAGAGTTACTTTTAACTGTATTTCAACTCACTTGTAAAAGTTGTTTTGGCCTAGATAAGGCTGTATCCTCAAAGGCTCGACTGTACTGAGTCGTTTTGAGAAGTTGAGAGTATTGTCAAGTTGTGACAGAAGAATACTCTTGAGGAAATTGTAATCAGGTTGATTATAGTGGAAAATCCTTCAGGAACGAAGGGACTAGACGTAGCTACCAGTTTGGTAGTGAACTAGTATAACTCTCTGTGTCTCTTGCTTTACTGCTTTATATTCATTTCTACTTTGCTGTGTTAAAAACAAGTTTTCACAAACTGCTTTTCCAGCGTCCGGTTTATTTCCACCGTCCTATAAACAAACAGTTTTTAAAAACTTGTGTTCTAAGTGTTTCTAACTTAAAGTTTGCAAAAAGTTTTCAACACAATTCAACCCCCCCTTCTTGTGTTCACATTCAATATCATCCACATTGATGAGCACATAGATACAAATGCCTTGGCTAGTATATATCAGCAGAGAGGGATCACACCTACTCTTAACAAAACCAAATTGAATTAGAGTTGCAGTAAGTCTTTCATACCAAGCATGAGGTGCTTGTTTTAGACCATACAAGGATCTGTGTAATTTGTAAACCAAAGATTTATCTGAGACTTCAAATCCGGGTGGTTGCTGCATAAACACTTCTTCTTGCAAATGACCATTCAAAAAGGCATTATTAACATCAATTTATTGAATATCCCAATGATTAGTAAGGGCTAGGGTAAGTATAATCCGAATGGTTACTGGTTTAACTACAGGTGATAAGGTTTCTGTAAAATCAAAACCATGGGTTTGATGAAACCCTTTGGCAACCAGTCGAGCCTTAAGCTTATTCACACTCCCATCCGGATTTTCTTTAACCCTGAATACCCACTTACATCCAATGGCTTTTCTATGAGGAGGAAGTGGTACTAGGGACCATGTTTGATTATCCAATAATGCTTGATATTCAACTTTCATAGCAGTATGCCAATTAGGGCCAGCCAAGGTCTGTTTAACAGATTTAGGCTCAACTAGTGACACAAAAGTTTTTGGTTTCAAATTGCCAGTTTTGGCTCGGGTAACCATGGGATGAACATTCTGAGAATTAACTGGAGGAATGGTAGGTCTTGGAGACTCAGTGGGAATAAACTTAGAAGATGAACTAGATGCAGCAGGAGAAGTATGCTTCATAGGAGAAATATATGCAGGGGAGCTGAACTGAGTAGGGGATGCCACTGAGTTATGTGGAGGTGAAGCAACAAGTTGCACAGGTTCATCAAATTGAGTAGACCAAGAAACAAGAGGAATAGATACAGGAAAATAGATAACCTGCTCAGACAGTGAAGAATTGACAGGAAACAAAGAGGGAAAACGAAATTTGAACTCATGAAACAATACATCCTTAGAAATATAGACTCTACCATTAGATGCAAGACATTTGTGACCCTTGTGTTGAGGGGACACGCCCAGATAGACACTCTCAATTGATCTGAATTGTAACTTATGTTTATGGTAGGATCTTAAGAGAGGAAAGCAAGAGCATCCAAAGGTTTTGATAGTGGAATAATCTGGGACTTTGTTATACAAGGCATGAAATGGTGAAGTGAATTTTGACAAAGCAGAGGAAGGAATTCTATTAATGAGAAATACAACTTGAGTAAAACTGTGATCCCAATAAAGAAGAGGAATATAGGCATGAGACAGGATAGTGAGTCCCATTTCAACTATTTGTCTATGTTTTCTTTGCACTGTACCATTTTGGTGAGAAGTGTGTGGGAAAGTTAATCTATGAGTAATGCCAAGTTCAGTGAGATACTTTGCGAATGGTCTAAATTCCCCACCCCAATCAGGTTGGACAGCTTTAATAGAGATGTGAAACTAATTTTGGATAACAGCCAAAAACTATCCAAAAGCTGTAAGAGCATCATATTTGTGTTTCAAAAAATAAATCCAAGTATATTTAGTGTATGTGTCCACAAAAGTGATGCAGTAATTATATCCACAAGAAGAGGTAAAGGGAGAAGGACCCATAGATCGATATGAATCACTTGAAAAGGAGCAGTATATTCAGTAAGAAAGGGAGGGGCATAAAGTCTATGTGACTTGCCTACACAACAAGCATGACAATTGCCAAGTACATTTTTATTATGAAATGGAACTTTGCATAGTTGCAATATGGTTTTTACAGCATGTGAATGAGCATGTCCTAGCCTAAAGTGCCAATGAGAGAAAGAATTTACATGTGAATGCAAATCTGTCCCAAGTACAACATTATTGAAAACAGGAAATTGAGTAGTGTTTTTAGCAGAACCAGTGGAACTAGATCTATGCGGAACAAACTGAAATGGCTTGAATTGATAGAGTCCATGAGGTTCAAGTAAGCCTTCAAGTAAGACTTGATTAGATGCCTAACATTTCACAAAGACATTTGAAAGGGTGAAACTCAAAATAGACCTTATTATCCTGTGCAAACTTGCTTACAGAGATAAGATTTTAGATATGCTAGGAACAAGATATGCTAGGAACAAGCAATAAGTTATTAAGACTAAGAGAAACATTAGGATTTGATGGAGACAAAATTTTTGAAGAGCCTAGGGAGCTAATAGAAAGAACTTGGCCATTGGCCATTAGCACTTGTTGTTGACCATGATATGGTGCACTCTATGTGAGATTCTGTTGATTGAAAGTAAGATGATGTGAGGCGCCAGAGTCAGGATACCAGTGCTGATTATCATCAAGATTTAGGACACGAAGTTCCTGTGTTGAAGGTCTATATTGAGGCAGATCCAGATTAGCAGTAGGATTGGCTCTAAGTAGTGGAGGTGCTCTGTGTTGCTGAGCCTGATACGGAAACCTTGAATTAGGAGGATATGCTTGCTTAAAGTTTGCTGAGCCAAAGGATTGATCATATATGAACCAACAGCGTGAAGCCTCATGTCCATACTTACCACATAGTTGGCAAGTTGGACGATTGAATCCTCTGCCACCGCCACGACCACCGCCACCGCGACCACTAGGACCTCCACGATTAGGGTTGTAGTAACCTTCATAGGAATTAACACTATCTTGATTCTCACCAGATGGTTTTGGATTTGGACTTCCTGTTGACTGAGCAACATTAGTAGATACTATGGTTCACTAATTCTTGACGAAACTTATCAAACTGCGCCTCTTGCACCATAAGGAGTGCTTCAATGTCTTCCACAGAGGGACAATCCATGCGACTGTAGATCATCATAACAAAGGAATTATACTCCTCCTGCAAGCCGTCAAGTATCGCATCGACATGATCTTGATCTGTGACAGTGTCACCAACAGCAATTAGCGAATCAACAATTGCCTTGACACGATAAAGATACTCAAAGATAGATCGTACGACTTTCTTCGTATTCTTGAGTTCAGATCGGAGTTGGCGCACTCGCGTCTTGAGCATAGAGTGGAAATGTTTGTGAGCATTATCCCAAACCTGATAAGCATGCTTACATCCAAGTACATGCGGTAGAATTCCATCAGAAAGTGATGACAGTAGCCACGTAAACAACATTTGATCCTGAGTCAGCCATTTTTGATACTCTTCTGAAGGTTTATCATATAAACGATCTTGATTGTGAGAGAATGTGTAAGTTCAGATTGAGAATTACCGTTCGCTGATTTGTTGAAAGGAGGTAGCATTTCTGAAGAAACATCTTCTGGATCCGATTATGGAATTGTGGAATTAGCCACCATAGAAGCTGAGATTCAAGCTTTGAACAAAAACTGAGAAGAAAAACAAAGCAGAAGTGACGAAGAATAGAGCAGAACCGTTGCTCCTGTGACTTGATATAAGAGAATTATTATTCATTGAATCTCAAAATACATCACCAGTGATTACACCTTTATATACAAGTTGCATCATCAACCAACTCAACAGAATGATAACCGCTTAATAACCAACTAACTAACTACCTGCCAGCTGGCAACTAACTAACTCTAACACATATACTCTAATAATAATCCACCACCATGGTAAGTTCTTATTATTATTTTTCCCCGATGATTAGTTCACTGTGTCTGTATTGTAAAAAAAAAAAATGCTCATATAATGTGTACTATATCCGTGGCGAAAAGATAAGATGGGTGCGGTAGCAATAATCCGGATCCAATGGGCATCCGAATCCGACGTGGCGAAATTATGATCAGATAGTATAGCAATAGACACACAGAGAGAGAGAGAGAGCGCTAGTAGAAATGGAAGAATGAAGGTTGTTCTTCATCTTCCCTTCCTTCACATTCATTTCTGATCGATCTAGAAAATGAAAATGGCGGTGCTGAGGGTACAAACGGCTACACCTGCACCTGCCAGAGCGAGCCAAGAAGCACCAAGGCGTTGGGCTGTAGCGCCCAACAGAGTGGCGTTTCCCCTTAATTACCTTTCTTCTGCGGGTGGAAGAGTAAGAGTAGTGAGAGTGAAATGCAGTGGGGGGAAGGATGAGAGAGAGAGCAGCAGCAGAGGAGGGGCCGTGAATCTGGGACCCGGGACCCCTGTTAGGTCAACGAATGTACTGGTGGTCGGCGCCACCGGGACCCTGGGAAGGCAGATTGTGAGGCGGGCACTGGACGAAGGTTACGACGTTAGGTGCCTCGTAAGGCCCAGGCCTGCTCCTGCTGACTTCCTTCGCGATTGGGGAGCAACCGTTGTCAATGTATGTAGTAGTATACATCTAATCTAATCATCTTTCTATTCTATTCCTATTCCTGTTATCGATCTCATCTATTCTGTAGTACTAGGATATTATTGTTCCTTTCTATTTCTATTTCAATTATTATTATTATCAATTAGAATTAGAATTTCCAATTTCGCGTTCCCTCGCAGGCTGATCTCAGTAAACCAGAAACTATTCCCGCTACATTGGTTGGCGTTCATACTGTTATTGACTGCGCCACAGGCCGTCCCGAGGAGCCCATCAAAACCGTAACATTCATTTTATTTCATTTCCTCTTTTAATTTTATTCCATTCCATTCCCACCCAAAATAAAATATGCTACTAGTAATTATTATTTATTTCAATAAATAAAATAAAAAAAATAAATATAGGTAGACTGGGAAGGAAAAGTTGCTCTGATACAATGTGCTAAAGCAATGGGAATTCAGAAATATGTCTTCTATTCCATCCATAACTGCGACAAACATCCCGAAGTCCCACTCATGGAGATCAAGTATTGCACCGAGAAGTTCCTCCGAGATTCTGGCCTCAATCACTTCGTCATCCGCTTGTGTGGTTTCATGCAAGTAATTAAATCAATTAATGCTCTCTGCACCTGGTTGGTTTCACCTCAATAGCATTAATTAACGATTCAATTCGCCTAGTAAATGCATTATTGGCTTGCATTGCAGGGTCTTATCGGCCAGTACGCGGTTCCTATCCTGGAAGAAAAATCTGTTTGGGGAACTGATGCCCCCACCAGAATTGCTTACATGGACACTCAGGTTAGGTTTTTATTTATATATGATGATGATCATAATAATAGCTTAATTAATATATGTCAATAATTCATATGGAGTAATACACTGCTTGCTTCTTTGCTTAATTTCTGATCACTCTGCCTGCCTCTGCTTTTAGGATATAGCTCGCTTGACTTTTATAGCCTTACGAAATGAAAAAATTAATGGTAAACTTCTTACATTTGCCGGTCCTCGTGCGTGGACAACCCAAGAGGTAATTTAGGATTAGATTACTACTACATGTGCTGTTATGTTTGGCTTGCAGCTTCCTGAATGCTATCTATAAATAAATATATAGCTGATTCATTTACCTACCTGCAGCCTCAGTTATAAATAAATCTCTAGTTTGTAATTTTAGGTGATAACATTGTGCGAGAGGCTTGCGGGTCAAGATGCTAATGTAACTACAGTTCCCGTCTCCATTTTAAGACTCACTCGTCAGTTGACGCGGTTTTTTGAGTGGACAAATGATGTTGCTGACAGATTGGCATTTTCAGAGGTATATATTCATTTCTTTGCTCACCCTATCAGTAGTACTTATATGCATCTCCATCTTCTGCACCTGCTTAATTTAATAATCAACTCATTAATACTTATTGGCCATTGCTCCCAAATCCATCCTTTTTAGCTCTGTATGTAAGTACTACTCCATATGCTACGCATCAAGTAATTTTATTGACCGTTGGGCATTGCAGCATTTAAAGTCATTGGGATTTTCCAGAGATAATAATGGGCTTTGATAGCTCTATAAAATCATACTAGTAGATTCAAAGCCACTTTACAATCATTATAACAAAAAAAATATTTGATATATAAAGAAGCACTTCTATAATATCAAAATTGGGTGTGAGTGGTTAACTCACTTCATCTAAAGAGATGGACTCGGCTAGTTCCCGGATTCCATCCCTGGCGATGGAATAATTTGGGATCAGACTTTACTTACCTCCTGATTAAATTTCGGATTAGTCAGAACCCTTTTCCCTAAATACTGGAGCGTGGTCAAAGACCTCTGGATAAAAAAAATAAAAAATAAAAAAGAAGCACTTCTATTTTCCTAGTGTTAGTAAAACATTCCTAATAAGTGGCTAATTAAATTAAATGGGAAATACGCAGGTGCTTTCCAGCGACACAGTTTTCTCTGTTCCGATGGCGGAGACATACAATCTTCTTGGCGTGGATCCAAAAGATATAATTACGTTAGAGAAGTATTTGCAGGACTACTTCGCGAACATATTGAAGAAATTGAAGGATCTTAAAGCCCAGTCAAAGCAAACGGATATTTACTTCTGAAAGATGATTTTAATTGCATACGAGGTAATGATCTGGGTATTTAGAAATCTTTTTAAAATACGCTCCCCAATGTATATTGTTTTTCAGTTTTTCGTGGGCTTACAATTTAGTATTTTGTAACTGGTCAATCTCCCAAAAATTTGGTTAGTATATATACTAATGTTGCGATCATATGTTTATCAATATTCTGAAACGGATTCGGCTTCTCCAAGTGAACATCTAGTTCTACTATCATAAGAAAACAAACTCCTTGAGTTGGTCACGTGGTAACTTTTGGGAAACTTAATTCCCGCTCCGCGCACCTCAACCTCCCAGCTTTCTTCTCTCTTTTTTTTTTCCCAACAACGCGGCTCGCCCTTTCACGGCTCCCCTTTTTTCCTTTTATTTTATTTTATTCCCTTATCTTTTTCTCTCATTTAGTCAAATAAATTGGATTAAATAATTCTTTTAAGTTTTTAAGTTGGGTCAAATAGATTCTATAAGTTTTTAAGTTGGGCTAAATAGGTACTATAAGATTTTTAAGTTGGGTAAACTAAGTCATTTTCGGCCAAATAAGTCCTATAAGTTTTTAAGTTGGGCCAAATAGGTCCTATAAGTTTTTAAGTTGGGCCAAATAGTTACTATAAGTTTTTAAGTTGGGTCAAATAAGTCATTTAAGTTTTTAATTTCTTTATCTTTTCCTCTCTTTTAATCAAATAAGTTGGGCCAAATAATTCCTTTAAGTTTTTAAGTTTGATGAAATAGGTTCTATAAGTTTTTAAGTTGGGCCAAATAAGTCCTATAAATTTTTACGTTGGGCCAAATAAGTCCTTTTCGGCCAAATAAGTCCTTTAAGTTTTTAAGTTGGGTCAAATAAATCTTTTAAGTTTTTAAGTTGGGTCAAATAGATACTATAAGATTTTAAGTTGGGCCAAATAAGTCATTTAAGTTTTTAAGTTAGGTCAAATAAGTCCAATAAGTTTTTAAGTTAGGTCAAATAAGACCTTTTCGGCCAAATAAGTCATTTAAGTTTTTAAGTTGGGCCAGATAAATCCTTTAAGTTTTTAAGTTAGGCCAAATAGTCCTATAAGTTTTTAAGTTTGGCCAAATAGGTACTAAAGTTTTAAGTTGGGCCAAATAAATCCTTTAAGTTTTTAAGTTGGGCCTAATAGTCCTATAAGTTTTTAAGTTGGCCCAAATAGGTACTATAAGTTTTTAAGTTGTGCCAAATAATTCTTTTTCGGCTAAATCAGTCCTTTAAGTTTTTAAGTTAGGTCAAATAGGTTCTATAAGTTTTTAAGTTAGCCCAAAAAATAGTTAAAGTATCAAATTGAACCTCAAAAATAAGTTAATGGACCAAAATGGTATTTAACCCTTTTTTAATTTTTAGTTAATTTTTTTTATTTCTTTAGATTTTAAATTTTTATTTTTTTAATTTTATCTTTATAAATGTCATTATTATTATTTATAAATGATAAATGATTATTTTTCTTTTAAATCCCAACAGGGAAACATTACATGTTGTCGGTATAGTTTCATTAATGATTATTTTACATGTAAGTCCCAATGGCGAAACATTACATGTTGTTTGTATAGTTTCATCGTATTTTATCACTATCAAAATTTAGAAATCTTTTTATTACTTTTAAATGAATATTTTACTTTTCATTCTCGATGGGGAAACATAATTACATATCGGTGTAAATGATTACTTTTTTTTTTAATTCCTCACGGAAAACATTACATGTTTCATGTTTCCTTTTATAATTTCATCGTCTTTGAGCACATATCGAAATCAAATTTTATAAACATTTTATTATTTATAAATGATTATTTTACTCCTTAAGTCCCGATTTGAAATTTTGTTTACTTCTTAATTTTTATTTCTTATATTTATATTTCAAATTTTCTTTAAGTTTTTTTCTTAATGTTTTTTTATTTCTATAGTTTTTTAATTTGTTAATTTTATTTCTTTTGATTTTATCTTTACAAATGTCTTTATTATTTACAAATGATTGTTTTGTTTTTAAGTCCTAAAAGGGTAACATTACATATTGTCGGTATAATTTCATAAATGATTATTTTACATTTAAGTCATAACGGGAAAACATTAGATATTGTCACTATAATTTCATCATATTCCATCATGTATCAAATTTATAAATGTCTTTATTATTTATAAATGATTATTTTACCTTTGATTCTCGATGGGAAAACATTACATGTCGGTATAAATTATTGTTTTCATTTTGCTTATTGACGGAAATATTATTTGTTATCAGTATAATTTCATTGTCTTTGAGCTCATACCAAAATAAAATTTATAAAAAATTTATTATTGATAAATAATTATTTAATTTTTCAGCCCCTACTGAGAATTTTGTTTACTTCTTAATTTTTTTTATTTTTCTTATATCTATATTTCTTTTTTCTTTAATGTTTTTTATTTTTTATATTTAATCTTTATCAATGTCTTTATTATTTATAAATGATAAATGATTATTTTGCTTTTATGTCCTAACGGGGTAACATTACATGCTGTCGGTATAATTTCATAAAATGATTATTTCACGTCTAAGTCTCAACGGGAAAACATTATATGTTGCCTGTATAGTTTCATCGTATTTCATCACGTATCAAAATTTATAAATGTGTTTATTATTTATAAATGATTATTTTACTTTTGACTCTCTATAGGAAAACATTAAATGTTAATATAAATGATTACTTTTATTTTGCTTCCTAACGGGAAAACATTACATGTTGTCGGTATAATTTAATGTCTTGAGCCCACATCAAAATCAAATTTTATAAATATTTTATTATTTATAAATGACTATTGTACTTTTGAGTCTTTACGGAGAATTTTGTTTACTTCTTAATTCTTTTATTTTTCTACTATTTATATTTCCTATTTTCTTAATGGTTTTTTTCTTTAGTTTTTTTATTTTTTTTGTATTCAATCTTTATAATTTTTGTTATTATTTATAGACGATAAATAATTATTATTTTTTAAGTCCTAGAAAAGAAAATTTTACATGTTCTCGGTATAATTTTATCGTCTTTGATCACGTATCAAAATTTTTAAAGGTTTTTATTATTTATAAATCATTTTCTTAATTTTGATTCTTGATAGAGATACAATATATGTCAGTATAAATAATTACTTTTCTTTTGCCTCCCAACGAGAAAATATTACATATTGTGAATATAGTTTCATCTTGTTTAGCATTTATCAAATTTTAAAAATATTTTATTATTTATAAGTAATTATTTTACTCTTTAGTTCCGACATATTAACCTGCGCTTATACACGAGTATTGTGCTGGTACTCAAGTGAGTCCATCCTCACTATTAAAGTACTAGTATTAATTAATTCCAACAGTTCTGACCAACTGACAATTAGTGAGTTTTCATCTTCTTTCCACATCACCCTTCTATTCTATCTCATCCTCATTTTTTGTGTTACGCCACTCCCCCACTATGGGAGCTTCATCGACTCCACAAACCACAACTTTCTCTATCATTTGTCGACCAAAAAGAAAATGATATAAAATGAGGCTATATGTACACATTGCAGCATTCTTCATCTTCGTGAACGGGAATAGGACCCAGCCAGGGACAGATCTACAGCAAGCAATACAAGGGCATTTGACCCGACTAAAATCTCAAACATTCATAGTTTTATAATGGGCTTCCTCACTATTGAGTATGAGACCCACATAACCCCAATTATTTTTCCAGTATCCTGTTTGAAATTGCCAAGAAATAGCCGAAAAGAACAATTCAGTCTTCTTGTCCAGCGGCGGCTGCCAGTGTCACCCCCATTGAGCGGTGGTCACCCGCATCGAGGGGGTTTCAGCCCCCTCAACAAATGCCTCTTTCTCCCACTGGGCTGCCAAAAAGCGCAAAGGCAGTATGATACCACCCTTCACCTCCATCCCGATGGTTCTCCTCCTATCCCTGAGACGGCACCCCTCCACCACTGAGATTCAACCCCTCATCATAAACCCCGACACTCGACCTTCATTCCCCACTGTGCACCCTCGATCTTCCTTCGTTTTCTTTTGCGACCTAAGGGACTACTTTTGAGGCTACTACATTGCCTAGGGAATCCTTCGATTCCAACGTCCACAGTTGTAACCGCTTCGTCAAGTTTGAGTTTGTCAAGCTGCTGGCTTCGTTCTTTTGGTTCGATGGAGCAGATTCAAGAAAGGGCTCTTTGGTTTCTCTGTTACCCTGGTACCATCTTTACCTTACTGGGCCTAGCCCAAGTTGTTGATAATAGAACTTTGTGGGTTTCTGATAAAAGGGGCAGAATTAAATGGACTCAATGTATTCAACCCCCATATTTCCTTGTTGGTGCTGATACATTTGTTCTATTTACACAAAGGGAGGGGGGGTTGTATGTTAGGAGTTTCTATTTTGAAGATGCATCTGCATTGTGTGCTGAAAAGCCCCTTTGGAGTTTGGTCCTTTTGAATACCCTGTTGTCATGTTTTGTATGTCATGGTTTGGTTGAGGATTCATAGGATCACCACCATCCCAGTAAGAATCAAGCACAATTTGGAAAACACAGCAATATAAGCTTAATTGTGAGACCCCAACCTTCTATCCTCCTTGATACATAAAGATGCATTGGTTCAAAAAGATGCAAATGGGACACATTAAAGTAACAAGAAGTGGAAAAAAATGAACAAGAAGGAAGTGGTTTAACCACTTGATGGGGTTTCTTATCCAAAGATTGCTGTGAACACTGATAAGTTTCAATGGGCAGGACATGGCTCGAATACTCAAGTTGAATGGAACGAGGTAGCTTGGCTTGGACAAACACCCCGACCACCAGCCAAACCACCAGATCATGGTATGTGTGCTGTCGATTCTACGGTGTTATGAGTATGATTTGGTGGTTTCATGCTTAGGGTTAGCCTGTGTTGATTAAGAGATTATTTTTAGAGTTTGCATCATTCCTATATTGTGCCTCAATAGTGGGTTGATGATTTCACTTGGTGTAATATTTTGAAGCCTATGGCCCAGGTGCTTAAGAGATTATTTTTAGAGTTTGCATCATTCTTGTACTGTGCCCCAATAGTGGGTTGATGATTTCACTTGGTGTAATGTTTTGAGGCCCGTGGCCCATTTGAATAGAATGTTATGCTGTTCGACTGGAAAAAAAAAAGGAATTCTGGAGACCATTTATCGTCAATCGTGGAGGCTCTTCTTTAAAGAGAAGTAACTTCTCATGATCCATATATATATATATATATATATATTAAGGATACATAGATATGCTATAAGTTCCATAAAAATCTCTTACAGCATAAAACATAAAATTTGTTAGTTTTCTTATACAAATGATCATTTGTTTCTTAAAACACACACATGTATGCATCCAAAAAATTTCGTTTGATCCTGTAATTATGAATAAGATGGCGGTGTGCACTAGGTGATCGGAGTGCTCAAACAAATTTTCGATCATCTCTAATTATACAAATGAAAATCCTTACAAAATAACCATAGACACGTGTCAGCTTCATGTCGATCGCATTAGCATCGCATTTAAAGTAAATCACAATTGAAATGTTAATTGTTAACCAGATCCGTATTAATTGAGTCTTACAACATGGTGTACAACACACGTTTATTTGATTCCAGAATCCTTTTCAATACATAATTTTAGCACTAGAATTGTCTCTCAATTTAAACATGTCTAGAGCAATATAAATTAAGTAAATCCGCTCACAATCGATTTATATGTAATGACATTAATTCTCAATAAATTCATATATGACTAAAAATGTTATTTATACTCAATATCAGTATATCAATTTTTTTTGGACAAAAAATCAGTATATCAATTTAATGTCAGAATAAATAACGTAAACACAAAATGAATAAATGGAAAATTTTTATAACCTAAAACAAATCATTAATAATACATTTACGAATTCATAAACAAGTATGGATTCACACATATCGATTCCACGTTGAATTAACAAGTATGAATTTACACGTATCGATTCCACAATGAATTGAATGATTCAGATTACATGTGTCGATTAACAATGCTTCGGGATTAAATGGTTCGGTTCCAAGCCACAGTGATTTAGGCTCGGTAATGAAATTAATTACTTCAAAATTTTGTAATTAACACTATCAAGAAAAAATCATAATTAATTGGTGTCCAAATCTCTATCTCTATCTCTATTATATACAAATGAGAATAATCTTATTGAATATTCTCTAAATGACAGCCTCTAAGACAATTTGCATTAATTCTGGTCTATGTGTCATGAAATTCAAGTTAACAGGTGATGATGTGTTAAAAAAGAGTGACATGGAAAAATGATTCAGTAATGTCATGTACAATATTCAATCCAAAAATTAAGAAAACCGAAAATTATTTATTAATTAACAAACATGAAATTAATTTCTGATCATATAAATGAATACAAACAACCGTTATACGGAAAGATATTAATTACATCACGTATAAGTTAGGAAACATGGTCAACAATATTAAATTGGTCATTCCTAAAATATTAGTAACGTGTTAAAAAATTTGAAAACGTGAAGAAATTTTTTTATGACAATTGCTATGGTCGTATTTAATGAGCCAAACCGTTTTCTGGAACGTCCCCTTTTCCGGTGCTCCGCTTCACACCTGTGGGGCAGTGAGCTCTCACATGACCATAGAGGAGAAACCTCTTTCTGAGAACCGAATACACAGCACATTTAATAACCAAAAATATATGAAAAAAGTCGTAATTCTTTCTAATTATGTTATCAATTTTTTCCATTTTTTTATAACTTTAGTTTATGTATTTCAAGTGTTTTGAAAAATATAAATGGTCTAAAAATACATATTAAACAATAATGTGTTGCAATTTTTTAAAAAATTAATTATTTAAAAAAAATTAATTCGTGAAGATTTATAATTTAAAAAAATCGTAAAAATACAAAAAAAAATGTGTATACAATAATTTTTTTAATTATTTATGGAATTTTAGAATTCATAAAAAGGGCAAAAAAGGGAAACTTTCAACCTGTATTTTAGTGACAAAATAAATGCTGGAATTATCGAATTTGGCGACTAAATTAATACCAAATGAATGCTCACAATTTATTGTAGAAGAAATTTTTTTTGACTGGATTTATTACAAGAAATTTGAAATGTGAATGATTCTCGGTCCACATCTTTATTCAATCCCAGTTAGAATTAGAATCAATTAGACAATTTATCGTACAATTATTTAATGGCTTGATGCAATAGCATATCTGCCAATGATAAAATTAACAAAAATTAATAAAAATTGATACTATTATACAATCTTTTTTTTTGAGGAATATACTATTTTTTTCGACAACTGAGGGATATACTATTATCCAATAAAAAATTTGTGATCACATATTTCTGTAATATCATGAAATCCTCAAATATTCTGATGATGAATTTGTGTAACCTTTCTTTGTCAAAAAAAAAATTCGTATAACCTTTCAATTTTCTCCTATTCATTTAATTATATTATATTATTCAAATAATATCCTCTTATATTTCCTTTAAAAAATAGTTTCCTCTTATATTTGATCAATAATTAAACTTTCTTAATTATATTAATACGTTTCTATATTGACATTCAAATTGTTTCTCCGTTTGATTTCAGTAATAATGTAATGCTACATTGTCATTAATTTTCTGTTAATTTCCATCGAAATCGAAATTCAAAATGGATTGATTTGCTGTCATTCCAATGATAACAATTACTACGGGAAATTTAGAGTGTGACCCATTCAAATTCCTGTCATGTTTGAATCTCCCTTTTTTGCATGTCGTCTCCCTAATATTTTTACTTCTCTTTTAACCATTGATTTCGGCAACCAGGGTGAACTAAATCCCCGCTACCATTCCTTCTCTCTCTTCAACTCTACCTTTCTCTTCAACTCTACCATTGATGTCCTTATCTCATTTTTTTTTCGTTTTAGAGATTTCATCAATGGGACTGGTTCGCTTATAGACCATGGCACGCAGTGATTTTTTATGGCGGAGGGAGTGCCTCGCGTAGTAGTACCATTACCTAAGGATGTGACTCCCCTTGCGGCTACGAGTATCTGAAAAGAGACAAACTTGCGGATGATGGCACAACTGCATCAACTCGACAGTTTTCGCGATGGCAATCTAGTGACAGTTGTTCATGATTTTCTTTTCAATAACTGCACTGAGGAAGCATACCACCGAATGTCTTTCTGTAGTTACTTTATCTTTTCAATATCTGGTTGCCGAATAGACATGTCTCTATCCTTTTTTTTCTTAGTTCAAATTAAAAGTTGTTGTTAGTCTGTGTGCTCAATTTGTGTTTTGTTTCAAGTCTTTGTTCTGTAAACTCTTGCTTTCGGAGCCATTGCACAGGTCTGTTCTTTAACTTCTCTCCCTTTTCCGATTTACCTATTTTTTATTTTATTTTATTATTATTGGTACTATGTTAATATGTACGATATGGAAAAGCTATAAGATACTTGAGCAGAAGCAATTGGATGTAAGTTGATTTTTAACATCCTTTCATCATATCATGATTATTATTCATTATGTGGTTTCATGTCGAATGCAATGCTCCTTTGATTGTTGTGTAGACCTTATAGATTATGGTGTTGGAATTGGTTGCTACATTAGAACTTTTCCTATTAGGTTTCTACATTGATTGTTGCTGTTATTCGGGTGTTCAACGACAAATGGAGTGCCTTCTAACCCATGGCCATCCTTCATATCTCAATCACTCGGCAGAGGATGATCCATGTGGGGAGCTTTAGGAATGTTGAATTTAAAGGATGGGGATGAAAGGGCATTGAAAGGGAGGTAGCCAACACAATCAACCCATTTCCTTCAACCATCTTTTACAACATATTTGTTTTGAAACTAATATTTTCAAATTATGTAGATGATTCATGATTTGTATGGGATTAATTTTGATTTGAAATTACGGGTTTAGTTCAAATATGGAATAGATGAATGAGATATTTGCCTCCATGGACCCAATTCATCTCTCTCTATGCTTTAGTTCTAGGTTATTGCAATTTGTAATGACAGACTTTTAAATGTAGTGACTGAATTGTAATGTTGTTGCAGCTTGAGAACGATGCATTACATGTCTTACATATAGTTCATCTCTCCGTATCAGAGGATACGTTTTTGAATTTCACATGATTAAATAGAAGTTTAGTCTCAGTCTATCTAGATTTTTTCTCTTATGGTCCTGCTTTCTCTTATTTGCGCATCTCATTGTTTTTAATACTTATTTATTCTTTCATCAATTTTCTTAACTATACAATCAATGCGACTAAGAGAGACCTCTTGCAATCTTCTTTTGTTCCTTTCAAGAGGTTAAAGGTGATAGTTTATCGTCTTAAAGATTGTCCAACAGCAAAGCTTGATATTCATATTACTTTACACTATATATTTATGTGAAGTCCACAAAGGTACTATTCCTTCATTATATGCATGCTATATAATATCCTTTTATGATTGTGCAAATGCTATGTTCTTTTGGGCAAAATTGGGCAAAAGATAAGTATTAGTCATGGCACGACATTTGCTCTATTGAGTCAATAAACTAAATTTACACGTTGCCTACTTGATCAAACAATCAATAAAATTATGTGATCTTGTGGTCTTTTTCCTCTAGTACGGATTGTATGACTAGTTTTACTTTTTCCATTACAGATCAAATGATTCATTTAAATTTTGATCCGAAGTGGATCTCAGATGTGGCTGGAGTAGGATCACAAATGGCGGAGCACGGCAGAAACGACAGTGGGGGGTGTACCTGCACACACTCCGATACTTAAGTCAGTATCAGAATAATGTGAGGTAAGAAATGAACAATGCGTACCTTTATTGCTTAGGTCAGGGACCTTTTATAGGTGAGGTCATGCTGCTGACATGTAGACGCTCCCAAGTAACCCCAGATTGATTGTCAACCGTCAGATGTATCCAATGGCCGACGTAACTTCTAGGGTTGCATGGTCAGGAGGTTGCTTTTAGGGCTAGCGTTGCAATGCTTGTATTCTAGGGTTTTGCGTTGTGGCGAAGTGATCTCTAGGGTTTATCACCCCGAGGGTGGATCTCCCGGGTCGGGTCGGTTACCCGAAGTGGGCCTTGGGCCATTTCAGTTTAGTATTTCTTCGGCATAGATCCTCCTGGCTGAGTCGGATCGGCCCATTGCGGAGTAGGCCTTTTGCCACTCCGGATCAGTTGCCCGCTAACCGATGTCACCATTTGTTGATAACTTCGGATATTATTCTAGTCATGGGTTTGATCTTCGAAGCTCGACCTGCTTATGAGTCTTGAGTCCAACATGGGACTTCTTACTTCAGTTATGCTTGTTGTGTCTCTTCCGAAGGGGTTTTTGAACGTGAACACAAGAAAGGAGGGGTTGAATTGTGTTTACAAACTTTTCGTAAACTTTAAGTTAGAAACACTATAGAACACAAGTTTTTCAAAATTGTTTGTTTATCGGATGCTGGGTATAACCGGACGCTGGAAAAAGCAGGTTGATAAAACTTGTTTTTAATGCAGCAAGATAAAAATGAATAGAAAGCGAAAGCAGAGACACGTAAATTTATACTAGTTCACTACCAAACCGAGATAGCTACGTCTAGTCCCTTCGTTCCTGAAGGATTTTCACTATAATCAACTGATTACAATTTCCTCAAGAGTATTCTATCACACAACTTGACAATACTCTCAACTTCTCAAACGACTCAAGACAATCGAGCCTTTGAGGATACAAATTTTAACTAGGCCAAAACAACTTTTACAAAAGAGTTGAAGTACAGTTAAAAAATAACTCTCACTGAGAGGATAAAAGATTAAGCTCAACTATAGACAAACTTTCTTAAAGAAAGGGTCGGACGCTGAGTTCAGTTCTGTAGACCAGAGACTTAGCACGAGACTTGGTTGCTCACAGAAGCAGTGCTTGGTCTCAGGAAAAATTTCAGCCAATTTCACAAGCTTTTTCACAGTATATTCGTTTTTTCTTCAATGGATACCATGAGGTATATATAGGAGTTCCAAGGATATAACCGTTAAGGTAAAAATGGCTCCTTACCATTGAGTAAGGTAAATTCAAAATGCTGTCTCTTTCTTGCTTTGCAGAGAATATCCTAGTAGTACATGTTACCGTTTTTGTACTACCTTGCTTGTACGATTTTTGTCTTGTAGTTAAAGGTTTCACCTTTGATACCTCGTACAACAATTTTAGCGCTCAAGATCAATTTTGAAATCCGTTCCAGAAACTTCTGAGAGGTAGAGCAGCAACGTGACTAACACGTGATTAGAAGTGAGGTTCAGACGCTCGCTCAGAATCGGAAGTTCGGACGCTCGTTCAGAATCGGAAGTTGGGACGCTTGTAGCAATTGGATAAGCATAGTGTATAAAGAGGAAATTCCAGATGCTCACAAGGATGAGCCGGATGCTGACACATAGAATGAATCCTTCTCTTGAGAATTACTTTCTTCTTGCTTGAGTGGCTTAGAATATACGTATAATTAGTATCTGCACACTTCAAGAAATGTTAGAACATAAATTGTTCTCTTGTGAATACTTTGTTATCATCAAAATTAATGAGGGTCTAAACATCTCAATCGTTTAGGTTCCAACAATCTCCCCCTTTTTGATGATGACAAACATCTAAGGTAGATGAACAATTTAGTTTCAAAAAGACATTAAGGGTCTCCCTGAATTTAACATTTAGATATATATGAACAATTCAGGTTTTAAGGCAATTTTTGGTAAGCAAATTCATCTAAGTGATTACGAAAAATCAAGAAATGTATCGAGCATGTATTTAATAAAGTGAGATCGGATCGATTATATACCAAATAGATTGATTTAATCAAATATATTTCATTGTGCCGAAAATTTATTAAACATTATCATAGCACTAGATCAACGAATATTAGCGCACAAAAATGCTATGTATGAAATGATATGCATGATACTTTAGTTCCAGTGTATCCATCGGATGGTGGATAATCGGATTCTCACGTGTTCAATATACCTTTCTTTCGTGTTCATCATACCTTTCTTTTACTCCCCCTTTTGTCATCAGACAAAAAGAGTGTAAAAACACATCATAGTCAAAATAAGACTTAGAAAAATTTGAACAAAAGGCAGATAATTAGATCAAACATATTTATATATATATAAATGTATCAACCAAATAGATTTTATATCACACACAAGTAAAAAAAATCAAGGGTTTGGAAGAGGTGGAGGTGGGATATTGAGACGTTCGTAGAGTAGCTTCAGTGCAGTCTCTAGCTGAGTAACCTTCAAGTTGTAGCCTTCATTTCTTCAAATTCTGCTTTGGGAATGGTGACCATTTCCATTGCAGAAGAAGCAGAAGGTCCAGCTTCTGGTACAGATGCAGACTTCATCTTCTGATGCTCTGCTAGCACCCAGTTGGATAACTTCAGTCTCAAATCCTTCTTCCTTTGAGCTCTCAAGAAGAATGCATCATTTGGTATGACCCATTTGATGAAATTTCCGAGTCTTCTGAGCTCTGATTCTGTCTGAATCTGCCATTGATGCTTCACATCTTCTGGATAAAGCAAATGCAAGAAGATGGTTTCCCTATGAAGAACAACATCAGCTGTGTAAGAGTCAAACCTATTTCCAGCGTCTTCTCCCCATAAATTTCTGATAAAGACACTCAAGGCTTCACAGGTGAAGGAGAGTGCTTCATTTTCTGCCAGGTAGATTCTTCTCAGATTTTCCCTGTCATATTCTTCTAGCACTAGGGGGTCGAGGCATGGTAATATGGCTTTGGCTTTCCATGATTCAGACCATTGACTCCAAGTGAAACCAATGTCGAAATGCTTGGTCACAGCAGCCCATTGATCATAAATCTTCATGCAGTCCAAGGGTCTGATTACTGAGCATCTGAACATATCATTGAAGTACATTGTTCTAAGGTTGATGTCAGTAACTCTGCTGATTTTCCCAACAGTTGAAATAGTAGCCTTCTCAGCATCACAGCAGCTGAGGAGCCCGTTCTCCATTCATCTTTCTTCAGAGAAGTCAGGTAAAACCTTCTGGCGTGATCCTCAGAGATCTTGGCAATCGGAAGCTGAGAGAAATCCTTAATATTGTACTTGGTAGGTGCCTTCTCATATTCCTTTAGCCCGATCTTGCTGAAAGGCTGCTTGCCAGAGCAAGTTCCTTCCGCTTTCAGGGATAGACCAAGGTAGCCACCTTTGTCTATCCGTACTATCTTGACAGCAAATGTATGATGGGTCACGATATTGACTTATGACTTGAGCCTTTCTGCTCAAGACAAGCAGTGCCATGAAGGCAGCTTCTTCATCTGTGATCCATCTTCCGCATTCTTCCAATGTGAGCGGTTCAAACTGAGGTAGGGATCTAGGAAGATCAACAGAGAAGGGAATTGCTCTGCTTCCTGAAGCTGGTCTCAACCTTCCTTTGAAAGACATTTGGACGTGATCTTCCCCATCCTTGAAGGTTGCACTTATTGGAGCAGCAATTTCCAATCTGGCAGCTCCAGAAGTGAAGGTTTTTAAATGCCAGGTTGAGGGACGGTTGTAGATGCTGTTATATATCTCATACTTTACAAACCGAGGTTTGTATGAGATATTTTTCTTTTCACCAGCGTCTGTTGGTTTTATGGTAAGGGTAAGTAAGGTGGGAGTGGCTTTGGTGATTTTGTAGGCTTTTGGTGAGTGGGGTTTGAAGGGATTTATGGGAGGTGTTTTGAAAAGTAGGTTAAAAGGATGAGAATGAAGCTTGGAAATGTATGTAGTGAGTGAAGTGTTTGGGGAAATTTGTGGTAGGTTAAGATTGAGTGTAGTGGATGATGGTTGGATAAGTTGTTTAGGGACAATGGAGGTTTTCTGTGTAAGGGTTTGATGTTGTGGTGGTTGAGCAAAGGATAGTGGTGGAGCAGTAATGGTATCAGATGCAACAACAGATACAGATTCATCAGGACAATTCAGTACCTTTGGTTCAGGTTCGATTACTGGCCGATCTTTTGAGCTTCATGCGGGGCGTAGATCTTTGGAGGCGGATCTTGAATGTCCTTCTTCGTTGTCCGGATCTTTGAGGCCCAGCTTCTCAGCTTCTGGCTTGCTCCTCTTTCTCAGAACCTGACTGATGGGAACTCGGTCCTCATCTTCTGGTTCTTCAACAGTAGGTGCAGGAGCCACCTTCTGTTTTGTTCTTCTGGTCTCTCTCGAAGGAGACTCAACAGATCTTTTCTCACCAGGCTTTGAGCTTCTGGTGGTTTTCTTTTCCGCTTCCTCTTCCTGTTGCTCAACTTTCACCTTCTTCATCATGGACCCAGTAAGCAATTTCATTCTTACCAGGCTGTTGACTCCAAAAGTGTCAGGAATCACAATATTATCAGCACCAAAATACTTTGCCTTCTCTTGATCTGGTAAAGCAGTCAGCTTGTTTATGACCAGATTCTTGTCCATCATTTTGGTGAGCAAGACACCATACGGAATGAACTTGTAGGTATTCTTCTTGTCGTACACCTTTTCTTGAGTTGACTAGAGCATTGAAGCAGGTTGTTGTGGATTAACCTTGGCGAGTTCACCTTGTTTCCAGCCATGAAATGTCTCATGATGAACTTACGCTCAGAAGTTGACAATGTCACTAGAGCCATCCTTCAACAGACGCTCTTGGTGATTATCTTATGAAGAACTCAAATGACTTTTCAGATTCTTGGCGAGAGGTGTTTCACCAGATTCTTTCAAATTTCTTTGGTAGTTCTCAAACAGATCATTGTTGACCTTCTCAATCCCATGAAATGCGTCAGCCCATTCTGAATAGAAGACGATGCCTTCACACGGACACCCAGTGACTTCAGAAATATTTTTGATGGAAAAAATAAACTTGAAACCTTTCACTGTTCCTTCAAAGATGCCACCTTTATGTAACCGAACGTTACCCCAAAGTTCTTTAATCGCAGTCACCAGAACCTCAACCGGGTTCCAGAAGAAATACTGTTCCCAGCCCATTGCCTTGAACCCATTGAAGAAGTCGAAGCCATAGAGCTTGAAGTTTTCCAAATCAACTCGATTTTCTAACAGGACTTTTCCTTCAGTCATGGTGTTATAGATAGCTGTATATTCAGATGTTGTTACTCCAGCCATGGTTGCAGTTGAGAGATGGAGGCGATGGAGGTTTTAGGGTTTAAACACACACACAGAGAGATAGAGAGAAAAAGAAAACGAGTACAGTTTTGCAGAAAACACAGAGTGGAGCGAAAAATGTGGAGTAGTGGGAAAGTTAAAGGAGAATGGTACAGTTATTTTTCAAAATATCGCTTTGTATTCTCTTATAAAAATAAATCAAAAAGAAAAGAAAATAAAGATTCGCTTTTTCATTAAATGCGGACGCCAAAATAAAAGTAAAAGATTTTATTGAAAACGTAAATAATCATGACTCAGTAGATATGATGAGACGCTTGAGTCCTTAACACGTGTGACACGTGTGGGTGTGCTCGGACGCACGCAACCGACTTACCGGATGATGAGTTATGATGCATATGACAGATAAGATGCTGATGCACATACATGCTTATGTCATATCAGATGCTGAGATTTAGTTTATCATCAGACGCTGAGATTAATCATTCTTTTATAAGATGAAAGTTTAAATTTCTTCTTATAAAATTGAATCTATCTTCAGCAAGGGGTTTTGTAAATATGTCAGCCCACTGATGATCAGTGTCTACAAATTTTATTTCTAAAATACCCTTCTGAACATAGTCTCTTATAAAATGATGCTTAATCTCAATGTGCTTTGCTCTAGAATGCAATATAGGATTTTTAGTAAGACATATGGCGTATGTATTATCACGTAAGATAGGAATGTTACTCTCTTTTATCAAGTAGTCTTCAAGTTGATACTTCATCCACGTAGTTGAGAATCGCAACTTGTCACGAGATGTATTCAGCTTTCCGTTGAGAGTGCTATTGTGCTTTGCCTTTTGCTTGACCAAGACACAAGATTAGCTCCAAGGAATTGGCAGCCTCCACTTGTGCTTTTTCTTTCAATTCGATCTCCAAAGAAAATCAGCATCACGAAACCTACTAATTGGTAATCTTTTGATTTCTTATAAAGCAAACCAAGATTAGTAGTTCCTTGTAAATATCTAAATATTCTTTTAACAAAGACTTAGGTGTGATTCTCTAGGATCCGATTGAAACCTAGCACACAAAGTGCAGAACATAATATCGTGTCTTGAAGCCGTAAGATAAAGTAGAGATCCAATCATACCTCTGTATAGCTTCTCATCTACCTTCTTACCAATTTCATCTTTACTCGAGAGCAGTAGGATGCATAGGCGTGCTCATCGGCTTGCAATCCAAAGATCTTGAATTTCTTCAATAATTCTTTGATGTATTTGCTTTGATGAATATAAATACCATCACTACATTGCTTGATTTGTATTCCAAGGAAGAACTTCAATTCTCCCATCATGCTCATCTCAAATTCAGCCTGCATAAGCTTAGAAAATTCTTTGCAAAGACTTTCATTAGTGGCTCCAAAAATAATATCATCAACATATATTTGAACAAGTATGAAATGCTTGTTTGAGGTTTTTCTGAAAAGAGTAGTGTCAACTAAACCTCTTGTAAATCTATTTTCCATTAAAAAGGAACTTAGTCTATCATACCATGCTCTGGGAGCTTGCTTAAGACCATATAGTGCCTTTTTAAGTTTAAAAACATGTTCAGGAAATTCCATATCTTCAAAACCAGGAGGTTGTTTAACATAAACTTCTTCAGTTATAAAACCATTTAGAAAAGCACTTTTCACATCCATTTGATATAAAGTTATCTCATGATGTGCTGCAAATGATAGTAAAATACGAATAGCTTCTAATCTTGCAACAGGTGCAAAAGTTTCAGTGAAATCAATACCTTTTTCTTGTGAGTAGCCTTGAGCAACTAACCTTGCCTTATTTCTCACAACTTTACCGTCTTCATCAAGCTTATTTCTGAATACCCATTTAGTACCAATAGCTTGCTTATCTTCTGGTAGAGTGACTAGCTTCCAGACATCATTCCTTTGGAACTGATTTAACTCATCTTGCATAGCTAGAATCCACCCTTCATCTTCCAAGGCTTGATCAATCGTCTTAGGTTCCATCTCAGAGAGAAGTGCAAAGTCAGCATGCTCCTTGAAAGAGGATCTGGTTCGTACTTTGTCACCAGGTTCTCCTATGATTTGATCTTTTGGATGATTGGTCTTGTACTTCCAGCTTTTTCTTGCTTCAGCTTCCGCTTGAGTCGAATTCTTCGTCTTGTCACCACCGGATGATGAAGATGTATATTCACCGTCTGGCTTGTCATCGAGGGTTAAATCTGAAAATAACTCATCTAGCTCTGACATTGCAGTGTCAGGCTTCTTATCATCAAACTTGACATGAATGGACTCTTCAATCACAAAGTTTCTTTGTTGTATATTCTAAAAGCTTTAGATCTTTCAATATCCCAAAAGATTCCTTTGTCGACCTTGGAATCAAACTTACCAAGTCGATCTTTAGTATTCAGGATATAACAAATACAACCAAAAGGATGAAAGTAAGAAATGTTTGGTTTTCTTCCTTTCCACAATTCATATGAGTCTTATTCAAAATAGGTCTTATATAAATTCTATTTTGAATATAACAAGTCGTGTTTATCGCTTCGCCCAAAAATGTTTTGTAATATCGCCTTCATTGATCATGGTCCTGGCCATTTCCTGAGGGACCTATTTTTCCTTTCTACAACACCATTTTGTTGAGGTGTTCTAGGAGAGGAGAAATTGTGGGAGATGCCATTTTCTTCACAAAATTTTTGAAAGTTCTCATTTTCAAATTCTCCCCATGATCACTTCTAATAGAGGAAATGCAAATGCCTTTTTCATTTTGAACTGATTTGCGTAAAGCAAGAAATACCTTATAAGACTCATCCTTGTGGGCAAGGAATTTAACCCATGTCCATCTAGTAAAATCATCCACAATGACTAAACCATATTTCTTTCCAGTTAAAGAGGCTGTCCTTGTGGGACCAAAAAGATCAAGATGTAAAAGTTCAAGTGGTCTAGAAGTTGAAACAACATTTTTTAAATGAAAGGAAGTTTTAACTTGTTTTCCTTTTTGACAAGCTTCACAAAGGGCATCAAATTTTGTACTTAAGATTTGGTAAGCCTTTAACAAGATTGTGCTTGTTTAATTTTGAGATTAATCTCAAGTTGGCATGACCCAATCTTTTGTGCCAAATCCATTGCTCATCTTCAACAGATATAAGACACTTGACATCTTGTTTTTCAAGTTCGTAAAGATCAACTTTATAAACATTTTGTTTCCTCTTGTCAGAAAGAATATAGATCCATCGCTTTTGCTTTTACTAAACATCCAGTTTACGTAAAGATGACTTCATAACCATTGTCACATAATTGACTTATGCTCAATAGATTATGTTTCAGTCCTTCAACATATAAAACATTATCAATAGAAGGAAGAGAGCCTTTACCTATGCGACCAATTCCAACTATTTTACCTTTCTGGTTTCCTCCGAAACCAACGAATCCAGCTTCTCTAGGTCTTAGTTCTTGGAACATATGCTTTTCTCCCGTCATGTGACGCGAGCATCCACTGTCTAAGTACCAAGACTGGTGTGTTGACTTTGTTGCTAAGCATGTCTGCAACATAGACTATTTTATTTTTAAGTACCCATATCTTTTTGGGTCCTTTCTTGTTAGTTCTTGAAGGAGGCTTATCCTTCTTAGTTTTAAAAACATTACATGCACTTTTCAAATGACCAGATTTATTACAATAAGTACAATGTAAGCATTTACTATGGCTATGGGATTTATCAGATGCTGAATTATTTTCCAAAAGGGTTTCATCTGGTATATAGCCAAGACCATGAGTTGTCGTTTTACTGACACCCCAGATCATTGAAGCTTGCTTGCTTCGAGTTACACTCTCTGCAAGAAACTTTTGAAATGCTTGTTCATAGTCATTTGATTTGTAGTTAGGACTGCCTGTAACTACAGAACTCTTAGCTTGAGAGCTCTCAGCTTCTGGTTGCTTGTTAGCTTCCAGACGCTGGTTATCAACCAGACGCTGATTTTCAGTTTTCAGCTTCTGGTTCTCTTCACTGAGTACAGAGTTTTCATTACGTAAGGAATGAAAATCTTGTGATAGTTTTAAAAATTTCTTTTTCAAGTTCTTATACTCGATGAGAGAGTGGCGTAGTCCTTAAGAAGATCATCAAAAGCAAGTTGAAGTTGAGTAGGAATCATATACTATTACCTCTTCAACATCTTCTTCTGACTCAATGTCAGTGTCTGCCATGAGGGCAATGTGAGCTTCTTCTTTATCTTCCTCAGAGGAGGATAAGTCAAGATCTTCCCATGTTGCCATGAGACCTTTCTTCTTTTTCTTGAAGGAGCTTCTTGTGGGCTTTTCTTTAAGATTAGGACACTCGGATTTGAAATGTCCAGGCTTCTTACATTCATAGCAAATGACTTGGGCTTTGTCCTTGTCTTTGCTCTCCTTCTTGTCCTTTGAATCTTTCTTCTCAAACTTCCTTCTAAAGTTTCTTTTCTTCCACATTCTCTGGATCTTCTTAGATATGAATGCAAGCTCATCATCTGATCCATCAGAGTCTCCTTCTGAAGCTTCATCATCTGATTCTTCTTCTTCAGCCTGAAAAGCTTTAGAAGTACTAGGTTTATGTTGATTAACCTTTAAAGCAATAGACTTACTCTTCTTGGTAGGTTCTTCTTCATTTAGCTCAAGTTCATGAGCTTTTAGGGAACTCATAAGATCTTCAAGCCGAAGAACATTCAGATCTTTTGCTTCTTGAATAGCAGTGACTTTGGGTCTCCACTGCCTTGTCAAGCTTCTCAAAATCTTTCTCACATGATCAGGTGTGGTATAACTTTTTCCAAGGGCCTGCAACCCATGAACAAGTGTTTGGAATCTTCCAAACATAGTTTCAATGTTTTCTCCATCTTCCATTTTGAATAGTTCATATTGGCGAACCATCATGCTAGCCTTTGTTTCTCTTACTTAGGCAGAACCCTCATAAGACAACACAAGAGAATCCCGAGTTTCTTTGGCAAGATCAAACTTGCCACATTTATCATATTCTCTTTCTGTCATAGCACAGATGAGAATAAATCCGCCCTCTGGTTGGTTTGATATCTCTTTTCTCGATCATCGCACCGCTTTTCCTTGATATTGCAACGCCAAGGGCATTAGCGGGAAGAATGTATCCGCTTTCAACTATATCCCACAAATCAAGACTTTGTGCCTCAAGGAATGCTTTCATCTTATCCTTCCGGAATCAAATTTTTCTCCATTGAATAGAGGAGGGCGGTTCATATGACCACCTTCAAAGAGACATGTTCACAATATAGAATCTTTTCTCTTGACATCATAAGTGCTTAACCAAGAGGCCGAGCTCGTACCAACCTGAACGTGAACACAAGAAGGGGTTGAATTGTGTTTACAAACTTTTCGTAAACTTTAAGTTAGAAACACTATAGAACACAAGTTTTTCAAAATTGTTTGTTTATCGGATCTTTGGGTATAACCTGATATTTGAAAAAGCAATTTGATAAAACTTGTTTTTAACGCAAAGAAGATAAAAATGAATAGAAAGCGAAAGCAGAGACACAGAAATTTATACTAGTTCACTACCAAACTGATAGCTACGTCTAGTCCCTTCGCTCCTCAAGGATTTTCACTATAATCAACTGATTACAATTTCCTCAAGAGTATTCTCATCACAACTTGACAATACTCTCAACTTCTCAAAACGACTCAAGACAATCGAGCCTTTGAGGATACAAATTTTAACTAGGCCAAAACAACTTTTACAAAAGAGTTGAAGTACGCTTAAAAATAACTCTCACTGAGAGGATAAAAGATTAAGCTCAACTATAGAAAAACTTTCTTAAAGAAAGGGTCGGACGCTGAGTTCAGTTCTGTAGACCAGAGACTTAGCACGAGACTTGGTTGCTCACAGAAGCAGTGCTTGTTCTCAGTAAATATTTCAGCAGAATTTCAGCAAGTTTTTTCACAGTATATTCGTTTTTTCTTCAATGGATACCATGAGGTATATATAGGAGTTCCAAGGATATAACCGTTAAGGTAAAAATGGCTCCTTACCATTGAGTAAGGTAAATTCAAAATGCTGTCTCTTTCTTGCTTTGCAGAGAATATCCCAGTAGTACATATTACCGTTTTTGTACTACCTTGCTTGTACGATTTTTGTCTTGTAGTTAAAGGTTTCACCTTTGATACCTCGTATAACAATTTTAGCGCTCAAGATCAATTTTGAAATCCGTTCCAGAAAATTCTGAGAGGTAGAGCAGCAACGTGACTAACACGTGATTAGAAGTGAGGTTCAGACGCTCGCTCAGAATCGGAAGTTCAGACGCTCGTTCAGAATCGGAAGTTCGGACGCTTGTAGCAATTGGATAAGCATAGTGTATAAAGAGGAAATTTCAGACGCTCACAAGGATGAGCCGGATGCTGACACATAGAATGAATCCTTCTCTTGAGAATTACTTTCTTCTTGCTTGAGTGGCTTAGAATATACGTATAATTAGTATCTGCACACTTCAAGAAATGTTAGAACATAAATTGTTCTCTTGTGAATACTTTGTTATCATCAAAATTAATGAGGGTCTAAACATCTCAATCGTTTAGGTTCCAACAGTTTTTAGCCGAGGCAGTTCATTTTCAAATTCGAGGTTTTGAAAAGATGCGCTCGTTTCCCAAAACAGTGGCGTCAGAGATTTGGTGACGATTAGATGAAAAATCGCCTCGTTACCTGTGCGCCTCATCATTTCGTCTTTTTGCAATAAATGATGTACTTTTCAGAATCTATAAATTCTAGAGGGGAGGTTCCTTTATTTGCTTTTTTGGTTTGCATCATCTTCCTCGTCTCTCTGTTTCTTTGCTTTCCTGCGAATCTGCTATTTGGGCAAACAGAGAATCGATCGTGTGAGCATCAAGCTATTGGAATTTGTCTTTCTGCTCGTGCCTTTTTGTCATATATCATAGGTATTTTCTCTTTTCTTTGCTCATTTATTCCTTTACCAGAAGTGGAATATTCAAATTTTTTGAAACTTCATAGTTTCTCAAAGGTTTCTTCCCGAAGATGGGGCCCTTCATCCCCCTTCTAGTTCTGGGTTTTCACCCGAGCGAGTACTTTCGGTAATGGGGGGTTTCAATCGAAAACTTCCCCTTCCGTTTCTGCCTCTGCGGTGGTGCCCATGGTGGTGCTCCCACCTTCCTGTGAGAAAGGGGCAGAAGAACATTTGAAACGTGGAGTTGAGATTACTCCTGAACGCTTAGAGCGTTTTCGGGTGGTTTTAGAAAACAAGTTTTAGCGTCCTTGCAACCCCCGTGAAGTAGCTTAGTGGTATAAGGAGGTTTATGATACCGTCTCTTACCCTGAAGTCCCCATGGACAGGTTTGTCATGGGAAAGAAGCGGAGTATCGATTTGAACGACCCTTCTGCCCTTCCTGCCGATGCGGAGGATTACATGCGGTTTTCGCACGAAGTTCTTAGCATCCGATCTAAGTATTCCACCGATGAAGACATGGCCGACTTGGAGAGTCGGGTACCTGTGTCCTGCGGTGCCGAGTCCGGAGGGGAATGGGCCTTCCTCCCTCCGGTTGGTGATTATAGGATTTGCCCTGCGGAAAGGAGTGATGTGGATCATCTTCCGATGTACGAGGTGTTATTCACCGAACTCCAAGTTGCCTTTCCTTTTAAGCCCTTTGAACTCTCGGTTCAAAGGGCTTAAAAAATTTAAATCCAAATATGAAATCAACAATTACATATCTTATAACGAAATCCTAAAAATGAGTATATTCTTTATGAATATTTTAATAGAAATAACAAATTGTGGTTATTTAAATGACAATTAATTACAGTTATTTGCTATTGATTGTCATTTATGTACATTATGTTAATTACGGTAATTAAAGTCATCATATATCACAAGAAAAATAGAAAATCGTAATTGATTGTTATTTGCTATTTATTGTCATTTATGTAAATTATGTACATTATGTTGATTGTCCAATGTATTTTATACTGTATAACATAATTATTAAGGAATTAAATTTTAGATAATGTTATCTTACAATTTCTATTCGATGGACATAAATTTAGAATAAAAAACAATGCGATGGGCATAAATTTAAAATGAAAAAACAAGTATAGTTTACATAATTATTGTTAATTCATTTAAAAAATTATTATTATTTATGTCAAAAAAATTTTAAAAAAATTATGTAATCAGCAGACAAATGTGTTGAAAATATAAAATATAATTATAAAAATTCATACATTTTTTAATTATTTAAAGAATTATAATACATTGAATTTCTTCATAAAAATGGGTAACAATTGATATACAAATCGAAATTAAATGATCAAAATAATTCAAAAATTGTCCATAAATATACCTATTTTATATTTAGTTTTCAGTGTTACTTTAAATATGATATTTATAAACAAATTTATCCATCTGTTTTACTGGATATATAACAGTTATTATTAACTTTAAAATAATTACAATTTGTAATCTATGATAGAAATAAACCAAATATTATATAAATTATTGTAACGAGGGTCTTTTTACAAATGTTTAGAAAAAAAGATGCATATATAATGTTTCAATTATTTGTAGAATTCTGTCAAAAAAATTATTTTATAGAATTGTTTATAAGCCACACATACCCATACATAACACGGGTTTCTACACTAGATGGTGTTGTATCTATTTTATGATTTCATTATAGTAAAAGTGTTTAATTGTCAATTTTTTGTTGTTTTTCAAATTAATAAGATAATTATTTTGAAAATATTATTACTATGGTTATTATTTTAATATAACTAATTATTGTAGATTGACGTAGATACTGAAGGTTTGGATGTATACAGAATGTTGTTTCTTCTAAACCCTAGACGTGTTATTGTAATTTTTAACTATATATCGTGCATAGCACATGTCTACAGTTATATTGGAAAAAATTATGGTTTTATGATCTAAATTTATTCTCAAAGGGGGCCTTAGAAAATAATGATTTGATTTTATACAAAATGTTGCTTCTTCTAAAGGTGTATAGTTATAATTTTTAAGTATATATCATGCGTAGCACAGGCCTACAATTATATTGAAAAGAACTATGATTTGATGATTTAAATCTATTCTCAAATGGAGCATTAGATAATGAAGGTTTGACTTTATATAGAATGTTTCTTCTTCAAATCTTAGGCGTATGGTTATAATTTTTATAAGTATATACCGTGCGTAGCACGGGCCTAAAGTTATATTGTAAAAAAAATATGATTTTATGATATAAATTTATTCTATAGAGGTTTAGATTTTGAAGGTTTGGATGTATATGAATTTAATATTATTTTCATTAAATTTTTTATAAAAAACTATTTAAACCAATATTGAAAATGAATGACTTTATAAAAATGTTCCTGTGGATGGCACGGGTTACATACTAGTTTTGTTTTAAACAAGAAGTCAGGTAGTTATTGTTTAATCCTCTACCAGTTAATCATATTGGACCCAAAAAAGATAAAATCGTATACGAACAGGATGACATTTATGTATATCTCAATTAGAAAATAAGAAAATCAATCTATTTTTCTAGAATATGAAATTTGCAGAAATTAATTATAATGTATGTTTCTTCTTTCAAAAATAAAAATTTACATTTTTAATTCTACAGATTTATATATAAGTATTGTCCCCACATCTTAAAACTTTTGGACTCGTCGCTGGACCCAACAGCATAGCTAAGGACATTGACTACGACCATAAAGAACGAAAAGAACATGTTGGCATTTTTTGTTTCTCGGTGGTCGAGGGAGTAAAGGTTGTTTAAAACGATATGCCAAAGCCCCTAGAGCATGTTAGCGATGTAGGATCGGATGGTACTAAAGAGGGGAAATAATTTTTTTTTAGATGATAAATGTTAGTTATTAGTGTGTGTCTTGTTAGAGTTCGAATCCTAGACCATCTACTCCAACTCCTTAAGGTGTCCAAACTCAACTGCAAGCTATGCCTAGAGGATTAACCGATAGAAGAATGAAGGAAGATATATGTGAAGCGTGGTTTTGGAGAACCTATGTTGAATTACTAAGTTAATCTAACCTAATCTAATAGCTAACACAATTTTACTATATGAATAGGCAATATAAAATTCCAGAATATTAAAAGATCGCAAAATGCACAAATTGATCAATTAAACAATTTTACGAAAACATGCAAATTAATAACACGTAATAGTAGCAAATTGTACTAACAATTAACCAAACAATTATGCACTAAAGCAATCAGTTAAACAAGTAAAATATAATATTCAATGTCAAATTCTAGCAAGTATATCAAATCAAAATATGACACGAAAGAATTTATTCAAAGCACAATTAATATATCAATTTACTAGAATTTCAACAAAACACATATAGTTATTGTCAAAAAAAAAAAAAAAAAAAACCAAACACATATAGCACTATTTAGTACTACAATGTAAGCATACCAAGACCAAATGTTCACAACCAAAATTGATATGTCCATACAAAAATTTTGGAGACATGAAGATGCTCAAATTGTCATATTATTACATACAAACATATATATCAAAATTTAACCCAAAACAACAAAATATGCACGCTTACAGTTTTTATTCTAATTAATACAAGAAAATTATTCCTTAACCAAATTAGGCCAAAACAATTTTTTGTATTCCTTGAATATCATGGCCATTGATTTATTTGATCCCAAAAAATAAAAGAAAAAGACGTGGAAAGAGAAAGAGAAAGCGATAGCTAATCTCAATCCAAGGGGATTTGGTTGATAATCTAGAATGAAGAGACTTTGCAAATTATAAGAGAATTTAATTGTCGTTTCTCAATCAAAATTCTCTACCATTAATTTTTTAATAAATATATCAAATAATTAAATGTCGTGCCTCACGGGTGTGCCACATTTTTCCTACCTCACTTTTTTTTTTGTGTGGATGTAATACCTCACTTTAGAAGGCGCTTTACTTTTACCCTAAACTTATCATCCGTGTAGTGAGGGGCGGCTCCTCTCCTTAAAACCTGTGAAGGAAGTCATTATTTAAATATTAATAAATATATTTTTTAACAATTTTTCACTCAAAAAATTTAGTCTACCTCCTCGCCACCGCATGTAGTTTACTTTATGTCGTTGAGCAGTGAGATGACAAAGACAGGACAATAATAACATTTAATTATGCACTAGCCGCCGGAATTGAACAAGTCCAACGATTATTTTTCCTTTTAAGGTGGCTGGATAAATTATTCTTTAGGTTTCTCTGACTATGAATACGTTTCACTTCAGAATAGTACTAGTATATGTATATTGAAAAATTAAAAGTTTATATTAATATTATTTTTAATTACTTATTTTATTTGTATTTTTTAATATATTTTGTATTGGCAATTATCTTTCTTATTAATCAAATAGATAAAATAAAATAAAACAAATAAGATTTAATGTTATGACTTTTCAACATTTATCTTTTTAGCTAGGGAAAAAAATAACCATCAAAAGTTAGTTTTTGATAATTATGTAATTATCTATTATAAATTAATAAATGAATTTAAGCACTTAATAACTTGTCCGTTCTGATGTGATCACTATTATTTCTCAAAAATAGAAGGGTTCATGATAATATATTGCAAATGATATCATTAAACTTTTTGAAAGACAGCACTCATTTTATCAAAAAAACACCCAATTTGTGAAATAATTCAAATAGAGAATATCAACAGAAAACATTCAAATAGTTCTTATTATTTAAGATAAAATATTAATGACAAAAAACCTACTATTAAAAGTCACTGCTAATTTCACTTAAAATCCTAAAGACAGTTCATTATAAATTTCTAGTGATTTCAACCAAAGCAATTAAGTTATTTAAGGATGAGACAATCACTAATGAAGTGTTTAATAAATTTCTCCATTTAATTATCTTAGATATATTTAATTTGTAATAATATTCTTTTTTTTTTGATAAGCTAATAATATTCATATTAAAATACTAGTTGGTAGATAAATCATTTAACTATAAACTCCTACATTTGATTTATTTTTTGTATCTTAAATTTTAAAAATGTACTTATAAAATCATGTGTTAATTAATTATTATCAACGGAGGATTCTTAGACTCGTAACAGTGGCGGACCTAGGACCCTAAGTTAGTAGGTGTATAAAATTTTAAAATCACTAAAATTATAACAAGAGCATCAATACAATTTTTTTTACAAAAAAAATAAATAACAAGAGCAAATATTTACCCTTCTTACAAAATAACAAGAACATGATTTTTTATAACACAAAATGGATTTTTGGACTTAAAAAATTAAAAAATATGTGTAAATTATTATATTGAGAAGGATCAAAATATAAATTATAAAAAAAATAAACAGTATTTTTTATTTTTTAGGGTGGACAAATGCATACCCTCAACCTAATGTAGGTCCGCCTATGGACCCGTTCGTCACGTAATGTTTTTTTTTTTAACTGATAGAATAGAACGTTCGCCACGTGATGTTTATTAATAATTATTTGAAAAGATAAACTCATAGCTATATATAGATTAGATTTGGTGTCTCGAGCTGTAAGTGAGGAAAGTAGTAAATGAAGATGAGGTTGGCAATGGTGTTAGTGTGTTTTACTTTTGTACTAGTAGTAGGAAGGCTGTTGGCAGAGCAATGCGGAACACAAGCTGGGGGTGCGCTGTGCCCTGGGGGTTTATGTTGCAGCAAATATGGGTGGTGTGGCTCAACCACTGAGTACTGCGGCGAAGGATGCCAAAGTCAATGCGGCGGAAGCAGTGGTGCTGGTGACCTTGGGAGCATCATCTCCAGAGATACCTTCAACCAGATGCTCAAGCATCGTAATGATGCTGCCTGCCCAGCCAATGGGTTTTACACCTACGATGCTTTCATTGCAGCCGCCAAGGCTTTCCCCAACTTCGGTAACACTGGGGATACTTCCACTAAGAAAAGAGAGATTGCTGCTTTCTTCGGCCAAACTTCTCACGAAACTACCGGTCTGTCACTTAATTCATTCCTCTTCGTCGTTAAGTTAAATTCATTCATTTATTTAAATTTAAGCAAGTTATCGTCATCCATCATAATTAATTAATTAATTAATTAATTAATGATAACATTAACAGGGGGATGGGCAAGTGCACCGGATGGCCCCTACGCCTGGGGATACTGCTTCGTTAAGGAACAAAACCCAAGCGCCTACTGTGCCTCAAGCGCTGAATTCCCCTGTGCTCCTGGCAAGCAATACTATGGCCGTGGTCCCATCCAAATCACTTGGTATCTAAATATTGTAATTTATTGGCATTAAATTAAATTAAGTTATTTGATTTGATTTGATTAGATTAGATTATTCATGTGATGTCTGACTGACTGACTGACTTTTTGTTAATTAATGAATGAAATTGAAGGAACTACAACTACGGACAATGTGGAAGAGCAATAGGCGTGGACTTGTTGAATAACCCAGACCTGGTGGCGACGGACCCGGTGATATCGTTCAAGAGTGCGATATGGTTCTGGATGACGCCGCAGTCACCAAAGCCATCGTGCCACGACGTCATCACCGGACGATGGAGCCCGTCGAGTGGAGATCAGGCGGCGGGGAGGCTTCCCGGGTACGGGACGGTGACCAACATCATAAACGGTGGGCTTGAATGCGGGAGAGGGCAGGATAGCAGGGTGCAGGATCGCATCGGATTTTATAAGAGATACTGTGACTTACTCGGCGTTGGGTACGGCGATAACCTTGACTGTGCTGCTCAGAGGCCATTTGGCTCATCACTGCTCCTCCTCGACACCATCTAATCTAATCTAATCTAATGATCTCCTCTCCTCAATCTCTTCTCTCTCCAGGGCGGAGGCTTGTCTTGTCTTTTTGTTAATAAAGTGAATCACTGTTCACTAGTGACAGTTTGGGTCCGCTTGGCTGAATATTATATGTACTACTACAATGATATGTATGGCATTATAATGCATGCATCTCAACCTACCTACCTTTACCTACTTTTGAAAAATAAATAAAATGAGATCAGATAACCCGTCATTACTATCCTTATCCTTTCACTCTATTGTACTAAAATACAACAAATTTCCCTTTCTAATTACGTCTATATCATATTATATTTTGTTTTGAAACTCCTAATTAAACCGATAATTTTATAGATAAATCTTTTTCATTTTATTTTATAGTATTAAACATTAATTGTTTGAATTAATCTATCTTAAATTTTATTTTTACATTAAATAGTAAAACATTTACAATTACTTTAAATTAATATAATTATTAAGGAAAATGCTAACAAATACTCTTAGAGCATTGATTAAGGTATTAAAAAAGATAAGTTTGTCTTGTGAATATAAGTTAAAATATTTTTCGATATAAAGTTAAATACTTTTTTATATAATAAATACTATTCCAGTCTGAAATATAAACAAAAAAAGCTTCTAAAATATAAGCAAAAAGTTTATGTAGTTGCCACCGTCACTTATTTTAACAACAATGGTAAAGTATTAATAAATATATTTCTTAACAATTTGACTCCCTCAAAGAATTTAGTCTAGTTTAGCCATTTATGCCATCTTAAACTCAGTTTTTAGGATAGTTGGAGCAGTGAGATTTTTTTGGTCTAATATATATGGTAAAAAGGGGAGAAAAAGGTAGAACGGTATGAGTTTGAACCCTATTCTCAGCGTCTACATAATTCTTACGTATGTTTTATCAACATGCTATACTATCGGGACAGTTGGAGCAATGAGATGACAAAGATGGGACAATAATAACATTTAATTATTCACTAGCCGCCGGGATTGAACAAGTCCAAGACTGATTATTTTTCCTTTTGAGGTGGTTGGAGAAATTATTATTCTTTTGGCTTCTCTGACAGTGAATACGTTTTAGAAAAGTACTAGTATATGTATATTGAAAAAATAAAAGTTTATATTAATATTATTTTTAATTACTTATTTTATTTGTATTTTTTAATATATTATGTATTGGCAATTATCTTTCTTGTTAATCAAATAAATAAGAAATGTTATGACTTTAAACATTTATCTTTTTAGCTAGGGATAGCAAACTTTAGTTTTTGATAATTATGTAATTATCAATAAATCAATAAATGAATTTAAGCACTTGTCCATTCTTATGTGATCACTATTATTTCTCAAAAATAGAAGGGTTCATAATATATTGCAAATGATATCATTAATTTTTTTAAAAGACAGCACTCATTTTATCAAACAAAACACCCAATTTGTTAAATAATTCAAATAGAGATTATCAAAAGAAAATATTCAAATAGTTCTTTATATTTAAGATAAAAATTTAATGACAAAAAGCCAACTATTAAAAGTCACTGATAAATTCACTTAAAATCCTAAAGACAATTCATTATAAATTTCTAGCGATTTCAACCAAAGCAATTAAGTTATTTAAGGACAAGACAATCACTGTTTGAGGAGATGAAGTTTTTAATAAATTTCTCCATTTAATTATCTTAGATATATTTAATTTGTATTAATATTCTTATTAAAATAATTGGTATATAAATCATTTAATTAGAAACTCCTACATTTGATTTATTTTTTGTATCTTACATTTTAAAATTAACAAAATTTTATTTCTCAATATATTTTTTACATATTTAAATAATAATTATTTTCATCTATTTCTTTAAAAATTATCCTTATAAAATCATGTGTTAATTAATTATTATCAAGGGAGGATTCTTAGATTTATGTCGAATTATATTACTATATTTTTTTTTTGGTTACATATATTACTATATTATTATTACAGAGAAAAGCGAGAGTTGATAAACTGAGCCAAGACCCGTTCGTCACGTAATGTTTTGTTTTTTGATAGAAAGTTCGTCACGTAATGTTTATTAATTATTTAAAAAGATAAACTTATAGCTTTTTTTTTTTTTTTTTTTGACAAAAGATAAACTTATACTCCCTCCGTTCTATAACTTTAGTGGTTTAAAGTTTTTACACACAGACTAATGAATCATTTAATTGAAGTATATTTTTACCAAAATAGCCTTATTAATTACTGCAGGTTTCAAAATAATCAACTAAATATTTATGGGGTTGTGTCAATTTTCAATGTAAACACAATATGCATGCATTTCAACTACAATGATATGTATGGCATTATAATGCATGCATCTCAACCTACCTACCCAGGGACGGATCCAGGAAATTTGATAAGTGAGGAAAAAATCATATACTATAAATACTTATATAAAAATACATCAATGCATAAGCGATAAAACAATAACATTATTATTATTATTAAGCAATAAATTGGAGATTACAAAAATTATAGCATCATATACCTAAAAAATTGAAGACACCTCAACATTTACGAATTATAACTGTTTTTTACGTGTCTTCATATTTTAAAATTGTTGTATGATTTTTTCATTTTCAATACTATATAAGATATATTTTTTTATGTATGTGACCAAACAATTATTCAATCCATCTCCTATAAGGTTGCCCATTTGATTCTTCACAAAATTCATTGCAGAAAAATTCCTTTCAACCGTTGCAGTTATCACAGACAAAATCAAAAGCTAACTTCAGCATTAACTCTCTATTAACCCACTTAGACAAATAACCAAACACATGGTGCACATATATGCAATATGGTTCAAAAGAAACTTATTCAAGCAACGAATGAGTTGTAAATAGAACAAAAAATAAATAAAAGATTAAAATTGAAAGGAAGAACAAATAAAAAGAAAGGTACCAGTAACAAAATATGAAGTTGAGTATGAGAGGAAATGTTGGATAAGGAAAAATAAGACAGAAATCAAGAGACAATGAGAGAAGGGAGTAAAAATGGTTGAGTTAGAGCTCTTGCAGAGTATTTGGGTTGATGTATTTTGAGAATGAAACAAAGTACACATGAGAGAGTATTTCGAGAAACAAAAATAGAGAGACAAAGATAAAAAAGGTTAAAAAAGAATTTCACTTTCTCTTAAAAAGAGGGTAGACATGGGGTAAAACTTAAAAGAGAGTAGCTCAATTTATATATATTTTTTCTCTTTAGTGGGATTAAGACTTAATTTTTAGTGGGAGTCAAAAATAAAATGATTCAATAATTAATAAAAAAATAAATAAGTTAATAGGTCAAATGTCCCCAATTTATTAGGCATAGATCCGTCCCAGTACCTACCTATACCTACTTTTGAAAATAAAATGAAATCAGATAACCCGCCATTACTATCCTTATCCTTTCACTCTACTGTACTAAAATACTACAAATTTCCCTTTCTAATTACGACTGTATCATATTATATTTTGTTTTGTAACTCCTAATTATACCAATAATTTTATAAATAAATCTTTTTCATTTTATTTTATAGTATTAAACATTAATTGTTTGAATTAATCTATCTAAAATTTTATTTTTACATTAAATAGTAAAACATTTACAATTACTTTAAATTAATATAATTAATATAATTATTAAAAAAATGCTAACAAGTGCCTTTAATACATTGGTTAAAGAATAAAAAAAGATAAGTTTGTATGAAAAAATGATGTATTTATTACATCGAAAAATGTTTAATTTATATTCTAAAGATAAATTTTTATTTTATAGATTCATTAACAATGCTCTTATAGCATTCGTTAGCAAGACCCAATTATTAATCATATCTTTAAAATAATTTTGGACTAGCAATGAAATAAGTAGAGAATATTGATTATTTGTATATGTCACTACGTAGTTATTAAATTTTATAATTATTATTGACGCATTTTAGGAAGGAAAAGTAACGTTGTCGGCTAGTTAAACAATATTGCCTGATTCAACTTAAAAATGAAAGATAGAATTAAGATTAAGTCCAATGGAACATGGCTGGTGGACCTTTTTGCATAAATTAATTAACAACTTTGTAATACGTATTGATTTATCTTCTTTATAAGCCCGGTTTGTATCTGGCGTGTTGCAGGTTCAAATCTTTTATTAGTTTTCTTGAGATAAGGTAAATATAATTCTTTTTGTAAGTGTTGATTGAGTCCGAACGTTTTTCTTACTATGGAATGAGACATTATCTCTCGTCCTAAATTTTTCATATAAAAAAAGTACAGATTCACGAAACAAATAATAATAAATAAAAATATTATATGCTAAATAAAATGATAATTTAAAATTAATCTATATCAATATAAAAAAATAAACTACCAATAAAAATACTAAACTACTCATCTATATTCTATATCAATCTAAAAAAATAAACTACCAACAAAAATACTAAACTATCCATTTTTAAAAATTTGACACCTCATCGATTTTAAGGGCATAATAGTCAATTTAACTTGACATTTTTCCTCCATTTCTCCTTTCTCTTCTCTCTTTTCAAATTTCAAAAACTTTTATCTCTCCCATTTTTTGAGTTCACTTTTTTCTCTCTCGTCTTTTTTAAATTTTCATTTTTTCAATTTTATTTTTTGAGTTCCGATTTTTTAAATTTTTTTATTTTTTATTTTTTATTTATATTTTAGTTTTAATTTTAATTTTCTGATTTTAATCTTTTTCATTTTTTAATTTGTTTAATTTTTACTTTTTCATATTTTTCTTAATTTTTATTTTTATATGTTATCTTTATAACTTCTTTATTATTTATAAATGATTATTTTACTTTTAAGTCTCAATAGGAGAACATTACATATTATCAGTATACTTTTTGTCTTTGATCACATATCAAAATTTGTAAATGTCTTTATTATTTATTGTTTATAGATGATTAATTTACTTTTAATTCTCAATAAGGGAAACGTTACATGTTGTCAATATAAATGATTACTTTTCTTTTGCGTCCAGTGAAAAAACATAACATGTTATCGGTATAATTTTATCGTCTTTGAGCATGTATTAAATTTTATAAATGTTTTACTATTTTATAAATGACTATTTTATTTATGAGTTCCTACATAGATTTGTTTTTTACATTTTAATTTTATATTTTTGGGTAAAATATGTTTTTAGTCCCTATAAATATCACACTTTTCAATTTTAGTCCCTCTAAAAAAAAATTCGAATTTTAGTCCACCACTTGTTTTCCGTTTCCAAAATTAGTCCCCGATGTTAACTTACTGTTTACTAGGATAACAGAAATACACCTAGCAATGCCACGTAGACACCACATCATGTTAAGGTGCAGCTGGCAAGTAAGTGGGTCACCAAAAATAATATTATTTTTTTAATGAGAATAATCACCCATTAATCCATAAATACAAAATACATATATTATCCATTTCTTCCCAACTTCACCCTAACCCCCTTTCTCACTCCCGACCCCACTACTGCCCCTCTCCACCATTTCCAGCAACCACCCATCTCCACCATTTCCGGCCACTCCTCCCCTGCTATTAATTACTGGATTGAATTCACAGTGAACCTCCACCACCAGAAAAATCACATTGTTTCATCCCAGACAACAAAATCAGAAACACCTATCCACCATCTTTACACCCAAAATACCACACACATTGTTTCATCCCTGACTCGCTCCCGAACTCACTTGCCACCTAAATCTTAACATGATGTGGCGTCCACGTGGCACAGTCAGGTGTATTTCTGTTATCCTAGTAAGCAATAAGTTAACAGTGGGGACTAATTTTGGAAACGAAAAATATATGGGGGACTAAAATTCGAAATATTTTTATAGGGACTAAAATTGAAAAGTGTGATATTTATAGGGACTAAAAATATATTTTTCCCTATATTTTTTCTTAATAATTTCATTTTTTTCATTTTTTTAAATTTTTTAGTATTTTTATTTCATTTTCTTTGAACTCGTATCAAATTTTATAAATATTGTTATAATTTCTTTACGAAAAAAATCCTAAATGATTAGTTTTGTGTTTAATTTCTAATTTCTTTATGGGAAAACCCTTTTTTGTTGTTTTATTGTTGTCTTTGACCACATATCAAATTCATAAATGTCTTTGTTATTTGTAAATGATTACTGGGGAAACATTACATGTCGTTACATTTTTATCGTCTTTGAGCATTACTTTTTTTTTGTGTTTTTTTTACTTTTTTTATTTTTATTATATTTATATTTTTTTTATAATTGATTATTTTACTTTTGAGTCCCCACGGGATAACATTATTTTTTATCGGTATAATTTGTTGTCTTTGAGCACATATCAATTTTATAAGTCTCTTTATTATTAATAAATGATTGTTTGCTTTTGAGTCCCGACAGGGAAACAATACATGTTATCAATATAATTTCATTGTCCTTGAACATATAACAATCTTATAAATCTCTTTATTATTTATAAATGGTTATTTTGTTTTTGAGTAACGACAGGGAAATATTATGTTATCGGTATAATTTCGTTGTCTTTGAGCACATAACAATTTTATAAATCTCTTTATTATTTATAAATGATTATTTTGTTTTTGAGTCCCGAATGAAAACATTACATGTTATCGGTATAATTTCATTGTCTTTCAGCATATATCAATTTTATAACATTTTTTATTTATAAATGATTATTTTGCTTTTTGAGTCCCGACAGGGAAACATTAGATGTTATTAGTATAATTTCATTGTCTTTAAGCACATAACAATTTTAGAAATCTCTTTATTACTTATAAGTGATTATTTTCCTTTTGAGTCCCGACGAGAAAACATTATTGTTATCGGTATAATTTTATTGTCTTTTAGCATATATCAATTTCATAATTTTTTTAATTATTTATAAATGATTTTTTTGCTTTGTGAATTCCGACGGGGAAACATAACATGTTAGTATAATTTTATTGTCTTTAAGCACATAACAATTTTGTAAATCTCTTTATTATTTATAAATGATTATTTTAGTTTTAAATCCGAATTGGAAAACATTACATGTTGTCGATATAATTATTTTCTCTGTTTGAATACTCAATCTTTCTGTATTTTTAGAAAACTAAAACTACTAAATATGTTTGTCGCAATTTAAAAATTTATTTTTACAAACAAGTGTATTTCAAAAATGCGTGAAAATATAGTAACCCGTGCAAATGCAAATATATCTTGCTAGTATACTACTAAATCGATAAACCACTAGATTAGTTTGAATTTTTGGTTAGTTTGAAAATGCAGTTAAAACAATGCAATAGTATAATTGCTTTAGATTTAAAATAAAAATTTTAATATTTAACGAAATTGAAAAAGAAAAGAAGCTTGAGAGTAAATGTAAATCTTGGGAAGGAAGAGAAAAAATCAAAAGAAAAGAAGTTCGTGAGTTGACGCAAATGTTGGGATGAGACTTACTTGTTATTTACTCTACGGTGGGGAAGTGTTATATGTGATTTACTGTGGATCGATACTTGAAAATTGCTTGAAACTGCAAACGGCGATTGATGCTCCCGTAAGTAGAAGATCACGTTCTTCCTCGTCCTCATAACTAAGACGGTAACCTAATCGGTGTCGATTGGACAAAAACAAGAAAAAACATATATAAGTTGAGTTTTGAATCATTCATATCTGTTTTTAGGGGTGTTTATGGTGCAGTTAAGCAGTGAAAACCGCACCGAACCGAACTGAACCGGAAACTGGTTCGAGTGAACCGAACTGAATTGTATGCGTGACACTACGAACCGAACCGAACTGTTTTGTGAGGTTCAGTGCACCGGTTCTGTATTCCCGAACCGAACCATTTTTCGAATTGTTTTAAATTTTAGAACCAAACTGTTTTCTGAACTAATTTCAGTTTTAAGAACCAATCTATTAATTTGCTGGATTTCTGAAAAAAATGGTCCATTTCAGTTTTAAGAACTAATTTCAGTTATTTTCGTGGAGATGAAAGAGAGAGATTAACACCTTTGAACAAGCCACTTTCACAGAGGCGATGAAAAACATGATACAATTTTTTTCTTTATTTGTTATTTATTTAAGGTTGGAGAAATCGGAAAACGAACCTATACGTGCAACTTCTCATGTTTTTTTTATAATAACTTTTCGTGTTTTTTTTATTTCTTATATGTAACATATTGTCTAATAATGTTATTTTAAATAGGTTAAAATACACTTTTAGTTCTTTATCTTTCACTCAAAATTCATTTTAGTCTTTTATCTTTTAAAGTATTTATTTTGGTCTTTTATCTCTCAAACGTTACACAAAAAAGTTCTTTCGTCAACCCTGTTATATCTAGCGCCAGATGAATTCATTTTCGTCTTTTATCTTATTTTCATAATTCATTTTGGTCATTTATCTTATTTTCATTTTGGTTTTTATCTTTTAAATGACAAAGAAGCAAAATGAGTTATAAAAATAAAATAAATGACTAAAATGAAAATAAAAATAAGATAAGGGATTAAAATAGATTCTGAAAATGTAGTTAGATGTCATATTTTAATGGAGTTGACAAAAAAGACTACTTTGTGTAACTTTAAAAGACAAAGATCAAAATAAATACTTTAAAAATAAAAAACCAAAATAAATTTTAAGTGAAAGATATAGGATTGAATGTGTATTTTAGCCTTTTAAATGTAGTAAAACTTCTAATAATTTTCTCATTTTATATTTAAATACTGGTCTAATACTGGCATTGTAAAACTTTTCTCTTTAGCTGGTCTACTAATTACTGTATTTGTTAGACTGGTCTAATAATAATTATTTATTTGTAAAACTTATCTATTTCTCGTATACTGTTATTAATAATTACAGTAATACCAACCTTATTTGTTAATACTATTTATCATTACTTTTTTTATTAAGCACTATTTATCACTACTATATGAGAAAACAGATATTTATTTAAGCAAAAGAAATGGAGACGTAAACTTAAAATAATTTCACTGAATTACTATTTTTCTTAAAATAAGTAAGAGTGTATTGATTGAAAAATAAAATTATATTATAGCAGTTGTATTTTTTAAAATGAATATTCGATTTGTTTTATTTTTTATTTGAAAAATTTGATTTTTTTATTAAAATAGATGTCTTATTAATGAATATTGAACTTAAAACATTTAAATAAATGGAACTTGTCAGAAAAAGTAAAAAAGAGGTATCAGTTTTCAAAATTGAACAGTTGGCACAGGTGAAATACAACTGTCGGTGTTTGGACCCACATTTACACTTGAAGAAGAAGTTTCTTACAGAGACTTGGTTTAGTTCGCTAAATATGAATTTTTGGACAGTTCGGTTGACTTCAGTTTGCTAACTGCACCAAGTTTAAGAGTTCAATTAGTGAACTGTCTTAAAAATATCAGTTCGGTTCATTAATTATAAGCAACAGTTCGATTTGGTAACAGTTAGTTCAGTTCAGTTCGACAGTTCAGTATGACGGTTCGGTTTTTTTGAACAGGTCTATCCGTTTTTTCTTGTTTTTGTCGAACCAACAACGATTAGATCAATCTCAGTCATGAGGACGAGGAAGACCATAAGCTTACACTTATGCGGGCATCACCAGTTGTCATTGAAGTTTCGAGCATCGGTCCACCATAGACCATATGAGACACTTGCCCACCCTAGAAGCCGCCAGACTCGAGTCCAACCATAGATATAAAATTGTCGACATCCACTATACAAGACACGGTCCCTTAACATTAAACAACCATTTTTTCTTTCTCATTTTCAGCAGAAATCATGTTAAAAAAAGGGAAAAAATTGATTGTGAAAAAATATAAATATGTGGGGTCAAGTATGAGTTACTTATATGCAACCACCATTGGAATAAAAACTAATTAGATTGTTTATGGATTGCTTAAATCCTATGTGATAATTTGGGTACATAAAAAATAAGTTAAGCAACCGATTTAGTTGCCCCCGTTAAAGTGCTCTAAGGACTATTTAGACTGTTGTCCCTTCCCGCCTTTTTCCCTTCTCTCTCTTCTACGCCTCGTTCCCCTTTTTCTCCTTGTCTCTTGTTCTCGCTGATCCTTCCCGACTGCTACCCTTCCCCTCCTCCACCTTCTTCTCCCCATCTCTCTTTTCTCCTTCCCCCTTCTTCTCCCTCATCGGCTCCTCATCTCTCTTCTACCCTTCATCCCCCTCTCCCTCCTCTCTTTCCCTCCTCCCTCCCCTCCCCTCCCTCCCCTCCCCTTTCTTGCCGACCCCCTCCGTTTCCTCCTCCTTATTCTCCCCATCTCTCTTCCTCCTCGCCACTACCCCCTCATTTCCCTTCTTCTTCTCCCTCTAAAAAACGTGTGACCATCATGTCCAACATGTCATCCCGTAAATGTTACCTTCTTCTGACAAGGTTGTGAGACACCACCATCTTGCGATACCCACAGATACCTCACAACAAAATTTTGGCAACCTATTCCTGCATAATATGGTCTCAGTGAGAAAGGATCAACACCATGTCATCCAAACAACACACCTCCAAACCATCTCTTTCAACCTTAAACCCACAGCCGAAAAATTATTATAGCAACACGAAATATAGAAGAGAGTGGTGTTCTTCCATCTCTCGGGGACAACCCATTGTTTGTTATCTTGTGTTTCACCATCACTACCACCACAAGCTCATCATAGTCCCACTAACTTCTATCTTCATCACCTTCATTAAACTATCCTCAGCTTTATTAACTATACCAAACTTAACACAACCCAACAATACACACTATACAACCTTTGTGAGCCTCCATTTTATAGCAAACTCATATTTAAGCATACTACTCTAAATTTCCATCGTAACTAGTGAGAACCCTAGACCGTCACCCATCATTACGCAACCTTAATGCGGCTTCTCCCATTCCGTCCACCATGAACTACCAATGAAACACCTTAGTAGTGATCTCGTCACATGCCAAAGGGCACTCGTTGCCAACATAAACTGGTCAACATCTCCTTTAACTTGCCACAACTCAAGCCTTACCACCAATTTCACCTTTATCATCATCATCAAGCCTCCTACAAGAAGTCCTAAGACCAACAAATTCATAAGCTCACCCGTGGGAACCTTTCTCGTAACCACTTTGTCCACCTTGACAAGAACCACTTGTGAACCAGATGTCATCCTGCCACCATCCTCACCTCAACATCTTGTGATCCAACTTTTCACCATAATGCAAGCACCACAGAACTCCAATCCACTGTGAGCTAAGCGAGCAATCACGCCTGCACCACAAGAACACCTATGTCCATGTCCACTGTAGAACCAACCATGTCTCCACCATGCAGAGCCCCTCACTACCTTTTCAAACACACTCTCTCACATGCAACAACTACGAATAACTTATGCAAACCTTCCCATGCCTTGAACTACCCAAAACTACCCACCAAGAGCCACACCATCTTCACGTTACTTAGCATCAGTGGCTTCACCACCCTAACTTGACTTGGCTCCTCAACTGCATTGGCAGCACCACCACAGCCGGTGGTGACTCCATGACACCATTGGCTCCAGACTAAAATTTCAAAGGACATTGATGAGGTTTCGTTCATTACAAAGTTCATTAATTTCTTTTTAATTTCCCCCCCAAAAAAAATGTAACATTTCATTTTGAGAGAGATTAACTGGATGTGTTATAAGACTGGATTTTGAAATTGGATTTGGTTTTAAACCTGATTTGAAATAATATTATTAAAGCTAAACCGGTTTAAGGGGGAAAAAGCTGTTAAGTTTATTATCCAATCCATCTAAATGGTTTCAATTTGGATATGGTTTAGAATTTTGGAAAAACCAACCTTGCACGCACGCCCCTAGTTAGAGCCGTTTGTGTAAATTGTTTTGATGATTGACAAAAGAGAGTTATGCAAATAGTCAACTGTGCAAAAAGCGGAAAAGAATACCAAGACGCACACCAAGAATCAGAGGTTCTCGAGTCTTTGGGTTTTTGAGTTTTTACTTAGGACTATTTGTAAGTAGTAATAAAAAGCTCTAAATTAAAATTAAATCACATACTCACAATGTTTTTATCTAAAATTAATTTCATGACATTTTTACTAAATTATTTCAGTCACTAAGTATTTTTTAAAATGTTTTCATCAATGTCCAAAATATTTAGTATTTTGACTTAAATAGTTCTCACGTTTCGGCACCTTTTTGGAAATTGCAAAACAGAGGAACATAATCCTTTATGTGACTTTTCATAAAGGTTTATGAAAAATTTGCTTAACCTCCGTGTTCTCAAGCTTTGAAATAAACGTTTATTAACTTTTCCATAAACGTTTACGTGTTCTTTCCTCTCTGTGCCTGTGAGTGACGAACATAATCGATCATTTAAGTTTTATCCATCTCCGAGTTTCTAATACTTCACATAATCGATTATAGCTTTTTTCATAATCGATTACATCAAGATCAAACCTCCTGATTGAGCGCAACAAGTGTTTTCTCATTTAATATTACACGCTCTTCCACTGCCTATAAAAACACAGCACCAGGTGCTCCAAAATACAACACTTACACTATTTTGTTGTGCTGAAACTCTGTCAAATTATTTCTCAATCACTCACTCTTATTTAAGCACAAAAATTTCTTTGAGAGCCTTTTTAATACTATATAGTTTTACTTGTATTTTTCTGAGCTTCAAGTTGTATACATCTGCACTTTTGAGTGTATCTTCATCACATTATTTCATTTGTAAAAATTATATTTTTTTTGGGTGAGAATCCCAAGTGGTTCATAGAGAGGTGATATCTCTTGAACATATTGTTCTGGTTTAAAGTTGTAAAGGTTTCTAGCTGAACCTGATTTAAAAGCTAGTGTTTTAATGAAAATTCCTTAGTGATTTGCTTTGGGGACAGGACGTAGGCCACATAGGTGTTAGGTGGCCGAACCTGTATAAATTGCTGTGTGTTTTTCTTTGCTCTCTATCTCTTTATTATTCAAGCAATTTATTTCTCAGTTCTTTATTTTATCACATTTACTTTCAATCATTTACATTCCAGTTATTTAATTTCTGTCATTTATTTTTAGCAAGTTAATTTCTGCAATTTATATTTCAAGTCATTTATTTTTCCACAGTTAAATTCTTGCAAGTTATATTCCAGTATTTTATTTATAAAAGTTTTTAAAAAACACCGCTCACACAATTCACCCACTCTTATGTTTAAAGTCACTTGGCAATAATTTGATTCGGGCTTTAAGTTTGTCTATGCTCTTGTAGTTTCTCACCATGAAAGAAAAAAATAAATCACAACTAACACAGGATTTGGCAAGAACCTAATGGTAAACCCCTTTGCTCTTTTTTCCAAATCATTATTTTGTTTTGAAGATCGTTTCGTGGCAATTTTAAAAAGTGCAAGTTCAGAAAATTCAGAAAATAAAAACTGAAGACAAGTACCTAATGGGCCTTAGACTCCCTGTCATCCTCTCACAGTCTCAGCTGCTCCATTTGTTTTCTTCCTCGATCCAATTATCCTCTGTTCAGTCTCCAAATTTTTGGTCCGTCCAACATTCAGCTTTAGGAGGCATCTGTTTAAGTTCAACAAGAATCCGCAATTTTTCATCTGAAATACATCCGCAATTAATACCTCTTTTTTCTTCGTGGCCTTTCACCCATAACAGACTAATAGTTGACAACTTTCTTGGCCGTCAAGTTTATAGATATAAAATCATATAGCTGTCATATCAAGAAAGAAAGACGTGGGTAAACTTAGTCGTCATTCACTCGTATTTGTATAGTGTAATTACAAAGTTCTGCATCCAATCTGAAATGTGCATGTCAAAAATCACAAGTTGGAATCATGTGAGCCAATGCAGGCCAGCTTGTCGGGAGAATACAGCCATGAACAACCGACATTTTACAAGCTGTGCACTATTTTGAAACTTCCAGTATATGCCTCCTAAGAAAAACCTTCACTTAAGCTTCCGTCCACCTTACTTGTGCTGTAGTCTCCAAAAACAAAGAATCAATATTTTCTGTTGCTTCAGCATAAAAATATTTGCCAAGTGTCTGTGAATTCAGTTCCCTTTTTCACATAGAGTAGCTACAAGCTCTGACTTGGCCTTCTCGAGGGCACTAGCCAAATTCTCAGGCTTCCTCCCACCAGCCTGGGCAAAATTGGGCCTTCCACCTCCACCGCCACCACATAATTTTGCTATCTGTCCGATAAATTTACCTGCCTGAATCCCCTGATCAATCACCCCTGGAGTAAAAGCAGCCACTAGACTAACCTTCCCTTCACCAGGACATGAGCCCAGGAGAACAGCTGCTGGATCTGCTAGTGTTTCCATTAAATATTCTGCGGCACTTTTAAGTGACTCAGCATCAACATCATCCATGCATTCAACTAGTATCCTGCAAATTTTCAACAATCAACAAATAAAAATGATACATCTACTCTATGATCATTCAATCAATAAATTTTCAACCATAATTTTTCCCCCCCTATTTCTAAGTCCTACCAATGGACATATATATACAAATACAACAGACCCACCACAACAAAGTATTGCATTTGTACAACGGTTAGAGTTATTGCCGTGTGACTAAGATTCAAGTTTTGGAATCAACCTCTTGCAAATGCAAGGTAAGGTTGCCTACAATAGATCCGTGTGTGTCCGAGCCTTCCAGATCATGCAATAATGGGAGCTTTATAACACCAGGATCAGGTTGCCCTTTTCTAATAGACCCACAATGGGTCTGACTCTATCCTGAACCCCACCATGGCAGAGTTTTAGCACCAAGTTGCCCTTTTATGGAAATATACATACAAAGGACATCCTCCCATGTCTAGTTATGTCGGTAGCATTCACAAAAATATATTCAAGGGACTATCAATGATGTGATGCAACACCTCTGCTTCTTAGATGTTGGATTCATTTAGTTATGACATGAAAAACTTTAAGTGAGAAAAAGTTAAAAAGACTTTTATATCAAAGAAAAATCTTTCACCTTCTTCCCGAGTTACATAGTACCTTAGAGAGAATAAATTATTTAATCAGAAAAACATTTTCATGTTGCTAACAAGGGAGAAGGCCTTCTCCCCCATATTAAAGCAACACATACCACCAGATGAAGAAAAATTACCTGTACTGTTTTGAATTCCCCACTAACAATGCTTTGCTTGCAATAACTGAAGCTTTGTAGACAGCTGCTTTTGCACGCACAGCTGAGTTTTCGTTTCTTGCTACTCGTAACTCCTCTAAAAGGTTTTCTATCCTTGTCGTTACTTCTTCAGGTTTAACCTTCAAAAGGTGATTAAAAGTGACTCGAGGAAAGAAATGGTGCAATATGCAGAAAATGACAAAGTCATCAATATCCATGGAATTTTTATTTTATTAAAAATTTAGATTAAATATTGTAAGATCATAGACATAAAGGAAATACGCTATGTATTTGAGCAACATATGCAACAAGGAACCCAAATGTACGAGCATAAAAAAGTCAGAAAGTTCCATTATCTTATATATTTAATCCATAACGAAACAAACTAGAAGAAAATCTTTGCAAGGCATGAAGATAATGAAAATACCCAAATACGTACTGTAATGCCATGAGGAGAACCCTTCCAGATTATGGTCGATGTCCATCTTGTACAAAATACGATGGTTTGTATCTCAACCCTAATTCTATTGTACTCAACCCCCAATAAAGGGCAAGAAAAACAAAAGGATGCCTATGTGCACAACCTTATATAATTAAGCATTGATCAAATTAATTGCATGACTAATGGATGTGATGGGACCACAGGCCCTAGTGATCAATTGTTGGGGCAAGATGAGGTCAGGCCCAAAAGGCCCAGGGTGTGGAGAGTTTACGAAAGAAGAAATAAGAGAAAGAGTGAGAAGGAGGAGGCGGCAGGTGAGGAGAGAGAGAAGTAGGTCGTGAGTCTTTTCTATTTAAGGGATGAGAGGAGAATATCTGGGGAGATCAGAAAGGATCGTAATTTTGGTTAGAGGTGAGAGAATAGGTCTCTCATAGGAGCTGAGCTCTGGGTAGGGTTAAGGAGAGTGCGCTCCCCTTCCTACATTGTAACCGCCACCAGTTTTTCATTAATACAAATCATACACTCTTTCCCTCATCTTTGTTTTTCTCTGCAAATTATTATCTGTGCTGCAGGGACGCAACAATTTGGTCCGACCTGCCGGATACTAATTTGGGAGGGAATTCACGTCTGGGAATCAGCGTGGGTGAGTGGTCGAATGCCACCCAAGAAGATGGAGAACAAAATCACAGCACTGGAGAACGAGCTAGTTTCGCTCAAGGTTTCTTTCGCCGAACAGTTCGCTGAATTGAGAGCTCAGGCGAAAGCGGACCAAGACCGCCTAGTGTCGTTGATCACACAAAGTAGGTCGCACGACAACTCTGATTAAAGGCTCAGTTGACGGGAGGACAAAACCGAAGGGCTCTGAGTTGAGTAAAGCGGAGAAGGCAGCCGCTCGCAAGCTTCTCCAAAAGTTTTCGAACGACTCCTCGGATGATCTCAGGCTCTCCGTGAAGAAGGTTGAGTTACCCATGTTCACCGGCGACGACCCGGCGGGGTGGATTGCGCGATCGGAGGTGTATTTTCGCGTTCAGGACACAAGCCCAGAGGTAAAGATAAATCTTGCGCAGCTTTGTATGGAAGGACCTACCATCCACTTCTTCAAATCACTCATGGAGGAAGAACCGGACCTGACATGGGAAGGGCTCAAAGATGCTCTCCTCGAGTGTTATGGTGAAATCGGGGAAGGCAATATTTTCGAGCAACTCGCATCAGTGCGCCAAGAGGATGGAGTGGAGGATTACATTCTGGAGTTTGAGAAACTGGCTTCACAGGTACCGGGATTGGCGGACGCCCAATACTCTGGTTACTTCATTCACGGCCTTCGCGATGGCATTCGCGGCCGTGTACGGAGCTTGGCGTCAATGGGGCCTATGACACGACGACGACTGATGCACGTGACACGTGCTGTAGAGGCTGAGACCCAGGAGAAACGGGTCGGGTGGAGCGGCTCTTGCAATGGAGGCCGGAAATCGTTCAACGGGTCGGGTTCACATAACCGTTCCGGGTCGAGCGGGTCGGGCAGCATGGGCCGAAGTCAAAATGACTGGGTGTATGTGCGAGGAGGAAAAGACGGACTGGATCGGGGAGGCCCGGGGCCCAACACAGGGTCCAGGCCTGATTCCAAACACGATAAAAGGAATGGAGCGGCGCGAGACAGGGGAATACGCAACCTACCTTATCATGAGCTCATGGAGAGGAGGAGGAAGAATCTATGTTTCAAATGTGGGGCACCGTTTAGCCCGAGACACTTAACACAGTGCCCAGAACGTCAATTGAGACTAATGGTGACGGAAGAGGAGGGCAGTGAGGAAGAAGCTGAGGCACGTGTCTTGACTGGGGAAAAGGAGGACTGAGTTTGAATCATATTGGGCACTTTCAAACGCTGCGAAAGGATGAACCTCGCACCATCAAACTCAAGGGAACGGTGGGAGGAGTCCCCTTGTTGGTACTGGTGGATAGTGGAGCAACTCACAATTTCGTCTCCAAGAAACTGATGAGTGTGTTACGGCTGCCAATTGAGGAATCCGCGTCTCTCAGAATCAAGTTGGGAGATGGTTATACGGTGCCGGCGCAAGGGTGTTGTCGCGGGTTGGTTTTGGGGTTAGGCTCCATGCGCTCCATAATTGATGCTTGGCTCTTTGATTTAGATGGTATTGATGTGGTGTTGGGTATGGCCTGGTTAACGTCCATAGGAGGGATGTGGGTTGATTGGGTGCACCAGGTGTTGAGATTTTCGGTGAATGATAAATGGGTGGAATTGAGAGGGGAGAGTAGTGTTAAAGGGGGTTAACAGGCGCTGCAGAGTCTTTTAGGGAGACCCAAACATGGCTTAGAGGGTAGTTTTTGCTCAACAGTAGCTCACTCTGTTGAACGGAAACCACCTTTGGAGTTAATTGGGGATGCACAACAAAAAGCACAGGTTCAGAAGTTGATGACTGAGTATGCCGCTGTTTTTCAAGAACCCAAAGGACTTCCACCTAAGAGGAATCATGAGCATGCCATTTGTTTGCTCAAGGGGCAAGGGCCTGTGAGCGTACGACCCTACAGATATCCTCACCTACAAAAGAATGAGATTGAGAGACAAGTTGGAGAGCTGCTGAAATCGGGGGTCATAAGGCCTAGCCAAAGCGCGTTCTCAAGTCCGGTTATCATGGTAAAGAAGAAGGACGGCTCTTGGAGGATGTGTGTCGACTACCGAGCCCTTAATAAGGTAACCATTCCTGATAAATTTCCTATACCTGTTATTGATGAGCTGTTGGATGAATTGCATGGCGCTCAATTTTTTTCCAAACTTGATCTTAAATCTGGGTATCATCAAGTGAGAGTACAAGAAGATGATGTGCACAAAACTGCTTTTAGGACTCATGATGGCCACTATGAATTCCTTGTGATGCCGTTTGGTCTCATGAATGCGCCCTCCACTTTCCAATCCCTCATGAATGACATTTTTAGACCATACCTCAGACACTTTGTCCTTGTGTTTTTTGACGACATTCTGGTCTATAGCTCCTCCTTTGAGAGTCACCTCCATCACTTGGAAACAGTTCTGTATACCCTAGCAAAGCATTGTTTGGTGGCAAATGCGAAGAAGTGTTCTTTTGCCCAAGAGCATGTAGAATACTTGGGCCATGTAATTTCCAAGGAAGGCGTGGCCATGGATCCGGCCAAGGTTGCTAGTGTGTTGCAATGGCCTTGTCCGAAGAATGTTAAAGAGGTGAGAGGTTTTTTGGGCCTCACAGGGTACTACCGGAAGTTTATTCGAGACTATGGAAAGATAGCTCGACCCTTAACTGATTTAAGCAAGAAGGATAGTTTCAAGTGGGGTGAGAAAGAGGCACATACTTTTGAAGAACTCAAACAAAAGGTAACTTCAGCTCCGGTTTTGGCTCTTCCTGATTTTGATAAGCAATTTGTGATTGAAAGTGACGCCTCCGGAAACGGGTTGGGTGCAATTCTTATTCAAGAGGGCCGACCCATTGCGTTTTTTAGTAATGCTCTTGGTGACAGAAACTTAACTAAATCGGCATATGAAAAGGAGCTCATGGCAGTGGCTCTCTCTATCCAGCACTGGCGGCCATACTTACTTGGCCGGAAGTTCTTGGTCCGCACCGATCAAAAGAGTTTGAAACAGTTGTTGCTTCAACGCATTACCACTATGAATCAGCAAAACTGGGCTGCCAAGCTATTGGGATATCAATTTGACATAGAGTACAAACCGGGTCTTGAAAATAAGGGTGCCGATGCTCTGTCCAGGATGCATGATCCCCCTGAGTTTGCTTCTCTAGTTCATACCGTGGAGTGGTTGGGTAACAAAGACATCATTGAGGAAGTGCACCGTGATTCCGAACTGCAGAAAATCATCTTTGTTTTACAGCAGGGAGGGGTGGCTAAACCGGGTTTTACTTATAAGAATGGAGTCCTTCTTTATGAGGGCAGATTAGTGATTTCTGCTAACTCTCTGTGGATCCCCACCCTTCTCAAAGAGTTCCACTCCTCTCCGCAAGGTGGGCACTCGGGTTTCCATCGCACATACCATAGATTGGCTGCCAACGTGTATTGGGTGGGAATGAAAAGGATTGTGCAACAGTTCGTGCAAGAATGTGATACTTGTCAGCGACAAAAGCACGTGGCAGCAGCTCCTGGGGGTCTCCTGCAACCCCTGCCTGTCCCGGATCAGGTATGGGACGATCTTTCAATGGATTTTATTACGGGGTTACCTAAATCCAAGGGGTATGATGCTATCTTTGTTGTCGTAGACCGCTTGTCTAAGTACAGTCATTTTGTACCCTTGAGACACCCTTATTCGGCCCGGTTATTGGCAGAGGTTTTTGCCAAAGAGGTTGTTCGGCTACATGGAGTTCCAGCCTCTATTATCAGTGACAGAGATCCCATATTTGTCAGTAATTTTTGGCAGGAATTGTTCAAGTTGCAAGGAACCCAATTGCGCATGAGTACCGCGTACCACCCTCAGACGGATGGCCAGACAGAGGTTGTTAATCGTTGTTTAGAGACTTACCTCCGTTGTTTCATCTCCGATCAGCCCAAGAGTTGGGTTTCGTGGTTGCCTTGGGCGGAGTATTGGTATAATACTACATTCCATAGTTCTACAGGTGTCACCCCTTTCGAGTGTTTGTATGGAAGGAAACCACCTGTTTTGACTCGTTTCCTCCTAGGTGAGACGAAGGTGGAGGCTGTCCAAAGAGATTTGCTGGACCGTGACGAAGCTCTCCGGCAGCTGAAGCTCCATTTGCAGCGAGCACAGGGCCGGATGAAGCACTTAGCTGACATCAAAAGGTGTGACAGAAGCTTTGAGGTAGGGGATAAGGTGTTTTTGAAGCTGCGGCCGCATGTGCAGCAATCTGTGGCTGCCAGAATCTGTCCTAAGTTAGCACCACGGTACTATGGTCCTTTTGAAATTCTGAGCAGAGTAGGTGCTGTGGCCTATCGTTTGAAATTACCCGCTTCTGCTCGCGTGCACCCTGTATTTCATGTTTCTTTGCTGAAAAAGGCCATAGGCGATCGCAGAGCGAGTGTGAGTCGCCCAGGGATGGAATGTGATCCTAAAGACTTGTGGCAGCCATTGGCGATTTTTGGTGGCGTCTGATGGACAACCATGGCTCCTTGGAGAAGCAAGTTCTCGTTCAGTGGAGAGGGAAGGATGTGACTGAAGCAACTTGGGAAGATATGTTGACCATCCAGTCTCAGTTTCCTCACTTCAGACTTGAGGACAAGTCTCTGTTTCAACCGGCGGGCAATGATGGGACCACAGGCCCTAGTGATCAATTGTTGGGGCAAGATGAGGTCAGGCCCAAAAGGCCCAGGGTGTGGAGAGTTTATGAAAGAAGAAATAAGAGAAAGAGTGAGAAGGAGGAGGCGGCAGGTGAGGAGAGAGAGAAGTAGGTCGTGAGTCTTTTCTATTTAAGGGATGAGAGGAGAATATTTGGGGAGATCAGAAAGGATCGTAATTTTGGTTAGAGGTGAGAGAATAGGTCTCTCATAGGAGCTGAGCTCTGGGTAGGGTTAAGGAGAGTGCGCTCCCCTTCCTACATTGTAACCGCCACCAGTTTTTCATTAATACAAATCATACACTCTTTCCCTCATCTTTGTTTTTCTCTGCAAATTATTATCTGTGCTGCAGGGACGCAACAGGATGTCAACAGTATAACAAAATTTTAAAATTATGGTCCATGTAGATGAAAGTGAACATTAGTTGGTTCTTCTGGGGACGAATTATAATTGTTCAAAACTCAGGCAGAATTGTGAAAAGTCAGGATCACGAACATACTTTGAGAGTGGAACACAGCTGTTTCAGATAAAAATCTCGGGCATTGACATATTCAATGAAAGCTTCCCCAGCTACAGCTTCTATTCGCCTTATTCCAGATGCAATACCCTGCTCTGAAATTATTTTAAAACCACGAATTTCAGAAGTATTACTGACATGAGTCCCACCACAAAGTTCCATCGATACACCAGGAACTTCTACAACACGCACCTGTAGTACACCAAATTTGAACATCATATCAGCTAGATAAACACTGCGAACATGAAAATATTACAAATATTCACAATCTTTTCCCTGATTGTTGAGAGGTAGAAATATACATGTCTAAGATCTGAAACTTATAATCTAACTTAGATCTAGAAGTGATTGTGGGTCATTAGGATTTAAACTTCATTTATATAGTCTCATTGTTTTACACAACTTGATGCCCTTAAAAAGATTTTCAGAATCTAATATATTACTATGCCATATATTATTCACTACTATAGTCCATGTGCATGTGACGAAGAGAGGGATAACTACTGCTACATCTGAAATGACAATTGTAATTGGATCTATTTCAAAATTTCACAAAATTTTTGGCCATGATTATTAGCAATCTACCAATGGTAATAAGGGAATTTAGGTAAGAAGACATGATGATTCCTGAGCATTAGTTGCAAACCATTCCGGAAGGTCCAAGTTGTGACCTCTTTTGAACTACACACTTCATGATACACGTAACCTACATGCTAAGAACTACCAAAACAGAAGTAAGCTAATTGAATTTTAAAGTTAAATATCAGAAGTGTTTATAGTAAATCCAACCTCTTCACCATATTTTTCTCCAAACATTGCAATAGCTCCTGCTCTTTTTGCATCAGTAAGAGGCATCACTTTGGTCTGAAGAAGTATCGCATCCCCAATCCATCTGTTGATCAGCACTTCAATTTCTGCAAGCTCACTGTCCTGAAGTGGGCGGTGGAAGTTGAAATCAAACCTGAGGCGATCAAATGCCACCAAAGAACCAGCTTGACAGGTCTCCTGACCTATGACTTTTTTAAGCGCAGCTTGCAGCAAATGAGTAGCAGTATGATGAACCTGCAAAGCACTAATTATATTCATTATGATCTTGAACAACTTGTGAGCTTGGACTTTGAAAACATGCATGACTATGACGATGTAAGGATTTGTCTATAACAAATTTTATTATGAGTAAAGATTAGCCAAACAAGTAAATGAAATGAAGCGAGTCTGCAGTTTTGTACCTTAGCTCGTTGCCTCAGCTTTACATCCACTGTTGCTTCCACTTCTTTGCCAACCTCCACAATACCCTTTCGGACTGTACCCTTGTGAACAAATATATTACCAAAAGACTTCTGAACATCTATAATCTCCACAACAGCTTTTGGTTGATTCTCACCCTCTGAAATATATAGGAAACCATGATCTCCAATTTGTCCCCCTGATTCAGCATAAAATGGAGTCTTGTTCAGCAAAACTTCAACATTACTCCCTTCACTAACCTGTACAGCTGGATCACCATTTACCACTAGGCTTTCTACAATTGCTTTACAATAAAGACAGTCATATCCAATAAATTCAGTGTCAAGTACACTGTCTGCAATATTTGCCCCACTTCCAATGGCAAGTTTCACAGTATTGTGTGCAGCTTGAGATTGTCGCCTTTGCTTCTCCATCTCGATATCAAAACCATTCATGTCAATACTCACACCACGTTCTTCGGCCACTTCTTTTGTTATCTCCATTGGGAAACCGTAAGTATCATACAAAAGAAACACATCTTCACCAGCCAAGCAAGGTACAGTTCCATTTCTTTCAGCACTTGATAAAGCATCAGCAAGCTTCTCCTCAAGCAGCTTTTCTCCTCTCTCCAGTGTCTGCACAAACCGAAGCTCTTCTCTCTTCAACTCCTCAAAGATACGGGGTGCCCTGTTCTTCACATCAACATCAATGTGTGTACTTAACTCTACTACTTTCTCAGCTATAATAGGTAAAAATGCTCCTTCAAGGTCTCCCCTACCATCACCTTTTATACCAAGCAACCTGCCTGTGCGAACAACCCTTCTGATAAGTCGTCGAACTACATAACCTCTCCCAACATTTGATGGGACAACCCCATCAGAGATGAGAAATACAATTGCACGCATGTGATCTCCTATAATCTAAGATAAATTGAAAATAAGAAAGGAAATACAAAAAAAATCACATATATTAAAAGTAATAAGAAAGACAGATTGAAATAAACTATTTGAAATTCTAGTGCAGTTGTTTGAAGATAGTCATACTTACTTTCAGATACCTCTTTGTCTGATCATCAGAAATGCCATATGAAACATTTGCTAATTTAGATGCGTTCTCTATGATAGGGAAAATCAAGTCAGTTTCATAATTGTTTGGAACCTGCAGTAAACACCACCGAATAAATATAAAAGAGACTTGAGAAGCAAATGAAATGATAGTTCTAACTTCTATGAGTAATGTTTCATTCACACCCTTTTTCTTACCCCATAGTTCTAGTCCTCCCCTATAGATACTTGTAAAAATATAAATGGTCACTTATACAACAATTCAAATAAATGCACACCTTTTGAAGAATGCGAGCCATGCGCTCCAGTCCAAGCCCAGTATCTATGTTCTTCTGCTTTAGAGGTTCAAGAGAACCATCGTCTTTTTTGTTGTATTGCATGAATACTAGATTGTAGAACTCTATAAACCGTGTATCATCACCTAGATCCTGCTTTCATCCCCCAACCCAGCCCATAAAATGTAAAACATTGTTATAGAAGTGATTTTGAATAGCTCAATCTCAAACTGTATCATACTTACAGCATTTATGTATCCCCTCTCAGGATGGAAATCATAATAAATTTCTGAGCAAGGACCACAGGGACCCGTCACTCCACTGGTCCAAAAGTTGTCCTCTTCACCCAACCTCTTTATTCGCTCAACCGGGACGCCAACCTGCACAGAAAAGAAGAGCATGGAGTTTAAGATATCGGTTTGCACATACCCAATATACTTTGTTAAGTGTTAACTGGAAACTGGTACAATAGTTAAAACTTAAAAGGCAGAGTGATCTAAGGAAATAAGATGATGCCAAGGTTTAGGTAACCTCTTCAGACCAAAGGTGAAAAGCCTCATCATCATCTTCATAAACACTAACCCATAATCTTTCAGCCGGCAAACCAAACCTAAAAGTAAATGAAAGAGATGAAAATAAATTTCAAAGAGAAGCAAGGAAGCAAGCAAAAATGGGAAATAGGAGGAGTGTTAGATATAATTACTGACTCTACGGTAGAGAGGTCCCATGCCCATTGAATTGCCTGTTTTTTGAAGTAATCACCAAAGCTGAAGTTTCCAAGCATCTCAAAAAAGGTATGATGTCGAGCCGTTTGGCCAACGTTGTTGACATCATTGGTACGGATGCACCTTTGCGCAGTAGTAGCACGAGGCACTTGTCTCGGAAGCTAAGAAAAAGGAAAGGAGAATATTGTGGTTATATATATATATATATATATATATATATATATATATATATATATATATATATATATATATATATGGATGGGTGAGACTTGTGACTTTAGAGAGAGACAAGGAAATAGATAAGATGGGATGGCATAGCAATTAGCAGCATACCTTACCTTGCCCAGGAAGATAGGCTTGAATTGAAGCATCCCTGCGATAGTGAGGAGAACAGTGGGATCATCTGGGACGAGAGAAGCACTGGGAAGGACCTTGTGACCACGGGAAGCATAAAAACTCAGAAATCTGCGGCGTATGGAATCTCCACTCACAGAGTTATTAGTCCCTTGGACTGTAAGTTGTTCGGGAAGGGGCTGGGGCTGAGGCTGAGGCTGTGCCTGCGAGTGCGAGTGCGAATGCGATGATGTACAAAAGGGAAAACGACGTCGACGCAGTCGTTTGAGGGAGAGAAATCCTATATATATAAATATAAATATATAACCAACAAAAAACAACACTGGGTAAGGGTAAGGGTAAGGGTTCGCGTTGCGTTGATATTATCAAAGAAAGACTAATGTTCAAAAATTTTAACAGGAAGGTTAACGGAAGCAACTAATTACCGGTAGAAGTAGCAGTGGGAATGGCAACGGCTGCTTTTGGAAGCGGCAACAGTTGTTGCAGTGGAACCGCTAACCCTTCCATGCCTCAAAAAACAAAAAAAATTAAAAATCAAACGGATTATTGAATTGTTGAGCAAATGCTAGTCGATGGAAGGAAAACTAATGGATAAGCATATCGTCGTCGTCTTCTTCAGTTTTCAGTTTACCCTCCTGATGCTCACCCTCGCCACCACATATTCATCACCCGTGGGATGCCTACCAGTCATCTCACTAACTTTGCCATCTCATTGCCTATTCACCCGTTAATATATTTCTCATACTTTTTTTTTTTTGGTACATATATTTCTCATACTTTATTCTTATATATTTTTTTTTGACGAAATACTTTTTCCTTATAATATGTTTTAAACAATCAATAAAATAACATTTTAATGTATAAAAAAACTATATTTTAAATATTTTACTCATTAACTTACATGGAGTTTTTTTATTTTATTCTTCTGCCGTTCCTTTGTAACTTTCGTGTAATAAATATTTTTTTTGTTCTTATTTATTCATTATTTTAAAATAATATTAATTTATAGGTCGCCAGTTTTATCATTATTTTCACTTAATTAATCAATAACAATGAAAAATTATAAAAAAGATAACATATTAAAGAGATAAAATATACATTAGAAGAATAAATAATAATTTTAATATAAATAACTGTGATTTGACATTACTTAAACCGGTGCTTGAATATTTAATTAATACTATGTTTAGTATCTAAGAAAGTGGGAAAAAAGAAAGTTTATTAGTTAAAGTATAAAATTGCTAATGTGTCACAATATGATTGGTCTGTCACACTTACCCATCCAGACATTTCACGTTTTCCAACAAACTTTCCATTTTCTCTCCTTTCTTTCCTCTATTCCAAACAAAGCCTAAAAGTGAAAAAAAATGGGATGAGAATAAATAGAGCAGAGTGGAATAAAAGATCTGTTCCATTTCATTCTACCAAAAATGGATGACAAGAAAATGTTGAGTATCGAATGAAATTCTTTTCGTCATATTCCATTCAATTTCGAACAATTTAAACAGTAAATATTTAATAATCTCATTATTTTATATCCCTTTATATCAATCGAAGTAGTTAATTTTTCAATTAAGCTTATAAGTAAATCTTTACTTAGAAAAGAGTCCTTATAACATGAGTTAATGCAACCATATGACCTCATCCCTCCTGGCAAACATGAATTTCACCTACACCTCAAGTCAAAAGATCAAATGCGAAGCCTTTTATATTTCCCATATCTTACTTTCCATAGGGCAGCTGGTGGCTTTGGGGGAACGAAAATCCTCGACAGGCCAAGGATTCCAGTCCCATTCCCAGTTGATGATTTCAACATTCTAATTGGAGATTGATACTAGATCGATCATAAGGTAATGAAACCAAAGGATTCGTTGTTGTTTTCTTTTCTTCCTCGTTTAACTATTCCTTTTACTCTATGAATCCAATTCAGAAACCAAGGACCACTCTCTCTAAGTGGTGGACACAACAGAGACTTCCATTTCCTTAAGTCGTTCTGATCAAAACGGCAGTGGGGCTCCAAAATACCCTATACTTGAGAATTCAAATGCACAAGATAAAATGATGGAGGTTGAGGGAACTCACACCATGCAGACCATATATTCCTCAAACACGAGACAATATTGCAGTGTCATGTCGTTTCAGTAACACGGTCCTCACCACCACTGTCATCCTTCGGTAATTATAAGCGTTTGGCTTGGGGGCCAACTCCTGGTGGAGAAACTCCTCGGATCGACTGATCCCTCAAATAAGGTCATTCAAATAGCCACCCATGATATGATTGGTAGTGACACTGTGTTTCTGATTTTGAGATGATAATGAGATCGATCAAATGTTGCAGCTGCAGGACAAACCTAATTGAAAGTGGCCCGCGCTCAAATCTATAGCACTCTTACCACTAGGGTCCCATAAGCACCAGCAGCATAATCAAGGTGGAGAGGGTGGATGGCAAGCAGAGATATGAAGTCCGAGTCTTCCCAGTCCAACTGACACTCCACAAGCCTAAGAATTGGTGGTAAAGTAGCTCTTTTGCTAAAACCCTGTATCTGGACACATCTGTCATGCCTGCTGATTTCCGAGCCTTGTTGTGATCATCTTTCAGAGCCAAGAAAACACTGCCACTTACACTCTGCTGCTCTCAAGCTTCCATGATATGCCTGGTCAATTAGAATTGCTATCAACCAATCCTCACATCAAGTTTTCTAGGCTCATATATCCACAAATAATATATCGTTGGCAACTCTTGGAATTCAACAAAAAAGAAATAGGCATTTTTCCCCCCCAAAAAATCTATTAATGAGAGGCATGGCTTATTGGCCACATTATACTATACTAGTCGATCATTCTCACGGACATTTTAAGTGAACGAAATCTCGATTAAAATCGAGTATACCATACTTGAGAATACACTTTGCTCGTTTGTGGAACCACTCTGATTCATATTATCTTTGTCAGAAAAAGCTACTCATTTCAAACGTGGAGAGTGGTACCATCAACCCTTAGAAAATTGAATGTATTATTAAGATTTGGATGCACTTATAATTTATTAAAATAAGAGTACATGCATCTTCATTCCTTATTCCTTATAGTAAGTAGTACGCGGAGAGTCGCACTCAAACTCAAACTACATGACAAGTATGTTTGTAATATAATGTACAGAAAGTCAAACTCACATCCAGCTGCTTACAGAATAAGAAAGGTATCGAAGCCTATGATAACATGAGGTGAGTTAACAACAGAGCAGAGCCGCAAGGAAATTATCACATAATTACGAATTTCAGGTGGATATGCAAATTGTGTGGGGCAGGAAGGAACTACAAATGACTCCGTCACGCCATGAAAATGGCCAATGGAAGCTGTCAAGAAATGTGGTTTCAGTTATACAGGCCAGTCGCGGTAGATCAATCACTCAGCAATCTGCCCATTAGGAAGCAGTGTGTCAGTCAGCTATTTTGAATTTGTAGCGAACACAAATAAATCAGGAAAAACATAGTAAAAGATAACAACATACTACTAGAGTAGAGTAGAGTAGAAAGCCGAATATGATAAAAAAATAGAGATTCTGAAACATGGGGTGAGGTGAGTAGTAAGTACTGACTTGATTAAGAGGATTGTCAGGAGATTTCTTCCACAGCTTCCAAATCATGTCCTTGTATTGAGTGTAAGTAAGGCCAGGTTTCTCTTGCTTCAACTTAGGGAGCTCCGCTTCTTCAAATGCCTGAACGAACGGTGGTTGTGGAATTGAATGAGTGAGTGATGTGTTTAGTGAGATGGAATAACCTAAGAAGACAAGAGAAGAGAAAGGATAAAGATACCACCTTGAAGGAGGCCTTGAGGCGCCTCTCGGGATGCCTGTCGGGGGGCAAGTTATCGATGGTCATTTGAGCGATGGCTTCGTCGAGAGTGCTGGCCTCGATGATTGAATCGTCGCGATTGGTATTTGAGACCAGCACCATTCTCTCGTACTCCTCCTCCGCAGCGCTCCGCTTCTTCGCCTCCTCCGCCTTCTTCTGAGCGACGGCCTGCTCCTCCTCGCGCCGCTTCCTCAGCTCCGCCTCCGTCACCTTTGGCACAGGGATCGACACCCTGTTTGCCTTCTTATCGGGTTTTTTCATCTCCTTCTCCAGCTCCTTCTCCTCCTGCTCCGCCAATCGACGCACCTCCGCCCGCCGTGCCGCTGCTTCCGCCCTCTTATCTGCCTCTTCCTCCTTCTTCTTCGCAGCGCGTGACTTCGAACTCTCCGCCTCTCGCCAGTACTGCTCCTCCTTCTCTCTACTCTCCCGTTCCTTTTTCTCCGTTTCCGCCGCGCTCTTGCGAGCCCTCGCCGCCTCCGCCTTGGTGTTCACCCCCATCTTTTTCGGCATCGCTCCTTTCCTTTTACCCTACGCCTCTCGCCCCGCCTAGGGTTTGCTTGGTTTTCTCTCGATCTCGATGAAATCTTCTGCTTCTGCAACTGCAACTGCAAGGAAGGAACCGTCTACACACACGACATGACATAACATACCATCATCATCATATGGGCTTTGTTAACCCCCACCTCCCAATTTCATTTTGCCACCTCCCCCAGCCAACTAAAAAGACCAAAACACCCCACTTAAACCCTATCCCACCTCTTCCCCTCAACATAGAAAATCAAGTGCAAGAGGAGAGAGAAAATAAAATAAAAAATGGGAGATAATGAGGAGAGACAGATAATGGATATGTAAAGGAGGTTGTACAAGAATAAAATATTGTTGAGGATCCTAATCCCTTTCCCACTTCACTTTCATGAATATGGATTTGGTGCAGTCACATCTCTTTTTCTCTCTCAATACTTGCATTTTTATTTATTTTTAGAATAAAATAAATCAAAGGACATGATAGTGTATTTAGGCAATCCAATGGCTCACCTTTAAGTAACTGCAGTGACTGCAGTCAGTCCACATCCCACCTTACCTCTCTCATCGATTTTCTCTCCCTTAGTCCCTCACTCTCACACGTCGCTCTCCCATGGTCTCTTACTCTCCCTCGTTGCTCTCTCTCACTCGTTCTCGCCAGAATCGTCACAGGTAAGTTTATCGTGCATAATTTTTTTCTTGGTTTTCAAACTTTTTGGGATCTTGTTCCTAAAATCAATCAATTACATGATACAAGACGTGCAAAATACCGTAAAAAAGAAGTTCATGTACGGTTACTTGTAGTTGGTTGATTTTGGGAACAAGATCTCGTACGTGAAAAATCTATTGAAACATAGTTGCACTTACGAGATCAAGTTCCCAGACATTTTTTGCATGTATGGTACGCACGAATGGGGCCACTCCAGCAGCCATCGAGGGTCACGGCATTTGGCGAAGGCCAACGACCTCAACACGTAGGGGAGTGTGAGTCTCAAGCTGCCCTTCAACAACGTCAACGTTAGGAGCCTCTGCCCGAGGTGTTGTTTCAGATAGCAGACGAGGTGCAGGGGGAGGTACCTGTACATCAATTGAGCATAGCTAACAAAGCTCAAAAGACGGTGTTTTCCTGGTAACAAAAACGTTTAATGTTGGAAATCACTGATGAGGCAAAAATCATTTTATTATTAATGCATTGGAAGGATTGAGTGCCCAAGTAAAATCCATATGCTCTTATGTCCTTAACACATTGATTGTTTGTGGTGAAAGTCAGAGGAAAAAAACTTGGAAAAGGGATAGCACAACTTCCTTAACCCTTCTCTCATTTGGATGCAGCATGAAAGAGGAAAAAGAGAAAAATCTAAACATAGACCCATAAAAACCAAGTTACCGAACGTTCATCTTGACGATACAACCTCCGAAAACTTAGTTTCCAAAAAATCGTGAAAACTAGGGGTGGAATTAGGCTAGCTGCCTGACAGGGGCTTATGGCCTAGCCTACATCAGACTCAGGCCAACCCAGACTTATTTTTAAATAGACAATGCATAGGATTTTTCGAAAGACTATTTAGCTAAAAAAGTCATGTTTCAGGTCATCTAAAAAGTCTTTTAGGCATAATAGGTCGACCTACTTAAACAAATATAAATATTATCATAATTCTTTTTTGCTATTATTATAATAAATTTATTTATAATGTGTTAAATAGTATACTTGTTTACCTTTCTAAAGATTTAATCATATTGACCTTTATAAAAAACTTGGCCATATAAGTTTATTTAGTGATCAACTTGTATCCTATTTAAATACCTTATTACAAAATATGCTTTAAAAGGTTTTTATACCATGTTAGACTTTTAAAATGATGAGACCAAACATTAAAAAAAATGCCTATATCAAATAAATAAGACAATATCAGTCCTACAAAACTCACTCTAACCCAATTTATTTCCACCTTATATCTCATTCCCTTGAGCAATGGGGGTTTAATTTTTTATAATTTGCAATTTATCATACATAAAGTTTATTTTCATTTGTCTATTAGTCATTTAACCTATTTAGAGATAGGTCACATGTCAGACCTTTAAACAGTCTAACAAGTCATATCAGACTTTTGAAAAGACCAAACCATGACTAGAAAAAAAAAGTCTTTGATTGGTAACAGACTAGACTTGGGTCTTATATTTTTAGAACAGACTAAACATATTTAAGCAAAACCTTGTTACCCTAGCGAAAACCAAAAGAAAATAGTAACGTGAAACCACCTAAGCTGATGATGAAGGGGAAGGTGCGAGATGAGGGGGGTAAAATCATCGATCCTTGATGGAAAGCAACGAATCACCTCTAGCACCGGTGTGGACAACGACAAGAACTAGGGGATTTCTGTTAGGGTTGAACGCAGGGGAAAATGAAGGAAATGACATGTGCGTGGATTTTATGGGGATAGGGTATTTTTGTAAAAGCAAAGAGGAAGGTGTGGCATACAAAAAAAAAAGGGGTGTGGGTAGCTGTAGCATAAATGTATTAAAAAGGCTAAATTATACTTTTAGTCCTTTATGTTTATTTTAGGTTTCAGTTTGGTTCTTTATGTATTATTTGTTCTAAATTGGTCCCTTATGTCTAAAGATTACATCAATGTGGTCCCTTTGTTTCAAAGTGGTCCCTTATGTTACAAAAATTATACCAGTGTGATCCATTTTTTTGCAAAATAAGAGACAAAAAAGGGATCACATTGGTATAATTTTTGTAATATAAATAACCATTTCGGAACAAAAAAAAAAAGAGGGATCACAATTAATGTAACAGCCCACCTAATTAGCCTTCGCCCCCCGGACCATGGTTCAAGTCATGACGGGCTGCTGGGGTAAACCCCCAACTGACACTGTTACTCATAGGACTTCTCCGCTCCCTTTGGCAGAGTTTTTACCTTATGGAGGTTTCGAACCCACACCCAAAGGGATAAAGGCAATGAGAATCCACCTCCTGATACCATCATCAGGAGGGTGGATTCCCATTGCCTTTATCCCTTTGGGTGTGGGTTCGAAACCTCCATAAGGTAAAAACTCTGCCAAAGGGAGCGGAGAAGTCCTATGAGTAATAAAGGTCACTGGGGTTTACCCCAAGAATTGTCATGCCTCGACCAAGGTCCAGGGGGCCTAAGGCCAATTGGGTGGGTTGTTGCAATAAAAGGAGTCTTTTATTGTAACACCCCACTAAAAGAGGGCGAAACCCGTTTGGGTGGGCTGTAACAATTAACACATAAGGGACCAATTAGAAACTTTTAATACATAAGAAACCAAATTGAAATATAAAATAAACATTAGGTACTAAAAGTATAATTTAGCCTATTAAAAAAGTGAATAAATTTATATTTAGCATTTTGCTGGCTACCGAGTTAGGTAGTTGTCAGATTTCCTTTGGCATTAAAAAGGGTAAATATGATAAACTCTTCATGACCCCCACCCTGACCCAACCCCAAGCCGTCAATGTTTCCGTTTATACCAAACAGAAGCTATAACATAAAGAATTGGGATAAAATGTAGAAAGCCGGATCAAGTGAACATATAAAATGGGATAAACTCTACAAAAGCCATATCACGAAATATTGTTCCAAATCCATTGCCATGCCATAAAAACAAAATGCCACCGGATGACATGGAACACGTACAATTTGGGTTTGTATGACCAGATTGTACAATATACAAAATATCAAGATTTCGCACTGCTATGGACTCTTCAATCACCATTATTTGTGCAATCTGATTTTCTCTGTTTAGCAGCAAGTCGCGGCCTCAGCTGTATGGCAAGTATATTAAAAAATATATTAAAAGGCTTATACATGATAGTGGTCGACCGTTAAGCATGTAACTACACACTAATGATGAAAAATAGCTTCCATGGAAAGACGAAAGAGATAAGACTGCCACGAGGGGGGTTAGAAGAGGAGGGATTAGCCTGCCTACAACTAGTCCACATTTCAATATTCCTAGAAAATTATAACTTAAGGTGCATCCTATAATAAGCCCTTGTCCTTGTTCTGATCAATCAAACCAATTCAAGTCTGTCGTTAAATTATTTGGTTATTGTCAATTATGTTTTACTCTTTCACAGCATACAAACAGAAGTATAAACCAAGAAACTCTCACTACAGATTCTTTTGACATGAATGCAATAATCAGAAACATACCATTTCTATATACTTCAGTTGCTTCAGAACTTGATCTGTTTCCACCTCCTGCAGCAATTAAATAGGGGAAATGGATAGAGTTCAATGGACGATGGGAATTTAGAACGATGATCATAATGCAGGATGAAGCAAGATAAAGCAACATCAAATTACTTGGGAACAGAACAGGCAAATATGCAAGCTTGAAGAAAATTAAAGCTCCACCTAGGCCACACTTCCCCATTTATACCTGAACATGAGGCCCATTTGCTGGCTAAAAGTCTAATGCAGTTGCATAATGGCTAATTTGTATTTACTACAACCGACATTTCTTTTTCTTTTTCTTTTTTTTTAAAAAAAAAAACTTGAAGTTGTACTAAAAGTCTACAACCTCAAATATAAATTTGAATTTACAGATATATATGTTAAAATTTTTGGAACAAGATGGAAAAAGGAAAATGAGATATATAGGAGACACAAGAAAACATATTCACTAGTGAGACTTCAAATAACTTTCACAAAACATCAACCCACAACCTCTATATACCAAACCCAAGACTATGAAAAGAAACTTGTATCTTTTAATCTGGGTGCAAAACAAACAATTGCTAAACTAACAACAACAATAAGTATAGTGCACCTAGGATGCTTGGGGGTGGTGATGTGCTCTCCTACATGTCAGGATCACTGTAATTTATGACACACATATCACGAGCAAAGAGCTTGTAAATACTTAATACATGCAAGGCACAATACTGACAACCCACTACATCACGCCTACATCTAATATATATTGAATTTCAGTATATTTGAACATGTCAGATAAATCCTAGATGTTTCATACATGTATATATCAAGTTTTGTATGAAATTTAATATTTATTAATATATTAGTTGTGCTGCATATTGTCCTTATGTTTCTTACGCGTTGCCATCATCACTCTGTTCTGCCATGTCCCTTGTCCCGAATAAATGTCTCTGTGTTATACTCACGCATTCTAACAAACATAAATAACAAACATAATTTATATACAGAAGAGCATACATATCAAGCCATATTCAATTCAGGTTAAAAAACTCTAATCATAAATAACCTAAAATGCATACTTTAGTAGGGTTACAGAATTATATAATGCTTGGTGTGATAATATATGTCAAGATTTGCTAAGCAGGTAGGCAGAAACAATCTGGATTCTTCCAACTCAAGATAAAATACCAACACTTGTATGGTAAGAAAATCAACATAAAGGATAAAGCCAGAAATAACTATATTTCACCTGAGGTACAGCACAATCAGCATGAGATGGATCCCAATGAATAGCACAGAAGCACTCCCAGTCATCAGTTTGAACTTCAAAAAGTGGAGCCCTGCCAAACAAAAATATTTGCTAGATTAAGGCATTTTGAGCACAATCAACAGGAGATTCGTTCTCAAACTTAACTCGTCTTTCTCTTTTGAATATGAATCATCTTCACAAAGAAAGCAGCAAAATCATCAAAAGGATAGTAGAAAAGGTATGTGAAGACAAGGAAAAGGACAATAAAAACATTTAAATAAAGTTTATGGGAAATGAAAGATAAAGTACATCTTTGTTAGGCCATCGATCAACTATGCATACAGCAGGAGAAACAAGGGATTGGGCTCATAATGTAAAAGCACAATGTGGGAAAAACTTGGGGAAGTAGTGGAGGGAAATGTGGGTGATGGGTAAGGTTGCTATGGAGAGATAAAATAAGGAGAGGGGAGTCAGTGAGGGTCACCTGGGGAGCACGAATGAGTGAGAATGTAAGGAGACTTCAAAGTCTCGAAGTCAGGCTTGTATTGTTTTCTTTTCCATTATTTCTGGTATATCATTCCCTAATTAATACAGAAATTTCATATAGTTCACTTCCCATGTTCCTTTTATTTCGGAAAACCAATACCAGTTGCAAACTAGTATCAGAGCTCCCACGTCCAGGGAGGGATACATGGTGAATACGACAATGGAGGTGCGATTGGAGAAACTTGAGCGGAGCGTGGAGGTATGTCTCCAACAGGTCGAAGAGGATCGACGACAAGAGCAACAAAACTGGGAGACCTTCGAGGCCTGGGTGCGGCGCAGTGAAGAGGAGTGGGAATGGCAGGATGCAAGGCTACAGAAGTTGGAGGATATGTTGACGTTAATGCTGACCAAACAGTCCGCCGATCATCAGGGCGTGAGCTGTTTCTGTTGCGATATGGACCGGATTTGGTCCATTCACAATTATTTCCCTAATTACTTTATTTCCTTTCTTTCCTCTATTGTCTTAATTATTAGGATTGTAATAAATCTGGTCAATATCAATTTGATATTTGACCAAATTCTAGGTCTTTTCTTTTCCTTTTTGATTCAGCAGTTTGGTTCCTAGGTTTAGAACCAATTCTGCCTATATATTCAATCTTGTATCCAACGATTATTTTCATGAGAGAATAAACAGTACCTTCCTCTCTAAACTAATATGGTATCAGGAGCACAACGCCTCTGAACCTTGCCATCTCGAAACCCTCCAACAGCGCTGTGCATCTCGAAATCCTCTAGCGCACCCTCCAACAGCGCCGATGATGGTGAAAACCGCGATGACAGGAGCCTCGAAACACTCCAACAACGCCGACAATGATGTGCAGGAGGAGAAGGTCGAACAGGTGACTCAAGTCGAGTCCCAAACTGAGAACCTTTCGAAACTTCTCAACCTTCAACTCATGGTACACAAGCTCAATGGAAAAAACTATCTTGAGTGGGCACAGTCGGTGAAGCTGGCAATGGAAGGGAGAAGTCGATTGGGTTATTTGACAGGAGAAGTCAAGCAACCAGAAAAAGACGATCCTGCTTGGAAAAAATGGAAGGCCGAGAACTCTCTCATCATGTCATGGATGATCAATTCCATGGACCCAGCCATCGGTAAGCCCTACCTTTTCTTAAAGACTGCACAAGAGGTATGGGAGGCTGTAAAGGATTGCTACTCTGATTTAGAGAACTCTTCGCAGATCTATGATTTAAAGACTCGGCTATGGCAGTTCAAACAAGGAAACCGAGATGTTACTACTTATTATAACCTAATGCTAACTCTATGGCAAGAGTTAGATCAATGCTATGGAGAAGAATGGGAGAACCCCAAGGATGCTGCACGGTTCAAGAAGAGGGAAGAGAATGACCGCGTTTATATGTTTCTTGCTGGCTTGGATCGAAGTCTTTATGAGGTAAGGGGAAGAGTTCTTGCTCGAAAACCTTTACCCTCCATTCGAGAAGTATTTTCTGAGGTTCAACGTGAGGAGGCCAGAAGAAGGGTCATGTTACATGCCCCGGAATCATCTACCACGCAGCAAATAGAGGGATCGGCCCTTGCCACAAAGGGGTTTGATTCTGATGGAGATAGAAGAAAGAAACCTTGGTGTGACCACTGCAAGAGGCCATGGCATACAAAGGAGACATGCTGGAAAATTCATGGGAAACCAGCAAATTTGAAATTCAGTAGAGAGGGCAGTGCTTTTCAAACCGGTATTGAGGAGACTAAGGAGCAATCATCTTCAACTGAAACATCTCTTTTCACTAAGGAACAATTGGAGCATCTGCATAAAATATTTTCCCAAAAAATGACAGCTACTCCTTCTTGCTCTTTAGCCCAAAAAGGTACTCACCCCGTTGCTTCCCTCTGTCATACTGAAAATAATTTAAAACCCCTCTGGATCATAGATTCAGGGGCCACTGACCATATGACAGATTGTTCAAAACTTTTTTCTTCCTATAGTCCTTGTGCAGGAAACAAAAAAATAAAGGTTGCAGATGGTTCTTTTTCTGCAATTGCTGGCATTGGATCCATCCCTCTGTCTTCTTCCTTAACTTTACATAATGTCCTTCATGTGCCAAATTTATCTTGCAATTTACTTTCTGTTAGCAAAATTACTCTTGATTTGAATTGTCATGCCATATTTGACTCTTCTAGTTGTAAATTTCAGGATTTGATTTCGGGGAGGATGATTGGCAATGCTAGAGAAATTGATGGACTCTACTTGTTTGAAAATGACAAAGAATTGGGAAGACAAGTTCAGAATTTTTGTCTCTATTCTAGCCTTAGTTCTAAAAAATATGAAGTTATGTTATGGCACTATAGGTTAGGCCATCCTAGTTTCAATTATATGAAACATTTGTTTCCGGATTTTTTTAATAATAAAGTTATGTCTTCCTTAAATTGTGAAACTTGCCAATTAGCCAAACATCACCGTTCTTCCTACTTATCTCAACCTTACAAATCATCCACAGCCCCTTCACAATCATCCAAAGTGATGTTTGGGGCCCTAGTAGGCATCCAACACCTTCGGGTAAACGGTGGTTTGTCACCTTTATTGATGACCATACTAGGACTACATGGGTGTATTTGATGAAGGAAAAATCTGAAGTTGAGTCTATTGTGAAAGCTTTTTTCAAAATGGTGACAACACAATTTCAAAAGCAAGTTCAAATTTTTCGAAGTGACAATGGAAAAGAATTTTTTAATAAAAGTCTAAACAATTTTCTGCTAGAAAATGGTGTTGTACATCAAAGTTCATGTGTAAACACACCCCAACAAAACGGGGTGGCTGAGAGAAAGAACAAACACTTGTTAGAAGTTGCTCGGGCCTTACTTTTTCAAAATGGTGTGCCTAAATACCTTTGGGGAGAAGCTATTCTTATAGCTGCCTATTTGATTAACCGTATGCCGAGTAAAATTTTAAATTTCAAAACTCCTATGGAGGTGTTCTTGGATAATTTTCCTGCAAATAGGCTGCTGTCCACAATTCCCTTAAAGGTTTTCGGGTGCACTGCTTTTGTTCATAATCATGAGCCTAATCAAAGCAAATTAAGCCCATGAGCCAAGAAATGTGTTTTTATTGGTTACTCTCCCACACAAAAGGGTTACAAGTGTTTGGATCCTAACTCTCAGAAAACTTTTGTCACCATGGATGTAACCTTTTTTGAATCTCAACCCTTCTTTAAGACTCATCTTCAGGGGGGGGAAAGTATGTGAAGATTCGTTACAAACTACTCAAGCTAATTCACTAATAGATTGCATTTTGATTGAAAATGATCCTGAATTTTTCTCTGAAAATTTGGTGGATTTTAGTAGAGTAGAAGGAGATGAGATTAGCAATGATTCTCCGAGTAACAGTGATGGAAATAGAGATCGTAATGGGCAGGACTGTGAAGACAACATAGTTCAAAATGGAGGAAACAATGAACCTTTAGAAAAAGGTAGAATTGAGAAAGAAATTCACAAGGGCATAAAACCCTTTGATAATGTCTTCACAAGACGGAAAAAGAACAAGGAGAAAGAGTCCAAAGATCAATCTCAGCATTGCCACGAATCCGAGGAACCACAAGGTAAATCTCATCCTGAATCTCTCCCTGAACCTTTACAAAATGCCATTATTGATACTGCTAGTAAGTCACATATGTTAGATGATTCAGATCTTCCTATTGCTCTTAGAAAGGGTGTGAGGTCATGTACCAAACACCCTTTATCTAATTTTGTGTCTTATGAAAAACTCTCACCCTCCTTTCAAGCCTTTACTTCACAGCTGTCATGCAGGGAAATTCCAAATAATATACAAGATGCTTTGAAGGTTCCCGAGTGGAAGGGGGCTGTTTTAGAAGAAATGAGAGCTCTTGAAAAAAATAAGACATGGGAGATTGTGAAGCTACCAAAGGGGAAGAAAACAGTAGGGTGCAAATGGGTATTCACCATCAAGTACAACTCTGATGGTACTCTTGAAAGATACAAGGCCCGGCTAGTTGCTAAGGGCTATACCCAAACCCATGGCACTGATTACTCAGAAACTTTTGCACCAGTTGCAAAACTCAACACTATTAGAGTTCTCTTATCTCTGGCTGCAAATCTTGATTGGCCTTTACAGCAGTTGGATGTGAAAAATGCCTTCCTAAACGGAAACTTAGAGGAAGAAGTCTACATGGATGTACCACCAGGCTTCCAACCAGGACTCTATCCCAAAGTATACAAATTAAAGAAGGCCCTTTATGGACTGAAACAGTCTCCCAGGGCTTGGTTTGAGAGGTTTGCTCAGTTTGTCAAGAAGCAAGGATACTCCCAAGGTCAAACAGATCATACAATGTTCGTGAAAAAAATCAAATGAAGGAAAAATTGTCATTCTCATTGTCTATGTGGATGACATCATCCTTACAGGTGATGATTTACAAGAAATGGGAAGGCTCAAACAAACTCTTTCCACTGAATTTGAAATCAAAGATTTGGGGCCCTTGAGATATTTTCTTGGAATGGAAGTAGCACGGTCAATGAAAGGAATTGTGCTCTCACAAAGGAAGTATATCCTTGATCTTCTAAAGGAAACCGGTATGAATGGGTGTAGACCAGCCGAGACAACCATAGATCCAAACAAGAAACTTGGAGATGGCAAGGAAGGAGATCCTGTGGATACTACACGCTATCAAAGACTTGTTGGGAAACTTATTTATTTGGCTCATACAAGGCCAAACATCGCATTCCCTGTAAGTCTTGTAAGTCAATTTATGCACTCTCCTTATGAAGAACACCTTGAAGCAGTTTACAGAATTCTAAGGTACTTGAAGAGTACATCGGGTAAAGGGCTGCTATTCAAAAAAACTACCCAACAATCTGTTGAGGCATACACTGATGCTGACTGGGCAGGGTCCATAATTGATAGGAGGTCAACCTCCGGGTACTGTACTTTTGTATGGGGGAATCTTGTGACTTGGAGAAGTAAAAAACAAGGTGTTGTTGCAAGAAGTAGTGTTGAAGCTGAGTATAGATCAATGGCACATGGTGTATGTGAGTTGATTTGGCTGAAAGGAGTCCTTGAAGAACTTGGAATGGCTACTAAACTCCCAATGAAGCTGTATTGTGATAACAAGGCAGCAATTAGCATTGCCTAAAATCCTGTCCAGCATGACCATACCAAACACGTGGAGATTGATAGGCATTTCATCAAAGAGAAAATAGAGAACAAGACTATTTGCATGCCTTTTGTCCCAACCTCACAACAAGTAACAGATATTCTCACTAAGGGACTGTTCAGAAACAACTTTGAATCACTTGTAAGCAAGTTGGGCATGATAGACATCTATGTACCAACTTGAGGGGGGTGTTGCGATATGGACCGGATTTGGTCCATTCACAATTATTTCCCTAATTACTTTATTTCCTTTCTTTCCTCTATTGTCTTAATTATTAGGATTGTAATAAATCTGGTCAATATCAATTTGATATTTGACCAGATTCTAGGTCTTTTCTTTTCCTTTTTGATTCAGCAGTTTGGTTCCTAGGTTTAGAACCAATTCTGCCTATATATTCAATCTTGTATCCATTGATTATTTTCATGAGAGAATAAACAGTACCTTCCTCTCTAAACTAATAGTTTCAAAAGTCGAAGAATTATCGCGAACTGATTAAAGAGAGAAAGGACCCTTGCAAGGATCCGAAAACAGTCTGAAGGTGGAGGGAGTACTGATCACAAGGTGTGTGCTGAAAATTGTGTAAGAGTAGACCGTTGGAGAAAGTTTGTGTTCTCTGGCGAGGATGCCTATGGATGAGTAAATCGAATTGAATGTTATGGATAAGTAAATCGAATTGAATGTTATTCAGCTCAAGAGAGTGCAAGAGGATGAAAGGCTACAGGCACTGAAGATGGCCCTAGAGGGGAAGGCGCTTTCACGGTATCGTTGGTGGGAATTCTGCAACCTAGAAGCATCATGGGAGGAGTTTAAGGCTGCTGTGATTAGTAGATTCCATCTTTCGATGATGTTGATCCCTTTTGAGATGCCCTTAGGAATAAAACAAGGTGTCATGGAAGAATTCAGGGAACAATTTGCACCTATAAGAGACTTGCAAGATTGGTGTATTGGGAAGGTATGAAGAAGGATATATCCCAATTTGTGGCAGCATGTGACACGTGTCAGCGAAATAAATATGCAGCTTCAACTCCTGCAGGATTACTGCAACATTTACCTAGTTTGGGAAGACATCTCCATGGACTTTATTGAAGGCCTCCCTAAGGTGAAAGGATTGGATATTGTTCTAGTGGTAGTGGACGCCTCACAAAATATGCTCATTTTAATCAGCCAAGGATGTGGCATAAGTTTTCACCAAAGAAGCAGTACGTTTGCATGGCTTCCCAGCTACCATAGTCTTAGATAGAGACAAAATTTTCCCTAGTCATTTTTGGACAGAACTTTTCAAGAAAGCTGGAACCGAAAATCAGGTGTAGCTCCTCTTATCATCCCCAAACCGATGGCCAAAGAGAGGCTATGAACAAATGTTTGGAGACATATTTACGATGCTTCACTAGTTATAACCAAAGCAACAGCCCAAATGGCTACCAAGGGCAGAGTATTAGTTTAATACCCATTATAATAGTTCTACAAAATTTACTCCTTTCAAAGCATTGTATGGCCGTGATCCGCCTGTGTTATTTAAGAATTCCACCACCCCCTCTGCAGTAGCGGAGGTAAATTTGCTTTTGGAGGAAAGGGACACTATGCTGGAAGAACTAAGAGAGAATCTTTTGAAGGTTCAAGACAGAATGAATGTACAAGTAGACAAGCATAGAAAGAAGGTCATTTTGTTGAAGGTGACTTCCTTATGATTCAACCCTATAAACTAAAATCCTTAGCCAAAAGTTAAATGAGAAGTTAAGTCCTAGACATTATAGGCCCTATCAGATTGTGAAGAAAAACGGAGAAGTTGCCTATAGATTGGAACTGCCCTCCAACTCACGCATGCATCCGGTATTTCATGCGTGTTTGCCTAAGAGAGCAGTGGGTCCACCTGCAGAAGCTCAACCTTTACCACCTTTGCGCTACTGTTAGGACAACCTTTTACTACGATATACTACTATAAATACTATTGTAAATCACCGATTATGTAGCAATGGTATAGAATACAAAAAGATTCGGAGCAAACACTCAAATTCTCTCTCAACTATTTTCATCTTCTTTTGGTTCTTTGCATTTTTAGAGTTTGTGATATGTAATGGCCTCAAATATTCCTCCTCCTCCACCGCTTCCACCATCATCGGAGGTGCCTCCACCGTTGCACATTCCGCCATTGAACTCGTGACCTGGCTTTGAGAGCAGGGATAAGTCTTTGGTTTGCAAACTAAATAAAGCAATTTATGGTCTAAAAAAGGCACCTAGTTTCCAGTTTGAACGCCGAAAGGGGGCCTTACTCCAATTTGGCTTCAGGGACAGCACGTAAGATTCCTCATTATTCATTTACAATCAAGGCAGTGCAGTGATCCATCTTCTAGTGTATGTTGATGACATTATAGTGACTCAGAGTTCCACTACTCTTGTTTAGCACCTCATCACCCAACTGTGTTTTCTCTTAGGTAGTGTTTGGCTGGAGGGAATGGAGGTGGGAGATTATTTTAAATTTTGTATGTTTGGTTCATTTTTTTGGAGGGAGAAGAGAGGGGAGCAAAATCCCTCCTAACTCAATTTTTGTTCCCCTCCAATATTGGGATTTTTGACGGGGAGGAGAGCTTAAATTATTTAAAATAAAATGACTTAAATATCCTTATATAACATATAACGAAAGATTATAAAGATATAAAAGTAAATTAATCTCTCCCGTCCATTAAAATCTCTCCTCTCCCCTCCTGAACCAAACAAGCAAAGACTCCCCTCTCCTCCCCCTCCTCTCAACCAAACACAATCAATTAAATCCCTCTCCTCCCTTCCCCTTCCTATCCCCTCGTTCCAGCACCCAAAAAATAAAAGTTTGGCTCAAGCAATAGCAAAAACCCCATGACTTCAAACTCTACTAGTGAGCTTTCCGTTCCTTTTGTCACACCTATTGTGACAATTAGAGTACAATGGCTCTTGCTCACAATCCAACTCTCCATGCCCGAACTAAACACATGGTATAGGATCTCTTTTTTGTTTGCAGAAAGGTGATTAGCAACCGGCTTGTTGTGATTCATGTGTAGCTCGAGAGCAACGGGCAGACATTTTTACTAAACCTCTCACCCACCAAGCTTCTTAAAATGAATTCCAAGCTCAAAGTGTGTGAGCCCTCTACAGCTTCTCACCCATCCTCCTTGAGCTTGCAAGGGGTGTAATAGCGAGTATCAGCTTTCAACTTGCAGGTTCTATCGTTCAGATTCATTACACTTAGCTTCTAGACTTCTCTTCTCTTTAGTAATTCTAGAACCTTCTAGATATTATGCCTACTAACTGTAACTTCCTAGCAGAGCAAAGAAAAAAGGAAGGAAAAAAAAAAAAAAAAAAAGCAAGTGACAGCGATGATGTATGGGTCGACAGTCTAGCCGACCCACCACATTTGGTAGACCCGTTAGAAGCCAGCCCACTTGCAGCAGCCAATGAGTCGTTTCCAGAACCGCTATGGACAGCAGAGTCACTATAGGTGGCCAAAATAGGGATGCGTCTCTCTCCATGGCACTAAGTCACTATAGGTGGCCAAAATAGGGATGCGTCTCTCTCTCCATGGCACTATAAGCAACCTGGCTCCACCGCCAGTTTCCCCAGGCTGGCAGGCTGCAGTGCTCATATGGTGGCTGATGTTTCGCTGGTGACAGGAACAAGGGGTAAGATGGGTGCTATAGTGCTGTCCAAAAACAGCAACAAATTTGGGAGAGGGCAACAGCTAGTGCTGAAGTGAAGGTATTGGGGCTAGCCCAAAAGCAAAGGAGGCCTGAATTGGCAGCATTCTGCAGAGTGGGTCTAAATTTAAACATAATGGGCCAGACCCAAACTGGTCTGGGGAAATATTGCAAGCCAAGCTTTATTTTGGGATTTAATGGGCCAAGCCCAAACCTACACAATACAAAGAACTCCCCAGCAATAATCTTACAAGTCCTGCCTCAGCATATAGTAGAATGGGACCATAATGTAGATGATCACTCAATGGCAGCCATCAAAGTTGGTCCCTGTATGTGCTATTTAGCAAGAGGAGATCTTGGAAGGAATTGCACAATTATTTCAGATTTTTTTAGTTTTCAACCTTGAGGACAAGGCTGAATTCCCCCTGGACAGAAGAAGATGCAAAAGGATCATAAGGAGAATGTAAGGGGAGAAGGATCGTTCTGTACACTTGACAGCTTGTGAGTGTGAGGAGTAATCTTTTGTGAAAGGAAAACAATTGGGGAGAATTATATTCTCCATTTTCTGTTCATTTCTCAATATCATTTCAATTCATTAATACACTTCTATTCTTTCGATTCTTTTTCTCTTTCTTTCATTACAATTTCTCCAGGTTCCTAACAGTAAACAACTGCATATAAACATTGTATGCTACTTGAAGATTAATACAGAATAGAAAATCAGTTTACACTAGAAACTCAACAAGTTTCTCTTTCAATTCTATCTTATTTTCCCTCGCTTTCCTTCATTTCCATCTCTTTTAATACAAACTAAAGGATCAAACGGGCAGGTAGGCTTCAGCCTTCATGCTTATACCAATTTTGCATTCACAGTGGAATTTGCCAATTTGGTAAACACCTTTAAAAGGCCATCCTTATGAATTTGGCTCCTCTCCTTTAAAGAATGTGACAGTGTCATGTTATGAGAGAAAAACATTAACTTAGCAATAATGTTGGGTCGTTTTTTGCAGAAAATTGTCTTTCTCAAAACACAATCATCATGTTCTTAGAAAAACAGGAGATAACCCATATCCTGTTGTTAACAAGTTCTAAGTCCTAACATCCCTAATAAAGGCATTCAGCAGTAGTCAAACCATCTAGTTCAGGTGCTATCCTTAACTGTACTCTTAATGGCTTTTTTGGTCTCCTACTCTGCAAAAGCTACTTAGCCTTACCTAAGAAAATAGGGCACTGATCCAACCCTTCAACTAAAGGGCTGAAATGATCCATCAGCCAAGAAGTACTGTTGCTTGGGCTTTCTGTAACTGCAACATTCATTGCCTACTCAACCCTGAACCCCTGAGAAACAAACTTGAGTGAATTTTGAATTGCACTGTTCTACAATTTTTTTTGATCTTGTTTAATAAACAAAGAAGTTTTGAATAGGAAGACCACCCTATAAAAGTTACAAATTCATTCAAGAATAAGAACAATGCCGTGTGACTTACCTGCGCCATTTTCCACATATAGTTCCATTGGTTCTATCTATAACCTCCCGACATTGAAGCCAGTTGCCAATGGAACTGAGTCTAGTTGGACTTCTCATATTCTCTACCTGCAGAGCAGATGCATTTTTCATCACTCCGAGACTCAAACGAAAAAGCAGATCATAAAGTAAATAGTCAAAACCTTTACCTGCAGTCTATAAAATTCTGAAGGATTATTTTCCAATGGTTCCGGAAAGTCATCTTCATCACTGCCAGAAACAACAAAATGATGTTGGTAACAAAGTAATAATACCAAAAAATGGCTAAAATAGACTCCTAATGAACAATGCTTATGGATTGATAAAACACAATAAATATGCACAATAAGAAAACCTCACTTCACCCAAGCAAAAAAATCGTAGGATAGTAAACATACAAGAATACAAAACCCATCAACCAACAAGGAGAGAAATCTCATCAGCTGTTTTTATGTTAATTTTGTGTTACTTTATTAAAAGATTTGCTTACACTCATAAGCAAATTGTAAGCTTAAGTTACTATGTTCTTTGCCAATTAATTTCCAGAAATTTATGAGGATAGAGGTAACAGCAAGGTTCGGGAGTGCAGTTTAAGGGCGAGGCTCTGAGGAAAGAAAATTTCTTTAGGCCAAACTTACTGAACAATATTTACGGGAACTCCCACCAAAACATGTATGTTGAACCAGGTAAAGCTCAAATAAAGCTTATGATGGAAGAAGAAACATGGCAAAGAATCCCACCTGATGCCCAAATAAAGCTTATGATCGAAGAAGAAACGTGGCAAAGAATCCCACCAATAAATAGATATAATGCATGGGGCATTAAAAAAACTGCAATGGAACTGCAGGATGCAGCCCTTAAGAACATACTTTTTTTAACGTGGAGAATAACCAATTGTGCCTATAGCTTAACATAACAACCAAAAACCCTAAGGACAACATTGATATAAATCCCTTCAATAACAAAATAAAGCAAAAAAGAGGAGGGTGGAGTAGTGATGGAGGAAAATGAGGGGGAAGAGGAGCAAAGTATGCAGCTAAATATGAGCGCTGTGGCTGGAATGACGTCTAGGAAGTCACTTAAGTTATGGGAACCATCAAGGGAAAGAACGTACTGGCTTTGGTGGACTCAGGGGTGTCACATAACTTTTTATCCAGTGAAATTGTCAAATCATTGGGGCTGCAGCCAGAGAATACCAAGGAATATGCAGTGGAAGTTGGGGATGATCATAGGATTAAGATGAAGGGGGTATGTGGAATTGAAGTTTCCAGAGATGGATGTGGTATAGGATTTTCACTTGAGTTAGGAGAAGTTGATGTTGTTTCGGGTATGAATGGTTGGAAAGCCTAGGAGATATTAATGTGAATTTTAGGGAGCATGTACTGAGGGTGGAGATCAATTGCAAGGCGGTAGAGGTTCCGGGTGATCCCTCTCTTTCCAGAACTGTAGCATCATTGAAGGCCATGATGAAAGAACTGCAAAGAGGCACTGAAGCTTATTATCTGGAGCTGGGCATGAAGACAACAAGTCCACAAGAAACACAGGGCCGAAAGAAGGATTGGAGGAGTTATTGGAAGAATATGCAGCATTGTTCACGGATGCAACAGAATTACCTCCTAGGAGGAGTGTGACAATGTCATTGTCATTAAGGAGGACTCTCAGATTCTTAACATTAGACCTTATCGTTATCCACATCACCAAAAGGAGGAAATAGAGAGGTTTATCAAAGACATGCTGGGCATAGGATTCATAAGACCCTAAGTCCATATTTCAGCCCTTAGATATTAGTTAGAAAAAAAAATTATGGGAGTTGGCATTGCTGTACACTACAGATTATAGGGCTCTTAACAATATCACTACTCCCAATAAGTTCCCAATTCCTGTTATAGAAGAATTATTAGACGAATTATGGGGAGCTAAAATTTTTCTAAGTTGGATTTTTAGTCTGGTTATCACCAAATTAGAATGATGGAGAGAAACATTCATAAAAATGCTTTCAGAACACACAAGAGGCATTACGAATATTTGGTGATGCCCTTTGGGTTAACTAATGCCCTATCTACCTTTCAGACTCTCACGAATGAAATTTTCAGATCTTATTTGAGAAAATTTGCGCTAGTAGTTTTATGACATATTAGTTTATAGTGCTGAACCGAAGTCTCAAATTGATCATTTTGAGGACAGTGTTAGATGTGCTGAAAGCTCATACTTTAAAGGTAAATTTCAAAAAGTGTTGTTTTTGGATGGCGCAGTTGGAATATTTGGATCATATAATTTCAGCAGAAGGGATTTCAGCAAATCCGAGCAAGATAAAGGCAGTTCAAGAGTGGCTCGCTCCTAAAGATATTATTTGTTAGAGGGTTTTTTTAGGGTTAATGGGATATTATTGGAGGTTTGTCAAAAATTATGGAATCATTTTCGAGGCTCTTGACACAACTGTTGAAAAAGAATAGTTTTCATTAGGAAGAGAAGGCAGAGAAAGCATTTCAAGAGCTCAATGGGGTTATGGTAGATTTGCCTTCACTGGGTATGCCAAATTTCAATTAGCCATTTGGAGTAAAAATTGATGCATCAGAGGTGGGAATTGGAGTTGTATTGATGCAACAAGGTCAACCTTTAGCACTCTTCAACCAGGCCTCTTTCAGAAAGGTCAAGGATGAAGTCTGTATATGAGAGAGAGCTCATGGCTATAGTGTTTGCGGTGCAGAAATAGAGGCAATACTTAATGGGAAGCCACTTCATTATTAGAACTGATCAGAAAAGTCTAAAGTACCTACTGGGGCAAAGGGTATTAGAGGGGGATCAACAAAAATGGGTGTCAAAGCTGTTAGAATGGAAAACAGGGTGGCAGATGCGCTATCACGAATAGTTACACTTCAGGCACTCTCATTGATTCCCAATGATGACATGAATTCGGTTGCTGAACAAATTGAAGCTGGTCCAGTTTTAAATTCAGTGATACAAGGTATGGCGGTTAATCCTCAATCCCATCCTTTTTTCTCATTTTCGAAAGGGTGTTCCTGGTACAAAGGGAAGCTAGTTTCGTAAGCAAAATCTGCAAAAATTCCAATCATTCTGGCTGAATTTCATTCTTTCCCGTGGGGAGGACATTCAGGCATACTCAAGACATGCAAGAGGCTGGTTGCAGTGGTCTATTGGAAGGGAATGAGGAAAGACGTAAAGAGGCATGTGGAGGGATGTGCAGTTTGTCGGCAGCATAAATACAAAGCTTTGAAGCCAGCAACGCTGTTGCAGCCCATTCCTTCGCAAGTGTGGGAGGAACCGACCATGGATTTTCTTGGGAGACTACCAAAATACAGAGGAAAGGACACCATAATGGTGGTGGTGGACAGGTTTACAAAATCAGCATATTTCATTCCCTTAAGTCACCCTTACTCTGCCTAGAATCAAATGAAGGTGCAGGCGGATAGGAAAATAAGAGAAGTAGAGTTTGATGTGGGAGAGATGGTGTACTTGAAAGCACAACGTAATGAGTTTAAATCCTTGGTTAGCCGCACTAATGAAAAGCTTACTCTACAATTCTATGGTCTGTTTGCTATTGCAGAAAGGATAGGACAGACGGCGTATAAACTGGAACTACCAGGTCATGCCAGGGTACATCCAGTATTCCATGTATCTCAGCTCAAAAAAAGGCATTTCATCCACTGTTCCTTGTCAGGAAATTGCCACCTTTAGAGGTGTTGGATGTGGGGAAGTTGTTAAATGGAGCAACTCAAGTTCTAATCAAATGGAAGAACTTGCCAGAACATGAAAATACTGATAGTGTCGTGATTGGTGAAGTCTTTCCTAAATTTCACCTTGAGGACAAGGTGAAACTTGTTGGGAGGGGTAAGGTGAAACTTGTTGGGAGGGGTATTGATAGCCCATTTCGCAAGTGTACAAGAGGAGAAGAAAGAAGAGTGTTGAGAGAAGATAGGAAGAGGAAAATGGGCCCAAAAATCAGGGTCTGATGGTTTATGCATTTGAAGAGGAAGGGAGAGAAGAGAGTGAGGGACGTGTAATAGAATGGGCACATGGCAATCAAGGAGAGGAGGGAGAAGATGTGGGAATCATGCACGTGAGAGGAGAGACAAAAGGGATGATTACATTTTTTCTTTTTTGGGGGGGGGGAGGATAACGGAAAGGGGAGGTAAGGGAGAATTCACTAAATGTTTTGGTGGAAGGTTGAGCTGAGGGGTCGTCTCTCAGTATCTTAGTTACTTTTCTTGCTTTCAGTTTTCCTTACCACTCTGCAAGAGGAGCATTGCTCCATTCCATCTTAATTTTCAGTCCTTTATACTGTTGGGTCTTACTCTTTGTAGCAGAGGTCCAGTCTCTGTTTCAGATTATTCATTAATAGAAAGTTCAATTTTCTATTCATCTTGTTCTATCCTAACAGATGCTATGGTATTAAAAAGCATAATAATTATGCATTTTCGAAACCATGTGGATTGTTTCCAAAAAGGAAAACAAAATAGAAATTGAGCATTGACCAAATATATCAGCCTCTGTATGTTACTTTCTCTGCCAACTGCCAACTAACATTCGACTATAATTGATATTTGACTCCCCAATGAATAGTTTGATCACATAAAATAAACTTAGTAAAAGCTATATTCAAAGCAATGTAAGTAAAACCTGATACAATTGAAGGATGTCATACAAATTTCAGTTCCAAACATTTGTGATTAAAACAGAAGATACCTTTTTACTGGGCCTGACCAGTCAAGAACTTCTGCTTGAAAACCTTTACCAACTCGCACACTAGTTGTATATGGCTCGGTGTCTCTCAACATCAACAGCATGGGATTCATTTCAGCCTTAACTGAGGCAGTTCTATATTTCCTCATTTCACTGTTGATACCTGGTGATTTGATAATTGTCTCCTTGAGAATTTTCTGCCTTTTTTTAAGACATGAATGACAAAACCACTCATCAATTGGTAATTTTTTTAGACGTGAATTGTAGCATGATGGGTGATAAGAATCTTCACAATGATCACATAAAAGCATGTTCAATGAACTGTCCAAATGACCGCATATTTTGCATGACCTGGAACAGCAGTTATTACCAGTGGTAACAGCATCTTCCACAGAAACCACATTATCTGCAAGAAAATCTCCTCTAAGAAGTCCATGGCTTCTTAAAAAATTAATGCAGAAATCCTTTTCTGTTGATTCTTCCCTTGTGGCATCCATAACTATTACACCGGAGGAGGAGTATTCACCAGTTTCATCCATCTCAGTTTCTATGGACTCTGAAACAAGTTCCATATTTGACTTTGAAGAGGAGCAACTATCATTTACACTGTCAATACCTAAGTTTTTCTGTGTCGTATCTTTGGCTACTCCATCAAGAAAGACAGAAGACACAGTAGGATCTTTGACCATTTCAATTTGATGTTTAACTTGAAAACCAGCTGATTGATCCTCAGCTGATGATAAATGTACAGATGAACTTATGACTGAAGGGCAATTAGCACTTGTCTGCACATTAGTTGGCCCTAGCTTGAAAAGAGAGGCAATTGAGCCCTTCCGTAGCTTCTTTCTCCTGTATACCATAGTAGGTGCAGTATTAATACGTGCAGTAGTTTCAGTCATTACACTTGCAGTTGATGGTCGACCAAAGCTACTTAGACAAGCATTCCTTCTATCCTCTTCCATCGGTTCAGCTTTTCTACACCAGTCAACAGGGTACTTATTGCATTTCAGACATACCTGCCATATTTCACCACTATGCATCCGGTCACAGAGAAAATCTTTCCCATCATCAGATACGTGACATAGACCAGCTTCAACTGAACTAAGAGAATTTTGTATTAACATTATCACCTGAATAAAATTCAGAAAAAATAGGTCGTATATTGCTACAGAGCCCCAAAGATAAAGATTCTAGATAGCCATGTTACAGCATTTCCATGTTTCAAATTCAAGATTATGAACCATTGGAAGCATGTTTGTCAATCGCATCCAGTCAACACACTATAATGGCCACCTGATTTGAAAATAACAAACAAAAGTAGGGAAAAAGATAAGAAACAAGTATAAAAAGGGCAAACAGATTCATAATCATAAATAACTAGAGTCACCACCATCTTTGCCATAAAACATAACTAGACACACCACTATCTTTGCCATAAAACAAAACATATATGACTCAAATTTTTAGTTTACTGTAAATTTGAAAGCTTCAAAATTTCAGAATGGATGCTAACAACATCTGTATTTGCTAAATTGTTAGCCTCCGTCCTAAAATTCTGAACATCCTACAAACTAAATTAATACCTTCTCCTGACACAGTACATGTCAACACAAAACGATATCTGAAGAAACAAAACAATATAACAGAAAGATAACAGTTAATCAATGAATCATTCGAAGAGAAACCCAATGACGGATGTTAAATTTGCTTAACCCATTATAAACCGCATCGCTTTTCAATTTTTCTTTACACATCAATTTATGACATAAGCCTATAACAATTCTTTACTTCCAACTCCTCAATTATGTGAAGCCAATTGTTTTCCATCTGCCAATGCCCAGTCTAGTTCATATGGAAATGTTGAGACTTGAGATCCATGTTATTCCACCTATATCAAGTTCACGCTTCAGATGTCCGGCCCTGAGCGTGAGGGGGGTGTTGAGAGTCCTACATCAATTAGATGTATGGCCTAAGTAGTGTTTATAAGACTCGGGCAGTTCTCACCTCACAAGCAGGTTTTGTGGAGTTGAGTTAGATTATAAGCCCAAATTCTAGGAGAAACCAACCCATAAAGCTTAGATTCTAATTGATGTCATCAAATATTCTATTTCAACCTGTTTCTGAAAGAAGTAATCCTTGGCCGTGGTAAAATCCCATTATTCCATATTGCAATCAGTACGACTGCTCTTTGTCTCTGTAACCCTAAACAAAAGATCCACATATTCCAATCCTAGACACAGCTTATCTGGGCTGATTTCATAGTTTGTGAATCACCAATTAATTTAGCCAACTAGATTCTATTTGAAGCAAGGATAAGGGGATTCATGAAATATGCAATCATTATAGAATAGGTATAAAGTATTTATGCAAGCATTTCCACAGTAGATGAGGTTGGCTACGTGAATCAAACGACAACATAATGTGATGTCCTATCATAAATCAAGTCTAATGACATCATTTAAATTTAAATCATTTTTTAATGGTTTGATCTACAGTTTTTCTTGGTCTTCCTCTACCTCTAACTAGTGGATTATCCTCCACCTAATCTATCCTCTTTATCAGGGCTTTTACATGTCTTCACACATGCTCAAGCCATCTAAAATGAGACTTTATCATATTTTCCACAATAGGTGCTATCTTAGCTTTCTCTCTGAAACATCCATTTATAATCTTATCTTGTCTTATGTGTACATCCATCCATTGTAACATTCTCATCTTTACAATAATGAGCTTATTTTCTTTGCTTGCTCTTTACCGTCCATCATTTTATTCCATACAACATCACAAGTCTTGTGTTGTAAAATTTTCTTCTGAACTTGAGTGCTACTTTTCTATCACAAGTAACACTTGAATCACTCTCCATTTCATCCACCCTACTTGAGTCATGTGGTTCATATCTTCCTCCATTTCCCCATCATTTTGCATGATAAACCCAAGATACTTAAATGTATGATACGTGTTATGGTAAGATCTACATTTTTAACCTCTTGCAAAATTTACATTTCATATACTTGTTTTACATCTACATAAACGAAAGTCATATTTCGAAAGAATGCATCCATATCTCTAGCTTCCCAATTTTTTCTTCTCTCAATTGTTCAACCAGGAATATATCATATGCAAAAAGCATACATTGTTATACTAGTTGTTGGATGTGCTCAATACGCACATACAAGACCAAGTTAAAAAAAATTGATGACTTAAAGCAAACAATTGGTTAAGTTATGTAGAAATAGGAATAAAATATTTATATTCCACACAAAATACCTCCTGCCTAATCTGTATGACTCAAGCACTGATTTAAGTAATCTATTATTCAGATCATAAAATATTACTATTATGAAAGTTTTGAGGGAGAGGAAGAGAGTGAAGGAGGGAGCAGGTGAAGGGAGAGCTACATTCATTGATTGAATGATTAAGTATGGAAAGGAGAAAACTTTATTTCTCCTGTTTGGGAGTTAAACCAGACCAAATAAGAGATATTTTCCCTTAACTAATTAGCTGAGAGAACCCGTGCTCAGCACGGGTGGCAAAAAAAAACAGAATCTACAGTATAGTTAAGTTTTTGAAGTGTAGTTAAGTCTTTTGTGAGAAAATATTTTAGGTGAGAAAATAGTTTTTTGCGAGAAAACGGATGAATGAGCTTTTTCCACGTGTTTAATGTAGTTAAGTTTCTTATATAGATAATAGATTTACAATATACCCTTACCCCCTAATTCGAGGGGGAAATTTTTGGGGCTTGAAGGGGAACTCCACCTCTGTTTAGGTCACTTTCTCCTCCCCAACCCCACCCCCAGGACTTCCAATCCAAGCATGGCAATAAGAAAAACAAGCAATTACTTCTCACATAACATGCATGATGCCAAAACTGTATATCAACTATCAACACGGATTCCTTCTAAAACAAAGTAATCCAAATCTATGATGATAATAAAAGACTCATCCAGTAAATATTACTGGCGCCATACTAGATACTTTATTTGTTGTTTCTCTATAAATTGTCCCCTGATATAATCAATTGATATCAAAAAGGAAATGAGAACAAAAAGAATCTTTTTATTTATTGATCACAGCAACTTCCCTTTCCCAATGTGAGCTTCAGAAACAAGAATACACGTCAGGGAATTTCACGAGTCCCAGTCTCTCCCAGTCAATACTTTTTCCACACTGTTCTAATGTTTTCTATACTCCGTTTATATCTTCTCCTGCTCTGCTAACAGAAGTTAATTGTTATTCTGTTACAACTCCCAATTCACTTATCCCCTTCTCTTCCTAAAATACACCTTCTTAACTATAGGATGCCTATCATTACCCACAATTGAAGAATCCACAAGCATTTTATTTTACAAGGACTAAACAAGATCTCTCCTCCTTAAATTACAAATGTTAAGCTCACCCACCTTCTCACAAAAAAGAAAAACACAATATTGATCCACTGCTCCACTATACAAGACAAAAAGGAAGCGAGTGCATCAGGAAAATTACTTGGCAAGATAAGAGCCTGTACTTGATAAGGCAGCCTTTCTCATTGAAATGTATAACCTTTTGTATAATCTATTAACTAGAACATGAAAGTTCTCATGGGTTTTGAACCTATCTGGTGCAACTATGTTTCATAATTCCTAATCAAATCAACTTCAAATTTATTTTCCAAAATAATGCACAACTTCACTAATTTATTATAAAATGAATGTATTTGCAAAAGTTGTAGGTCAAGCCAAGGACTTCATGAAACAAATATTAAGAAATTAAATCTGTATATAAATTGTGCTTAATCCCAAAACCAAAACAAATATGCACAGATGCACAAGGGCACGTGCGCGCGTGTAAACTTTGACTAAGTCATCTGTGAGACCCACAACTTCCTAAAACATGCTCCATTTTGGGGAATAAATTTGAGCTTGCGCCACATAAGTAAAAACACCAAATGCTCAACCTTGCTAGAAATAGGCCACATAAAGAGCATATTATATGAACACAAGAACATTGAATTCACTGAAGATTAAGTTATGATTTAACAATGTAGAGAAAGAAAGAATCCCGCGTCTTCGTAATCCTTTTCAGTAAGGCATGTATGACACAAGTGCAGCATCTAAGGCGTTTTCCATAAAAAGAGATTACCAGTGATACCCTTATAGATAACCATGAAGGACTGTTATGATTAGAAATTGGTAACATTAATCCCTATCATTCATTCTTTTTAAAATAATAGATAAACCATCAATGAAAGAGAATCAGCGGTGTACCCTTTCAATGAAAAAACCCTCCTCCAGGCTTGAAATAAATTTCTAACCTAATCTCCACTCCAATCATGGAAACCAGTTCATAAGAATCAAATCTTGAATCAGATCTTTTATGATCCATCAAAATTTAGTTATTAAAAAGGGAAGTTCAAAAATTTCCTGTTCAGGGCTTTCTCCCAGATGCAAGAGAAAACCAGTGGATCTCACCAGCATTCCGATTTCAATATCCTTCTTCTTTAGTAAAAAGCAATTTAGAATGCTCCTATGTTTCCCAAGCCCCACAGCCCACAAAAATAATTCAACATTCAATAAAGTCAATAAACAGTTTCGGGCTGGAAAGCAGGTATAATGACACCAACATCTCCAGCAGGTAAAAATCAGATGCAATTGAAACCAAAATCAAACTAAATCTTCAAAAACCCTATGGCCATACATAATAAAGTAGAGAGTAATTTGCACCTTTAATGCTAGGGAAAAAAAAATACAAAACAGTAAAACAATATGAGAGAAGAGGAACGAAGCATCACCTACTCGGATCAGGGGTGAGCGAAAGGCTTGCACTGAGTTGAGAATTGAGACCAAAAAAAAAAAAAACAAGAGCACCGTGCCGTGTCCCAACTCATATATATAGGTTGTAACTTTTAAGAGAGCCTTTTCCCTTCACAACTATATACGCATTACCATTGAAACCTTCAAATGCCCAAAAACCAATAACCTTTCTCTTTCTTGTCCCAAAAACTGCTTGCGAAACACACCCACGCAACGCTTTGCCTAAGAATTGTATATCTTCTATTCCTATAATGCATGAACACTAAGCATTCCCCTTTCTCTCCATTCAATTCTATTGGAATCTCTATTCTACAGGTGGCTCTGGCCTATTTTGGATTCATTCAAAAATTAAATTAAATGTAATAACATAAAATAAAAATGGTTTGGATCATCTAAGATGACATGAAAAAAAGGAAAAGTTTCTCTTGTTCCGTGTATTAAATATCAATCTTCATTCTCAAACAGGGTTTTTTTTTTTTTTTATGTTCTAACGGCCTACTACGCACTCTAAAGAGTGCTGAAAGGGGTCGTAGTGGATTCGAACTCGAGCTTAAGCGTCCAAGCAACAAATACTTTGTCAGTTGCACTAAGCACTACGGATATTTTCAAACAGGGTTTTAATCTTTGGTACAAACTTTTTAGTCACAAAAATAAGTTATACTTTACACGAAAATAGTTGTTTTCCACAAGCGCGAGTTACCGTGTCCGTCTTTCCGCATTCCAATTGCGCTACATTATGTAAAAACATAAACACATACATATTCAAGAGGAACCTATTACCCACAAATGATAGCAAATGTTGTGGAGGAATGTGTTGAAAGTTGTTCACGTAGTGCATAGTACAAAATCAGTTAGTATTTTATAATTTGGGGACTACACTCTATATCACATTTTCTCAGTTCGTGGGGGTTATTTAATTGCTTCTTTGTTGGTCACGTAAGTGGTGGTAGTGTGTTATGTTAATGCTCAAAGGGTAGTTTAAAAAAGCAAATTAGGATGCTAAAAAAGTAGTTATTGAAGGTTGTTCTCTTTGTAGGATGTTATACACTAAAACAAATCAAATTATTGTTGGAAAATTTTCTTATGGTGTCTACTAGTTTCACCCATATTTGCTTAGCTACACCACCTGATAGCTTTTTAACACAACAAAATGACTAAAATACCCCTAAGGTCATATAATTAAAATATATCGCTGAATATGGAAAAATACATTATTGAGTGTCAAAATACATGAGCCACACTACTAAAATACTACAAGTAGAAGTAAAGTGTAGAAACCACCACTAAAATACATCACTGAGTGTCTCAAACTCTCTTCTTCTTCCTCTGCTATGTCATTGGTGTGCCCTCATAACCAGTCTAGACTCTGGCTCCACCACTAGTGTGATGTCTAACCGCACCACCAGTACGCTCTACCACCACATCACCAGTGTGATGCCAAAATAAAAATGTCTTAATGATAAATAGTTAATATAATTGTTTTATAACATTAGTTCACATTAGTTATTGGAATATAAAATTCCAAAATTCTCCCAATTGGCCCATGTATTGGAACAATTGTATCATAATTCTTTAGGCGTGCATATGTACGCTATTTAACTTTAGACTTCCACGATAACAATCTGGTTCATCTCATATATCAACAATGGAACTACTACAGCTTCCGTCGCAACCATAAAATTTGACTAAACCACAATGACCGCCACATTAATATACTCAATGACATTGATCAATATGTATGAGTAGCATGGAAATTACATGCAATGTGATCTCGATCATGCATGTGTTACAACTTTAGTCTTTAGTGAGATTAATATGAGGTCCTTAAGTGAAAATTAATTATCACAAACAACAACATACAAGTAAGCTTAATAATAAACTCATAAATCATAAGCTTTATTTCTGCTGAAAATTCAAATGACATAAAGTCTTAAAACCAAAGTATAGAACATAATGAAAGACTTCCACTAAACCAATGTGTCCTTAGTGACAACAACCATATGATCAATATGCTCATGAAAGATCTTAGGAGCAAACACCTTACTTAGTGGATCAACCAATATAGATTTATCCCTATATGTTCTATAGAAATTTGTTTATCCTAAACTCTTTCCTTCAACAACGAGAGCCTTTATATTAACAGACTTTATAAAAATCTTTAATGTTGTTTAAAGTACAATACAGTTAACTTATTTGCCATATTGTAATTTAAGTGGTATTTCAATACTTTTTACTATATGCAATCAAATGACATAAATACTTCAACGTATATTGACATCCTGAGGAGTCAAAGTTCTTTATGATCTTTAAACTGTCAGATCTCTGATATATGAGGATATGCACTTTGATTTTCTTTAATAAATCCTTAAGTATCTACCAAATGATCCTACTTTGTACACCATTTTTTGATGCATACAAATAAGATCATTAACTACTCTTCCCATAGTTGAAACATAGGGAAACTTCTGCATTTCTTTGGTTTCCAGATTTTCTTTTAGGCAATAATTGAAACTAAATTCATCTCTCTTAGTAATTAAGGTAAAGATTTATGATCAACACAATTTTATACCAAAACTTTTATCAGCTAAATATTAATATGTTTTTGCTTAAAATTTTTATTTATATTCAATGTAATTTTTCGAATATTATGTTATTTATTGTAAATTGATAAACTGAGTTTATTAGAAACTACTCCTTTTTTTTATTACAAAGCCTTTATAGATAATAAAATGAAAAATATAAAAATAAAATATTGCAATCAAAGCAAATAGATTCCATTTAATTTAAAAAAAGATTGATGTAAGACTTTTTTCTTTAAATTCCGAGTCATAGAAATAAAAAAATTAAATTTGAATAAATAACTCTTCATCTCTCATATCAAATCAAATTATATTGTCAATAAAACAATGAACGCTGGTAAGTAAAAAAAGTTTATTAATAAATCTGCTAAAAACTGAACATTACATAAAAATGTTTTAAGTTTTTTTTTTGTGTGTGTTACAAACGATAATCAGAAAACTAAAAAAGACAAACAAAGAAGATTAAATCCTAGAGAAAGAGACACCACTTACATCAGCCAAGAGGTGTATGCTTAAACCCTACGGGCACTCTTGCAACTAAACTAAAGGCTCCACCGAGTTAGCTCCTAATATGACAAGAAAATTAGCGCGATGATTTCCCTACCTATAATTGTGGTGAACACTATAAAGTCAATCTCTCATCAAGTAAGACAAGATCATCTTAATCTTATTACTTTATCTATGATGGGAGGATACCCCATTTTGAACAAAACCAATTGTGAGAAGTGAATTAGAGACACAATATACTCTTCTGAAGTCCCAATCCTAACATAACTTGACACCATACAGGAGTGCCAAAATCTTAACATGAATGATATCAAAGACCCCTACTGAGCCGTAAAAGCCTCTCAAAAAAATCTCTGCACTATAATAAGTATGTCAATGAAGGAAAAGTGTAGGTTGCTCAAAAAATAAACTAACTTAATTTAAAATTTAATAATATCAATAAGTAGTGATTGATGACTAATGATAAATTATGGATATATTAAATAAATTCAGACAAGTCATTTAAGATAATTAATATACTAATTAAAAACTGTAAACTTATTTAAGGAAATATAGTTTGAATTTTAATTCTAATAATGGTTATTATAATATGTTGTAATAATGATTTATTAAAATAATAATAAAATATTATTTATATTTTAGAGGGAAACCGGATGATTGTAAGAGTGACATGTGGAATTTTATTTTATTTTTAAGAAACCTCACTGTATAATGTATAATAATAATAATGTATAATAAATAATAAATATATCTGTGCTATTAAGCTCTTAAATAAATATTCTGTAACCCCAAGAAGTTAGCCTAGTGAAGCATGACAGTACTTGTATCCGACATGTCGCGACTAGTCTCCTTGGGTGAGGTAAATGTAATTACCTTTGTAACCCGGAGATCTTCACTGCCTTGGACTGGGGCGCCATCTCCTCACCCTAAATTTTTTTAATGAAAAAATAAATATCCCGTAAAAAAATGGTTCCTAAATAAATATGTATGATATCGTGTCAAAGTCACGAGTTAGATAATTAGTTGTTTATTTACAGAAACTAAAAAGATGGACATGTATTTTCTTAATAAAAATGATGTGTAGACACCCATCCATTCCTCCAACACCCAGAGAGATAAAGAAATAGAGAGAGAAGTGATAGATATAATAGGTGAATGATGTGATAAGAAGTGAGAGATAAAGATAAAAAGAGGTGTTGGATACGTGTTGAAAATTATGAGGTGTCAAAAAATAAAACTCTTTTTTTTAATTAATCATTTATTGGAAGAAAAAGTCCAAAGTGGCAAGAACGTATAAAAATAGGAAAGGAAAAAAGGTGATGAATGTATATATCAGTGTTATTTTCCGGCCGGTCAGGTCGTTAAGATCGGTTCTGCTCTTGACCCGAGAATACTGTCGTTAAACCGGCTTTGACTCGGTCAACTCGTTAAACCGATATCGCCTCTACCAAAAATGCAACCTCCCGGAATCGATCCGCTGTGCTTTTGCATAGGTGAATCATTTAACCAACCAAGCCACCACGCTTTTTGTTACAGACGTGATTTATACCTATAGCTATATTCCAATGCGGAGAAAAAAGGTCTATAATCCAAAGATATTAGATTCTATATATTTAGACTAATACTGAATATGAATAACTATTCATTTTAAAATAAATTTTATTATTACATTAATTCAAATTTAAAATTATTGACTTATATAATTTGATTATTTTTTTCGAATATCATGATATTTTTTAGTATAAAATTTATAAATTTTAAATATATCGGTTCATGCGGTTCAACTAGTGACCTACCAGTTCGATCTAGGACCCATTGACCCCGTGGCTTGACGGAGTCGAAACATTGCTATATATAGACCTATCTATCTATCTTCTGTTATAAAGTAAGGCAGTGATGTTTTGTGGAGCAAAATGGATGTCAGTCTCTCCATCCAAATGCTCCTCAAACCCATCATCATCATCGTCATCGTCACTGCCACTGCTTTCTTCCTCCAACTATCGCCCAGCCGTTATTCTCCCGGTTAGTCTCTCTCTCTCTCTCTCTCTCTCTCTCAAAAGTATCACAAGTAGTTCACAACTCAACCACGTACGCAATGTGCTGCTCTGCCTCTGCTGAGTGCATTTTGATTTCAGGGTTTAGGGAACAATTCCGGTGACTACAACAAGTTGGAGCAAACGCTGAATGATAAGTATGGCGTGCCCAGCGTGGTGGCTAAGGTATCCAGACTTGACTGGTTCCGAAATGCGGCTGGTTTGCTCGATCCCAATTACTGGCGTGCAACTCTTCAACCAAGGCCTGTCCTCGATTGGTATGCTACTGTTATGACCAAAAATTATACTAGAGGAATTACACATGGCTCAACCAATGATCGTTGCTTGTACTTAGAATTTCAGTCTCTGATTGTACTGTTCTATTGAAGACAGTACAGAGAACTACTATTCAGCCTTAATTTCTGCATCTTCTCTGTTTGTGCAAGTTTTTCTGTTTCACATGATGCAATCTATTTCTATTTCTATACCCTTTCTTTTGTTTAATATACATACATATATATGTGTTTAACTAGGTATTTGAAGAGGGTTCATGATGCTGTTGAAGAGGCTAAGGAATTGGCTCCAGGTTCCATCCACTATAACATTCATCTTTTCTTCTATTTATGTATTCTTGTTATTCAAGTACAACAAATATATATACTATATGTGATGCTTGTAATCTTAATTTTAGGTGCGACTCTATCGTTGATTGGGCACTCGGCAGGAGGATGGCTTGCACGTGTGTATATGCAAGAATTTGGCCACTCCCATATATCCTTGTTATTGACTCTTGGAACCCCTCACCTGTAAGTTATTTCCTTTCTTATAGCTAGCTAGTCACTCACTGGATCCCTGTACTGTAGCCTGTAGGATAGATACATAGCTAGCAATTGGTAGATAGTTACTTCCAGCGCAATTGAATTGATTGGAGCAATGCTCCATCAGTCTCAATCAATTCATCTTCAAAGCTATCCTTTGTAGTATTCCGTTACTGATTGTAAACTCCTAAATTAATTAAATCCACTTTCCCCGATCTTTTCAGCCCACCTCCAAAAGGTGTGCCTGGTGTCATTGATCAAACCAGGGGTCTCCTTGATTATGTTGAAAATAATTGCTCAAAAGCTGTTTACACCCCTCAACTGAAGTATGTATGTATAGCAGGAAGGTGAACAAAGCTTTACTTTAACTTTTTCTGCTTCATACAGTATTTGTTTACCGGATTCCTTACTAGTTCAAATTGATTCTTGAATATCCTTCAAAAAGAACTCTAGCTGAAACAAGGAATTCTATGTCATGCTTTTTTGGTTTGACTATATCTTGCATGCTTAATATTTGCAAATTTATTCTTTATTCTTCATTCCCAGGTTAAGCTTTTTGTGTGTTTCAAGGGAGGGACATCAATTCTGATTGGTTTGGTAAAATAACATTAGATGCTAGTTTATTACTAGAACCATGCTGTCAGTAAGTTATTAGGAAAGTTATATATCCCAGAAAAGTAGGCTTATTTGAAACAATGTTTTGATAGTAACTGCTACCATAATTTACAAAATGCAGACCATGCGAAAGAATGGTAACTTACTACAGAATCAGTTATTCATTCCAAGTATGCTCATGCCTGAAATATGGATTTTAACTGCATGCTACAAAATGAAGGTATATTGAAGGGGCTCCGCTTTTTGGCAAGTCAAATCCAAATGTTGAGGCTGTACATGTAGTTCCTACTAATAATTCTCAGCTTGTTCCTGAGGCTGCTATCATGAACACTGCAAGCACTTCTTCACCTAGCCCAACATTACGTGCTCGCTTTGTTGGGCAAGGATACAAGCAGGTAAATACAGTTGTTTTAACTGTTAATTTGTAGCCAACGCTTTAGTGTGCAAACTGCTATCATCTGATGGATAAATCAGGGTGTTGATTAGATGCGGCAATCATGCTGACCAAAGTTCTAAGAGTTTGTCAGGTTTGTGGGCAAGCATATGTATGGGGCGATGGTGTTGTGCCAGAAGTGTCAGCACATCTTGAGGGTGCACTTAACATTTGCTTGGATGGAGTTTATCACTCACCAGTTGGTTCAGATGATGCAATTAGACCATGGTATGGTTCCCCTAATGTGTTGGAACAATGGATAGAACACCTCCTTAATTAACTTGAGTTGGTTCAGATGATGCAATTAGACCATGGTATGGTTCCCCTGATGTGTTGAAACAATGGATAGAACACCTTCTTAATCAACTTGAAGATGTCAGAGAATGTCATTCTATTACTTGTATTGTAGCTTTGAATTTGGTTATTGTTTAAATTATTACAAAGCCATAATATGTATAATTTTCCCTAGCCTTTCTAATCTGTTGCTACCAAAGAAAGAAGTTCCCAGAATCATCTCTACTCACCTTCTTGGGGGCCTGGCCCCTCTGGCTTTTTTTTTGTTTAATTGTAATATTGTTAATAGCCATGGCTTGCATTGCAGACATGTATTACAGAACAGGGTATATTGGATATAATATTTACTATTGGTTCCCAGACGAAGCATGAGTATTAATCAGAATTACAATAACTACTGTTTCGATGATCCAACAATTTAGAGGTAATTTGAATTCCAAGATGAAATCAAGGACAAAATATCCCTTCACTGATTAAGCTATTCCGCAGAAGATGGATTCCAATCATAAGAAGTCACTATTATTGATAAATTATAATTATAATAATTATCTAAAATCATACGCTCATGTCAAGGTGATAGTTAGCATTGCTGATTGCTGAATTCCAAGTATAGCAACATGTGAATGTGTAATTATTCGCAAGAAAATCCCCAGATTCAGTTGTTTTTGATTTAAAAAATATGTTTATTTAATTATTTTTGGTTCTTTAAGAGGTAAACAAACAGCAATCAGTGGTCCTGTTAACAAGTGTAGGATGGACATCTAACAAGTGTAGTACAGTACCCGTAACATGAGTGGATTATGGTATTGGTCTTTGTAAATTTTTTCTTTGATTTTTAGCCCTCTAGAATTTAAAATAACTATTTTTGGTTTTTATCGTCATGCGACATTCGTTAATTATTTGTGTCTAACATAAACTCATGTAGCCATCTCTGATGGCACCGAATAACGTTTATTTTGTCATGTTAGCACATGATTTCTCTAAAAATCTTTCTTGAACTCTAAACCGAGTTATCTGCCCTAAAATAAATGTTAGGAAACAGAAAATGATGATATTTTAGAGGGATAAAAACTAAAGAATTTTTTTTATAGGAATTAAAACTAAAATTTACTTATTTTATGAAAATCAAAAACAATAATTTCAAATTTTAGAGACATAAAAATCAAAGAAAAATTTTTACGGGGCCCAAAACAAAATTTGCTAGCGACAAAAACATATTTGACCCTATGATTTATGATAATTTTATACAGGTTATATTGAACTTATAAGAGTTTAAATTATTATTATCTGTAATAAAGAAAGGGCCATCTGTTTATGTTTTTTAAGAAAAACTTTTGATAACTACGGGATTTTTTTCGATAAAGCAACAAAATTATATTGCAAAATTAATGTTTTAAATTTAAACAAATGGAAATTAATTATATAAAAAAAACAAATGGAAATTAAATTTTAATATTGAATACGAACAACAAAGAAAGAAAAAAAATCTGTTTAAAAGATTTAATTTGTGATAAAATTAATTTAATAATCAGGGTCGATCGGGAAAGTAAGAATGGGTAGTAAGTGGTAGGGTAAAACCGTACGTAAAAGTAAGGAATTGAGGGGAGTGAAATTGGTTTGGGTGTGTGATGAGCAGTGTTGTTGAACAACTTGAATTGAATTTCAACCTTACCCTCTTATCCGGATATGGGGTGTTGTGTTGTGTTGTGTTGTTGTCCCCCAGAAGCACAACCCCCTTCCTTCCTTCCGAACGAATAAACTGCTGAGTTAGTTAGTAACTCTCACCCCTCCGTTCCGCCTTCTCCTCCTATCCTATGAAACCCCCAAACCTCATTCATAACATTAACATTCACCGCCTTGCACTTTCACTTAACAGAACAGTTCTACGTTGTTATTGTCGCTGTTCTTATTCGCCTTAGTCAGCCGTCGGAGGGAGAATGTCGTGTTTATTGCCACACTTCAACTGCCACCCCCCTGACACTTTCAGAACTCATCCCTATCCTCCTTTCCCTACCCACCCTCATCATCTTATTCTTCACAGTATAATTCTCTCTCTCTCTCTCTTTCTCCCCCACACACACATTTCCCATTCCCAATTGGATTCTCACTCTTTTTTTTTTTTTTTGCAGCGAAAACAAGACAAAGATTGTATTTCCGGCCACAATGTGTTTTGTCTGCCGCATCTCCTTCAACTTCAGCATCGACGGCACTCCTTGATTTCGATAAAGACTTGACATTCGATGCTGCAAACACACCTTGGCCCTATGTCCCTCAGGTTACACTCGTACAATTATCTTTTCATATCGATCAATTCAACGTCACCATTATTAGAATCGATTCACTTCAACTTATCTCTCTCTTATGCTGCCACGGTAACAATAACAATATAATCTATGATTAAGTCCTCAAACTTGTCTTGTTTAGGGTTGCATTAGCTCTAGAGTTTAGCCACATTTTCATTACTGTAATTGAAATCTCACTGCCAACTAAGGTTGATTCAACCGATAAGATAGATTGAACTGCCTCGCCCTCAACTGAAAGGTTGCCTTTAATAGCTACGCGCCATTGGAAGCCCTTACTGATCTGGAATCTCCCATACTTTCTTCCTACCAAAAACAAACATAAATAAATGAAATTCCGTTTTCTCATTGATTTCTCAATGTTGGAATTCCTTTTACATCCTCATATTGTTTTCATTGTCAATGGATATAGAATTGTATTTGGCAGTTTTGAACTTTCTTCTCTAGTTGATTCATATTCAATTTTCAGGATTAAATAGACATTTTATTTTTGGGTCAATTGCATACTTTTGGATCATCTCTACTTTCCACGTTCTTTAGCCATGTAGAGAGAGAGAGAGAGAGAGAATTAGATTTATCAACCTTACCCAGAAACTAATTATATATTATGTCTTTAACCAGGCAAACTTTAAAGCAACCTCATCTGCAGAATCACTTCTTACTAGTGAAGAGGCTGTAATAGCTGCTGCTGCTTCTGAAGCTCTTGCTCTTGCTAAAGCAGCTGCAAAGGTTGCAAAGGATGCAGCTCTATTAGTAAAAAAGAAGCCCCCAGCAGAAGCAGGATATAGATCGCAAGTTTCTTCCACACCTGAAAATTTACTTCTCAAATGGGTTCAACACATGGAAGCACAAGATGCTGTAGCGGAAGGATCCATGGGCACTGGAGCAGAAATAGTGGAAGATGTTGACATAAGCCCCAGCGAAGAGGATTTTGATGATGAGGAGCCTACCCTTGAGGAGCTTGAGTGTGTGGAGGAACAGCTTTCCGATAGTATAGATGCAAGATCTGGGCGCCAAACAGAAAGAAAAGCCAAAAGAGTCAGAGCGGCTGGGAAGGCTATCACAAATATTGTGTCTTTTAAATCTGGCTCCTCCAGCAGGAAAAAGCGTGTTCGTACACAAGAAGTAGACTATTCTGATCCACTACGTTATCTAAGAACAACAACCAGAACTACTAAGCTTCTTACCCCAGCTGAAGAAATTAAGTTGTCTGAAGGAATACAGGTGGGATTTGCATGTTAGTGATGTTCCATTATTACTTAGAACAATCTGGTAGAGAATAAACCATTCTCTTCATGCTCTTGATAGTTTGATATACTACTAAACCACCTAATAATCAGTAGTAAATCTTCATAAAGTGTATGTAATGATCTTTTATATTTTCCTTGAATTGTCAGAGAATTAACTTCTCACATTTACACGCCGTTATCTACTTCTTTCTTGATTGTGGGCAGATAAGAGTGTACATTATCCCTTGCCTTTATTTTATTGTCTAAGAATAAGATTTTTTTTTTCTTCTGTTGGGATGATCTTCAAGATACTTCCTACTGGTTAGTTGGGCAACTATGCAGTTGAGAACCATGCATAAAGGAAAGAATGATACGTTAGCAAATTATTTATTTAATCATAGTGAGTCAGCACATACAGATTGTATTAATAGTAAAAAAAAAAAAAAAAAATTTAGGAGACCGTAACACTTCTGAAGTTATAAAGACTTGACAACGTAGTTTTTTTTTTTTTTTACTGATTATGGTTTAGGGTTTAGTAATCAACTAAATTATGTTTTACCTGAAATTTTTTTATTTGCTTTTGTTTTCTAATTCATTTGCCTCTTCTCCTGCTGATATAATTCAGGACCTGATAAAGCTTGAAAAACTCCAGGAGGATCTTGCAGAAAAATGTGGTGGTCAGCCCACATTTGCTCAATGGGCTGCAATGGCAGGGGTAGATCAGAAGACCCTGAGAAAACGTTTAAATCATGGTGTATTTTGCAAAGAAAAAATGATTAAAAGCAATATACGACTTGTCATATCAGTTGCTAAAAACTATCAGGGAGCTGGGATGAGTCTGCAAGATCTAGTCCAGGTATATTCTCACCTGTACATTTTTTTGCTAGAAAGTACAGACACAACACAGATATAATTTGACATAGACACTGAGCTATGGAAAATTTAAATATTATAGGACACGACAAAGCCATAATAGAGGACATAAAATTAGTATAAAATTAATATAAAAACACAAATCTTAAATCAAAAGGGAGAATCAATATTTTAAAAGTTAATATGAGTCATTGCAGACATAATAAAATGCTATTATTAATTTTTATTACTGTGATATTCTCATCAGTAAAGTATAGAAGTTAAAAAATTTGAAGAAAAAATTGTAAAATACAACTAGAAATGTCCACAAAGTGTCCGACACAAATACATGTTTGACATGGGTACAACATGACATGGCTACCATTTTGAAGTGTCCATGCTTCCTTGCTTTTTTGCTTAAATAAATAATAATTATTGGATACATGTCAACTTTAATGGTTACTGTTAGGGATGGATCCAGAAATTTAGCTTAGGAGGGGCGAAAAAAATTTAATAATGAATATTAAATAAATAATTCAATCATAATAAAAATATTATAATTAATTGACTAGTTACACATAAGCGCTAATGTAGAAGTATGAGACCAAATCAAATACTAAATATGCTATGATGAATCGATGATGCATCATATATTTAGAAATGTAACTGTTGATTGTCATGGGCTAGGCCCGTTTGTTCCTTAAATCTAAAGTTGTGCTGTTTGATTATTTTTTTGAGAAAGGTGCGCTGTTTGATTGCAAAATATAAAGAACCTTTTTAAAATTTATTTTATTAGCTTCATAGTTCTATTTATGTATATAGAATACAATTGCAATGTTAATGGACTTGCAAGTTATACTTGCGTTGAATGGTCCTGCAACATATTGTCGAAAAAGAAAGAATGGTCCTGCAACATAAGCTTTACTTTTATTTTATATGAATTGAATTCTCGCTGGAATGAAACGGTGAAAGAACTTAAATTTCATAGCAACTTGAATGTTATTTGTTGGATATTTGTTGAAAGAATTATATGTCGTGAAGACATATATATATATATATATATAAATTCTGAAAAAGAGGGAGGGCCTAGAGCCCACACCTGCTCCTCCCTATATCTGTCACTGATCATCAATTTAACTCTTTTTGCTTTGTTTATAGGAAGGATGCCGAGGCCTTGTAAGAGGTGCAGAGAAGTATGATGCTTCCAAGGGTTTTAAGTTCTCTACCTATGGTCATTGGTGGATTAAACAGGCAGTTCGGAAATCACTTTCTATTCAGTCCAGAACTATTCGCTTGCCGGTGAGTATATCTTTATCTTTGATTAGTTTCTTTCTGACCGTGCATCAAAGTATTTTCTTTACAAACTGTTTATGGGAAAAACCACAAGCTAGTCTTGGTTATATGAGTTGAAATTGCTCTAATGTTATAATGGACTCCTTCGCAATATTTTTGGTTTAACAGTTCCACATGGTGGGGGCAACTTACAGAGTGAAGGAGGCAAGAAAACAATTGTACAGTGAAAATGGAAGACAGCCTGACGATGAAGAAGTTGCTGAAGCAACCGGGCTGTCAATGAAGAAGCTTAGTGCTGTGCTTTTGACCCCAAAAGCTCCCAGATCTCTGGAACAGAAAATTGGGATTAACCAGAGTCTTAAACCTTCGGTCTGTCCTAATCTTGTTCAAATTTGTGTTTCAGAGGAGAAAAAACTCTTTCATATGATGTTCAATTTGCTGATACTTGTGTGTTTTTGACCAGGAAGTAATTGCTGATCCTGATGCTGAAACAGCTGAAGAACGGCTCATTAAGCAATACATGAAGAAGGACCTGGAAAAGGTACTGGACAGTCTCGGTCCAAGAGAGAAACAGGTCATTAGATGGAGATTTGGTCTGGATGATGGAAGGATGAAGACCCTGCAAGAGATAGGAGAAATGATGGGTGTGAGTAGGGAGAGAATTAGACAAATTGAGTCTTGTGCTTTTAGGAAGCTTAAGAACAAGAAGAGAGCGAAGCATTTGCAGCAGTATTTGGTTTCATAACACTACCAAATCTTGATATTAAACTGCTGGATAAGTTAGCTTTTTTGATGCTTTTCAAGTCCTGATCCCTTTGTTCTTTGTCCGTATGTTCTTCCTCCATTTTTTTCTTCATTTTCCAAGAGAAAAAAAAAAGAGGTTATTTTCAGTATTCTAGGAAATGGATGTACACACAAGCGAATAACTTTTTGATCAAGAGTCCACCAATTTTTGTTATTGTATCTACTACATGATTGATTAGAACCAAATAAGAATCTTAAAATTTTGCAAAAATGTTTCAGGAAAGTACTCTATCTACTAGTTAGTTATTTTCATGTAGTTAGCCAGGCTAAGATGATGAACCAAACTAACTTCCCTAAATTATCGTGTCTGTTAATACTTTAAATTCAACAATGGCAGTTTATGAACTTCTCTGCAGCAGCAGTTAGCTACAGTTTGGAGTTGCTCATCCAGGAATACTTGTTGAAAGAAAGAAAGCCACGGTTTCTGTAATATGAACAGAAGCACTAAATACATGGTTATTTTCTGATGCTTTAATGCTTGAAAATCATTGTTTGCTGGATAAAGTCCGCGGTCATTAATCTGATCCCATGCATCCATAACTACATATACTGCCATATTTCTAGCTTTTTCACCCGATCCTCCCCCCGTGGGGGATAAACCTGAATTTTCTCTCTCTAAAAAATAAAAATAAAACCCAATAGTAGCCCTTGGTTGTGCTTCCATTAGATCCTGTCCGGTTGGTTGATATAATCGAATGTTAATTATGAAATATTTAATATTTTCACTAAATTACCTTTAACTACTTAAAGAAGAAAGTAATAACTACTTTTTAACTTATTGGTAATCATAAATATTTATTTTTATTTCATCTTTTTATTTTTATATGTGTCGTTACAACACTTTTTACAAAGTTTATTCATGTATATGTTAAATAGCACTTTTGGTCCCTTAACTTTATTTTAGTTTTCATTTTGATCCCTTAACTATTATATTTTTTATTTTGGTCCCTTAAGTTGCAATAATACGCCACTTCCGTCCTTTCTGTCCGTAATCTCTTTATTTTGTGTGTATAGGTCTTTGAAACTCTTTTTTTTTTCTCCATTACCTCTTATCATGTTACTTCATTAATAAGAACTCTGATAGAAGCATGATTTTGACTTTATTGTTTAAAAAGATTACAGACAGAAGGGACGAATTTGGCGTAACTTTCGTAACATAAGGGACGAACGTGGAGTATTTTCGTAACTTAAGGGACGTAAATGGAGGGAAAAAAAATAGTTAGGGGACGAAAGTGTTGTATTTTTATAACTTAAGGGACCAAAATGAAAAATATAATAGTTAAGGAACCAAAACGAAAACTAAAATAAAGTTAAGGGACCAAAAATGTTATTTAGCCGGTATGTATATGTGTGTGTGTGTGTATATATATATATATATATAGAGAGAGAGAGAGAGAGAGAGAGAGAGGATGAATCAAATTATAGCAATATAATACTTAATATTGTTATATTATTCTACAACATCATACTGGATCTGTCAAAAAAATCTTACTACATAACTGTATTTCAAAATCGACTATTATATAATACTTGATATTGTGTGTGTATGTATTATGCACTTATGTACATATAGTATGTATGTCTAAGCCAAAACAAATGTTGAGCATATACATTTTTTTTTAATTTTCAAAAAGGCAGTGATTTATTTACTTGTTTAGGCGTTGATGCCCGATTTACATTTAAATCTACAACTCCACTCAATCAGCGTTTAGAATATAATATGAGAGAGAGAGAGAGAGAGACGGGGGTAAATTAATAGAATAGTAAGAGTCTAGGAGAGGAGTTGTGAGTGCAATGATAGTGAGAAAAAAGAAGAAGAAGAAGAAGAGGAGCACTTCAGTTCCAGATTCAGAGCCTGAATCTGAACCTGAACCAGCAGTAGCATCAGGAGGAGGAGGTTGTGTTGTTGAGTTGCGGAAGGGGAAATAGGACGAAACCCTTGTGCTTCCCAAGCTCGATGATGGCTTCTATGAAATCGAAACCATACGCCGTAAGAGGATCCGCAAGGTAATAATAAATTAACAACTAATAATTAGTTAGTTAGCTATACTTCGAGTAAATAAACAAGCTCATTCTAATGAGTTACTAGAATTACCAACTACTAATATTGTAGTGTATTAATGTATTATATATGTAATAGTTCAAGTCTACGGACACCATTGCTTATGCTCAATCTTATGATTTATTGCTTTACTGCTCGGTGAAAAATATTTTTTAGAAAAATCAAGTGGGGGAATATTGAATGATTTATTTAAAAAATATAAATATTTTTCTAACGTTAAATTTTTATCAGTTTCTATATCACATTGAAAACCAATTATGTGCATGGTTTAAATGTTGTCCTGGACATTCAAAGTAAATCAATTTTATACGTTTGGGATTAATAGCACTTTAACAATTTTAAAGCAATGGTTTTATTCTTAAAAATACATATAACCAGTGTGAGAGGAAAAAAAAAAGGTGAACCGAGAAGAAGGATGAAAAAAGTAGAGAGCTAAAAATTGAGTTTTCCCTCGTGTTTGGTTTTCCGAGCAGTATTGTACTTTTGTGAAGGTGTTGGTTTGTTGGGTTCTCTTTTGTGCAGAGAGTTTCCTTACTCAGTTTGGAGGGTTATTTTATCCTGGAGACGACGAGGTTGTACAATGCTGCACACTTCAGGCAGAGCCGCGAAACATCTTAAAGAGAGCGACCTAGTCCGCGACTCAACCTATTTTTTGTTCGTGTTCGTCATTTGCAGCAACAATTTTAAGACGTTCAATTTTTCTGTCATGGTTGCCGAGCACGATATCGTTCCTGTTGATCTCAACAAGCCATTTCGCTTTGAAGGTGCACATTTCAAGAGATGGAAGCAGAAGATGTTGTTCTTTCTGACTGTACGCAAAGTCAATTCCTTTCTCATAACTGAGAAGTCTGTTCTACCGGAAAATTCAACGGAAGCTCAACAAAAAGAACTAGAGACATGGAATGACAATGACATCATGTGTAAGAATTTTATTTTAAATGGTTTATCTGATGATCTCTATGATTATTACAGTACAAAGGCCATAGCCAAGGAAGTTTGGGAGGCACTACAGAAAAAATATGACACTAAAGAGGCTGGATCAAAAAAGTATGATTCAGCCGCTACCTCAAGTTTCTAATGACGGATGACAAATCTGTAGAAGCCCAGTCTCACGAGCTCTAGAAAATTGCTCATGAAATTGTCTCTGAATGTATGGCTTTAGATGAACAATTCTAAGTGGCTGTAATGATTGATAAATTACCTCCCAATTAGAAAGATTTTACGAATGTTCTCAGACATAAAACTAAGGAGTTCTCACTAAAGAGCTTAATTACTTGACTGCGTATAGAGGAGGAAGCCCGAAAACAAGATCAAAAAGAGGAAGTTCTTGTTGTTGTCAAATCCACTTCTGCAGTATTGAAACCGAAAGGTAAAAATATGAAATTTCAAAGTCGTAATCAGAACAACAACAAGAATGGTAATCAGAATCAGAATGATCAAAGACCTCCCCTCAGGACAGTTTAGCTGTTATAACTGTGGTAAGTCTGACCACTTGGCTAGGAACTGTCGACTTAAAGGTCATCCTGCTCCGCAGGCTAACCTTACTGAGGACCAGCTTTATTGCTATGATTTATGAAATCAACGCTGTTGGTGGATCCGAGGGGTACTGGTGGGTAGTAACTGGCGCTACGCGTCATGTTTGCTATGATAAATCTCTTTTTAAGTCTTATTGCTGAGAATCAGAAAGTGTTGTTGGGAGATTCCTACACCACAGTTGTTGTTGGAACAGGGGAAGTGGAATTGAAGTTTACCTCTGGAAAGACTGTGGTTCTTAAAAATGTTATGCATACTCCAGAGATGAGGAAAAACTTAGTTTCGGGCCATCTTCTTAACAAAGCTGGGTTTACTCAAACCATAGGGGCTAATTTGTATACTCTCACTAAGAATAACATTTTTGTGGGGAAGGGTTATGCTACTAATAGAATGTTTAAACTGAATTTGGGTAGAATAAGATAATTTCTTTTAGGAAATTATTGTATCGAATGGAAAAATTGCAGCTTGATTAATAATTGATTAAGTTTTTTTTTAAAGAAAAAAGGTAATGAGAAATTTTATTCTTTTTGTGATTGTTATTTTCTCATTTCTATACCTTGATTGTTATTTGATTTGTTAAAAAATAAAAAATTATTATTTAAGCATATTAATTCTGTACGCTTTTATTTTGTCTGTTACCGTTTGAAGATAAATTGAGTCAATGGTTTTTACACTACTTAAATAAAAGGTAACTGATTATTATACCTATTAGAAGTTGTGAACGTTGAGCAAATTTTTTTCAAAACAATATCATTGGGTTTAAATTGGTTTTAATGAGTTTACGACCTTGTTACTATTACTTATGCTTTTTAAGTATATAAGCAACACGGGGAAAGATTATAAGATAGCAAAAAAATTTATAAACTGGAAAAGAGTTGTTTTGGAAAAAAAATAATTTATTTATCTTATTTTCTTTGCTTCTGATGTATATAAAATATATAAAGACCGTCTTTTATTTAAATTAAAAAAATAGTGGGGGCTCTACTTCTAATAGTGTACCAATTAGAATAAACACTAATATGTTATTTGAGAAATCATGAGTACCTTAAAAAGACCATGAACCTAGGAGTACATTATCAAAAGTTTTCTGTTGTACTAGAATGTTACAACGATGCTGATTGGAACATCCTTTCAGATATTCTTTTGTGTAAAAAATGATTCCAGAATTGATCTTTTGTGATAGTACCGCAGCTATTGCAAAGATTTATAACCGTTATTATAATGGTAAGGATGGATCATGTGAAGTCTGAAGAAAATTTGACTGATCCTTTGACGAAATGATTAACAAGAGAGAAGTTTTTCAAACCCTCAAAAGGAATGAGACTAATGCCCATAGAATAAATTTTCTCTTATAAGCGTAACTCAACCTATGGACTGGAGATTCCAAGAAATAGGTTCAAAGGGTAATAACAACTTATAAGGAGACGTGAGAATCATGCAAAAAAAAAATTCGAAGTCTCATTTGTTAGATCAGAGACAGAGTTTTGCAAAAAAAACTGTATTACTTCATTGATGAAACTCCTTTTATAGAGATTACAAACTAAACAAACTACTTAACTGTCAACTAACTGCACAACTAACTGATTATCAAACTAACCAGTTAGGTTTACAATAAGAGCAACAAGCCCACAAAACAACTATACAAACACAGGCCCAATATACTAAACACACCTACACATATACAAAATACACCAACAAATCCTCTCCTAAACTGAACTGTTATCAAACAGTCAGTTTAATTCAGTCGCTTTGCACATTCCCAGCATCTTTCTCAGCCCAGAAAATGTCTCCAATTTAACTGGTTTTGTCATCAAGTCCGCCAACTGATCATGAGTGGAACAATACTTCAGTTCTACAATGCCATCTTTGCATAGATCTCTCAAGAAGTGAAATCTTACATCAATGTGTTTTGTTTTACCATGGAGGATCGGGTTCTTTGATAGTTTGATTGCTGAATTATTATCACACTGCACTGTGATACTTCCCAGCTGACTCACACCCAAAGCATTCAAGATTCTTTTAAGCCAAATTCCTTGGCAAGCACAAACAGTAGCAGATACATATTCTGCCTCTGTAGTAGACAATGTGACAATAGGCTGTTTCTTTGACATCCATGAGACAGCTCCAGAACCCAGTAAGAAAACATAACCAGAGGTACTCTTTCTATCATCAATGTCCCCTGCAAAATCACTATCTGAAAAAGCCATCAATTCCATAGCAAGACCTCTTTTGTACAAGATACCATACTCCAAAGTTCCCTTCACATATCTTAGCACCCTTTTTGCAGCAACAAGGTGCTTTTCAGTAGGCCTCTCCATGAACCTGCTGATCAAGCTCACTGCAAAAGCAAGATCAGGTCTTGTAGCAGTTAAGTACATTAAGCTTCCAACAATCCTCTTGAATTCAGTAGCATCTACAGCCTTCCCCTCTTCCCTTTTAGACATCTTACTTCCTGGAACAATTGGATTGGTCACTGGTTTGCTATTCTCCAAGCCAAACCTTTCAAGAATCTCCTTTGCATACTTCTGTTGGTTGATGAAAATACCATCACTGTTTTGGAAAACTTCAATGCCTAAGAAAAACCGCATTCTTCCCAAATCTTTCATATTAAACTCCTTTTTCATTTCCACTTTAAACTCTTCCAACATGCTTCTACTGCTACCAGTGAAGAGGAGATCATCAACATACAAGCTGACAATTAATCTGTTTCCTTTCCCATCAGTTTTGGTGAACAAAGCATGTTCATAGGGGCATTTTACAAAACCAGATTTGCTGAAATATGAATCAATCTTGCTGTACCAAGCCCGTGGGGCTTGCTTAAGGCCATACAAGGCCTTGTGGAGCTTATACACCTTCTCTTCTTCTCCCTTTCTTTCATACCCCAGTGGCTGTTCAACATACACTTCTTCACCCAATTCTCTATAAAGAAAGGCACTCTTTACATCCAATTGAAAAACATCCCAACCCCTTAATGCAGCAACAGCAAAAATGCTTCTAATAGTATCCCATCGAGCAACCGGAGCAAAGACCTCATTGTAGTCAATGCCATGCTTTTGAGAGTACCCTTTTGCTACTAGTCTTGCCTTGAATTTCTCTATTTTCCCTTCTTCATTGTATTTAGTCTTGTAAATCCATTTCACACCAATGCTTTTTGCTCCTTTTGGTAGGGATGTCAACTTCCAGGTTTTATTCCTTTCAATTGAATCAATTTCAGCATCCATAGCTTTCCTCCACTCCTCATGTTTCACAGCTTCCTTATAAACATAAGGGTCTTCACATGGTCCAAACATAGCTAAGGTGTGTAGTTCATCACTGTCATAAGCATCTTCAGTTTCATATTCACTAAGCCAATTAGGTGGCCTAATGTCTCTTCTGTCTCTGTCAAGGGCAATGGAATGTTCTTCTGCATGTGTTCTTGATGAGGCAGCAGCTGCTGGGGAATTTCTGGTTTGCTCTGCTGATGAATTTCTTGGAGAATTAATTCTGCCTCCTGCATTTAAACCATCAATTTCTGTTTGAGCCCTTGTTTCTTCTGTTGTTTCTTCTGCATCTGCAGTTTCACTTCCTGCTGCCTCTCTATCTCCATGATCATACTCAAGTGCTTGATTTCCTGTTACTGAATTGCTTGAGTCCCAGTTCCAGCCTTCATTTTCTGAGAACACCACATCCCTACTGACCGTAATTTTCTTAGTTGTAGGATCATACAATCTATAGGCCTTGGATTCCTCACTTACCCCAAAAAATACACACATAACACTTTTATTGTCAAGTTTCCTTCTTTGTGCATCAGGGACATGCACATGAGCAACACACCCGAATATTCTAAAATGATGAACTGAGGGTTTAACACCATTCCATGCCTCCTCTGGTGTCATATCTTTTACAGCAAAAGTGGGACTTCTATTCAAGACATAGTTGGCCCAATTCACAGCTTCAGGCCAAAATTCTCTAGGGACTTTCTTTCCTGACAATAGGCTTCTAACCATGTTCATAAGTGTCCTGTTTTTTCTCTCAGCCACCCCATTTTGTTGTGGGGTGTAGGCTGCAGTCAATTGTCTCTTTATGCCACTGGTTTCACAGAACTTAATAAATTCGGCTGAATTAAACTCTCCTCCCCTATCAGTTCTTAGACACTGAATAGAGTTTCCAGATTGCTTCTCAACAACAGATTTAAATTTCTTAAAACAGTCAAGTGCTGCAGATTTTTCTACCAGAAAATAAATCCATGTTTTCCTACTCAAATCATCTATGAAAGTAAGAAAATACCTCCTTTTGCTGTTAGATTCTGGCTTTATGGGACCACATATATCTGCATGAACCAGCTCTAGATGTTGGGATGCCCTCCAACTGCTTTCCTTTGGAATTGATTCCCTGTGCTGCTTGCCTATCATACAATCAGTGCATACTTCTTCTATCTCCTTCACATCAGGCAACCCTTTCACCATACTCTTTTGAACTAGCAACTTCAATCCCTTGACACTTAGATGACCATATCTATGGTGCCAAAGCCGAGTTGTCTCTTCAGCTGAGACTTTGAAACAGGAAGGAATGAGAGCAGAGGCAACAACAGCAAACAATCTGTTGGTTGCCATTTTTGAAGACACAATCAATCCTTTTTCATTGTGATACAGCTTGCACATATCCTGCTTGAAAACTATAGTTAACCCCTTCTGCTGGAGCTGGCCTATACTGAGCAAATTATTTTTCAGTTCTGGGATAAAATAAACCCCAGTGATAACTTGCACCCTTCCATTAACTTGAAGCTTCACATTGCCTTTTCCTTTCACTGTCATCTTGGAATTGTCTCCAAGCTTCACTGATTCCCGAAAGCTTTCATCAAGATCAAAGAACCATTCCTTGTTCCCACACATATGGTTGCTGCAACTAGAGTCCAGGAACCAGACACGTTCATGGACGGAGTTCTGAGTTTCTGCACTTGACATAAGAAGCATCTCTTCTTCTTCATCAAACTCAGCATAGTTTGCATTTTCCTCCAAACTAGGACACTCATATTGAAAATGCCCTAATTTATGGCATTTGTAGCATTCAACAGAATCTTTAAAAGATTGTCTTCCACGACCTCTTCCTCCTCTTCTACCTCTTCCCCTACTTCCACTTCTGCCACCACTTGACACCTTAAGAGCTTGTTCTTCCTCTTTGTAACCCCTCATTCTTTGTTCATGAACTAGCAGGCTACTTTGCAACTCATCAATTGACATGGTTGTCACATCATTTGATTCTTCGATGGAGCACACTACATAGTTGAACCGAATAATCATTGATCTCAGAATCTTCTCCACAACTTGACATTCTTGCATTCTTTCCCCATGCATCTTCATCTTGTTGGCAATGGAAAGGGTTCTTGCAAAGTAAACATTCACAGATTCTCCCTCCTTCATGGCAAGAATCTCAAATTCCTTTCTCAGTGCTTGAAGCTGTGCCCTCCTGACCTTAGTTGATCCCTGATATTTCTGTTTCAGGGAGTCCCAGATCTCCTTCGCAGTGTCTTTCTTCAAGATGGTTTCTATGATATTTCTATCAATTGCTTGGAACAAGTAATTCTTTTCCTTGAGATCCTTCAGTTTGTGATCCTCCACATTCTTGATTTGCTCCGCCGTTGCGACTGCAGGTGCCGGCGGTAGGCTAGGGATACCGGTTTCCACCACGCCCCAGAACTCCTTAGATCGGAGAAGATTCTCCATTAGCATGGCCCAATGGTCGTAATGGCCATCAAACCTTGGAATCGCGGGTTGCACGAAGTTGTTAACCTCCTTGTCCGTCATAATTTCTCCTTGAATCGTGTATTGCCGCCGTGGCTCGTCAACGACGCGGCCGTTTCTTTCTTTCTTTCTCTCTGAATCGCACACACTTTCTTTCTCTCTTTCCAGGCCCCGTGAAGAGCTCTGGTACCACTTGTTAGATCAGAGACAGAGTTTTGCAAAAAAAAACTGTATTACTTCATTGATGAAACTCCTTTTATAAAGATTACAAACTAAACAAACTACTTAACTGTCAACTAACTGCACAACTAACTGATTATCAAACTAACCAGTTAGGTTTACAATAAGAGCAACAAGCCCTCAAAACAACTATACAAACACAGGCCCAATATACTAAACACACCTACACATATACAAAATACACCAACATCATTCATATAATTTAGAGCATGATATCTAGTAGTATTGAAAATGTTGAACCAAAGATTGATTCTTAATGAGTTCTATACTTCATATGAAGGTTGAATCAAAGATTGATTCTTGATAGACTCACCTATGTGAATGTGGAACTGAGGTTGCTTCTTATGAAATTTTGGGCAAAATTTTCTAGAGCATTTACTATACTGGGATATACGTGTATGACTGTAATGCACGGGCTTTTAAACTACACCCTGAAAGTTTGAGTGTGTAATATTGTCAGAGATAGAGTTTAAGACTATGTGTCACTTTAGTATAATCTGAAACATCATCACTATGTAATGGTTCAAGTCTACGGACACCATTGCTTATGCTCAATCTTATGATTTATTGTTTTACGGCTCGATGAAAAATATTTTTTAGAAAAATCAAGTGGGGGATTATTGAATGATTTATTTAAAAAATATAAATATGTTTTTTTTTTCTAACGTTAAATTTTTATCAGTTTCTATATCACATTGAAAACCAATTATGTGCATGGTTTAAATGTTGTCCTGGACATTCGAAGTCAATCAATTTTATACGTTTGGGATTAATAGCTCTTTAACAATTTTAAAGCAATGGTTTTATTCTTAAAAATATATATAACCAGTGTGAGAGGGAAAAAAAAAAAGGTGAACCGAGAAGAAGGATGAAAATAGTAGAGAGCTAAAAATTGAGTTTTCCCTTGTATTTGGTTTTCCGAGCAGTATTGTACTTTTGTGAGGGTGTTGGTTTGTTGGGTTATCTTTTGTGCAGAGATTTTCCTTACTCAGTTTGGAAGGTTGTTTTATCCTAGGGACGACGAAGCTGTACAATGCTGCACATTTTAGGCAGAGCCGCGAAACGTCTTAAAAAGGGCAACCTAGTCCGCGACTCAGCCTATTTTTTGTCCGTGTTCGTCAACATTTGCAGCAACAGGTCCCGATCTCATTCACGCCTTTGAGGACAGGTAGGGTTAAGGTACTCTATCTACCTATTCTCATTTTCTCTCCCCAGCTACTATCATTACACCGTATAATAGTAACTGACATTTTGATTTCTTCATGTTCCTTCAGCCTCAAATCAGGACAGCATCGCAATGCTGATCCCACCGGCCTTGGAACATCCAACGTAAATACTTCAAAACGCATTGCTGAAAGGAATCAGGGAAATGATAACGATCCAAATCTCAATGAACTCAAAGCAACAACAACAAACAATGGTGTGGAGTGGATGCAGATAACCTTGCAATACATTTCCAACAAGCCGAGATTTCAACAGGCAATGCTCACCTGGATCAGGATGCTCAATCCACTTCTGCAGAGGAGCCAAAAGGAGAAAATCTGGTCCCGTTAAAAGGTTCAAGAAAGAGACGTGTGCATGCGAATCTGTACCTGTCGATACACAGAATACAATTGAACCGGGCTGGGCTGGAGAGAAAATGCTGGTTATATGCAGCGGGAAATAATAGTCATAAGAAGATCTGCGATGCTAAAACTGCCAGCGATATTGTCAGGAATAGGATTATAAACACAATAGGCTATTCAGCTTCCTTATCTTTCAACATGCAGGATGTTTCAGTGACCTTTATGGCTATGAGGTTAGTCACTCAAACTAACAACTCCAAAATTTATTGTTACACACTTACACCTTTGATTGAAAATTTTAAAAGTTCTATTTGTTTTCTTTGAGTATTTTGTTTAACTTCATTGATTTTACACAGATTTAATTTTAACTTTTAAGGGTTTTGTTTTTTCATTGTTGAGGTTGTCATATTAGAAAGAGGAACAATGATGTCTTTATTGGGTGTATATTTTCAATCAATAATAATGAGCATTGGCTCATGAACTCAAAGTAAAGAAAGACCTTAAACATTTGCCAAGCAAATAAAATGTGTACAATTATTAAAGTACTGAAGTTCAATCATGATTAAAATTTATTGGATATTGTCGAAGGGTTCAATCACTTGTTCATATGGTTATCAAAAGTTCAAAACTGTGGGACTTGATCCTGTCTGGGTTATTTGTTTACTGCTATATGATTAGGTAATGTTTGGGTTATTCGTTAATTGCTATAATGATTTGGTTAATGGTTGGGTTATTTGATTAGTACTATATATAATGAATAGGTTTTTCGTTTGGTGATGTAATGATCAGGTTGCTGGTTGGTATACTTGTTTAGTGCTATAATAATGTTCAGATTAATGGTTGGGTTATGCGTAGGGGAGTTGGCGGTGCTGAAAAGAGGGTAAGATTTCTAAATATCTCAAGGCTAAAGGGTTCCTATGAAATTAATGTTACCTTGATGTATTGTGCACCACATATTGTGGTGGTGCATGAAAGATGTTGCCTAATTTTAAATGGGAATACCAACTGTCCACAACTAGTAAGTGAAAAATGATTTGGGCATACCTTACTTGATTTTATGGGAGCTCAGGACTTCATTGCCTTATTTGATTTTGTTGCAAAATTTGTATCGTTTCCACCTCTTTTATGGAGATTGAAGTGAACCGGATTAATTTTAATAATCATATCGTGTGCTTCTTCGCATAATGCTTACCTGATAAAATTTACAGGTCTGATGGAACAGAAGTGATGGTGGATAACAAATATCTCAAGGTGTACAATCCACTACTGGTAATCCACTATCTCTTTGCACTGTTAGATTGCAAGGATTGTTTCCTAGTCAATGAAAGTCTTCAAAATACTTATATGGCCTCTTCTCACCTGAAGTTAATGATTTTCGAAATTTTCCACCTGATCAATTTCTATGAGCAGCATCTCCGATACAATCCTACTTCTTGACTGGACAGAGTATTGAAGGTGCTTCCTTGTGTGATTAGATATTCCTTTGTTTGTTGTAAGTGATACACACACACACACAATGTAGTTGTAGATGCAGCCGATAGTGAAATGTTAAGACCTATGTTGTTGGTTAATGTATGACAATAACTAGACCAAATGTTTTGAATACCTGCATGACTACTACATACTCTGATGACTAAATAGTTACAAGAACATGACTAGGTTATACTACATATAAGAACACAACTAGTTACAAGAACACGACTACTTACTCTTGAATTCGGATCCCTTTCATTTTACTTGCTAATATGACAAGGTTATACTATGATAGACATTCACAAAGGCAACTACAATAAAAATCGTCATTATATGTGTAGAGTTCATGAAATGTGTTTGTCTCTCCCTCTCTTGAAATCATGATATTATCATCTTAGTATAGTGAGAGGATCCCATCCATCTCTCTTGAAAGACATGTGCGCATTGCAGAGCCGTTGGATCTAGGTGCAGTATTGGATTCAACGGCCCTACAACGGTTGCGCCATGTGCATAGTTGTAGAGGATCTGAATCCTGTTCCTAGCCTTGTATATGCGAATCTAAGGCCTGATTATAGGGTGTTCTCTTATTGAAGGGGTATATCGATATTCCCCTAAAAAATAACCGTCAAATCATTATAAAAAATATGGATGGTTATGATTAACATTGATGAGGTTAATCTCTGTTTTATTTTAAATAATGAATCAACAGTCAATGAAATGGGATCAATGGCATATACTTGCACCTGAGTCTGAGCGAGTGGCCAAGTACTATAGGCATATTCCAGCCCTATCGGCAAAACATGCTTCGTTGTTCCATTGTCTGTGCCACTTCTTTTTTCTTTGAATGACAAGTGTTCGTTGTTAGATTTGTTAGAAGTTAGTTGGGGTGGGGATTGAACCATCTCCTTCCTTATCACTCCATTCTTTAAGTCTCACAAGTCACACCCTATACACCAAGCCACCTTATGTCTCCTGTTCGTCCTATTTCTTGATAGTAGCTTGGAAATATTTACCAACCAGCAAAGATGCTATGTATTGATTTTTTTTTTTGTGAAGCTAGCACACAAACTCGTGCTGAGCACATGTCAAGGTTGAGAGTGCAAAAAATTAAAGAAAAGACTGACACATGGTCTTTGGGTGGTAAAATAGTAAATAGAGCAGCACCTAATTTTCTTATATTAGAATACATATGAAAAATTAAATATTAATTTAATTGACAATTTGTTTTAACAATAACAAAAAGTTAAATATAAAAACAGATGTTACAAATATTTAATATTTTATTGATTAATTACAAATATTTTATAAAGAGTCACTTTGATATCAGAAAGTGTGAGTCGCAGACTCACAGTGGCGTTCGTCTATGAATGTAACAAAATTACAAAACACTGCCTAAAAGTGTCTTCTGTCCATCAAGTTAGTCCTTGTTGTCAACCCAATTACTTAGCACCATTAGAAGTGTTAGTGTGGCATGTTAAGTGCCATCTAGGTGTCTAGATGTCAATCCACATATGTGCCATATTAAAGGGACCAAAACAAAAAGTCAACTGTCTTTCCCTCTCCCCCTCTGCTCTCCTCAACATGGCAAGCGCTGGACAACATCACCTGAACCGGCCCGAACCCGAGGAAACCGGCAGGCCCATGGAGAATTGGACGGAAACGGGTCGGATTTACGGGTATTCGGATCAGATGATTGGGTCTTGGTGGATTTAAGCGGACGGGCTTGGGCTGATAAAAAAACACCAACGAAATGCGGCCCGATCCGCGAATACAATTTACAAGCCCAGTCCAAGTCCAACTAGTAGCAGGCCTAGTAACCCAAAAAAAAATACACAGGGGATATACAAACCCTAGCGTGCCGCTGCTGCCTCACTCATCTCATTTCTCTCTTTTGAAACTCAATCAGTCTCACTGTGAACAATGAACCCTAGCTAGCGCCGCTCGTTCCCTTCTTCGTGTTCCTTTCATTTCTTTCTCTTTTGCAACTCAGTCACAAACAAGTCACAACAATGAAGTGAAACCCTAGCTAGTGCCTCGTTCCCTTGTTCATCTTCCTCTCATCTCTCAGAGACTCAGCGCCTCTCTCGATCTGTCATCGTCGTTCATTGTTCCTCAACCTCTCTTTCGATCTGTCATCATCGCTGCTCGAGGCTTGCGATTTACACCGGGAAACGGAGAGCATGGACGAACATTTTTTTTGCTGAAGATCAAGGTTTGTGCTTCTTTATTTTCGGATTTAGGGTTGATGCTTGTTTGATTTTATTCTGGATTTAGGGTTTGTGACTGATTTTATTCTCAGAATGTGTTTTTTTTTTTTTGGGTTCATGTTTGTTTGATTTTATTTTGGATTTAGGGTTTGTGACTGATTTTATTTTGGAATGTGTTTTTTTTGGGTTCATGTTTGTTTGATTTTATTCTGGATTTATGTTTTGTGACAGATTCAGGGTTCATACCATTATTTTTTTTACTTTTTACATTTGCTTTAGGGACTGTGTTTGTTTTCTTCGAACAAGCAAGGAGGAAATCAGTTCATTGGAGGCTTAGACCAAGCAAGACTTTGGTTCTGGTTCAGAGGTTTTTAAAGGTTAGGGTTTGTGTTTTTTTTTTGTGTTTAGGGTTTTGCCTTTTTTCTTCTTTGGAGTTTAGCTTCCCTGTTTTGCTTTTTATTAACATTTTGATTTTGTTGGGTGTTTAGTGTGCTGGATCCTTGGAGGCTTAATGCAATCAAAGCTTTGGTTCTATGTTTGGGCTTTTTACTTGTAAATTGCCTAAATGAAATTGTTTTTGAGTGACCTTACTTTAGAATAGTACATGATAATTGTATGCATGCTTTAAGGTTATGAATGTGTACTTTAATATGTCTACTTGTATGCTTCTTGTATGCATGCTTCAATATGTTTTATTGTATGCTTTAATTTGTAAACCATATGCTTAATAGTATGCGTATTTGTATGTTTTACAGATTTGTGTGCATGGTTGTTTGCTAATTTTTATGCTTTTATTCGTTCAGAATGTGTGCTTGCAGTGTCTATTTAGTCTTGACTACTTGCATTCATAATTGTATGCATGCTTTAAGGTTATGAATGTGTACTTTAATATGTCTACTTGTATGCTTCTTGTATGCATGCTTTAATATGTGTTGTTGTATGCTTCAGTTTGTAATCCATATGTTTTATTTGTATGATTTAATTTGAATGTGTTCTTGTCTGAATGCGTGCTTGTTGAAAATTTAAGAAGGCTTAAGTTTAATTAAAAGTTGTAGAATACTTATGTAACTTTAAGGAAAATTACAAGAAGGCAGAACTTAATGTGGTTCAGCCCCCTAACACTCTTCTTTAGTTGAGAATTTTGTTATGTTTATATGGGTGGCGGTTGTTGACTATGCTTCTTCATTAATTTAGTGATGGAGTAGCCTGGTCAAGACCTGCGTTCTACTTTAACACCACAAAATCTCACTGCTGAAACTGGTAGTGCCATCCCAAATCCTGCACCGGTTGTAATTGATGGTAGTGGGGCTCAGCCCACTGAACAGGCAGCTGCGGTTGGCAAACCTCCTCTTGGAAAGAAGAGGAAACCCAATGCGAGTGGTCCTAGGCGAACATCTGCTGCCCAGGACCATTTTAATTTATTACTTGATCAAACGGAACCAGTGGCTGCATGTAAACATTGCCACAAAAAATACTTGTGTGACACGAATAAGCATGGCACATCAAACATGCTTGCTCACATGAAAGTGTGTACTAAATACCCTTATGTTGTAATTAATGACACCAATCAAAAAACCCTAACGTTTACCCGGGGAGAAAACATTGGTTTAGGTTCTACGAGCACTAGATTCGATCTTGAAGCTTGTAAAAGGGTTGTGGTAACTTTTGTCATAATGGATGAACAACCTTTTAGGGTCGTAGAGGGGGAGGGATTCAAGTACATGCTTAGACAGTTGCAACCCCAATTTACTGTCCCATCAAGACGTATCATAGCTAGGCACTGTTTACAATTGTATCTTGATGAAAAGCTTAAGTTGAAAGCCCTTTTCAAATCAGATTCCACTAGGGTTGCTCTCACCACAGATTGTTGGACTTCCATTCAGAATCTTAACTATTTGACCCTAACTGCACACTTCATAGATAGTGAGTGGAAGTATCAGAAAAGAATCATCAGCTTTTGTGTAGTTCCCAACCATAGAGGTGATACCGTAGGGAGGAAAGTTGAAGAGGTATTAAAGGATTGGGGAATTAGGAGTGTTTCCACAATTACTGTTGACAATACATCATCTAATGATGTTGTTGTCGCCTATTTGAAGAAGAAAATGAAGAATATGAATAGGTTGATGGTTGATGGGGTTTTTTTTCACATGAGGTGTTGTGCCCATGTACTGAATTTGGTGGTTAATGATGGATTAAAGGAGCAACACAGCTCTATATCCAGCATTCGTAATGCTGATAGGTTTGTTAGATCTTCACCTGTTAGGGCTGATAAATTCAAAGATTGTGTAAAATTCTCTAAAATATCCTGTAAAAAGCTTGTGTGGCTAGATGTTTCAACTAGATCGAACTCCACATACATGATGTTAGAGGCAGTAGAGAAATTTCAAGCTGCCTTTGAGAAGCTGGAATATGAAGACCTAAGCTATGTGGAGTACTTTGGGACTGCTGGTCCTCCTAGTTTGGATGATTGGGATAACATTCGTGCGTTTCTGAAATTTTTGAGGATTTTCTATGAGGCTACTATGGTATTTTCTTCTTCACAAGAAGTTAGTTTGCATTCAGCCTTTCAGCAACTATCTTCCATCTATTATGAGCTGAATCAGTCCGCAATGAATCTAAATACAATTCTGACCACTATGGGTGTGGAAATGAAGAAAAAGGATGAGAAATATTGGGGGAAAATGGAAAACATAAACCAGTTTGTTTACTTTGGTAAAATATTTGATCCCCGGTATAAGTTGTGATATGTTGAGTGGACGTTTAAGCAAATGTATGGTAAATCCTCTAACTTTGCAACTGAACTTTCCACATCTGTGAAAAAAAAAATTGTTTTCAATGTACAATTGGTATAAGCAAAAATATGAAGAACAAAACACGTCTAGACAGCCCACTACTGGTCCATCAATAGGTGTTTCAGCACCTGTTGTTGCTGAAATATCATCTTCTCAGGTGAGAGACGATGCTTTCAAGCAACATTTGATGGAAAAAGACTCCATTGACAAACAAAATGAGCTTGAGAGGTATCTCACTGAATCTAACATAAGTGGGGATGCCAAATTTGATATTCTTATATGGTGGAAACTAAATACATCTCGATACCCCATATTATGTACGATAGTCAGAGATCTTATGGCCACACCAGTCTCAACAGTGGCTTCTGAAAGTGCATCCAGTGCTGGTGGGAGGGTTATTGACACATATAGAAGTTGTCTAAACCCCGAAATGGCAAAAGCGCTGATTTGTACTCAAAACTAGTTGAGGCCTTCCTTTTGTCAATTCAAAGATGTTAATCTCGATAAAGAGTATGTGTTTGCTGAGGATGTTGTATCAGGTAAAAATTTCAACCATTTTCTGCCTCTGAACTCTTTATTTTTTTATGTTTTTCAATTGATAATTATTTTTTATGTATACTGTAGAATTTCATAAATGCTCAATTAATGTTAGAGGGGGCTGGTGGAACTGGATCAGTAGCTGGACTTGGGTCATCTCAGTCACAGCCAAGTGGCTGTGATTGAAAAAAAATTCAAGTGTAAGTAGCTAAATGTTCATGAACTTGTTAATTTTATGTGTTTTTTCTATGTACTAATTCAGTTTTGTTAATTTTTTTGTAGTTATAACAACTTTTTTGGAGTCATTCATGGGAAATGACCTACATTGTGGCTTTTTGCCTTTTTGGATGAGATGGATTGCATGATTCTTAAATGTTTTGGTACTTGAACAAGAAACTGGTTATCTTTTTGCTCAACTTGAACACATATTCTGTTGCTTTTGTTTTGGTAATTTCCTTACTATATTGTTCATTTATTTGATTTTGTTGCACTTACCTTGCATGGTCTGATTTTGTACTGCAATTTTTAATTCCATGGTCTGATTCTATTGCACTTACCTTGTATTGATACAATTAACATAAATGTCGTTCATGACTATCCAAACAGGTTTTTGACAAAGACATTGGGCAAGATCAGCGATTGGGAATTGTACAATTACCCCTTATTAACCTTGAAGCACAAACTGACAAACTAAAAAGGAGTTTGAATTGAGGCTGTTGTCATCACTTGATACACTGAAGGTGAAAGATAAGAAGGATCGAGGAAGAACTACATTATTTAGTAAGTAAGAAATTCTGCATTATTTAGTTGCAATTAGTAACAAAGATGTCATGTTTCAATTCAATTAATAATATCGTTCATAGTGAAATGAAGATGTCATGTAATTCATTATGGGATTGAGTTTACCATTATGGATTTTGCAATGATAACTTCTGTTTAATAGCAACCAATCTTTTTAATCTATATGCTCCCCCAGATTGGGATATGTCTTGTTGACTCACATTCTTAATCTTTGTTCAGTCACTTGTCATTTTTGCAGCTCGTTTTATTGATCCCATTCAATGACATAATTTGTATAGCTTTTTGATTTATATATTTTTTGCTTCTTTCAGTTGAGGCCCGGTGAAGAGTATGCTGCGGAAAGAACCCGTGCTTAAGCCAAGTGTATGTTAAGCATTTCTTTGCGTTTATCTAGGTTTGGATTAATTCATGAAAATTAGTCTGTCATGCACATATCAATGTCTGCACAAGAATGCTATCTTTGAGTGATAAATATGAGCCGAATGTCATCTCAGCCAATGAGCCAAATAAGTTTAGATGCAGATTTGGATTTTTTGGCCTCATTTTATTTTTGTGGTTTTTTAATTATAATTTCTTTTAGCTTTTCACCTTAATATCTTATGTGCAATTAGTAAGAAATTCTGCAGAGAAATGTATACTTCTCTAAATCAAAGAAGTTCTAAAGAAGTTCTGCATTATTTAGTAAGCAATAAATTCTGCAGAGAAATGATTAAGAGTTGTCCTAATTAGGCCCATATTCTGTTTTTCAGTGATTCTTTTACTTTTAGTAATTAGTTAGCTAACAATTAATGTAGTGTTTGTCAGTCCTTGCACTCTATTTTGACTTGTTGTATTTTAATATTATCAGAATACATTTGAGGAGGCTGGTCTGGCTAATTCTGATATTGGAGACAAAATGAAGTGGCTGAAAGAGGGAATGGACTGCAATTTGCTGTAATGGAATGGAAAAGTAATCTTGTCATCTCATAATTTAGGCCAGTAATGAAGACAACTCTGTGTGAATTATGTTGCTGGAAATTAGTGCTAGTTTTAGCATTTGTGAACAGTGTGTAATTGCATTAAGTAAAGGTCATGTAATGATGGTCATGCAATTCATCTTATTTATATTTCCTTTTTCTTAGATGTATACTGTTTTACCCCTCAGATGTTTTACTGGTGTAATGGTTTTAATTCATCTTGTTTATGTTTCCTTTTTGTATGTTTGATAATTCAAATGTATGTATGTTTGATAATTCAAATGTTGTAATAGTTTTACCTTGTTTGAATGGCCCAATTCATAAATTTAGCCATAGTTTTCATAATTAAAAACTGGAAAAAAATGATTGGGCCCAAAAATGATTCAGGCCCAACACTGACCCAACAAGTCGTTACCCAACCGATTACCCGCCCAAACCGTGAAACCGAACCCGCACAAACCGATCTTAGTTTTGGACAGAATTGAGCCTATAAATACTAACCGTGAATTGGGCTGGATTGGTGGTTTTGGGCCCGAACCCACCCAAAACCGACCGACGTCCAGGCCTACATGGCACCACCCCTTCCCCCCACCGCCTTGCCCCATTGGCCACCACTCGTATCCTCTACCAAAAAAAAAAAGTTGCAAAATATCAGATGTTACAAATGTGAATCAACCCATTTCAACCAGAAACCTTAGTTTGAAACCAAAGAAAATCAACCCAATTCAATAAACCCCCAAGCCATGGCCAACAAGCTCCTCCCACTCACTGTCAGACATCAACTAAAGAGCCACCACATGCCAACCGAAGGCCCAACAAACAATAGCATTTTTTTTTTGTTGAGTCAGGGTGAACATCCCAAGAATACCTCCATTTCTTCAAATTGGTTCTGCTGCTCATGTTTTGGGGTTGGAGTTTTTAAGGGAATGTTATGAAGAAGAAGCCGGGTTGAATATGGGGAAAGAGAGAGGGAGAGGGAGGAGAAGAAAGAAAAAAAAATTGATGAACGACAAACGCTTATGAAACAAAGAGGGGATGCAAAACTAGAGGATTAAATCCCTAGTTGGAGAGGGAAGGGGTGAGGAGGGTTGTCGGAGAAATGGCACACGTTGCAAGCTTAATAGATTGAACAACGCCGGAGAGGCAGAGAAAGGGATGATAGGGTGGAGGATGAAGGCGGAGTGACAATTTATTCCTTGATGACATTGTATATATGTGGATCGACAAGTAAACACCTACTCAACACTTAACGTGCCACACTAATCCTTCTAATGGTGTTAAGTAACTGGGCTGACAACAGGGGCTAACTTGATGGACATGAGACGCCTTCGGGGAGTTTTTTTTTTTGTTTGTAATTTTGCTACATTCAGAGACGAATATAAAAGTGTCTCACGCTTTTACCCTAAAAGCAAAGTTATCAAAACCAAAATAAACTCGATTTGATTGGTGAACCGGTGCCGTATATGGTCTTTTAAACTCAGAATAAAAATTGGTCAAGATTGATGAAAACAATTGGAACCGGTGTTGGAAAATCTGTTTGAATTGGTCTTTTTCAATTTTTTTTTATTTTTAATCATTTAAAAAATATTTAATTTAAACAAATTTTTTTGACAAAATCTAAACATTTATTGAGATAAAGAAAGACATGTAAAAAGATTATGCATAGATGACTATTCTTAGCCTACCACTACTGATTTTATTTTTTTTTATCTTATAAAGCATAACAAAATTATTTTCTGTTAATTTACAATTTTTCATATCTTGATTTCTTATGAATTCATTATTTCAAGGTAGTTTGTTGCTTGAAGTATATATATAAATGGATTTAGGAACAAACAGTAAATGATTTGTATTATTTGAATAGAGGTACAAAACTAAATTCAATAGATTGATGATCAATCCAAGGGAATTGGCATTCCAATGTACCATATGATTAGATAACCCGGACAAGATGCCTCAATTAAAATTCATGATTCTCTATTGAAACAATTGTCCAGGATTCAACTAATCACAGAACAGAGAGTTAAGCAACCTTAAATTCAAAGTTAATCTTATGAACTAGAATAAACTAAACCAAGCAAATAAGCATTTGCAGTAAATTATACTTTTAAAAAAAATAAATTCGGTCAAGCAATTAATGCATGAGCAATGCACATCCAAACTCAACACTATATATATATATATATATATATATATATATATATATATATATATATATATATATATATATATATATATACACATACCAAACATGTCCAAGAAATTGAATCAAGAACTATCAATTCAAGATCTCCAATTTACTTACAAGAGAACCCAAACCAGGGAATTGATCAACAGATTCAGAAAACCATGGGTGAAGAAAACTTAGAGAGAAAGGAGAAAGTTAGAAAGAGAACCTCCTATATACATAAACTCACTTCTAATTTGTCCTTTTGTGAATGGGCCCAAGTCCCATCTGAATTAAACATCAAAATGATTACATTATATGTCCATCAAAATGATGATTTCAACTTTTGTTGTCCCTCAAATGACTGAATTAAGCTAAGGTATCTACATGAAAGTTGTAGCGCTAGATATCAACTCTAATTTGACACCTGTTTCATTTTTTTTTTCGGCGCAAGACACCGGTTTCATTTAATTTGGACACTTACAAACCCCATTTACAAACAACTTATTGAACATCAGCAGGGGTCAATCTGCTAAGATTAGGATCTTGCAGCAAAAATTACATCCAGATGGAGGTTGTTTCAGGTCTTTAACTTCATGTAAAAGTTGTAGGTTTTTTCTCACCTTTCCAATGAGATCAAGATCGCCTAATTTGCCTAATTTCTTAGCTTGCGTAATTACTTGGACTACCTTTCTTCATCCCCTCGCTAAGTGTAGGTAGCCCCCAGGTAAAACCAACAAAATAAAAAATTTCATAATATAACACTTTAGTACGAATGTAGCAGTTAACCAAGTTTATACAGCTGATCGACATTTGTATGAAGTAGAATACAGTGACGAATTATTCATACATTCTTCAATGAAAGCCAGCACTAGAGAAGAACATAAGCAAGATTGCAATATCAAAACTCATGTCGCATCTGTAAAGGATATCAAAGCCAGTGCTAGTGGTTACATTCTACAGTACATCGAGTTATATTGATGAATTCTGAGTATAACTGCACAACAACAAAAATTGCCCACAAAAATTAAGCTAGAGATATATAGTTTAAAAGGAAAGTAACAAAATCAGCAAGTAATGCAACTATTCTAGACTTCTTTTTTTCTCCTAACTATCATGTATACCCTGAATTTCAGGAGCAGGGAACCTCATTTATTCTTTCAGTTCTCACTGCTTGTCTTGTTTGATGTCTTGATATGCAAGGTCTTGCTGCAAAGTCTAAATGTCTTATAGTTTTTGTCATCAGATATATCAACATTTCCATTAACTGCCATGAAATTCAATGATAGATAGTAACTGCAACTACCTTTGATTAATCAATAGTATATAGAACCCACAGATTCATATGATGCCTATATGGAAATTTCAGAAGTCTAAAGCTCCACATTGTTTGCTCTCGATGCTCTTTCCTCCATGACTTTCATTTTCGTCCTTACACCCAATAGTTCCCCGACTCCTTCCAATTCCCAGTTTAGGCAAACCTCGATTCAATCCATCAAGCAGAACACAGGCTTTACACCATTTCTGTACATGAAAAAGATATTGTATCTCAGTTGTTCTAGTTCAGATGACCCCAAGAGTGAAGTAAATGGGAGAAAAAGACCAAACAGGACCTTCAGGACTAAGAACACCCCATTAGAAATTAAACAATACAGCCCAAAGAAAACAAAAATGATAAGACTGATTTTTAAGGTAAACCGCGCACGATCCTGTTGATTGGAGTCAGAATATCAAAGTTGAAAAATTGAGTTAGCAATATAAATTAACAACTTAATGTCCATAAGACACAAAAGGAGGTCCACATATAAAATTGAGTATAATTTCTTTATGATGCAAAAGAGGGCGTCAGATTACCCATAACCCTACAAACCTGGAATAATGAACTTTTATTTTGGAAGGAATTTTGGGGTGGAAAAATTTGGAAACAATTAAGTAGACAAGTGGATTACAACTACAAAATAATGATCAACTCTTAACCACATTATTGACTGAATCAATCACTTGCATCATTAATTGTTCTGAAATTGGAAAATATTTTTGCTAGGACCTAGGATGTCCTTCTACAAAATTATGCAGGTGCCAAAAAACATGGGATTGGCTATCTAAGACGCATTTGTTCTCAACTAAGATGTAATTAACACTGTCCATCATGTTAAATGACTATAAGGCTACCTTTTTTTTTTTCACTTGACAAATCAGGTTTACGAGGAGGGGAGTTGGTTTATTAGAAGGGCAAAGCCCGCCACAAGCCTAAATGGAGAATTGTTTACGGTGGAGTATTAAAACAAGACTACTTTAACCTATTAATCTTATTCAAAGGAAACCATCAAATTGGATTGAAAGGAACCATTGTTGTATATATAAAACCAAGTTTTCATACACGGCCACGGTTCATATTCAACCAAGGGGGATAGATGTTCAGGAAAAAATACCTGACTAGAAATATAACCACAGCGTTCACACGTTCCCTGCTCTGGCATTTTCGTAGTGGTAGAAATCCTGAAATTCTCTCCGGACTTGATGATGTCAAGAATTGCCCTCGGTCTGCATTTCATAATAAGTCAGTGCAATGCAAGATTATGAATATGAGTCAGGCAGGCACATTGTGAATAGCAAAGAAAAAGCTACTTGGATAGTCAGTAACCTGATTCTTTCCAAATCCTTGATGAACTCGCGAGCAAAACCTCGATATGCATTCGGAGAATAGATGCCTGCCATTGATTGTGTGAACATAACATTACATTTGGCAGGCAGTTTGATGGGTAAACAAAAATTACACCGAGTGCCATGAGAAAAGAAAGATAAACATTACATACATTCAGTGGAAAAGTAGTCTAGCTTCTTGAAATACGCATACGTAATGAAGCGGTCAAGGGTTCGCAATGCAACTAGGAAGAGGAAAATGGGATTTAACGAATGAAATTAATAAAAGAAAAAGGATATATAACGATCTCCTTCTCGTAAGTATACTTGAAAGGCTTGCATCTGGGGATTGGGCCGTCCTCACCGGTAATTATGGAAGTGCATCTACTCAATCTCGCTATATCTCCTCTCAATATGTTCAGCAGAACCGTCTCCGCAATGTCGTCCGCATTGTGACCGGTGACGAGTTTATCCGCTTTCAAGAATGCGGCGCCTCGATCGAGTGCCTGGCGGCGGAAGACGCCGCAGAAGGTGCAATTGTTCTTGAGACCGATGAGTTTCACGATCTCGTCCATCGTCCATCCGTACAAGTCCTTGTAGGATACCACTTTGAGGGGCAATCCGTACTGAATTTGGTTTCTGTGAACGGTTTCCAGAGAGTCGTCGCGGTAGCCGGTGATGCCTTCGTCCACGGATAGGAGGAACAGATGGAGGCCGTAATCGTGGATGCGGTTCAGTTTGGATAGAACGTAGGCGAGCACCGTGGAGTCTTTACCGCCGGAAGCGCCGATGGCGACGCGCTCCCCGCGCGTGAAGAGGCGGTTGGAGACGATGAGTTGATGAATCTCGTGTTCGAAGGCGTCGTAGAAGCAGTCCCTGCATATTTGTTGAAGGGTTTTGGGTCTCTTTAGGGAAGCTCTTCTTTCGTTGCATAAGCAGCACATACGCCCACTTCTCTTCCCTCCTTCCATTCTCTTCTCTGCTCTTCCGCTCTGCAACCTCCCACTACGGCGGAACCGCTAGCCAAACCCTATCTACCAGTAATTGAGAACAATAGTAGTATGATTGACTTGAGGCTGTTAAAAAAAAAAAAAAACAAGAAAACAAAAGTAGCAACAGACTGAAAATTTTTAAAAACACGAGGAGAAAGTCTTATTTTAGTCTCTGACAATAATTGTGAGGCCTATTTTAATCCCTGACAAAAAATAAATTCAAAAATAGTCTCTGATATTTTTAAAACTGGGCCATGTTAGTCCCTCCGTCTGTCTCTTTCCAAATTTGTCACTTAACGTACTGACGTGTCACGTTAAGTGCTGATATGACACGTCTGCTCGCTGTCAAAAGAAGAACATGTGTCTTTTTTTATACAAACCCGGATTGAAACGTTTTAGTCCCTGTCAGTTTTGGGACATATTAATCCCTCTACCCCATTGTTACCAGAACTGTTTCTTTTTTTTCTTCTTCTTCTTCCCTTAACCCTAATTTGTTTGATGTTGCTAAACGTTGAAGATGACGGTCACCAAAAAAGGATACAAGACCTTAAATAAGCCTTAGTTCGTACTCTCCTGCCATTGTTATGTATCTCACCCATGGAAGAGCCTGATACCCACTCTTCTCAATAATCTTCAAATATCTCACCTAAGAAACCAAAACATTTACATGTTGATTACCATCTTCATCAAATCAATCAAAGCTTCAGCAAAATGAACATAGCTTTCAAAAAATGTGGTAAAGTTTAATTTTACCAATATATCATATGGTTGCTGATGTTTTATACAAAATTATGCGTATTAATTTTTTATCCTTTTCTGATGTCAAGTTCTTTTTTCTACATTGTTCAATTCTTTTCCAACAAGATTCATCAACATTTCTTGAAAATTTCTGCATATCAATTGAGCTGTGAAAACAAATTGAACTAAAATAGATTTGTTTAGTTCACTACACCCTCAATCCATTCAAGTAGAGACAAAAGTTCTAGAGTATACACCAATAGGCAAATGGATTGAATGATTTGACGTTGGGTTGTAAAAATCATATTAGGGTTTAGGGAAGAAGAAGAAGAAGAAGAAGAAGAAGAACATGTTCGGGTAACAATGGGGGTAGAGGCACTAATATGTCCCAAAACTGACAGGGACTAAAAAATCCCAATCTGGGTTTGCATAAAAAAAACGACACATATTCTTCTTTTGACAGCGAGCAGAGGATTAACGTGCCATGTCAGCACTTAACGTGAAACGTCAGTACGTTAAGTGATGGATTTGAAAGGAGACGGACGGAGGGACTAACGTAGCCCTGTTTTGAAAATGTCAGAGACTATTTTTGGACTAATTTTTTGTCAGGGACTAAAATGGGTTGCGTAATTATTGTCAGGGACTAAAATGAGACTTTACTCAAAATATTAAAATTAAGAAAGAAATCAATTAAGGACTAAAATAAAAAAATTAGTAAAATTAATAAAGACAAAAATAAAAATTGAATAATTTTATAAGGACCCGTCACAGATAAAATGACATGAGCAACATCTACCATATAGCATCTAACATGACAACCATGTCAAATAAGTTGTCCATGTGTACAATGTTGATGTGGAGCTCGTTAAGCCACGTTAGCACTTGACGGTCCAAGTTAACTAAAATCAAAATTGCGCAAAAAAAAAAAAAACACATGAACTAAACATGAGGGAAAAAATCTGTTCCAACTAGCAACTCGATTGGTAGCTTAGACACACTAGGAGTTAAGGAGAAGGAGTTCGATCCCCCCAAAAAAGAGGAAAAAAGTTATCTGTTAAAAAAACATGACTGCGTTTGAATTGACTTATAAATAGTTTATTTAGACTTTATCTATTGACATAAACAATTGTCAAAGTGTTTGTGAGATTTTATGGAAATAATTTATGGCATGCCCATAAACTGGCTTCAATTTATTTCAAAAAGCTCTCCAAAGTAGTTTATGAAAACACTTTACAGCTTATACAAAAACAGTTTAACCACATTTTCTCTTTAATCATAAAAATAGCTTATCCATGAACGGATTTGCATGCAACAACCATTAGAATCTAAATATATTGGTTGAGGAATATTCATAAACACAGGATGTACCTAATTAGTGAAACAATTCGTAGTAAATTGAATCAAAGCAAATCTTTCCTAAATTTTGGCATTAATAACACACATACATGTTAATGAAAAATCAAGCCAAGGCTGTACGCATTTATGAAAAAGATCGAACAATTTAAGTAATGAATCAACCTATCAATTGTCAATTTATTGAGTATGTCAATGCATTAATAGTGCATTAATTGTGGTTTATGGGAAAATAGAGCAACACGCTACAATTTATTGACTCTTTACTGTTTATGGATTTGTGGGTTGTTCGTTAAGTTTGGCTTAAATTTTCGACTGCTTAGAGATTTAGTATGCACTGTTTTCAATCATTATGGATTACCCCAACAATTTTACAGGATGTGGCTATTCATTTATTGCCTGTTTAATCTGGCTTTGATCTAATTTTTTTGCATTGAATCCCCACCTCTTTTGTGCCATTTGTGTTTTCTTATTATTGGAAGTGTGTTTTGTGTATTAATTTTGTTTTATAATTTTCTTCACTACCTCATGAGTATCTCTAATACCAAATAAGTTTATCTACGGGTCATAATTGATAAATTATGAGCATCAACTTCTTGACCTCCAAAACTATCAAGTATGGAAAACTTGACTACCTGCAGTTGCCGACAACTAATTAAGTAGGTCTCTCAAAAGTTTATGAAATACAACATATGGGGATTACACTGATATACAATTTGGTGTAACAGCTGTAGAGCGATGGTTTCCTATTTTGAAATTTAGCCTTGCAGTTTAACCATATTTTAGGTTGTTTTCCAATCAGAATATACTTGATTGACCAAATCATATTGATTCAATCAGTGTGTTTCCTACATGGCAGTTCATATTCTGTTATTAGACACATATGTGCTCCAAATTTACCTTTCATACTTAGGTGCTTTTAAATCCATTACATTTTAAACAACATAACATTTGAAACACTGTACTAAAAACTAATCCCATGAAAAGTTCTACGCAAACAATAGTATGACTTATATCATCAAACAAAGTACTTCAAATTAAGTGTTATTTAGTATTTTTTTTAATTCAATCACGATGAATTAAGATAACGCTACTAAATAAAAAACCAACGTTGCTAAATTAGCTTCTAAGAACCATTAGTAAATATTTTGTTCAGACCATTTTTAACTGAAAAAAGGGGGTAGTTTTTATCTTTCATTACCTAAACTATAAAATAAAAATGTACACCTGAATAACAATGATAACAATAGAATAGTTAATTTTAGGGTAGTCATGAGTAGCCAATCAACATAAATTATAATTCATATCAAAGTTTATGTTATAAGAATACTTTAATTATAAACCATAATATATGCTCGTGCATCGCACGGATATATGCACTAGTTAGTCATTAAACCCATGTCGACAATAACCAATCTAACAAGAGTCAAGGGAAAGACGATATCATCAAAAAAACCATAAGTGCTACTTTAGAGCAGGCCTATTCCTTTATGTCCACAAACTTCATGCCTCCACCATCAAAATGATCAATAGCAAAATAGTAAGCACCAACAAAAACATTAAATTTAAATTACTTGCATTAGACATGATTCATTATAAAACGTTATAACGTTGTAAACAATCTCACCTAGTGAAACGGGTTTTGATTGTTATTGTCGTCCTTAAGGAATAAAATCAAATTCACATTGAATCGTATTCCCCAAGAATATGTACCTTTTTGTTGATCGAGTAAGATACTGGGGTGCTGTATAACACAATCAATGCAATGGATTGAAAATGGGAAGAGTAGTATACATAAACTTGAAAGTGAAGGGCTAACATGTGGGCACAACAGTTACAGACAAGCTAATCAAAGCTACCACAAAGTAAGTAAGAAAAGAAAAAGAAAAATCCGAGAGAGAGAGACTAATTCTTTGGAATGTTCTTGCCAACAATCTTGGCTGGCGTTATGCGCAGAAGATTCCCGGGCTTGCCAGGAAGAGCACCTTTGATCATTACCACATTGAGATCTTTATCAATTTTGACAATCTTAAGCTTTCTTGTCTTCCTCTTGGTTCCACCCATCCTGCCAGGCATCTTCTTTCCCTTGTATACACGGCCAGGAGTAGTTCCCGCACCAATTGATCCCAGTTGCCTATGACTCTTGGAACCATGGCTCATTGGACCCCTTCTGAAATTATGTCGCTTGATACCACCTGTGAAAATAAAAGTTAGTATTAATCATCAACAGACCCATTGTTGAAGGCTATTACTAACTAAACTCACACACATTAGCAGCTGCATGGCATTCAAACCTAAAATCATGTGAGCAGGGAATTAAAGCGATTGAAGTTTAATCTGGAAAAGATCAAATTTTAGACTATTGGGACCCACAGTGACCATGTTTTGCAGTAATCGTCGAAAGAAAAGAGATGTGAATGAACAGTCATGGATGGATGCATAAATAAATCATCAAGATCAGTCATTCAGAAAGAATTTTGTCCTACAGCACCCTGCCCTCCCATTATTAAATGATCACTCACAATTTTCCAAATGAATAAATTGCTAAGATATTGAATCAGGTAACTGTGATTTGATTGAATTTTCATTTATGGCCAAACTAACTATCTGCCAAGAATTTTGCCCGACATACACAAACGGGCAATAACATAATTTTGAACAAAGGGTTTGATATCAAATTATACTGTCAAGCACAATGAAGAGAGGTTTTCAAAAAATCCTCTTTCAACCACAATGCTCTAGCGATATTCATCAAAGACAGTGAAGTAGACAAGACAATTTGCAGCATCGTAAGACAAGAGCTAAAGTTAGTTAATTTGTGATTTAATTCAGAGTCAGAAGCAAAAGTATAATAATAAGAATATTTTAATAAACTAAGAAAATATAAAAATAACTGATTTAAATAATAATTCAAATAAAATAATGGTGTTTCCCTTCAATTAATGGAACTGGAAACATAGGTCTATCAAGTGATGATAGACACCATATTATAATCATTCTCCGCAATATTTTGAGCAGAAGATAGATATTGTGTTGCGTTGTGTTGTGCACATAGAAGAGGAAGCAAATGAAAAAGTAAGCAATGCAAGTAGAAGCATAGATAGATAGATAGATAGATAGATAGAAGTTGCAATTGCAGAGAGAGAGAGAGAGAGAGAGAGAGAATTTAACCTTGGAAACCCTTGCCAATGGTGGTGCCGGAGACATCAACAAGATCACCCTCCTTGAAAATTTCATCAAAGACAAGGCGCTGGTTAGGGTCGAAGCCATCGACGGTTTGAAGACGGAACTCCTGAAGATGGCGCATGGGAATGGCACCCACCTTTTCAAGATGACCCATTTCGGGTTTGGTCAATTTGCGGTCTCTGACCCTTTGGTAACCGACTTGTACGGCGCTGTACCCATCGGTGGCCTCCGTTTTGATCTGAGTGACGATGTTCCCTTCTTTGAAACCCACAACGGTGACGGGAACGACCTCTCCGTCCGGTTCGAAATAGCTCATCATTCCCAACTTGGTTCCCATTACTCCAATTCCTGCCTCCAGGCTCATCACCACCATGCCTCCTTTCCCTCTTTTTCTACTTCCATCTTGCAATTTCAGAAATTGAAACGGTTTCTTCGAAATTGAAATTGAACTTGAAAATGATGAATAAGAACGGGGTATCGAGATTGAGAAAGGCGAGGAAATGGATGAGATAGACATGACTCACTACACTCTATACAGTTAGACTCAGAGAGAAGGAAAATGGACACAGCCTCAGGCCTCAGCCATATACAACACAACAAACTTATCTTCTTCTGCTACGGATAACGGATTTGGTAGAATTTACCTTACTGATCGACCAGGCCCGACTTCACTTCATGTTTGGGTCTTTTGTCTCTACATTAAGATTGCCCAACTCGTTTTAAACTATTTTGGCCCATGATTTTAACACCTCCCTCACTTAATTTTCTCACCTCCCCTCTCTCAAAAATCCCCATTTTATCCCTATTTTTACTATCTTTTTCTTCCTCAACTCTCTCTCTCTCAATCTTCACCTCCCACTCCTCTCACCTCTCTCTCTCTCTCTCTCTCTCTCTCTCTATTAACATGATTCAGACATTTGTACCCAAAAAAAATAAAAATATTCAGACATAGCTATCAATGAGTGACTTCCTCGTCTCATCCACAATGGCACTAGGCTGAGCTTCCCTACCATGGAAGCAGTTTAAAATGTATTCCGGTAATTGAATTACCGGAACATATCATAATTTTAAAAAAATATGCTTCCGGTAATTCAATTACCGGAAGCATATTTATGTTTCGGTAATTGAATTACCGAAATACATTTTAAATAGCTTCCGGTAATTGAATTACCGGAAGAAGAAGAAGATGAAGAAGACATGGAAGAGAGAAAAAAAATTAAATTTTAGGGGTATTTTTGGGATTTCAATGGGATGGGAGTGCTGGCAACAACGTGATGGGGTGCTGGAAGCAACAACCTCACAATTTTGTCCTTCAAATGCTCTGGTTGGGTTGAGAAAAGTAGGTATTTATAAATTACTCGTCTCGATTCCCAAACAATGCAAAACTTTTTGGTGTACGAAAACAAAACTTTTTGGTATTTACCAACCTATTTTTCAATACGGACCTATCTATCTATCCTGCTTTTTTTTTTATAATTTAGTGACTGATTAACTCATTCTGCCCACACTAAATGTAGCCTGCTTTTATGATAACATGATTGGCTTCTTCGTTGTCAGTCTCAACCTTTCCCCACAACAGCTTATTTTCACGACTTCAATTAGACTCGAGTAGTTGGGTATGTACTGAAGTGTATGTATTTGTATGTTAGACCAGCTCGAAACTGTGTTTCATTGGCTATTCTCTAGGAGTTTCGAAAGTAAACATGACGGAATTGGCAACAGTTCTCAAAACATTCGTTCACAGAGCATGAAGTTGCTTGATAGACATGAAATAAGCGTGCGACGTAAGAAAAAGAACAAAGCCGTAAAAATTGTGGTGAAGTACATAAGCCATTGACAAAAAAGTACCACAAATTAGAAGAGGGGAGGGGGGGGGGGGGGGAATGTATGCTGCGCTCCAACTCATTGGTACAGTAAAAAAATTGGTGTGATTCTGTAATATTATCATCATGGCAAAAGATCGCCGAAACTAACGCTTCTCTATTCCTTATCTCAGCTGTGAGATCAAGCCTTGCCCTAAAAGCTACAAGGTCAAATGAATTACAATTATTTCATCACTATCATGATGCTTGAAAGAAAAATGTGTCGCATAATTATTTGCTTCTGCAACCTTTTGGTTCCCAGCAAACAGAAAAGCTTATCGATGGCTGGCTGCTAACGTGACAAGGCTAAACTATATTGCACATCAAATCAATGCTTCGGCAATCGCGTATTCCCTAGAAACAAATACCAACAGCTTCCATGAACCATTCATCCTTGGATATCTGAAGTGTCATTTATCTCCTGTAAATCAGCAGAAGGTTATTGTATGAAAATTACCAAATGTAAAAAACGGGGAAAAGGTTTGATCGATCAAGAGGAAGTTCATGTGACTAGCAATAGCTGAAATATTCATAAATGCTGGAAAATTAAAGGCTTTCAATGATGCTATTAGTTAAAGAATGTTGGAAAATCATTCATGAACTTCCTCTTATGGAAACCTACTTAGCTCTCAGACGCATCATCAACTTATTTAATATTGTTAATGGTTCAGTAGTTCTTGTGTTAACAAGACACTGAATCAATTGTGCTAATGTTCCAGCAATGTAATTGAACGTATGTTCTCTGATGTATTCCATTGACAAGAGTATATGCAGAGAAAAAACCACTACTATCTGAGGAGTATATTGAGAGGAATTGGCTGCCCATTAAAAAGTATTGTCTATAAAGGAAATGAATTAACTGAGGCTTTTCTTAGAATTTGTGCTTTAGACCTAACTCAACTCCAAAAACTAGCTCAAAAGTTGAGGATTGTCTAAATCTTATAAAAACTACTTTGATCATATCTCTAGTCGATGTGGGATCTCAACACTCCCTCACACCCAGAACTGAATATTTGAAGCGTGGACAAACAAAAACGGGTGGAATAACTAGCCCAATAACAGATTTATGATAGGCTTTGATACCATCTTAGAATTTGGGCTTTAAACCTAACTCAAACCCAAAAACTAGCTCAGAAGACAAGTATTGTCCAAGACTTAAAGGACTACCTAGGTCATATCTCTTGGTCAATGTGAGATCTCAACAGCTTTCAATGCCACATGTACATCAAGTGCTTTCCTCCACTGCTAGAAGCTTTAAAGTGAGTGTTGAGGATGCTTTTGTTGCCGATTAAAATAAAGCCGGTTCAAGATTCACATGCTAAGGCAGTTTGGCAATGACAAAAACAGGTTGCTTGGAGGAATTTGTGCATCAATTCGAAATGTAATTGGCCCAATTAAAGAAAGGAGTTGGCTTTGGGATTTTTTATGACTGGCTTGAATGATGTGATCAGAAGGAAGGTGAGAACTCAAGACCCTCAAACTGAGAATGAAAGTTATGGACAAAGCATGGGGAATTAGAAGGGCCCCTACCTCTGGCATAGTGCAATGCACAGTTAGGGACAGTTTCAGAACAGTTCAAAAAGTCAAGTTTTGGGCATGAGAGCATGGGGTTTGGCTGATCAGGAGTTTTGGGGATAACTCAGGCAGGTTCAGGAGTGACCCAAACACAGAATCCATGACCCAGCCCATAATCAAATCTTAAATATGGCAGAAATCCACTACCCATGGTACAAGCTCTGCCGCTAGCAATACACCACATTCACAGTTTAGGAATAGGGGGCCACAGCATATACCTTACAAAGCGTTTGTTAAGGGGGGAGAAGAGGGAAGATGTTTTCAATGTGACCAACAATTTGGGCCGCTCCATAGGTCTCCCCAAGAGGGTGTTAATTTTGGGAGAAACGATGATGGGTGAGAAGAAGCAGAATTTGATGGGAATCAAGTTCAAATAATGATCAAGGGCCTGCTTCCGCATTTCAACCTTGAGGATAGGTTACTTCTGTACTTAGAAGCATTGGCAGAAAAATGAATAAAAAAATAAAAGTCAGGCTTGATCTAACAGTGCTACATAGGCGGTTATTATGTACGAGGCAGTTATGTTTTTTACGTGGCAGTTACTGTTTGGTATTATTAGGGTATATGTTGCATAGAAGTTATCAGATTACATATTGTTTTTTCTGTCAGGTCAGTGAAAGGAAGAGACTCCTTGTTAGAGGGAAACCTTGTGTTCGTTGGTGTTGTATTCAAATCTGGCCTATAAACCAGATTCTATCAGTAATGAATTCAGAATTCTGTGTTTTACTCTTGAATCCAACAGAAAGGGGGCGAAAAATTTGTTGAGGTAGAAATATTGAGATTTTGATTCCTGATTGGAAAGTCATTGGAATTCTACATGAGATATCTCAACTAAGGATTATGCTTTCCCAATCTTCAGTTTCTTGTGATTCTTCCAGTTGACTCTGGTAGGTCTGGTTAGATGGAAATGGTAAGGCGAGCATCCGTCCACACCCCAACCCAACTCCTACAACACCCCACCCCCCACTCCCCAAAAAAAAGGGATGATGGACACATTTTGAATGCTGCATACTCCACCTGCAGTCTGGATATATAACTTAAAGGGCCTCCACCCTGTGATGCCAGTGACATAAATACCCATGTTTTGATCATGAAACCTGATACAAACCAGTAAATGATAAACAGAAACAGCAAAGGTAAGATGAACAAGTGAGTATATTATTGATGGAAAAGAGAAAATAGTAGCAGGAAATGCAAGCCTGACTACCCAAGAGCAATGCTCATTACACAGAGAAGATATTCTCTGGCCCTAACAGAAAGTTATTCTTTCCATACCCCACTCTCTCTCACGCTCTCAGCTATATAGCTAACAAGAGCCTTTCAGGTGATGACTCTAACAAACACCTACTCTCTCTCTGCCACATCAGCAGAAACTTTCTTTGCTCTCCTAGTGTAAACTCTCCACACTCTGGGTTTCCCCAAATTACCCTTACTAACCTCCTTGTTTCCAGCCACGTCCCTATCAATACCTGCTCCTTGAATTTCAGCCTTGCCCTCAAGGCTGAGGTGAGGAAATTGGTTAGTCACAGTAGCTTCATCCTCCCAAGTAGCTTCTTCCATTGGTTTATCCTTCCACTGGACCAAAAACTGCTTCACTAAGTCAGCTCCCTGGAGAACCTGCCGCGTAGACAGCACTGCAACAGCCTCCCATGCTGTCGCCACATTGGCATCCAAACTGTCCGGCAAATGGGGCTGAACCACAGCTGCGCCTATGGCCTTCTTGAGCAGTGACACATGGAAAACGGGATGAATTCGTGACGTAGAAGGCAAAAGCAACTTATAAGCCACCTCTCCTACCCGTTCAACCACCTTAAAAGGACCATAGAACCGCGGAGAAAGCTTGGGACAGATTCTGGCCTCTACGGAATGCTGCACATGAGGACGCAGTTTCAGGTAAACCATGTCTCCAATAGTAAACTGTCGCTCTTGTCTATGCTTATCCGCTTGAGTCTTCATTCGGTCACGAGCACGCACCAAGTGGCGCTTCAATTGTCTCAAACACTCATCTCTATCCATGAGGTCCTGCTGGACAGCCTCCACTTTGGTTTCCCCAGGCAAAAATCGTGTCAAAATAGGAGGAGGTCGCCCATAAACCACCTCAAACGGAGTTGTGCCGGTGGATTCATGGAAAGTGGTGTTATACCAATATTCCGCCCAAGGCATCCATAACACCCAAGTCTTGGGTTGGTCAGCAATGAAACAACGCAGGAAAGTCTCCAAACAACGATTGATTACCTCGATTTGTCCATCCGTTTGTGGATGGTACGCCGTGCTCATGCGCAAGTGCGTCCCTTGTAGTTTAAATAGCTCCCGCCAAAAATTACTAACAAAGATGGGATCCCGATCACTCACAATAGATGCCGGTATGCCATGGAGTTTCACAATTTCCTTACTAAAAATTTCAGCTAGCAAACGAGCTGAATAGGGTCGCTTCAACGGAATAAATGACTGTACTTGGACAACCGGTCGACCACGACACATATGGCTTCAAAACCCTTTGATTTTGGTAATCCAGTGATGAAATCCATTGAAAGATCCTCCCATATTTGGCATGGAATGGGCAGAGGTTGCAAAAGTCCACTAGGGGCTGCTGCTGCATATTTATTACGTTGACACACATCGCACTCTTGCACAAATTGCTGCACTTGCTTCTTCATGCCAACCCAATATAGATTTGCTGCCATACGGCGATAAGTCCGATAAAATCCGGAGTGACCTCCCTGTGGTGAGCTATGGAATTCCTTGAGAAACACCGGAATAAACGCCGAAGTGGAAGGCAATACCAACCGGTCCTCATATAACAACACGTCCTTCCGATATGTGAAACCCACCCGTTTACACTCTCCTCGTTTAATTTCGGCCACCACAGTAGCAAGAAAAACGTCCTGCTCAATCTCAGCCCTTAACTCTGCATAATTCAGCCATTCCGGACGAAAAACCAATGAACGTAATTGTGCCTCTGCCTCCTGTGCGATCTTGTCACGATCTCTGAGAATTGTGGGCAAGTCTTTCTTGTCGTGCATTCTAGACAAAGCATCTGCTCCCCTATTCTCCAATCCCGGCTTATAAACAATCTCAAACTGATACCCCAACAATTTGGCTGCCCAGTTTTGTTGATCCATGGGGTAACACGCTGTAATAACAATTGTCGGAGGCTTTTTTGATCTGTGCATACCTTAAATTTTCTCCCCAAAAGATAAGGACGCCAATGCTGAATGGAAAGCGCGACTGCCATCAACTCCTTCTCATAGGCAGATTTGGCTAAATTGCGTTCCCCCAATGCTTTACTAAAATAGGCAATAGGATGCCCTTGCTGTAGTAAAATAGCTCCTATCCCGTTCCCTGAAGCATCACTTTCAATGACAAATTCCTTGTCAAAATCTGGTAGAGCTAACACCGGAGCCGTAGTAACTCGTTCCTTCAAAGTATCAAATGCTTCTTGCTCTTTCACCCCCCATTTGAAACCCTCCTTCTTAGTCAACTCCGTGAGAGGTTTAGCGATCTTGCCATAATTCCGAATGAACTTACGATAATACCCCGTGAGTCCAAGAAAACCCCGTACACCTTTGACGTTCTTAGGACACGGCCACTGAGTCACACAAACAACCTTGGAAGGGTCCATTGCCACTCCCTCGTTTGAGATAATGTGGCCCAAATAATCAATACAAAGCTGTCCAAAAGCACACTTCTTTTTATTTGCCACCAATTTATTTTCCTCCAACACCCTGAGGACGGAGCCTACATGTGTCATGTGATCCTTCCAGGTGGGGCTATACACCAAAATGTCATCGAAAAATACTAACACGTATTTACGCAACATAGGCTTAAAAACTCCATTCATTAAAGCTTGGAAAGTGGAGGGCGCATTCATCATGCCGAATGGCATTACTAAGAACTCATAGTGACCCTCATGAGTCCTAAATGCGGTCTTATGGATATCGTCCTCTTTCATCCTCACCTGATGGTACCCGGATTTGAGATCAATCTTAGAAAAATACTTTGCCCCATGCAACTCATCCAACAACTCTTCAATGACCGGAATAGGAAATTTATCTGAATCATACCTTATTCAATGCTCGATAATCCACGCACATCCTCCAAGACCCATCTTTCTTCTTGACAAGAATCACGAGACTAGAAAAAGCACTTTGGCTGGGCCGGACTATTCCGGACAGCAGCATCTCCTTCACCTGTTTTTCAATTTCCGCCTTGTGATGGTGAGGATAACGATACGGTCGCACATTCACCGCTCCTGCTCCCTCTACCAAATGTATGGCATGTTCTTGTTGTCTCCTTGGAGGCAGCCCTTGAGGATCCCTAAAAACAACATCAAAGCTGCCCAGCAACTCATTCAATTCCCCTCTCTGTTTGCTCTCTAGCTTCTGCACAGCCACATTTTGTTCACCAAAAAGAGTGAGGTCTGACATCACTTGCATCCTCCGGAGATGTGCTCCTCCAAATTCAGCATTCCCCACATAGCCCTGAAGAGAAAGTAACTCTTCTGGGTCCCTCTTCACTCCATGTACTTCGACCCATTCACCCTTGTACTCAAAACGCATCAGCTTTTGTTTCCAATCAACCCACATTCCACCAATAGATGTTAGCCAAGCCATACCTAACACGAGATCAACCTCATCCAAATCGAACAACATAACATCTACAACCTGTGGCATCCCCTGAATTTCCACAACCAAGCCTCTGCACTCTCCAAGTGACTTAGTCTTGTAACCATCACCCAAAGTAATGTGCCTGGGAGGTGTTTCAGTTGTTCTAAGACCCATGGCTCTGGCCAAAGTGTAAGACATAAAATTGTGAGTAGCCCCACTGTCCACCAACATCTTCACAGGGACTTCAGCAATGGTCCCTAACACTTTCAAGGTGCTGAATCTATTCTTCGGGTTAGAAATCAGCCCATTCAAACCCATCACACTTAGTTCAACCTCCTCTTCTGCCTCTTCTTCACTTTCCACCTCAAGGGCCTTAAACCCTTCATCATTATCTTCTTCCTCTTCCACAACCATCACCCTAAGTTGTTTCTCTGGGCACAAGTGTCGCGGATGGTAAGGACCTCCGCATTTAAAGCATAAGCCCTTTTGACGCCGGTCAGCTATTTCTTGAGGAGATAACTGCTTCACTCCTCTGTCTCGCTGCCCCTACCCCTTCTTGTCATGGGTATTAGTTGTTCTCGCCTGGCTCCCTGTACGCTCAACAGATTCTTTGTTACTACGCACATGTACCCAATCGCCACTACCATTTCTGGTATTCTGTGACCCACCTTGGCGCGCCGTTCCTGTGAAACGAGAGCCACCATGCCGGCGATCCTTCCAATCCTTCTTCCTCTCCTCAAACTCGCGCTCTACCGCCCTGGACAGATTCATCAGTTTCGCCCTGGATATTGGACCGAGAGCGATGAGACTCCTCACTCTCCCCCGTATCCCGTCTCTGAGACCGTGAACGAAATAGCCCATATACAGTTGTTCTGGTAAACGTGGAACCTGAGCAATGAGACGCTCAAATTCCTCAATATAGTCCTCAATGCCTCCTCCCTGATGCAGCGAAGCAAGTTGTTCAAAGACATTGCCGTCACTAACTCCGTCGTAGCGCTCCAACAGTGCATCTTTCAGTTTCTCCCAGTTGAGGGCTTCGTCTTCCTCCATCAACGCCTTGAAGAAGTGAATGGTTGACCCTTCCATACAAAGTTGTGCGAGGCTTACCTTAATTTCTGGGTTGGTGTCTGTACTGCGAAGTAAACTTACGCCTAGCGATCCATCCAGCAGGTCCTCTCCGATGAACATGGGTAATTCCACCTTCTTCACGGACAACCGAAACTCTTCCAAATACCACCATGAAGTTTCGCTGGCCGGGTCCTCCATGGTTCATCGACCTTTGTCCTTGGGTGTCTTTTCGCCGTTCTCTTCATCGCTCTTCCCCTTGCTCTGCGTGATCAGAGAGACCAGCTTGTCGTGGTTCTCCGCGGCCTTCGTTTGGATGTCCAGAATCGACACCTCCAAGTTCGCAATCTTGCTCTCCATCGCTGCTACCTTGGCCTCCATTTTCTTTGGTGGCATTCGCACTGCACTCCTCTCCTGGTTCCGGTCTTCGTGATCTTCTCCAACACCGATCCGGCAGGTCGGACCAATTTGATACAAACCAGTAAATGATAAACAGAAACAGCAAAGGTAAGATGAACAAGTGAGTATATTATTGATGGAAAAGAGGAAATAGTAGCAGGAAATGCAAGCCTGACTACCCAAGAGCAATGCTCATTACACAGAGAAGATATTCTCTGGCCCTAACAGAAAGTTATTCTTTCCATACCCCACTCTCTCTCACGCTCTCAGCTATATAGCTAACAAGAGCCTTTCAGGTGATGACTCTAACAAACACCTACTCTCTCTCTGCCACATCAGCAGAAACTTTCTTTGCTCTCCTAGTGTAAACTCTCCACACTCTGGGTTTCCCCAAATTACCCTTACTAACCTCCTTGTTTCCAGCCACGTCCCTATCAAAACCAAAGATATCTGTTATACCATTTCAAACAAAACAAGTGTTTCCAACACATCCCACCTAGGAACCACCGACCATTAAAAAAACAAGGGTATAAAAACCATGGAAAGGAGAGCCTCGTAATAAAGAAACTCAAGCTCATATTGAAATTAGTATTGTACCTTATTCTCAATTACCACCCCATCTGGAATTTCCAGTTTCAAGCCAGGTTTTGCAGCAATAGTCACTTGCCCCTGATAGTGTGTAGAAGTTAGGTAATGCAAGAAAATCAGAACACATCAGTCTTCCAAACAGTAGTTCAGACAATCTCACCCAACACAATTATGCATATTTATTAGCCAACCAGGTAAATTTAGCATCATGAACTAGTTAAATTACTGGAATTTCATTGAATTCGAATGCTTACAATAAGCTATAATAAGATTTCTACTCACGGTTGAGCTAATGTCAATCTATTCCACATGCAAAGCAGAAAACTTACCAACTTTTGAACAAGCATAGAAGTTGAAGAAAATTTGTCAAAGAAAAAGAATAATTCTAAACTTTTTTAGAGTCTTCATAAGATACTATCTGTAGATATACAGAGATTTATCACTTTACATTTGAAAAAAAAAAATTATCACATTTCTGGATAATCCAGAGACATTCCTTTCTCCGATAATCTAGGATAATATGAGTGTTAAGAGATATAAAACCAAGCTTGGCCTTCACCTAATAGCTTATGGTCCTTCACATGACAACAAGGCCTCTACAACATAAAGATCAGGAGTCTGATAAGATAATAGTCAAGTACTGTATTAGACTATTAGTATAATTGTTTTGATATTAGTAAAATTTTCATAACCCTAGATCTGCCACTGAAGGTAAAAAAAAAAAATTCCATGATCTCAATTCTTAAGAGGAGAGAAGAGCTCAGTTTATTCTTCAAACCTTTATGATACTATATGTGGAATGGATCGTGCAACTATTATTTTTGTCAAGACCATGCTTGGACCCACTTAGGTCTTCAAATCGGTTTTGGTATTGCTTTGCAGTTTGGAGTCCTTTGACATATCAAACAATACATTTTTAATGATTTTAGATTATTTTCCCAATCTTTAGTAGTGCTGAAATTTTGCCACAAACATACCAAAATGAAAATCTAATAGCAAACAAACACTCCTTTACCTTATGCCAAGTTCCTCTGACACGTTATATACATCTCACTAGCAGGTGAAAAAAGAGGGGGGGAGAGAGGGAGATAACGCATGGTAATATGTTACCACCATATCTTTTCTTTTCACAAGTGCAGATGTAAAAAATAATAAAAATAAAAATCAAACTGGGGTAAGAAAGCTTTACCTTGATATTCAGAAAAGGACAAACGGAAGACTACATGCAGTTCTCAGAAATATCAAATACTGATGTAGTCTGGGCACTAAGATACTATAGATAATTAAAGGGAATACAGAGCAACTATTCAACATGCCACATGACTAACAGAAAAAGAAACATCTATCATACCTTTAAAGTAATATCAGCTCCAAACCACACATCACCTCTCACCATCAAACTATCCAACCCGACGATACTTGGAATGGATCTGAACCGACTTTGGAAGTCACCAATCTGAGAATGAAACATATAAACAATTCATAAGAAAGGGAATAACAGGGCAAGGCTAAGACAGGAAATCAAGAAATTTTCACCTTTTCAAATTCAGGTCCCAAGTCTATCTCAGGATTTAAAGGGTTAGTTCTAGCAGGATTGCGAGTTAAAACACCTTCTCTGCATGTGTACAGATCTGACTGCAAGGATACATAATTGTGTTGGGGGAAGTCAATCGTGTACATCAAAGTATGTTTTACAGCAACAGAATTTACATATACATTAGGTCTGTCACCTGTAGAATTAATAAATCTGATGTTGCATCCAGGGGAAGAAAACGAGATTCGGGTATGGAGACACCAATCACATTATCAAAGAACTGGAATACAAACACAGGAGATAATACATAAAAAACTGCAATCAGTACCTAGCCAAAATAAGCTTCAGTAATACCAGTCAATAGTTTCTTTTCTCTTTTTTTTTTTTTCCACTAGGAAACAAAGGCCATTGTGAATTATGACATGGCTCAATATTTATTTTAGTTAAGCTTGCAAAAAACACCAGATGTTGAGTGTTTATAGCACTGGTGGTGCTAAATTTTTTACAAGTCATAAAAGGTCTCGGGTAGGGTGGGGAAATGACTTAATTTTCCCACCAAAGGCAAATCTTCTTTATTGAGTGGCTGAGATTTTTGAAGGGCTACCCTTTACACCCACTATTGAACATGTCTAGCCTAATTATTAGAAGGTCCCTGAATAAAACTAAAATTACTGTTACTTATTTGCTGTTTTTTAGACATTGACCCCTTTTGTTTTCCAACATTTTACTATCTCTTGGTTTTTGTTGTGATATATTTCTGTTAATTCGTCCAACACGTTTTATTTGCTGTGAGTCATTATTTTTATTTAATTTTTTTATTAAAAAAAAAATCTGGGAACCTGGGTTCATCTTCTTCCCATTCACCAACCAGACAAGTTCTATGGTGCACAAGTGAGGTGGGTGACACCACCGTGCACAAGTTTGCTGAACCGTTGGATACAACATATAATATTACACAGCTGCTATTGTTTCTTCCTTTGTATAATGAACCGGTCAAGTCCAAAAAATAAGGTTTTGCAAATCTGTCCCTTTGAAAGAAAGGTGTATGGTGTGTCCCTTTGCAAATATGAGGACGTTGGAGGTGGCGATGGCCATGTTGTTGCTGACCATTGTTAATGGTTTCCCCAAATTGTTATAACCCTAGATTTATGAATATAATGATCTGTTTAATGATATGTATGAATTTAATGCTTTGTGCATAATGCTATGTTGTTGATTTATTTTGAACTTCATGGAAAGGGGAAGGTAGAGGAGAGGAAGCTTTGAACGCAGGGGAAGCAGTTTTGAGGCGACGGTAGAGAAATATTTTTGTCGCAGATGACAGGGAAGCTTTGATCACAGAGGATTATGGTTCTATGGTTGCGTTCAAAACGGGCCGTAGCAGTGGCGTAAAAGGGATACACGACGTTGGCCAAGTAGGACGAGATACAGGCGATGGCGACGGCGAATCCCCACATCCTTCCCTTATTTGGGCAAGCGGATAGCTCCAACCACGGTGGGATGTCGATTGAGTTGAGTGGTGTTATTGGTCTACTGGATGGTGGACTCGGGTAGGGGTTTAGGGTTGATGGACTCGGGTAGACGGGCAGTTGCTAAGGCACTTTTTTTTAATTTTTTTTTTTATATCTAGATATATAGAACTAACCAACCAAAAAAAATATCTAGATATATAGAACCGTAAATATCAAAAATATGATATTTACGGTTCACTCTTAATTTTTTTTCATTTTTTTGTTTTCTTTTTTATTTTCTATTTTTTATTTTTCATTTTTTTCTATATCTACATATATAGAACCATAAATATCAAAAATATGAAATTTACGGTTCTCTCTTAATTTTTTTCTTCTTTCTTTTTGTTTTCTTTTTTGTTTTCTATTTTTTATTTTTGCATTTTTTTTCTATATCTACATATCTCTTAATTTTTATTTTTTTTTCTATTTTTTTTTTCATTTTTTTCTATATCTACATATATAGAACCGTAAATATCAAACTGTTCTCTCTTAATTTTTTTATATTTTGGGTACATGGATGTATTGTACTTGTAAGCGGTCCATTTTTGGGATGAAAAAATGAAGTTAGGTTTCTAAAAAATGAAGCAAAGGCAAAGTATTAGATTAATTATTGAGGAAAAGGCAACACTCAACAGGAAAAAAAAACTATTCTCAGTCTAGACAACGAGTATAAATTAAGTTAATAAAGAATTGATGTTACCAAAAAAAAAAAAAATTGACTTTTTTTATAAGCCATATGCGTATTTAACCTATATGAAACTTTTTTCAATAAACAAATGATGATATATTTCCGGTCAATGGACATTTCCGGTTGTTACAAATTTTTTTTTTTTTTACATTGAATCGTAAATACTGGGTGGACATATTTCTAGTTCTTTGAGATAGTTTATCTTGATTTTGCAAATAAGGAAAATATGAACAACCAGCTTTGCAATTATGTAACACTGCAGCAACAGGTAATAAGCAGTCCATAAATTGGAAGCAACCGGTCAAGTTTCCTTGTGCATGATGGTGTTACCCACCATGCTTGTTCATCCTAGAACGAGCCTCACCAACCATCTTCTCCCCTTCACTTTCATGTTTCCAGATCAGCAAAGGGCTGGAATTAACATCCCTCAAACACACGAAAGAATACACAAATACACACCGTAGTCCAACAATCGTGAGCAACAACAGGGGACCAACATCCAAACCATGAGCCACTGTCACACATTTCCTCCAAAAACTACAGACACAACACCCCCAAACCTCACACCTCCATATTTTTCCCATCTCAGTTCTAGCACCAAACTCGATGCCAAGCAAAAGCAGCAACCAAAATATAAAGAGAAGGAAAAGTGTTAAAATCACAAACCACCTTTTGTTACACTCAAAATCTCACCCACTCAGTTATTTGAAGGAAGGATAATATGGCCAACAATGGCGATTTCAGAGAAACACAGGCCGTGTTAGGATATAAGTAAGGGGTGGTTAGTAATAGTTAGTAGTGAGTGGGTTAGTTAGAGAGTTAGTGAGAGGGTATCTTTGTATAAATAGGGGTTAGAGACTTAGAGGGTTTATTCATTCACATTGTAATACATTTGGTAACTTGGGCTATTGCTCAATGTTGTGAAAGGGGAAACCCTTTGGAGGAGAGTTTTCTCTCCTATTCTCTTCTTCTCTCTCTTTCTTTCTCAATTCTTCTTCTCTTTTCTCTTATAATTTTCTATATCCAGTTTCTAGGTTCCTAACAATTGGTCTGCAATTCGAAGAAATCGCAATGGGTGTTCATCTTCGAAGATCTGCCGCGGATGGAGGAGGAAGATAGAGGTGCAACACGGGTTATGTGTGAATTAGGTCAGGCTCTTAACCAAATGGGCCAAGCCCAATCTCCTTGGTTGAGTCCGAGTTATGGGTCGCCCCTGGATCTGTTACATTGGTCGGGGAGAAAAATGTTGAATATTGAAGAATTGGCCCAATTTGCTAAGGAGTGGGAGAAGCCTCAGAAGGACTTGGGCCAAATTGATGAAAGAAATTGGGGTGAACGTGAAGAGGCATGCCACACTCTCTGTGGGAAATTTTGGATCGAGATTATTCACCAGTTTTCCTACCAAGCTGTGTTGTTTCCTATGGTGTTTGGGAAAGATTGCTCTTCAATAGAAACACCTCTGGGTTGGCAAAGGCTGCCGAGAGCAAAACAATGGAATCTGCAATTGGCTGAAGCTGAAGTGGGATCATCAAGCTCCAAACAGTGGGATCCAGGAGGAGAGAATTTTGTTTCAGCAGTATTTCTTGTATTTTCTATTTCCAACCTTGAAGACAAGGTTGTTTTGGGGTGGGGTGTAATGTTAGGATATAAGTAAGGGGTGGTTAGTTAATAATAGTTAGTAGTGAGTGGGTTAGTTAGAGAGTTAGTGAGAGGGTATCTTTGTATAAATAGGGGTTAGAGACTTAGAGGGTTTATTCATTCGCATTGTAATACATTTGGTAACTTGGGCTATTGCTCAATGTTGTGAAAGGGGAAACCCTTTGGAGGAGAGTTCTCTCTCTTTCTTTCTCAATTCTTCTTCTCTTTTCTCTTATAATTTTCTATATCCAGTTTCTAGGTTCCTAACAGGCCGACATTTTTTAGTTTGAAAATAGAACACCATTTTTTAACGAAGATAATTTTTGAACAAAGATAAAGAGAAAAGCCTCTCTTCACGTGGCATAATAGGAACAGTGCAGTGGGTAAATGAGGTATACAACACTGGTATGCGGTATAATTTATAAATATTGACAAATTTTGAGGAAATTAAAGAGTAGAGAAAACCGGTGGAATGGGCTATAACAGGTTAACACTATATTTTCCTTCAGTGGGAAAATTAAGCAATTTCCCCACCCTAAAAGACACCGTCATAAAAATCCTATTAACAAGAAATTGAACCTGCATCTTTAAAGTATATATGATATATGATATGAACATGCTGTCCAATAATGATATTGTGGACCAGGGTCCAAAACCTATAGCAAGGTGTAACACAAATCAATTAGTCCGTGTAGCTAATATACTAACAGCCTATGTAGTTCATACCTTTGTTTAAGATTTCTTATCCTCCAAACTTTTGTACCTGTATTTCTTCTCTCTAATAAATTTAAGCTGGCTCCAACAAATTGTGCCACAACTTTTTATCCATGGCTAAATCAATGGCAAGATTTCTTTGATCAATGGGATAAAGTTTTAAGGAAAGAGCTTTTTATGCCATTAAAGGCTTAGATGATTCATATCATTAACATCCCTCACATTGAAACAAATGTTCTTTTAGAAAGATACTTTGATATAGATTAAGATCAGTCATTTATGGAGTAAAAAAAAATATCATCAATTTATTAAATAAATTGGATCTGTATCTGGATCTGAATCCCTAACAGATATCTAGGGTTGTTAAAATATTCAAAACTAAGGCTGCAATTGCGACTGTCTCAGAATTGAAGCCATGACCCTATTTTATACCTAATCAACATAAAACAGAAAAACTAAGCAAAACATTAAAACAGAAGAATAAACACAAAGAAGCATAAACAATAATGCATATATACCTGTATTGCCGGTCCAGCATCAGTTTCTTGTAGAAGAGCTTGATCATAGTCATTCTCCTGGGAGCAGTAACCCATTCAATTCATTCTTAATAAGCTAGCAGTAAAGTACTGAACTAATGATAGGGAATGGTACCTTTGAAACTGAGGGCTTCTTGAGCTTTAGTCTATTAGTGTCGACAAGCCTCTTAATGGCTCTTAAACTCACCCACCTATACAGAGGGCAACACATGAAGTTTAGCACATTTGGTAAGTTTAGGTAAGAAACTGAATGAAAACTAGCATTTCACTCACATGTTTGTTGTATCAATGAGTTTGAAATTATCCTTCAACTGCAAAACGTCAATTCGGAAAAATAAACAAAAATAGAAAAGATAAATAACATTGTTATAATATTCTCACAAGTCTTGTTGGCAACCTGGGATAAACTTTTTAAAATTGCATAGATAAACTAATTAAAATTGCATAGAACAAAACAAAATAATAAAAATATATGTAAGATGTGAAAAGTAAAAAGACTTACATTTTTATCTTGGTTTCGAGCAATCTCCTGAAGCTGCATAGATTAAAAAACATATAATGTTTAACTCAAGCTGTTCAAGTTTACTAGCAAGCAAATCACCCCATTACCTAATCAGCATTTCACAAGAATTAGTACTCAGGACCTAGACCACTCCAAGTAAGTGCAAAGGAGCTCACATCAAACAATCATAATATGTGTTTAACCATAGTATCTCCAATGAAAATAAAAAGTTTATGGCCTGTTTGATTTGTTTCCATTCTCTGTTTTCATTTCATGTTTTAATTTCTAATTACAAAATTGTCACCTTGGTTTCACTTTGTTTTCGTTTTCAAGGATTTGCATAAGAAACGGTAAAAACAGTAAAAAGTTGTTTTCATTGTTTCCTATACAAAACTTTGGAAATAGGAAACAAATTGAAAACAAGGTAATTATAAATGAAAACAAAAAATAAAAATAGAAATCAAATGGGCCCTTAACTTTCAAAAAACTTTGTTTATTAGCATGATGCTTTTCCAGTTTATAAGTTTAATTTCCTGAGTTTAAAAATTCACAAATATACTTGTATATAGTGCCACAGGGTAAAACTAGTAGCACAAATACTAAAGACCAATTGATTTAGCATCAGACAGTTACAAGTCCCAGAACAAATATTAAGGACACTGAATGAGGAAGGAAACAGTCAAGGAAAAGAAAATGATACCTTAAAATTCATTGGAGTTAAGATTAAATTAAATGAATGGCTTGGAGTCACCTGGGAAAAGAAAAAAGAAAGAAAATGAATCAGGAATCTCAGATACCTTAAAAAGAGAACTGGCAGTGTTACCCATGAAAGATGAAAATCTTTCTGTTTACCTCCATGCAATAATCAATAGCATTTGTCATCAAATGATTTAGAACGTCTGCAAAATACAGTCAAGGTTGACAAAATACAAAACATGTGAACAGCAATGCTGGTTTACGAAGTTACAACCTCAAACAATAGTTCATGATTAAAAGTACGAGAAGGATACTTGGATCAATGATTGTAGCCACATTGTCTGACTTCATCACAAGGATGTACTCCTTGCCCTGGAAGATAATAAGAATAACTTTGTAACAAATGCACAAACAAATATGAACACGTCCCAAATATGCACATATATGACCATGTTCAATTACAGCCTTGTGTTGTTACTGTCATATAATTCAGTTCAAGTGTCTTACAGCTCATGCTTAAAAATTTATCAGAGTAGGAAAAAGGAGGGATATGAAGAGTGCTTGGCTGCATAAAAAGTCCATACCTGTGACAATAATAAATCAAGGGTTCCACCTATCATTAGTGAACGGAATATGTCACCATCGTCAAATGGATGCCTTCACACGCATATAATTAGCAGGTCAGTTTAAAATGACAAAGTATTTATCATGTAAGCAATTTGCAAGTCATGGAGAACATAATTCAATATCTTGAAATATAAATGTTGTCAACTGTTTTATTTATTGATAATGATATTTTGACCACTTGATAAAGTCGATTTTGAAATTCAATTGCTGAATACTAGTTATTTTGACATCTCTAATTTGGTGGTGTTAAATATTTACTGTTAATGTTTTGTTTAAATTAAAGTTAAAAGATCTGGGCACTTAAGTATTATGATAATAAGACTTTTCTCGTTTCTTTATAAGGTTGAATAATTTACTAGCTATCCAGTAAACAATAGCTCTCTGTCATCTACGAACTATGATGTCACAAAAAGAGGAATTAACAATTTTGAAGTGATGAAAGTGAATATATCATGGTTTCAAGACTAATAAAAGAAAACTTGAAGAGAAACTATGCTTTAATTTATTCATGTCGAACCAAATTCGGATATCAGTTTAAACATAATATGTACCTAGACCGAATTCATAGGTTATATAAGTATTTGCAGATTAATTTTATTTATTTTTCTCGGTATATAAAACAATAATGGAAGCAGCCTTGTCTGTCCCATAATAATACAAAGAAGATTAAGTAAACAAATAATAGCTTCTCAGACGTGTCTAAGCTTTGCATATGCATCTAAATTACTGCTGTTAACAGCTAGACCATATGAAGGCATCTCAATATTTTTAAAATATCCACAACAATAGCAAACAATTAGTAATGATACTTCAGATCTCTTGCTCCACAAGATATAAACATCTAGAATTCAATTTAAGAGTCATATTTTGAAGGATGACATACACTTCCTCCTTGCTGGAATGCCCACCCGATAATGTCAACTCTGGACCTTCACCCTATATAGATTATGATGTATTTATCATGAGAAATCACAAATCAATGTCAATTTATCGGAAATCCAAAATATGGAAGAAATGCAAACCTGCTTTAAAGTGCGCACATCAATGCTTGATTCCGAGTACTTTTCCAAAACCTATGGAAGATGGTGAGCTGAACACTTCAATAATAGCTGAGGTCATACAATGAAATATGGAAATTGAAATGGCATTTCACCTTTGAAGTACTATCATGAGTGCCATCTTTGTTGAAAATAAGAAATGGAACCCTGCATCCATACTTGGAGTTGAGGACCTACAAACAATTACAACAGTAAAATACTCAGAACCAAAGAAACCAGTCAATGGCAACCATATATCAAGGGAAAATGAGAGTTGCAAGTTGCAGGTACTATGTGAGGTTGCACAATCTGGACCGTTCATAAAAAGTTGTAAAGGGCTAGCAGCCCCCAAGAAATAAACCAATGACTTGCAGAGGAGTATGCATGAGTATCACAACTGGTATATTAAGTATAAATGTCTGACCTCAATCTGGTTAATGATCAAGTCCAGAAATGTCTTCCCATCACAAATATCAATTGCAGATCTACACAGAAGCAGAAAAGTTCCATCAGTGTAAATTCATAAAATGTGGCGTTTTCAATAATCCATGGTTGGGGAGAATGAGCAAACAAGTGCGCAAAAATGACTTTAAACACTTGATGCATGTGCTTATCAACAACAAAGTACTAAATATTTTCTGCAAACCTGTCCAATATTTTTCTTATTTATAAAAGGGAACAAAGATTTCGATGGGACGTTATGGTGTAGTTTGATTTGATCCATATAGCCAACCCAACCCCCACCTAGTAAGAAATACATCGCTTGAACGAAGCCGACTTTTTCATTTAAAGCAGACATAAAATGAGAGATGCATGACTGTTCCAATCTAGAAGGACAATAAATTTGAGGAGTTGGACGAATGCTTACTTGGGGTCTTCTAAACCCATATTTCTTCCGGAGGCATCATGGACCTTCAAAACAACAAGCTTATCCAAGAGCTTCTTAGTTTCTTCTACATCTGCTTTGGAAGTAAAATTGCTCAGTTCTACTTTGAAAAAAGCAATTAAAAAAAAAACAGAAGACATAAAAAGTTCTAAACAATTATGGTTTACCTTCGGGCAAGGGTGCTAAATTAGCGTAGGGGATAACAGTGACGCCGATCTTAGCCAACTTATTCTTGCGCTTTCTTGCTTCAATTCGCAGAGCTTCTTCTCTTTTCCAGTTAACGGAATCATTTAAAAGAATTGATAAAACAATAGAATAATAAAAAGGAGAGTGAGGTGAGGCAAAGTATGATACCGATCATCAATTTTGGGATTAGAGAGCTGCAACTTCTTCTGCTCGAGAAGCAACGTTTTGGTAATCAAATTACAAAACAAATAGACAAATTGCACAGAGGGATTGACGGGAATGGGATAAGCAATGCGGCTGTAAGTGTGGAGGGGCATGGCAGAGTCGACCAGAGCAACAATAGGGATTTGGAGTTTGAAAGCCTCGTCGATGACGGAGGACTTACTCTCGGTGTCGACGATGACGATGCAATCGGGTGGCTGGGTGGGACCGAAGCAGAGCTTCTTGTTGCGAGAGCGGAACTTCTTGGGGCTGTAGCTGTTGGAGAGGAAGCCACCGGTGCGCCATAGAGCGTTGGAAGAGGGGCTGTAGGAGCCGACCTTTTTGGTCATGAGCTCGAAGATTTCGTCAAAGAGAGGGTTGGTGTTGATGAACATGAAGCGTCCGTTCTGGCGGGCGAGGGAAGCCATGAAGTTGCAGGCACTGCGCATGCAAATCAAGGTCTTGTCGGAATCGATTATGGCCATTTTATTGCGGAAGCCGTAGGTGAACTCTTTGAAATGATGGGTAGCCACTTGCCGACCAATATGAGCATTCGTGCTCAGCAGCTTCTGTATCACTATAGAATGGATCGTCATGCTTCTGCTTTCTCTTTTTCTCTCGATTGATTCGAATTCGAATTGGAATTGGAATTGGAATCCCTCGCTCTCACTGTTTCTCCTGCATTCGCATTCGCATTCGCATTAGGGTTTTCTGCTTTTCGCAGGTCACCGCCCTTCCTTACTTCGCCTCCGCCCCCACTCTCACTCTTTTCTTTTGCGTTTTCCTTTCTTGCGACGTTTTTGACCCCAAAAAAAATGAAACAATCCTAAAGGATTTTTTTTATAATGAAAACAATTGACAAATTTATAATGAAAACAATTGACACATATCTCAAATTTGATAAGAAATAATCAATTGACATAATATATAATTCTATATAATTTTAAAATGTATAATTTTTTTTAAATAATTAGATATAAGATATTAAAAAAATAATCATTTAAAAAAAATTAGTGACAGAAAAAATAATCATTTAAATATCCCTCGCCACTCACAAAATCTGTTGTTATTAGTGAGGAAAAATATCTCTCGTTAATCATTGAGTGTAAAATTCTTCACAAAATTCGTCGCTATTAATGAGGAAAAATATTTGTCGCTATTAGTGAGGGAAAATATCTCTCGCTAATTATTGAGTTTAAAATTCCTCACAAAATCTGTCGCTGTTAGTGAGGAAAAATATCTTTTGCTATTAGTGAGGGAAAATATCCCTCGCTAATCATTAAATTTTAAAATTCTCGGCATCTCTTTGTGCTTTTTTTTCTCACGGGTCTCTTCCAACAGAGGCAATCATGTCCGAGGCGCGTCAGACACTAAATATGAGAACATTTCCTAGCGAGTATTCAAACAATCTCATGCTTTTATAACTCCTAAATTGGTCTCTCATTTACTAAAATATATCACTCATGGTCTCTCTTACTCACTCTATTAACATTGCGTCGGACCTAATAGATAGATTTCCACCTCACCATTGGACATGTCATTAAACTTTCAAATGTGGCATCTCGTGTGTTAAACTCATGTCAAGTCACCATTTCTATTTAATTTAATCAAAAAAAGGAAGCAAGGAAAATTACAACTTCTAAAATACCCCAAAACCCCATTCTAAACCCTAGAAAAACAAAGAAACTTGTTGCTCATCCGTTCGATCACCATATTATGTCCCTACTGAAGCTAGTTTCCATTCACACAAGCGTAGTGTTGGTGACCCATCAAAAGGTAACCTTTGAAGGCCCTTTTGCCCTTTATTTCATTCGCATTGTTCATTAATCCCTCTTTTACCCCCTGTTGTGTTGCTTAGCATTTCCCCAATTTTTTGTTGCTTTGTTGCAATTTTTTATGCAATTTTTTAACCATGAAATTAGTTTGTTATTTTTGTACCATTGATATATGCTTTGTATATGGTGTAGGTATGAATTTCTCAGCTTCTTTTCATCATAAGGGTTCATTTCAAAATGATCCCACACTACATTATATTGGGGGTGAAGTCCATGTTATTCACAATGTGACATTTGCAAATGGTCATTCTTTGAAGCTATGGACTTGGTAAAGGATTTAGGTCATAATAACGGTGTAGAACTATGGTGGAAAGATAGTGATGGTGAATTGAAACAGATGTTGGTGGACAGTGATGCAATAGAGTTGGCTAACTACGTTGTCAACAATAAGTCGGATGTTGATATATATGTTGAACTTGTGGATACCAAGGAGGTTCAAGTTGAGGTTGGCGCTGGATTGGATTTGAGGGGTTTGGATTTACTGGATTTGGATTTGAAGGATCATTTTAATCAAACATAAACACTTTCCATTCCAAACGTACTATCTTGTTCTTTAAGGAATAAAAAAGTTTCACCTTCAACCAAAAAATACAATTCAAAAAATTTAAAAGACAAAATAATTCACAGCTAAAACGTCTTCCACAAAAAAAAAAAAAAAATCCCCAACAAAAAATTCAAAGGTTATCCACCGTTATTTTCAAACTCGAATCTTTCCCTAAGTAGTTGTCTCACATACAGACAAACAAAAGGCAGAGAGAAAATCGAAACTGGGACACAAAAAGCAACACCCCAAATAGTAAAAGAGATTGAAACCACCGTCCCTCTTTGAATATAGGTGGCTTCTATGCATCAATAGTTTTAGGCAAATATAGACTAACTTCAACAAGGGTGTGATATTTGAAGTAGATCACAACATTGCTGCAAAGGGTGCGAAAGAGGAGGGAAAGGTTGATGGCGTAGGCGATACAGCCATTGTTCTAGTGGGAGATGCAATAGTCGTTGAAGAGTGCTTCTTTAAAAAACTGGACAATAGTTTGGATATCTCCCTTAAGGAGGTTGAGATGAAAGATGACAAAGGAGGTTGAGATGGATATATATAATACATGAGAAATTAATATCAAAAGCGATAACACTTCTCAATAACATATTTTCCGAGTATTTCCTTATATAATACACGAGAAATAATATCAAAAGCGATAACACTTATCAATAACATTTTTTCACACAGAGATTTCGAAATACCTTTCACTATACTACAATCTGAATTAGATCGCAAATAACATTGTCAGGATTTAGGACAGACATTTTTTTTTATATCAGAGAATGGCAACCATTTCATGGAGGCTGCTATTTGGACCACCATCATAAGTGGTCCATGATGCACAATCTTTATCCACCATTAGATCAATCAGTTCCACCAGATCTGATCACGGGCTCTCTATACTAAATCTCACTCCCTCGACCCCATTTCCCTGCAGTAGGAAAAAAGGGGGTGGTGGAAGCCATTCCCTCTTAGAAATGAACGTGGCATTGCTAGCATCAGGCCCCATACATCTTTCACGGTTTCACCCCATGCCTACACTAAGCCCAACACATGTCGTACAACGCCTCACCGTGTTGGCAAAGAAAATAAGATAAAGAAAAACTACAACTTGTTATACAATACAACTTTACAAAATAAGCCTACAAAGCACAGCTCCCACCTATTGGGTTTATAACAGTACCTTAACCTAGGCAACCACACTCAGTTGTGCTCGTCAGCTTTGGTGACAGAAGTATTGTCTTCTGGCGCTGATGCCCTCTTCTGGAAAATTGACCCAAGTTGAATTCCTGCACTAGCACCATCGTGAGAACTTCCTTGGCCAGACTGGCTATCAGCTTTTGGCCCTTTCTTATTTTTTATCTTTTGTTGCCAACCAGCAATGCGCTCTTGCACATGCTCATTAAATATTGCCCTCTTAAAGTGAGTTCCCATCTACGGTGTAAAAATAACGTAAGTCAACGCAAAGTGGACAAAATTTGAATTCAGAAAATTAAATATGCGTTTCTGTTTGAATAGATATGCAAACGTACCTGTGTAACAAGTGCATAGAGCGGCAGGGTGCTGTAGCTACAAAGTACCTGAATAAATACCCTATAATAACCCCAATTTAAAGGGGTCAAAAAAGAGAAAATGAATAAAAAAAAATGGAACTTAAAGAGTTCAGAATGCACGAACAAATAAAGAAGTCGTAATGCACTAAAGAAAAGACAAGTGTTGCAATTACCCAATAATGAGCCGTGGAACAATGTAACGAACATGTCCCATTATACAGGAGTCAAATCCATATGTAACCTGAGAACACAAGCTGATAGGTTATATTCAATACAACTATGTAAAACTTCCCCAACCCCACAGCACGCCCTTCCTAAACCATAAAGGAAAATGAAAATTGTTAGAATATATAAAACTATTTTATTTTATCTTGAGTATCTTGAATTATCTCAGGATTAATTTCTTATCATTTGTTTCCCTATTCAATTAGTATTAGGAGTCTTGTATCTATATAAAATATAAATAGGGGTTAGTGCTTAATCTTTTTGTATCATCAATCATAACCATATTTTAAAGTCTTTATTCTTTCTATTCCTTCTCTTATCTAAAACCCATACCTTCAATATGGTATCAAAGTCGTCCCATCCTCCATGATCTGTCCTATCACTATTCTACTGCCGAGTTTCCCAAAGTATGAAGCTTTACAAAAATTTGGAACTCTATTCCTATAATCAACCATATACAAATTTGGATCATGCCTTTTTTTTAATGCAGACAAAGTTCGTTTTAGGGCTTAAATAGCCATTGAGCGTTGGCCCATCAAATAGTCGTTGGCCGATCACCACTCTGATGCCTCCGCCAGTCATAGAGGCCTCTGCTGGGCTTTCCCTCTGAGCGTCGTAGTAGCGCCTTCTTAACACACTCTCACTCACGCATTTTGTGTTCGTCGTTGTCAAGTGCGTGAGCTACATGCACCGCTCTTCGGCCTTTGTTTGACCTCACTGCTGGTCACTCCCAGTTCGCCGATGTCTACTGACTCTGTTGGGCCATAGTTTGGCTACATTTGTTGTAGTTGTTTCTTGGGCTTTGCATGCCCTGGATGGTTTTTGTTGGGGAGCACCTGAGAACAACAATAAGCTAAGGACCAGGACCACTAAGAGACCCGAATACCACATCTCCACCCAAAACCTTAAGGCATTGGGTATATGGGTCATCTCTCACCTCTCTTATATATTCTTCACTTAGCCCAATCCTAGCCAATGTGAGACTAACCACTCACACTTGAATTCTAACAATCTCCCCCCAAGTGTGAGTCTCCCACATTTGAGAGAACTAGCAGGATCCACTCTCGCTCCCCCAGCAGGCCGAATCACGGCTCTGATACCAATTGTTGGGGAGTCTGGGAAGCACCTGAGAGCAACAACGAGATAAGAACCACGACTACTAAGAGACTCGGACACCACATCTCCATCAAAAACATTAAGGCATTGGGAATATGGGTCACCTCTCTTATATATCTTTCACTTAGCTCAATCCTAGCCAATATGGGACTAACCACTCACACTTGAATTCTAACAGTTTTGCTCGTGATTGACATTGTTCATAGTTGTTCTCTACAAAAAAATTAGTTTTTTTTTGTGATTTTTGTTTTGTGGTTGTCGCCATGCTTCCGGCTTGCCCAATGGTTTATTTGTCCTGTTGGCTTCAACATGGTGGTTCTATTTGACAAGATTTTGCTTTTGGTTCTGGTTTGTTCATATCTACCCAACAATGGTTCTGGCTTGTTCATTCTGGCTATGGGTTCCCCAGTTTCAGGTGCTTCTTTGGTGTTGGTGTTGTTTGGCTGTGCCACAATCGTTTCCAGACCTCAACTACTACTTTGTCGTTTCGGTTTTTGTGACACCTTCCGATTAGGGCTTTAATTGTCGTAAGCGCAAACCCAATATCATTCCGAGTTGATTTGTAGTTGTAACACTTTTCAGTTAGGGTTTCAGGTACTAGCATTGGTCCAATATCATTGTGGTTTGGTTTGCTACAGTTTGAGAAAGTCAGTTGTGGCTTCGACACTATTTTGGTCTCGGTTGCCATCTAGTCCTAGTCCATCCTTAATCCTAAAATTTATATTTTTTGCTTATTTTTCTCTTTCAAAAAGTTTGTTGTAACAAGCTTAAAGCTTATTAAGCTTTAGCTTGAGGAGGAGCGTTAGAATACATGAAAATATTTTTTCTTATCTTATTTTATCTTAGAGTATCTTGAATTATATCAAATGATTAGTTTCTTATCACTTAGTTATTATTATGATTTGTTTCCCTATTCAATTAGGATTAAGAGTCTTGTATCTGTATAAATAGGGGTTAGTACTTAATCTTTTTGTATCATCAATCATAATCATATCTTAAAGTTTTTATTCTATCTATTCCTTCTTTTATCTAAAACCCATAACTTCAACAAAAATGAAGAGTCTTGTAAGCAAAAAGGTTGGCAGTCAACATCACAAGTTATGCTTCAAAAGAATTTGCTTACCCATATCCAGAAAAAAAATGCTATCTCAAAAGCATTTTGGAAAAGGATAAAGTGAATCAACAAGAGAACAATGTGGGGCCGATGAAACCAAAAGAGTCCATCTGATGGTTGTACAACCAAATCACCTTCTATGGCTGCATGTTTTTCAGCTACTTCATGAGCTAGTTCGGTTATTACATGCCCCAGCTTAGTGCCCACAGCAAGTAAAAGCTGAAAGAATGAAAACTAGCAACAATGAAACAAGTGAAGGGGGAGATACAAGGTGGAGGGACAAGAAAGGAAGAAAGAATAATATGTCGATTTTCATTGAAAAACCATACACGTAGACATGCATGCCTGTGCATACAAGGTTAACAATAAACCATAGCCGATAGAAAGGGCAACACTAGCATAAACACACGACTCTTCTATAACCAACAACAACAATAATAATTGGAAAAAAAACTAAAGAAATTCCAAGATAATGAATAACAGATGCCATTCTTAGTCAGACGCTATAAACTAATGATGTAAAGTGTAAAAATAAACTGACGGGGGAAAATTGACACAGCAACTTTTCTTGCTTAAATTTACCAAGTAAAAGATAGTACATTATACTAGTGTAAGGGTATAGCAGAAAACCAAGGTACGACATCGGGTTTAATAGAATCAAAAGATTAGTTTTACTTTTGAACTGTGTACTTGTTTGAGTTGATTAAGAAACGTCATGCAACATTGTTCAATTTCTTCCAATCCCTTTAACAGAATTAAGGCATGAGGGATTTGGAAGCTGAGTAAACTAAATGCGTGACCACTATGTACACAGAAAAGGCAAAACTTTTATCCAGGTACTTACAATAACAGGAACAAAAGCAATCCAGAAATATGTATGCCAACCTGGAAAAGTAAAGCAGACATCTTAATTGTGAGATTCAAAGTAATGCTCTTTGATAATTAGCAAAAGCAAAAGAAGCGATTAGTTCAATTAGTCCTTGTACATAAAAGAAGATTGGACATTTATCAGTAATGCCCGTCATGCTTGAAATTCATCACCAAATCACAAAAATTCTTAAGCTCCTCTTCCTTTATCATGGCAGGAAGTGTTGTTTAAATTAATTTTATCAACAAAGACAAAGATCAATAGAATTACTGCATTTGTAATCAAGAAAACGTGGTATACGAATACCAACAACTTTGGCCATTGTAGATCAGATAATGATACAAAAAGAAACATAAAAACAGGTTCCAGATACCAGTCTTGTCACTTCACAGAAGTGCCACCCATGGAAGAGCAAATTAAACGATGACACACAATATATATTAGCATGAAGCATAGCTATATGTCTCAAAGCATACCATTGATATTTAGCAATAAGAAGATGACCACAAAGAGCCAAAGGTACCAACTGCAACCAAGAAAATATAATTGTTATTACAAAAACCAATAACTTAAAGCAATGAGATGAACAAAAAGAAAGTTTTCTTGGCACCTAACTGATTACCAATGAATAATCATAGAAATAACAATTACTTTTGACAGAGTTATTCTACACAAGCACTTACCTTATGCCAACAACTTGCTTGAAATCATCTTCAAGGGCGCGAATCATGTACTTGTGAAAATTAAACTTTGGGTTTGACTTGCAGTGGGTCTACAACAAAGAAATATACCAAAGGATATTATTATGATTCAAGCATTGGAGCCACCGGCTAATAGCTAGCTGAGAGATTATTTGACAGCAAATATGGCACAATAAAACTTTACCATAATGAAACCAAGCCGTAATGTCACATAATCTGATTTTGTCACAGATCCATAAAATTGCTTGAAAAAGGATTGCTGAAAGAGATATAAAAGATTAGGAGAAATTAAAAAGTAAAGGAAAACATGGCATAGACACTCACTTAGCTTAGACTTTATTTGTTATGTGATCTAAAGTCGACAGTAAGGATAAACGAGCTCTTAGAGGATATTGTTAATCCGAATATGTAACCATGAATAAAAGAACTGTATATTGGTAATAAAAAAGAAAAAGAAAAAAAACTACGTAGAATCCAAAAATAAAACCTTACCCAAACCAACACTTAGAAAATCATAGATAAAGGTGAAATATTTTATAATGCATTCCACATGTTTAAAAGGTCAGCATCTTTTGTAATATCATCCAAAGAGCACAGAAATCCCATTACAAGAGACAGTAAGATATGGATTTACATGAAACGAGATGGGACACAAACAATCAGCAGGAATACCAAAAAAAGGCATCTGTAAAGCTTGTATTGTTAAAGATCTAAAGACGGAGCCAGTATATCTTCAAATGAAAAGATGAAGGGGTAGCTTTAGCATGACAAGAGTATATCGTGTATTTAATCAAAGTTCCAGACCATAAAAACTCATGGCAGCATTTGTTTCAAGTTATGTAAATCTATTCTCGAGAACAACTTTCCAAGAATATAATATGGGAATCATATTCCCAGGTATTTAAAAAAAAAATGACTAACATTTATAACATTTCCAGGAATCATTTGCAAAAGTGAGGTATAAAGGTAGTTATAAGAATTTAAAAAAACTACACACAAATTACATCCCCACTTCATGGGAATCTTTTTCCCCAATAGACCCTTGGGAATGAAACCATGATAATATGGAAGTTGTTCTTTTCGTGAATCTTTTATACCCCGGAATAAATTTTTGTAACCTTATAACAAACATTTGAATACACATTCAATACCCATATATCCCCAGAAGTGTGTCTAGATGACTTGAAACAAACACATCCGTCATTAACTTACCAACCAACCCATTAAAGCAGAGTCTTTGCCGAAACCCGAAAAGCGACCCTTGATAAAATCATGCTGGTGAACATGAGTCACCTTTGGTTTCAGGACTGCATTAAAGATGAAACCAATATGCAAGTGAGTAGTAGTGAGGAAAGAAATAATTTTAGATAGCTTTTTTATGAGTTAAATGAATTTGCAAAATTCTCTTCAGCGGTTTGAGGGTTCACACAAACATAAAATTAGCCGGAAGAGCACAGTAAGTTTAACGATAATCCACACGTTAATAAAAGAAATGAATACATGGAGAATATGGAAGTTATTTACCTCGCTGAGTTTCATAGTTCTCTTTTGCAATAGAATCTTCCCAGTGCTTCCACTGACGAATCTAGAATAGCAAACAGTGGAATGCATATAATTAATACAGATACAGAAGAGTTTGGAAGCTTTGATGACAAAATGAAAAGCGTAATAGGGACTGACTCTTGCGCCTCCAAAAACAACGGTGAGAACGGAAAAGGTAACGTGGACGACGGCGAGGACAAAAATAAAGATGTGGAGGTGATGCAGAGCTTCGACAGATAATAAAGGAACCTTGTTCTGAAAAGGAAGAAGAAATAATTTAGTATGAATGAGATGAGATGATATATGATATTGATTCGAGATCGAAACGAGTTAACATATTGAAATGCAGAAGAGAGAGAGAGGGAGAGAGAGTTAAAAGCTACCTACCTTTCGAGCGCAGAAACTGGTTTTAGGTTGGCCTTCTTCTCCTTTGGCTTCCGCATCGGCGAGAAGGCGCCTGGCAATTCCAGGAAAAGAGAAAGCAGAATGTGATTTTGGATGTGATTGTGCCGCCTCCCCCTTCTCCTTCAGAGTACAAGGAAGCATATGGCGCAATACATCGGGCGGAACGCAGATTCTGGTAAGGCGGTTTTGCGAAACCGTCAGAAGCAGAGAAATGAAACCCAGCAGCATCAACTCTGACAGAGAGAGAGAGAGAGAGAGATAATTAATAGAGAGGCGAGGCGAAGCGAAGCGACTCGACATATACATATACATATACATAACAGATAAGAGAGGACAGACCTTCTTTGATCTTCTGGAGAGCTTCGTAGAGCGACTTTTGGTCCTTCCTTTTGAGAAACTTTCCGCCATAATGAAGGCAACGCTCTGCGGCGAGGGAAATGGCGACGATCACAGTGCAAACGCCAGCCACTACCCACGTCGGAGTGAACTCCAGTGTTGTCTCATCTTCTCCTCCACTTCCGCCACTCATTTTCTATTTCTTTCTTTCTTACATAAAACGTGAAGTGACGACCATCCTCTTATCTCACCCAGGTCTCCATTCTTTTTGTATGTGGGCCCGAACCCACAGCAATGTGCGCGTTGAAATGAATAGGATCCTCTACGTCAATGTTGCCTGCCCCCGTGTCTTCTGCATCAATCGCGGTCGTTTGGTTAACCCAACGGCTGAGATATTAGACGAAAATAAAAATAAAAATAAAAAAATTAGTGCCACTGTTTTTGACGTGCTTTGCATTCACACTTCGATTCATTATATCGATTTTTTTTTCCTTGTACAATGTCCTCAAAAACTTAACTATATCTAAGTCTACATTCATAAAACTTTAATACTTCCATTCACACTTTTGCTAAGTTGGGTGATTCGCATTCCTAATCCAAAAGTCTTCTTCTTGTAATAAGATGTTCATTTATCCTTTATAGTGTACACTCTTTGTAATCAAGTATTTTCCTTAACATCATAGTTTATAAAGAGGGTTTTCCAACCTTCTTCAAATGATTCTTCGTATTCATGGCCATACATGTATTTCTTAAAGTCGCTGAGAAAATATGATTCACCCTTCATTAAATTGTCTAAGTGTTTGATGTCATTCTGCATCAAGTGCCACGTACATTGGGCATAGAAAGTTTCAGACACAACCTCAACTAATGATTTTTTCATTGTCTTGTCTTGATCAGTAAAAACTGTTTAGGGCATTTTTTGCTTATGGGCCTCTAGAAATGTCTCAAAGAGCCACTGGTATGGCTTAGTTGCTTCATCATATAATAATATAACCCCAAAGATCATAGATCATCGATGGTGGTTAAATTCTAAGAGCACTGCTAGTGGTTTATGCAATATGTTGAATCAAGCATAGCTACATCGCCAAAATACCTGTAATCAATTACCATACTTGCATTTGCCCAAACCACATTGGTAATTTGATCTTCAACATCTATATGTTAGGCATGGTAAAAAGTTGGATTTTCAACTAACTTTCTTTGAAAGTAGCTCAATAGATAATCGACTTCTCCATGTACCAAATTTGTTTGTCTTCTTTTTCCGTAGTTAATTCTTTTGATCAAGGTGAGATTATCCCAAGTTAGTTCTATATCTAACTTCTTTGCTCATCAAATCAAATGACTTCCTTTATTGTAGGCCATCATCATCTGCTAGATCAAATTGATGACATTGAAATTCTGAAACTTTTCATTAAGATGATAACATGTGAGTTGTTTTTTGTAGATGTAAAACGTGATTATGTTCCTCCACAATATCATGCATCATCAATTTTCCATCCACGTTCTTAAGTCCTAACCTTGCTTAACAATCTGTTCTAGTCTCGAGTCTTGTATTATTTTTTTATAACCCGGTTTTCCTAACTTTCAGAAGCCTTCTTTGCAACAAACAAACATACAAGAAGTAGTTGAGCCATCTTTTTTCTTGTGTGTATAATGTTTCCTCACTCTAAATACAACTCTTTCGCCATAATCAATCCAGAACTTTCAAACACCCTCAATGTTATAAAAAACCCATACTAATCTTTGACCTCCAATCTTCTTGCATCTTGCAGCAAAAGTGTTGCATTTAGATATATGTGTGTGTGTGTGAGATTTATACATGAATAATATACCAATAAAATAAACTTTTTCCTTACAAGAGCGAATTTGATAAGACATATAAAATCATATTTATCACATATTTTAAAAAATAAAAAATAAAAAATAGCATGCCAATAACATACTTATAAAATTTATCATATCAGTTTTACTTTTCTATTTAGGAACTGTAATAACATGTTCCCTTCTGGATAAGCATCAAATACTATAAGTATTGAAATGAAGAAAAGAAAAAAAAAATAGAAGAAAAGAAACAAATTGTGTTAAGATGATTCACCCGTAAATGAAATTGAAATAAAAGATGATTGTGCAGAAAAATGGAACATGAAGGAGCGTGCGTGTACAATGAAGAAAAGAAAAAAAAAAATAGAAGAAAAGAAACAAATTGTGTTAAGATGATTCACCCGTAAATGAAATTGAAATAAAAGATGATTGTGCAGAAAAATGGAACATGAAGGAGCGTGCGTGTACAATGAAGAAAAGAAAAAAAAAATAGAAGAAAAGAAACAAATTGTGTTAAGATGATTCACCCGTAAATGAAATTGAAATAAAAGATGATTGTGCAGAAAAATGGAACATGAAGGAGCGTGCGTGTAGAAATGGGCGTGAGATTGAGCAGGATCGTCTTTCGTTAATCAGTTTGGTTCTTAAAATTGTTAATAAAAGACACACTCGATAATGTTTTTTAAATTTGACACATTCAATTACTATAGTGATAATATCTCACACATTTAGGGACCAAAATGACTATTGATTCGCAGAAACGACCGGGAAAGTTAAAATGGATTGTGCGCGCGTAAAAAATAAAATTAGGGGAAGAAACAACGTTTCGGTCATGGGTACTGTGCCTGAACAAAATAAAGCAGGGGTGTTGAACGTTATTATTATATTTATTATTTTTTCGTCTAATATCTCAGTCATTGGATTAATCCAACATTTGCGATTGATGCGGTGGAGACAGCGGTAGACAACATTGTTGTTGAGGATCCAATTTCATAAAACAATGTTTTTACGAACAATGTTAGAATGGATGGTGGTCCCACTTCATGGATAAGATCTTGTAGAAATATTTATCCCACTTCATGAATCTTGTTCTTCTACAAGATTCTTGCAATACTCCATGAAATTCATCACCTTCTTTGGCAAAGGTCGGAAACCTATTGCGGATTCTGCTTCTTATAAGAGTTCTGGAATATTCTGAATACCTCTACTAGCAAGCCACACCAATTTAGAACAACGGTCCATCCAGTCCATAGTTTATCTATCGAACCAGGTAATGATCTCTCTCTGGTTGTCAATCTTTTCTTGCATACTAAGGATTTTCTCGCGTTCTTCTTGGAGGTCTACTTGGTAGCCTATGAACTTTTCTTTAGCACTCCTCTTTTCGTGCTCGAGTTGGGTTTCGTGCAATTGCCCGGTGTTCTTCAGTTGTTGTATCAAGCCTTCCATCCGCCCTTGCAAAGCCCTATTAGCTTCTTGAGAAGCAGCCCACATTTTTCTCAGATCACCCTTTTCGCAGAGAACCTAATCCAACTCTTTATTCTTCAAGGCCAATTGCCGGTTTGCGGCCCTTAAGCCACTTCACGACCATCTGCATCATGTATTGAGCTTGGATGAGTTTCTTGGACGAAGGGTTCTAAGAGAGCAAGAAATGCATGACCTTCTGAAGCTGATGAATGTACTTGACGTATTAATTAGCTTTAGTTTTGTACTCGTAGAAGCATGAGGTGACTTTGGCAAATGCATATGATAAATGTTTGATTTTTGTTGCGAGTCCCACATCGGGTGGTTAACGAGCCTGGTCGTTGCTTATATAGTTGGGTAGACCACACCCTCATAAGCCGGTTTTGAGGGGACCATTCGGATGCCTAAATTCTAACATGGTATCAGAGCCACGTTCTGCCCGATGGTGTGGATAGTGCCGCTAGCCCTCGCTTATGGTGACGAGCCCAAGCTCGAGGGGCGTGTTGCGAGTCCCACATCGGGTGGTTAACGAGCCTGGCCGTTGCTTATATAGTTGGGTAGACCACCCCCTCATAAGCCGGTTTTGAGGGAACCATTCGGATGCCTAAATTCTAACATGGTATCAGAGCCACGTTCTGCTCGGTGGTGTGAATAGTGCCGCTAGCCCTCGCTTGTGGTGACGAGCCCAGGCTCGAGGGGGCGTGTTGCGAGTCCCACATCGGGTGGTTAACGAGCCTGGCCGTTGCTTATATTGCTGGGTAGACCATCCTCTCACAAGCCGGTTTTGAGGGGACCATTCGAATGCCTAAATTCTAACAATTTTCAATGACAGAAAGTGAAAGGTCACCGTGCAATCAAATTAGAAAAAAAATGTAAGCTTTCCTTGCCTCTACCCTATTTAAGGAAATCATTCATTTTACTCCGTACAATATCAATTCAAAAATATATTGAATTGATCAGTCGTAGTTGATTTACATACATATGAATGGGAATATTAGTGCTGCCCCCAAATTGTGCTCAAAGAGATTTATTTTGGTAATATTTTGAATGTACATTCAAATTGGTTGAGCAGATTCATTCGAGGATTGCTACAATTATTGAATATGTGAGATTAATGATAATATTCATTCCAAGATTTAATAGAGATCTTCTTCCAACTTTGGAAACCAACTGATAAATAGTGAAAACCAGTTTGGAAAATAATTACTTATCTATCTGATAAGTGTTTCTAGTGATCAAGTGTCTAATGGAGGAGTGGTTTAAATTAATTATCAAATGAAAATATGATAGTACAACCCATTCATTGGATTCTTAGCTTTCTTATTGAAGATTGAAGTTGGCCTCTAAGGAAGCACAGAAAATAACAGTATATTGTCTAAAGCTCAAAAGAGATCATGTTAAAGCATTGATATGATCCTCTAACCTTCATTTAAGCCAAGGGGGTCTCCATGGCCTCACCCAATTTCTCCTTCCTCTATTGATGAAACCCTTTAGTTATGTAAGAATGCATTTGGAGATGAAACTTTAGAAATGTTAAGAAGAAGAATGGCCAAGTTGGATGATTTCCTTGCCACATCATAAATTTTCGTCACCAAATTTAACAAAGTTAATAGAAATGACCATTTTGTATAACTTTGGATAGATAAAAGACCAAAATAAATCTTTTAAAGATAAATGACCGAACTAAATATATTGAGTGAAAGTTAAATGACCAAAAGCATATTTTAGCAGACCACGCAAGATGCCACGTAAGATAACCATACGGATTTCCTTGCCACATCAGAAGTTTCTGTCACCAAATTTAATAGATTTGATGAAAAAGACCAATTTGTATAACGTTGCAAATATAAAAGGCCAAAATAAATTTTTTAAAACATAAAGGACCAAAACAAATATTGTGTGAAAGATAAAGGATCAAAAGTGTATTTTAACCTTATTTCTATTATTGATATATTAATAAATAAAAAATATTCTAAATAATTGATTAATACTAATTCACATATTTTAAATAAATAATCTAACACGACATTCAATATCATATCTACTATGTTGGAATATCAAAATTATTCGCACATTTCGTGGTTATGGCAATCCAAACACATAAATTCAGAATACTGGGGATCTTAATCAGTACGAAAATGGCAGTATACCAAACACATACACCCATACATGCATCTTATTTGAAAGTGGTTCTGAAGGCAATGTTTTTGAGTTTTATTTACAAAGTCAGCTTGATATTTGAGACACATCTCTCTTTATTAGAAACTGTAGTTGAGCTCCGCTTCAAGAACCTATCTATGTTCCAGCTGCAGTAAGTTGCACATGATTATTACTTTTAGACGAATTCTTGTACCAGCTCATGAACTTTGCTATAAACTCTGTAATAATAAATAATGAAAATAAATTCACTAAATGAATATATATTTAATTAAAAAATTATGAAAACTAAATTGTTCAAAATGATAAATTAGATTCTAGCTCAAGATATTATGTGCGTGTGAGTAATAACAAAACAACTTTAGTATTTAGATTGGATGAATGGTTAGTGCATTTTTTTCAATTAACAATTTAACATATAATCATATATTGAAATTTCATTTAATAAATTTAACCATATTAAATGTTAATAATAATATGAAATGCCAAATTCTTTAGGTAATGAGATAATACATGCAAGTATAATAATTTTTTATGATGATAATACATCAAAATTAAATTCACGACTTTACACTGCAAAAGAAAATCTTATACAATAATACAAGAATCATTCTCAATTTGGAACCCACATGCATTTGTCATTTGATTTCATTTGTAAGACAAACTATTGTGAATTAAAAATAGCAAATACTAAGAGAGAAAAAAGAGGAGGAATTTTACTTTTACCTTCGACTTTTAAGTAGTTCATTGCATTCTTTTTTGATGGTTCATTGTTCTCTTCATCCGGCCCTCCTTGTTTGTTTTGAGCATAACCGAATTGCTTCAGATTTTCAAATTTTATTTCACCACCTTTCTGAAATGATTAAACAAAAAAAAAGTCACTTGGCACCATTTTTCAATATCGCTTTTAATATTATAATAAACAGTAAGCAACAAAAATAAATCTATCAAACACAAAATAAATTAAATTACATAAAATAGTTTTGAGATTTTACATTGTACTCCTTGTCAAGTTTGGCAAGCCCTGACCGTAGCGAGTCATCAACTAGACTCATTAACTCTGCAACCAAAGACTGCGTGAACCAAGATAATGTCTTAAATTGGAATACCACTTAAAATAAAAGGTTACCATTGGAATTATAAGAACACAACTAAATTCTTACCTTGTAAACAAGGTCAGGAGGAACATCGTGAGCCATAAGACTTTGAAGCTTCCTACGAATGACGTACAACCTATAGATTAGAAAGCACAAATGGGTGTCAAGTCTCCAGTAAGTTCCTCATAAAATAACATATCTTAATTATAATTTTTTTCCAATGCATATTGTATATGTTCGTTAATTATATTTTATCGTATCGTTAAAAACACGATTTCAAAGAATTATGATAATACAATTATTTTAATCATTTATAAATACGTGATTATATGGCTTAAAAATAAATTCAAACGATTTTAGTATAATTAATAGATTTCTAAGCTAAAAATATCCATTTCCATAAAAAAATTAAAAATATTTAAATAAAATAACAACCAAGGTTTTTTCTAGCCAGGTGAAATTGGGCATATAGATCAACGACGTAATTATATCTGATTCTGGGTATTTCTACCACCAATTGGGTCGTGTCCAATTCCGAGCCCAAGCACCGAACGGACTGTGGTTTGAGGTAGGCCTAGCATATATGCCTCTCCACCTCTTTTAGATTTCCCACACCATCACAGCTCGTACGAGCCACCCCCTAAACAGATATTATGACAATCATCATCCCGACCAATCATAGCTAAAGACAAAACACGATCTAATAACGAGACATGTATTATCTCATCACCTAAAGCCTGACCCCAATTGTGGTATCTCATCGCATACTTTTGAGGTAATGCACTGTTCATCTTCTCTCTTTCCCTACCAAATACCTACTTGAACATTAGAGTACCTTTCGCATGTACCAGCCCATTTTCATCTATCACGTACGGCGAACCTAACTACCGTGGAGAGAAGAGCAACACCCTGATCTCACTTATTGGCTCTTTATCACCCTAGTATTCAATTCAAATAACATTACATTTATTATAATCATGTTGTAAGAATAAAAAATTATCTTCCTTTTTTTATTCATTTTTATGACCAGCGATTATAGGACGGTCCCTTTACCATTCTGTATAAACAAAAAATAAATAGGACGGTCACTTCAGTGATATTTTTCTATTGCAACATGTAACACCCCAATTTTCTAAAGATTGGTAATAAAAAATACTAAGTAAAAAAGGGATTTAATCCCTAAGGATTAATGGGGTTAATAACTTTTAATCTAGTGTTTTAACGCAAAGTTGGAACTTAGGGGTAACATAGTAATTCTACAAAATAATTAAAGAAATGTGGGACTACTTATTTGTGAGTAGAATTTAATTGATTAATTTACCTGAGGTTCCTGTGAGGACCAAAGAGTAAATTATAATATTTAAATAGAGGTTAATTGATCTATTTTTATTAAATCTATGTCTTTACCCCACCATGCACCATACTTTCCCTCACTCCACCCTAGCACCCTCACTTTCTCTCATTTTTACACGCATACACACTCCCCTGCGTGAAAAAGAAGCAAAAAAAGAAAAAGAAGAAACAGGGAAGAAAAAGAAAGAAAGGAGAAAGAAAGAAGAGAAATATGAAAGAGAGAGAGGGATGACGCGTGATGGAGAAGAAGGGCGCAACGGCCTGGAGGCGCGGCGGAGGAAGGAAAGGACAGAGACAGTGAACGAGAGAGAAAGGCAGAGACCGAGAGAACCGAGAGAGGAAGAGAGATCACGAGAGAGGGAAGAGATGATGGAGGGTCTCCTCCATGAAATCCAAACCAAGAAGAGAGGAAGATGAATGTGGAAGGAGAAGAAGAACCAAGACTCAAATGGGGAAAATTGATTTGAAGAGGAAGCTTGAACTCAAGCTTTAATGGAAGATGAAGTTAAGCCCTCGAAATTGGGGATCTCATCACCACATTCATCAAACCCTAAGGTAACATAGGATTCCCCTCAAAAACCTTTGATTAGGGTGTGCTTAGGCTATTATTTAAATTCTTGATGTTAAATGTTTAATGAGTAGAAGTTATGATATTTTAGTGAGATTGGTTAAGGGTTGGGTGTTGTCCCCAACCCCCCACAAACATATGTGTGATGTTTGCCCTATTGTGAGTTCCACAGAGCCCCAATTGGAATGTTTGGTTTTAGTTTGGTCACGTTGATCAAATATGTAAGAATTAATTTTGAAGTGGCTCGGTGTTCGAGCTAGCCTATTTTATGAGTTGTTATGATTCCCTTGAATTAATGGATGGCTCTATGTCTCTTTAAAATGGGACTTGATGTTATGTGGTGGATTTGGTAGAATTAAATTGTATGCATGAAGTTTGAGATACGTTCCAAAAGAGAAGTTTATCTTAAGAATCCTTCAAATGCCATGATTATGTGTGTTCTTGATTTCTGAGCATGAGTTGTTGAGAAGTATGAAATGGGATTGATATATGTTTGCTTATGAATGAGCATCTTTGCTTGCTATATTCTTGTACATAGTAAAGGCAATGAAATGTAAAAGTCTATGAGTAAGCAAATTGAAAGTTTTAGAGTAAGATTTCTTATGAACGAAAATGATAGCATGATTAGGCTCATTTATGGGGCTAAGAAGGGTTCTTAGGAATCTCTTAGAAAAGTTATTAAAACATAAGTTGTTCTAAAGCTTAGAGATATAGTATTAGAATTATTGAATTTATAATTGTTCTAATAAGATAGTTGTACAATGCAAGGTCAAACCCAGTGGTCATTTAATATCCAGTGGTAAATCCTTGGCTATTTCAGATAGTTGTATAGTGCAGGGTAAAGCCCAGTGGTCAATTAATACCCAGTGGTAAATTTTTGGCTATTGCGAATATTTGTACAGTGCGGGGCAAAGCCCAGTAGTCAATTAATACCCAGTGGTAAATCCTTGGCTGTTACGAATTAGTATGAGTTTTTCATGTTGCTTTAATATTTGTGATTGAATATTATTGTGATAGGGGCAAGTGTTTGGTTGCATATTTTAACCTAGTTGGTAATTGTATCTATATACAAAGGAGTTTTTCATACTTCGCACACCAAATATGGCTAAAAACAGCGGTATAATGATTTATGTTAGTCCTATGTTACTGAGTTTTGTAAACTCACTATGTTGGGGCGTTGTTTTCATGTACCTAGCAACTGGAGAAGCCTAGAGTATGTCAGAATGCTCGGTCTTGCCGCCACGCGAGACCTTGAGTACCGGATCACGAGTTGGAGTCTTTTAGAGTCCGAAAATATTTCCTTTTTGTTATAATTCTATAATAGCATTGTATGTCAAATCCTGTAATTTATTTAAAGCGAATAAGTATTCTGTGGAAATGTTTTGTCAAAGTTGCGAACTCTGGTAATAAGTAAGTCTTTAGGGTACCATTTGCGAAATTTTTTACTGTGTCTTTATTTAATTCCAGTTAATTTAGTAGGTAATGCTCTGATTAGAGTCGGGGCGTTACATAACACATGTTTCCTCCATTTCATTCATCTTGCTTGAATCCTATATTGACATATCTATATATCTCTAAGTCACTATGGATCCAAGTCACTTAAATAGTGAAACTTGCGATATATACTCTTCAATTTACCCCTTAAAGTTAGAATCTGTGCACTTTTGTTAAAAATTAATAAATATACATTGACAATGTAAAAACACATGTCAAATCATTTTTTACCATCTTACCATGTCATATTTCACCATGATGAGTATTTTTGAAGTTGTGGCAAGATGATGAAATATGATTGAATGTATGTATAAAACTTTTTTTTATTGTCATTGTATAGTTATTAAACTCTTATGTTTAACTTATATTTCATATATTCTATCATATTTTTATTTAAACAAAAATTTAAATATCTAGTATACAAGCAGTTTTGTGACAATACGTGTATATTAAACACAATCAATTACAAATTCAAGATAATATTTAAATAATTTTAACATGAATTTTTGGAATTTTGTTTTTTCTTTTTCTTTGAGGAAACATGAACTTACTTCATTTCATCTTGGATCAAACAATCAATACAAGGATGAAGACTAGGATTTAATAGAGAGGCCTTTGCTAAAGTATGAGCAACTCTATTTACTTACCTCCTTACAAAAGCTAACTTAAAGTTTGCATGAGCTGAGAGTAAGGCTAGTATTTGCGAGATCAAGTAACCTAACTCATTTACATAAAGTTGGGAACCCAAAACTGCATCATCAACAACCTTACAATCGGATTCAAAGAGAACATTTGCGAAACCATGGTTTATGGCTAACTGAATGGATCTCAGAAGAGCTAAAGCTTCCCCTTCAGCAACCGTGGCAAAAGAAGCAGACCAAGACTTTTGGGTAACAACAAATTGGCCCATAGAGTCCCGAATACAAATACCTGAGCCAACAATGTTGTTGTTAGGAAATGTTGCATAATCCATATTACACTTGAGATTGCCATCACATGGTTTTTTCCAGTTTTGATCACTGTCAGATGAACCCATATTAGGTGGGTTGCGCTCGTTTATCCACTGCCAGTTCCGGATTGTATCTTGTGCGAGAATAGAGACTGCTTTTGGGCTCATAGTATTGCCTTCCCATAGTTTTTCATTTCTACACTTCCATATGCTCCATAGACCTGCTGCAAAGAGATCACAATTATCATTGTGTAAGACATTTAACATCTTGAAAAACAAATCCTAGAAGCCTTCAGCTTTCATAAAGATAGGTTCAATATGACCCCATAGTTTCATTTCTTTTCAGCAGAGAATAGCATGGGAACAAGAGAACATAGTATGCCAAGTATTCTCCATAGGGAAATCACACATTAGGCAATCCGAAGGGCAAGGGATCCGAAGGGCAAGGGACCTGTTTAAATTGGAGAGCAGTTCTTGTAAGAAGACAATTTGAGGCTGCTCTCCAGCACAAAGAGCAAATTTTGGGAGGCACATGCAGCTGCCAGATGCGCTTCCAATTATGTTGTGCTGCTACCTGATGAGAATAAGATGAAGAGTGTACCTCATGAACACCAATATAATAGGATGACTTGACAGTGTAAGAACCGCTTGGAGTAGGCTGCCAAACTAATTGATCTTCGCCCATGTAAAGGTGAGGTATGCGACATATTGCTGCTGCATCATCAGGGATAAATATATTGGCAATCATTTGAGACTTCCAGGTTCGGGTGTTGTGATCTATGAGGTGGTCAACCATAAGTTTTGATAAGTGTGATGGCATAATAGTTAGTGGCCGCGTGATATCACGGGATCTAATCCAAGGTTGATTCCACACACTAATTTTGGATCCATCTCCAATCTTCCATCTATAACCAAGGGACAACAAAGGAAAGGAACTCCTAATACTCCTCCAAGTATAGCTTGGATTATGACCAATATTGGCCTCCAAGAAACCCTTCGTGGGAAAATATTTAGCTTTGAGTACACGAGTAAGAAGAGAATTTTGTTCCGTTGCAAGTTTCCAACCTTGTTTTCCCAACATGGCCAAGTTGAAAGCTTCAATGTCTCTAAAGTTAAGACCACCTTGATCATTAGACATAGTTAATTTGTCCCATCTCATCCAATTAATGCCTTTGCTTCCATTTCGTTTTGAATTCCAACAGAAAGAGTTTAGCATCCTCTCTATTTCCTCCCCTAGAGATGTTGGGATTAGAAATGCTCCCATACAATAAGAAGGAATTGCTTGGGCAACAGACTTAATGAGGACTTCTTTACCTGCACGAGATAAAGATTTAGAATTCCAAGATTGAATTCTTTTCCAGATGCGCTCCTTAAGATACCCAAAGATAGCCTTTTTATTTCTACCAACCACAGAAGGGAGGTCAAGATATTTTCCGTGACCTATTGTAGCAGAGACACCCAAGAATTAAATCAAGTCACTCCTAAGCTCAGCTGGAGTGTTGGTGCTAAAGGAAATATCAGATTTGTTATAGTTGATAGCCTGTCCACTGGCTGCTTCATAGAGTTGCAAAATATTTTTTTAGAGTTGCAGCTTCGGCTATAGTATCTTTACAAAACAAGAAGCTATCATATGCAAAAAAAAGATAACTGATGGCTGGACTACCGCGAGAAACTCGGGCACCATGGATATGACCTCTATCTTCAAATTTTCTAATAAGAGAAGACAAACCTTCAGCACAAAGGATATAGAGATAAGAGGATAAAGGATCACCTTGTCGAAGACCCCTCCTAGGAGTGATAGGGCCAACTTTGTCATGATTAACAATGACATGGTAGCTAACAGTTGTAACACATTGCATAATCCAGCTAACCCAAGTAGAGTCAAAACCAAGTTTTAACCTTGCAGGTAACTCCATTTCACACTATCAAAAGCTTTACTAATATCCAACTTAAGAGCGACCACACTTCTCGGCCCGTAGTTTTGCATTTCATGTAGTGGAGAATTTCATAGGTTGTAAGGGCATTATCCAAGATATATCTACCTTAAACAAAGGCAGCCTGATTTTCTGAAATGCACTTGGATAAGACTTTCTTCAAACTGTTGGCCAGGACTTTAGAGAGGATTTTATAAAGAACATTACAAAGAGAGATGGGCCTTAAATCCTTCATAGACAGAGGGTTATCTATTTTTGCCACCAAAGTAATATTTGTATCATTTAGACCCTCCGAAAAACGACCTTCATAAAGCCAAGAACAACAAGCATAAAAAATTTCCTTACTAATAGTTGGCCAAAAATTTTGGAAAAATCCTGGATTCAAGCCATCAGGACCAGGAGATTTATCAGGATGCATATCAAAGATTGCTTTTTGGAACTCATCCTCTGAAAAAGGAGCTACAAATAAAGCATTATCATCGTCAGTAATACAAGGAGATAGAGTCTCAATTACAGGATCAAAATCACCATCATTAGTAGAATAAAGATCTTGGAAATAAGATTTCGCCAAGTTGCATAGACCCTCCTGATCTGAAATCATTGTACTACTGTCTGATCTGAGCTTTCTGATGGCATTCTTCCTACACCGGGCACTTGCTGAAGCATGGAAGAAACGCCTATTAGTGTCACCGTCCTTCAACCAGAAAGCTTTTGATCGCTGCTTCCAATAGGTATCCTCCTGCAACAAAACACAAGAAAGTTTGTCTTTTAAGTCATGTAAAGAGCGGACAGAGGCATCATCATTTGCCTCTCCTAGGCGCTCAATATCTCGCCTATATTGAGCAATAGCCAACCGAAAAGGAGGAATATTTAATTTGCTCCATGATTCCATGTCATCTACACATTAACGAAGATAATGGATAATGGAAGATGAAGGATAGCCATGCCATTGGGATGTCACCATTTCAATAAAGTTATTATCCAGGAGCCAAGCATTTTCGAAACGGAAAGAACGCTTTAGCTTGATAAAATCATCAGAGTGAAGCTTAAGAAGCAATGGCGAGTGATCAGATGAAGAAGCAACCACATTGATAAGCCGAGCCTGAGGAAAAAAATCAAGCCAAGGGAGAGTAACAAAAGCTCTGTCTAATCGTTCTTCCTTGGTCTCAGGCTTTCCCAAACTTTTACTCCAAATAAACTGGTAACCTTCAAGGGGTAAGTCAAAGAGAGAACAATCATCAATAGCTTGCCGAAAACCCCTATACAACCAAGGAGCACAATCAGGACCTCCTCTCTTGTCATCAGAGGATAATAGATCATTGAAATCACCAATAATACACCAAGGAACTGTGGACATGGAAGAGAGAGAATGGATTAAATTCCAAGAGTCTCTTTGTCTAGAGCTATCTGAGTAGCCCCAAAAAGAAGTTATACGCCAATCACCGTGGTCCTCATCGTGAACCATAATGTTGATGTATTGAGAAGAGAAGTTGATAATTTCACAATTTAGAGGGGCTCTCCAAAAAGCAACCAAACCACCACTTCTACCATTTCTATCAACAGCAATTGAGAAATCAAAACCCAGTTTAACACGAAGGTCATCACTTTTATTAGAAAAAGTAAGAGTTTCAATCAGGAGAACAATATCCGGTTTATAGACTCGGATAAGGTCTTTGAGAACAGAAACTGCCTTAGGATTACCCAGGCCCCGACAGTTCTAACTTAGGATACTCATGGTGCCCGACAGGCCTGGGGGGCCAGGCTCTGCCGATAAAAAATGCAAAGTAGCTTTAGTCTCGTTGTTGTCATGTTTTGTGTTGACCACGTTGATGTATGCATGGTTGGTGGTGTTGACTTGGTTGACTATTGGGCCATTAGCGTGAACCTGACCCATGTTTGAAACAGCATTCACCTCAACATTTATTTCATTATTATTCTTCATCAAAGCATGGTCTGTACGCGTCCGTTTTTTTGCTTTCAATTACCAATGACTCATCCATCATTTCCTCATCCGTTGCCACATGATTAGAGGAGGCAGTTACACCTTTCACAATATGCAACTTATTAGGAAATAGAATTTTTGGGTCCTTAAAAATAGCAGCCAATGAATGCCCTTGATCATTACCACCCATAATTGATCGGTTATTGTCATCTTGAGTAACCGACCCATGACCATTATTGCCAATAATATTCACCGGAGGAAACACTGAATGCGGCTATCCTTCCTCTCGTAACCACCGTGAACCACCACTGGCAGAAGTTCTGCGGACATCAGCACGCAATTCCGGTCCCTAGAGACGCCAACCATATTCACTTGCGAGGGAGAACAATACTGGGCAAAAATCTTCAATGTGTCCTAGATGTCCACAATAGTAACAAAAAGGACTAAGTCTTTCATATTTGAATTTAACATCATTAGGCTCTCCACCTACTCTTTTGATACGTTTCATGTGTTTCAGAGGCTTAGTAACATCTATCATGACGCGAATTCTCATGAATGTCTTCAAAAAGTTGGAATTGTTTTTAGCATCATATTCCAAAAATTCTCCAATGAAGCCACCACTTTGTTTACCCACAATATCAGTCATCAAACCCACCGGAATATTATGAATTTGCACCCAAAATGGAACTTTAACAAGAGATACCTGACTTGGTGGTTGGCCTGGTTGCATAGTCCCCAGGATTAAAAGATGGTTGTCAAAAGACCAAGGCCCTTGCTCTAAGACACGTTGTAAATCCAGATGATGAAAAAATTGAAATAGGAATATGCCATGATAAGCTTCTTTGATAGACACTCCATGAACAGGATGCCAAACACCAGCCGTACGTTCTTTCATGATGTGCACTCGAATAAGCTTATTAGTCAGGAATCGGCCGACAAGGCATAAAGCACTGTCAACATTAAAATTGTTGGCCTCTTCCAATTGGAACTCAAGCTCTGTTGTCTCATCTTCCAAAGTCAGATTCTCCATTGAGGCGAGATGATGAAAAGAAATCAATGAAAACAAAAGGAAAACTTCTCAGGAAGAGAGAGTGCTCTCACACATGGGAGAGAAAAAGAACTCTAAGAATGTAAATTTGTTAATCCCCACAGAAGCCTCAAAAACTACTACCTTTTCCTTGATCATGTTGACGACTTCTTTTCTACTATTTTTGTATAGTATTTGTAGTCTAATCCATAAGTTAACTATTAGCGACATTGGTTGGATTTCAAATATTCAATAATTTTGTTGTTGTTATAATTAAATAAATTATTATTTAGTTATATATTTAAACTTTTATTGATTGTAATTATAATAAGATATTGTTTTCATCCTAGAACTAGAATGCTCTGTAATTTAAGATTGTTTATTTGGTGAATTGAAAATAATGCTTAGATTCTGTATTTATCAAAGTGCCCATGATCGTTCAAGAACACCTCTGTAATAATGGATGAAAAAATCGTTACATCCAAAGCATTCAAGAGATAGAAGACACAATTTACTTACCGTCTTGGACTTTGCTCTTCGATTATATTTTTAGCAATATTCAAAATATCATCCTCCCATCCAGTTAAAATTAAATCATCGTTGTTGAGGATATCCCTGCATGCAAAATAAATAATCATTTGAGTATGAGATACGATCGAGTTTGTGAGCTCAATATTCCTCGGGATATTTCTTTCCTCACGTTTCGTTGGTAAAATTCCATTATCGAAAGGAGGGGAGTTTCCCCTCTCCTCTTTCGACTGTAACAAAGAGAGGGGAGATATTTATATAGAAAATATAAAAAAGTTATACATAATCATTTAATTAAATCTCACTATAATGCTGCGCCGTAATATCATTTCTTAAAATATTTTTACAAATATATACATGACAAGATATGACCGGATGTTTGTGTAAAATTCCATCTGTATATAGTTATTTAAATTCATATTTTATTATGTCGCTTTAGAAGATGAAAAAAGAAGGAAAAAAATTGACTAAGGGAACTAATACCAAGAAGCTCTTGAACTGAGACATATATAACGTGAAAATAAAGAAACATAAAAAAATTGACTGTTGGATAATATATTATATGTGTAAGAACAGTTGACACTGAGAATGTAGTATTAAATTAAAATGACTCACTTGTGTCGGCAAGTGGCCTCCAATGAACGAATGGCTTGGCGGAGATTGTTGCTGGACCTCAAAATTATCTTCTTGACTGGGTCAGGTAATAATTTTATTCCTTCTTCTTTTCCAACATATTCCAAAATCTTGAAAATCTGTTTATTCAAAAGCATGGGAAGAAGATTAAAACTTTATCAAATATTTCTAGTTACTGTTAATTTGGTCTCTTTCTGAATAATAACAAACAATAATCAAGCATTTTCTTACTAGGCGGAAAGTAGCAAAAGGAAGAAGAATAGTAGAAAGAAGAAACTATATGTCCGAATTAGATCAAGAAGGCAACAAGGCTGATTTACATGACATTGTAATTTATGTTAAACATACTGTATAGGACTAACTGCCAGTACAGGTAAGGTGTGTAGTTTTCTCCCCTTCCTCTCATAAATTGCATATGATATGATATGCAACTACTAGATGATTAGATTATAAGTAATTAGTAGGATAAGTACTGCAGAAATAGAATAGAGTCTGAAATTGTATGACTGGTTCTTTAGAGGAAAGGCAAAGAACTGAAAAGGAAAATATTGGAAACTCTGACCTCTTCGCTTGATGGTGATGAAAGCCGGACAGTGGTGCAAATTGATTTGATAGCCTGGAGCCTTGATTCATCAGAGCAGCAAAAGAACACCTTACTACACCCTTTATACTTTTCTAGCAGCCACTTAATATACAACAAAGTTTCTAATGATAGCTTCTCGGCCTCATACAAAACGATCGCTTTCAGATAAACAGGTAATTAAAATGTTACTAACTTGATAGACAGATAGATAGATCCATACATACAAAACAACACAATTCGCATAATTAGTGCTATAATTAGAGCGCGAGCATACCTTGGCAGTTTTCTGGGATACAAGGCAGTGAGGCATTTATGACCTTACCATATGTTTCCTTGAATAAATCAACAATTACATGTTTTTCATATCCCTTCGCCTCCGACAGATTGACTTCAACATGGTGGAGTGATTTCAATATGCGCAATTGGAGAGTATCCACCATTTCTCCCTATGGATCGATGTCATGTCAGAGGAGACTAGTAGTGAAAATTGATTAATTAAAAGAGAACATACACAGGTGATGGACTGGTAATGAAAATACCATCAAGTTGAAGTATTTATATTCTTCAGTGACCTGCCATTCAGTAGCAAAAAAGTAAAATTTATCATGGAAGATAGTTTTTCTATTATAAACAAACATAAACACGCTACAAAAAATACATCTAAAATCAATCGATCAATTACCTGCACTCTGTCAGCACCAAATACCTCTCGAAGCATAGCCCGTATCATGGATCTCTTTCCTACGTTTGGTGGTCCTTCAAATATAAAATGATTACAGCCACACCCCTCTTTTACCTGTCCAATTAATTATCAATAACAGTTTTATTTTGACCTTTTAAGGGAAACAATGTTGTAAATTTGCTATGCTATCCTCTTAATAGATAAAAAAAAAAATAAATAAATAAATAAATAAATAAATCCTTAACTAGTAGTAACTGGTAACAGATAATTTAATTTCCACAACAAGTTTTCTCATCTATTTGGTATTTAAAAATGCAGTTGATTAGTTGTCTATTTTCATATCCAGTCCCCATAACATGAAAATGCGGAATGGAATGTGAAGATATCTAACATAAATGCAACTAAGTTAGGAATGAAAAACATTAATTCTCACCAATGCTTTGAGCTGAAGTGCTTTATCTCTGTTGCAGATGAATTCTTCCAAGGTCTTGGGTTGGTATTTGGTTGCCCACAGATACTGGTATACATTTCCTTCCTCATCATCACCATCATCATCAGCCATGTCCTTCAACTTCAACTTGTGCTCATGATCATCTTCACAAGGTAATTCCGATGCCACTGTTTGTTCAGAAGCAGCAGCATTTTCACCACCCAAACCACAGTCTCTGACTTCCTCCTCCTCCTCCAGCAATTCCAAATCTGCAGTTTTCTCAGTAATTTGTTCTTCCTGCAGTACCACGTTCTCGACTCCCCTCAATGTCAATGGCTTCTCTTTGTTCTCTTCAACACGATGGTCCGAAATTGTTTTCTCAGCATTTTGTTCCGAGACATGTACAGTCTCAACTTGAATAGCTTCTGATTCATTATTAACACTAACACTCAAAGGCTTCCCTTCAACAACAACAACAACAACAACATCTTGCGTCATCAACTCCACCTCCTCCTCCAAAGACAAAGTTGCTTCTGATTCATTATTAACACTAACACTCAAAGGCTTCCCTTGATGATGGACCTCTTGCGTCATCAACTCCAAAGTTGCTTCTGCTTCTGGTTCTGGTTGATCTGTCTCCATCGGTGGTTTATCTTCTTGATCATCTGTTGGTGGCGGTAGTGTGAGTTTCTCTTTGACGGGGCAGAGTGATGAGGAGGAGGAGGAGGAGGAGGAGTTAGGAGGAGGTGGATGAAGTGCAAGTGCAAGGGAGTAATCAATGAGACCCCTATAGTATGGACTAGAACTAGAACTAGAACTAGAAAGGGTGGATGAGTTGTTGTGACTGTGATGGGGATGGGGATGAGGAGGGGTCCAATCAGAGGCATTATCGATGACAAGGGAGAAATCAGTAAGACCTTTGTAGTAAGGACTGTAGCCGGATGGAAGGAGTAGAGGATGAGGTCTAATTGATGGTGGAACAACTGAAGAAGAAGAAGAAGAGATTTGGTCCAAAATAGCAAGGGACTGATCAGTGAGACCCTTGTAGTATGGACTAGTAGTAGTATTGACATTGGAGTTGTAGGAAGAGTGGTGAGTCATGATGTCAAATAATGCAGGGTGAGTGTCCTCCACCTCCACCTCCTCCTCCTTGTTCACCCATGATGACAACCAATGACCGCTGCTGCTTTTCCTCCTTCGCGCAATTTTTGGAGATCGAAACTTGTGCCGTGTTGGTGAGATGATCATGTGACGATCCCCAACGGATTGTTTCATTGTCGGGCTAGGTATTTTCATGATGACGATGATCCCTCTCTCTCTCTCTCTCTTCGATCTGTCTCTCTACCATTTGTTGTGCCGTTTCTCGTCGGAGCTTCCCAAGATATACCAATGCGATGATGATTTCCATGCAATGCAACCAAAACCCATATAATATAATATAATATATCGTTGCTAACTATGTTTGGTTTTTCTTCTCTCCACGGCAACTCTCTCTTTGCTGCCCCTGACTTCGACTTCCAACATTTCCTTTTGTTTTTTTCTCTTTAGCATTAAATATAATTTTACTCCATATAATTATTCCGAATTTTGTTTTTAGTTCATATACCCATTTTTTAGTTCTTATAAATTATAAAACTACATATTTTTAATCCCTCTACAAATTACAAAACTACATGCTTTTAGAGACTAAAAAATGAGTATAAAGACTAAAAACAAAAAAATGTAAATATTATAGGGACTGAAAACACATTTTACCATTTTTTAATTAGCTTCCTAAATTTAATCTTTGTTTACTTTTAATTTTTATATTTTAAATATAAATTAATTTTTTTTAAAATCATATTTTTGGAACCAAAAAATAATTAAACTGATTTTTAATTACAAAAGTCATCGTATTTTTACGTTATTTTCTTATTTTAAACATTTATATAAAAACATTAAAAACTATTTTTTTCCTTCATTTCTCTACAAATATTAAAAAACATAAAACACAATGAAAATAAAATGATTTAATCAAGTGATAAGATAAAATAAAGACAAAATATTTTCTCAAATCAATAACAAAAAGCAACCTTCTCCCCGGCTTCCCGACTCGAAACGCTTTCTTTCAAACGCGCTGTATAAGAGCATCCACAATTGTGGATCTAATTTAGAGCATCTTATCACTATTTAGTAGGCCCAAAGTGACACATAAGAAATTAGACACCCATAAGAAACTTGCCCATTATTTACTCCAATGCAAGCAGCTTTAAACCACCCATTTTTTATTCAAATTTAATATTACTTTTATTTCTGAAATCAATCTGTTGAGAACCAGCTTTCCCTTTCTCGGTCTCCCATTCTCCACTACTTTCCCTCATCTTCATCCTTCGTTCCTCATCTCCAGAACTAGCTTCATCCTTCGTTCCTCTCATCTCCTTCTCCTTCCTTATCTCCTCAGCTTCCTTCGTTCCTTTCATCTCCTTCTCTTTGCCTCCTTGCCTCTTGTTCTGCTTCTCCTTCACCTCCTTCCCTCCCCTCCTTCGGTGCCTCTCCCTCCGTTCCAAACCACTCTTCCCTCACTCTCGTTTCAGTTCTTTCTGAAAACCCTCAAGAGAACCCATCTCTTTTCTTTCCCTCTATACCACCGCTGCCGCGTTTTGGAGCCTCCACCGCACGCCGCCATCAACTGCGCATCCAGTCGCACACTGCCTCACCACTGTACAGATCTCCTTCTCAGGATCTCTTCGTTCCTCTCATCTCCTTCTCCTTCCTCACTGCGAATCAATTTTTTTTTTCAAGATTTGAGTTTTTCTTATTGAATCTGTGTCCTCATCTCCCACGCGGTGTTGTTGATTGTTGTTTTCTGTTGTTGAATCTAATGAATCTGTGTATTTTTCCATCTTGATTCAACCATCATCAACGATTTTGTTTCTTCAAGAGAGAGAAACAATGGTTTTTTAATGATAAGCTGCGGTGTGTATAAATGGATGCTGGAGCTAAAATTTTAGACACCCCACCTTGCCAACTAGACTCCCTCCAATGGTAAAAATTTTAGATGCTCAGTCTACATAGGATAGATACTCACCAACATCCCGTTGTGGATGCTCTAACATGCACCACTTTAAAAGTGTTGCACTCATGGTTTGAAAAATCCATTTATATCCCTCAATTTCCTTTAACCCTTTTTTCCATAAACTTTCCATTCGCCATCCCTTTTCCCCGTCCACTTCCCTTTCTTTTCTTTTTCTTTCCCATTAAAGAAAATTAATTCACGACTAACGATGAAAGTAGAGGCCTAACAAGACTTTAATTAAACAAAACCAAAGTCTGGTTTGTTATAGTCATATATTTTTTAACATCTGATCGACTTTTTTGAAAATTTAATCCAACATGCTAACACGTTCAAAGACATGTCATCCAATATATTTCTAAGTAGTTTGAGGGACTAATATGCCAACAAAAATAAAGTTTTTACACGATAAACTACAAAGTATAAAAAAATTAAACCGCTACAACTCAAAGACATGAGACATAAAAGTAGAAATAGACTAGACTAGACTAAACTTTGTAGACTAATGTTGTCTTGTTTATTTGATATAAATCTTTTTAATATTTGACCTAACCTGAAATGATATAAAAGGTTTTTAAAAAACATATTTTGCAATAAGGCCTTTAAAGTTTATCAATAAATAAACTTCTAAACTCAAGTTTTTATGTAGGTCAATATGCTTAAATATTTAGAAAGATAAATAAGTATATGTATATGATTTTAACATAAAAAAATATAATAACAACAAAAAAAAGTTATCATTTTATTTATATTTATTTAAATAGGTAGCCTGTTAGGGTTAAGAGGCTTTTTGGATGGCCTAAAAGTAAAAAGCCTAATATTTTTAGCTAAATAGGTTTTTTATAAAGTCTCCGGCATGCACTACAGACTATGTTGAGGATTGCATAAACTAATCGAAGCCTCAGCATATCGAGATAGAAAATTCCCCCGTACAAGAGTTTGAGCATGCATTACAGACTTCATCGACCATTTATGTGGGGGGACATGTCATTTTATTATTTTACACGACAAAGGTGCAGGTTTACAAATTGTTTTTCCGAGTTGGAGAAATCAAGAAGATCATCATGTTTTCTCGACTTGGTGAGGGCTGCTCGTAGTGGTCCATGCGATGGGTTCATGGTGGGTCTGACAGAAGAGGCCCGAATCACGATGATTCATGGTCTTCGTGTGGAGGACCTTAAAGCAGTATCTTCAAAGGGTTGAGGGTAAGGTCTTCATCAATTTTGAGACACGCAACTCATCTTGGTAGGCACAGAGGGTGAGGATCAAGGGTTTGGTTTTGGTTTGGAAGAGAGGAGCACAACAGTAAAGTCGCTGTCAAAGATGGTGAAGTCGATGGCAATAAGGAAATAAAATGCATTGGAGAATGGAGATGGTGTAAGGACAGGAGTGCAAAGAGAATCCTAACAAACCCGCGTAGAACTGTGAAGACTTAATCGTTACGAGACTCTTGATGTGTTGGCCTCAATACTAAGAAGCTACATGGACTCCGTTATCTTGGCAATGTCCCTGTAGTTAACCCGTTACAAAAGCATCTCAAGCCAAGAGAACACAAATACTACTGCTTCTGATACAAGACTTGAATAAGTTTTGAGGCTTTGGGCTAAACTAACGCAAGCTTCAGGCTTAACTAACAACAAATTCAAACACCCCCCCAAACCCCAAAAACACCACTTTTTCTAAACCCAATCCATCTTAAAACTTTAGGACCTGATTACTTTGTTTTCAAATTTTCATTTTCTGTTTTCAATAAGATAAACATAGTATGTCATGAAGATGACATTCAAAATAGGATGATACACATAAGTAATGAGTAGAATATTTAAAAATGGTGAAAATGCTACAAAATTATTTTCACCATTTCCAAATATGCTATTGCTTTTTAGACCACAAATCTCCATTTTGTATATCATCTCATTGGCAATGTGTGTTATAGTATATGTATCTTATTGAAAAAAGAAAATAAAAATTTGAAAACAAAGTAAACAGACCCTTAGTTGCTTGAACTCAATATATACGTCTATCGTGACATTTAATAATTAATTTAATTAAATGCTTAATAAATACCTATAATAAGAAAACTCATGTCCCAAGAGTTCAAATTCAATAAGAAAACTAGTGCTATAAGTGATTAATTTCAATAATTTTTTGTGGAAACACAGACACTTATGGTGCTTCCCTTTGTAAGTGATGCAGCGATACACATATAATCTTAACCATTAGATGAGAATTTGATAATATTTTGTAATGAATTCAACAGTTAAGATTATTGGTGCACCAGCCAAGATTTTGAAATCACTGAGATGTTCACATGGCAGTGAGCATACTCAGCGTCTTGCTAGACCTAGTCACATTATGAAGCAAAAATTCATTGGTAAACTAAATAAAAGAAAAACTAAAGATGAACAAAAAGTTACCAAGAAGCCTCTTTGCTCATAATGTGAAACAATGCGAGAACCAATAAAATTGGATTTGCATTGCGAAGCTTTGATAGAAAGTAGAAACTGGTTTTCACACGTTACAAGCATTGGGAACCTAGTAATTCAAAGGCTCCTACCTCCAAAAGAACTCATGAATCATATCATTGACATCATCCATAAGAGATTCACAAAAATGCATCTTAATCCACACAGTTAATGTAAAGTTGGACATTGGGGAATTGAAAGGTCTGTATACCTACAAAATGTTAAGAAGCCCCCTCATCTGGGGGATCACGATCAGCTACAGCCAGTGGATCTACAGCCAGTGGATCTTCTCCAGTTTCAGAAGGGTGCTCTGATGGAGGGGGTTGCTCCTCATTTTCATTGTTCTCAGGGTGGAAATTGATGGGGAACTTTGTGACCCTTGGTTTATCAGATAAAATATTCCTTTGAACCCTATCAACTAAAACCTTAGGCGGAGGTTCCTCTCTCAGCTGCTCATCATCATAGTCATTGTTCACATAATAACCAACACGAATAAACTCCTGACCCAAATAAGAGCAGGTCAACAGAAGCACCGTAACACCAATTATATCTTCTTCACGAATCTTCGATGGGTCTGGGGGATCTGCCTGCTATGAAAACAGTATTGAAAAGTTTGGAGTTGTAAGCAATTGCAAGTAGCAATAGAGAATTCAAAAGATTAGCATTCATAAGCTTGCCTGTAAAACAAAGCGATAGTTTCCAACATTGACAGGACCAACAAGGACACTCTCTAATAATTGGTCATAAGTCTCATCCTCGGCAGATCCAACATATATGAGCTTCCATTCCAAATCTGTACCAACAAGATAGCATGTGTTGTCATAACCAAACTTGATAAAGTAGAGTAAAATTATAGTCAAGCTGATAGAAAAATAGGCTTTATTACAACTTCTAGACCCAAACTTGACATGATAACTCAGATCAAGTTTGTTTTCCTGACAATCACTTACAAAACGGTATCTCCCATTTGTTTCCATCTATCGATGTATTGAACATTTCAGAAAAATAAACAATGAAGTCATCTTATCATTTTACAGAATCATCAACTTGCAATGCTTTTTAGTTTTGACTATTCCAAAATAGAGAATGAACCCCGGCTACTTAAGCATTGTCTACATGAGAACTGAGATGCCAACCCAACCCCCACCCCTCCCAAAAAAAAAAAAAATTCAATACAATGAAAAATTGTAGTGCTGAACCACTCATCTGTAATATGATTAGGCAAACTTTTGGTAGTTAAATTGCACGGGGAATGTTGAGGGCTCGACAGACTATAAAGAGAATGACAGAGATCCTTCCTTTTGTACAAAAAAAAAAAAAAAAAACTACAAAGCAAAAGAATCGCACTTATCTTTTACTAACAAGCCTAAAGTTATGGCAGGGAAGGAAGGGCGAGAATGAGAGATAGAGGGTGGGGTAATGTATGACACAATACATGCCAAATTTGGTCTAATTGGTTTGGCTGATAAATCACATACAGAGTTATTGGTAGCAGACAGCAACAAGATCTGAAAACAAAAACCCTAACCTATCAATCAACTCGAGTGAGGACGAGGATGAATTTGAACATTGAAAGCAACATCAATCAATATCCGGTGTGTTGCAGCAATACATTATGGTAAATCCATACAAACAGAGTCAAGTACCTTAGATATTTGTTAGCAAGATATGAAAAAGTTATGATAAGCACATGAAGCGAGTGTAGTGAAACCTAGTAAAAACCTAGAATGACATGGTTGTTGAAACAAAACAAGAAGAGAAATCTTGGTAGAAGAGAAAGAAACCCTAGGTAGGCAGGTAAAAGGGCACAAGCAGAATGAAAGGAAGGAAGAAACAAGATTTGATTTGATTTGATTTTGCTTACCGTCTTTGAGAGCGGCCAAACACTCGTAGGAAATCTCGAACTGGAACGGAGTAAGAAACGAAGCAGGGTTATCGAGGACCGTCACGTTGGTGATGTTCACCGCACTCATGCTTCTCGAATCTTCCAAACGCACAACACAAGAGAGGAGAGGAGAGACAAGACAGGCGAGGCGGTAGGGTGTTGTTGGCTTGGCGGGAGCGAGGTTTGAAGAAAAAATCACAAATCACAGGCCACACGATTTATGCTTTTATAATTTCAACAACAACAATTGCACAAGCTGCAACAGGAGCGACAAACTCCATTCCCCGAAAATGGCCTCGCATTGCAAGGGTCAAGCTTCGCGCTTCAAATTCGTCACTTATTAATCTTTCATTTTTTTTTTTTAAAAAAAGAAAGAATATTAATCTCTTTTTTGACATATAAGAATATCAATATCTTAAACACTTGTTTATTTTTATTTTTTTAATTGATCAATTGTTTTTAACATTTATTCTAGTACACGATTATTTGCATTCGACCGAAAATTTATTTATTTGCTTATGCAAGGGTATAACAAACCAATTCTTTATTAGAAAATATAAATCTCCCTTGAAAGATAGTATATCTTACCTTTTATTTTATAGTTTAATGAGAATACACCGTCGGTGCAAAATATTTTTACATCAATATCTAGTGAATGTTCATCATATTGTCACATCACCCAACTTTTTAACTGCATTTTAAAAATGACTGCACAATGGTGAGTTCTCATTGGACGTGGATGTAAAACTAGTTTACACCGACGATGCACGTCCCTTTTCTCTTTATTTTATAATAGGAACTTTTTTTCTATGCCTATAAATGTAAAAACCATGTCTGTCAGTGTATTTATTTTAATTGTATATTACCTTTTTTTTTCAACGGAGAATTCATTCAACGGGTAACGCCCAAAGTCCATTGCATCAAGGCCCTAACATCTACTACGGCCTAAGTCAAGCTTAACGCAGTGTCTCTAAACGTACACAATTCATTGCACAGACACGCAGGTGATAGAGGTAAACTTTAGAAACCTCAAACTATGAAACAATTACAGTAAACTAGATCTCTAAAAATCTAACGGATAAAACTCCTTCAGTGACAGAAACCCTAGTAACTCTTGAAGGAACCTAGATAATACTATTATGAATTTGGGTCTGGCCCATTAGAGTTTCAAGGAAACTCTCATAGAAGAAATACATATTAGCCCCTATTAGCTTCTTCTCCTTCCAACCACGAGTTTATGTGATTTGCCTATGGCCAGGCTTTGCATGCAGCCTCCAAGGTTGGGATCTAAAAGCTTGGTTATAATGTTTTCTCGTTAGGGTAGCATCAATGGCACCACCAAATTGCAAGAATTTGTTGAGAAGCAACGACAATACAAATGTATTTGACAATCCAGAAATCAAAAGGGCATTTTTTTATTGAATTAGATATGCCTCGCTTGGCTTGATAGGGGACAGGGTCTCTGTAATATGGAGTATATATTGGGCTTCAAAGGCTGGTAGACTTGTGACTGTGATGGTAGGTGGTAGAAACTCAACAGAGCTGATGGTTGGGTCTGTATTGGTGAGCGGTGAAGGCGCTGGGAAGTAGATAAAACGACCCAGTAATGGCTCGAGTGGGGGAGTGTGGGTGCCAAGTTTGCATGAGGTGGTGGCTGATGGTGCCAAAAGGAACCAAAGCACACAAGCCACAAAGGAATGAGCCTCCCTTTTGAGAGGAAGAGGCCTTCAGCAGCCAGGAATCAAGGTTCCTTGGCGAGAAACACTTTGTGCATAATGATATAGGACGTACGAGGAGGAAGATGAGAGGTGGCTAGAAGATGAAAATGGGCAAAAAAGATACAGAGGCCTGAAAACTGAAAATCACCATCGAAAATGGATCGGAGAAAACCTAGCCAAATGCTAGGAGGCCGACAGCACAAGTCGCACGAGGAAACCTAGCAGCATAAACCCTAGGAGAAGAATCTTATCCACTTGACTAGTGCAATCGATGTCTACTGTACATGACCTTGGTATTGTATATTTTAGAGGATTATTTTACTAACTACTTAAAATTTAAATTTTAACCATTAAATATTTACAATCCCACCTAGCAATACTTACATGTACTTTTGTTTGCCTTTGATGGCAGGGACTAAAACAAGGTAGTTTGGATTTGTCAAGAACTCTAACGGGAAAAAAAAAACTTTAGACAGACTAAAACCAAAAAGAGATACATTTATAGGGGAAAATACATATTTAAACCATAATGTAATTAAGGTAATTTAGAAAAAAGTTTATTCATGGAAATACATTTTTATTGGGAATAAGAAGTAGCCTATCATATTTATAGATTTTTCTAGGAATCTCATTCATCGTAATGCAATTCCTAAGAAAGTCATCTAGTTGGGAATAAAAGATTTCCTGGCCAAACAGAGTCTAAAGATGTTGGTAATCAATGAAGCTCTTGCTTTCGCTACGAGGAACGTTGCAAACCACCACCCATGTATGTTGGTGTTACCATAAGCCGACTCACAATGGATGCGCTAGTAGCACAGAATATTAGTAATCTGAGATGAGAAACGCGGTTCTGAAGCAGCTGCTAGTGCTCCTTGCCATGCATGTTTCACTGAGGGTCCGGGTGTTGTCAGTCCCAGTTGAAAGCACCCTTTCCAAGCAATCAACTCAACTCAACTTCCTACTTCATCAGCTCATAAGCCGAAGGTACATCATGCAGTGGATGACCCTTCCGGTTTCTTTCCATTATTTTGCGTGCAAGTGATACTTGCTTGCCAACCACAAAGATGAATGCCTTGCCCAGTCCCCTGGCACCTCTAGCTGTTCTTCCAACACGGCGTACATATTCACTTGGATCACGTGGGAAGTCAAAAAGTATTACATGATCCACTCCAGCGAAGTCAATTCCCCGTGATGCTCTGTTACAAGTTAACACAATGACTTATTTCTAACACACAAACATAACTGTCAAACAGGTAAAAATTAAATACAAACAACAGAAAGACAAGGTCTTGAACAGCCATAACAAACGAGTTAAAACAGATGCAGACCTGTCTGTGCAAACCATAATCTGGGAGATTTCTTTTGATGGAGAACGTGCAAACTCTTTCATACTAGCAAGCCGTGATTCTTGTGTCATGGCAGCGTGGAAAGGTAGAACTTGTATGCGAGTTCCTCTTCTATCAACACGTTTTAATGCATTTTCAACTTTTCTGCATGTTTCAATCTGCAATTTATTTTTGGAAAATTATACCAAAATAAAAAATGAACAAAGTGCAACGGCAATCAAAATTATAAAATATAAGTCCCGAAAGTAACAATTTAGAATAATACTTTGTTACAGAACACAATACTCCTTGGGACAGGACTCCCCCCCGCAAGCTGTAAAAGAGCAGCTTTCTTATTCAAAAATGCCGTGTCAGGATTTTTTTCTTGTCCATCTTCCCCACTGCAATCTACTATAATCTGAACAAATAAGAAAATAATCATCACACCCACTTACACAGAAACTGATTACTCAAAACAATGGTGCAGAATTCAGTTATATTGCTAATACTAATTTGCATTATATTGGTCTGTACAGGTCATTATATCCAGCATGGCCTGTATACACAAAAATATCCCAGCACTCCAAGAATATAATAGGAGAAATGTTATTTGAACACCAATTTGGGACAATTTTTTGACAACTTTGTAAGTGGTTAATGCAGTTCACACACGTGGTTAATGGATATATCAGGTATTTCGGCTCGTTAACCATCTATAAAACTTCATTAACCACTAATTCAAACATTATTAACCACGATTTTTACGTGTTCATCTTTGAACACCTGAAAAAAGAATTTGCAATCAAAACCTAACCTCTTCAAGGCGAGAGCTTATTCGATGCATACTAGGTCCCATGATCATTTCACAGTCGGGAAAAACTTCAACCAGTTTGCTGTAAACATTTTTTGGTAAAGTTGCAGTCACAAATAAATATTGTGTGTCAACCGGTGAAGAATTAATCAAGCATTGAAGAGCCATTTCGAAGTCCTCATCACCAAAGAGTATATCTACCTCATCCAAGACAGCACTGCAACAAAATTATTGTTGTTAAGATAAATTCTACCATTGGTGCGGATGGAAAAACATAGCGCAATGGATATATACAGACTGCGGAAGGAAAGGGCACGGAAGTCTAGTACATTTCTATTCACTTGACAGGAAAATGATATAACATAAAAATAGAAATTAAAAGTTAGATATCCCAAAGGGCAGATATCCACAGTGTCCAACATTTAATCCTAATATGATTGCACTGCAGTTTCGACATCAATTTCCATGCAGAAACTTTATACCATGATGACAGCAGATCAATCAGCAAAGTAAATCAATTTTGCCATGGCATAATCCTGAATCCTGATCCCCAAACTCATAACACGCGGTAAATGACAATAAAAAATAATATCCATGCATGCCAGAATATGTGATTATAGATGATAAAGATATGTTGACTCCAGCTACTAGACTAAGCAATTCCAAAGACCAAATTACCATTAGTTATACTGACTTGTATTTAACTGTTATATGTTGTGCCAACAAAATCATAAGATACTAATGGAAATCAATTGCATAACTGCTAATGAATGGTAAAACTGACACAATAAAAAATCAATGTGAAAAAAACCAAGGCTTACCATCTTAGATTTGTTAACTGCAAGAAGCCTTCCTTTATCAGGAACAAAAAACGGCCAGGTGTAGCTATCAAGACATCAACACCCTGCTGTAAACTTTCCAGTTGAGTTCTTTGTCGAAAGCCACCTGTGACAACCATAGATTTGAATGGAACCCCAGACTTTGACATTGATCGACAATTGTCTAAGACCTGCAAGCAACAGATTGGCAAACGACAGTTATACCACACTACAAACTGCATATCTTTTTCTGAATTTGAGCTTGTGCAGACTTGAAGCATAGATAATAGTAATACATAAACCCACTCTAACTTGTGTTGAGGCTTAAGCTTATTTAGAAGAATGGCAGCAGTCGGCAATGATAGGACAGACGAACTCTTAATCTGTAATCACTTGGTCACGGGGGCTTTGTTACAAAGACAGAGACCTATAAATGGTTTTATACATCTAACAGCTTGATCAATCAGGCCTATTAAAGGCCAATTAGCCTCCCATGATTGATACAACAATAGTTTTAACTTCCTCATGTCAAACTGTTTCTTGCTACCTTAGTTAACCTCAGTATTTGATGAATCCTCAGTGAAATGAAACTACTTTTATTAGGTTAAATTTACACCAAAATGGTTGAAGCACGAGCAAGGCATAAGCAAAAGAATATAAAACAACTACATTTGATGTGAATAAAAATGGCAGCATCAGTTACCACATATAAGCTGGAATATTGATACTCCTAGCCATTTTTTTATTTTTTTATCACATTAATAAAGAACATGCAACATTTTTTTTCCCAAAAAAGATGAAGAAGGTTTGCTCAAAAGATTTTTGTCAGTAGTATCAAATTAATTGCTACAAAATAATCTGATTGTTTCCCATATCATATTTAAAAAATATCACCCAAGAAAAAAGCAAAAACTTAAGCAAGTCCCTGCATAAACAATAAGAAGTTTCTTTAAAAAATGATCTAGGAGCAAAACTCGTTTGCTTTCAGTTTTGATTTCATTTTCTTGTGTTCCTTTCTGCTAAGTTTTTAACATGATTCTTAATGTATAAAGCAGCCACATGATTAGCATCTGACTTCCTGATGTCTAAATAGGGACGAATTAAGATGGGTTTTGGACTTCAGTTTTGCAAATAAGTTGCTGGTCGAGTAGTTTCTCTGAATCAAACAAGAAATAGAATAAAGAAAAGGAAAAAGAGATAGAATGGCATTGGGAATATAAAGGGCATTAAACCTGAGAAGCTAACTCAGCAGTGGGTGCCAGTATAAGCACTGTAGGAGCTTGTGAAGAGGATTTATGACGTCCTTGTAGCTCTTCTTGTCTGAGACGCTGAATTATGGGTACAAGATAAGCTAATGTCTTTCCAGAACCGCTTTGATCAGCGATGACACAAGTCTTTCCGCCAACAACGGGAGCAAATGCCATGGCCTACAATATATAATCAAATTATTCACCATAGAGCTCAGTTACAATCTATCTATTTATAAACTAGAAAGTAGAATGAGAGTACCTACCTGAATATGAGAAGGGCGCGTTAAAGAGAGGTTTTGGAGGGATTGAATGATAAAGTCGGTGCAGCCTATGTCTTTAAAGGACTTGAGACTGAAAAAGTTGGTGTCCGCCAATGGCAATGATGATGATTTTGCGTGTTCCTTTTGTGACTGAGGCTTGGAAATGCTAATGCTATCTCCCCATCCCCTGGAATTGGAATGAGAACGAGAACGAGATTGAGATTGAGAGGGAGAACGTCGTCTTGCTGCAGATGCAGTGTTTCGAGATTTGTCATTATCATCATCGTCTTCAAGGTCATCAAGAGTGCTGCGTCTTGAATTGTGCTTGGTTCTGTGGATGAGAGCCTTCACTTGCTGCGCTTTTAGTCTTCCGAAACTTGATGGTGACGGTTTGGTGGGACTGGGAGAGTCGCTGACGCTGCTTGTGGTTGTTGCGTCTTCATTATTATCGGTGGAAGTGGAAGTGGAAGTGGAAGCAGAAGGGCTCAAAGAGAAGGAGACAGGGTTTGTGGGTTTGGGTGTGACTCTAACTCTAACACTGAAACTAACACCGAGGCTAAACAACACCGCTTTTCCAGAAAAAGCTTGCCCAACCACCATTGCTTCTCTTTCTCTTCTCTTCTCTTCTCGCGTCCGTCTGTCTGTCACTTACATTTACAACACTTCAAGATAAGGATGCAAAACTCCACCCTAACCCCCCTTCAGAATTTCGCTTACAATCTCTTTCTTTCCTTTCCCTTCATTTCAAATTTTCAATATATTTTAACCAATTCGAAAATTATTTTTAAATTGAATATTGTAAAAGTACGGATAATAGTTCAAATAAAATACATATATTCAAGTATAAATATTAAAAGTAATATTAAATATGTATATTTAATATATATATATATATATATATATATATATAAAAGAAAATAAAGAATAAAGAACAATAAGCGTTGTTTTTTTCTAAATAAAATAGGCAGATGGAAACAAAATTTAAAGGCCCCGGCTAAATGCACCCTATACCCAATGGAAACTACAAAAAAATACATATATTCACCTCAGTCCGAAGTTATAAATCCTTCATCATTGTTGTCTTCTTCTAAATCTGCTGTGCATCCTTGAAGTGTTATTCAGTCAATTCCTTTTATCCAACTTACTAATCTTCAACCTTTTGACAACCAAGCTCATTCTGATGAAGGTATAAATTTTTATACATGACAATAGCTTCACTATCTAATTGTTGTTTTTTGTTTTAGAATTAATTTATATTGATTGAAATATTTCCCTGACATTACAGGGTGTGAATTTATATCACTTTAAAGTGAAAAAGCTGAGTCTGAGGGTCAGATTATTTCCTCTTTATGCAAAACCATTACATTTGCTATTGTGTTATTAATTCTAAATTAACTATATTGTAAGTGACTATATTTAACAGAACCTGTAGATCTTGGAGATCCTTCATATGTATGTGGTAAATGTGATGCTCAAATGTGGTATAAGGAGAGAGCTGACAAGTGCACCAGATCTAACCCACCTCAATTTAGCATGTGTTGCATTAAGGGCAAAGTAAAACTTCCATTTCTTAAACATCCTCCTGAATTGCTGGATGCATTAATAAATGGAGCAGGACCCAGGAGTTTAAATTATAAGGAGAATGTAAGAGCCTATAATAGCATGTTTTCCTTTACTTCAATAGGAGGAAAAGTTGATAGCTCATGCAATCAAGGAGGTGGTCCTCCGCAATTTATCTTGAGTGGTCAGAATTATCACCGCATTGGTAATTTGATTCCAGAAGAGGGATGTAGACCAAAATTTGCGCAACTTTATATCTATGACACTTTCAATAAGACTTCCAATAAATGCAGTCATTTCAAGTATGAAACATCATATGGTTTCTCCGAGGATTTGTTTTGCAATGATCTTCTACCATAATCTTTGTAATATGATTGTTCTTCGTTTCTGTTCTGGCAGATCAAACAAGGAAAATGGAGGAATTGATGAGTTGTTGGTCAAGGACTTAACAAAAATGATAGATGAATATAATGAACTGACTAAGTCTTTTAGGATGGCTTTGGATTACTTGAGTCAGGACAGTACCAAGAATCTGGGTTTGAGGTTAATTAGAAATTGGTCAAAAGATGCAAGAACCGACAATTTCCCTACTTGCAATGAGGTAGATGTATTGATAGTTAGAGACTTTGATAACCTTGATGGAGGAAGGGATATTATTGCCAAAAAAACGAGGCCGACCATTGTCAAAATTACCTGAGACACATGCATCATTCATACCTCTTCAGTATCCATTGTTATTTCCTTTTGGAGAAGATGGCTTTCATGAGAATATTCCCATCAGTGATGATTGTGTTAATGGGAGCAGTCGTAAAAGGCAATGGATTTCAATGAGGGATTGGATTGCATTTAGAATTCAAGAAAGGTCTGTTGAACATGGTAACATTCTAAACTTTGGAAGATTGTTTCAGCAGTTTGTTGTTGACTGTTACACCATGGTTGAGTCTCAAAGACTTAATTGGATACAACTGAATCAAAAGACGATTAGGTGTGAATTGCTGACTGGACTTCAATAAGCTGTTGTGAGGGGAGAAAACGATCCAACTTCTATTGGGAGGCGTGTTGTGTTGCCTTCTTCATTCACAGGTGGTATGAGGTATATGTTTCAAAATTGTCAAGATGCAATGGCTATTTGTAAGAGACTTGGATAGCCGGTTGTTCATCACCATCACGTGCAATGCAAATTGGAGAGAAATACGCGATTTTGTCAAATCTAGGGGTCAAACAGCAAGTGACAGACCTGACATTGTTTGTAGAGTTTTTAAGATGAAGCTTGACAGCTTGATAGCAGATTTTAAAAAGGAACAAATATTTGGAAAAGTTGTTGCAGGTAGTTTATACAAACCTTACCAATATTATTTTCAATTACTTATTACTTATTTTATTCTTTATCTGTTTTCTCTATTTTATTTAAAGATTTAAATAATAATCTTTTTTGTGCAGAAACGTATATAATTGAGTTTCAAAAGAGGTGTCTTCCTCATGCACATATACTAATGTGGCTGAGCCCTAAAAACAAATTGAGAACAGGAGCTGATATTGACAGATAGATAAGAGCAGAATTGCCTGATCCTAACTTATACCCAAAGCTGTCAAGGGCTGTGTCAAACTACATGATTCATGGCCCATGTGGTCCTGCTAACTTCAAATCTCCTTGCATGAACAATGGAAAATGCTCCAAATATTTTCCAAAATGTTTTCAGCCTATAACCACTATTGATGATGATGGATATCCAAGTTACAGAAGACGTGATACTAATATGTCCATTATAAAGAAAGGAATTCAGCTAGACAACAGGTTTGTAGTTCCTTACAATCCGCATCTAATGAGGTATCAGGCGCATATAAATATGGAGTATTGTAACAAATCAAATTCCATAAAATATCTGTTTAAATATGTGAACAAAGGTCCAGATAGAGCTATAATTGAGATTTCCAAAAAATCCAGAGATGAGTCTCAGTTAGATGAAATAAAGCAATATTATGACTGTACGTATTTGGCTCCCTCTGAGGCTATTTGGAGAATTTTTTTCATTTGACATCCATCATAAATGGCCTTCAGTTCAGCGTCTTAAATTCCATCTTCCAAATCAGCAATCTATTCAATTTTCAGATAATGATAGTATTCATTCAGTGTTGGACAGGAACGAAAACCTTCAGACTATGTTTTTGGCATGGTTTGATGCCAACCGAAAATTTGAAGAGGGAAAGGAATTGACATATGCTGATTTTCCCACTCAATTTGTCTACTTGAAGGAATCTAGGGAGTGGTGTCCAAGGAAACAAGGAATGTCAATCGGAAGACTTCAATATATTCCACGAGGAAGTGGTGAGTTGTTTTACATGAGAATTTTGTTGACAGTACAAAAAGGATGCACATCATATGACAATATTAAGATAGTCAATGGAATAACGTATAGCACTTTTCAAGAGGCATGCTATGAATTGGGATTATTGGTTGACGATAGAGAATTCATAGATGCAATTGTAGAGGCAAGTGAGCTTGCCACTGGACATCAGTTGTGAAGGTTATTTGTTACTTTATTAGTAATGAATTCGATGTCAAGACCCTTTGTTGTATGGAACAACACATGGAACCTTCTTAGTTATGGAATTCTTTATGAGAAAATGAAATCATTAAATATTCCAGGTATTGTGGATATGACACCTTGGATAGCTGTGACGACTCTGACTTCCAAGGGGAAGATTACTTTAACACTTGGACACTTAAGCTGTCAAAATCTGACTGTTCTACAAAGCACCCTGTGGTGTGTATATAAAACAGTTGTTTATAGTTGTTATTCACACTAGGAAACTACCATATACGATGTTATTTTTTTATAGTCGTTATTTTATTTTTATGTTATTGTTAACGATATGTAATACCACATTTATAACTTTTGCCATTTTATGGGTTGTAGTTGATTCCAGCTGAAATTGTCCGCCAGTATATGGAGGTCGACCAGGAAGTTGTCTATGTCATAGATCAATATGATTCATTCGAATGTTTTTTGCTCAAGAATATGGAAGGCAATTCTGAGTGCTATATGGGTAGTGGTTGGTATCATTTTTGTAGGAAATACAAGTTAGTTGAAGGGGATACGATCAACTTTATGTTTGAATCTCATTTCATTCTCCTTTATGTCAACATTGTGAGGTGTTAGTCGGGGTGTTTTTTGCCATGATAAAGTTAGTTCAGATATCAGAACTATTATGCTGTGGAAAAAAAATTTAAAGACTTACTGTCATTTTAGCGACTATTTAGATTGCATGGGTCTTAGTTTATGTCCCCCATGTTTTTGTTTCTTTATTTCCCATTGAACTTAATGCAATTTTGAATTGTTTTTGCATCACATTCCTTTATGTCCCCCGTCTATGTACTTTATTTCCAAAAAGGTTGGAATTACATGAACGTCCTTCATGGTAATAAATAAATTAAGAGTAATTGGTTACATTGGTATCTGAAAGTGTAACTCGGTGTCACTTTGGTCCCTGAAAGAGTGAAAATTCTAAAATAGTCCCTGAAAGTGTTCTACGTTTGTCACTTTGGTTCCTGCTGTTTACAATTTCATTGACTCCGTGAGTAATTGGTCACATTGATCCCTGAAAGTGTATCTCGGTGTCACTTTGGTCCCTGAAAGAGTAACAACTCCAAAATAGTCCCTGAAAGTGTTATACATTTGTCACTTTGGTCCCTACCGTTAGCCATTTGATTGTCTCCGTCCCAAAATAATGTGCTAACGGTAGGGACCAAAGTGACAAATGTAGAACACTTTCAGGGACTATTTTGAAGTTATTACTCTTCCAGGGACCAAAGTGACATCGAGTTACATTTTCAGGAACCAATGTGACCAATTACTCACGAAGTCAATGAAATTGTTAACGGCAGGGACCAAAATGACAAATATAGAACACTTTCAGGGACTATTTTAGAGTTTTTACTCCACCAAAGTGATACCGAGTTACACTTTCAGGGACCAATATGACCAATTACTCAATAAATTAATATTGTATCTTTAGATCCTTTACATGAACATGTACACATCTCTGCGCTTTAATTTTATTATTTATTTTTATTATTTCTTATTATTATTATTACTAGGTGTTTGGTTATTATTTTATTTTTTTATTAAATAGCTTAAGACAATTTCCAAACTGCTTTTAATTATTTAATTTAATATATTAATATACATTTCAATATACATTTCAATATATTTGAGTAATCAATTTTTCATATTTTCAATTTTTTACCTATTATTTTCTATTTGTAATTTATATTATATATTAAATTTTATATAATTTTTTTCTATAGCATAAATACATTTATGTCTTCTATTGTGTTTGTTGTTACAAAAAAAAAATTAATAACTCATTAAACACATAATATACATAAATATTATTTTATTTACAAACCAAAGGTTTCCCGTTGCACGGGAAAAAACACTAGTTATACATAAAACAACAAAAGGGACACCAAAATTGATATTCAAGCATCATTTCTGTTAATGTAGCGCAGGCATGTGAGTGATGTGGTGTGAAGAAAGTGAGTGATTAAAGTGAGGCGTGTGCTGTTGGATGTGCAAGAATTTTGTGAAAGAATGTCGCGCTGTGTGCGCGTGAATTCAAGAAGTAAACAAACAATGTGTGTTTACGATTCCGAAAATTAATTTCCATCACCATTGATAAACGAAGTTGAGTTTTAATCTAAAGAGAAAAAAACAATTAAAGTTATTAAGAAAAATCATACAGATTATGATTAAAAAGAATGAGCATCTAATTTCAAGTCTACTTAAAACGGACAAAATCACCTGCATTTCTAAACGATTATTTAAGATATTGGAGGGATACTTCAAGGAGGAATATTTTTGGAAAAAATATAATATTCCTATAAAAGCTGTGTCTAAACCAAACTTGAGAAAGAGAAGTTTCCAATAAACATAAACACTAGTTGAGAGATACTCAGTACGGGTGCTAAAAAAATTTAGAACTTAACGTAGTTAAGTTTTTTTTTGTGGAAAAATAGTTTTTGGCGGGAAAACGGATAAATGAGTTTTTGCTATGTATTCTTAGCATGTTTAAGTTTTATAAATAGATAATAGATTTAGTTACGCAAAACAGTTTTTATACACTTTTAAGAATAAAATCGGAATCCTTGTAGAAATCGCTCTCTTAGTGAAATAAATCGTGTTTATATCCCACATTGCTTACGAAAATGACTTAACTCATCTAAAGTGAAGAGATATAATTTATTTAAAATATAAAGTGCAACAATAAGTCTCTTTGGATTGACTTATGAATTGCTTATTTAGACTTATATACACATAAACGTTTGTCAAAATATTTCAAAAGGCTTATAGAAATAGTTTATGATATGTATATAAGTTGTTTTTATCTTATTTCCATAGAATTCGTAAAAAAAAAAAAAAAACTTATTTCCACTTGTTATCAAGAATAGTTTATGAAAACAACTTATATCTTATACGATAACATTTTACTATATTTTCTTTTTTTTTATTATAGAAATAATTTATACATAAACATTTATCCTATAAAAACTTAATTAAGCTGTTTACCCAAATAATAACATTATTAAAATCTCAACCATTGATTTTGATTTTTCTATAAATGGTTATAATGTCACAATTTATCCTCTAGAGTGCACTTTTTAAAACCAAATCTGAAAGAAAAGGCTGTTTGCAGTATAGACCCACAGCAGGAAACAAAAGCAACATGACCGGATTTCGCTATTATTTGCACACACAAAAAAAAAATCTTTTTATTTACTATTTTTTTTTAACAATTAAGTAAAAACAAATATTTTTCTAAAATAAATATAAAAAAGAAACCAGGCTGAGAATAAGCACAAAATAGTAAGATCATGTGGGTAAAATCATAATTTTTTTTTTTGGTTACTTCATTTTTTTACAACAAATAAAATGTCACCGCATGCCTCTAAATTATGAAAACTAATACTCGCAAGCATACAGCGTAAATCCTTGAATATGAATCCTGAATGGAAGACATCCTAATTTTACACAGACGACGCACATACTCTGATTCTCGGTTGCATATACTACATAGCAAATTTGACATACCAACATCATAAAATAAAAAACAACAGGTAGCTGAGCATCGAAGTGTTCTTAAAGGATTCAGCAAATCCAGATTCAGACAATAACTTTATTATATCATCCATCATGTGCTGAAACTAGGACTGGCACTGTGCATTTGGCGACCAAGTTCTCCCAGGAAGTCAATCTGTGACACAGAAGAGGAAGCACTTGCAGCTGGGGACATAATCTGAGGGAAAAAAATAATATTAAAATATCACATTAGAAGGCGAGAGAGAGAGAGAGAGAGGGGGGGGGGGGGATTAATATAAAGCTTACCTGATGAGGGAGTCTGAACTGAGTCCAAACTGATGTCCCACCCGAAAACATAACTGGCTTTTCTGAAATGTGAAAGTGGTACGAAAAGAAAATTAAATGTAAAAATCATGCCCATACCTAACACTTCATATGCAGCACATAATTTACTATCACTGGCATTTACCAAGGCCACTCATGATATCTATTCTCCATATAAAATTGGTTAAACAAGACATCCCAACAACAATATAGAAACTAAAAGAATCAACACCAAAAAAGCTGCTTAAAGAATGACGATTTAATGAAAGAATAATGATATCCATCACTTAATGAGTCCTCAGCTTGAACTACATCAAAACACTTGGACTAAATGTAATTATAAATCACAAATAATAGCCTAAATCACTGAAACTGCATGTGGTTGAAGGATCCGGATCCTCTCTTGCTAACCGCTTTCTACATTTGCAGCACTTCTATGTGTGTCTATCTCTCTCTTAAATTTTCTCTCTCCCTTCAATAACTACCTATTTTTCCTCATCTTCTGTCTCCTCTTAACACATAACTTTACTGTTGCGCAAGATACAGCGCAGGAGAGTATCTAAACGTGGTTGAGATGTGGATCCATTCAAACACTAGAAACGTGTATAAGGCAAGAACAGCATTTTTAGTTACTTGATTAGACTCACCAAAGTCTCGTAAGCATCTCAATTGCGTAATAGACCACTTTTGAGCATACCTAACTACCAAATTTACAATAAGTGATTGTCATGATCAGGGAAAACACAAGATTCATCAAACTAATAATTAAAACCTAAAATTAGATGCTTTCAAATCACCAAACCATAGGTCTTTGGTTTCGGTTATTGGATATGACAAATTACTAGAAAAGGGTGACAAATCAAGTCAAATGAACTTGGCAAGATCCCATATTAAAACGGAGTTAATAGTACTTGTTTCTTTATCCCCTTTCCATTTGCAAATTCAATATAAGAGATTACACTCGCAAAAAACTGCCAGCCAAACACAAAAATAAAAAATGGTCAACTAGAGTAACAATTGTTAGTCCAAATCATTTCATAGTTTTGCTGATGACGTCAACTCAATTCACCAGAAACTTTTGACTTTGAGACATGCAAAACAAGTTTGAGTTCCGTCAACACTAAATAATAGAAACAAAGTGGCAAATATTCATAAAATGGAAAAGCTTGTCATCTTTGATGGTTTCCCACTAACCAGATGAATCTTTGGGATTGTTGTAGGACTGAATTGCAGCTGTCCAACCTGGAATCAGAAGCCAAAAGAGATATAAGGTAATGTTTACCAAGGATATGGACATAACAGACCGATAACAGTAAATGAACAACTCTGTAATCCAATAAAGCTAAATAGTTAAAATACTTAAGGCAAAGAACATTTAGTGAAAAAAATGTTTGCAACCACGTAAGAGTGTTATTGCAAGACATATATTCATTCTAAGCAAAACAATTTCTAATGATGTTGATATTTTTTTGGACTTGGGGTTGGTGATCATCTGTTAAATAACCCAATAGGACAGAGACAAATACTTTTGGAATTCATAGAGAATGAATGAGCATAAACCCAAAAGTTGGCCTTAAGCATCACTTTTCCACCGACAAGCCCAAACAACCATCATGATCAATATTTTCCCGAGTCCTACAATCACATATCTCAATCCTATGTTAACCAATTGAAGGTATTTGTCAAGTTTCAGATACTCATAGTCCTTTCTAACAGGAAAACCTAAAAGTTGTACAGAAAATGTTTTTTGTTTTCATAAAACAGCAACCTTGTTTTCATTTTGTTTCCTGTTTTCCAATATTTGTACAGAAAACAGTGGAAACAATTTTTCCCCACTGTTTCCCGACAAATATTTGAAAACAGGAAACAATGTGAAAACAAGATGGCAGTTTTGTAAATAAAAGTGAAATCAGGAAATAAGAACAACATAGTTTTCACAAACCAAACAGCTCTAAAGAACCATAGAAATCATCAGAGTAAAAGAATATTTAATAACCCAACATCATGGTTATTGAATCGCGTATCGTATCGTGAATCGTTAGACCTATTTTCTGAATCGTGTATCGTATCGTATCGTGAATCGTAAGATACATGATCAATAAAAATATGACATTTTTAAGTAAAAATAAATAACAAAAGCAAAAAACATGCACTAATATATCATATAAGAACTTCAAAATAATTCAAGATTTAAGTCATTAATAAAAAACAAGTGTTTTCAACCCCTAAAATAGGAAGTGGTGGACCAAAGGGTGGCAAAACAGAGAACGTAAGCTTATTAAAAAAAAAAAACAGAGAACGTAACTTTTTTTTTTTTGGTCAAGATATGATTCATACCAACGGGGCCCATAAATCCGGCCCAAAGGCAAACAAACAGCAACGCAAAAAACACTAGCCTATACTCCCAGAGGAACCCATGGACAACAAAGTCACAAGGAGCACCAGATCAAACACTCTACACAGAGAACGCAACTTAAAAGCAAATGAAAAAACCCTAAAATGTGAGAAGACCAACAGCACCGCAACATCTGAGCTCTGCAGTTTTGATCTGTTTCCTTTTCCCCTTCTCTCATCTCTGTGTATTTCTTCAGTTCTTCTTCCGCAACATCTGAGCTCTGCAGTTTCGATCTGTTTCCTCTTCCCCTTCTCTCATCTCTCTGTATTTTTTCAGTTCTTCTTCATTTTGACCAGGTTCGCTGTCTTCTTCATCGCGACGCAGAATGGCACGATTCTGCAAGCGAATCGCGATTCCGCGATACGGCCGCGACACAGTGCAATTTCTGATTCAACATCCGATCCGCATCGCTAGGACCCCTTTCTGTATCGAATCGCGATACGTATCGTGCGTATTGTGCGATACTTACTACCATGCCCAACATATACAAGTACTCTCAAGCAAAAGTCAGGGTATACTTACGATCATTAAGAAGCTGGGAAGCTGCACTGCTACTACAGCCTTCTAAAGCTATGAATCTTGAATATTGATTCTCATTAAGATTGCTGCTACCAGCATCTCCATGATCTGGAATTTGAATATTTCTTGAAGACGCAACTTGATTCTTTTCTAAATCACTCCCAACACTGTTTGTTCGATCAAGCCGATCTACAGAATATGATAGAAACCAACCAACATGTAGGGAATTAGAAACGAACAAAATAAAACAGGAACTAGCAGCAAATGGGCCAAAAGCTTTGCCATTGCTTACTGGCAATAATAAAATGAGAAATGTATAGCTGTTCATTTAGGACTGTCACTGAAACAAGTATTTTCTCTTTCTTTCCACAATCGAAAATTAGTATAGTACCTTAATCAAGGAAATGAGATATGCATTAAAAAAAGGAAGGACTACACTTGCACCAAGAGCATAAAGACTTACTCCCGACTTCATCCACTTATTTTACACAGCTGATACCTGGCTAAGAGTAAGTAACACTTATCCTCATATGAAAATTCTTTTAATTTCTCTCCCATAAGGCATGCCTGAAGGCTGAAGCCAACACTGTTATCGTTAGTTAGAGGGTGCCTTGGACCCCACACACATAAACACATGCATGCATGCATGTTGAAGTTATAGGGTTTTAGATGAAAAGGGAAGGGAAAGGGCAAAAAAAAAAAACTCCAATTATGAATATGGTTTGATGTAAGCATGCATCTTGAAGTTATAGGGTTTTAGGTAAAGAGGGAAGCGAAAGAATAAAAACTTCTAAGTAGAGTGGGTCAAGAGAGATAGGGAAAGATGCGAACTTCTGAGCGAGATGGGTGTCTGACGTAGGGCACAGAGAAGGGTTAAAAAATGTGATTTAGGGGAACCAGGACGCACAACCCGACCCAGAAATGGGCTTTTCTGGGATCGCAAGAGATCTCACAATCTTTGCGGTCTTACATTCGATCTCACTGAAATGTGATTTTGCATGTAATCCAAATCGTACAGGGGTGGCAAGATCATAAGATTGTGCGATCTTACGACTTAGATCGCGATCTTGACAACAGTGGTAAAGACTTTGTTACTGGTTAAACTCAGTTTCTCACCCTGTGGCTTGTTCGGATTTTGGTGTCCCACCTTGTACTTTTTAAACTTTGCCACAATTCCGCTTGTGATTTGTTCCATGACTTGTTTGTGTGGTTGACAAGGCTCAAAATGAATTTTTATGTAGCACATGCTTAAGATGGTTACGAGAAGGAAGAAAGTTATCTAGCACAGACTGGTACAGCAAGATCGGGGCAAATCAGAGGGTAGGAACTACGAACTGGATATAATCTATCTACTTCCCTTTCTATATGTATATATATATATATATATATGGCAACACATTGCAAGGAAAGCAAATAAGCTATAGCGAATGAAATTTGCAGTCTTATGCAGCCAGCTAATAAGGAAGGGCACAATAAGGCACAGCACACCCATTGCCACTCATGAAACAAAAAGGGGGACTATATTTCTTTGACATTGCTTACGGCTAAATCAAAATAATAAATTGGGCAGTGGCAGTAATAAATATGACAGGGCAGATCAAGAGATTAATTTAAGGATGATTTATTAAAGAGAACTGACCAGATGATTTGCGCCTGTTGGTAGAACGGTTTCTGCAAAAGAGAGGAATAATCAAACAGAAACATTAAAAATAATTATAAAAATTGAAAATGGGAATGAGCATCCAATGCAATACCTCTGATTGGGTGGAGCATAGCGCTTCACCGCCGTGGACGATTCCGCTGGCTGAATGTTTTCTAGCATCTCTCTCTCTCTCTCTCTCTAATCACTTCGTCGTCGTCTTCTTAGAGAGAGAGAAGAGAAGAGTTACAAGTTACTTACAGCAACCCAACCCAAGAGGGGGAGAGAGAGAGAGAGGGCACATCGTCCTTTCCTTTGACCATAAATGATAGTATTTATAGTATTAATTAAGAATTAAGGCCCATAGCTGGATCGGGTCAGTCCAAATCGGGTCTCATCATCTAAGCCCTCTAATTTTTTTTTATCAGAATCTAAACCCTCTATTTAAAAAAACATAAAAGAGAATACAAATTTTCACGCTTTCTTATTTATTTTTCAGAGATAATTTATTATTTTATTTTTTTCTTATCACGTTTTTTCTGTTATATTTCACTTCTCTTTTTCTCTTCTTATCTCTCTCTTCAGCATAGAAATTCAGTGCAAAAATAGATATGAGAATAAAATTTCCCATTTAGAAATTGAATGTGAGGAAGGAAGAACAACCCAAAAGTCATACTTTTCTTTTTTCTTTTGAAGATTGAATACTAATTCTATTGATTTTAAGATTTTTTTAAACATAAAAAAAAAAATCTTCTTGAGGAATCTTTTTAAACGCTTGTGTTATAACACTGACCATGTTAAAAATATATTAGATATCTAATTCCATTCTTTATTATTTTAGAAATTAATATGTAAATGTGATTAATCTTTAAAAAATCTATACGATAATAATATATTTATTAATAGAAAAATTATTAAACAACGTGAGACTACATTGTTAAATGATAATTTAAGATTTCAATTATTTTTTCTCTCTCAAATAAAATTTCCTCTTTTTACTTTTAAAAAGTGAAATGAATTTCAATCCCTCAACCCTTCCTCCACTTATCTTCTGTTTTTTTAGGAGTGTTATCAACACACTTTTTAATACATTTTTTTCTAATAATACTCTTTTCACGGTTAGTTAAAATTTATATGGGTCCTACTAAATCATGTGGATCTCATTTTCAAAGAGGTGGGTCTCACATGAATTTCATATAATCATATAGAGAGTGTTGAAAAGAGTGTGTTCCTAGCACTTTTCATTTTTTTTACATATTCTTATACCCAAATATTTATGAACAAATTTTATATAATAATTATGAGTTTTTATTTTGATATTTTTTTCACAAAAATATATGTGTTCTCTTTAAGCCGTGAGGTGTATCTTCGTCATGTTATGATACGTCTTTTTAGTAATTTAAATTAAAATGATGTTAAATTTTATAAAATAATTATAATTATTTAACTAATTTTTTTTACTTTATTATTACTTCTTAAAATGTTTAAGTAACATTAAATACAATGAGGTGTTTATGAATCACTATTGAAATATTTTTATCAGTTATATTAATTTTTAAGTTTTTTTTTTACTGAATTTTTAGAGTTATTAGAAATGAAATTTCTAATGTTTGTTTTTTATATTTCGATCTATTTTTTAATAATACTGTTACAATATTTTTCATTAATTAAAACAATCTTAGTCAGTTTTTAATTTAATTGTGAAAATATATGTACAAATAATGAAACAACTGCTAATAATTTAAATATAAATTCATCCATATTTCATTGATGGTTTGACATATAATAATATCGTAGTAGTGTATAACATCTATTGGTAAACTACATTTACATAGTGTTTGGTTGGGGCGGAGGAGAGGGAGATGAATTATTTTAAATCTTGTTGGTTTTGTTCAATATTTTGAAGTGGAGGGGAATGTTATCCGCATCAATTTTGGCTCCACGTGTATTATCACCATCGATTTTGAATGATTTCCAATAAGGAAGAAATTGAAGAAATTCGGAAATATAATTGTGATCCTTTCCCCGACTTTCCGTTTTGAAAAACTAAGTGCTTGTTTGATTATATTTTTTAAAAACGAATTTTATTTTTAAAAATATTAAATTTGTTTTTTGTTAGTTTTTTAAAAACAGAAACTGTTTTAAAAAGTGTAGTAAAAAAGGCCCTAAATTTTAAAATTTTAAATAAATTACCTAAAATATCCTTAAATAGTTATAAGGTATAAAAAGTAGATTACTTTTATTCCTCAAAATCCTTGCCTAAGGTGAGTTAAAATGCCTCCCCTCTTTTTAAGCAAACACATCTTTAATTTTGATGCGGTTTATAAAGTGGACCACTACCATAGGTGGTCAGCAAAAGGCCAACAAAATTGACATGTGATTAAAGGTTATTTAAGAGAGTTACCGGATTTATGATATTAATAAAGGATATCTATATCATTTCAAAATTGCAAACTAAATCCCAAATTTGGGGTCTTCTGTAAATTAAAAGGTTTTACAAACTCTCGCTCATTCCAAAAAAAATGAGAACCTTAATTCCTATCTCTCGAATCACGATGATTGATGCCCCTTCCTTTGTTCCTTCTCATTCACCCTTCCCCTCTCATGTGCCCCCTTCTCTGTGTTTACCCTTCAGAGTGGGTCAGATTCAGAAACAATCAAGGATAAGAGAGAAAAAATTGAACGCCAAAAAAATTGACAACACACAACAACAAAGTAGAATCACTTGTTTTGCTTAATGAAACATATCTAACATTTAACAGAAAAAGGAACCGAGAGTGATAACGAGTTAGATCTAGGGTTTCCATCGATTGGAGAGTGGATATTGACCAAACAACAAGGAGCAAGGTTAGGAGGTGGAGGGAGCTTCAGGAACCCTTATACGTTTTTTGCGGCTTCTTTGCAATCTATGTAAGATCGCACCACTGTCTATGGAGTCAGGGATGATTAAGAGAGTCGGGTCGATTGCGAGCTCAAGGGCTTCTCTATTGTATATGGACAGTCATACCACCACGAGAAGCTTGCATCCCCATTATCGCCTCCACCTCAAAAGGGAACTTGTCACACACATAACTATCCCACTAGCCAACCACCCCCGCCGTGTGAGCTGCCACCACAACATACGTTGATTCAGCCTCACCTCCATATGAATAGTTACCAATCTGTTTTGAAACAGATAGACCATCCTCTCGTGCTACAATTTGTCACGCATGAGAATATCTACCACCCCCATGTGGTATTTCTTTCGCCTCACACAAGAATTCGAACCCATGACATGGAGCTTAAGTACACGGAAGCATCCTTGTGTCTCACCACTTAAGCTGCCTTTTTTGTAACAAACTGGCCACCCTCTCGTGCTGCCAATATGTCACTCATGAGAATATCTACCACCCACATGTGTTATTCCTTTCGTCTCCCACAAGGATTCGAACCTGTGTCTTGTGGCTTAAGTACACAAAAGTATCTTTGTCTCTCACCACTTAAGTAGCACAAAATGGTGGTCAGCCTGTTACAAAAAAGGTAATGACCCGCCTACCATGATGTTCCATCTTGTAATTTCCCTAATTATAATTGTTATTGTTACTCCCTCCGATTTTAAATACAAACAACAAAAAAAAATCATGCCAATTAAAAATAGTAGTCAATTTTATTGGTGTAATGAAAAAATAATTGTATTATCCAAGATGCCCTTCATGAAAACTTATTTTACGGGAATACAAGATGTTCTTGGAAAATGAAATCCAAATTAATTGAAGAGTATTTTAGAAATAATATCATTAAATAAAATATAATTAGTTTTTTTTAAATAGAGAGTTGGCATGCAAAAGCATCACTGTGCTTGGCTAAAATCCCAACTATGTTGGCACCTTAGCAAGCACCAATCGTCTACAGCACCCCAATAAAATCTTATTAATAAAAAAGGAAAAAATACAGAAAAACAAGGGGGGACATAGACCAAAACCCTTGACAGAAATTATTTAAATCTATAATTAAGAAGACCTACCCTAATGCGGTAAAGTCCTCACTAATTACTAAAGGAATGGTATCCCACCAATGAAAATCATGGAAAGAAAAACCCAAAGAGGCAATCTTATCTGCTCAATGATTGTCTTCTCTATAAATGTGAGAAACTTTAAAATTCATATTTTTAACTAACTCTAGACAATTTTCCCACCTATTCCGAAGCTGCTAAGGAACAATAGAGTGAGAGCGAAAAGCAAGGACCACTAACTGTGAGTCACACTCCAACCTGATGTGCTAACTCAATAGCTATCATAACACCTGTCAATTCAGCATGAAGAGCATAAGAAATACTAATGTTCATAGAAAAACAACCTAAAGTCGCAACACTTCCACTACAAGAAATCGCGGGAAGCCGTCAGTAATCCACAAATATCGTCGGTAATCCAAAAGTTCCGACGGATTACCGACGGGCTAATATCCGTCGGTAAAACGCGCGTCGCAAATGCGTACCGACGGCTTTGGCCCGTCGGTACAATCGTTCGGTAACTTCCGACGGCTTTAACCCGTCGGTAATGCCGAGTCTACAACAATTGACATTTCCGACGGCCATTTCCGTTGGTAAATTTTTTTTTGAATTGAAAATTAATAAATAATTAACATATAAATATTGAAAAAGAGCTGTAATTATAAAAATATATGAAAAATTGTAATATTGTAATCAAATATATCTTCTCAAATCACAACCAAAAGAAAGAGGATATATGGAGGGGGAAAAAACTCAATAAATGGATGATTAATTTCTGATTGTCATACCAAATTTACAATTTTCATATATCCATGATTCTGTGTTTGCTGTAAAAATAATAATTACAATTAATAATAAGAATTTATAGTTACTGTGGGAAAACGTAGAATTGACATTTACTGTGGGAAAAAAACATAGTTTAAAAGCTAAACCTGCCAAATACAACACAAACATAAGTCATAAACACATCCTTAGCTATATATAAGTAAACATAGTAGCAAAATTGCACCCTCATGTAGTTATTGCATGCATCATTAACATGGGCTGAATTCAAAAAAGGTTCAACATGGTGACATTAGAAATGAGAACCCAGAGTTGAACACTACAAGAAGGAAAGTTAAAGCAAGAATTCCTCTTGAGATGTCATGGCTATGAAATGCATGTGGAGCAGTTTGATCCATCCACATAAGGCATCTGTCAGAAAATAATAATATAAAATTAAGGATGCTTCATCACATTTGATATAAAACTTACACAAAACCAACACCGTAATAATACTAACTTCAATTCAGAATGTGAATACTAACTATATGAATATGAGGTCTGAAAATTAATTTTGGGTCGGCTAGCCAGTATTTACCTTATCCAAAGGGTAGTTTTATTTCAATTGATTAGTTTACTCCCTCTGAAGGTTAAGAATAGTTATGGAATTATTTCATTGAAGAGAACGATTATGTTATAAATATCCTTGATCTCGCATGCTTAATACTGATGAGTTAAAGCCAAATCTCAAGGTCAATGCAGTTAAAGCCTACACAAAGTAGACCAAAAGAATTACCTGACACACTCTAAATCTAAGCATGCAACACTAAAATTGTTGACATACCACCAAACGAAATATATTTAGCAAACAACTTACTAATAAACTTGTCTATTATATCATAATTAGAGTGCCATAATTAAGAACACAGACAATTGCATAGGAAGGGGCAAAGATTAATAAACCATTTGTTATATTTAGGGGAAAAAGTGTTTCTTCCTCACACAATTAACACTAACATAGGGATGGAATAAAACAACTCTGTAATTAAAGTTAACAATTTCTTAACATTGATCAGCGTAAATTATCTTAGAATGCAAAGTATAATGCGCAAAATCACTTGCTAAAACAGGGACCTGTCCAAGAGCTGTAATTACACAACCACACACACACAAATGCAATGAACTAAGCAATTGAATTAAACCCATTTAAATGCAAAGAGGAAGTACCCACAAAAGTAGGAACCTACCCCTGCCAATTACATAATGCAGAATGTTATGAAGACATCAGTACATGACAACCAAAACCCAAATGGCTAACATTAAAGCCATTCATTCAAAGAAATACCATTAACCAAAGAATAGAACCCAAATCAAAACATCACATAATAAGTTAAGAAGGTCAAAATCGAAGGATGGAAAAATCGATGACACTAAGAAATGACATAAACAACCAATAGCTCGTGGAAGCTCAATGATTTAGGTACAACGAAGGAAAATGAAAATTCGGCAAGTGAAATAGCAACAAGACTTTGTGAAGTTCTTTTAAGCTCGATTGATATAGGACACAGGCAGCCCTCATAAAGAAGAACTAAACAATTAGAGAAGATACGAGAAACAAGCAGTGATTTAGGGTTCTTAGTTAAATAAGAGAAAGGAGAATCACAGTGAATTGGTGGAACTTGAACAATTTGAATTGGGGATTTTGGGGTAGGGTTCTTCGTTTTAGGTTTTCGAGATAAGAAAAGGATGTCCCGAAGGAGAGATTCATGAACTTAGAAAGGCAGAAAATGAGAAAATGCAGAGCGGCGGAGGTAGGGTTAGGAACGAGAAATGGAGAAGAAGAGAAGAGATGGAGAAGTCGAAAAGGGAAAGTGGAACGAAGGGCGAGGGCTTCTGATTGTATTTAAAACATACCGACGGGCTCATTAACATTACCGACGGGTTTAACCCATCGGTTCATTGACGGTATTACCGACGGAAATATTCAAACACCGACGGCTTAGCCGTCGGTAATTTAAAAAAGCGGGAACCATGGTGTCTATCGGGCCAGCCCATCGTATTCTCTCTTTACCGACGGGTAAAAGCCGTCGGAAATCCCGCGATTTTATCGACGGTCAAAGGCCGTCGGTAATGTCCGTCGGTATATGCGTGTTTTCTTGTAGTGTTCTGTCCCTAAAAATACCTCTACAAGAAGCATGTCCCGGGGCGCCTCTAGCAACTCCATCAACATTACACTTAATCCAATAACAAGGAGGGGGCAGCCATCTAACCTTTCTAATCATAGGAAAATATAATTAGTTATGATTTACTTAATTTATATAATTGAAATTGATTTATTTTTTTCTTATATTCGAAGCAAAATGAGTTAGTAAGTGGTAAGTGAATGACCATAAAGATAGGCTCCGTCTAACGTGAACAATTGATTTAAGTCTTGCATGATGCACAAGTTATTTGATAGCCGTAGGATCTATGAGATATAATTAGAGGGCCTAATACAAAGTTGCAACCGATTACGTTGTAAGAATAACTAATTGCATTTGTGTCCACCCAAGTCAAAAGATGAAACCTTCTCTCTCTCTCACACATCCCTCACTCTTTCTCTCTAATGCATCTTCTTCCACGAGACCACCCCCAATGTTCAGACAAGTGGGCATCATTCCAAGTGGCCCAAATATGAGTTTTGACTTCCAAAACTACTACTTCAGACTTTGTTTTAGCAAAAAAGGGTACTGCGTCATATTAGCAAATTAAATGATAGTGATAATACTCACTGTAGTCTGTACCCACATATCCTTTAATATTGATATATCCACTCAGGTGGAGGATGGTGGTTAATTAATACTCTTTATGTTGCAACAATAAGAGGATCCGTAGTCTCTAGAGAAAAATCTAGCAATGTCGTAATATAAGCAAAAGGTCATTCATCCAACTAAATTACATAAAGGAAGTAGAGCAATGGAAGGAATCCCCTTACCAGACTTTTGTCAATCATTTATCATCACTAATGCAAATTAAGGATTTAAAATCGGTTATTTAGGGGTTTAAAATCAGGTGGACAACCGATTTAAATTCTCCGGATTTAGTAAGTTTGGACTTTTTAAATCGGTTATTTAACCGATTTAAATTCGGATTTTAAATCGGTTATTTATACTAACCGATTTAAATAGTCTAGTTTATGGTTATAATTTGTTCTATAAATTAGGGTTTTTAAATCGGTTGTTGAAAAACAACCGATTTAAAAGACATTTTGAATCGGTTATGTTTATACAACAGATTTAAAAGGTCACATTTTAAATCGGTTGTTTACAAACAACCGATTTAAAATGTCTTTTTAAATCGGTTGTTTGTAAACAACCGATTTAAAATGTAATTTTTTTTTTAAAATTTTAAAATATTTTTACAGCAACCATATATACTTGTAAATCTAATACAAAATTTTTCCAGAACCAGAACAACCACAGCAACAAACTGTTTCCAACAACCAAATACAAATTAAAACTAAACCAAATCAAATACAAACTAAAACTAAAACTAATACTCATATTCAACTCCAATCCTAACTAAATCAAAATCACAAAATTAAACTTAAAATTAATCTTGAACTTTACTATTTGTTTTTTCCACCATTTTTTCTATTCTTTTTCCTCTTTGGCGTGTATTTCAACTCGGTATGAAATTTGCAAAAAAATTCTCACTTGAGAGTTGTCTTATGGTCAAAAGCTCATCATTTGACATTGGTGTTGTGTCATTGAATACCTGTAAAAAAAATGTAAACACTAGTTAATATAACCAAAATAATGCTTAATTAAGTACGAAATCAATTAAGTTTATTGAGTTTTTAAATATTACCTCCATCCAATTTCCGGTTATCCCCGCCGAGATAATGGTCATCATATTCCTCATGACATATATCTCACATGCCCACCTGTCGGTTTGATGAGCCACCTACAAATAAGTATAAAAGTTGTGCACTCAGTTAATATTAAATATCCTAATATTTGTAAATGAATATTTTTAATTTAAACCACTTACCTTGGGCAACATCCATTCAGGCGGATTACTTCTCCTAATTCCTTTAAGCCTGTTATATCCATCGATTGCACTGATAAAAAAAATATTCATGAAAAGTTAAAGTTCTAAAATTATATCATAAAGTATATGTAAAGAATTAAATTGAATCTTACTTATTAATTCTTTCTACAATGGTTTGATTAGGCCGATAACCCAGGGAGCACAACCAGACGACAACGTGATCTTCAGGACAAATGACGGCCAACTGCCAATGGTCACTGCAATATTGGACAACAATAATGGTATGAAGAAACAGACAAACAAAAGAAAACTATATAAACACACGTAAATGAACTTACCTATAGCAGTATGGTGCTAAATAACATTGTCTCTTCTCTTCCCACATCTTGTTTTGGATGTATGCTTGAATTTCCTCCAATTTTTTGGGAGCAGACTTGGGACATAAAGAACCAATCTGGTAAGACGAAAAAATTCCGTACCTATCATCATATCCCCTATCCTTACATAGGCGCCAGCAGTACCTAATATATTGAAAAACACATTAATTAATATTACAAATGATTTAAGCATGCTTACAATATAAACTTAGAATGACATATACTTACGAGCCCCATAATGCCAGATGGCATAATTCAAGCCAACGTCCACCCATAGTAATGTCGGTTATCTCCTTCTCACCAACCCAATAATGTTCAACGGACATGTGGTCATAATCCATCAGTAGCCCCTGTGACTGGCCCCCAAAGTCATATAACATGGCAGATAACTCTCTCAACCAATTAGTGGGGGTTGGCACCCTCGGTTGGGATGGTGAGCAACTGTCCTTAGCGCTTTCGTGCATAGGAATCTTTATAGAGTTGGGCTGGCCAGATGAGGGTTGACTTACACAAGCCATGATTGCAAGTCTCTGCAAAATGAAATTTTATAAATGAATAACCTTCGCAAATTTACTTAAACTACTGAATTTATATTATAGCATTTTATACATACCTCAGCTACTGTCTTCTCTATCCTCTGACTAATTGTCTCCTGTAACTCTTGCATGTTGATGGCTGCGGGCTGACTTACGCAACCCTGAGTTGCACGTCTCTGTAAATGAAATTTTATAAATTAATATCTTCCTAAATCTAGTTAAACTAACTGCTTATTTTATATTGTAACATATTTACATACCTCGGCTACCGCCTTATCTACCCTCTTATTAAAGGTCTCCTCAAACTGCTGCATCAGCATTGCCTTGAAGGACTCCATCTCCGCATAGGCTTTTGCTTTGCCACGAGGTGTAGCACTTCCATAATATGTCTTTAGACCGACACCAAAAGGGGCAACGCGGGGACGACCACCGTGATCAGGTGTCCCAATGGCAGTAGTCAGGATATCCATACGTGTATCAGGAACAAAAGTTCCTTGAGTGGCCTGATCTACAAGGTCATCCTGCCAACATATATGGTTTAAGTCAATATTATGCAAGGCATTAAGCTAAAAATAATATATTGAAAGTTTTACTTACAATTTTTTAGGCAACAGTGGCTGTCTCCTCGTTTATATACCCTCTGGTTGGCTTTATTCGGGCCAACTTCCACTGCTCGTGACGTGGTGGAGAATCAACATCATCCACCATCAACAGCATATTGCCACCATCTTTTTGCATTTCCTTCAACCTATTCTCCTTCCAAGTGGCCTTCAAATATGCATAACCACCACGAGAAGTTCTGTGGTAGTACTTGTTCTTGGCCTGGTTTTGTTTTCCTTTTACTCTTTTCTCCTGTTACAAATAACGTACATGTAAATTAGCTAAACATAAAATCAATTAACATGAGAAATTAAGAAAAAATACTAACCAAAAACTGAGGCTCATGTCGACTCTTCACAAACAACTCCCATGTTTCTTCTGAAATGCCTTTATACTTATGACATGGGGTCTTATATCCGTCCTTGTCACCAGGGCCAAAAACATAAGTCCTGGTGAGCATAGTCTTGTGTGACTTCCAACGTGCAGCAGCATAAGATAGCCATCTCTTCTTAAGCCCCTTATCGCCAGGATCAACATCAAATGTTTCCTTAAATAGACAATAAAATGATATTAGTAATAAACAGATTTAGTTAAATGGTATAAGAAATTAAAGGAGTTTGTAAAAAGAGGTATTACCGTCACATCCTGCCAAATGCAGTTTTTTGTGCCGTCATCCACGTTTTCCCATTCATTTACCAATATGCTAACCTTGTTTCTAGCCAACATAGCCACAAATGTCTTGAACTTAGTTGCATAGTTCCCTATAGGCTGGCCTGTCTCCCCATCAAACTCAATTGGATACCTATATCCAGTCGGACGTCTAGAAGTCAACTCCTGACAAGAAGTGGTCGATCTAGTCTTCTTTTTTGTAGATGTTGTACTATCTACAGGATCTGCCATGATATCTATTTAGAAGACAAAAGATAAATGTCAGAAATAATAATATAGGACAAAGCAACATATAAATCATTAATAAACACAAGAATAGCATATAAACAAGCAGGTATTAACCTTTAAATTTATTCCATGGGTGAAATACAGATGTTTTCCCATATCCCTTCATTATGATCACCACGAGTGGTATGTACATCGTCCACATCCCTTTCTTCAATGAAAGTAGGAATTTGTGTTGTGAAGAAAGGAGTCTCGGAAATATTAAGGGTTGAATCTTCATTTTCATTATTATCATGAACGTTTTTTCCTTGTAGGACCACTAACCAATTTTTTCTAGAAGGATCATTGACATAAAAAACTTGTTTTGCTTGTTCAGCCATGATGAAAGGCTCGTCCTTGTAACCTACTTTGTCAAAGTCCACCAATGTAAAACCCATTTCATCGGTTGTTACTCCACTGTTACTATTAACCCACTTACATTTAAAAACAGGCACCTTAAATTTGCAGTAATCAAGCTCCCAAATCTCTTCAATTACCCCAAAGTAAGCTATGGATGCAAGAATGAGGTTTTTATCCCTTGAACTAGAGAAATGCATTGAAGAAGCCATTACCATAACCCCACTGTTTTGAACGGTACTCTTGTCATCCTTTGACTTTGTGTAAAAGGAAATATTGTTTATATCGTACCCACTCCAACACAAGACATTAAAACTAGGTTCATGTGCTAGCCTACTTAATGTATCAGAAGCAGTATCATATTCCTTCATAACCTGTGCTTTGAACCAAGATAGGAATGTCTTGTTATGCTCTTTCAACACACTTTTTTCGTTCATTCGAGGGTTACTGGCCTTGACAACTCTTTTGTGAGCTTCTAAGTAAGGTATAACCTCAGCATTGTTATTCAATATATACAGATGTGCTTGAAGCACCTCCACACGACTCATGCTCTTAACGGTTAACCCTCGTGTACCCCTACCTTCATATCTTCCAACATGACGAGTCTTAGGAATCCCTACAGGTTCCACTTCTGACAAGTAGTCTGTACAAAACTCAATGGCTTCTTCTGTGATGTACCTTTCAACAATGGATGCTTCGGGGCGGTATTGATTCTTAACATACCCTTTCAAGATCTTCATATATCGCTCCACTGGGTACATCCACCTTAAATAAACAGGGCCACACAATCTAATCTCTCGTACTATATAAACAATTAAATGGACCATGATGTCAAAGAATGATGGAGGAAAGTACATCTCCAACTGACACAATATAATAGCAACCTCGTTTTCCAAGTCGTCTAACTTCGTAGGGTCAATGACTTTGGCACATATAGCATTGAAGAACAAGCACAATCTAGTTATGACATGTCGGACTTCTTTTGGCAAGATGCCACGGATAGCCACTACAAGTAATTGTTGCATCAATACATGGCAGTCATGAGACTTTAAGCCAACTACTTTGAGGTCTTTCAGTGAGATTAGGTTTTTAACATTGGAAGAGTAACCCTGTGGCACTTTAATTCCACGAAGACACTCGCAAAAACTTCTTCTCTCTTGTTTTGACAAAGTATGGCATCTTTGAGAGCGAGATATGTGGCATTACCCCTCGCTCGAGCTAATTTCTGCCTTATACCCATTGCAACCATATCTAGATGAGCATTCACACTATCCTTTGTCTTGCCCTCAATGTTGAGAAGAGTACCAATTACACTATCACACACGCTTTTTCTACATGCATGACATCAATACAAATGTCTTACATCAAGATCGACCAAGATGGAAGATTAAAGAACAGCACTCTTCTTCCATATATTTTTCACAAGGGATCGCTTTTGTTTCGCTTTCTTGCCAAATATGACTTTGATGTCCTTCACTCGCTGATACACTTCTTCCCCTGTTAAGGCATTCGGAGCTACACCATTTTCCTGAAATCCATTGAAAGCCTTTTTTAACCTACGATACGGGTGATCACGTCGAAGAAATCTACGATGCCCAAGGTAAACAGTTTTCCTTCCATGTTTCAGTTGATTGTAGCAGGTGCCCTTTTCACATACAGGACACGCACTATGCCCCTTAACACTATATCCGGACAAGTTCCCATATGCTGGAAAGTCATTGATGGTACAAAATAACATGGCACGCAACTTGAAATTTTCATTGGAATATGCATCGAACACATCAACGCCCTCGTCCCACAATTTCCTCAAGTCTTCAATCAGGGGACTTAGGAAAACATCTCTGCCCTTTCCAGGTTGTTTCGGGCCCGAACTCATCATGGATAACATCATGTATTTGCGTTTCATGCACAACCAAGGAGAAAGGTTGTACACTACCAAGACAACGAGCCATGAACTGTGGTTGGTACTTAAGTTACCATACTGATTCATTCCATCGTAAGCAAGCCCAAACCTAATGTTTCTTGGCTCATTACCAAATCTGGAAACAGAGTATCAATTTTCTTCCATTGCAAAGAATCGGCAGGATGGCGAAGTTGTCCATCACACTTCCTCTCATCCACATGCCATCTAATACTCTTTGCGTCTTTTCATTGGCAAACAATCGCTTCAATCTTGGAATTATTGGAAGATACCATAAAACTTTGGCAGCGCACCTTTGTGCTCTCATCGTCGCATATCATCAACGCCGCCCTTCACCTTGTAGCGGGATAGCCCACACGTGGGGCACTTGTGAACATTTTCAAACTCTTTTTGGTACAATATGCAGTCTTTGGGGCATGCGTGTATTTTCTTATACTCCACACCCATCGGACACAAGATCTTCTTCGCATCATACGCACGGTTCGGCAATGTATTGCCCTCTGGAAGCATATCTTTCAACAACTCAAGCAAGTTGGTGAAGCTCTTGTCAGTCCACCCATTTATTGCCTTCAAATTAAACAATCTCAACACGGCAGACAACCGTGTGAATTTTGTGCACCCCTTATACAAAGCCTCTTCATTGTCTTTTATCAATGATTCATAAACATGTGCTCGTTTAAAAGACTCATGTCCAATATCACGGATCATGTCTTATAACCGATCGTCCATTTCTACTTCAGCTTTCTTTCCTTCAGACACACTTGACATTTCCTTCTTCTCACCATGTCATGTCCATGTTGTATAACTACTGCAAATCCCATGGACAATTAGGTGTTCCCGTATTTTGTCGACTATTTGTGGTGTCTGGTTCACACAAATAACACATGGACAAGAAAATCTTCCGCCACTTTTAGGAAGCTTCGTTTGAGCAAAATTCAGAAACTCTTCTACTCCCTTCTCGTACTCTTCACTCAATCGATTTTGTTGCATCCAACTACGATCCATAACTAAGTTTTGAAAAAAAATAACACACTTCACAATCGAAAAAACCTAATACCAGAAAGAAAGCTAATAGGAATATAATTACCTTACAAAATCAAAACCAGGAGAATAGTACTAATTACAAAGCCAATGAGAGATAGAAAGAAATCTCAGATCCATCCATAATTACCCATTATGTAAATCAAGGATTTGCAAGACTTAAGACTTAAGAATTAAAGCTCAAGAGATTATGCAGACAATCTATCTACTTGTAAAAGTGAAGTTGCGTACATTTATTTTTCCCACACCCCACGTAGTGAGAGCCTCTTGCACTTAGCCATCTTTTAAAACTTACACTAGTAATTACTAACTTTATTATATGTGAAACTTTTAAATCAATGAGCCCCTCAAATAGATGAAATATGTCCCCTCCCATCTAAAATTTTCTCATTATTAATGTCCGGCATTGCAAATGCCTTCCATAATCAAATATATAAAATACTTTCTAAGTGACTTTTTTTTTCCTAATAAATTTTGGATTTTGGATAAACGAATGAAGAAACAAATTCTTCTATTCTGAATTGTATTAGAATATCAATTAGAATATCAATTAGAATATCAATTTCAAAGTCAATAAAACATATGTACATCCAACTGTTTTAATGTGACACATATGACTCATATTTCCCGCATATATTACTTGTTCATTGTAATAAAAATAAGGTTCCCATGACACAGCTAGAATAGCCAGTTAGCCACTGCTCATTTGTTCAAAGTCAATTAAAATCCGTTTCTCAGCCATCAATTTGTTCAGGTTCAGAATTTTCTATTTCTTGCTCTGAATTGCATGCAATAAACACATATCAAAACAATGCAGTGTATCATATGCACCCAAGAAAATCTTTATACTGAATTGAACCAAACCTAAGAAAGGAAGACATAAATAAAAAAAAAGGAGACCTCGAACGGCGGCGGCTTGATCGAAGAAACCAAAGGAGGACGAATGGCAGGGCGGCTTGAAGGAGAACGAATGGTCGTGGCGGCGGCTTGAAGAAGAAACCAAAGGAGGACGAATGGCAGGGCGGCTTCAAGGAACGAATGGTCGCGGCGACTTGAAGGAGAACGGCGAGCAAAACTCTACACGAGCAAAACCGAATGCGAGCTTGAAGATGGAGGCATGGCGGCGAGGATAGAGGCACGACGGCGAGGATAGAGGCACGACGGCGAGGATAGATTCTCACTAAAATGTGTCTACGGGTTTGAGACAACTGTAGGGTTTGAGAGGGAGAAGAAAATTAACTCTCGTGTGGGTCTTCTAAATCGGTCATTATATTGACAGATTTAAAATATTGCGTATTTTAAATCGGTCACCATAAACAACCGATTTAAAATCCCATTTAAATCGGTTCTTTATCACAACCGATTTAAATTCTTTTTTCGTAAAAGATTTTAAATCGGTTGTTATAAACAACCGATTTAAAATGTGTATCATAATGTTAAAACTTCAATTTAATTTCAAAATTGCCACATCATTTATTTTTAAATCGGTTGTTTAAAACAACCGATTTAAAATCCCTGTTCCGAAAGGTAGTTTCGCAGTAGTGCATGTTGTTGTGACCTTTGTTTTGGTACTAATAATACAGTGGATTAACATGGGGTTTTGCATAGCAAATACTATTGTTCCCTCTCCTTGTCGACTTTTTATTTATGTTGTTTTCTAAATTTTTGGCCTAACTTTATCTTACAAAATTGGCTTGTAAGGTTAGGAGTGCTGAAATTTTCTAAACTCCTATTAGGCGCTATCTCTAACTAATGTTGGACTTGTTGTCACACCCAACACTATTGAATTTTATGCGTGGATAATATGATAAGTAATTAACATAGATAAAAATAAAGAGTGTCCAAAATTTATAAGCTCCTATTAAACACTATCTCTAGTCAACTTGAGATTTGTGTTTTTTTTTTTTCCAATATAGTTATTAGTCTGTTTTGTTGGTATAAAAGTTGAGTAAAGAAATGTTATTTTTTTAAATTTTCAGGGGAAAGTGATAAATAACATGAAGGTTTTTTTTTTTTAATAACATGAAGGTTGATTTATGAATGTTGTACCAGTTTGAGGTGTTACGATTGGATAGAAATCACTTGTCATCTCTTCCCATCTCCTTCCCTATCTCTTCAATCAAAACATACACTTGAGTGAAAAAAAAATTAATAATTATAAAAGAGGATATTAATTTTAGAGAAAGAGATAAAATATTTTGTTAAGGCATTATACTTTGAGTAAAGGAAAACAGGTCTTTGGTATGTTGATAATTTTTTTTGTTAAGCAATGACATGTTGATAATTTTTTAAAATTGAACAAAATATTCTTCATCATGGCTCTTCTTGATACGTCCATATTCTTACTCCTATTTCTTCCTCTCTAGTAAGCACCCAACACTCAAAACACCCTCCTGCCAACCCCAGGCGATTCTGACCCTTCAAGTCTAAGGATGCATTTTCCATTTTGCGGTTGCATCCATATTTTCATTGCTTGAGAGATGTACTAGGTTGAATGACAGACAAACTGTTAGGTGTCTGCTAGGACTATTGGCGATAGTTTGTTAGTTAGGTTAGTTGGGATAAGAGAGATGGAAATATTAAGGTATGTTGCATATAAACAAGAAGAGGGGTTATGAGGGAGAGGTATCTAGGCATTTGAGAAAAAATTTGGAAATTTGGGGAATTATTACCTGTATATTCTAATAAAATACCAGGTTCTACAACAAATATGGATACAAAACAAAATTCAGGTAAATATGATGCTGTGCACCACTGCACCACAGTAAGAATGAAGCCATGAACTTCCAAATGTTACAACATGTAAATGTAAATGTTAATATTCTCTGCTTTATTGTATTGCATACATATTTTAACAAAAATATCATTCGACTCCTACAATCCATGCAAATAACAATCTAAAGCCAGCGATACAAGTATTTATTTCACATTACAAGAATACAGTCTGGCTTACTAGCTCCAACCAAGAAAGAGAAGTCTAACCTCAAGATGTTCTAATGATGTGCAATTGACACGTTAGCACCATTGGAGAATCATACTATAGGTTTTTTTTACATCACTACCAGAAATGAAAGAAATCATGCAGAGGCAGATGTCGGGCCTCGCTTAGCTTCATAATCTTTAACAGCTGCTTTTATAGCATCCTCAGCAAGCATGCTGCAGTGAAGCTTCACTGGTGGGAGTGAAAGATGCTTTGCAATCTCACTGCAGAACATTAATAATGCGTCACTTTAAAAACTAATAACAGACAGACAGACCAAAACTATTAATCATGGAAGCATTACCAAGGCTAGAATCATTTGGTAAGATTGAACTCCTAGAGATGGTGCATGATTCAGAAACCACAAGGTCCAAAACAAAACAGCAAAAGATGCAAATATTCTTAAGCAGCCATTAGAATCGTCAACTCATCATCATCAGATAAAAGGAGATGAGAAGGAGACATGTATGAAAAGAACAACACCACATCTTCCAACACTAACCATTAAACCATCCAAAAATGCTAATTTTGTATTTAACCCGTATATTTGCTTTCTACAACTAACACTTGAATAGGCAAATACGCATCTCCGACAGAATTCATTTATCACTCTTCAAGTTCAGATACTACAGCTCTAGTCTGAAGGTGAAGAATTGTAGAACAAGGGCTTAAAATTTAAAGCTGCTGAGCAGGGGAAAAGGATAAAATAAAACTTGCTAGAATTCGGAAATATTTCCGTGCTTGTGGTAACATACTATTTTATTTTGTTACTTTTGTAAAGACCAATATTCTCAAACGCACGCCCAACTACAGGTCCGAAGAAGATAAAATGATGAGCAAATAAATCACATAATACACAAACCGTGGCCAGAAAAATAACACAAACTTGCAACAAATGTTTTCAAGAATTCCAAGGCAGGTACTTACGTGTTTTCAATGGTTAAAACCTCCTCCATCTGCTTTCCCTTCACCCATTCAGTAGCTGCAAAGCAAGAAAGAAACTAAAAATTAGAAACATAATTAAAGAGGGAAGGCATTCATATAAAGGGAATGCCTTCAATTGATGAGGAAATCAACGAACATTCTTTTTTTCTCTTGCAACGATGAAATGTTCATTTAACACCATTAAGGCCATCGATTCCCTTTATTTTCCAAACACTGAAACGTGAAAATTAAAACTTCATCCAAACATAACAAATACCCAAGTGTATGCTCAGCAATTGAGCTATGCAAACCCAAAAAATCAATTGATGATAATGTAAACATATTAAATCCCCCCACCAAAAATCAAAAAAAAAAACAACCCCATATGTAGCAGCATCTATGCCCTTTGAGAAGGTATTTTTCCTGTGCATGTAAAAAACCCCACAAAACCCTAAAAGAGAGAAAGCAGAGAGAGAGAGAGAGCACAACAACATTATCGCAATCATCAAATTCAAGGAAGAGTAAATTAGGAAACCATTTGAAAAAGGGGGAATTGAAAATCCAAACACCACAAAAGGAACAAACCCTAGATATTAGTTATTTCCGTACAACCAATTCGTCTGTTTCCTCTCATAAACTAACAGATAAAAAAAAAACTAAATTATACAATTGGTCCCTTAAATTTATTTTAAGTTTTAATTTAGTCACTTACGTTTAAAAAAGTTTCAGTTTAGTCCCTTATATTTCAACAGTTATAACATGTTCGTCCCTTCCATCAAATACCCACTAAGAGCATCCACAACGCTGGAAGCTTGTTGCGTGTCTATCCTATGTGGCAAGGTTCCTTATTTTCTTTGCCATTGGAGGGAGTCTAGTTGGCAAGGTGAGCATCTAAAATTTTAGTTCCAGCAGCTATTCATAGATACCGTGTGTTACCATTAAAATATCACTTTTTTTCTCTTTCTTCAACAACAGAAAATACCGCGTTGGCTTCTACATTGCTGAGAAATTGGTTGATTCAAGAGGGATAAAAAACTGATTGGAACAACAGACAGATTTAACATTTCAGAAACAGAAAAATTAAAAACATATGTACAACGTTTTAGAAACACACACAAAAAAAGATCTGAGCTTGACCAGAGATGGTGGTGTCTTGAGGGCGAGATCTGGCGCGATCTGGCAAGATGAGGATGAGATCTGAAGAGATAAAGCGAGATCTGGCAAGATGAGGATGAGATCGGAAGTGATCTAGCGCGATTTGGCAAGATCTGGATGGAGATCATGGCAGCGATGAACGGAGATCATGGAGGTAGATCATGGGGGAGATCATGGCAGCGACCCCTGGTTGGCGCCGAGCTCTTGAACGAGATCTTGGAAGAAGCAAAAACGTCTCTCTCAAATGAGATGTTAGAGAGCGAGGGAGAAGATTGGGGAGGTGTGGCCTTTGATGGTGGTTTGGAGTTGATGGTGGGTGGTTTGGGAATGATGAGGGTGAGGGAGGGAACATAAGGTAGACTTGGATGGGAAGAGACGGAGAAAGAGGAGGTTGATGATTTTGAAACGAGAGGGAGCGAGATGAGGGAATAGAAGAGAGTTTTTCTGAAACGAGAGGCAAGGAAGAAGAGGGAGTCTCTCGAACTTTCTTCCCATTGCGTTAAAAATATTTTTAAGAGAAAAATGGGTTGCATTTTAAGATACCCCGTTGGAGACAAAATTGGGCTCAGTATCTAAAAATGACTTGGCTTGTTTGGGCCCACCTAAAAATGACTTGGCCTGTTTTAAGATACCCACTATGATACCCCCATTGTGGATGCTCTAACGTTGTCCATTCTATCTGACGTGGCTAACGTTTTGTGGACGTGGCAAATGTTTATCGTGACATGGCAAGACAAAGTCAAACTAAATCTTATGTGGCATCTTCTTCCCAATTTTTGCTTCTGATTTTTTTCCCAAAATCAAACAAAAAAAAATATTCTTCCCAGACATTTCTTCTTCTTTCTGTTCTGCTTCTTGGTTCTCTCTCCCACGCCATGACCAACCACCGCGCTTTTAAACATTTTCTTCAATTTATAATTTTTTTATATAAAATAAAACGAAAAAAAAAGAAGAATAAAAAGAGAACAGGAGAAGGATGCAACATTCCAACCCTTTTCCAAAAAACGAAATCTGATTTGGAAAACGAGGAATGGAGGAAAAACAAAACCCTAATTTAAATTTGGGGAAGATGATGAACACTGTTTTTTTAATTCTGCGTTTTTTTGGTTCTTACGTGGCATCTTCTTTTTCCTAATTTCTGCTTCTGATTTTTTCCCCCAAAATCAAACCAAAAAAAAAAATCTTCCCAGACCTTTCTTCTTCTTTCTGTTCTGCTTCTTTTCCAAAGCTGCACCAGCAGCAGCAAGTAAGAGAGTGTTAGTCAAAAGCACACCTCCCAACCAACCCACCGAAAGCAAGCTTTTCAACATGCACCGAATAGTGCATTCATATTTTTCTATGGTCCAGCAAAATAAGCGCTGGCAGGAAGAAAAATGGACATTGTGCAGCATTTCATTTTGGGTGTTCACATTTCCTGATTCTCCTATAAATAGAGGCATTGTGAGTGAAGGAAATATATTCCAACATTGAGTGCATTCCAAGTTGAGAGAGTGAGCACCGAGAGAAAATTCCAGTGAGGGAGTTTTTGTGAAAAATATTTAGAGAGAAATATTTTGGGTGTAATTGGGTTGTGGGTTTTGTGAGAGAGTGTGAGTGTTTGTAAACACAGTGTGTATTTCCCTTTTCAATATAAGGTCTGCAGCAGTCCGGAGACGTAGGCATTATTGGCCGAACTCCGTTATCAATTTTTGTGTGTGCTTCCACATTTATTTTTCGCTCTTCCACAAATCTGACTATGGGGAAATTTTGCGTAATCTCCTAGCAACTGGTATCAGAGCTAGTTGGTTATTTCTGCTAAATCTTGGTGATGATACTGTTCACGTGAATAGTAATTTTCGTGAATAGTAAATTTGGCCGGCATTACCAATTTGTCCACGGAGGTGTTCTAAAGCACGGTGGTTCGCAGAAATTGTCAGAAACGATCCTGAGAAGTCAGACTCGAGTGGGAGTGATGGCCGCAGATGAAGGAAAGGCGAAAATTGAAAAGTTCGACGGTGCGGACTTTGGCTTTTGGAAGATGCAGATCGAGGATTATCTCAGATCGTAAAAGTTGTATCAACCTCTCACAGAAACGAAACCCGGCGGAGATGAAGGAAGATGAATGGATCCTTCTCGATAGACAAGCCCTGCGTTATCCCCTGACGTTATCCCGTAATGTTGCGCTCAACATTGCAAAAGAAAAGACTACTACGGATCTTATGAAGGCTCTTTCCAACATGTACGAAAGTCGGCTTACCAAACAAAGTTTATTTGATGAGGCGGTTGTTTAACTTGCGGATGACTAAGGCGCATCGGTGGCACAACATCTCAATGAACTCAACATGGTCACAACCCGGTTGAGTTCGGTTGAATCGAATTTGATGATGAGGTACGAGCATTGATACTTTTGTCTTCTCTTCCAGAGAGTTGGAATGCTCATCACGCGTGAGTAGCTCAACTGAAACAATAAGTTGAAATCGACGATGTTCGTGATCTGGTTCTCGATGAAGAGATCCGACGGAGAGAGTCGGGTGAATCTTCATCCTCTTCGATGTGCATACAGAGTCAAGGGAAGAAATTCAACCAGAGGAAATGGACGTGGCAAATCAAAGGGCAAAGGTCCAAATCCGTAAATCATCATAGTTCTCAAAACTCCAACTCAAGACTATCGAGTGTTGGAATTGGGAAGACCGCACTACAAAAATCGCAAGGCGTGAGTGCAATCAAGAACCAGGAGGCTAAGGATTCGGGAAAATGTTGCTTCCACCTCAGGAGGAGGTGATGCGTTGATATGCTCTTTGGAGAGCAAGGAAGAGTCTTGGGTGTTAAACTCCGGAGCATCTTTTCATGCCACTTCGCAGAAAGAATTCTTCGAGAATTATGTACCCGAAAACTTTGGTAAAGTTTACCTTGGTAACGAACAATCTTGTGAGATTGTTGGCAAAGGTGTAGTGAAGATTAAGTTGAACGGGTCTGTATGGGAATTGAAAAATGCCAGACATATTCCCGACCTAACGAAGAACTTAATCTCAATAGGCCAGTTGGCGATTCGCTACAACGCCTTCCACTACGATCATTGGAAGATTTCAAAGGGTGCAATGACGATTGCTCATGCAGAAAGAGTGGTACTCTTTATAAGACAAATAGGAGCATGCCATTTGATTGCGATTAAAGAAATGATAGTCCCAATCAATGGCACCAGAGACTAGGCCATATGAGTGAAAGGGATGAAGATCATGCACTCGAAGGGCAAATTGCCGTGTCTTGATCAAGAGAAATTGACATGTGTGAAGACTGCATACTTGGAAAGCAGAAAAGAGTTAGCTTTCAGACAAGTGGAAGAACCCCAAAGAAAGAGAAACTCGAGCTTGTTCACTCTGATGTTTGGGGTCCAACGAATGTCTCATCCATCAGTGGGAAGCAATACTTCGTGACTTTTATCGATGATCACTCTAGGAAGGTATGAGTATACTTTTTGAAACATAAGTCTGAAGTATTCGAGGCTTTCAAATTGTGGAAAGCCATGGTAGAAAACGAGACAGGATTGAAGATAAAAAAGCTCAGAACCGACAATGGTGGTGAATATGAAGACACCAGATTCAAGAAGTTCTGCTATGAGCACGGGATCAGAATGGAGAGAACCGTGCCAGGTACGCCTCAACACAATGGTGTAGCTGAGCGTATGAATCGAACGTTGACAGAGAGAGCTGGCTTGCGGTGCAACAAAGCTGACCGGGCGCTGGGGCGTATACCAACACAAAGAAAGCCTACTTGATTAACCGAGGTCCATCGGTACCATTGGAGCAATGTAATACCGTAAGAGGTATGGAGCGGAAAAGAGGTAAAACTCTCACATCTTAGAGTTTTTTTGCGTAGCATATGTGCATATCGCTGATCAAGGCAGAATAAACTTGATCCCAAATCAAGAAGTGCACTTTTATCGGTTATGGTGAAGATGAGTTTGGCTACCGTCTTTGGGATGATGAAAACAAAAGTCGATCCGCAGTAGAGATGTGATCTTCAATGAAAGAGTGATGTACAAGGACGTGCATAGCACGGATGCCAAAGAACTCGAGCAGTGGGCGGTGTATGCAGAGGTGGACAATGACCCGTAAAGTCCTATAGTTGAGAATCCTCACGGAGGAATCAATTGACGCACTGCAGCCTCCTACTCCAGCTCGGCAGCGAGAAAGTCCTCTCGAGTTCCTGTGCCCAACAGAGATACATGGACTACATGTTGTTGGGATGGAGGAGCTCAAGATTATGCGTAAGCATGTCGATCACAGATGCTAGCAAGTGGGAGCTTGCCATGAAAGACGAGATGAAGTCTTTGATCTCCAATCAAACATGGGAACTAGCTGAGTTACCCGTGGGAAAGAAGGCACTTCACAACAAATGGGTGTATCGGGTGAAGGAGGAGAATGATGGCTCCAAGAGATACAAAGCCCGACTAGTCGTTAAAGGATTCCAACAAAAGGAAGGAGTTGACTACACCGAAATTTTTGCTCCAGCCAGAAGCTCAATACTATCAGTCGTTGTTAAGTATTGTTGCAGCGAAGAGCTCTACCTTGAGCGCTTGGACGTGAAAACTGCGTTTCTTCACTGAGACTTAGATGAGAGATCTACATGCACCAACCGTAAGGCTTCTGAGAAAGGCAATGAAAATATGGTGTGCAGATTAAAGAAGAGCTTGTATGGCACGAAACAAGCTCCGAGACAAGGGTACAAGAAGTTTGATAACCGTGCACAAGGAAGGTTTCGAAGTGCAACTCACCATCGGTTATTTTTTCAAGAGATATAAGTCCGATTATATCATTTTGTTACTTTATGTTGATGACATGTTAGTAGCGAGTTCGGATATGGGACGAGATCGAAACTTGAAGATGCACCGCCAAAAGAATTTGACATGAAGGACTTGGGTCCAAAGAAAGAAGATCCTTGGAATGCAAATCACGAGAGATAAGCAAAGAGGAATTTTGCGCTTATCTCAAAGTGAGTACATCAACCGTGTTTTGCAAAGATTCAACATGGGCAACGCCAAACCTAAGTAAGACACCTTTGGCTACCATTTTCGCTATCCAAGGAACAATCACCTCTGACGGAGGAAGAAAGAGAATCCATGACTAAGATTCCGTGATGCTTCACCATTGGAAGTTTGATGTACGCAATGGTGCATAAGGCGGACATTGGCCATGCGATGGGAGTTGTTAGCGAGTTTATGTCAAATCCAGGTAAAACTCATTGGGAAGCGATGAAATGGATTTTAAGGTATCTACGAGGCACTACAGAGAAGTGTCCTACTTTGGTAAAGGAGAATTGCAAGTACAAGGCTACGATGCGCACTTTGGAGGTGAAGTCGATCATCGAAGAAGTACCACCGTTATGTATTCACCGCTGGTACTACAAAGAAGCTAGTTGGATGTCGCGGATACGTAAGATTGTTGCTTTATCCACTACAGGCCGAGTATGTAGCAATGTAATGCGGCCAAAGAAAGAATTGATATGGCTTCGTGGATTGTTAATGAGTTGGGTTTCACACAGAGAAGAGTGTTTTGCATGTTGATAGTCGAAAGTGCGATACATCCGCAAAGAATTCAAAGATTTCACTCCGTAACAAAGCATATTGGTCTTCGTTATCACTTCATCAGATCTCTGCTTGAGGATGAGGTGTTAATGTTGAAGAAGATTCAAGGAATTAAGAACCCAGCAGATATGTTGAGAAAGGTGGTGACTATCGACAAATCAAGTCAGGCTCAACTTCGGTGGCCCGCTGAGTAATGCATCTGTAGAAGGTCAGGCATTGATCGAGGTGTGAAGACCGATTGAAATCAGTCTTCAAGTGGGAGATTGTTAGTCAAAAGCACACCTCCCAACCAACCCACCGAAAGCAAGCTTTTCAACATGCACCGAATAGTGCATTCATATTTTTCTATGGTCCAGCAAAATAAGCGCTGGCAGGAAGAAAAATGGACATTGTGCAGCATTTCATTTTGGGTGTTCACATTTCCTGATTCTCCTATAAATAGAGGCATTGTGAGTGAAGGAAATATATTCCAACATTGAGTGCATTCCAAGTTGAGAGAGTGAGCACCGAGAGAAAATTCTAGTGAGGGAGTTTTTTGTGAAAAATATTTAGAGAGAAATATTTTGGGTGTAATTGGGTTGTGGGTTTTGTGAGAGAGTGTGAGTGTTTGTAAACACAGTGTGTATTTCCCTTTTCAATATAAGGTCTGCAGCAGTCCGGAGACGTAGGCATTATTGGCCGAACTTCGTTATCAATTTTTGTGTGTGCTTCCGCATTTATTTTTCGCTCTTCCACAAATCTGACTATGGGGAAATTTTGCGTAATTTCCTAACAGATAGGTGGGAAGAGCGACGGATCGGAGGGAGAGAGCGACGGAAGGGAAAGAAGAAAAAAATGACAGAGAAGAAAAAGATAGATCTGAGAGAGGAGGGAGAGATCGACGGATCAGAGAGAGCGACAACGAGAGAGAGCGACGCAGGTTCATGGGTTCACCGTGCGGGAGGTATGGCAGAGACGATGAGAGGGGTGGCGGTGGTTCTGCACTCAGAAGGTTGAACAGAAAGAAAGGAAGAAGGTGACTCAGTCATCCATGTGTTCTTGTTTTATTGGAGAACAATAGCAACGACTGTAATCCATTAGTCACGTGAGACAGGATCAACAGCGTTAGGTGATTTTGACGAAAGGGGTGAACGTGTTATAACTGTAGAAACGTAAGGGACTAAATTGAAACTTTTTAAACGTAAGGGACCAAATTGAAACCTAAAATAAACTTAAGGGACTAAATATATAATTTAGCCAAAAAACAACATACCGACGGAGGAAGAAGCAATGGCGGATCCACAATCGAAGGTCTTGAAGCGAGCATCGACGATTTTTTCGGTGTTCTCATCAACCTTAATCTGGAGTTTCATAGCATCGCCACACGCGGGTGCCCCGACCAGACCCGTACCCATTGTCGGGTCATTCTTATCGAAGGATCCAACATTCTGGGGATTGTTGTAGTGGTCCACCACTCTCTTGTGGTAAAGCCGAGGAAGAACCCTAACAGCTGGCACTGGCGCCTCCAACAACGCCGTTCCCACAAGTCTCTTTGCACACTCTGCAAATCTCAACATTTTTTTGTTTGTTTTTGTGGTTGATCAATATACTGGAGAGGCGTAAAACATCAATGACTCAGAATACGACCTCAGAGCTATTCCCGGAATGGCTGCGTACCCACAACAGCAAAACCAAAACCAAAACAACGAAATTGAACCCACCAATAAGCTATTCAAGGCTTAGGGGAACGAATCAGATCGGCGGGGACCGTGCCGGAACCTACGAGAAGGTGGTTCTCATTGACTCTATGGAAACTGGGGTTCGTTTGGTCCACACACTGATGGCGTGCGTCGAAGCGGTTCAGCAAGAGAATCTGACCCGAAGTAGCACCCATGGGCTACTGTGACCCTGTGACAAAAATCTATAGGAAAAGTAAAAAAGAATAGGCCCTTACCTTAAAAAGCAATGGGATGTTCCTTCTCCTCTCGATCTCCAACTCTGGTGCCGACAATCACTCAATCCCTTTCCTTCTCACTGATTAATGTCAACCACACATGTTGCTTCTAGATCTTTGGTATTGGGTTGCAAGTCTTGAGGGGGAACTCACGAATTGCTTCTAAATCTATGCGTTTATGTCATCTCTGTACGGGAGGGAACTCACGAATTGCTTCTAAATATCTGCATTTATGAAGTATCTATGAAAAAGATGCAGACCAGAACACATGACAGTAAAAGAAAAAAATGAGAGAACAAATCGTTTAAGAAAAATACATACTGGTGAAGGGGGGAGGCGTTGGTGCGCGAAGCCACGAACGTGCGAGAAGACGGTGGTGGCGTGCACGAACGGAAGTCTCAGGGCAGTGGAGTGGACTGGTGAAGGCGCCTGGCGCGAACGGCGGCACGTGGGGGTGGGGGTGACTTCGTTCGGCCGCATCAGGGTTAGGGAAAAAGAACGGCGCAGCACGTGCACAACAAATGAGAAACGAGAATAGAAGATGACCTAATTTACTAGCTAGGTATATAAGGGTAATAAAGTAATTTTGCTACGGGTACCTCACGCCCGCCCAGTTAATTAATGGGTATTGAAAAACCCGCTTATTTTACCCACAGGTACCCATTAAACTAACTGTTTCGTGCCCATGACGGGCTTTACCTGCGGGTACGGGTTTTTTTGCCATCCCTAGCGACAGAAAAGGCTGTATTAGGGATCAAATGACAGTCAAATTGGGGATTTCATAAATCTCTCAGGGGATTGTTGTTGATATAATTGTTGAAATGCTATCCAACGAACCTGCAAAATAAAAACTCGTTAAGATAAACTTGAGGCGTCGACGAGACTACCCTTAAGGATTTATCCGCCTACTGCGCCCAAATCCCCTAAGATACAATAGGTCCGTCCCAGTAGTGATTCCGGGGTATCAGAACAGCAAGAAGAAAACAGGCAATGTGACCCAGAAACTCGAAATTAGAAAAGAGAAGAAGATAAATTATGTTTTCGATGTAAGTCAAATAACTTGCCTGTCAGACGTCAGTCATAAAATCCGAAAACCACTAATTAAAAGATAATTTATCCGTTTTAAAAAATAAAATAGCTGCTGGTGAAGATAATGCACAAAATCGTGAAGGAGTTAGTGGCCTAAAAATTGGGAATGTTACCATTAGTGGATAAGACCACGTAAGACTTGGTCACTAAGTAAAAATAGCCAAAAACATGGTTTTTCGGATAAGCCTTCTCAAATCTCAAGTCAAAATTATTTTCGGAAAAATTAATTCAAGAAATAAAAAGGAACGCAAGTCCTTATCGTGCGCGCAGGGGGGCAAATCTGAATATTTGCACTGAAACCACCCACTTTGGGCTAGGCTCATGTGCGCGAGACTCATCTTTTTCCCTAGCCACTTTTACCATTTCATATTACATGATAACTTATAAACACTTTGACTCTCAACAAGCCATCCTATGTGGGACTTCCCACTTTTGACATATCACAAAAAACACAACAATCCCCACATATTTCAAAAGTGTGAAAACATAAGGGATGTAATGCGTCGGTCATGTGTAGCAAGCTATGGAACCAGGCCTGGACTGATAAGACTTAACACACAATGAATTGGTGTAGCAAGCTATGGAACCCAAGACACTTTATGTATGTTAGAGGTCTTACAATCACATTATACCCCCACAATTCTTGTTATTACGTCATTTTGCGCTAATAGGCCATGCTCGTGTCTGATATTCATGAGTGCTCTAGAGATCTCGCCAGGATCTCATGCAAGCGGCCCCACTTGACACTTATATAAGTGATTTCATCAAGTGTATGCTGTAAATCATACACCACCCATAAGGGATATGAAAATTATTAAAAGCTAATAACTTACCCTCTCAGTAATGCAGTGTCTAACAGTTACTCAAAGACACCATAGGAAAGAGACAAAAATATAATTAATTAAATTTAGTATTAGCAGAATTAATAAGTGACTTGTTTTTACCACGTTGAATCTTCTTCATGGGATCTCCAATCACAAAGGTCGGGTTCCCATCATTTGTTAATTTCAATTGGCTCAAGTCGACGCCTCAGGTTTATCGTAACGAGTTTTTATTTTGCAGGTTCGTTGGATCGCATTTCAGCAATTATATCAACAATCTTAAGGATTTATCAGCCTACTACGTGCAAATCTCTCAGGGTACAATATGTCCGTCCCAGTAACAATTCTGGGGTATTAGAACAGTAAGAAAAAAAAGGCAATGTGACCCAGAAACTAGAAATCGGAGGAAAAAAAAGAAGAGAAATTCTGTTTTTTAAAATGTACAATTTTTTTTTATACCAAAATAGTCTCAATCCAATACGCTCCCCTCAGTGCCACGTCAGTTATTTGTGTTGTTCCATGGTGCAATTTTAACAAAATACAGGGGCTACTTATGAAATATATCAAAAACATAAAACAACCGGTGAAAACTCACCATCATGGTGCAGTACCTATATCACTTGTTCACCAGAGCCTTACCTAGCGAGGCGAGTAGCAGCAGGGCGACGAGTTGGCGGGAGATGGAGGAAGGAAGAGAGACAGACACAGGGTCAGGTTGGAAGCAGAATGGAACAATTACAATTCCAAATTCAACTGCGATGGCGACCCGCCCATCTCTAAAATCCGATTCTCAATTCAACAATTACCAATTCTGGAAACAAAAGGTAGCTATTATTATTATTATTATTATAGCCGTCATATAGGTATAGGTTCCCTTAATGCTCTGTTACTGATAGTCAGAGATTGATTTGTAATAATATAAGATGATAATAACATGCGAAGTGATTTGGTTGGTGCTGCAGTTGAGGGATAATTGCTACAAAAGGGTGCGAGAGGATAGAACGCGCTTGCTCTGGAAAATGAGGCTGCCCTCGCCGCCTCCCTCGCAATCACGCAACCATCAGGTTTCTTTACCATCCAATTTCATCGCTTTCGCTTCATTTCAATTTTTAAATTGGAAAAAAAAAAAAATACCCAGCCAGACTTTTATTTGCAATTTGCATTTAGGATCAGTTGGATATTGCATTCCGGGATATTGTATCCCATGAATTCAATAAAATATTCAAACACGAGGACGATCACGATCACGATGATGATATGTTATGGGACGATGCAAGTCCTCATACCACATACCAGGGTGATTGCCAAGAGATACTGCTAGAAATGCAAAGGATATTCTATGAAGATCTCAAATCCCAACCACCAATACACGATCAAGGTACTTGATTAGTAAAATTAACATACATCATACTCATACTGCTGTGCTGTCCTGTCTTTGTGTTAACTATATATATATATAATATGGATGGACATTTACTTATCTCCCTGTCGGTTTAGAAAGTGCAATTGATACTTGGGAAGATGAAGTGGATGACTACTTGGCTCGTGCAGTTTATGAACACATGCAGCTAAATGAAGATAAGGTATGTTGCAAAATAATATCTATTTTTTGCTAGTCATTCTCAACATGAAAAATACTAAGGAGCCTTCATGTTAAGTTTTCATTTTTCATATAATTCGAATAGAGTCTCTGATTTGATCATGGAAATTGATAATAGGCCTGTAGAGAAGAGATTTGGTGTCCTGTTTGTAAGCAAGGAGAGCTTAAAGACAGTCACAGTCTCATATACTGCAATCGTTGTGAACTTAAACTAGCCAAAGCCAGCGAGGTACTTACATTTCCTCCCTTTGTCATGACTCTTGACTTGATCACTTTTAGGGTTTGTTTGGGAGTTGGGAGGGGAATGAAAGTGAAGGGTTTGGGAGGAAGAGGAGCAGAAGGGAAGGAAGAGGTAAGGGAGGATAGATCCCACCTTGTTTGCAAGTCAAAAACTTCCCAACTTGGGAGAACTCCAAAAAAACAAGTAAAAGAGGTTTTTGGGGATTTCTAAAAATTCTCCAAACCCTTTCATTCATTTTATAAAACTCTCAAATAAGGGAAAGACTAGCCATAAGCCTCTCCCTCCCCTCCCCTCCTAAACCCCCCTCCCAAATATAGCTTTAGAGAATATAAAGGTGGTTTATGTATAAACATGAAGGAGCTTTGAGGCTACAAGTTAGAGTAGCCTAGCTTGATATTAGTTTCAGTGCATTGATATGGATCATACCGATTTATTTTAGTCTTTATAGATTTCTACTTGTTTTGTATTTTTTTACTGTCAGACTAAAATGAAGACATATTGTCCAGCGTGGATAAAGGATTGACCGCTTTTTGCTCAGAAGTTACTTTCATTTTTTAATATATGTTGCTCGAGTGTTTATGACATATTCAAATTTTTTTTTTTCAAAAAACCCACACACTTTCTTAAAATGTTTAGAGAGTAACTTCTATGCAAAAAGTGAGTTCCTTATTTATGCAGGAGAACTTCTGTTCTGCACAGGAGTCAAACCCTGTGCTTCGTGCTTAAATTACATGAATGAAGAAGAACATCCAAGTTAGTTTTTTTAATGGTGGTACTGTTGCATCTATTGAGCTTTAGAGACACGTCTTGTTTGCTTTGCTACGGAAAACAAAAATTGTCTAATAGATCTATGATAAATATATTCAAAATATTCTCTAAATAAGCCTCAGCTTTTTAACCAAAAGAACCGATCTTCTTACCAACAGCGGAGGGAATCCTGTTGGACTATCTTAGTCTAGCAAAATCACTGGAGATTTGAATTTTTTCTTATCTGAGCCTCTAACGTTATAATGATAATTCAGTTCTTCCCGACAATTCAGTTCTTCCCGACGAGTCATTGAGTAATTTGCTGTTGATTGTTCTGTATTATTGGATGCGTCTTATTTTATATTTGACAAGGATATTTTGGTTATTATAGGAACTTGTGCCTGTATATTTTTTTGTAAATACCAGCCTTATGTACTACTGTTGATGCTACCAATTTTTTTTTAACTACTAGTCTTGTTCTTCTGAGATTTCAGCTTACTTTGGACCTTTTACGAGACCGGCTGGCCGAAGTACATATAGAGCATCTTGACAGAGGCTGCAAATTGAAACCCAGATTTTGTATACAGACAAAATTTAATTTAACTGCATTATACATTACGTGTGAAGGTTGTGATACATTTGAGGTCGTAATTTAACAATTTTGTTAGAATTTGCTATATAGTTATTAGAGGTTCAAAATACGTCAAGATTTTACCCTATCTTTGTTGATTAGCTTCATCATTTTATTTGGTTTCTGATATGCATTGGACAAGGTAATGTGGTTGTAGAAAAAATATGGTGAAACTTTAACCCTGAGAATACTGAAACGGAAATGTATCGCTTCACACTTGGGAAAAATGAAAAGAATGCAAAACCTTCTAACCATGTCAAAAATCATTTACCTTTTCTGTCCGCGAGAAAAAAGCTTATTATTCTTTTGAGATATACATTGCTGGCGCCTTTAGACTAGTTGGCCACTTGGCCTTTATGAAAAGTCATCAAAATAATATACAAGCTAATTATTATCTCAGGCAAAAAAAAGAGCTAATTATTACCAACTCGCTGTCATTTGCATGAAAGAAAATATAAAAAATTGCTTAGAGTTTACAACAAGCATTTAACTTGATGAATGATGAGTATATGGTTTACAGACATTCTATGAGGAACCTTAAGATACTAGTTACCGGATTTATAAAACTTCCAAGCAGATGTAAGCTCCGAGACTCAAATAAATTGGACTACCAATGTGAAACGTTGCGAAAGAGTAAGGAAAGAGAGAACGTTGAGTTAAATGCACATAATAAAAAATACACTTCCCGATAATTGCCACAGAAAGGAGTAAATTTACAGAAAAAAGAGCATAATTATAATTCATGTAAAAACTTGTGTACAGTTTAATCTTCAAGTTAAGCATATTGATATCATAAATAACATTAACAAGAAAAATGTTATATGTTCAACAACTAGTCTATCCTTTCAAAGCGTCACAGCGATGTTGATCATCCTGTCCGTTTGCTATATTATTATACGTACATGATATTCATGATTCAAGTTCATCCATCCATCCAATAAAAGAAAAAGGACCCGTCTATGTTTTCTCAAATGTTGTCAATATTGAATACCAAACTTAAAAACCGAGTTCAATCTATCAAATACAGATGGATATCGTACCACAGCATGCATATGTTTATATGATGCATGAATAAAGTACAGTAGTGTAGTAGGAATATTATTATTTATATAACATGAAGATATAAGAGTTATAAGCCAAACAATGGATTCAAATGCTTACGAGTTCCAAATTCAAGCGACTTACAGCACAGCTTAAAACAATACACCGAGTAGATACAGGAAGTGAAAATGATACAGGTTATAATTAACGCAGTTGCCACAATAATACATAAAAGTAATCTGCTTTGACCTACAAAACTATAAAAATCATCATTCAAAAACTCAACTAGCAACAAGACAAAATTTAACACTCAGATCTCCTTAAAGACCTTCTCGGAAGCAGCTATCGTTTTATTGATGTCCTCAGAAGTATGTGCCAAGCTGGTGAACCCAGCCTCAAACTGTGAAGGTGCCAAATAAACACCTTCTTCTAACATTCCCCTGAAGAACCTCGCAAACTTTGCCGTATCACTCTTTTTGGCATCTGTAAAATTGTACACAGGTCCTTCTGTGAAGAAAAACCCAAACATCCCACCTATATGCCCACCACACATTGCATGGCCTGCCTTCTTACCAGCTTCAACAATGCCTTGAACAAGTTCACCTGTAATTTTGTCCAAGTATTTGTATGTTTCTGGCTCCTTAATACGCTTCAGAGTCTGTATGCCTGCAGTCATGGCCAAAGGGTTCCCACTCAAGGTTCCAGCCTGGTACATAGGTCCAGCCGGCGCCACCATCTCCATAATATCCCTCCTCCCTCCATAAGCACCTACTGGCAAACCCCCTCCAATGATCTTTCCTAGAGTTGTCAAATCAGGAGTTATGCCAAAATATTCTTGAGCACCTCCATACGACAAGCGAAATCCAGTCATAACTTCATCAAAGACGAGAAGGGTGTCGTTCTCCTTGGTGATTTTGCGTAAGGAACTGAGAAAATCAGCTTTAGGAGGAATGAAACCAGAGTTTCCAACAACAGGTTCAAGGAAAACTACCGCTATCTCTCCTTTATTGGCCTCAAAGAGCTTCTCAACAGCGGAGAAGTCATTGTAGGGGGCCGTAAGGGTTTCATAAGTTGCAGCTTTAGGAACACCAGGAGAATCAGGAAGTCCTAGGGTGGCAACTCCACTACCTGCCTTAACAAGAAAAGGATCGGCGTGGCCATGATAGCAGCCCTCAAACTTGATGATTTTCTCCTTCCCAGTAAAAGCACGAGCCAGGCGGAGTGCACCCATGCAAGCTTCTGTGCCTGAATTAACAAATCGAACCATTTCAATGCTGGGAACTGCAGAGATAACCATCTCTGCCAGAGTGTTTTCCAGCAAACAAGGTGCACCAAAGCTGGTTCCTTTCTTCATTGTTTCAGCCAGAGCCGCAAGCACCTGTAATTTAGATAAAAAAATATATATATAACCTTTTGCAACAAAGCAAAGTTTGAAGGATAAACTAGGCAGACTAATACAATATCTCAGATTATAGTAACCGGGAAAACAGCCAAGAATTGAAGGGACCATCTTCCATTATCAGGATCAATCATGTTAAGCTTAGCAAAATATTTTGACCGTTAATTGGAGTTGTATAAGTTTTCTCCCTCCACAATTTGGGCAATATAGATGTTTAGAACAGGAAAACCATATATCAAAATCTAAGTCACTAAAGCCTAAACCTAAAACATGGTTAATAACAACAGAGTAGCAGAAAATCAAAATGATATGAATATGAATACAAGAGCGCTCATCAACATAATATAACAAGCTAAAATTATGAGAGAGAGAGAGAGAGAGGAGAGAAAAAAGGGAACCTGATCATCAGCATGACCGATAATTGCAGGGCCCCAAGAACCAACGTAGTCAATGTACTCGTTGCCATCAATGTCCCACATGCGAGATCCCTTCACCGAATCAATAACAATGGGTTGTCCACCCACAGATTTGAAGGCACGAACGGGAGAGTTCACCCCTCCCGGCATCAATTCCTAACAACGCAAACTCAATTTCATCACTAGTTGTTAGGTTATTACATATTCAAGCAAAGAAAAAAAAGGAGAAAGAAAAGAAAAAATGAACCTTGGCAGCAGCGAAAGCTTCTTCGGACTTGCGGAGACTGAGATTGTCGGTCTTGGTCTTCTGGTCGGTGGATACAGCCACTATGAAAGGAGAAGAACGAGTTCGAGTTGAACGAGTTGAATTTGCATTGGAAAGGCATTTGAGGGTAAGCCCTGCTCCTGTGATGGCCGAAGCAGCCATTTCAGATGATACGATAAGATTGTCTGTCAAAATGCCCCCACTCCCTACCTCACTCACCGAACCTCTCTCTCTCTCTCTCTTAACTCCCAATCAAACAACCCCCCCACCCCCCAACCCCAAGTATATATATTTAACTACCCTGGTCCCTGTCTCTCACAGACTGTCTCCTTCATTAATCCTTTTTATTTTAATAAAGACTCATTTTGGTTCCAAAGAAAAAACACACTACTCATTTTGGTCCCTGAAAAAAAATAAGTTCAAAAATAGTGGTTGATAATTTCAGAATAAGGACATGTTAGTCCCTCCGTCTATCTTCATCCAAAATAGTCAGTTAAATATTTGTACCGTGTAATAGCCCAAACTACTTTCAGGATTGCCGACTGTCCCCACAAACCAACACGGGTCTTTTCAACATACTTTGTCCTCACTCACATGCTTTATAAAAAACTTCTCAGAAGGTCACCCATCGCAAGATGGCTCCAAGTCAAGCACGCTTAACTATGAAGTTTTTATGTTCTGGACTCCCGAAAAGAAGATGCATCTTGTTGTTATAGGTAGTACCAATCAATTCTTTTAAGTCATCCTTCAACCGTGTAGTCTCATACTTGCACATGATCCCTCTCATTCCAGTGTGAATTCGGTTTACTCACGTGTCCCTTTACTTGTCAGGTGCTTCCATCACCGACAGTCACTTTCCCGTCGTCGTCAACCTCAGGCGTCACGTGCCCACCAGCTTTCACATGGTTCGTCCCCGAACCACACTGCACTGGGAGAGGTATGCTCTGATACCATCTGTAACAACCCAAACTACTTCAGGATTGCCGACTGTCCCCACAAACCAACACATGTATTTTCAACATGCGTTGTCCTCACTCACATGCTTTCTGGAAAACTTTCTAGAAGGTCACCCATCCCAAGAGTGCTCCAAGTCAAGCACGCTTAACTATGGAGTTCTTATGTTCTGAGGTTCCGAAAAGAATATACATCTTGTTATAGGTAGTACCAATCAATTCTTTTAAGTCATCTTTCAACTGTGCAGTCTCATACCTGCATAGCCTCAGGATCCCTCTTATTTCAGTGTGAATTCGGTTCATTCACGTGTCCCTTTACTTATCAGGTGCTTCCAGCAACAGCGGTCATTTTGTCGCCGTCGTTAGCCTCAGGAGTCACACACCTTATAATTTCGTGAACACATAACATTATTTTGGGCTATTTTAGTCCCTATGTCAAATCCCTTGATCCAAAAATCATTTTGGGTCATTTTGGTCTCTGTCTCGTTTGAAAAGTATTAGTCCGTGATATGACTCCATTTTTAAGTTTGTGTCATCTTCAACCTCCAAACCCAAACACAAGAATTGCGCATGTTCCTTTTAACTCCTATCCGTATAGGCTTAAATAAAATAAAGTACTGATATGTTTAAACACGAAAATTTTCAGCCTAATCCAGAGTCTGTTGGTTTAAGCTTATATTTGCCGCAAACGGGAAAAATGTTTTCCAATGCAAAATAACGATTTCCAAGGCAATTATTCTGAAGCAACCATTTACGTGACTGTTTGTTTTAGATTTTAGAATCTCGTTTGGACCCCAAAATTAATTCTAGCATTTTTTTAGTTACTATTCATGCGTTTGTTTTAGATTTTAGCAAATTTCAGAATCTCGTTTGTACTCCAGAATCAATTATAGTAGAATCTACAACATCCAAGCTTTTCCGTTCAGAATAATTGATTTTGGGTATGGGACCCACAAAATCTTTCATATTTACACTTCAAAAGTGATTCTACTTTGTCAACCAAACACAAATCAATTTTTCTGAACTCACTTTTAAACTACCATTACCAAACACAAATCAATTTTTTTAAACTCAATTTTTTTAAAATCAATTTTTTTAAACAAGATTCTTCACAATCTATTCTACGAGAATCTAAAACACGGCTAAAATCGATTTTGGGGTACTGTTGCGACGAAACAAATCTTTTACAAACAGGCTCTTGATCTACGGTTTAAACGAGCTTGATCCATAGGTTAACGGACTGGCCTACAGAACTATCAAAAAGTAAAAAAATAATTAAAAAATTGATCAAAAAAAATATAATAAGTATGTATATATCGATTCAATTTTTATTTACTATATTTGTCAATGAGTTTATTCAGTATCTACTACTTGTTGTCAAACATATATGGTATTAAAGAAGTGGTAAATAGTACTAAATTTTCTTAATACAAATTGCATCAATGATTAGGTATATTTCTTTTCTTTTCTTTTTTTATAAAAAAATAGCATATAGTTAGTTGCAATTGCCTTTAACAAAAAATCACTCATAGATAAAGATTAAAAACAACCAATAACATATTTTTGTACTTGTGCGTTCAGTTTTTGTAATACTGAGCATTTTCCAAAGAAATACTTCAATAGTAGGCTAAAATTTGAAGGGACAAAAATTAACAATACACATTTTAACATATTAGCTGTATAATTATTTTTTTATCAGTACTGTATAATTATTTATTATTATTATTGGGTGAAAGTGAAATTAACTTTTTAAAAGGAATCCTTACAAAATTTATTCAATAAAAAGTGTACTGGCGAAGTATTTCAAATAATATTGGACTAACATTACTCGAAACTAAATGAGTAAAAAAAACTGAACAAAAAAATGAGTAAAAATAGTAGAGACTGATGTCTAAAAAATAATTATAAAAGCCAGACTTCAAATAATTTAAAACTATAAATATTGAAATCTTATATACAAGTCTATAAAGTTGTACCTATAACTTGTTAAATTAGTATTAATAAGTGAATGAGTTCAAAGATCATCATTTTGTGAATTATTTTCCGTAAAAACAAATCATTGTGAATTATGCCTAATTTTTTTATACAAAAATAAAAATAAAAATAGGGGAGGCCACTTCTCTATACAAGGTGAGAGAGAACCACCAATTTCAGCGATGATTTACGATAAAATTTATGTGTAGCTTACCAGTAGCAGAATTCAGGATTCGAAATTAAGTCACAACTAGTACAAGCGAAGAGTCTAACCATTTGTGTCAACCCTGTTGGCAAATTCTGCCTCTTTTGATGTTTATTATCATTGTGACATTTTATTCCACCACTCAGTTATAGTTTACTTACCATCTTATTTCTACTAAACTTTATTTTCCTACATTAGCAAGTGTATGAATACCAACGCAATAGCGTACAAAAAGAGGAAAGATGACAACATACCAAGTCAAACCCTAAACCCTAACATCAAAATAACGTAACTAATAACAATTAAATTCTTAATACATCTATATCTTCCCTACAAAAAGGTTGGTTGGCAGGGTTCATGACACAACCTGATAACGGGAGTAAACCACTTTTCCACCATTTTCTCAAGCCCCCACCCCCCCAAAACCACAAAAAAGAAAAAAATATTGCAGGTCTCAAAATTTCTTCTATCCAAGATATAACAGTATGCAATAGCTCCCACATTTTCTGCCACAAATTGCAATCTTTAATTTTCTTCAAACAAAACACTTAAGACAACTCCTTATTAGATAATTTGCGTTGGTTACAAAACAATTTTGGGAAGGTCTTAAAAGAATAAGAGAGCAAAATAATAGTGTTATGAACCTTTTTCTTCTATGATTCTATCACAATCTAAACATAATTTATTCTTCCTATTTCTTTTTTGGTTTGACTAGGAGTACAAAGAAATCGATTATACAAAAATATCAAATATTATCTAACAAGTTTCTAAATAATAATCATGGATAATAATATACATGAGTTCTAAAAAGAATATATCTAACACAATACTCTACACTTCAAGTGGTCTCGGTTTCATCCCACCCTCCATTTTCTCATTCACATCCCTTAATTGTCCTGACCACTTCCTCAAACTTTCAAAATCTTTTCTCTATCACCCAAAGCAGGGTACGGTACCACCAAAAGTATACTGGGACTTCCAAAGCCCATGCCATGAACCATAATTACAAAGAATACATTTCTTTCACATAAGTCCAAAATGAAGAAATCGCGTGAAGTGATTGCTTCGTCAATGATAGGATTCCAAGATGTCACCAAAACATAGGGCAGCAGATTCTCTAGGCAAACAATCATTCTCACTCTATAAATTTGAATTATTTGGCACGGAATTCATGCCGGAATATGGTGAGGTTCTGAGTGAACTTATCCCTGTTTTTTGAGTCTAGGCTTAGAGTAACATCTGCCATAAGTTTATCAAAACATAGAGAGAGTCGCTGATGCTGATCCATTGGCTGCAAAAAATAACCAGTTTGAGTGACAGGACATAATCATAGTGGAAAAACACATGTATTATAATACCTACAAAAGCTGAACCTTCATTGGCTTGTATTAGCAAGTTATTGTCACGACTTCGAGGTATTGTTTAAGCAAAGAATTTGTTATATTGTAAATAGTCATCACTGACTCCTCCCGAGTTTTTCACATGACAAGGTTATGTGAAGGAAGGGACAAACACGATAACTATAATAAGGGCCCCATTAGTAGAGCCGTATTTAGGGTCTGTGTCTATCTCTATTGACAAGAGAGGTTATGTGAAAAACTCACATGAGAGGATTCATTCCCTTAGCCATACATCCTCAAGATTTTTTGTTTTACATGATATGTGATCCGGATAAAAAACCACAATTAAAAATTCTATAATCCAACTTTGAAGTTAGGATGAGAAGGAAAATACCTGTGATGACAAGATTTGAGCTTTCAAATCAGAGAATATCTGCAAGTAAATAACAACTCTCAGTTTGACAATCAATACAGTATGGCTGGAATTGTGCGACTAATTGGTTTATAACGTGCGCATATTTATATTATGCATAGGATAACTTACAGGTTGATTCAATGCCTAAATTAAAGCACTAATTAGTTGGACAATAAATATACATCTAATAGTAACATTCAACTTCAAGCCGGAGGATATATAGCATAATAACTGCTTGCAGTAAATTTTATAAGAATTCAAAGCAGATTTAGAAGGTCTATTACCTTCTCATTGATGAGGATCAAGCTCAACATTGGCCTGCTTAGACTCCATTGGTTGCCACAGTCTTCAAACAATATGATCTCAAACAAGGTCTTCAAAATCTAGGCATGCAAAAGAAAGACACCCAAGTCACAACCTCATAAAAATGGCCCCCCCCCCCACTCCCGTTCCACAGGAGGGAAAAAGATTAACATGAGCATAATTAATAAACTAAAACCGTAGTTTGCTTTCTCTGGAGCTAGGAGGCAGTTTAAAATATGCTATGCACACAAAATTTTAAATCAGTTATATAACTTCTGTTCTATGAATTGAAGGTTCGAAACTGAATTAATGTGTAAATAGGAGTAAAAAGAAGACTTGATAACATTGTATACAACAGAATTTTTCCTGATTACAGACAAATAATTTTATAGAAGTTAAAGGAAAAATATGAATGAATGTCTAACTAGCTAGTGAGCAGTAAAATTTAAATTATATATACTTCTGGAAACAGATTGGGACACTCTGCAATATGACGAGCAAGATTGACAGATGCAGGTAAATTTGGAGCCTCTCCCATAGTTATGTTGTTGAAATAGAAAGCAGCCAGATTATCAACAGCAGATGCACACTGTAATCAGAAATTAAAAGAGTTGGACGCGGCACAGTTACAAAAAACCAAATACATAATACTTACGGCAACAGAATCTTCTGAACAGAAAAATACTACGAAAAATGTGATTTAGTTTCAAGACAGGAAGATGCAAATGATATGTTGCCATAACCTGTGATGATATACTTGTATCCAAGCCTTTAAGACCAGATTCAAGGGAGCCAACTATATGCATGAAGGTGTTTGTGTCCAAGTTGAATATGAAAGTGATGTGGCTGTTGAACAAAACCTCCAAGAATGCAAAATAAGCCCTTGTTAGCTGCATAAAAGCGAAAGCCAAGTGAGCTTCATCATAACAAAAACGTTCGGCAAGCTGGCAAAAAACTAGTTTGACACATAATTCAAGACCTAGATAGCTGTTAGATGAAGAGGCACATTAATAATTTTACATCTATAAGCCATTTTGATAATAAGGGAAGACAACATTAAGGAACTTGGTGAAGGGACTGTAATCACCACTCCAATCAGTTTGTAGGGATTTTAGAAAAAGCATCAAATTGAAGTTCGGCCATTGTCTCAAATTAACAAAAGACGTAGGTGCTTCATATTTCAATTTCAAGAAGTAAATCTATGTATGATGAGAAAAGGCATCCAGAAATGTAACCAAGTGTTAAATTGAAGTTCAGCCATTGTCTTAAATTGACAAAAAATGGCAAGTGCTTCATACTTCAATTTCAGGAGGTAAATCAATGTATGATGAGAGACTGCATCCACAAAGGTAACATAATAAGAATAGCCACGAGTAGATAGAAAAGGGGCAGGTCCCGAATACTATCGAAAAGCAACTCTAAAGGTTGATTTTAAGTAGTAGTAGATAAGTTAGATGGCAAGCAGTGTGCATTGCCCCCACAGAACAACAATCCACTGTATTTTTATTACATAAAGGTATTACTAGAATTTGGCTTAGACATGACTCAACCCCTAAAGCTAGTTCAAGTGATGAGAATTACACAAGCCTCATAGATCTAGGATAGCCCAATTTATCAGTGCTACCCCAATTTTTTCTCTAATAATTGTATCTCCAATTATATGCCTTCTTGTGTAACCACTATTTCAACACAACATTCTCATCTCGGTAAGTTTACTGTCTTGTTGGCATTTTACTGCCCAACATTCGGTTTCATACAACATTTGCGACATTAAGTTTAAAAAAGGAAATTGGGAAAAAAAAAATCCAAAAAAATTATTAGTTCATTCTGAGTAATGATGGAATCATTAATATATTATTTCTTCTACATTTTGTTAATGTTCATTTCATCTTTTCCCTTTCTTTAGATGTACAAAATTGCTCTATGGCACGACTTGCCCAATTTCAAGAAGCAAGGTCTAAAATAAAGCAATTATTAAATTTGCAGAACATGATTTCGGCTCACAGTTCAGGTTCAATCTGTGTTGCAAAGTCAACCCATACCATTGTATCTCACATCTATTCAATTTTCAAACATTATCACTCTTTTTTAGAACTAATTTAAAGAATTTTTTATTTTCAGTTCCTTTTCCCCAACTAGACACACTCCTTCGTACACTAAGTGCTCCAAATTGGATGCGCCACACAGGTTAATATTAAAGTTCTTATTGGGTAAATACTTACACAAAAATAATAGTAGTTTCTTCTGCTCAAAGGTTTTATGACTATTTACCTGAGGTTTGTAAACAACAATTCTAAAAATATTTTAATTCGTGCAATCATTTATTTTTATATTCTTCATAGTATGTTTGCAAATTAAATTTGAAGAGCAAAGAGTATATACATCATAGTATGAAGCAAGAAAATAGTTTGCACACCTTACGATAAGCCAATATATCAGACATGGGAATTGACAGTGTCATCTTTAGAGCAGCATCAAGTGCATCAGATAGAGCTCTGTCACCATACAGTTCAAACACACCAAAGTTGACATAATTCCCTGCAAGAGCTGTCACACATACAGTTTTGCTAGTACATCAATCGAAGGATATGAATCAACATGGTCATGAAAATTATCCCTTCTCATAATAGCACAGAGGATTTAGGATGTCAATTCAGATTGAAACCAAAACAACTAATTGAAACCAAAACAATTAAAAGCTCATTATAGCAATGATCAAAACAATCTAATGTACTTAAGCATAGACAACTAGTTCCAGGTAGAAATTACTCCGCTCAAACAGCCACAACAGAAATGTTAATACATCCTGCTAAGAAAGTGCAGGTTGCAAGTGAATATCCAGGTATACCTTTTTCTAACAACAGAATTTTATGCATTTATGTCTATATATGAACTTAAGAGTTAAACAAAGATATTGGGCCAAAATATTGGGCATCCTAGTTGCATTCTTGAATTTTTGCCCACTATTTTTTCTAGTCTGTATATTTTGGAGAGGATATCATAGGGGCTTATTTGGTTTGAGAAAATGTTTTCCGTTTTCATTTTTTACTTTCATTTTTAATTAAAAAACGCCGCCTTGTGTTCAATATTTCCCTTTTTCAAAATTTGTACGGAAATAGTTAAGATCATGATTGTTAAACTTGAGTTAACTCGTAAACTCGCAAGCACTTAATTCAGTCCCAACTCCCTGATAAGTAGTCAGCCCAAATTTAGGAGATGATAATCAGTAACCAATAAAAAATCTTATCAAACTAAACCTACTAAATCTACTAAGAAGTAAATTTTATGCGCACTTGCTACTATAAAAAGAACCACGCTTGACACTAAACCATGCTATAGGAATAGAAAGAACCAAACATGGCTAGGATTTCACCTCTTGACAGTATTGTTAAACATATCCATATTCCTTTGTACTTGTACGTATATATATCAGCAGCATTTGGAAGAGTCAAAATTCTAGATCCATAAGCGACAATCAGTTTACTGACTTCCCGGAACAAAAGTATTCCATTTGGAGAAGAAGAGTCAAATGTCAAACGTTGAGCTTTATTTAGCACAAACTCAGCCATGAACTTCAACAATGGGGTGGTAACCTGCAGAATCAAGCAAACCACAGGAGAAGAAAGAGGAGCAAACATCAGAATAAATGCATCAGAAGCAATCCCTAGTATAATGATAATGTGCATTCAATGATAGAACATTAGTATCCGACACACTTATTGATGCAATTTCCATCACTGTCATCATCAAACTCAAAAAGGCAATAGAATGTTGAAGACACGATAGGAAAAGAAGAAAGCTGCAGCAAGAGGGTGCAAAAAGTGAACCTCAACTTTATCATATATATCCAAAATAAGAAGTATCTCTCTATCTCAAGAACCAAAGGGGGTGTGTTTGGTAGGGGGATTTTTTTAAGTTTTCCAGGAATCTTAATTCTGGGAATCTTAGATTGTCGTGTTTGGTATAAATGTTTGAAAAAGTATTCTAAGGAAACTAACATTCACGGGATAGTTTTTCTAATCATCTTTCCTAACAAAAAATTCCCAAAGGGAATCCAAGTTTCCCATGAAGGTGGGAAACCTCTAAACATTGTCTAACATTCCCAGGAATATTTTAGGTATACCAAATACATTTTACACATTCCTAGGGATAGTGATTCGCAGGAAACATGATTCCCATTATTGAAAAAAGATTCCACATACCAAATGCCCCCCAAAAGGGAGCCTTAGTGCAATGATTAGCTGCGGTGTAACTAGAGAGGTCACAGGCACGGGTCATGGAATCAGCCTCTTGCAAATGCAAGGTAAGGCTGCATACATTAGATCTGAAATGGATCCGACCCTAGCCCCCACCATGGTGGAAGCTTTATAGCACCAGATTGCTTTTTTTCTTTTTCTTTTTTGCCTCTTTTCCAAGAACCAATTCTATCAAAAGCTACAGCTGTTAGGTAAATGCTTATAAATGGTTTTTATATCTAACACACCGTCTCGCACAAGAACCCTTTGGGAGTGAACCATGAACACCAAGCCCACCCTACTTTGTGTTGAAAGCTTAAGCTACGAGGTGAAAGCTCATAAATGGTTTTTATATCTCCAACACTCTACAACTAATAAAGAAAACTCCTGACAGTTTTTAATTTCCAGTTTTTCTAACAAAAGTTCCAAAAAGACCAACACTTATTTGAATGTCCACAAATTAAATTAATCAATATCAATATAATGAACAATTTGCTACATCTAAATCTTGCCAATTTTCCTCTTTTCTCACACACATTAGTTAAGTTCATTTCTCATTCAGCAAGTTAGTCTAATAAAAACAAAATGTCAAGACCACCACCACACACTGTACCTTCAATTTTTATTTTTCTTGAAACCGAAATTAGTGAGCCCATAGGATTTCATTTAGACCATTAAATACTCCAATAACCATGGTGGTGCACAGCTGCTCATATCAAGTTTCAAGAGGATTTTGGATGAAGATTGTGTTATGAACCTTTGAGTAGGACCAAGTGACAGGCCTGGACACGGAAGATTCCTTCTTGCAACCTATAGTGAAAGAAAAAAGCAGACTTGTCCTTGACAGAGACCCCTCCTAGACTAACACAAATTTTTCTGAAGTCTGAAATTATTTCTTGATTTTTTCTTCCAATCCAAGTCTGCTCTTTTAAAAGGGCTACAGATAAGAAAAGGGATCTTAATTGATAAGATCAACTAACAACTATCCTAATTGATAAAAATCAAAACTAGTACTTATAAGGATTCTGTTACACATAATCATATCAAGTCGAGAAACTTTAAAAAATTCGAATTTTAAGAAAGATAAAGTAATCCCAATTAGCAAATCCTAATTTAAAGAAATTTAAAAAGAAAAAATAATCCTAATCGGTAATTTAAAATTTAGTGCTGCTGTCTTCTTCTTTCTTTGGTGTTGTATCCCACGTCAGATTGTTTCTTTCAGAGACTTTTCCTTGCCTCTACAAACTCTATCCAATATAACACTATCAAAATCTTCTATTCAATTCATACCTATTTTTACTTTCACAGAAGGGTGAGTGACAGAAACTACCAAGATAACAAATCCTCTGCTTCACTACATTACTTTCTCCACCAATCCAGATGGAAGACTTTGGACTTTAGATTCCTCAAATGAGTGCTTTCTTCTGCATTAGTTTTCCCGTTTCTTAAATCATCAAAGACTCTTCCTTGACAAACACATTTGAAAATCCATAACTCCTTCTAAAGCCAAAGACCCCATGCCACTCTTTCCATAATGTGCAAGTTGTGAGCAGATCTAACTCAGAAGGAGTATGCCCACTTTGTTTTGCTTTGGTTTGTAGCTACCTTCCTCTGGAACAATCCTTTTGGGATTCTTAGTAAGCATCGAGTGTCTCGTATGTTGAAGCAGTTTTTTATAATTCATTATAAAAATTAAATAATGAGGCAAAATTTATTGGAGTGTGTTCTCTTTTTAATCCTTTGCTACATTTGGTTGGAAAGGAAATGCTGACATCAACAAGGATCCTTATTTTCTCCAAAACCTGTAGTTGAATAATTTGAAGAATAATTGATTTTATTCAATATTCACTGTACAGTGTGTCCTCTCTTATATAGAGGAAAAATACAATAGAAAAGGAATTCCTATTTAATTATAAAATAATGACAATAAAAGGTTATCTAAATAGGAACACCTAATAAGGGAAAAACACAACTAATAAATCAGAATATATATATACAGGATTATTCTAGAAATTAGGACAGCCTGTCAACACTCCCCCTCAAGCTGGCCTGAAGATATCTTCCATGGACAGCTTGCTGATTAAGTTCTCAAAAGGTTTCTTGGGCAATCCTTTGGTTAAGACATCTGCTAATTGTTCTGCAGTAGGAATATAAGTCATGCATACTTGACCCCTTTCAATTTTTTCCTTGATGAAGTGCTTGTCAACTTCCACATGTTTGGTCCGGTCATGTAGGACTGGGTTGTGTGCAATAGATATTGCAGACTTATTGTCACAATACAGCTTTATAGGTGGAGAATTATAGGCCTTTAATTCCTTTAGAAGCTTTTCCACCCACAATCCCTCACAAATTCCATGAGCCACTGCTCTAAATTCAGCTTCTGCACTACTCCTTGCTACAACACTTTGTTTCTTACTTCTCCAACTGACTAGATTTCCCCCAACAAATGTGCAATAGCCTGATGTTGATCTTCGATCAGTTATACTTCCAGCCCAATCTGCATCAGTGTAAATTTCTACTTGACGATGTCCACGGTTTTTATAGAGTAGTCCTTTCCCAGGTGAGCCTTTCAAGTACCGTAGAATCCTAAAGACAGCCTCTTGATGTTCTGGTCCTGGTGCATGCATAAATTGGCTCACCATGCTCACGGCAAAGGCTATGTCTGGGCGTGTGTGAGACAGGTATATTAGCCTTCCCACCAATCGCTGATACCTTCCTTTATCCACTGTAGCTCTAGTTTCAACTAGTTGCAATTTTATATTTGGCTCCATAGGTGTCTCAGCCGCTTTACATCCAGTTAATCCTGTTTCTTTCAAAAGGTCTAGAATGTACTTCCGCTGATTCATAAAAATACCTTCCTTTGATCTAGCAAATTCAATTCCAAGGAAGTATTTTAAGGGGCCGAGCTCTTTGATTTCAAAGACTTTGGCAAGCCTCTCCTTCAAGCTTTTGAGCTCCAAACTATCATCACCTGTTAATATAATGTCATCCACATACACAATCAAGATAGCAATTTTGTTAGTTGTGGAATGTTTATAAAACAGTGTATGATCAGCTTGACTTTGGATATAACCAAGCCCTTTTACCACGGTTCCAAACCTCTCAAACCATGCTCTAGGAGATTGTTTCAACCCATACAGTGACTTCTTTAGTCTACACACCTTATTTCTCCCAAGGTTTCTCTCAAATCCAGGGGGAAGACTCATAAACACTTCTTCCTCCAGTTCCCCATTCAAAAAAGCATTCTTTACATCCAGTTGATGTAAAGGCCAATTGAAATTGGCAGCAAGGGATAAGAGAATCCGAACAGAATTAAGTTTAGCTACTGGAGCAAAAGTCTCCTGATAATCTATGCCGTAAGTTTGAGTGAATCCCTTTGCTACCAATCTAGCCTTGTACCTCTCCACACTTCCATCTGCCTTGCACTTGATGGTAAAGACCCACTTACACCCCACCTTCCTTTTATCATGGGGCAGGTTTACAATCTCCCACGTTTTATTTTTCTTAAGTGCATTGAACTCATCTAGGACTGCTAATTTCCAGTTAGGATCATCTAGTGCTTCCTCAATGTTTCTAGGCACAAACAAATTAGTAATTTTAGAGGTAAAGGCTTGGTGATTTTGGAAAAGGTTTTGGTAGGAGACATAATTAGAAATGGGATGGTTTGTACTTGTTTTGGGTATTTTTTTGGTGCACGTTCTGGTTCCTTTCCTAAGGGCTATGGGTAAATCAATATCAGAGGTAAAGATTTCAGAATTACCTGGAGGTTCTTGCAGACTTTCTGTTGGACCATCTTCCGGGGTTTCTGGTTGGCTGGATGCAGGAATGATTGACTGCTTTCTAGTCCTTTGAGGATATTTCCGAGCATAAACACGAAGCTCCTGTTTAGATTGTGGTATTTCTTCCCCTATCCGGGTGCCACCTAAGTCTGGGACCAAGTCACCCTCATCAATTCCAGCACTTATATCCTCATGTTCTTGTGGGTTATGATTATCCGTTTGATATGTATCCTTGGTATATAAAACAGGGGTTGGCACAGGTTCATTTAGAAAATTGTCTTCATTCACACTCTCTCCCTGAAGGGAATTTTTCTGATAAAAAGGTTGATGTTCTAAGAATGTAACATCCATGCTAATATGAACCTTCTTTGTGCTAGGATTAAAACATTTATACCCCTTTTGGTTGGGAGCATATCCAACAAAAATGCATTTTTCTGCTCTTGGATCTAGTTTAGACCTAACATTAGGTGTATGCATAAAAGCAATGCAGCCAAACACTTTCAAAGGTAAGTCGGTATGCAATCGACATGCCGGAAAAAAGGTTTTGAAAGTGTCCAAAGGTGTACGATAATTTAACACACGGGTTGGCATTCTGTTTATGAGATAGGCTGCTGTTAGAATGGCATCCCCCCATAAAAACTTTGGGACATTGCTCTCAAACATAATGGCACGAGCTATTTCAAGAAAGTGTCTATTTTTCCGTTCAGCGGTGCCATTCTGCTGAGGCGTGTTTGGGCATGTTGATTGATGCTGAATACCTTTAAGTCGGAGAAATTCTTTGAGATTCTTATTAAAATACTCAGTACCATTATCACTTCTCAAAATGGAGATTTTTGTGTCAAATTGGGTTTCTACCATTTGTGAAAAACATTTAAATATATTAGGAACTTCTGACTTTTCATTCATAAGATAGACCCAAGACAACCGGGTATGATCATCAATGAAGGTCACAAACCATCTTTTTCCAAATTGAGTTGTAATTTTAGATGGACCCCATACATCACTATGGATTAAATGAAAAGGTTTAGATGCATGATAAGGTTGAGAGGAATAAGTAGCTCTGTGACTCTTAGCAAGAACACAACTTTCACATTCAAAAGAAGAACAATCAACATTTTTGAATAAGTTTGGAAACAAATGCCTAAGATATTGAAAATTAGGGTGTCCTAGTCTATTATGCCAGAGCATTATTTGGTCCCTTATAGGAGTAGAACTTATACCACTAAGGCCATGAGCAACTTTATTCTCGAACACATCCTCAAAGTAATAGAGTCCGTCCATCATTTTAGCACTGCCAATCATCTTCCCCGAAGTCCGGTCTTGAAAAATACAATGAGTGTCAAAGAACTTCACATTGCAATTAGAATCTTTGCAGATTTTACTAACAGAGAGAAGGTTACAAGAGTGTTTTGGTACATGCAATACATTTTTCAAAACAATATGTTGGGATAAAGTAATTTTTCCTTCCCCTGCAATTGATAAAAAACTACCATCTGCAATTCTAACTTTTATTTCGGAGACAGGAGAATAAGTTTGAAATAGGGAGGAGAGGCTTGTCATGTGGCTCAAGCACCGAATCAATGATCCATGGTGCACACATATTTGAGGTGCGATTTAGGGAGAAAGAGGTACTAAAATTACTGTTTGTGCAGAGAAGCATTAGGAATACCGGATAAAGAACTAGACTTTAACAACCTTATGAATTCCTCGACTTGCTCCTTGTTCGAGTGGTCTTTTACGCCTCATGAAATTTGTAGGGAAGGATTTGGGTGTTCTAGGGCCTGTTTTGCTGCCTTTTAGGTGTGCTGGTCTCCCATTCAGTTTCCAGCAAGTTTCCCGGGTGTGGCGCGGCTTGTTGCAGTGGTCACACCAGAGACTAGCTGAGTTCCTCTGAGTTGATGAGCTCTTGAAGGCAGTAGAGTCGGCAATTAAAGCATTGGTCTCAGGGGGGTCGGATCAACCTTTGTTTTCCCCATCATCACACTTCTCCGAGTTTCCTCCCTTCTAACCTCAGCAAAAACTTCACCCAGTGAGGGTAAGGTCGCCTCAGATGATCTGCCTCGGCCTTCATCGAGCTCCTCATTCAGACCCGCAAGGAACTGGAAGATTCGCCCTTCTTCCACTGTTTGCTGATGGTGTTTAGCATCCTCAGTCGACTTCCACTTGTAAGTGTTGAAGAGGTCAAGGTCCTGCCACACCCGCTTCAAGGAATGGAAGTATTTTGTGACATTGTCACTTCCCTGCCGGATTTCCCTAGCTTTCAGAGTGAGCTCATAAATCTGAGATTTATTTCCCAGATCAGAGTACATTTCAGTCACGCTGTCCCACAATTCCTTAGCTGTAGAGTAGCACAAGTAATTGCTGCTGATTTCTTCCTCCATGGAATTCACCAACCATGTCATCACCATGGAGTTTTCAGCATCCCACACAGCATACTGTGGGTCAGTGGGACTCGGTTGAGGTCGATCACCAGTGAGATAACCGATTTTGCCTCTGCCTCGGATGTACATCTGAACCGATTGAGACCACCGAAGGTAGTTCGACCCATTGAGTCGAAATGAGGTGATTTGGATAGAGTGGGAGTCGCTGAAGTGAGACGAACCACCCCTCTGCTCCTGTTTTGGAATCGGCATGTCCTTGGGACCGGAGTTCTCCTTCTCCTGTTGCGATTCCCTCTGCTGATCGTCGTTGGTGGTTGAGGAACTGTCAACCATGGTGATACACACACACAGGGAGAGAGAGAGAGAACTCAGAGGCGGAAGTCGCGAAGCAGAGGGAGGACGCTCGCGAACGTTGGCGAGCTAGAAAGCCTCGGTGCTGCGGCGGTCACGAAAGTCGAGCGCCTGGAAGAGAGGACGCTCGCGTACGTTGGCGAGCCAGAAAGCGTAGGTGCTGCGGCGGTCACGGAAGTCGAGCGCCTAGGTCAACCTGCTCTTGATACCAAGTTGAATAATTTGAAGAATAATTGATGTTATTCAATATTCACTGTACAGTGTGTCCTCTCTTATATAGAGGAAAAATACAATAGAAAAGGAATCCCTATTTAATTATAAAATAATGACAATAAAAGGTTACCTAAATAGGAACACCTAATAAGGGAAAAACACAACTAATAAATCAGAATATATATATACAGGATTATTCTAGAAATTAGGACAGCCTGTCAACACCTGTTATGGGATGGTATTGTGTTTATGGCTTCTCAGCTCAAGGCTGTTTCAAGTAGTCAATTGAAAGATTCCCCATAAGAACGATACTTGATAGAATTGCAAAATCTCTAGTTGTTTTCAACACTTTATAAAAAGTTTATAAATTAAAAATCGGTTGGGGTGCATTGGACTATAAAAGGGATGAAGAAGGCAAATCAGTATGTCAATCCCACACCCTTAAATCCGTCCTTTGCTGTATTGTTGAGTTTTTCTTGCATCCTGTATTATTATTTTGTCTTCTTTGGAGGAATTTATCTACTGCCAAGTTATATTTTCTCTCCATTCTCTCCAACAAACTTCTATCATAAGCACCTTTCCGTCAAACTTTTATCATAAGCACCTTATCCCAGGAAAATAATTCCAGTCCAAACATTTCAATGGCTGTAGACAAAAAGGAGGATACTAGGCTTTCATTTTGACTAGCACTTGCCTTATCAACAGCCAAATATTGATGCTTTCTAGACATAAAATGTTTAGGCTGGGTTGTAAGTTTTGATTCTCTGTAGACTGACCAACTGATTGTTTTTCTATTATAGTAACCTTAGCTAAACTTTCTTTCTATTCTAGAGAGCACTAGTATTTGACTGCTAATAAGGTAACTGCGAGTCACAATCCAAGGTGAAAGAACTGTAGAAGTATTGTCATTTGTCACAATCAATGGAGGGTTGAGGCAGCAACACCAGAAGTAAGATGTGGCACAACCCCACATAATTGAATCAGCAAACCTCATCTTCTTGGCCTCCTACAACACTATGAATATGTTTGGATTGGCGGTATGTGATGGAATTGACTGGAATGGAATGGAATCAACTTATGTTCCATTGTTTGGATTTTAAAAAAAAAACAATGGAATGGAATGGAATAGGAGAAATCAAATTGAATAAAATTGTATTGCTTGAAAATTATTATGAGGGTAAAAGTACAATATATATATACGAGGCTAACCTAACTAATCCCTAAAGATTAGGGAATAGAATCAACTAATAAAGGGAAACAAGGAAACTAATAAATGACAATATCTCAACACTCCCCCTCAAGGTGGAGCTTATACATCATATGCATCCAGCTTGTCACATATGTAAGTTATCCGAGGACCTCGTCGAGATTTTGTGAAGATATCAGCAAGTTGATCCTTAGAATTGACAAAGGAGGTTCTGATGATTCCAGAGAGAACCTTTTCTATAAGGAAATGACAATTGACTTCTATATGCTTTGTCCTCTAGTGAAAAACTGGATTGGAGGCGAGGTGCAAGGCTGACTGATTATTTCACACAAGTTTCATAGGACCAACCTTACAAAAATGTAGTTCTTGCAATAAAACTTTCAACCACAAAAGCTCAGATGTGACATGAGCCATATCCCGATACTCGGCTTCTATACTTGACCAAGCAACAACTATCTACTTTTTGCTCTTCCATGAAATTAGATTTCTTCCTAAGAACACACAATAACTTGAAGTAGACCGTCTATCACTTGGATCTCCGCATCTGAATAACCAATGATATCAGTATGGCCTCTATCACTGAAAACAATCCCCTTCCCAGGTAACCTTTTGACGTACTTAAGAATTCAAATAACTGCATTCCAATGACTGTCACATGGAGCGTTAAGGAATTGACTTATTACACTGACTGGAAAAGATATGTCTGGTCTGGTTAAAGTGAGATAATTTAATTTTTTCACTAGTCTTCGGTATCTACCTGGATCAGGATATGACTCCCCCTAATTAGGAAGAAGCTTTACATTGGGATCCATAGGAGTGTCAACTGGTTTACAATCTGTAAGACCTGTCTCTTCCAAAATATCGAGAGCATACTTCCTCTGAGAGATAGCAATACCTGACTTTGATTGAGCTACCTCAATCCCAAAAAAGTAACGTAGAGGACCTAAGTCCTTAGTCTGAAAATTCTGAAAAAGGTGTTGTTTCAATGCCTTGATACTCTTATAATCATCACCTGTAATAACAATGTCATCAACATAAACCACAAGATAGATATATTTATTTGATGATGAGCATCTAAGAAAAACTGAGTGATCCGACTCGCAACGGATCATCCCAAACTGTTGTAGAACTTTGTTGAATCGACCAAACCATGCCCGAGGTGATTGTTTCAAGCCATATAAAAGACTTCTGCAATCTGCATACCAAACTACGCCCCCCCTGAGCAACAAACCCAGGAGGTTGCTCCATATAAATCTCCTCCTCTAAGTCACCATGCAAGAAGGCATTCTTGATATCCAATTGAAACAGGGGCCAACGTCTCATGGCAGCCATAGCTAAAAAGAGGCGAACAGAGGCCATCTTCGCAACTGGTGAGAAGGTATCACTGTAATCCTGACCATAGACCTGTGTATATCCTTTTGCCACTAGGCGGGCTTTCAATCTGTCCACCTGTCCATCAGGGCCCACTTTAACATTAAACACCCACCTGCAACCAACAACAGATTTTCCAGGAGGAGGTGGAACAAGCTTCCAAATATAGTTAGAGTCTAAAGCTGACATCTCATCAATCATGGCCTGTCTCCACCCTGGATGGGATAGTGCTTCCTGAATTGTCTTAGGAATAGAGACAGATGAAAGTGTAGAAACAAAAGCATAATAGGAAGGATACAGTCGGTGATAACTCAAAAAGTTATAAATAGGATGAGGATTAGACGTAGACCGTTTACCTTTACGAAGAGCAATAGGTAAGTCATCAGAAGCAGCAGGTGGGACCACAGCGGGAGAAGGGATTGGAGTAGGAGCCGAATCATGGGAATCAGTAGGAGCAATCTCTGGAGTTTCAGGACGTCGACACCCATAAGTAATAACAAAACGACGTAACTCAAGGGCATCCAATGACTGTGGAGAACCATGAGTAGAGACAGATGTTCCAAAAAGAGGAATAGGTAGGACCTGAGAAGGAGTAACATCTGTGGTAGAATCTGCTGTAGCTGGTGATGCAAAGAAAGGTGTATCTTCAAAGAAAGTAACATCTGCTGAGACATAAAAACAATGTGTAGTTGGAGAATAACAACGATACCCTTTTGGTTTCTGGAATACCCAAGAAAAACACACTTAACAGCCCGGGCAGACAACTTATCACAACCGGAAGATCATGAACAAAACATGTAGAACCGAATACTCGAGGAGGAACAACATACAAAGGGTCCTTTGGGAACAAGAGTGAGTGAGGAATCTCATTACCCAATACAGAGGATAGCATGCGGTTTATCAAATAGCAGGCAGTGGGAATAGCATCACCTCAAAATTTTAAAGGTGCATTAGCATTGATCAATAATGTCCGAGCTGTATCAACTAGATGACGGTGTTTCCGTTCAGCCACACCATTCTGCTGTGGTGTGTGCGGACAACTGGACTGATTGTAAGATGCCATGAAGGAGTTGAATGGTGCAGAAAAGTGTTCTTTGGCATTGTCACTCCTCAAAATTCGGATTGTTCTCCCAAATTGGGTCTTTATTTCTGAGCAAAAGGTCTGAGAGGCACCAAACAATCCAGAACGATCCTTCAATAACATAATCCAAGTGCACCTTGAGAAGTCATCAATGAAAGTGACATAATACCTGTACCCTAAAGTTGAAGTCACACGACTAGGACCCCAAACATCAGAATGGACAATATCAAAGGGAGACGTGGATCTTTCATTACCACTACTAGGAAAAGATGCCCTTACATGCTTGCCATGTTGACACGACTCACAATTCAGACACTTTAACTGTGAAAGATGAGGAACCAACACCTTTAACTTATCCAGACTTGGATGACCCAAACGACGATGAATGAGATCCGGAGATGCGTAAGCGGTGCATCTGATGGATGAAGGAGGTTGAAGGTAATAGAGACCCGTGATTGAGATCCTGTTCCAATCGTGCATCGCATTACTACGGTCCTGTATAAAGAAAGAATCAGAAGTAAATGTTATGGAGCAATTGAGAGAACGAGTAAGTTGACTAACTGAAACCAAATTAAAGGGGCACCCGGGTACAAGTAATACAGAATTTAAAGACAAGCCTGGATGAGGTGAAGCATGACCGATACCGGTAGCTTGTGCCTTAGAACCATTAGCAATGGTAACATAGCGAGGAATTTTAGGTGACAAATTAGAGATAAGAGAGGGATTACCAGCTATATGGTCAGAAGCACTAAAATCTAAAATCCAGGATCCCACAGAGTGAGATAGGCAAACAGTAGAATTGCAAGCGAGCACTGTTGGTTCCATCAAACTAGGAACAATAACTAACCTTGAAGGACGTAGGAGCAAATAAACCACAAATTACCAAATAACAAAATGGGGCTCCAAACAGCCAGAGAACTGTTCAAATAGAAGCAAATAAGCCCTCAAAAATAGGACCCACACGCCGAAAGCAGTCCCAAACAAACTAGGAAGGTCTGAAAAGCCAAATGACACTTGCAATGCAGCAAAATATAGCAAAAACAGCACTTGGGTCGCAGAAAGACAGAAGCTAGGTGGCAAACACAGAACCCAGACGCAAAAGCAGGCACTCAAAACACACCAGAAGCGAAAAACACCAAAAACACACCTCAAATGTGGGACCCACAAGCTGGAAGGGGTCCCAAAAGAACCAGAAGAAGGAGACGAGTTAGGCGGTACCGGTTTCACAGCGAACGGCGCGCGTGATGGTCACGCGCTTCAAGGAAGCTCCGGAGGTGACGGCACGTGACAGGGATTCCAGCGGCGAAACTTCTTGGTCCAGCAGATCGGCGGGCGGCGAATCTAATGGTCCGGCGCGTGTCGGCGTCAGAGGCGGCGGCAGTGTTGGTCCGGCGGCAACAGCAACTCCCTGAATAGTAAAGCGAATGTGGTGTCCCTTGGACACCTAGAAACCAACCTAGGATTTTGGACCTTGCTCTAGATACCAACTTAAACTGAATAAATTTGTATTGCTTGAAAATTAATATGAGGGTAGAGTACAATATTTATATACAAGGCTAACCTAACCAATCCCTAAAGATTAGGGAATAGAATCAACTAATAAAGGGAAACAAGGAAACTAATGAATGACAATATCTCAACAGGAGGGAATGTATTCCATCCCATCCCACCACATACCCTCATTTTTGTTCCCCTCCAATTTGGGCGGAATATGATGGAATCATTTCTTATTTTAACTTTTTATTATTAAAATACTGTTTTACCCTTTTCTTCTATTACCTTCTTTCCAATTCTTCATACCCAGCAGCCGACAACGGGCATTCTGTCCTCTGCATTTTTTCTCTGTGTTTTACCTTCATTTTGTTCTTGGATTTTTCTGGGTTTAACTGCAGACCACTGTGGACCGTCGCTGATTTTGTTCCCATGACATTGTCATTATCGCAACCTATAATGTTGTGAAAGAAAGTTCTTCTGGTTTGTTCTGAATATGTGATAATTGTGTCCACCATTTGCCACACTGTTGTTGAACTACTTCTATAGCTACTGAATGTTATTCTCTTATTTGCGATACAACTACCGCTATTTCTATTTATTTGTTCAAAACTTAAAATATTTTAAATCACTCATTTAAAAAAAAAACAAAAAACACATTATTCTAATGTGTATTTTTTTAAACAAGATTAAAAAATATATATTTAAAAAAGATATTTTTGTATTTAAAATAAGGGTAAACAAGGAAATAAAATTATAACTTATTCCATTTCGTTCACTAATCAAACAATGGAATGGAAAGTTTATTCCGTTCCATCAAAAAATATCCAAACAATGGAATGAAAGTTTTGTTCCATTCCATTCCGTTCCATTCAGCTCCACTCCGCTTATTTTAAAATATCCAAACATACCCTATAGACATTAATTTCTGATAATAATGCTAAAATTCACAGTGAGTTAAAAACTTCTAGTAAATATATAGCTGAGATAATTCAGGAAAAATTGCAAAAACCGGTTGCTGTCAACAGGACTGCAAACTGTAAATTATTCCCATGTTATGATATTATGAGGTAATTCACGTGCCGTGCTATTATCTGAAGGATGATACTTTGATAAAACAGCTCTTGAGCTAAACAATTTCTGAGTAATGAATAGTCAACTGAAACTAACCATTTGAATGTATATGTATGTATTAAAAATTGTCCACAAGATCCATTACCTCTGGGTTGTCTGTCCAATGTGAGATGCCTTTTAGGAGTAGAGGCATGTGTGCAGGATACAACCACTCAAATAGAAAGCCATAAGTTCGCCGGCTAAGAAATACAAATATGAAAAATAGGGAGGTCAATTAAACTGGTTTCTTCATTTTGAATAATAGAAACAGCACAAGTACCAACCTATTTGTGGCCATTGCAATTCCTCTAAGGTCCCTCATCAAACCAACAAGTGCATACTTTACAGCATCTGTTCGAAACACTGAATCGGGAGTTGATTCCAAACTGAGGAAAACCTAAAACAGGGGAAAAAACAATATGTTGACTACAACCAAAACCAACAGATTATTGAATTATAGGAAAAATCCATCTAGATGCCATGATTAACAAAATAAAATAAAATAAAATAAAAATACCATTTCTTATCTTTCACTAAAAAATAACATAGAAGGAAGTAGATAAGCTAATTTATAAGCATACTTATTTCATGTACAATTTTAATTTTACTGAAAACTTAGAAAGAATTACGTAAGCAACATGTTACAAAAAATAGGCCCCGTGAACAGATTAGCTAAATAACAGAAAACCAAAAGGAAAACAATAGAAACCCCAATTGAATAACCCCAGCTAGAGTTCATTTGTTTAAGCTTTTCTCTTGAAAAAATTCCCTTTTAAAAGTTTTTATAATGTTAGTCAAGCTTTTTTAAAAAATAGAAGCTGAAAAAAAAAAATCAGATTTCTGATTAATTTGAGTAGCATCTAGAGTGTTTTTTGTAATTGTAGCCAAACAAAAATTTCTTTACATACAATCTCTAAACAATCAATTGTTTTTTATACGACCTTAGTAGAGAGGCATGAGAAAAAAATTAGGGTAAAATTAAGGATTCGGAACAAATAAAGATTGTTTTTTATACGACCTTAGTAGAGATAAAATCAAGATTCGGAAAAAATAATAAATAAAGAACCAAATTGAAACTAAAATAAACATAAAGACCTGAAAGTATAACTTAGCCAAAAAAATTACTTTGTAAGCACGTTAACAAGATGAGTGATGAAGTACCTGCTGGAGTGGATCCATTGAAGATTTGAATTTCACAGGGCTATCCTCCATGAATATCAACCAGCCAATAGTGTAATAGAAAGTTGTTCTGCTGCGGGAGCACCTCTTTGCTTCCAAAAATGGAAAATGTTCCCTCTGAGATTAATATTAGTGAGAAAAAGAAAAGAATGAGAACAAAGATGCAAATGAATCCATTTCAATATGAAGAACAGTAGAAAATGCGGAGGGGAGGGAGGTGACCCCTCCAGCACAAAAAAGTGGGGAACGCAACATTGCCGTTCATTCTCTCAAAGATTAAAATCAATTTATAGCACCTTTTATTTCTAAATATGGAACTTCATTAGAAAGAGATGTGCAGCTTGGGGGTCCAAATCAGAGTACAAAGTACATCAGAATTCAGAAAGTAAAAATTGCAAAAAGGCTCTTATAAATTTGTAATGGAGACTCCCTTGAAACGTCTGCAGAACTCCATAGAGAGGCCAAAGAAATAACATTAGCCCAAAATAAGTCGAGGGGCAGAGAGACCCCTAAAGTTCCAACAATTTCACTCCTATCACCAGAGGACAATGTAAACTGCAAGATACCAGTGTTTGCCCCATTTTTTCCTAAGTCCTTAAACATAACCAGTAAAACATGTTATAAAATGGGATACATTCTCATGTTCGGATTCTGGATTAGCTATAAGCTTACAAGATTCAATTACAACCATAAGGGATTTTAGTTCGCTGGCTTCCCTGGCAGGTAGGTCTCTTGAAGGCGAAAAATCCCTAGACAAGGGATATCCTTTAGAAGAAAAGCAATTAATGGGTAATTTATATCATATTGAGAGGAGATATAAAGAGCAAGGAAGTAACCTTATCCATCCTTGAGTCAATTAATTTTTGAGCAATTTATATCATATTGGAACATGAATACTAATTCAAATGCAACTCCTCTCGGTAGTTGGACCAATGTCCAATAGACAAGCTTCTGGATTTTGGAACACTAAACAAACCAAAGTTGGATGTTTTAACAGATGAGAGTCCCAATATTCTCCATCCAGTTATAATTTTTACCAAAAAAATAAAAATAAATAAAGTATGAATTGCTGAGAATGGAATATGGCCAACCCCAATCAACAACTATACAAGAAAGAGCTCAAACCAACTCCCTTCGGATTAAAATCTTAGTCGGGTACTTTGGACTGTTCTGTTTAAAGCTCAATTTATGTCAACAGTTCACTTGTCTAAGTGCATCAGCTGCTTGGCAGCTTTAGCTTGTGCACAGAGTAAATGGTAATCCACGGGAGATTTATGAGTAATTGACAAAAAAAAGATACTCTACCGTATGATTGGCAACAATAAATTTCACTGTGTCCAACTTCACAAGTAGCTTGCCAGTCATGTAGCTGTCACAAGAAATCAGTAAATTTGGGTGGTTTGTCCTTACCACGATAATAAAAGGTAACTAATATTCATCAATCCAACAAAAACTAACCCAGATGCAAGCTCCAAGAACAAACTTAAGGTGTGATCAATGACCTCTTCACTCTGAAATCAGCACAAATACAACTAGTGTTAAACCAGAAAATAATTTGAGAAAGAGAAAACAAAAAGAACAAGCTAAAAACGCACCTCCGTGTAGCACTTTAGGTTAGTTGCTATCTTGGCAACAATCACATTCAACAGTAATAGATGATCATGCAGACCAAGAAGCTCTGATAACCGGGCATATAACTGCTGCAACATAAAATAAAGACACACACATGAAGATGAAGAGAAGGTTACATTTATGTCTGTTATGTCTTTTTATCAATAATTGAAACATTATATTACCTTGGAAGAATGAATTGCCTGATCTCCTACATAAGACTTTCGGAAATGCTGAAAAAAGGTAAGTATTGCCCTATCAAGTCTTTGTTTGCTTATTTCACCATATCTCTGCAAAGAGCCAATAATAGGAACAAATAAGCAATATATTCTTCTAAAGCATATCATTAGCTAGATTCACCATGATAAAAATACAAAGCAAAAAAATAACAATAATGAGAATACCAAGAAGAGAGAGAGAATTATGTTCTCTTATTGCATTAAGAGAAAAATATTAGGTCTGGAAGTTCTTCAAAAGACTAAAAGATTTCCACCAACTGAATTAAAATGAGAAAATAAAAGACAATAAAAGAGCAGACCTCGTTTGTCACAGAAGCATCTTATTTAATAGCAAAAGATAGCCATGTTTTAGTCCCTGGAAGATACATTAGTTTTATCCATTTGATCTCTTAAAGTTCATATCCCCAATATTTGTCTCCCTCCATCAAGTCTAGTCCACACATCCTTCAATTTAATTGTCTGGATAGAGGGACTAAAATATCTGGACTTGGGAATTTTGAGGGATGAAATTGATAATAAGGGACAAATAATTGATAACACGTTCTAACTTCTGAGTTTACAACAAATACTATTTTGAGAGAAAAGAAGAAAAAGTAGAAGTAGGGAAAGATAAGATATCTTCAAAAAAGGCAGAAAACAGTAAAAAGATAGAAAGAATAAAAAATGCAGCAAGATTTTGGTTGAAAGGAAGAGGCCAAAATAGGTTTACCCATGAGTTGAGGGCAATTCCTTCTGTTTCACTTCAAAGATTTTGGTATGTAGCAGTGCACACTTACAAGCAACCCTTTGATGTTGAGCCCATGGATTTTACAAGGGCATTGGTATCTCCATAATAATATTGAATTCGCATATCTTAAGTTGTTCTTATGCCCCTCTTCCCCCCCCCACCCTTTTTTGTTTTTTATTGTGACAAAGGATGCCTTATCTTCACCAACTTTATATGCGTACCCCTCCCCCTTCTCTTCCCTTTAATAATATACTTTTTATAACAAAAAATACATATATTTAAGAAAACAATAGATCACCCTTCATGAATGTTTAAACATACAACCAAAACACACATTCTTCACACAGGCAAAACCAGTCGTCACCCATCCAGTTGTCAAAATTATCTAACCCAATTTTTTTTTGTGACTTGCCTTATTTTTGTTTGATGAAAACCAACATAGGGTTTCTTAAGAATTTGGGTTTTGCGTAACTCAAACCCAAAAGCTAGCTCATGGGGTGAGGGTTGCCCCCACTTATAACCACTAATCAGACTCTCTCATCCTTCCATGTGGGACTTCTAACACACCCCCCTCACGCCCAGGACTAGACAACTGGAACGTAACCTGAGTGGCCCGATAATGGGTGGCCCAACAAATGGATCTATGATAGGCTCTGATACCATCTTAAGAATTTGAGTTTGTGCCTAACTCAACCCCAAAAGCTAGCTCATGGGGTGAGGGCATTAATCATGCCACTCATTCTTCCATGTGAGACTTCTAACAGGGTTTTTGTTTGACAGACCCAGTGTGCTTGTCAGCATTGTTCCCACCCAACCCTGGGAATTACTGACAGACCAATTGCTCTCTAATAGAGTATATGTTTTATGTTTTAACAGCTTAGCTTTTATTTCTTTAAACTATAAGTGATGTTGAGTCAGCATCACAACTAGCATTTTCTGTTTGATGAGTCAGCAGAGTTAGTTACAGATAACTGACCTCTGTAAACTGTATAAATACTGTTCTCTGTATTTTAGAGAATCAAGAATTCAGATAATGAAAATTCTGTTTTAGCATTTCATGTTCTCTCTGAATTTCAATATGGTATCATAGAGCTTTTCTCGCCATTTTCATGGCTTTCGATTCTGGATCTCCATTTTTTACTTCAACTATTCAACCTGAACCTGTATCTTCGAGACCTTCGCCTCCGTCGTTTACTCCACCGTTCATGGCGACACCGCCTCCTTTTCCGATGGCGAACCCTAGTTCGCAAGTTCCTGCGTTTTCGACTTTTTCGTACAAGATTTCAGATAAGCTTGGAGAAGATAATTATCTTCTTTGGCTTCAACAGATCGATTCGGTGCTGCGCACTCATCGTCTTCATCATTTCTGTGTTTCACCTCAAATTCCGCCTCAATTTCTTTCAGAAGAGGATCGAGTTGCAGGAATTGAGAATCCTGCGTATGCTGCTTGGGAAGTTCAAGATCAGTTGCTTCTCGCATGGCTTCAGGCTTCGCTTTCGACTTCTCTGTTAGCGAAGGTTATCGACTGTCGTTACTCGTGGCAGCTCTGGGATAAGATTCACCATCACTGCAAATCGAAAACGAAGGCTCAAGCGCGTCAACTTCGCTCAGATCTTCATAATACGAAGAAAGGAGATAAGTATATCGCATCGTTTCTCAGTACGATTAAGAACATCACTGATTTGTTGTTGTCAATTGGCGAAACTGTTTCTATACAAGAACAATTGGATGTGATCCTTGATGGTTTGCCGTCCGAATTTGAATCTCTTGTTACGCTGATTAACAGCAAATCCAAGTGGTTTGAATACAGTGAAATTGAATCACTATTGCTTGCGCATGAGAATCGCATTAACAAACAAAAAGAGGTTCTAAATTCTGTTGCGTCTTTGAATTTAACTCAGACTACAAATCCTGCATCTACCTCCACTGCACCTGCATCTCGGGTTAATGTTGCTGCTGCAAATGCTCCTAATCCTACTGTTACACCACCAAATTCTAGTGGATTTGCAGGATCTCGTGGAGGTTACCGTGGAGGTCATGGTGGTCGCCGTGGTGGCCGTGGCAGTCGTAGTAATACACAATGTCAGGTGTGTTACAAATTTGGACATGACGCCTCCATATGCTACCATCGGTTCAATGCTAATTTTCAACCATCAACACAACAAAGTTTTGCTCCAACTCCTTATGGCAATCCATACCAGTATATCAGACCTTCCTTTCCTCCACAAAACGCTATGGTTTGGACTCCTCAAACTCCTCTGCCTTCACCTATGGTAGCACCTCAGCAAGCTGCTCCCACCACAGTGCCTCCTCAAGCCTTTGTTGCAACTGCAGTGCCTCAACAACAGTCGCAGAACTGGTTTGTTGACTCAGGGGCCTATCATCATGTGACATCCAATCCTTGCAACATGGCTACTCCTGCTCCTCTTGCCTCACAGGAGCATGTTTTCCTTGGAAATGGTCAAGGTTTGGCCATTCAATCTATTGGTTCTACTTCTTTTGCCTCACCAAATAATGCTTCTACCATTTTGCATCTCAATAATTTGTTGCTTGTCCCTAAAATCACTAAGAACTTAGTTAGTGTAAGTCAATTTGCCAGAGATAATAATGCCTATTTTGAATTTCACCCTTCCTTTTGTGTTGTAAAATCACAGGTTGATAATCGGCCTCTTCTTCATGGTCATCTAGGTCCTGATGGCTTGTATTCTCTTCCAATACCAGTTATCAGTTCCAGCTCAAGTGTTCCTCAAGTCCAATTTGTTGCCTCAAGTTTGCCTACTGTTTCTGCATTGTCAATTGTTTCAAGTTTACCTACTGTTTCTGCATTGTCAACTGGTTGTAATTCCCTTCCATCATCCCCTAACACTGTACTTTCACACAATTCAACCTCCTATTCCCTATGGCATAATAGGCTAGGTCATCCAAACGACCAAGTTCTCCACAATGTAATGACAATTTGTAAGGTTTCCATATCAAATAAAGATGTTCTTGACTTTTGTGTAGCTTGTTGTATGGGTAAAGCCCACAAACTCCTTTCTCAATTGTCTACTACTGTTTATAATGAACCCTTAGAACTTGTGTTTTGTGATCTATGGGGATCTGCCCCTATGTCCTCATCTATGGGGTTTACATACTATGTTTCATTTGTTGATGCATATAGTAGATACACATGGATTTATTTCATAAAATCTAAGTCTGAAACCTTATCCATTTTCAAACAATTCCAAGCTTTGGTAGAACTTCAGTTGAACAGAAAAATTAAATCCATTCAATCAGATTGGGGAGGGGAGTTTAGACCATTCAAGGACTATCTTAACAGTCTTGGTATTTCCCATAGGCTTATTTGTCCACATACTCACCATCAAAATGGTGTAGTGGAAAGGAAACATAGACACATTGTGGAACTAGGACTCACTCTTTTATCCCAAGCTTCACTTCCTATCTCCTTTTGGGATCATGCTTTTCATACAACAGTTTACTTGATAAATAGGTTACCTTCAGCCTACCATCACAATGACATACCCTACCAACTTATATTTCACAAGCAACCAGATTATGCCTTTCTTAGAGTTTTTGGTTGTGCCTGTTATCCCCTACTTAGGCCCTACAACAAAAATAAACTTCAATACCGATCTGCAGAGTGTTTATTTTTGGGGTATTCTCCTAATCATAAAGGCTATAAATGTCTAGATGCATCTGGTAAACTCTACATATCCAAGGATGTTATTTTTAATGAACATAAATTTCCAAAATCTGTTTCTCAGCCATCACCAGTGTCTCCAAACAGCTCTTCAAGTGGTTCCATTCCACTTGGTGTTTGGTCCAATGCTCAAACATCTAAAGCAGGTATGTCTCCTCTTGCTGCTCACAACTCTGCAGCAGAGATGTTTTCTTCCTCTTCCTCTCAACCATATGTTCCGGTGTTTGAATCTTCCTCTCCTATGTCTCTACCTTCTACTGCATCTAGTACTATCAATCCAGATTCACCCATTCCTAGTCATTCTTCTGTCAATAATTTTGCATCAGTTTCTATTGTGCCTCCTGCAGTGTCTTCTTCTTCTAATCCCGAAATACCTACTGTTACAAAGGTTCATCCTATACAAACTAGGTCCAAAAGTGGTATAGTTAAACCAAGATTACAGCCTACCTTACTTCTTACTGTGGCTGAACCTTGTTCAGTTCAGCACGCTTTGACCTGTCCAAAATGGCAAACTGCCATGCAGGCTGAATATGATGCTTTGATGAAAAATCAGACCTGGACTCTGGTTCCCTTACCTCATGGCAGGTCTGCAATTGGTTGTAAATGGGTGTTTCGAGTTAAAGAAAACCCTGATGGCACTGTGAATATGTATAAGGCTCGGTTGGTTGCAAAAGGATCTAATCAAAGGTTTGGTTGTGACTATTCTGAAACTTTTTCTCCTATGGTTAAACCAGTAACAGTTAGAATCATCCTAACATTGGCTCTCACACACAAATGGCCAATTAAGCAAATAGACATCAACAATGCCTTTCTCCTAACATTGGCTCTCACACACAAATGGCCAATTAAGCAAATAGACATCAACAATGTCTTTCTACATGGACTTCTTGAGGAGGATGTCTATATGAAACAGCCTCAAGGATTTGAAAATGTTGATAAATCCTTAGTTTGCAAGCTGTAGAAGGCTATTTATGGCCTAAAACAGGCACCTAGGGCCTGGTATGAGAGATTGACAAAGACTTTTTTGGCTCTTGGCTTCAGTCAAAGTAAATGTGATCATTCCTTGCTGGTTTTTAGCAAAAATGGGATGTGTTTGTATGTTCTTATCTATGTGGATGACATTATCATCACTGGTACTTCAGTGGAACTGGTTCAAAGATCGATAAATTAGCTAAATGGTGTTTTTGCCTTGAAACAACTAGGTGATCTTGGATATTTTTTGGGTATTGAAGTCAAACACACAGCCTCGGGTTCTCTGCTTCTTACACAGTCCAAATACATTTGTGACTTACTGCAGAGAGCAGAAATGTCTACTGCAAAAGGAATTTCTACACCTCTTCCTGGTAATATAAAGCTGTCCAGACATGGTTCAGATTATCATCAAGATCCTACCACCTATAGGTCAATTGTTGGTGCTCTACAATATGTAACAATTACAAGACACGAAATCGGTTATGCTGTCAATAAAGTATGCCAATTTATGTCACAACCTCTAGATACTCATTGGACTGCAGTAAAAAGGATCTTAAGGTACTTAAAGGATACTATAGATCTGGGGCTTGCATAAAGTCCGACTTCAACACTTACTCCTCTCAGTTTACAAGCTTTTTGTGATGCTGATTGGGCATCAGATGTTGATGATAGAAGATCTATTTCGGGTGCATGTTTGTTTCTTGGACCAAATCTCATTTCTTGGTGGTCTAAGAAGCAACCTTTGGTTGCCCGGTCTACAGCAGAAGCAGAATACCGCAGCTTGGCCATTGCTGCCTCTGAAGTCCTGTGGATTCAGTCCCTTCTTCATGAGCTCAAAGTTCCTACTTCCACTCCTGTTGTCTTTTGTGACAATCAAAGTACAGTGGCCCTTAGTCACAATCCTGTTCTTCATTCCAGAACTGGATCTGTTTTTTGTAATAGAAAAGGTTCTCAACAAGTCCCTGGTTGTGGTTCATGTTCCTGCTCAAGAACAGGTCGCTGACATACTTACCAAGCCACTGCCCAAGCTTTAATTTTCTGCTCTTAGAGACAAACTCAGAGTTCTGAGTTCCACTCAGCTGCTCTGAGTTTGAGGTGGACTAATAGAGTATATGTTTTATGTTTTAACAGCTTAGCTTTTATTTCTTTAAACTGTAAGTGATGCTGAGCCAGCATCACAGCTAGCATTTTCTGTTAGATGAGTCAGCAGAGTTAGTTACAGATAACTGACCTATGTAAACTGTATAAATGCTGTTCTCTGTATTTCAGAGAATCAAGAATTCAGATAATGAAAATTTTGTTTTAGCATTCCATGTTCTCTCTGAATTTCAATACTCTCTGGCTTCATCATCACAGTGGTGACGACACAGCTCAGTTTTTGTTCATGTCAAGCATCATAACTCGAAACTCAGTTTCTGTTGTAGGTCTCTGTTCTTGTTGGAAAGTATCCCATGTTTAGGAAGAATATACTCTCTCCAGTCCATTTTATAAAAGACAAAACCCTAATTCACACAGACTAATGAATTGCATTGAAACCAACTTTTTTTAATTAATACTCTTAAAGATTAATACTCTTAAAGATTTAAATTTCTTTCCAAAAATGCCCCTTTATGAAATGGTGGCTCACACTCCTAATTAATGACACCACCTTTATTAATCCTCACATGAATTTCACTTCAACATGAGTATAAATGGAATTCATCATTTAATATATTTGAAAATTGATGCTTGTTTGTTAGAATTTGGACCAAAAAAAGGACCCTTTTGTATCTTAAAAAAAGGACCGGACGGAGTATTCTATTTAAGGCTATATATAATTTGTTTTTATTTTGTATAGCTGTCATATAATTAATTTCCTTAGTTTCCTTACTTATGTAGTTTTCAATATTAAATTGAAAATCTTGTGTGTGTGAGTATATATAATTGCTTGATTATACCGAGGGAATCCTCAAGCAACTCGGTATATTATTATATGCCCATCTCAAGAGTACTCTTTTTCTTCTGAGGTGTGTTCATCCCTCACACTTTACAGTTCATAGTGATTTGAACTCTGTTCTTTGGTCTCTGTTTGCATGTGTATAATTTTTTATTATTAATATATATAAGTAATATTAAATTTTGGATAATTTTGTATTTTTGAGCATTTACAATTGTATAGTATAAATTATTTATCCTGTATCTATAGTCTTTGGTATAGCGGCCATCCCACTATCTGCTATAGCGTTTTTGGGGTCAGTCCAGGATTGATTACTATGTCTTCAATTAATGTTTGTTCTGATGCAAATTTATAGCTTTAGGGCATAAACTATAAAAGAAAAAAACAGAGCTGAAATTTATCATGCCTCAAGCCAAGCATAAATTAATTGTGCTGGAGTACCTGACTATGTACTCCACTATCAGTTACATTTATCAACTGTAGAACTCGAGCTGAAATTTCGGCATCTAGCACTTCCTGGGATTCCACACTAGATATAGAAATATTACAGAAAAACAGGATTAAAACAAGTTGACATGCTTATGAACACTGTCCAGAACTTATTCTACAGCATTCCAACAAATACAGAGGTAAGAGCCAAAATGTTTTTACCTACAACCCGTACATTGTTTTATCTTAAGAATTGCAGCAACGATGTGAACAATCCAAGCAAGTTTGTCTTCAATCACAGTGAGGTCGCTGTTATCACTAACCTGTAATCTTGCTCTTTCCTACTCCAGTCAATGAAAACAGTCAAACATCAATTACTAACTCATTTTTCCCAACAAATCAGTACAAAAAGATAAAATGGTAGCATTCAGTGGAAGTTATATCCACACCGTGTATATTTGCAGGACAGGCTCCATTATGTTTATTATAAATAAACTACTGCTTTCATACTGCACAATGAATACAAAAGAGTCAAACAACCATAATAGTTCAATATATTGCAGCAGAAATCAATTTAAGAAATAGTTTCCTATATCTATTCCTAGATAGAAATAATTTGAGTAACAAACAATTATTATCCCTATTCCTTGATAAAAATAAAAGCCTTGGATACAGTTGGAGGAGTTAAATCAAAGTTGTCTTGTAGCTTATCAAGAAGAAAAAAAAATCACAGTTGTCTCTTGATGGTCATTCCTCGGTTGAAAAGGTTGACCTTAAGCACAGATTTCAAGGTTAGAGCGGTCTAAACCAGGAACATCCAATTTACCCTTGTATGTTTAGCTTGATGGCTGGTTTGTTGAGTAGAATGAATTCCAGGAGATATCATTTATGGATAAATAGAAATTTTATAGACAAAAAGTAACAAGGCAGTAGAATTCAACAGAGAAAAAACAAACAGCCTTCTCAAAGAAGTAAGACACTCCAATTTCTCTGCATATCTGCTAGGAAGATGAAACAGCTGTCTGTATATTTGATTTCCATGGGAATTGACATACAATGTAGAAATTGTGATTTCTCACTTGCAATTTGCTGAGGGAGATCAGCATAATTTAATTGCTCATACTCATCAGATTTTTGACTCATGTCTAACTTGAAACTCAATTTGGCAGAGAAAGATTAGCATATATTAATGTGAACTATGAAGAGACGGGTTCTTAAATCTTGCAAAACTAGTTGTGTATTTGTGTGTCAGGTTGGGTGATGATTGTGAAGTATGTCTTAGCCGGTTTCCTTTAGGGACACTGTGATTCATAATTCTTAGAATTTGGCCATGGGTCTAACTCAACCCCAAAGGCTAACTCATAGTGAGAGTTGTCCACACATATAACCACTATTTAGGCCATATCACTAGCCAATATGGGACTCTTAACACATATCTCTCACGCCCAGGACTAGACATTTGGAACGTGAAGTTTGCAGGACTTGACATCAGCAGGTGGCCTCTGATTCCATCTAAGAATTTAAGTCTGTGCCTAACTCAACCTCAAAAGCTAACTGATAGAGTGAGGGTTGCCTCCACTTATAACCGCTATTTAGGTCATATCACTATCATAATTTTGAAGGGAGCCCCATTTTTCATTGGGAGGTAAACTCGTACCTGGTTCATGCTTATTGTCCAGCATCCTCATGATACTTATCTTTACTTCAAATTCCAATTGGGTTTCTCAGTAGATTGGATAAAAAATGAAATATTTTGTATGAAAGATGGTGGGGGAAAAAAAGGATCATTTGGTTTATTTGTTTTACGTGCACACACAAGAGGAAAGACATAAGATCTCGAAAATTTTGTGCCCAAGCATTGGTTCAGTTTATTAACTAAATATTTTTTCCTTTTGCACCAGACTGTCAATAATATTGTCTAGTTTAAACCATAATGCGTAGAATGCTATCCAAGTCAGAACTCACTCCAATCCTAGGAAGTTCATTTCTGACGAACGCGTCTCTTTTAGACCACTAGCTTTTTTAAAAATGTGGCTAATCACTATGGAGTTAGATTTTCAAAGGATCTTTGGAAGAAAGTTGTTTGCTTTCCAGAGGGTTTCGGTTTTCCTCTCCTTCACAATATTTCTTTTTGCATGCATGTCTCTTTTCCATTGGTACAGTCCTGAATGGACGTTTGCCCTAAAGCACCAAGAGATGCTTCTCCGTTTGCATGTGTTCCATACATTAGAATCATTCCCTATTTCTAAGCTTCAAGGAAGTTTGAACATTTATTTTCTTGAAACTTCCTTTTTTTGTCAGGAACTTGAAACACAGGCTTTGATCTGTAATGACTTTATCTCGTGCTTCTTTCTGTCGAACGTCATCCAATCCAGATAGGAAGATTTGGACACTTGATTCTGCCGGTTTATTTTTCACAGGGGCAGATGTACACTACAGTGAGGGTGTGCAAGTGCACCCCTCATTTTTCAAAAAATCACAAATAAAATATTTTTTTGGTAGAAAATTAAAAGTAAAATCTTATATTTTTATATTTTACCCCTTTATTTAATACATTTGAACTCACTGACCCCGGTTTTTATATTTTGTTTTTATATTTTGTCCCTACTGACTCGGGGTCCTGGGTACGCCATTCGTTTTTCTCTGAGTTTCTTGCATTTTTTCACAAATTCTTAAAATAGAAGGGTAAAAATACTCCTTGTAAAGCCCATCTAGCATTCCACAGTTCCCACCAAGATCAAATCTTTTACGTTAACAGATATGCACCTAATCAATAAGACTATATCAATTATTTATTGCATTTTAAACAAGTATAGGAGGAGATGGAAAACAGTTTGGCATTGACTCCTGTTTGTTTTAGCTTTGTCTTCTTCTGCTGCTTTGTTTATATACTCCTTTGGAATCCTTCTTGCCTTCTCAGTTGATTTTTTCTTTCATCAAAAAGATAAGAATGATAATACAAAATATATAGGATACCTGAAATCTGCATAGGTATGGAAAACAATCTAATTGATCCTGTAGAAGTTCAGCATTGTCCAAGGGGTTCTCAGAAAGATCATCGGGTAATCCAGCCTGTAAAAAACAGACAGAAATTATATTTCTGACAGCTGTCTCGTTAACAGAAGTGTTAAATTAAATATATACAGCCCGGAAGTATGGCAATAAGTAAAGAATGTACAGATAAATAAAAATACCTGCACGGAATTGAATCTTGATGTGATGAAACTTTCAGTGATCTTAGGGACAAATTCATCCAGTAAGCTTGGTGCATCACCTTTCAAATATGGAACAGAAGACACCAATCTGGACCACAGCCCTAACAGGTAGTACACACTATTGCTGGCCCACTGACAAGAAAGTATCAACTTAATCAATATTTTACATCACACTTGCAGATAACCTAAGTTGAAATTTTGATAACTCGTTAAATTTATCTTCTTATTAAAATTCTCACATGATGCCATCCTGAATTTTGTTTTCAAAGGGGAAGGTGGTAGTGCCATCATCCCAAAGATAAATAGCTTAAAAAGACATAAATTATGTGACTGTTGTGCCATAATACATCATACATTCTCTGAAAAATTCCTAAAAGTGACACACTAATTAACCTGCCATGATTGCAAAGATTGGAGAGTGAACTCTGCAACCAAACGTATCCAATCGCTATAGCCTTCCACGTTAACAAGCTCTGATAACTGCAGCATTTGTTTTACAAACTTAGGTAACAAGTTCAAGTAATTGGAGAAAGGAAGTAAGTACAGGCTAAAAAGATGTTCAGATGGAATAAATTAAAGAATATGCAAATATTTTCTACTCTGCCAAATTTTATCAACATAATTGTCGATCTATAACAAGCTTAAGCAAACTAAAAAATCAGAAAAACAAACAAAAACTAGCAAACAATTGGCCAGAACGTTGAGAGACATTTTTGGGACTCTAGTATTGATGGGAGATATTACAACTGAGATTAGTTTTCAGGTGCATTAAGGAAGCTTTTGGATAAATAGCTTAATTAAGTGCTTATTCAATAAACACTTATCAAATGACAGCTTATGGATAAGTTGTTTCTTAAACTCTGCATAAGCTATTTCTATAAGTTATCTTAGAGAGTATGAAAGTAAGCCGTAAAAAGCTTAGAGGCGTATCATAAACTACGTATAGACTGAGCTAAGCCTAACCAACTATAACCAACTGTAACTGCCAACTAAGCTAAGCTAGAGCCGAGGAATTATAGAATACAACCAGATGTAGTGTACTGAGAAATGTATCCTCTCACAATATTTCACCATCTTTCAAAATCATATCAAAGTATTACTTCTTAAAACACCTACAGAAAAACCAATCATGGTGAAATATGATTGGACGTCTGTGTAAAACTTGTTTGCTCTATCAGTGATAATTATTAAATCCAAAAAAAAACTAGCAGATATGCGACAAAAGGAGAAAACTACACAAAAACCTACCTGATAATTCACTCTGAACCGACCAAGAAGACGACAAAATTCATGGTAATTATCGTGATCTGCAAGACCTGCTTCCCCATAAAAAAAAGAGTCAAAATTGTAAATGCATGACCAACAAGAAGGGAAAAAACAATAAAATGAAAATATAAAGAATACAAATATTGCTTGAAAACATATAGGCAGGACTGGCCAATATTTCTTATGTGTAAATTCTTTCTCTACTACATTTTTTGTTTTGCTAAACCAAGAGGGATTCACTTGAGATTTCCACATTCAATGCTACTTAAAAGGATCATTGGATCTTAAATTCAACTAATATATTTCCTTACTAGTTTCCTTACTAGTGATTGAAAAGAGACATCCATGTCTAGCCCAATTTCACCTATGAACAAAACCTCACCAAGACCTTTTACCTAGGTTGAATAGAGTTTTTATAACTTACTGTACAACCTGTTAATGCAAATTTTAGGTTGGAACTCTCATTTCCTACACTGGCAGTTACCATACAGCCTGAGAGATTTGTTGAAGAGGCAGGAAAAATGAACAACTCGGGCAGAGGGATGAATTTCCATGATGACTAATCCATGCATATAAGTGTGTGTGTGTGAGAGAGAGAGAGAGAGAGAGATTTAATGCACAAGATCTCTGAAGTAATATTGCTTAGAAAATATTATTCTCCACGTGTAATATGCCCGTGCATCGCACGGGTACACGCACTAGTATCACTAAAAAAAGGAAGAAATGATTTTTTGTTGCACATACAACAATGAAAAATAATATTTCCAGTTAGCCATTACAATACCAAAAAAAAAAAAACAAAAAACAAAGATGTAACAAGCCTACAACACCTTGCCCTGTTTGCAGGATTACTTTGGTTCCTGTCATTAAATGAGCCAAAAACTTAGAACGGGCAGCATCATTTGTAAACAAAGAACGTCTTACAGACGCTAGTCGCACCAAGCACTCCAGTGCCTGGAAAGGAAAATAATTATTCAGAATGAACGTTAACCAATCATTAATCAATAAACACTTATTTTGTCAACTTTCTAAATGACCAACATAAACCAATAATAAAATAAATCATCATCTAAAGTGATAATATAAAATTAGAAAATATTCAAGAAAATACATCTTCGTGCACTAATTAATTCCTCAAAAGTATTTTATAGTGGAATTCAATTTTCATGCAATACTTGAATATGAGGAGGTCCAACTGTTAAGTGCAAAACCATACAAACAAATGCATGTACAGACCTCCTTTGAAAGAGGGGGCTTTGTAATGGCATAGTAATCAAAAAATAGTTGTAGCGTTGAAGAATCCTCAAAAACTGGCTTCCAGGGAGATGGAATCTGCAAACCGCCCATATTACAGGATAATAAATGAACCAACATAGAAGGAATAAGGTAGGACTTCGAAACATTAAAATTAAAATTTATGATAAAATTAAAACAAGCAGATACCTGAACTGTGCCAAACTCATCTGAACTTTCATCAATAGATGTCCCCACAAAATCAAATGATAAACATTTCAAAGAAAGAGAAAGTGCCAATTCTTGTAATTGACTGATGGCTGCAAAATACATGATCACAAGTCCCAAACCGATGATCACCAGAAGGTATTAATTATTAAACACAATACTAAAGAGAAGGACAAAATTTTAAGCATGAGGATAGCCATTTTACCATCATTCTTCAACTGACCCAATGATGTTAAAGATATCTGAAATATTTGAAAAAGAGATTGGTCCCTAAAGGAGCAAGCTACCCTTCGATGATTTGTTGCAGGTAAACCAGCATTAGCCTGAGGCAGGATTTAATAAATAAGAAGAGACTTAAGCACAATACAAAAGTACAGAGTAATTTGAAACAGTTTTGAAGTCAAATCAGTTTTTTTAAAATTATTAGAAAAAAGCTCATACTACAAAAAGCATCAGAATTCAACAACCAACATCAGTAGGAAGGCAAAACAAAATTAAAAAAGAAAAGAAAAAAAGAGAACCCTACATCCCAGAACTTCAAAGAGCAAAAAGGAGCTTGGCTACAGGAATCTCAATAATTTTTTCCCAACCAAAGACACAAAAGTCTAGCAAACAGAATATAGTTCCAAACTTCAAAGGGGCGCACTAACTCTCCGTTCAAGCATCACTTAGATAAAAATTCTTATCGTTATAAAAAATAAATCACTTCATTTTCAATCATTTTTATAGAGAGGGATGGAGAAAGTGGACAAAACAAACTCGCATTTCCCAATCAAAAAGATGGGCTCCTTTTTCGTCTTGCATTTATCATCGAATAAATACGGAAAAAGAATCATATTGATAAAATAAAAAGATATCCTCGTCCATTGAAGATTACAAAATCTACGGATAAGATATCCTCATGTAGAGACTCACAAAGCAAGGGCAAAAAACAGTAAAATGAGAACATTAAGACAGCTTCCTCATCTATTTACTTTGATCTGTTTGATTTAGACAACTTACAAACTAAACCTCGTGTTAGTATTCAATCCCCTTCTGCCACAGAATCATCAAACCTTAGTTACCAAGTTCGCAATACTCTCGTGGTATGGGCACGCGGTACACTGCCTTACGAAATATTGGTACGTGAATTAGAATTAACTGAATTTAACATTGTAAATATTAAAAAGGACATATTCTGCATATCAACAAACTTAAATTAAACATCAAATGAAAAACAAAGATGCTAGTAATTACATTTAACATTCGTATAAATTAATCAAGTAATTAATGCTTTACAATAATAGGATTTATTCTTGTTTATTGTGAGGGCTTCTTTGAATTTTTATCATCTATATTTTACTAAGATATATTAATTAATAGATTAATTAAATTTTTTTATAAAAAATGTAGATTGATTTAATTTTAGAAGTGATTTAATCGTTTTCAAAATTAAAAAATTATTATTTCAACTACCTATGTATTTCTTCAAAATTAATGCTTTCTCTCTCCCACTCAAAAAAAAAAATACAATTATCTTCCTTTCATTTCCCTGTTTATCCATTTCTTCATATTCTTCAAAAACCGAAACAGGAGTTCACTCTCACTCACGAATCTCCTCGAATCATTGGTGGGTATGGCCAACGAGGAAGCCCCAAAAAAAAATGCAAAAAAGGGGAAGGCCGAATCTGTTCTAGTTGTCTTAACTCTTCCATCTTCACCCACGTGTTTCTGTTCGCAGTTTTTTATGAATTAATGGGGAATTGGGAGAACCAATTAGCAAAAGTACCACGAATTGTTGAGCAAGTACCAATTCACTGTTCGCGGGTGACAAGGGGAATTAGGTTTCTATGCATCAAACTACAACCCCTTTTTTAACCTTACTGAAAGATTTCGCCTATTGGATCATTGGATGGCCTCCATGAACAAACACAGACAAGCATAGAAAGCACAGAGCTGCTCAATATGATGAATCTTCGATCAATATAATGCGATTTCCGCTCCAGCACCAAACATATTCAAGTAGCACAAACAAAATAGTATCTAACCTGATTCATCTCAGAGATAAGCTGATTTAATATCTTCAAACCAATGGCATAATGACCTGGCGTTGCCTAGATTACAACAACAACAAAATGTGAGTGAAATGTCCCAGAAACATTAATGTACCAATTGGGATGGAACGAAAGGCAACAAATTGATATGGTAAACTGATCTCCAGTTAACATAATAGGGTTAAAAAAATGCAGAAAACAAAGTAACTACTAAATGTAATGAAATGAATAGATCAAAACACAGGGAATAATAGCTTGCTTACTTAATCAATATACATCTGAGAAGGTGAAAAAAAAAATAATAAGAAACGGGATACAGAATTACTGCTTCGAGTAAACTGATAAAAAAAATTTCGGTCCACGAGATATAGACATACAATTATTAAAAGAGAACAGTCTTGATATAAAAGGTAATGCAAGCAAAACACCTATTACTTTGTTCTGTTTGAGTCCGGTAAATAAACTTTCGATATGAAATAAGATCCCCCAAATCACTTAAGATCACCTGACTCAAGAAATTCATTGATTCTTTGACCAGGTCCCGGAATCTGTCATCATCAAACCATCCGAATTTCGTGAGACGACACAAAAGTTGGATCAAAGAAGCATTGACAAAAGGCTGTAACTCGGGTCCTCTGGTCGCTAGATAGTTGATGAGATAGGTCCCTGACATGCATTGAGAGAAAAAAAAGCAAATAATTCTTGCAGCATTTTGAGTCACCGGCGAAGAAGAAGGGAGAAGTGAAAAGAAAGATTACATATATCAAGGCGGAGTTTCAAAGCAAGGCTATGTTCGGTGACTTGTTTCAACAAACTGGAACTAGCCAGCATCAATGCATAGGGTGTCAAGGCATGATCAAGAATGTATTGGCATTGGGAGATATAATCAGTGTTCATGGAAAAGCATTTCAGTGTGTTCTCCGCATGAGCCCGTTCAACTGAGTCCTGTGAATTGTAAAGCCTTTCACACAATGCTTCTAGTTGTGCCAACTCCATCGCTCTCCAAGATTCGCCAAATACAATCTCAAAACCACTCGGATTTGATTGCGATAGAAAGACCAAGGCGGTGGCGGGGATGATGAGGGAGATGCCGCCGGCAACGGCAAGACAACAGGGATTTGTTTTCTTTTTCTCAATCAGAGTTGAGAGAGGTTCTGGTTCTACCGATACTTGGCGATCACATCACATTGGCAGTAGAGAAGAAATTCATGTTCTTGATCTATCTAGGTTTTCTCGATCGCTTTCTTGAATTTCTTTTTCTTGGTTGAGAGGATTTTTTTTGGTTTTCCACTCGTCTGTGTCTCTGTGTATTGCGTCCTCGTCAAAAACTACTTAAATATACGTAATCTGTGTAATTTTTCCTTTTACTGAAACGGCGTATAACTTTTTTATTTTTATTTTTTGTCATATCTGCGATTTTGGTCCCTCAATTTTTATCAATATATAATTTTGGTCCCTTTTTTTTAATTTTACAATTTTAGTCTCTTAATTTTTAAAATTTCTAACATTTTGCCTAACAATAAAATTGGGTCACAAATTTGGTGATGTGGCGAGTAAAGTGGTGATGTGGCATATCAGTAGACTATATAGTTGGCAATGGTGTCTCATTTGGTTTCCAAGTAAGTACTCTCTTCGTTCTATTTTGTTTGTCGTTTTAGTAAGATAACTTTGTTCCATTTTGATTGTCGTTTTATAATATCGATGAAGTATTAAATGTTTTTTTCTATTATATCCTTAACTATTATTAATGTCTTTTTTTATCAACGTATTTTTCTTTTTTTAAATTTGTTGTAAATGATAAAGAGATAAAAGGTATATTAGGAAATCACACAAAACTTTTTTATGAAATCTAAAACATTAATTGTACTTCTTAATTCCTGTGCAAGACCTTAAACGACAAATAAAATGGGACGGAGAGAATATAAGTTATTTAAAATGGTCTGTAAGGCCTAACACAACTGGTATAAGCCGACGTTATTAGGCTGGACATTTTCCGTTGTTGCCCGGATTTGAGCACAGAATCCTCACTTTGCGTGTGTGCGTTTACGAGTGGTGTTTACCACTCCGTCTGCAGACAAAAAAAATTAAAATAATCCAAAAAAAATCATTTAATTTTATTTTTCAATTAATTTTAATTTTCAATTAAATAAATAATTCCAGGGATTTTTTTTTTGATAAAAAATAATTCCAGGGATTTGACACACAGCAAATCCTGGATTTCTCCGTTAAACCCCGCTGGAATGTTAAAGTCCCTACTCCCTACGCTTCAAGTTCAAGCCACTTCTTCTCCACCTAAATGGAATCACAATCACAAGAATACCCCCAACACTGAATCCTTTTCTCTCAACCCTCTCTTCAAACTACTACTCAACCACTTCACAACAGAACCATTCACCTTTTCCTATCTCGTAACCAATTGATGTTTCTCACCAGAAAACGCTCGCAAGGCTTCCAAGCTCGTTCATTTCGACACCGCCGAAAAGCCCGATTCAGGCATCGCCGTCTTCAGAAACCACGGTTTCTCTGACTCTCAGGTTCAAAAAATTACAGGGTTTTCATTCTGCGGTGAGTTTGCAAGCTTCAGGAAGAAAAACGAGAAGACCGCGTCGAGGAAGAAGAGGCGTTGAGGAGGAGGAAGAGATTTGTGTTCTGTTGCAAATTAGGGTTCACAGAGATTAATATTGTATATATTTCAATTTTGTTATTTTATTTATTTAATTGAAAAATAAAATTAAATGGGACACAATTGTCTCTATTGATATCTCACATCACCACCTTATTTGTCACATCACCAAATTTATGACTCAATTTTACCGTTGAGCAAAATGTTAGAAATTTAAAAATTAATGGACTAAAATTGCGAAATTCAAAATAGGGGACCAAAATTACAGATTAGTAAAAATTGAGAAACCAAAACTGCAGTTAGTCTTTATTTTACCATACCATGATTTGTCCGCAAAAGAGCATATACTCCTCAATGGTATTTTTAAAGTAGAAATTACATTCACATCTCCTAGTACTTTTATGGTCTAACTAACACCTCGTATTCTTTTGTCTAAATCAAGGTAATTAAAATCGGACCGGGCATTGAACCGGAGAGGGTCAGGGTTCAGGGTTTTTGGGTCGGACCGGGGTCGAAACGGGTTCGAATAAAATATTATTTTTTAAATATTTCATACAATATATATATATATATATATATAAATAATAAACAAAAAATAACTGATATTCATAATTTCACATAATAAAAATTATACTTCACTTAACAATAACAACTATAAATAGAGGCTAAGTTCAACAAGACAACAACACATTCAACCAATTCCAACAAGTTCAAACTAAAAATTTTAAAATTACAATTAAAAATTGGCCATTTTTTATTAAAAAAAACAACAAGTTTACGAACCGGCCGAGTTGAACCCGGTTTTTACCCGGTTCGGTCCGATTTTTTACTGGTTCTTAAACCGGACCGTCCGGTTTTTTCACAGGCGGTCTAATTGCACGACTCGGACCGGCCGGGGGTCCGGTTCCCGGTCCGACCGGCCGGTCCGGTCCGGTTTTTGTAACCTTGGTCTAAATAACATCTCCTTTTTTAGTTTCTAAAAAACAACCACCTTTCCTAGTTGGTTTCCCAAGTACTTAGCTGGTTTGGGGCATTTCTTTAAACCTTCAAGTATTCGATTCGAAGCCAGCGCCTTAAAAAGAGAGAGAAAGGGAAAAAATAACCACCCCCATCTTTCACAGGGTAAAAAATATTAGTTACTGAATTAACCACATGTTTGGAATGGCGGTCAGTTTTGTAGAATCACAGTGAAAAATCACAGTCACGTGGAAAGCTACAATATGTAGCTTCGATGTAATCACGATGAAATGGTATTAGGACACGAGATCGACAAGCTCGACGTGTATCCAAACACACGCCTAGTCTTTTGACCTAGACTTCTACTCACTTTCATTACGCTTGTGTGTCTTGCTTCTAAAACGTTTCACACTCATGCATTCACAAGCATTCATGTTGTCATCATTGTGATTTATGCCTTTAAAATAACATTTTGCTCTCGCCAGGAAATAAAAGCTTTGGTTTCGGCTCATCGGGATAGAGATAGGAAAAAAAGGGATTTTTGCAGTTTGTGGATCAGTCGAATAAATGCAATAATTGGCCAGAAGAAACCAAAAATATACTATATTTATAGTCAATTAATGTATAATATGTCCAAGAGGCAATTGCTTCTTAATCGTAAAATAGTTGCACAAATAGCTATATTAAAAGGGAATTGTCTTTTTATGATTGCCAATGAGATCATAAAAAAATAAGAATTTCCCGGAGACTGAACTCTGGGACGCCAACACAAGGATCACATAGCCTTAAAATCCTTTTCCTTCGCTTTGCTTTCATTCTGGTTACATCCATCATTATACAACCTTACTGCTCTCAATGTATATCACAGATGCAAAATGAGAGCACGTTATCATTTTATAAAGAAAAGCCCCCTAGCATTTGATTAAGGAAGCACTTTTTGCATTTTTTGTTTTAATTTTGTGTGCATATTAGGGAACAAGTTTGAAATCTTCATGTTTCCCAACTACGAATACAATGTTTGTGTTGTGCCCTCATACAAGAGAGCACTCGTCTCCAGTATAATGGGTTAAACAATTTGATCAACTTAAGAATGTCAATTTAAAAGAAAGTATGAGAGGATTTGACCTTTTTACCCCTTTCTCTTGGGGATCGTGATTCGAGGCACATAGTTGAGGCATTATTTTTGTCGAGTTGTGTTCCCTCTCTCTAGACATTCTCAGAGCATTGTACAAGAAAAATTGTAATGTTGTTTTTAAGTCGTTACTATAGGGTGTTTATTTCAAGATATATAATTATTTATTTTTGAATGACATTTTCAATTATATTATTTCAATAGTTTTTATTTACGGATTAACTTAAAAGTTTCAATATGATTTTCATTTTTTATAAATACAAAACAAATATGTGATCCAGTCCCTTACTAATATGCATTTTGACTGTGATCCCTCATTATTTAAAAGTTAATAGTTTTTGTCATCATTGTTATTTTCTTCCTGTTAAGTGTTTATGTGATAAATAAAATGTCATGTAATTAATGCCACTTATGACAAAATTAACTATCCGTCCTATTTGATATGGGAAAATATAAAACAAATATGTGATTCAATCCCTTACTAATATGTTTTCCTTTTTGATTAAAAGAATCTTCCCTCACAATTATCGTATAGTCTCACGATGACACTATGGTCTAGCATCAAAACACCACCCGCAGCCCAAGGATAGTGTTTGGAGTGTGAACCCTACTCCTCGTACTATGGGCATGTCCTCTAGGTGGATTAGGGAGGCACGTATATTCCTCGTTACACAAATATTAAACTATACAATGACAAATGACTATTATCCACTACTACACCACGCCTATATATATATATATATATATATATATATATATATATATATATATATATATATATATATAAAGATCAAACATCTCTTCAACTACACGTTGTTCATCACACAATCGCCTTGTTAATTTCTTTTACTTACTTGGGTGTAAGAATGTCTTTACAAGTACTCACTGTTGCACGCTAGTGTGCCTCATATGGAGAAGGTGACAACAACCATCTAAACTTGGAGACCTCGCGGCTTTAAGGATTTTGGATTGAATAATTGTACAATTTGTGGAATCGATAAACTTATTCCCATCATGCTTTCCTTTTCTGGGTTGGAATACAAATTCAAAATTGTTTAGATCAACCCCTAAATCTACCACTGTCCCTACTAACAAACACCTCGTGAGAGATATGCACAACATGAGAGGACATAACTGAAAGTATCCCAGATGACCACCACTAAAGGAGTTTATGCCAAGTTTCCAAGTTTAGGCGAGAGTAGACCTCATATTTCTCCATCTTTGCATCTTGGCCACCATTAAAGGAGGTCCCATCTCGAGTTTTCTAGTATGGATGAGAGTGGACCTAAGGTTCCTCTATCTCGGATCTCTACATCTTGGCCACCATTAAAGGAGGTCCCTACCAAGTTTCCAAGTTTGGATGAGAGTGACCCTATATTCCTATGTCTCAGATCTTTACATCTCAACCACCATTAAAAGATGTCCATCGCCAAGTTTCCTAGTTTGGGTAAGAGTGGACCTTAGACTTCTTTATCTCAGATTTTTCATCTCGACCACCATTAAATGAGGTCACTGATAAGTTTCCAAGTTTGTATTAGAGTGGACCTCAAATTAGTTTAATTTTTAAAAAAAACAATGGTGTAATTATAAAAGGGGGTGATTCTCGGTACCCCTATTTCTACCAACAGCACCTCCTACCCCCAATATTCCCAAAATATCCCTACCCTTTTGTCTGTCCGTTACTCCCATCCATCCATTTACATTGCAGCAACTCAATTACCAAAAGGTAAAAAAATTGAAAAAGTTGCTTCGATTTTTTTTCCTTCAAATTTTGCTCTTGGTAACTTAGTAGCCAAAGCTAATAAACATTTGCTTTTGGCTTGTTGGGAAATATCTTTACCTTCCAGCAACTTTGTTGTAAGCAAAAAATTTGGAAGAGAGAGAGAGGTAGATTTTTTTTTTTCAATTTTTTTACCTTTCAACAAAAATTAAAGAAGGGGTAGGGGTAAGAGAGAGGTAAAAACATTTTTACTTTCCGGCAACTAAATTTCCTGAAGGTAAATGGAGGGGTGGAGGTAAGGGAGAGAGAAAGAGATTAGGGTATTTTGGTAAAAAAGGGGATTTGGGGGGTGCTGTTGGCAAAAATGGGGGTGCTGGAAAGTCACTCCCTATTATAAAAAAGGTGTTGGGCCAGATAAGAATAGAAATAAGTTAAACCCGTAGACGAAGCCCAAACCAAACCCTAAAAAAACCCTCCTTCAACTGGCAGTGACAAGGTCAAAAGTTTCTCTCCTCTCTTCCCCCAGCCGCTGTTCCCGGTGCGGCCAATCACTCATTCGGAATGGTGCGTATCTCATCTCGTCGTTGCTTCTTCTTTAGTTAATTTTGTATGCATTTGCGGTCTCTCCTTCTTTTTTAGAGGAATTTACGTTTCATGTTGACGATTAGAAGCACTAACAACGTTTTTTTTTTTTTCATGAATCAAGGCATTTGTTAAGTCTCAGAAGTCAAAGGCCTACTTCAAGAGATATCAAGTGAAGTTTAAGAGAAGAAGAGGTATTAATTATACTCGTTTCACTCTGTCCCTGTATTATTCATCGCCATTTTGCTTCTGCCGGTGACACTTTTTCTCTCTTTTTCGCTAATAAATCTGCAGAGGGAAAGACTGATTACCGAGCTAGAATTCGTCTGATTAATCAGGACAAAAACAAGTATAACACACCAAAATACCGCTTTGTGGTTCGATTTGTATCCTTTCATCACTCCATGGATATTTCTACCTTTACATGCTTTTAATTGATTTATTTATTTTTAGTTATTAACTTATTGTCAAGCTAGCGATTTCTTTCATATTATTTATACCTTTGAGTGTAAAGCCTTAAACATATTATTATTAGACAAACAAGGATATCATTGCCCAAATTGTATCTGCTAGCATTGCTGGTGATATAGTTCTTGCTGCAGCATATGCACACGAGCTTCCTCACTATGGTCTTGAAGTAGGCCTTACAAACTATGCTGCAGGTACCCCATTTCTGTGTATGCTTGTAGCCATCTAGTGTTTTTATTGTTTACCAGTGTTTTATCACTGTGATTAAAATTTTCAAAATGTGGCCAGCGTATTGCACTGGTCTCCTCTTGGCTCGTAGAGTTCTCAAAACCCTTGAAATGGATGAGGAGTACGAGGGCAATGTAGAGGTATCAATGGATTTGCTATGCTAGTTATCTATTTACTGATCTACTTTATTCTGCGTATGTTGATTCATATGATTGTTGGTATCATATATAGGCTACTGGAGAGGATTATTCAGTTGAACCTGCTGAGACCAGGAGGCCATTCCGCGCTCTCCTCGATGTTGGTCTTGTTAAGACCACAACCGGAAATCGCGTCTTTGGTGCACTCAAGGTATTCAGTGTTGTGTTTAAGGATAACTGTTCTTTATGATTTTCACGCTGTTGATACTATTAGTTGTGATGGATTACAGGGAGCTTTGGATGGGGGTCTGGATATTCCTCACAGTGAGAAAAGGTTTGCTGGTTTTGACAAGGAGAAAAAAGAGCTTGATGCTGAGGTTCACCGGAAGTATATCTTTGGCGGACATGTTGCTGCCTATATGAAGGCACGTGCAAAGATTGTATTTGGTGCCTTTCAATGTGAAATTATAGTAGTGCTTTCATTATTCATTATAAAGAGTTTTCAGAAGTTTTTCTGACGACCTTTGTAATAATTTTTATAGACGTTGATGGAAGATGAACCGGAAAAATACCAATCACACTTCAGTGAGTATATCAAGCGCGGGATAGAAGCAGATGGAATTGAGGAACTATACAAAAAAGTTCATGCTGCCATTCGTGCAGATCCCACAATCAAAAAGTCTGAGAAGCAGCCACCAAAGGAACACAAGAGGTAAATCATTATGATTTTCTGACTCCATGTGTAATATTTGTCTATTATGATGTTTAGCAAATTGACTGACCTGTCTAGATTAGCAGCATAATTCATGTTTTTGTGGTTATATAATAAATTTGTTGATGTATTTTGCTTAACAAATGCTTAAATGAAAATTGTACTAAAGATGTATCATTTGTCTTTTGAGCAGGTACAACCTGAAGAAGCTAACATATGAGGAGAGGAAGGAGAAGTTGATTGCTCGTTTGCAGGCTCTTAATTCTGCAGCGGGAGCTCAAGATGATGAAGATGATGAAGATGAGTGAAATTGAATTGAGAATGCAGCGCAAGTGCTGCATATCTCATGTTTTAACTTGAATTTTCATATTCATTTTCTTCAAAATTTTGCTTTTGCCTGTACCTTTTTATTTTAGGTTACAAATTTTGGATCTTTTTGAATTTTCCTGGATTGATTTGTTTCAGTTTACCTGATTGGTTTCGAGAAGATAATTTCTCACCATTGAATCAGCTGTGTTATCATTACATTTTTTGCCCCCCCAGCTTGTGTGCTTTAAAATTGGTTGAAATTTTTGCGGGTTCGCACCAAATTCTTTTACAATTATCCTTGCGATAAATTTAGTATTGTGCAAGAAATGGTTTTGTTTTGTTAATACTTTGTACGTGACATTTTATAAATTGTTATAATGATAAGTGATAAAAATGTTTAATCAAACCATTGTACTTTTGATTGAGTTTTTATAATAAGGATCATTAAAAAAAAATACAAGAATGTCCATCAATTTAATATTAGAAAAATATAACTGTTAAGATTTCTTATCTGCAACCTGAATCAAACATAGATGGGTTATTTGCAAGAAAGGTCTTGACAATTGTTAAATTATAAATATAGTCATGTAGTCAAACACAAAGCAGCCTCACAATTGGTTTAAACACGAATTTCGGTGAAGTAAGGTGAAGTAACAGACAGTGGCTGTGTATTAGGGAAAAAAAAGGATTTCCCCAGTTAATGAAAATTAGTTCTTTTTTTGACAGAATGAAAATTAGTTTAAACATGTATACAACCAACTTAAAATTGGGACCGGTAAAATTGAATGACAACTTTGGTATGCATTGCGATGCATATAACCAACTTAAATTGATACCAAGTTCAAACATGTTCTATAAACCAACTTAAATTGGTACAAGCTCTATTGGCATTGTTGTTGGTGGTGCATTTGTTGTTTCTTTGTTTGGTGTTTTAAGGTTAGTTTGATTCAAGTTTGCACCCATGATGTTTGATAGAAAATATTTTGGAACAATATTTTGTGTGTAGCACCAAAGGTGGTTAGCACCATTATCAGCATCCTCTTCACTCATCAAATGACTCCCGACCATGTGGTTAATTTGGACAAGAATGCAAAATAGTATGAAAGAATAACGCAAGAAACGGCGTAAGAAATGCGTGGATGAATGTAAGCCAACTCCTTTTATTTTATAACCAACCATGTTTGGTTATACAGGGCTTCTGATTGGTCATTTTCCATTCTTGTATTTCGTGCAACACTTCTTCATGACAAATAGCAGTGCTCTTTGGGCAATTATGAGAACAATTATAGTCGAAATGTGTTTGAGGAAGTGATATGTAGTAGGATAGGGGTAAAGACTGTGGGGTCTCGTTCTAGAGATAGTCTATTTAGTCTTTAACCATGTGTGGAAGAAATTGTATGGTTGAAAAATAGGATATAGATCTTAATTGGAGTTTGTTTTCTAAACGTTCTTTATGTAAAGTTTTCTTCCTTTATTAATGAAATATGAGTCTTTCGCACACAAAAAATGAAGTCTTAAAGTCAAATGTCTCTCTCCTTCTTTCTAACTGGTAGAATACCCATGCATCCGCATGGGTCACGTCGTGTTGGTAGCAATGAATGTTTTTAAAGTATTTACATGCATCAATTAAAATTGAATATTAGTTGCTATGTTTTTTTCATATGTATTTAATGATGATAAAATTTCACCAGAACATGTAATGTTTCCCCGTAGGGACTAAAAATCAAAATAATCATTTATAATAAAATTACACCGAGAACATATAATGTTTCTCCGTAAGGACTAAAAAGTAAAATAATTCTTTATAATAAAATTACACCGACAACATGAAATGTTTTCCTGTAAGGACTAAAAAGCAAAATAATTATTTATAAAGGCTAAAATATATTTTTGGTCCCTTTATTTTATTTTTCATTTTGGTCCGCTAATTAATTTTTCTTTCATTTTGGTCCCTTAAGATATGAACATTTTGCCACGTTCGTCCCTTCCGTCACCATCTCCGCTAAAGCCGTTTAATGAGTCTGAGATGGCTAACGTTCGACACATGTGGCATCTGACTCATTTTTTTGAATATTATTTTACTATTAAATATTTAATATTTTTAATATTACTAAACCAGAAAAAAAAAGAATTAAAAAAGTTGGGGAGATTCTGCTGCCCCACTTCTTCCACAATCTTCTTCACATCCACCACCTCCTCCATTGCAACAACAACAACGCCACCTTAACTGAATTCACCACACTTCCGGATCTAGTTCTCAGCTCCGAACAGCGTGATGTTTCTATGTTTTTTTTCCCTTTTGATTCTTCTGGGTTTGTTGGTGTGTGTTGGTTGTGGGGAAAAGGAATGGAGGTAGAAGAAAAGGAATGCACTGAGAGAGGGTTGCACTGGCGGTGAAATGATAGCTTTGTGGCGGTGATTTCCGGTGGGCTTTCGGTCGTGGGTTGCAGAGAGGGTTTGGGGAAGAAGATAATGACATGTCATCTGAGTCATTAATAAAATTGTCACATAGGACAACCGTTTGCCACATACGAGTATTTGGACGGTGTTTAATGGGTAATAAACGGAAGGGACGAATGTGGCAAAACGTTCATAACTTAAGGGACCAAAATAAAAGGAGAATTAATTAGGGGACCAAAATGAAAACTAAAATAAAGTTAATGACTAAAAGTGTATTTTAGCCTATTCATAAATAATAAAGACATTTGTAAATTTGATATGTGGTCAAACACGATAAAATTACATCCACGACATGTAATGTTTCTCCGTAAGGACTAAAAAAATAAAGGCTAGATTACAAAATTGGTCCTCTAAGTTTATTTTAGGTTTCAATTTGGTCCTCTACGTTTTATTTGTTTCGTTTTGGTCCTCTACGTTTTATTTTAGTTTTCAATTTGGTCATTTCCGTCACTAAAAGTCAATTGTCCGTAGCTAGAATTTGGCTTTTAGCTACAGACAATTGGCTTTTAGTGGCGTAAAGGACTAACCTGTTGTAACTTTTAAAACGTAAGGGACCAAAACGAAACAAATAAAACATAGAGGACCAAATTGAAACCTAAAATAAACATAGAGGACCAATTTTGTAATTTAGCCAAAAATAAAATAATCATTTACAAATGATAAAACCATTTATTAATTTGATATGTGTTAAAAGACGATAAAATTGCATCCACAACATGTAATGTTTTCTCGTAAAGACTAAGAAGCAAAATTATCATTTATAAGTAATAAAAGTGTTTACGCTCATATAAAAAACTAAATATTTTATGTTTCTCTGTTTGAACCCAAAAGAAAAATAATCATTTATACCGATAGTATGTAATATTTCTTCCCGTTAAGAGTCAAAAAGTAAAATAATCATCTATAAATAATATATAATAAAGATATTTATGTAATGTTTTCTTATTGAGATTTTAAATAAAAATAATTATTTATAAATAATAAAAAATTATAATGATAAAATATAAAAATATAGAAAGAAATAGAAGGAAGAAGTTGACAAAAAAAAAGAAATAGAAAGAAAAAAGAGAGGGTGTGAGAGAAGAAAGAGAGGAAGAGTGTCACTTGAGAGAGAGAAGAAAGAGAAGAGAGAGGTAAAAAAAGTGAAAGGTGAGAGAGAGAAAAAAAAAAGATAAAAGTAGGTTAAAAAAATTAATTTTTTATGTGATTTATATTGATTTATTTTTATTTAGATTGACATATTTTCCTCTTTAAAATGATAGGTGGCAAAAATACGATAGTCTGGTTTAGTAATTTTGTCAGTCTTTTGTATTCTTATATTGATTTATTTTTATTTAAATTTACATATTTGTCTTTTTAAAATGATAGGTGTCAAAAATATAATAGTCTAATTTAATAATTTTGTGGGCGCTATGTTTTGTTATATTGATAGTAAATATATTGAGAGTAGATAGATTTGTCTACTGCATCCATTCTCTCATTTGTCTTTCTTACGGTGCATCCTCCTATGAAAAGGCACACGTGAACTATTTCTTTTAAATCGAACATTTAACTATTTTTGTGTTCCTAAAAAAAAAACTATTTTTATGGAATAATGACCCTTAAAGTAATGGGTCCGTTATTCCCACGCGTGAGTGTCTAGAAGACAAGAACTTTGACAAAATATATATCTAGATATTTTATGAAAAATTGAAAACATTCAAAGGGATTATGGAAAACTCAAAACTTGTCATCATGGAATTCCAATTGGTCAAATAAATAGAGTTATGGGAGGCGCAGTGTGGCAACTGCAACGCAATAATCGGAATGGAGTGGTCAATAAATGGGCGCTTCCTCCATTTTTAGTTTTCTCATTTCTCATTCATTGCTGCTGCTCCTCCTCCTCCTCCTAATTTCCCTTCTTCGTTGCACTGCACCCGTTGATTAATATCTTACCCTTCCCAAACTAATTAATCCATTCATCTACGTACTTAAGGAAGGCATAAAGTACATTCAAAACTTAAACACATACATACACGACCAACCGAAGCGATGGCTCCCAACGGAACAGTGAATCCCAACTGTCCAAATCTTTCTAATCCTTACCATCAATGCACCCAAGCCTGCCTCCAAAAGACAAAGGGAGCCAAGCCACACGCCAATAGAAAGAGTTCAGGTTAGTTAGTTAGTTAACTAGTTCTACTTCCTCTTTCTTCTGCTCTGTTGATCTTTTAGGCTTAGGAAATACTAATATTTATTGAACAACAACAGTCTAATAATTCAATTCAATTCAATTCATTTGTAACTTAAATTAGGTTATGGCCGAAGCGGAACAGATGGTGAGCTTGGCAAAAAGACAAACGTAGAAAGACGAACATACGCAGGTTGTCCTAAAGCTTCTAATCCTTACCATAAGTGTGATCAGAATTGTCACAAAACATTACCCGATTCAGGTTCTTCCTCCCCCTTTTTTCTCATCTAATTCTATGCTATTTAATGATATTATTATTAGTGATGTAGTAACAGTTTTATTCTTTTATCTCAATGATATAAATTCGTTGTGCAGTGTGTTGTGGACAATTCCACTGCCATGCAAAATTTTATTAAATCAAGATTTCTCTTCATTTGTGATATGATCCGATCTATAGAGGGTTTTTGAAGTATGTGAAATTTTCTAATTTCACTGCAGTATTCAATCTCTAAGTTGGGTATATTCGGATATCATTCAACCGTTTGTGTTAATTTACATAACCATTTTGTTTGACCATTTCATGATAATGGACTGGTTTTCTTTGACAACAAGACATTTTACTCTCCTTTACGTCTTTGTGTCATTACTTTCACACAGTAATCTGGGAGAATTTTTAAATTGAGTTCACATATATAAAGTCAATGTCGACCATGCGAATTCTATTAATATTTTTGACGATTTGGCTAATACAAAAATGTTTCTTTGACTTGATGAACAAATGGTTGAAAAAAGATCTTTCAGTTTCACACTTGATGAAGAAATTAATATGGTTCTAACTCCAATCCATTGTAACTGCAGGTGCCGCTCCTCCTAATTCCAACTTTGACAAGACAAAGAGGCCAGCAGGTTCTAAGCCAAAACCCCCTTTGCTTGACAGTGTTCCGGCCTCAAAAGCTGGGGCCATTTATCTCTCTGGTGCTTCATCACCAATATCACATTATTCCGATAATAAAAAGGTGGACCCAAAAAGCGATGACCACACTCTTTCTGGACCAATACATACCCCAGATGTTACGGTAGTGTGCCTCTCTCTTCTCTCATGTTCTTTAGACACCACTTTTAATTGGGTAAACAGTCATTTTAGTCCATAAATGTGAGTCGTTGTGATTATAGTCTTTGAATGTATTAAAATTACAAAAACATCTCTAAATTTGTTTTTTATTAGTCAATTTGGTCTTCAAATGTGTCTTTTATTAATTATGTATTAAAATTACAAAAACATCTCTAAATTTGTTTTTTATTAGTCAATTTGGTCTTCAAATGTGTCTTTTATTAATTAATTTGGTTTTCAAATGTATTTTCCGTTAGTCAGTTTATAACAACGACACGTCACACATTTTGCGACCAAAATGACTATTTATCCCTTTGCCAATACAAATTCTTCATGTAATGTTAAGCATTGATTTAACTTGTGTTTTTTTGGCAGCCTGTCTATCACAAAGACCAACTTATAAAGGATGGAGCTGAACACCACACCAACCCGATAGGAACAAATCAAGAGGACAAAGTTGCTTCTCATGAAGTTGTTCCAATCATCACTTATTCAGATGACACTGGAGAAGGTGTCACTCCAGTTGGTGGAATATCCAGAGATTTTAGCTTCTCTGGACGCAGCAATGATGAAGATAGTTGCGAAGGAGAAGAGACAGAGTCTGTGATTTCTGAATCCCGTATTCCAGTTGGAAAATACAACGTAAAACAAAGTTTTGCTTCCATCCTGAGATCAATACTTGATAAGTATGGGGATATAGGTGCAAGTTGTCATTTGGAATCGGTTGCCATGCGCTCATATTACATTGAGTGTGTATGCTTTGTGGTCCAAGAATTACAATCGGACTCAGCAATGCAACTAACAAAGTCTAAACTCGATGAATTGTTGGCTATTCTTAAGGATGTAGAATCTGCTCATCTTCGTGTAGCCTGGTTGCGTAACGCACTCGATGAAATAGCTGAAAATATTGAACTCATTACTCACCATCAGGATGTGGAGGCGGCAAAGGCTAAATCTGATCGTGAAATGGAATCGCTGAGAGAACAGCTACAAGCAGAACTGGAAACTTTGGCTCTCAAAGAACAAGAGGTTGCTGATATTAAAACTCGAATTCCTGAGATCAGAGATCGTTTGAGCGAGATTGAGCTCAGGTCTTCTGAACTAGATAAAAGCACATTATCTATCAAGTCCAAGTTAGATGAACTATTATAAGGAACTGCTTAACCAATTAATTTGTCTTTGGTCGAGGTAGGTGCACACGTGTGATTGTCGTAGTGCTTAATTAAGTAGTAGAATAGTTTATTTACTCAATAAATGGATGCGATCAAGCAACATGAACTTGAAATGTGTTTTTAGTTATGCCAAGAATATCTGGTTAATAATGTTGCGATGATCAGTAAGAACTTTCTATCTCTGTATACACGTTAATACGTTATATGCCTGTAAACTTTACATATATATAATTTTTTGATTTATTCTGAAATTCGAATGCATAAATTATGATTTGCATGTAGGGTGCCGGTAAAGGACAAATTAGGAATTTGTTAATCTATATAGTGTATACTCGGTTTAAGGGGGAAAAGTGGTGAATAATATGTACTCCATACTCTTTCGCTGTTGAGAGGTTTTAGTTCACTCTCAAAATAGTAACCTAATTAGCACCATCATTATGTTAGGTAAACATTACTTGTCCTCTTAATTAGTATCAAAAAATTGTCCTCTTAATTAATAGTCTTTTTTACTTTGTAAAAATATTAAGGGAAATAGTTTAAAATTTTATTGTATTTTAATTTTTTAAATAATAAATAATAATTAAAGAGGAGAAATATATTTACTCCAAGAGTAACTCTTGTCAGAGTTACTCCGCTTAATAACTCTCTATAGATATTGAATTTCATCAATCAAACCGTTGAATATCGTCATGTTATACTAAAGATCATGCACACCAAATTTTAGATAAATTGAATATTCGTAGCTATGCGATCAGATGATCAACATTTTACTTGTATTTTAAAAAGTATAGTATACGTTGAATTGGAGTTATTCGATGATGTATCAAATAATTTTAAAATTTCATGAAATTTTATGGAGTTAATATTCTCAATAAGAACTTATAATTCAACGGTTCGATTGATTAAAATTCAATGTTTATAGAGAGTTATTAAGCGGAGTAACTCTGACAAGAGTTACTCCTGGAGTAACTATATCCCCCCTCATAATTAAATTATTAATTGCTTTTCATATCAATGAGTTTTATCCTTACCAAATTATGAAAAATATATTCAGCTTCGCAACTTGCTTGAGACAAAGCTACAAATAATTTTGGTTGGAGTTGATCTTCTTTGATCTCTTCTTCTTCTTATGAGCAAAAGGGGGTCAAGCCCTTGGGAAGCAAACAAACAAACTAAAAACCTCTTGTGAAAGAAATCCCAACAAGGTATGCTTGAAAAGTAATTCAAAACAAAATAAAGATTACAATTAAAGAACCTACTACAAGAATATAAACTCAAACAAAACTTGGCAGAGTTGTCCGCCACTTGGTTGCCTTCACGCAGAGTGTGATAAATGGTAGAGTCCCCATTCAAACTCAAGATGGTTTAGATCTCCCACACTAAGTTAAAATTAGGATGAAGAGAAGAACAACCCAACTTAATGAAGCAAACAGTCACCAAAGAATTGGACTCATTATGCACCCTTGTTGATTTTTTTTGGCCACTGTGGGTCATGGCTAGAGAATCGAAGTTGATCGATTGGATCCCAAGGGAGTCTGCAACAAAACCCCCGTAGTTTGGGCATCTTTCGCTAATGATCCGTCACACCACCGTCAAAGACGTCGCTTCGGAGGATGAAGGAGAGGTAAGCATTCTATCCCTTAAGCTTAAATTATTTGAGTTGATACATGTATGTGATTTCTATGACTTGATTGTTTTTGGGATTTATCTTAAATTATCCTTAAAACATTATTAAATACTAGAATTGTTTGTTTCTTGAACTTAGCAATGATTCTAACAATGCTCATGATAGTAGGATTATTGTTCTTCTTGGAAGTGGATTCCATTAGGAATTTGATTCTATTTAACTAATGAAAATGTGTTTATGAATGTTAAAATTAGTGTTTGAATTTAGAAAAATTGGTGAACCCCACATATTTTAATCTCTCTCCACTGTTTCTTTCATTTGGTAGAACTTTGGGGTGAAAGCAGTAGGATTAAAGGAAAGGGAATTATTCGTCCCTGTAGTTTATTGATTGAGAAAAAAAAAAGGTACACAAAGGAGTCTACTCCTCTCACACTGGTTAGCCAATATCTATGCAGAAAAATGAACCTCACCTACATTCCCCCTAGAGAGTCTTATATATAGACTCTCTATAATAAGGGATACAACAGAAAAAGCCTACCCTGTAACTACTCAAAAGAAACACCAACTAACTACTAAAAAAACCCAAACAGAAAACATAACAAAACAGTTTGGTTACCAAAACGATAAGATTCCTTATTTCTTGTGTATTTTTTTTCTCGAATATCTCTCTCATCTCTAAATATGTAAAACCAAACACACTCTTCGTGTGAAAATCTCAAGTGATAAGATTATGTTAGAATTTTAAAACGATTTTTCTAAAATATTTTATAAAATTAAAGGTGTCTTGCTTATCTAATGTAGAAAAAGTTTCGTTTAACAATATCTTATACTGATTAATGCTTAAAAAAAAGGTTAAGATTAAAACTTTTGAATAAAAAAGACTACACTACTAGAAAAATCGAAAATACCGACGGAATTTAGAGACGGAATTATTTTCGTCTCTATTAGAGACGAAATTAGAGACGAAAAACGTTACTTAGAGACGGAAATCGAACTTTGCAATTTAGAGACGGAATATAGAGACGAAAAATTCCGTCTCTAATATATTCCGTCTCTAACGCCGTCTCCAATTGGTTAACGTGGAATTGAAAATGGCCAAACTTTATTCAGAGATGGAATTTAGTGACAGAAAAATTCCGTGGCAAACAAATTCCGTCTCTAAACCCGTCGCAAACTTATCAATTGAGTACGACATATTGTAAAAACAAAGTTAGAGACGGATAAATTCCGTCTCTAACAATTCCGTCACTAACATCCGTCTCTAACAATTCCATCACTAAAATCCGTCTCTAATGGTTTTTTTTTGGGTAGAAAAGATGACATCTCTAATGATGTTTTAATTTTAATTATAATTATAATTTGTTTTTGAATTTTAAAAATATTGTATTATTTATGCAAAATATTTATTACTATGACATTAAAGTGTAAAATACATAATATTTCTTTTTGTAATGCACTTGTTACTTTATGTGATGTCAATATCCTTTTGTATTATAATTTTAAAATTTGTGTTGATTGAAATCGAATAAATTGATCATTTAGTTAGCAAAATGTACTCTAAAAAAAAAAGTTAGAGACGGAAAACCCATCCGTCTCTAATGTTAGAGACGGAATTTAGAGACCACTTTGGTAAAATAAAAATTTGATAGTTTAGCGACGGAATTGGAGCTTCGTCTCTGTTGAGACGAAAAAATTCCGTCTCTGTTAGAGACGGACCGTTTCCGTCTCTGTTAGAGACGGAATTGTTATGAAGCCCGAATTCCTATCAGCGACGGAAATTTCATCTTAGAGACGGAAAAATTCCGTCTCTGCTTAGAGACGGATTTTTTTGTCCGTCATTAAAACCTCTGCGACGCCAAAAACAGCCACGGATTCAGTCGCCTTCTCGATTCGTCTAAAGCGATTAGAGACGGAAAATAGTCAATTTAGAGACGGATTATGTCCGTCTCTATTTTCGATTTTTCTAGTAGAAAGTAGTGTTCGACGTAGCTTATTTTTGGCTTATCTTCTCCTTAAAAGGAGAAGCTAGGCCAAACACTTACTAAGAAAAGCTCTTCTAAAAAAAGAGCTTATTTTTAAATAACAATAATCAAAATCAAGGAGCTTCTAATAAAGCTAATAGGAGGAGTTTTTTTTAGCACTTACACGGAGCTTTTTCTATGTTAGCAGCTCTTCGAATCCTACCAAGTTACTTTTTAGGATTTTTTTTCAATTTTTCATGTGATTAAATTTAAACATGTATTGCACCTACGTACCTATTTGCGTCCAAACTCTACACGAAATATGTGGTTGTAGTCTGTAGACGCCGCTCGTCAAACGTCACACATAAACATCAAAAGATTTTTTAGAAAATAAACAATAACAACATTAAAAAAAACGTTATATGATGGAGAATTGGTGTAGCATCCACACTTCACGGGTAGTTGTCAAGTTAGGCATGAGATGGAGAATTGGTGATAGTCGGGATATTAATATATGGAGTCAACCTTGGTTACGTTCTGAAGGCAACTCTTGTGTGACTAGCAGCCCAACTGCAGGTACAGAGGATTGGTAAGTTGCAAAGCTCATTGACAATGATGCGCACTGTTGGCGTTCTCAATTGGTTAGGTCGCTTTTTAACCCCGCAGATGTGCAGCAAATTCTGAAAATTCCGATTCCATGTGTGCAATCAGAGGATAAACCGATTTGGAAGTTAAGTAGAAGTGGGATTTACTCGGTTAAATCAGCCTATTTCGGTGTCATGGAGAACCTTATTGATAATTCCCATCTTAGGACTCCTGGGGATTGGAAACTTATCTGGAAGCTGAGGATCCCTCCCAAGGTGAAGCTTCTTGTTTGGCGAGTTTTGAGAGGGGTGATCCCAACCCGAATGAGACTACAAACAAAGGGTGTGAATTGTCCTAGTTTTTGTCAACACTGTGGAATAGGTGAAGAGAATGAATGGCACGTGTTCATGGGCTGTGAGAAGGCGGTCAGGTGCTGGGAAATTGCTGGTTTACTTTCGTTGGTCTCGGCCCATATTCCACAGGCGGCGGATTTCACAGACTTGATTTTCAAGCTGTTGCATAATGCTGAACAGCAGCAGAAGCACAAGATTGCTATGATTATGTGGGCTTTGTGGCGTGGAAGAAATGAGAAAATATGGAACAATGAAGACATGGATGCTTCCATGTCGGTTATCTCAGCCATGAACATGCTTAGAGATTGGGAGGTGGCTAAGTTTGAGCGTGGCAGCAACCAGAACATTACTACGGTGCGGCGAAATTTCGATGGAGCAAACCAGAACCAGGCTTCCTCAAAGTAAACGTGGATGCAGCAACCTTCGGTCATATCAATAGCTTCAGGATCGGCATTTGCGTTCGGAACCATCTCGGAGAACTCGACCAAGCCAAGACCATTTGCATCCCGGTGTTGTCCCAAATGATGGAAGCTAAGCTAGAGGGTTGTGGGAGGCCATCTCTTGGGTGGGTGAGTTAGGCCACCAAAATATCATCTTTGAGCTTGATTGTAAATCGGTAGTAGATACCGTGATGGGAAACTCCAATTGTCAAACGGAAGCGGCGACCATCAGTAGGAGTTGCAGAGAGAACTTGACCCATTATCAAAACTATTCGGTTAGTTTCATTAGGAGACAAGCAAATGTTGTTGCTCACTCTTTAGCGGGGGCATCAAGATTCCTAGCTAGTCCCTTCGTTTTTGATCATATGCCAACCTGTATTGCTGAACTTATTTTATCTGAAATGAAATAGATTTGTTTGCTTAAAAAAAAAACGTTATATGATGAATTCACCAAAAGCAGTAGCAACATAAAAAACAAAGCATAATGTCATTTTTATGAATATTACATACAAATATTTCATGTAGCATTACAAAACTAATTTTTTATGAAATATTACATAAAAACATTTTATGTAATATTTTTGGAAAAAAAATATTATCAAATTCTTTAACATGACAATTTCTGAATTTTCATTCATACTGTTAAAAATTCATGTCTTTTAAATATTTCATTCATTTAGAGTAATTTATAATAAAATAAGAGTTTTTATAAAAATATTTTATCAAACAACTTTTAGTTTAAAAGTAACTTTTAAGCTAAAAAAATCACAATTACCAAATGACTTTAGCTTTATTTCTAAAGCTCTTATATTTAACTTTAGCTTTAAAATAGCTTTTAAGCCCAAAAAATGTTGGGCCAAACGCACCATAAGAAGTCAACAAATAAGTTTTTCTTAAAATTTCAATATTTAACGTATTGAAAATATTAAATATTATATTTTTAATTAAAAATGTTTATTTATGCTTTTTAATTAATATTTTGACCTTATCATATCATGTTAAGGTCTGGGGTCCCATGTTGAAGATTCAGAAAACTTATAGATAAACAATTCAATAAGTGTTTATTGAATAAACATTATGAATAAGCTATTTTTATAATTAAGAAAAAATATGGTTTATGTGTTTTTATATAAGTTGTACGTTATTTTCATAAATTATCATCGAGTGCTTATAGATTTATATCAGAACTTGTTTTTTTTTTTAAATGGTGAGAGAGGCGATTTTTATTAATAAAGGATATACTTAAACTATACAAATTGTCTCCGAGAGGATTTGAATATTGTAATTGTAAAGGTATATGGTTACCGTTGCACTAGCATATATGCCTATCATAAAATATTTTGAGAAGCTATCCAAACACTCATAAGTACTACTGATATCACTAAATTGCCTAAAAAAAATATTACTCATTCAGTAGCCCGAATAAATGGGTCTCTCTAATGTGGACCTTGTAAAAAAGGGTTCAAAGGTGAACCCTTGATATTAACCGGATATAGCAGGTTGCTATTTTTTTAATGGTTTTGATTAATTTTGTAATCTTGAAGAGCCTTTTCAATCCTGAAGAACCCTTGCAGGCATATGGGTGTAGTATGCTCTCCATTGGCGGCGTCGTTCTCGCTGAGCATCTCACTTCGCAGCTCGCGAACCTTGCCCATGGTTACTTAGTTCCGATTTGGTCCCCTTTGATTTGAGTCTTAATCCGAAGTGGTATCCACGATTGGAACACCTCAAATATTAGAAGAATATCCCCTTTTTCTCTTCATGTATATAAGCAAACACCACTTTTTCGATTCAACTTCATTAAATGCTATAAAATTGTAACAGTGGAGGAAAATCTTTCTAAAAAAATACCAAGAAGTATATTTGCTAACCAAGGATGACATTATAAGTTGTCAAAGTAAATATAAGTTTTTACATGTTGGGAATTGGTACAATTTTCCATAACTTGCTTCTATGCGTACAATGAAGAAACACTACACTCCCTGTGTCAATAAGTTTGAGAGATTCTAAGGACCTGTTTGATACACTTTATAAAATCAGTTTTCTGTTTTTAAAAAATTTAACAAGAACAAAATTTGTTCTTGTTAAAATTTTAAAAACAGAAAACAATTTTTAAAATGTGTAATCAAACAAACCCTAAGTAGCCGAATTTTCAAGACTTTATCTTGATACATTTTAATTCAGATTTGCATCAAGTTTCCATGAAGTCATAAGATTTGGGTATTGCTTCATCTATTAAGCTCATAACTCAGAAGAAAAGAAGAATAGGTTGAAAAAGAATAAGAGGCGGTGGCTTTGAGGTAGAAGTGGGAATGACATGTATGCCCTTAGATAAAGAACCGGTAAGTTAAAACATGCAACCTCTTATAGCCTGAAACTTTCTAAGGTCCACCATTGGACCATATCCATATTAAGGTTACCCGAATAAATTATTTCAAGAAACATTTGTAAGGAGAGACATAAAATTAAAACCTTCCTTGTCTTGGGGACGAGAAGTTGGAAGGAAACATAATTGATGTTAGTCCCCAATGAATCCCAATAAGGGATCTATATCTATATCTATATATTTTAATAAGGTTTGTTGTCACAAATTTTCCGCCTAATTTGGGGTAATTTTGTCCATCATAGTTTTAGTTTGAATTTTGAAATAACATTAAATAGTTGAGTATGACCATCGTTTAAGTAATACCATGTAATTTGTGTTTTGTTAATAAAAATCCCCACCGTTAGTGAGTTTGGGAATTTGCAGTAATAAGTGCGGCACTCATAATATCGTTTGGCGTTTCCCAAGCCTTGCTGCAATTCTGTATTTCCATTATCTCTTCATTTTTTAGGCATCTTTTGAGCGCATGGAGGATTTGTGGGAAGGATTTTTCTTCTTCAAATTCAAATCTATTGACTTATGCGTTGTGGTTCCAGTCGCACTAAAAGGGAGTATGACGATCAATCCTGCAACCAATCTCTTTAACTTTGTGGTTGCAGTCAGAAAAGAGGAAAGAAAAATCATTTTGTGTTGGTTTTTTTTTCTGGGGTTAATTTTAACATGTTTAATAACCAAATGTAGATATCATGCATCAAATAGACGTAGAGGTTGTACATTAGTGTCAGTTAAATTTAATTTTTTTGTTTGATTTCATTCCTGCAACGATAATTTTTTTCCTTCATGTGCTTACTAATCTCTTGATCTCTTTTGAAAAGGTCATGCAGTTTTATCGGGAGAACCTAATGGGAAGGACTGGGAGGAGTGGCGGTATGCGAAACGTGAGGGTACCAAATGAAGAGCGTGGAGCAGGCAAGAATAAGATTCGTAACTTGAAGAAACAGTATAGGCTGGAGAGCCACGAGATGAGCAATGGATGCGTCTCTTCCTGTCACTGTCTTTGTTTACAGGGATAATACCAAGGTGTAGCTTTTGTACAATAAGGAGTGTAGGTATTTTCTTTTTTGGGGGATTTCATTATGTCTCCATAAGATTTTGATGATATAATTTTTGTCATTTTTTGTGCAGGTTAGATGTCTTGCACTTTGAATTTCTGTTTCTGTCATTTGGGTGGGTGTTGGTGAAATTTTACTTTCTTATTTTTTTATTTTATTTTGGGAAGGAATGGCACGCGAAAGAGTTAAGCAGGCTGGAGTTGGAGCAAGCTAACCTTCTCATTTTGAGGATTGGAAGCCAGCAAGACAAAAACAGTGAATGTTCAGTTACCACTGAGAGCTATTCATTCAATATTCATGTATGTATTGCAATTGCCAAGAATATTCGAAACCAATATATGGTGGCGATGCTACACTTACTATAAACTTTACTCAAAAAAATGTCAAAGTTTATAAAGGACTGCTGATGTGTTGAGAACAAAAGTACTTGAAGAAACTGTTGGTTGTCTTTGGCATAGCATGATATAACTTTGTAGCTTTTGTACTTGCTCCATTATAGGTCAGCAAACAATGTGACAAAGATTATAATCTAACTATGTCAAAAATGGTCAAGTATTGAATCAACATTTTGTTACAATAGGCACTTAGGAACTAATTGTTTTGTCATCCTATATGATTCATTATAGGCAAGAAGAATTGAAAGAGATGCAAAAGGAAAATATGTCTGGACGAGAGTGATGAGCAGACATGAGGCCAAGGGATTTTGTGAGTTTCATGCTTTGTGGGACTGTGGGTTGGTTGAACCAATGAGTAGAGTTTGAGTGGTTGCATAATTCATCTGAAGGGGAAAATTCTCCATCAGATCTGAGGGCTGGCAACTGGCAACCGAGATTAATGAACCTGTCTAAAAACAAGTCTTTGCTGCAACAATTGGTTATCAAACTGCTGTCACTTTTGCTGCAAGAACGTTCCCTTTCTGGTGCATAGGCTTGGGGAAATTGAAGTTGTTCTTTGCTCACAGGAAGTAGTAGCCAATGGTGGATGTGCTGTTGTGAGTCCTATCAATTGGCATAATAATTAAGTTACTAATGAGATTAGTATTACTTTCACTTTCTATTTAAGTCTTCTCAATTCTGCCAGTAACATATTTGTATAATTGTTGAGATTATTTTCTTTTGCAAAATGTAAGTAAGTAGTACTACTAAGAACTTAAGTCACAACATGGGAAGAAAAAAAAAAGAACTTAAGTCACAACATGGGAAGAACTGATCTTTGCTGGGGATTACAAATGAGAATTTTATATTGTGAAGAAAACAAATCAAGTCAGTATTTGCCTATCTCTACATACTACCAAAGCACTTCACCATTTTACTTCACATACTTGCAAGACGTAAAATACGCTACACATATTCATTGGCAGGGAGAGCATATTGAAGAACCTGACAATTTAAAGTTAATTAAAACGTTTAAATATTTGCTATTGTATTTTTTCTACAACTATTGATGAAACTATTCATAATTTTGGTCTCGGTAAGAAAATTTTGTTGGATGTTATATCTATTAGAGTGAACAATATATCGTTTCCATTATTCTAAAAAGGTAGTTCTGGATAATGAAATTTCCATTTCATAAATCGTAACACTAATATTTTTATCCTATTATATTTTTATCTTTGTTGCTCCAACGATTGCAACAAAGGACTACCCTTCATCACTATTTCTATTAATGATTTATAATAATTTTATCCAATTATTTTACTATTTTAATCTTTATATAAAAACTTGCGGTTGATATATGTATGTAGCAACAATTATCAACTCTTTGTATATATATATAGCAACAATTTTCAACTTTATTAATTACATATTATTTATTTTGTATAAATATCAATGTTTTAAAAACCGAACCGGACATCGAACCGGTGAGACTTCCGGGTCATGGTTCAACCGCTTTTAACCGCTCGAACCGGGACGAAACCGTGGTTGAACCGCCAAAATAACCGGACCGTAAACAATGTCGGTTCAAGGTTCAACCGGTTAAACCGTCTGGTTCGGTTCGGTTTTTAAAACACTGATAAATATATCTCACAAAATAAAATAATCAACTATTTTGTTTTATTAAATACAATATTATTATTATTATTATTATTGATGTAAATTTATTTATTTATTCATTTTTTTTGACAAAATGTAAATTTATTTCTTTGGGGTAACTATTATTAACTTTTTATTGTATATATACGTAACAACTAATTATTCACTCTAATATTAATTATAATAATATTATATAATTATTAGTCTTCTTTTATTTTAAGTTTTTAAATATAATAAAATTTTCTTATAATATAATTTAAAATATTATTCTCACATACTTTTTAGTTTTTACCCCCTGCATCATGGGTCAAATATTTACACTATGGGAGGAGGGAAGAAAAATAGAGAGAAGAGAAAGTTTCTTAAAAAATGTAAAAAAAATTATATGGATAAGTATGATAGACCAATAATAATATTTTTACACTTTAACTAATAATTTTTTTTTCTCTCACTTTTTTTCCTCCCACTTTCTTACACACGTAGTATAACTTTAGTAGGTCATACAATCAGCTGGCGCCACGCTGTCAAAGACAAGAAAGCGAAGCATATTCCTACCTAGGTTCTCTCACCTCACTGACGCCGTCTTCTCTTCTCCCTTCTCAATTCTTTACTTACACGGTTAACACTGTTAGGTACGCTTCAACGACAACAAACAACCAATCCAATCCAAACCCAAAAAAAAGAGTAAAGGAAAGGGAAAAGGAAAAGCAGTTGTGTTTTGTTTTGTTCCAATCCAGCTCAGATTTAGATGAAAAACAGACAGACTCCGTCCGTACACTGAGCTGAGCTGAGCTGAGCTGAGAGAGGACATTTCGAACTCGGCCAAGAATGGCCGATCCGCAGCCGCTGCTGCTCAACAATTCCGAGCCAATTACTCTCTTCAAACTCCCCAGAGTGGCCTCCGTTGACGTCTTCCGTGGCCTCTCTGTTTTTGTAATTTCTTCCTTTCTTTCTTCGGTCAACGCTTCTGCTAATTGCTTCCTTCCTTCCTTCCTAAGAATTTCAAATATTATTAGATAGTTATATGAAAATAGAATTATCGCTTTTTTTTTTATAAAAAAAATTTGCTTAATATCCATCCACTACTACTACTTTCCCTTTTGTTTACATTACGTTACATTACAGCTGATGATATTGGTGGATTATGGCGGGTCTATCTTCCCCATCATTGCTCATGCCCCCTGGAATGGCATTCATTTGGCTGATTTCGTCATGCCTTTATTTCTTTTTGTTGCTGGAATTTCTCTCGCACTTGTTTATAAGGTAAGTACTGTTGCCTTGGCTTGCTGTTTGTTTGTTAATTCCACTCCATTCTACTCCTATTCTATTCTCATCTCTTCTTCCATCATTACATACATAATTCACCTTTCTTCAATATACTAGCAAGCAAATATTAGCATTAATTAATTAAAGGCTTCTTCTTCCTTTTTTCTAACAAAAAAAAAAAACGTCAGAGAAGGCCGCCGCAGAGAACACAAGCCACATGGAAAGCCTTACTTAGAGCGGTGGAACTCTTCATTCTTGGTATTCTTCTTCAAGGTAGGTAATTTAATTAATATATATCACTCTTCTTATCCTTCTAAACCAACCCATATAATATATAGGCGATGAGTGAGTGGTTCTTTAATCAATTTGGGTCTGCTCTGCGCAAGCTGATGTGCACATCCAACGCAGCATTAATAAACCAATTTCGCCCAAGTACTAGTCTGCACTCTGCAGGTGTTTCTGTCTTTCTGCTTTCATGTCTTTGTTAAAAGGACATACATAATGTAGTATGTTCATTTCAGGTGGTTATTTTCACGGGATAACTTCCTTGACATTTGGTGTTGACATTCAAAGAATACGGTTGTTGGGCATTTTACAGGTACTTTAATTATTCCTTAACGTATCCATATTTTATTTATGATGCATATTATAGTTTACAGTAGCCGATGAAGAATTTGAATTGATGATCCATGACTCCAGAGAATATCTATTGGATACATTGTTGCTGCTTTATGTGAGATCTGGCTCCCAACTCTGCGATGGAAAGAAATGGGTTTCTTCAAAACTTATTACTGGCAATGGTATGATTCTCATGTCATTTTTGTTTTCCATACTAGTAGTATTAAATTTCATGACCTTGTATATCTGCCCAATTAAGAATGGCTCAACCAAAATCATGCTAGCCTATATCAGTATAATCAGCATGATCATTCAGACAAGTATTTGCTGCCACAAAATCTTTAAATGTAAAGCTTACATCTAGCTTGGCACTCTCCAAAGTCCCAACCCAAAGATGTTTATAGAAAATTAATTACATTTAAATAACAGCATTTTTCCATTTTACATTGACTGAAATTAGCATACATTCATTGAGTATTACAATCAATATATTCGTATCTATTTCTTTCGTGTCGTTTTCCTTTCCGCTTAATTTCACAGATATTTTTTATGCAGGTTTGTAGCAGCAATATTGTTGGCAATTTACTCGGGATTACTGTATGGTCTATACGTTCCAGATTGGCAGTTCGACGTATCGGCCTCTACCTCTTCTTTGCCTCCAATTGATGGTGGAAATATTTACACGGTGAGAGTAGCCTCAGCAGCACCCTTCACTCCTCGCTTTGCTATCTTTTCTGTGCTTCAATTTTTGTTTTGGATATGGCCTGCTGCATAGTATTGGAAAATTTATGGTGAAAGAAAATTTTTACTATTTGCTATTTCTAAGATTGTTTGTTTTAGGGTTAGGGTGGAAATGTACATGCGACGTTCTTCAAGCTACAGCTGACTGTAGATAGTGGCCCAATGCTTATCATCCTTTGTTAAAAAGTTTAACCGATCATTCTTGTTTAAAATTAATTTGTTTGAAACTACACTGTTGATAGAAGTCAAAAAATTTAATTCATAATTCTTGCAATGTTCTCAACTAAATACCAGGTGAACTGTTCGGTGAGAGGTGATCTTGGACCTGCCTGTAATTCTGCCGGAATGATTGATCGCTATATTCTTGGTCTTGGCCATCTATACAAAAAGCCTGTCTACAGAAATCTTAAGGTATCTTATAGCTCATCCCGTTTCTTTGCTCAATGTATTGCAGCATACTTCAACATATTAATGCCTTCATTATATAACTTCCAGGAGTGCAATATGTCTGCCACGGGCCAACTTACAGATAGTTCACCATCATGGTGTCATGCTCCTTTCGATCCAGAAGGCATTTTAAGGTGACCAGCCTAAACTTGATACTTTTTGTAGAGTTTCCATTCTACCTTGTTATGAGACACGTGTGCTGTGTGCGATTTGAAGCTTCTTTTGCAGATTAACATGATCTGCTTTCTGATCAGTGATCTCATGAAATTACAACTGTACACTTATATAAGTAGAAGAGAGCTAATCGCATGTTGGTTAAATGCAATCAGAATGTGTGACACATATTTGAACAATGTATTCCATTTCTGGTTAACACATTGTTGGATTTATGCTAAAAATAACTTCACTAAAGTCTCTGAGCCGAGGGGTACTTTGTTGGGACAGGTTCAATCACCATACTTAAGTAAACAACTTCAAATACTTCTGCGAGCATCTGTCCTTAACATTTACATTACTTCTAGAAGTTTTCTACTTTTGGAAATATTGGGTTGTGATGTGCTTTTAGTTGATATTCACCTGGAGGTCCTTATTTTTTGGAACAGCCTTAGCTGACTGACTGCATTTTTGTTTGTTATCTATTGTGCTTATTGGTTCGAACGTGCGATCGCTTTGTGCATTGGTTCCTTCTATAAACCTAAAAGGTTTGTTTTCTACAGAATAAATTGCAGATATTGATAGAATCTACTCATATTTCCTGGTGCTTTCACTTTTTATTCTCCGTAGATAGTTTAGCGACGAATATTTATTTAACAGCAAAGTATTTGTTGGTTGTATTCAAGTTATGTTGATTGGTGTTGGTAGTAGACAGTTTATAATTATTTTCATTTGTTTTCAGCTCCATAACAGCTGCAGTTTCATGCATAATTGGACTCCAATACGGTCATGTTCTTGCCCATCTAGAGGTGAGATCATGTATCAAGTTTACTGAGCCTTGGTTGCCTGTAAAATTTTAGCATTTTCCATGATATCAATTGTGTAACAGTACACTTCCCTTTGTAACTTATTTTGGCACTGCATCCCCTGCCACGCTCATTTTGAATTGTGGCTTGAAATTTCCTTGTTGATTGTGTGGTAGTCGGTAGCAGCTGACCCTTTTCTTTTGTGTATACTTGTATACTGTAGGACCACAAAGGGCGCCTAAACAACTGGCTCGGTTTTTCAGTTTCATTTTTGGCCCTCGGATTGTTCCTGGCCTTAATAGGTGTGTTGTAAACTGTCTGTGACTGTGAGTATCTTTACTTTGTGAATTACCTACTAGGCTACTATAAGTTACTAACTGATAATGATTCGAGCATTTTCTCTTCATAATCATAATTTTTTAGTTTTTAGCTGTTCCGACCTCAAGTCCGCAACATCGTTTTCCGAGGTATTGTCCACTTTGGGCCACATGTGATGTGGGCTCTCATGGTTTTGTCGTTAAAAGGCGCCTTGATTCCCAAGCTATGTGAAACTTTTTGGTGTATCCAGAACAGTAGCCCCCAGTCAAGGCTAATGGGCTAAAGGGCCGTCAGCCCTCGTGTGTGGCTTAGGCCCTTCTTCTAGCGCCAATGTTCCGACCTCAAGTCCGCAGTATCGTTTTCCGAGTTATTGTCCACTTTGGGCTACATGTGATGTGGGCCCTCATGATTTTGTCCTTAAAAGGCTCATCGGTGGGTTAAGGCATGTGGGTGTTTATAAACTCCCCTTGGCCTTGATTTCCAAGCAATGTGGGACTTTTTGGTGTATCCGGAATATTAGCAAATGAACTTCTTTTTATGTTCATTGAGGACAGAGAGAAAAACTGTATTTATTTTTTACCTTTTTGCTTTTTGTTTTCAGGAATTCCTCTAAACAAATCTCTGTACACAGTCAGTTATATGCTGCTTACTTCTGCAGGTTCTAGTCTCACATTTATGGCTTTATATGTTCTGGTGAGTTCTAAATGCTATTACAAGAGAAAACTATTTGGACGGAGAAATAATTATATACTATTCCTGCGTTTTAGGGATAATTTTTTCTACTTAACGAACCCAATTTGACCAAACTATAATAATACATGTTCAACACTGCACTGCAGGTTGATGTGCACGGCCACAGGCATTTGACAAGTGTGTTGGAGTGGATGGGAAAGCACTCCTTGAGTATATTTGTCCTTGTATCTTCAAACTTGGCCGTGATTGCTCTTCAAGGATTTTATTTGACTAAACCCGAAAACAACATTGTAAGATACAGACTGTTGCTGTTGCATGCATGCATGCTGCTTTGTGTTTTCACGGTGCCCCCAACCAACAAACAAGTGACTATATTATTGTTTAATTGGGTGTACTACTTTTCTTCCTTGCAGATACACTGGATCGTCACACGATTTCATCACACTTAACTTGCTTGCTCTCGCTTCCTATTCAACTCACACGCCTAGCCTTTCTCAGTCAGTGTATATATTCAAAGCAAAGTGACGAAAAGAGGGAACAAGCAAACAAAATCATAAGTGCTTACTGAATTGTATAGGTGCGAATTGCACAACTTCAACAATATATTTATGAGTGAGCTTTTTGCTTGTCAAGGGTTATGTATCGGTAACACGCACTACACATGCTCACACACTCTTAAGTTGGCTGGCCCAGCCAGGTTACAGTATGATCATAAAAGCTTACCTGAATCTTTCCATGTGAACAAAAAAAGGGGGAATACTATACGTTCCGTGCAGCATATATGGCTCTCCCTTCACATGTAGGACATGTTCGATACACAGGAATCTTTTGTGTTAGGTATAAAATGTTTGTATTTAGCATTCACATATTTGATAGGGTTAAATTTTGATGCACTACTGTCACTGCAAAAGAATTTTATAAATTATCTTTCTCTAATTTTGTATATCAGTTTATCGATCATGAATTTTTTGTATCTTTAGTAAGATAATTAATTCTACAAGTATTTACTGACAATGAAACATCACTAATTGGGAAATTAATAACACACGTGTTAGTTTCCTATTTGGTGGATATATAGAGAGATAACATATATATGAATCTATAAAATAATAATCAGGAAAGTAAATAATTAATAAGAAAAAAATAGACGATTAATAATCTTTATCGTGTGTAAGATTGTCCATGTTAGAAAAACCGTTTATATAAAGCCGGTAATGTTCCATAACTGATTATGGTTAAGGAGGGAGGAAAAAGTAGGGTTTGAAAAGTAATTGAGTAATCAGGTTGACTTTACTTTCTTTCATGTCTCCATTTAGTACTTATTTTCATTTTAAACATATCCAATTGAACCATGGAAAAATAAAATAAAATTGAACCATGGAAAAAAGAACATATATAACTCTGATAACCTGGCCGTGTAGTGTTAGTTTATTTTAATTCAAATTCTAATTAAACTAATTATAATTTGTTTGTTTCTAAAATTTATCCTTTTCAACCCAATTACTTTATCAAAAAAAATTGTGTTATACATTTCATTAATAATCAAAGTCTCAATACATGCGAGAATATTATAAAACAATTGAGGATTAGCTCTATGAATAGTAGCCTTAGCTAAATTATGAGTAATCATATTAGCATACCTCATAATAAACCGCACATGAGAGTTTTTTAAAAAAAGATGAGAGCAACTCTCTACAATTATTGGCAATAAAACCAAACTCCGTAATATCAATAGAAGAAGTTTTAACCCATCAACTAGTAGTTTGGAGTCCATCTAAAAAATAACCTCTTTCATATCAATCTCTCTCATTCAATCAATCACCATCCTAAGCCCCAACGATTCCCCAACTTTAACATTAAGAATGGGTTCAAAGGAAACCCCAATACTCCAAAAATGGAAAAGTATCGGTATTCGACATGTATCTGACACCGATACGCGTCCGATACGTCCCGATACATATCCAGGAAGTATCCGGTATTTTATTTTTTTTTAATAAAAATAAAATTTAAGATACGTTTCTGACATGGCTTTGATACGGCTTCCTTGGCAAGGACACGGCTGGGTCACAGGCAGAAGAAGACGTATCCAAGATGAAAGACGCGAAAAAATGAAGGAAGGGGGAAGAAATCCCCCGTAACTTGATCTCGGATACATTCCGCACAAGGTTTTCCAGCCAACTCTTCATTTTCAGGCTAGCTGTGGCGTTTTCCAGTCAAAATAAAGAAGAAGGACACAGAGATGACAGAGGAGGGAAAATGAAGAAGGCAGAAGAAAATGAAGAAAGATCAGTTGCGGCGCTTCTAGTGTTCAACAATGCAGGGACACAAAACTTGGGTTACCTTGTAACGGGCTTGGCCCAATAACAATTAAAAGCTCTTCATTGTGCGGTGCTTCTTCTTCTTCTTTTTTTGAAACATGTGGCGCTTCTTTTATTTATATAGAGTGTATGTTTTTTTATTGCATCACTTGGTAAAATTATTAGTTATCACTCCTTTTATTATTTAGTATAAATACAAATAGTACTATTAATTATCTGTACCCAAAAAACAAATAGTATTAATTAGTATACATAAATATATACATACTAATAATTATTAATTGTTGTTTTGACTATATATATATATATAAATAATTTTTTTATTAAAGTATCTTGACCGTGTCGTATCTTGATTTTTAAAATTTTGCCGTATCCCCGTATCCATATCGTATCCCGTATCTTGGCTTCTTAGGTTCAAACCATTGAGTTTTGACACCCATGAACAATCCAAATTCATCTCTAAGACATAGCCCCACATCCACTACTAGGTTACGGTTAGAAGAGAATGACACATCAATGTTACACTTAACAAAACCGGGAGGAGGTTTGCACCATTTACTATCGGATGTTGCGCCACCCACCTGCTGCAGATTTTGAATAGCTCTAGCCTTACTCCATTCTTCAAGAATTAGTGTTTGTCCATGGTAGATTATAGTTGCTGGCCTCTCATCCAAACCTTCCCAAACTTTTTGATTCCTTCTCCTCCAAATGCTCCATAATGTCATAGTCAATGCTTGTGTCTCTTCTCTTGATAGGTTCTGTGTTATGCTAAAGTAAACTCAACGATTTTATTATTGACATTTTCTATCTAGACATTTTTTTAATAGCTAATTATCTAATGAGTTACCTGAAGCTATATTATACCTAAAAAATAGAACTAGCTTGACTAATGGATTGAATAGTGTGCTTTAGAATGCTCAAAACATATTATAGTTGCAGTTTTATTTATATTGCTATCTCTTGGAGCAAGAAAAGTAAGGAGCTCCCTTTGTTTCCAACTCTTTGCTTAGCTCATTTGATGTTCTAACTAAACTCCTTATTTCCTTGAAATATAATGAGTTATGCAAAATTGAAATTTTGCCAATGATGCAGGGGTCTCCAAGCATTTTAACTGGGAAACTTTATTCATCAAATGCTACCTCAGTTCCAATTATCATTCCATTCACATGATTATGAACTGCCTGAAATTGATCCAACATGTGAGAATGGAATAAGGGATACCATATTTCTCTAAAATATGATACATTATTTCTATGTCTTTTGAAAGTTATAGTTGCTCATTTTTACGATCAGATTTCGACTTAGTTGCACCTATGGAATATAGCTGCTCATTTGAAAGTGTCGGTATTTGTTTGACTTCTTTTTCCTTTCACCATGCTTGAAGCTGATTTTCGTTTCAATTTTTTAGACATGAGCATTCATTTTTTTAGCACTTGCAATTTATCTCAGCACGATGATTTACTATTGTTATCGTGACTAAGCATTGAAATAAAACCACAAAAATAAAAAAATAAATATAAAATGTCGAACTACATTAAATAAAAAGAAGTTTTAAACAAAAAATACATTTGTTTAACGAAACAAAAAAAGAAGTTTTAACATTTGGAATAAAATATTTTATCATTTGGTTTAACGAAATACGTTAACCAAAACATACATACATATACAAAATCAACAATAGTAAAAGAAGTTTTAAAAAAAGCTTACATGAGTCAAAAAAAAAAACAATAAAATTAATTGTTTACACTTCAACCTACTTTGTAAAAACGAGACCCCTTGCACATGTGTTTCCGGCACAATTTTCAACTTCTTGCCCAATGCCTCATTTCGCCACTTTTTCTCCTTTTTTCACTTTTTTTTTATTTTCCATTACAAATGGTGCAACAGTTTCTGTTCGTTTTCGCATTTTTCCTTTCAACAAAAATTTTGTTTATGTAACTAAATACTTAAATTGGTTCACGATTAATATTATGGAGACCAATTTAATCATTGAAAAATAAAAAATACCAATTTAGTCTTAAAAAATCTCAAATATTAATTAAATTAGTATCTAATATGGACTAAAATGTCCATAAAAATTATCCTAAAAATAAGTAATTTGACCGATATTTAAGATTTTTAATGACCAAATTAGTTTTTTTATTTGTCAGAGACTAAATTAATCTTCGTGATTTTTATCGGGACCAATTTGAATATTTATTGATTTTTTTACTAAGACAAAAACATTCATGACACGCATCATATTTTTCCTCATCATTTTCTTTCTTTTTCATTTTATTCCATGCTCTCAATTTTAATTTCTTTTTCGCTTTCATTTAACTCACTCATTTTTTTCCATTTATGTTTTCTTCTCTGTTCTACATTAGGAAGTTACTGCATCATCAGGAATTCACTGCATCTTTCTCTTTTATGCTGTGCATTCTTTCTTTTACTTAATGTTTTGTTATTTTTTTCTTTACTTTTTTAATTTCTGAATTTATATTATTTTTTTATTAATTAACTTTTTTACTTTTTAAATTTTTTATTTTTCTTATTTTTATAATTTTTACTTTCTTTCTTTTTTAATTTATATTTTTAAATGTCTTTATTATTTATAAATAGTAATTTTTTTTTGTTTTTAGTTTTAACAGAAAAATATTATACGTTGTCGGTATAATTTAATTCTCTTTGAGCACGTAGCAAAATTTATAAATAGCTTTATTATTTAAAAAAAATTATTTTGATTGAGTCCCGACGAAGAAACAATATATGTTATTAATATAATTTCATTGTATCCAATTTTATTAATGTCTTTATTATTTATAAATAGTTATTGTTTTAAGTCCTAACGGGAAATATTATGTGTTATCGGTATAGTTTCATTCTCTTAAATCACATATCAAACTTAATATTTTGCTTGAGTCCAAAAGGAAAAACATTAAATGTTATTGGCATAATTTCATTGTTTTTAAACATGTATCAATTTTTATAAATATTTTTATTATTTATATTTTATTATTTTGGTTTCGAGTTTCTGCGAAAAACAATATATGTTATTGATATAATTTCATTATCTACGAACATATAATAAATTTTATAAATCTTTTTATTATTTATAAATAATTATTTTACTTGCGAGTCCCGACGGGAAACCTTACATTTTTAAAGAACTTAAAATAATTATTTATGTTTGTCACAATGTAAAACTTTAATTTTCTAAAAACTGTATTTCAAAAAAATTGAGGACATTGCAACAAAAGTAGTCATATTGAAAACATACGACTAAATTACTATTATCTCTTAGCTCATTTCTTGAGACACAATAACACATGCTTTTTTTTTTTTTTTATCACAACTAAAATAAAGATATTAGGGAGATGCGAAAAAACCACCACGTTTACATTTGGGAAAAAAAATAGCATGAAGGATAATATGGTCAATTAGTAATTTTCATTTCATCAGTCCAAGTTTTCTTCGCATACTGGAGCGGAAAGCAAAATTGATGGGCACCACGTGTTTCTTTTCTTTGGCCCACTTTTCTGTGCACAACCAAACGAAGGAAAGCTTCTGTTTCTTGTCCCTTTCTTTCCCTTCCTTGTCTTTCCTCTCACTTTCACGTGTTCCAAACACTGTAAATATCAATCATTTTGAAACGGCTAGAGTTATTTGATAAAATAAAATAAAATTGTATGAGATGTAATGTTAGCGTGATAAGCAAAATAGTATTGGTAGGAGGTATTATTAGCGTGATGGATACAAAAATTTCTTAGCTTAGAAAAAATATACAGCGGATAGAAACGACAGATTGCAGCGAAAGCACATCATTTTCAATGACTTAGAATCCCCATTGAATTACCCAAAAAAAAAAGAGGAAAAGAATCCCCACTGAATCTTTGTGCTTCTTAAAAAATGATGCCGTTGAGAGAGAAGGACAATGCATTCAATGTATGTGCCAGAGTAGATGACGTGTTTGACGATGATTCCAGCATATTAAAATTCCTTCCAGAATTAGCAGAGCCAGAAAACAGTGTCTCCTCTTCCCCAAACCCAATCGAGAACAAAATTTGAGATGCTCAAAATAAAACTTATTTTCTGTCAAAATAAAAATAAAACTTACTATACTAGTTTATAAATTTATGATCAAACAGATCTAGATTATTGAAGCAAGCATTTAATTATGATAATTTAGGACAACATTTATATATGCCTTGATCGCGCAGCAATGTTCATCCGAAAGAAAGTCATAGTACGTATTTTAATTTCCAATTTCCAATAGTGATGATGAAGTGCACGGGATGGAAGAGACACTCTATTTCATAGAGATTTTGTATTCAAGGGTGCACCGGGCACGGGCATTACTATTAATTTACCTTTTTCAAAACAGTTGGTTTTGGTTGTCGTACGTGAGTGAAACGCATGCGTCAGCCTCGTTAGGGACCATAGTCCAAACCAGACGGGAAGAGATCCCTTTCGTTGATGTGAGAGGGCACTGACCTGAAAACAACCAAGTCAATCCCTTTACTCAACGGTAACTTTGAAAGTGCGTTTTCTTTTGTTGAGATTTCAAACAGTTTTCCGTCTCATCTTACAATGTTTTCCGTTTAAATATTAAATAATTAATGGTTTTTTTTGGTGAGGGAATAATTAATGTTTAATGGATCGTATCATGTTTTTTCTTATGTATGTATTATCTCGATCAGTAATGTTATATAACCACACATTTTTATTTATATTTATCATCTTTTTTTTTTGACACAATATTTATCATCTTATATTTATGTTGTTTGAATCTCAATTAATCTCATATTTTTTATTTACATTTATACTTGGATTCAAATTACATTACATAACCATATATAAAGATTCATAATATTTGAAATTAATTTGCTTATAACAATTTTCAATCTCATTTAAGTGATTTTTATTAACATGATAACAACTGTAAGAAGAAATTGATTTGTAGTTAGAGATGATGTTTAAAGTTTAAGTTCAGAAAAAAAATATTTAATTTAAATAATGGATCGAAATGCTTTTCAGCTTTTGAATTGTGTGTGTGTGTGTGTGTGTGTGTGTTTATATGGATGTGATACAATGAATTATTCTAAATGGAAAAGTTAATTTCTTTTATTCTTCTTAAAAATAAGTTGAAAATTTAATTTTTCTCGTTATAATTATAAAAATAAACTTGATCAGTGAAAAATTTCATCACACAAAGAATATATTTGATTATCGTGCATTTTATTTTTTTGTAAATGAAAAATGCTCTAACATGTTTTAATGTTATCCAAATCCAAATAGACGCATAATTGACATGCTTATAAAATTAAAAGTTGTTTCAGGCCTAGTGAGATATCTTGTTTCCTTTGGGACTAAATATGTTAGAAAAATTGAACAACAATAATAAAATATTTGTTATAAAAATAAAATAATGGACTCCTTTTTAGAAAAGTTAAAAAAAAAAAACTTGTGAAAAAATATAATTTTTCTAAAGGGTCTTCCGAAGGAAACAATCATTTCTTTCCTTTGTTTCAGTTGAAACGTAGAAGAGCCTGGATTATTCTATTTGAATTAGAGAGTGAAATAGAGAGATCTAGCTTGAGGGAATAAAAGGAAGAAATGACCGTTGTTGTCGGTTGGTGTTGTTGTTGGTGTGGGGTGGGGTGAAATGGTAGCCAGGCTGGCTGACAAGTGGGGCCTACCTCTGAGGTGGCTACTCATTAGATGATTAGGTCTCACATGCTCTCGCTGTTCAACCCTGTCCCACTGGACTCTCTACCCTTTTCATTGCCCATATCCAACTGTATTGTAACGTACTCCCTCCGTCTGCCTAATATATATATATATATGTAATATATATTTAAATAAAACATACTTTTAAGAAAAAATAATAATAAATAAGAAAAAATGATAATTTTATCAAATTAATTTTATTAATTATTAATGTATTAATTATTGTCATAAATATAAAATAGAGTATTTAAAAGTACAATTGACAAAAACTATTTAATATTATATTAAAAATAGAAAATAATATATATTTTGAGACAATTTTGTGTGTGTGTAAATGTGACATATATAATGGGGATAAATGGAGTATTAATTTAATTCCAAAGTTGCCCTTGTCTTATCCACACTCAACTACTACTGTTCTTTTTCCTTTGCCCTTCTCCCCTTCCATAAAATGGAAGGAACCCCCGCCCTCTCTCTCACTCCCACAAAAACGCCAACCATCTTTCCCTTCAGTCTCTCTCTACACAACACATCACAGCACAGCACAGCACAGAGAGAAAGAAAGAAGAGAGAGAAATGTCGTCGAAGGAAGTGAGCGAAGAAGGGCATCATCACGGGAAGGACTACGTAGACCCACCACCAGCACCCCTCATCGACTTGGCCGAGATTAAGCTGTGGTCCTTCTACAGAGCTCTCATCGCCGAGTTCATCGCCACACTCCTCTTCCTCTACGTCACCGTCGCCACCGTCATCGGTCACAAGAAACAAACTGGACCCTGCGACGGTGTTGGCCTTCTAGGCATCGCCTGGTCCTTCGGTGGCATGATCTTTGTCCTCGTCTACTGCACCGCCGGTATCTCTGGTAAGTAGGAGTAATTTATAAAGTTTCTAATCACTTTATTGTTATAATGTGACCTTGATGTGTGAGCAACCATTCTGATTCTGAAAGGGTTTTTTGTTTTTGTTTGTGTGAAATAAATTAGGTGGGCACATCAACCCTGCAGTGACTTTTGGGCTGTTCTTGGCCCGGAAGGTGTCTCTGATTAGAGCCGTATCTTACATGATAGCACAGTGTTTGGGTGCTATTTGTGGTGTTGGGTTGGTGAAGGCATTCATGAAGCACTCCTACAACACCCTTGGCGGCGGTGCTAACTCCGTCAACTCTGGTTACAACAAAGGCTCTGCCCTGGGTGCTGAGATTATCGGCACTTTTGTTCTTGTCTACACCGTTTTCTCCGCCACTGACCCCAAAAGAAGCGCCCGTGACTCCCATGTCCCTGTATGTTCATTTCTTTTCTTTTCATTCAAACTATATATAATATATAAATTTTTTATCCATTTATAAGATTTTTCAAATTTATAATAATAATAATAATAATGGGTACTTAGGTTATCTTATTCTTATATATCTGTTACTTGTGCACTTCTTCTTCTTCTTCAGGTTTTGGCTCCGTTGCCCATTGGATTTGCTGTTTTCATGGTTCACTTGGCTACCATACCAATCACGGGTACTGGGATAAACCCCGCCAGGAGCTTCGGTGCTGCTGTTATCTTCAACAATGGCAAAGTTTGGGATGACCATGTATATATATATATATATATGTCTTTTTCTCTTTTCTTTTCTCTTGCAAATTAATAATTAGTAATTAATTAATTAATTAGCATGCTTCTACTATTTTTGGCAGTGGATCTTCTGGGTTGGGCCGTTCGTGGGAGCATTGGCGGCGGCTGCCTACCACCAATACATACTTAGAGCAGCGGCTATCAAGGCATTGGGCTCCTTCAGAAGCAACCCTACCAACTGATCTATAGATCGATCATATATACAACTATTTATTGCGTTAATTTTCATTTATTCATCATTTATTCGCATGGTTTGTGTGTATCAGTACGTATCAGTATATATGGTGCAGATGATGATCATGACTGTTAACTTCTCTTGTAATTGATCACTATTTTTATTTCTTTGGTTTGTTTGTATGAGATGAAGCCGTACGTGCTCATGACCGTTAACTTCTCTCGTATTTCAATTTTTATATTTTAGTATAATTTACAACTTATTTTGATTTTTCTACTATTGTTCCTTAGTGCTGCTGCAACGAAGCTTTTCTTAACACAACTTTTGGAACTGGAATTGGCTCTCTCAATCAACTTAAATGTGAAATCAATTTGTATATATATATATATAAATATATATATATACACTACAAAATTATTAAAATCATTTCGTTATTAATTAAAAAATTAACCAGTATCGATTTATGTTTGAAGAACTAGCTAGATCGTAACTTTTGTTTCTTTTAACTGGACATGCTTCTTCTTTCTCTCTCTTGTCTTCCTCCTGTTTTCCATTGTAGTCAATTCAGTGCTTCTCATGAGAAGGAAAGCACAACTTGTTCTAACTTCTGTTGAACTGTTCTATGAGAGTGCGAGGGTCGATTCAAAAATGTGGAAAGAGCATATATATTTTTTATTATAGTACTCTAGTTTTTTTATAGACATGTAATCGACTTTTATATGACAAAATGGGTTAACAAATTATAATTCGCACAAAATTTATTTCTCTAAGCACTTGGGACTTGCAGGATCTAACGAAAGATTTTTCTCGCATCATTTATCAATTTATGTGATTTATGTATGAGCAGTTACTACTTTATATTAATTGATTACTAACTATTTGCACATTAACCAACATTTATTAAATTAGTGGATACAAAATGTTATAAATGTATCATATTTCTGTGATAAGGGTTTGTTTGGAAGGTGATTTTGTGGAGGGGGAAAGGAGTGTTATAAGGTAAATTCTTCCATACCCAAGAAAAAAAGTGGGTATCGATACCCATCCGTTAAACAAACAAAAATAATCTCAATAATAAAAAAATTATAATTCAAACATAAATTATAAATAACAAAACAAATAAAACCTACAAAACAAACTCAAAATAAAAAAATAAATTGAAATATCAAAAGAAATTGAAATCGTGTATGAAATAAGTAAAATAATAGAAGAAATTAACAAAAATATAATTTTAGTATTAGGAATGAAATAAGAAAAGAAGAATAAGCTAAGAATGAAATTAAATAGCTTACACAAACATTAGAATATTATTTAAGCAGTGATCTAAATAACAAAAATAGAGAGAATTTTTATAAAAAATGAAATAGAAAAAAAATAAAAAGACTCATAAATTTATTAATAAATATAGAAATTTTTCAGGAAATTTCTCCTATATTCTTACACCAACAACAAGTATGAAAACTAAACATTTAATTTTACTTTAAAAAAGTTAAAAAATGATATGGCGTCACATAATTGGTCATTGAGTATTCATACCCAACAAAACTCCTGGGTATGGGAGTTCTCACCGTGTTATAAATCTAACAACATTTATCGATCTTGATAATTTTGGGAAATTTTCAAAATATTCTAGTAAGAACCCTCCTTTATTTGTTTTGTTGATGTTCTTCCAAATTAGGAGCTTTTGAGTTTTGATGATCTAATAAGGTGAGTGTATCCTCTCTTTCTCGTCTCTTTTCTTTCCTTCTCTTTTCCCCCAAATCTTTGTCTTTCTCTCCCAACTCTCAAATAAAGTAAGTACAAGAGGGGATTACAGGGGAGAAGGGAGGGAAAGAGAAGGATTGTAAAAATGTAATAATAAATAAACAACTCTCTCTTGTTTAGGGAATTTTTAAAAAAGAGAAAGAATTCAGGTAATTATTTAAATCCGCTAAAATCTTTTTCTTACACATTTACCCGCATTTTTTTTGGGTAAGCACATCTACCCGCATTAAAATACAAAAATTATAATTTGATTACAAGGACTCGATGCTGACATCTTCGTCCACCGCAATGCCATCGACAACCTTGCCCTCAATGTCTTCCCCTACCAATGCCTTGCCATGGTAGCCTTAATTTGTTATCAACAGTTCAACACCTTCATATAACCGTTGAGAAGACCAATGCCTTGCCATGGTACACATTTACCCGCATTTTTTTTGGGTAAGCACATTTACCCGCATTAAAATACAAAAATTATAATTTGATTGCAAGGACTCGATGCTGACATCTTCGTCCACCGCAATGCCATCGACAACCTTGCCCTCAATGTCTTCCCCTACCAATGCCTTGCCATGGTAGCCTTAATTTGTTATCAACAGTTCAACACCTTCATATAACCGTTGAGAAGACCATCTCTATCCATTAATTGGGCAAGATGAGTGTTCACAGAATGACAAGGCAAAATTGTAAAATCACTACATGCCATTCAAACAAAGTTAGAGTTTATCCTTCATTTTTCATTCCTTTTCATCTCCTCCCCTTCCCCTCAAACCTTTCTCTTACATTTCTCTCTAACTTCCAAACAAAGCCGAAGGTATTTGCGTTCAACTGTGCATGGACTATAATTACTCCTACAATGATAAGTCTTCCCAAGCATCGAGTAATTTTTAAAATTTTGAAAATAATGTTAAATTTTTAAAAAAAATGACATATTCAAAATTATAAGATATAATAAAAAATAATTATTGGATTTTAGACTCCAGTTAATCGAAAAAATTATCATTATATTAACTTATGAAAAATTAATTAAGTTAAGTAAGATACATTATTATTTATGTTTTTTATTATTGTGTCAAACCCTAATTTTATTCATTTTAAGTTTTTGGTTATAAAAAATAAAAATAAAAAATGTAATTAATTGAATTATTTAGGAGAAATAAAAATATCATAAAAGTAAAAGAAGAATAAATTAAGAAAGTCCTCAAGTATAAAAATAAGGAATCGAATTTAACACATAAATGTTGATTTGTTTGATATTTATGTAACTATTTTAAAAATAAATAATGTGTTCAAATCAGTTTATTAAAATGTATTTTTTTGGTCAAATTTCTAAAATATTTTTCTAAAAAATTGACTTTTATCTTAGAATAATCAATAACGAAGCATATGGTTAATATGTAGTTTTAAGATTTAAGAACATAATGATCACTTAATTTGTTAGTAGTAATTTTTTATGAGTTTAATTTATATACACCGTCAGTGTGAAAATACTTTAAACATATATTCAATAATAGGTTGATACCTCATTCAACGAGTTTAAAAAAACATGATTTGTGTAAAATATTTTTACATTGACGGTGCATATAAATTAAATCTATTTTTTATTGAGTGTTAGAGTCAATATAAATATTTTAAATATCTTAAAATAAGTTTTACTAATGGCTCTTTTTTCCCTCGTCAAAAAAAAAATAAAAATTTAATGGCTCTTTTCCTTAAGGATTTATCAAGGCTCTTAAAGACTAATTTTTATCATAACTCGTTTAGTAATTTTCAATAAAAATCATAACTTTTCTTTGACGAAAATAAAAATCATAACTTATTTAGTACTTATTCTTAAATTTAGATCATGTTCGATCTTTTTTGTTTGTTTGAATATGTTACCGTTAAACCCGGGTATACAGCTGTATGTGTGTTCGTTCGTTAAACTGCTGTCACCAAACAAAGGGTGGCCTTAGTTGCAAGGATGTCAAATTCGATAGTGAACATAAACTCGTGATGATTTTATAGACTCAACTTGTAAACTCGTAAAAGTTTATCTAATATTAAATAAATCTATAAATAACATATATACATAATATAAAACAGTTCAACACAACAATAATTCAACATTTTAGCCCCGTAATAAAACAATGTAACAAACCACAATAATAAAGTGTGGTAGTACATTAGTACTAGATAAGATCATACTATATTAATGACCAAATCATACACAAATTCATAAATACATAAGTTACTAAAGTGAAACTTTTTTAAAAAACAAGAACTAATTTAACTTAACACTCATAATTTTTAGTCACACACTTTATTTCGTAGCTAAATAAAACAAAACAAACTAATATTGAAAATGTAAAATTAATTTTATAAATCCAATATATTGCATCACATAAGTAATTCAACTAAAGTAACTAGCAATATTGACCGATAATTTATATTTTAAGATTAAAATAATATAAAATTATAGACTCGTAAATTCGTTAGTAAAATTGAGAGTTTATTTAATGTCGTATGAGTTTAGGAAAAGAAAATTTATATACGAGTTAACGTGATATAGGATCGCAAACGTTTAACAAGCACGTGGTTGGACCCAGAAAAAAGAAAGTGCGGGCCATTAGAGGCCATTTTTGGGGTGGCCTCAGGCTCTTCAGCAAAAGTAGCATGCTAGAATTGTTACAAAAGAGAGCAAACAGGGTTCCACCCTTTCGAAAAGGTGGGACTCATCCACCAACCAACCAACCAAACCACTACAACTAAAAAGTTGAAAAAAGGGTAAAGTGTGGAGTAGTTCGAGGAATGCCAACTATAAGTAGATGGCCACGTGTAATTTCTTTTATCAGAGGATCACATGGCCCCGTAGAAGGCTTGCCTAGTAGAGCTTGTGGGCATTTTTTTTTCCTGTGCCACATTTATTTTTTTATATTCCAACACATATCATGGTTTCAAAATTAATTACCCATTTACCATGGTTTTTTAAGCTTTTGAGAAGTTCAATTTGGGGGAGGTAACTCCTCAAAGGATTTTAATTTTTTTTTTGTTTTTGTTGTTGAGAAGTGGCCTCTAGAGAGGGGACTTCCCAACATGTTTTTTTTTGTGTTTAAAAATGTTTTTAGTCCCTCAAATTAGGAAAAAGTTTGGTTTTAGTCCCTCAAAAAAATTTCGTCTGCTTTTAGTCTCTTTAGTTTGAAAATGTGTCACATTTAGTCCCTGCGAGTTTGGTTTTAGTCCCTCAAAAAATTTTCGTCTGCTTTTGGTCCCCTTAGTTTGGAAATGTGTCACATTTAGTCCCTACGAATGTTTTCGTCTGCTTTTTAGTCTCTGCTTTTGATTTGGTTTTAGTACCTCATTTTTCTCTCTCTCCCCCTCTTTCTGCAACCTCTCTAACACCATGTTCGATGTTATTATTTTCAGCAATATCAGTCGAAAAGCAGAAGAAAACAGACGCAAGGGCTAAATGTGACACATTTCCAAACTAAAGGGACCAAAAATAGACAAAATATTTTTGAGGGACTAAAACTAAACTCGCACGGACTAAATGTGACACATTTTTAAACTAAAGGGACAAAAAACAAACGAAATTTTTTTGAGGGATTAAAACCAAACTTTTTCCTAATTTGAGGGACTAAAAACATATTTAAGCATTTTTTTATTATTTGTAAATCGATAATACGCCTAGGGAGATCTCCGAGAGCTTTTTCCGAGGGGTGTGGCCCTGAGTAATGTTCAATAAGATCACCGGCTTCATCTTTCTCCACCCATTCTGCGTTTTTTTTCCCAACATATCTCCTCTTATCTCTCTCACCGCCACACCATCACTCTCTGGCCTCTTACTTTGTTCACCTTCACCGTGAGTATCACCTTTTGTGCACTACAAGAAATAGCGGGATTACCAACGGCCAAAAGCCGTCGGTAATCCACAAATACCGTCGGTAATAAAAAAATTTCGACGGATTACCGACGGCCTAATGTCCATCGGTAAACTGTGCGTCGCAAATACGTACCGACGGCTTTAACCCGTCGGTAAATTTCCGACGGTTTTCTCCGACGGTTTTAACCCGTCGATAATTCCGATGACATTTCCGACGGCTTTAACCCGTCGGTAAGTTTCCGACGGCTTTTCCGACGGTTTTAACCCGTCGATAATTCCGATGACATTTCCGATGGCCATGACCGTCGGTAAATCCGAACTTTAAATTTTTTTTGAAAATTGTTTAACTTTTTATTAAAAAATTATTTACTTTTTTAAATTATTTAATTTTAATTTCTGTAATCAATTTAATTTATTTATCCATTTAATTAACGATTACTAGTTATCACATTTAATAATTAATTTCTTCCTGTATTTAAAAATGTAATGCAATAACATAACTATAAAACAAATTAAAAAAAAGAAACGTAACAAATAAATAAAAAATTCGATTTAACAAAACAAGAATAAAAATATCCGAAAATATAAAAAATATCGATACAAACATAACTAATAGTCCCGATATTCATGATCATGATCACTATCTACATCATCGACATGATCACCAAGACTATGAGGCGAGGCGAGGCGGTGGAGGAGGCGGTTGGCGAGCTAGCAAATGGTACAGATCCTCCCTGCCGCCGCAAAGACTGGAGCTAACATGGCAGCCTCGCCCACGCCTCCTCGGCCGGATTCGGCCGCGATCCGCCGCCGGCCGCCAATCGCCGCCGCCGGCCATGGCCCGCTTCAACTCGCTTATCTCCCGCCATCCATGGCAAAGACGATCGCCTGGACGACTCTCCAAAGAGAGGCAATGGTTCTTTTCTTGTAGTTGCCGGGTAAGGTCGCCATCACCGTATAGGTGACCTTCTTCTTGCCGCCAACAACATCTCGCCAAAACCATCACGACGCACTGGATCCTCTGGGCTCGAGACGGAAACATGAGGATGTCCGAGATCTAACTCGAGACATCCTCACCTCAAACTCCTCCTGTCAAACATAAACAAATTAGTCAATTTTTATTGTAATAAAACAATATAAACATTGTTAAAAACTATTCATTATGTTTTATAATTACCTGGTCCGCCTCGACCGCTCATCGACAAACTCACCATTTTCCTAATATGAGTTGCACGATGGAGCTCGTGCAATCAACCTCCCTTTGCAAATCACGAGGCGTAATTATTTAATAAAAAAGCTTAACTAAATAATAATAATAATAATACTAATAATAATAATATACAACGTACAAGTCGAGCTGCGTGCTGCGCCTGACTGACCGAACCTCCAATATGCAAGCTCCCACTCTTTTCAGAGGCTCTATTCTTCTTCGTCTTCTCGCTTACCGCCTTGAACTCGGGAGTTCCAAAGGCGCCAGAGTCTTTGCCAGATCTCATCTCATATCCAAGTGGGTCGCCCATTGAGGCGCATCTCTAAGCATATCAGATAGGCGGTGGGAAGCCTTCATATGGAAGTTCTTCTTGATCTGCTCCTCTTGCTCTTCCTTCCAAGAAACCCTATCCTGTATGAATATAATACGTTATTAAAAATAATTGAGATTCATGAAATAAAAAAATAATACGCAACAAAAAAAATAAACAACTTACTCTGAAAGAATTGAACATGTGCCTCCGCTCAGCCACCGTCAGCGTCCCCCAGGTGGGCCAATAGGTGTGGTAATTTTGCTCAATTACTTCCGTGATAGCCTTCACAGCTGGCTTTGACGGAAGGAACCTAAACAATAACAACATACCAAACAAATTAAAAATATATAGGTTAAACTGTAATTTTCGTCCCTTATCCTTTTTTTTTAGTTTTCATTTAAGTCCATTAAGTTATAAAAATTACTTCAATTTCGTCCTTTCTTTTTAATTATTCTTTTTTTGTCTTAGACGAAATACCATCTTACACGTGGCAGTTTATTTTATTTTATTTTATTTTTCTGCCACGTGTCAGATGGTGATTCGTCTAAGAAAATATGAATAAATAAACAGAAAAGACGAAATTGATGTGATTTTTGAAGTTTAAGGGACTTAAATGAAAACTAAAAAGATAAGGGACGAAATTGAAAACTAAAAAGATAAGGGGCAAAAATGTGTATTCAACCTACATACTCACCTCTACCACCGGCCTGATAGCAACTCGGCCATCATGCAAAGATCTCAATATCATCAACGACCTCCCGCTCATCCTGCTGCCGCTCAACCTCCTCGTCTCGCCGAACCCCTTGCCTGATCAGTGCCTGGCCCACACTATACTCCCGATCGGACACATGAGTGTCGGGCACCGCCTCAAACACAAAATGAGAGGAAGAAGCGGCAAGTGTCTGCTGGAACCCTGGGTGGGCATCATGTAAATGGGTGTCGGCGCGTAAGGTCCCGCATCTTTGTGTAGGTGCCCAATGTGACGTAAGGTCGCGTAGGGGCCGAACTCGGCTGGAGCCTGTGTAGGCGTAGATGTATGCGACGCCGTGTGGATGACAACATCGCATAGCCGGCATCATCAATCCTAATAATGTTCGGCCTCAGACGATGAGGGTCGGCAATGATGCCCTTCCCCTTCCGCTGACCACTATCGGGTGGTCGAGCCTGAACCTCCCGATGCCATATATGTCTATAGAGCAATTCAATAATAATTGATCATGAAATATTATATTTAAACATAACAATATTAAAAATGAATTCCAAAAAATAAACAAGTTATATGAAAATAATCGACAAAATAAAATATGTTGTTAGACATTAAATTCTCTAATTGTAAAAGTTAAACAAATTTATTCGCCCATTCTCGCCCACTCGCTCTGGCATCATCTTCAGATCTTGATGGTTCTGCCACTTCTTCATTTAATTCCTCATCTCCATTTACATCTTCATATGTGATTGGATTGTCACGTAGTCGAGAAATGGGTTCAACTTCGTTTACTACGTTGACATGAGACATCTCATCCACTTGATAAGCCACTTTTTCCTGTGGATCATCTGCTTCAATGCGACCCCTTGGTTTTGTCTTTATTGTAACACACCAACCTTGTTTGTCCCTTCGAGTTGATGGATAAGGGACATAATACACCTGTCTTACATGTTGTGCTATGATAAACGGATCAAACATTTGGTATCTTCTGCTCATGCATATGTCAACAGTATTATATTTGCGATCCATTCTTGTGCCTCTAGTTGACGGATCAAACCAATTACAATAAAATAGCACTATTCTTTTAGTATAGTCTAAAGTATTGTACGCCCGCTCATATATATGTTGAATCACGCCGTAGAAGTCGTCTTCACCTCCCTCTGTGGCACCTTTTACATAAACTCCGCTGTTAACTGTTTTTTCCTCTGCTTTTGACTGAGTTTGAAATTTGTAATCAAGTACGAAATACGTGTGCCATTCTTTTACACGTGATTTAGGACCATGAGATAAATTTCTCAAGTGTTCGATTATGGGCGATTCGACTCGCTATACACTTGCGTATACACATGCACAAGTGATTTAGGGTTCCTTTTGCAAACAATCTTTGTATTTTCAAACAACAAATAGTTGAAATAGGACTAAAAATACATACCTGGCTCCTAAACCACGTTGGGAAATATTCATGAATATAAGCGGAAGAGTCTTGTTAAACTTGTGGGCTTAGTTAACAAGAATGCCCTGAACAAGTCATTATCAAACAAAAGATCATGAATAGGTGTGGACTAAATAAATTGAAAGTGGTCAAAGTATACATACGTAAGATATGGTGATACTTGACACAGCTTGATCAACACGTGAGCGTGTCGACTTCCGTTAACCAGGACTTGACTCCTTTCCGGCGATGACGGCCAGGAAGACAAAACGCGATAAGGCGGCGGGTGCCTTTCACTTTCAATTTCTATTTCATTCCTATTATTTGTTGGTGTCAGCATGAAGTTCGTAAAATAATGGGAACAGAAATGAATTGTCTCACGGTATAAGTAAGTTGCACAAATAGATCCTTCAACCCTGGCCTTATTTTTCACCGACCGTTTTGAGTCACCCATAAATCTACAGAATAACCAGGTTGGTGATCAACATTTCAACATTTAACCCGGGGCAGTGAATAATTATGTTAAAGAATATTTGATTATATTACCTTTCGAATGGATACATCCATCTGTATTGAACCGGTCCACCGAGCGTAGCTTCATGTGCAAGATGCACTGGGAGATGTTCCATAGAGTCAAAGAAACCAGGGGGAAATATTCTCTCCAACTTACAAAGAATGACTGGTATGTTCTGCTCCATCTTGATAAGATCATCATCTCTCAATGTTGCGGAACACAAATCTTTAAAAAATTGGCTGAGTTCTGTAAGTGGATTTAAAATATTTGACGGCAGGGAACTAAATGCAATAGGAAGTAAACACTCCATGAATACATGACAATCATGGCTTTTCATCCCAATCATTGTTCCTTTGTTCACATCAACACATCTTGCCAAATTAGAAGAATAACCGTCTGGCATTCAAGTTCTTTTATCCACCGGCATCGACCTAGCTTCCTCAACAGTTAAAGAGTAACAGCTTTGGGTTTCGTGGTTTTCCCATTCGACTGAGTCGTCAAATGCAAGTCCTTTCGCTTACAGTAAAGTGGTAAGTCCAGTCTGGCCTTATCATTGTCTTTCATTCTTCCTCTAACGTTCATCACTGTGAGAAAAACATTGTCAAAAAAGTTCTTCTCAATGTGCATAACATCAAGGTTGTGTATCAACAAATTATCTTTCCAATACGGCAAATTCCAAAAAATACTTCTTTTAGTCCAATTGTGCCATTGTCCATATCCTTCAAATCGATCAAATTCACCAAAATCTGTGATTTTTGGCAGATCCATAACTCTGGTAAAAATCTGTTCGGATGTCAACCTCGGGGGCGGGCCATCTAATTCAACTTCCCCCTTCTTGAAGGCGTTCTTATTCCATCTAAATGGATGATCTGCTGGTAAAAACCTGCGATGTGAGTCAAACCAAGAACTCTTCCCCCCAAATTTCAAGGTAAAGGCCTTTGTATGCTCCATGCAATGGGGACATGCCATCTTACCATGAGTACCCCAACCAGACAACATGCCATATGCAGGGAAGTCATTAATGGTCCACATAAGAGCTGCCCTCATTGTAAAGTTCTTCTTTCGTGCAACATCATAAGTCACAATGCCATTCCACAACCTTTTGAGATCGTCAATGAGAGGTCAAGTAGATGTCAATACCATCTGTTGGATTATCTGGACCCGGTATAATACAAGTCAAGAACATATAGGGCTTAGACATGCACATATCAGGAGGAAGATTGTATGGGGTAACAATAATCGCCAAAGAAGAATAAGGTTTCGCCGTTGATTGAACATATGAGGTAAAACCATCAGAGCATAAGCCAAGTCGTACATTACGTGGATCTGCTGCAAATTCGGGATTCACACGATCAAAGTGCTTCCAAGCTTCACCATCACATGGATGTCGCAACATACCTGAAGTGCTTTTATTCTCATAGTGCCAAGTCATTTTGTCTGCAGTCTGTGTTGACGCAAACATTCTCTGCAGCCTTGGAATAATTGGCAAATAAAACATTGCCTTCCGTGGAACTGGTTTTTGTCTACCCTTCCCATTATCAGTATGTGACATATACCTTGGCTCACCACAAAATTTGCATTCAACCAGAGCGCCATCATTTTTACCGAATTCGTTGTCGTAATATAACATACACCCTATTACCCAACAATCAATCCTTTTAGATTCCAACCTCAACTTGGACACTAAGCTTTTAGCCTCGTAATAACTTTTTGGCAAACCATCTCTAATAGGTGACGAGTCCAACATCATCTTCGTTACGAGATCCAAGCACATATCCGTAGCACCATAGTTGGACTTAAGAGCTAAAAGCCTCACACACATTGTAACTTAGAGTCTGCAGACCCTTCAAACAACGGCTTATTTTTCTAACAAGAGATTATAAAATCTTTGTGCAGTCTCATTTGGAAGTTCATCTGTGTCATCATAATGTGGCTCCTCGAATGATACGTTGACCCCCAAGGCATCACAAACCATATTTTGCATCAATTCAATCTGCTCACCATATCCCGTATCTACGTAATTACTTGAAGCACCTGTGCAATTATCGCCAACCGCTAATCCAACCCGAGGTAACTCTTCACCATGTCTAGTCCAAATGCAGTAATTAGGCATAAATCCAACTCTCTGCAAGTGCAGCATGACCTCTCCTGGGCTCTTGATCTTTCTGCAATCGCATTTAAGGCACGTACATCTAATCCCTCCATTAATTTCGAAATCTTCGTGTGCCATTGCGACTTGAACGAAGTGATCAATCCCATCGCAAAAAGATTGTTTCAAACCCCCTCTTCCCGGATACAACCTATCGTACATCCAACTACGATTCGAAGGAAAAAATTCCATCTTCTGCATGTCAAAAAAAATGACAATTTCAAAGAAGACAACATTCTTACAACTGCTCTCTTTCTTTAAATGGTTTGACCATATCTCATTCGAGGAAATACTTTTTCAGAACTCGTATAATAGTCATTCCATAATTCTCATATCTTATACTTGACAAAATTTCGGCAGCATTTCCCATTGGTCTCTGAGTACACAAAATGATCGCAGTTAGGAACAAGGCAATCAAGTATGCACCGAGAGAACAAAAGGAAATGAATCTAACCGAAATTTCATCAAATATCAAGATACGAGAATCAAGCAACAACTATTACACAAGTAAAGAAAAAGTTTTTTCCCAAACTGTCCGACTTGGACAATTCAAGTTTCAATATACAATGAACACGTGGTATCTAAAAGAGTACACGCACTCAATAATATATTGAACCTCAAACGGGAAGCTAAGGCTTTTCTCCGATACTAATAACAACAATCAAACATCCATTTCATCAATAATTAAAAAGTAACATGTTGAAAGTTGACATCCTCTTAAAGGATAGAATTAAACAAGCATACCGACGGCAAGGGAAGCATAAATCCTTTTAACAATTTTTGTTTTCATAGTGGTTTGGCTTGGTATATGCCATGCAATTAGAGCTCCTATATGGTCACATCTACCATACATCCTAATCCATTAATTGGCCAAAAAACAATCATTTTCTGTTTCGCAGCTAAAAACTAGCCTAGCACCGGAATCTACTACATTAACCAAGGCAATGATGGTATCTCTAAACAACATAAAATTGGTTACTTTATTATTTTTAAAAAAATAAGATCATCACATAATTAAATTCATCAAATATAGGATTTTAATAGTTTATAATTAGTGTCCGATACGATTAATTTGGGAATCAATTTCCTCGATGTAATTCATGTCTTTGTGTAATAATATGTCTTTCATATGTTAAATTTTTAGTTTAATAAACGTTGTTTGTATTTACTGATATAGTATATAGTTATAATCAGTAAATATTTTGGAGATTAATATGGTTACTATCTCAATATAAATTGGTTTCTATAAGTATAGCGAGACGTAGCATGACCATAGGATCGTAGATTCACTTATCAAATTGAGTTTATGTGTTGCTTGCTAAATGAATAATCTACATGCTACCTTACTCTAACATAAAATATACATCAAACAAAATTCTCTCTGTGGAGAGAACTATACATCACTTCAACATAAAACATCCTTTGTTAGCCAAAACACACATCACCTCAAAATTCTCTCTCTGGAGAGAACTATGAAGAAAATTAAATAAATATGTCGATTGTGGGGTCAATGACCAACCCTTTTCCACCCAATGAGTCAACCGATATTTCGTTAGAGTGCATACCTAATTCTCAGAACAAGAGAGTGTCCACGTCCTTCGATGTGAGTGGCAGTCTCGGAGCAATGTCGTGGCCTCGAACTAAAAATACAGAAAAAACATAGAAAATTTTAACTAACAAGCTACCAAATAGCAATCAACAAAAATGAGCAGGATGCCAACCAAACAACAATCATGTTATAAAATAATTCCAAATAAACCCCAAGTAAGCTTTTTGGCTTTCACTATTTTTATCAAATCATGAATTCTCAAAAGCTATTTAACCTCCTCATGTAAAACATATAATAGAGCATAATAGAGTGGTGGTGGTGGTGGTGGCGGCCTGGTTTCGCGAACAATCGTTGAAACGTTGGAATAATTGGAACTTAGGCTTAACACAAAAATTAAATAGAAAAGCACAAATGTAAAGACATACATCATATATTATCCTAATACATTTATCCAATTAAAATGTTAAAGCAGTCAAATACTAATGTACATAACATGCATAATATAAAATAGAGGCTAGCTAGTGGTGGCTCCTTGAGGGGTCCCCAGGACAAAATCGGGAGGTAGAATCCTCCGAAGGAGTCGATGGAGTGTAATCTGCTACGGTGGGAGAATATTTTGGTGTGGACGGAGTGTAATCCTCTCCGATTGGAGAATACTCCGGTGAGGTCGGAGTGTAATCCTCTCCGATTGGAGAATACTCCGGTGTGGATGGAGTATACTCCAAGATCTCATCGTCATCGCTGGAGACCTGAACGATGTATATCCCTCGATGAGCATCACCGGTAGCTACAAGCCTCCTGGGATCACCATGCTGGTTCATCAAATCACGATCCTCAGCACGATCCTTAGTCCTGATGACAAAGCTATTTCGATACTCCCTCGCAGACATCATCGGCCTCCTGGAAGGCATAGGAGGATCACGATGGCGAGCATCGCGATCCTCAATCGTCACAAAGCTATTCCGATACTCCCTTGCAGACATCATCGGCCTCCTGGAAGCCCTACCTCGACCCACGGTTTCCATCTAAAGACATTGTCTGCATTTGTTGTCAACATTGGTCACCATGAGCATATAAACCGAAAATAATCGAATTACAACAAAACGAACAAAGGCATAGGTTTGCGGTATTTAAGACTTTATTCCAATATTTTTTCAATATTTTTTCAAATCATGATGCTAACCGAGCAGATGCGCCAACTAGAATTGTTTTTTCCCCTTCTAATTAGCATGCTTAAGACAAACTTTTAACCTTGGACATAATATAAGTATCCTAAACTTTTAAAACAACTAACAATCCACAAAATCAATAAGAGCAGAGCAACCGCCAAACAACTAACAATCCACAAAATCAATAAGAGCGTAACAACCATCAAACAACTAATAATCTCACGCAATTACTACTCTTGCAAAGCTACTAAAACAAAAATCAAATACCAACAACAAGGAATACAAACAAACCTTAGTTCCCAAAATCACAGTAACACAAAATTGGAGGTCAAGCCACAAAAGAATGCCTGTGATGCACCAAAAACCTTCAAAATCACGTCAAAAACCTTCAAATCACTTCAAGAACCTTCAATCGTTCCTGAAACATCGAAAAGGAACACCAAATCAATTTGGGATTCGGAAGAAAAAAACACGAACAAAGAAGGACAGAATAGAGACAGAGAATAGACGGTGGTGGCAGAGGTGACGGCAGACCCGGGTGCTGTGGAGGTGGCTGCGGAGGGTACTGTGGAGGTGGTGGCGGTGGACGGTGCTGTGGAGGTGGCGGCGGCGGACTGTTTTGTGGAGGTGGCGGCGGATAGAGAGAGATGAGAGGCAGAGAGAGAGCGGACCACGGTGGTGGAGGTGGGGGCAGAGGAAAGGGAGTGGTGGTGGCGACTAAGACGTGGTGGTGTGGGCGCGGTGGTGGTGGTGGTGGTGGAGAGAAAGAGTGAGAACAGTGAGAGAACAGAGAGAATAGAGTGGTGGTGGTGGTGGTGGCGGCCTGGTGGTGATGTGGGCGTGGTGGTGGCGGCGGCGTAGTGGTGGGGGCGGAGGAAGAGAGGGAAGTGAAAGAGAAGAGGGATGAAGATGGAGGAGAAAGGGAAGGCCTGGCTTCTGGTTATTATCGCGCATTGCAAGCGGCTTTACCGACGGTCTAGGCCGTCGGTAAACTGTTCGGCATTACCGACGGGTTTTTTAACTTACCGACGGTATAAGGCCGTCGGTATTTGAAAAATAGGCGCGAAAATGAAATATCTTTGAAATTACCGACGAGCATTGACCGTCGGTAAATCAGATTCCATTTACCGACGGACTTGTTGTTTTACCGACGGCTTGGCCGTCGGAAAATCCAACGTTTAACCGACGGTCTCTGACCGTCGGTATATGCCCGTCGGTAAATCCGAATTTTCTTGTAGTGATGGTGCTCGCGTTTTCATTTTTTTTGGTGCCTCTAAATCTCACTTCCATCGGTTATTTTGCATGGAGCGTTGTACCACCATTGGAGCCGCCACCACCACCACCAGCAGTTACAGTCACATAATCAACCACAGTCATCTCTCCCTGACAGAGATGGAAAAACTAGGTCTCCTTCGGAATACGAACGCTGTGAGGAAAATATTTCTCTAAGAAGACTTCCTTGAACCTGTTCCAAGTGATAGGAATTCCCTGAACTAGCAAACCACCTCTGGCACAGTTCCACCAATGATGCCTGAACATGAGGAAGCGATCGAGAGAAACTTTCACTATAGAGCCTCACATCGCCTCTTCGATATGCTTAGGGACGTGCGTAGAAAGGACCAACGGCCCCACTAAATTTATAATTATATTAATTATTGCAAATATTTAATTTTAAAATAGTAATAATTATTTTAAAAAATAATTAAATTAAAGAATTATTTATTCATTTAAATTTTAAATAATTAAAACTAATTAACTAAAAAATATTAATATTTAATTAATTTAATTAATTAATTAAAGTAAAACAAATACAAATTGACAAAAAGTAAAATAAGCTAATAAAAAAAGCAGTGCATTATCGGCGGCCTAGGCTCTCGGAAAATTCGGATAAGGCTATTGGGAGTCAAGACCCTCGGTAATATCCGAGCATTTTCTGACGGTCAAGATTGTTGATAATTTTCGACGGCCTTTTTTCAAAAAACTGTCGGAAATGGTTTCTGACGTGCTAATAATCGGGAGGCTTGTGATCCTCGATAAGCCGCCGGAAAAGTAGCATTTGCAACGCCCTGCTCAAACATGTTAGGCCGAGCAAGCTTTGCAGCACCCTCAACCAATGCTTGTTTCATGCTTGTTGGGTTTAAGATGTTTTTTCGATTAGGTTCAGGGATGACACTAACAAGCAAGCATACAACACCAGCAATTACAGACCTTGCAACACAGGTTCCTGATAAACTTTTACAACCTGTATTAATCTTGGATCCCATGATGTCCCTTCCATATGAAACTATGTCTGGCTTCACACGACCATAAGTGCAAAATACAGGCGTCAATATCAATTTAAACATCTATGGGGATTAGGGAATCAAACTTGCATATAAATGTCAACTAAAAAGAGATGGCAAGGATCAACTCAATTAAAGCCAGAATAATGAAAAATCTTTGTTGCAAAAGACAGCATTTGTTAAAATGATTTTTAAAATTTCTTGTCCCCATGCCACTTTACATTATTGATATGTTCCAGAAGGGTCACCACTCGTGAGTTAACTCGTAGAATCGTATGAGTTCACTATTCTAGGTACTAAATTTGAGTTAATCGCTTACAAACTCTGTTTTTCATAAACTCGGTTAGACACGAACTAACTCGGACAAAATCAGAAGTCTATGAGTGATTTTACGAGCCTAAAAATGTGATCTAATTTCTGCCCCTGAATGCCAATTTGACATGCCCTCAACATGTGGGTTGCTAAGAAACCTTAGAGCACAATTTAGCCTTGGAGTGTTCTACAAACACATTATCCAGCAATTCTGAGATAGAATAGGAATCCAACATAAGATAGAACCTAGCTTGCAGTCATCATGAACCAAGCTTCTGCAAATTGATCAAAGCTATCATGAAGTGAACCCAACATTTGCAAATTGATAACTCATAAACCCAATTCCAACTGTGAACTCCTATCAGTGTAATTGTTAAGTCTTGTGTATTTGACCCTTTGACCAGCCAGCTGGAATGCCAGCTGGACTGTCTGTTAGAAGTAGTGCCACCCTGGCTTTGGTGGTTAGGGAGTTATGCCAACCTGGCAAAAGTTTGTTAGTAGCTTAATCGTTGTATAAAAGCTTAGTTGCTGTAAGATTCAAAGTTAATAGTTCAGTTTGTAAGATATCTAATCAATGAGAAACAGAGTTTCATACTTCATCTTCTTTAGCATGGTATCATTCGCCATTTTTGGTCCTGGATCGTTCCTCTTCATGCTTCGTGCGCTCTGATCTTCGTGCTCGCTTAGTTCGTTGTCTCTGAAGTTCGGCGTTTCTGAACTTCATCAGCCATGGCGTCTAATGCTTCTTCCACGATGCACAATCAAGCACAGAATCTTCCATCACAGAATGCGGTTTCTGGAGCGAACAATAATCAAGGCAACAGTTCGTTCGGTCCGAAACTTTCAATCAAGTTACAAGATAACAACTTCTTGCTGTGGAATCAACAAGTCCAAGGCGTAATAACCTCGCACAAGATGCATCGATTTGTGGTAAATCCTCTAATTCCGACGAAGTATAAATCGGAAGCAGATCGATTGACCGATGTCCTCTCTGAAGAGTACGAGACATGGCTTGTGCAAGATCAATCATTATTCACTTGGCTCCTATCCACACTATCTGAAGCGGTGTTGCCTAGGGTTTTGTCCTGCAAGCATTCGTTCGAAGTTTGGGATAAAATCCACAAACACTTCTATGCGCATCTCAAGGCTCGTGCTCGACAGTTGCGATCTGAGTTAAAGTCGACGAAGAAAGGAAGTCGCTCAATTTCTGAGTATGTGTTGCGCATCAAAACACTAGCCGATTCCTTACTTGCTATTGGTGATCCAGTTACTGAACAGGATCAAGTGGACTCTGTTCTTGACGGTTTACCGGAAGAGTACAACCATTTCGTGATGATGATTTACGGTCGCTCAGATGCTCCATCGCTGTTTGATGTTGAAGCACTTCTCTATGTGCAAGAAGCACAACTTGATAAGTATCGGCAAGAACTTGTTGTTCCTTCTGTCACTGCGAATGTTGCATATTCAAGCCAAGGACAAGCAAATGCAAAGCCTGGAAACAATGCTTATCGTGGTAGAGGTCGTAACAACCGCGGAAGAGGACGCGGCCGCGGTCGCGGTCGTTTCTCAGGTGGCGGCACCAAGCCGACTTGTCAGTTATGTGGAAAATACGGTCATGCAGTTGCAGAGTGCTGGCATAGGTATGATGAATCGTTTGTTCCTCAAGCTTCTGCACCTCCTCAATCTGGTCAAGAAAGTGTTCAACAGAATGCAAGCTCTGGTAATGCAGCCACAGTACAACACGATGAGACCTTGAAGCAATCTGATCAACCTAAGGCACTTTTTGCTACTCAATACAGTCCCCCTGCTTACACTCAGGAGCTATCTCTACCTTCTGGCCTGGAGTCTCAGGCATGGTTTGCCGATTCAGGTGCATCACATCACCTCACCTCTATTAAATCTCACTTGCATCATAGCAAACCCTATTTAGGACCAAATAAGGTGTATGTAGGAAATGGACAGGGACTAGAGATACACTCTGTTGGCTCTTTCACATTTGCATCTAATCTGTCACCACACACTACTTTGTCTCTTCAAGATGTGCTTTATGTTCCCTCAATAACTCGAAATCTGCTGTCTGTGTCCAAGTTCTCTAAGGATAATAATGTGTATTTTGAATTTCACTCTACTTACTGTTTTGTGAAATCTCAGGTATCTAATCAGATACTACTTGAAGGTTCTCTTGATGCAAGTGGTCTCTATTGCTTCAAGAGTTTCCATCACCTGTTGGGAACCTCAAGTGCTTCTTTCAAGTCTAATGTGAACATCTCAAGTCCAAGTGTCAACAATTCTGTTGTTCCTGCTGAAAAAAATTCTAGTGTAGCATCTCATTCTCCTAATGTACTTTCTATTTGGCATTATAGACTTGGCCATGCTCATCATAGTGCCATTAGGAATGTACTAAACCTTTGTAGTATCCAACTACCAAATAAGAGTGCTACAGATTTTTGTAATTCATGTTGTTTAGGCAAGTCTCATAGACTTTATGCCCCCCTTCATCCACTGTATATTCAGAACCCTTTCAAGTAATACATACAGATTTGTGGGGCCCTTCTCCCTCTTTATCCAATGGTGGTTACTTTTATTATATTGCATTTGTTGATGCTTATACAAAATACACTTGGATATATTTTCTCACAAACAAATCAGAAGCCTTAAGTGCCTTTAAATTATTCCAGGCACTTATCCAAACTCAGTTTAATGCAAAGATTAAGGCTGTTCAATCTGACTTTGGTGGTGAATATATACCATTTACCACTTATCTTAATGAACTAGGCATTTTGCATAGGCTCACATGCCCTCACACATCTCACCAGAATGGTACTGTTGAACGTAAACACAGACAAATAGTAGAAATGGGGCTTACATTACTTGCTCATGCCTTTTTGCCAATCTCTTATTGGGATCATACTTTTACTAGTGCTGTCTACCTAATAAATCGGCTTCCATCTTCTGCTGTCACTGAATTTTCATCTCCTTTTCATGCCTTGTTCAAAACCTTACTTGATTACAAAAACATTAAAATTTTTGGGTCAGCTTGCTTTCCTTTGATTCGTCCTTATAATCAAAATAAGCTTCAGTTTCGAAGCACAGAGTGTGTTTACTTAGGAGTTTCTCCAAGACACAAAGGGCACAAATGTCTAATTAGTGATGGAAAAATTTACATCTCAAAAGATGTACTTTTCAATGAATACTCCTTTCCATATATGAAAATGTTTCCTTCTGACTCACAAAAGGTAAATGTGCCTTTACCCACATCCTCCAAATTGATGTTGATCCCTCCCATCACTTGTCCCTTTGCTGCCGAATCAACAACACATGTTAACCATCATTCTGTGTCTAATACCACTCCCACAAGCAATGAGGTGGTCCCTGCTCCATGTGACAGCTCTTTACCTGCTGTATCTTCCTCTAGCCCCTTGGGCACTAGCTCTCCACACTCTGCAGAGTCACATTCTGAGTCATCTAACTCTGCACACTCCAATTCTGTGTTACCGTGTTCTGCAGATTCTTTATCTCACAGTTCTGAAAGCTCACATGCCCATGTAAATCAGCCTCTGTTGGTTAATAACCATCCTATGGTAACAAGAGCCAAAACTGGCCATTCTAAACCTAAGGTCTTTCTAGCTCATAGTGAGCCATCCACGGTTAAACAAGCAGTAGCTCAACCACAATGGCTTGAAGCTATGAAGCAAGAGTACAATGCTTTATTGGCAAACCACACTTGGACCCTTACACCTCTACCTTCCCATAGGAAAGCTATAGGATGCAAGTGGGTATTTAGGGTGAAGGAAAATCCTGATGGGAGTGTAAACAAATATAAAGCTAGGCTAGTGGCCAAAGGGTTCCACCAACAGCCTGGTTTTGATTTCAGTGAGACTTTCTCACCAGTGGTGAAGCCAACCACCATTCGAGTCATTCTAACTCTTGCCTTGACCTTCAAGTGGGAAATGCAACAGGTTGATATCAATAATGCCTTTTTGAATGGCTTGCTCCAAGAGGAAGTATATATGCAGCAGCCTCCTGGCTTTGAAGCTCCAGACAAGACACTAGTTTGCAAGCTAAACCGTGCTCTATATGGCCTAAAGCAGGCTCCAAGAGCCTGGTATGAACGCCTCACTCAAGCCTTGTTGCAGTTCGGGTTTCATCACAGTAAATGTGACCACTCTTTATTTGTTTACAAATCAAATGGTGTCACTCTTTATGCATTAGTGTATGTAGATGATATCCTCATTACAGGGTCTTCCTCAAAGCTCCTACATGATCTAATTGACAAGCTTCATGTCAAGTTTGCCTTGAAAAAGCTTGGTCGACCAGATTATTTTTTGGGCATTCAGATTCGAAATCTGTCCAGTGGTGCACTCTTACTCACTCAAACCAAGTATATCAAAGACTTGTTAGCTAAAGCAAAGATGGTTGATGCAAAAGGGGTTTCTACTCCAATGGTCAGCCAGTGTAAACTCAGTAGACATGGTGAAGATGTGATGGCGAGTCCTCATCAATATAGGTCCATTGTTGGGGCCTTGCAATATGTAACTCTTACAAGACCTGACATTGCATTCAGTGTTAATAAAGCCTGCCAGTTCATGTCCTCACCTCTTGAGAGTCATTGGAAAGCTGTTAAACGTATTCTCAGATATCTCAGTGCAACTTCTACTCATGGCTTGCTTCTTCAACCTGCTGCTCCTGATAACAAGTTTTCTCTTCGAGCCTACAGTGATAGTGACTGGGCAAGTGACCCAGATGACAGAAGATCAACTTCAGGTTCTTGTATCTTCTTTGGACCCAACCTAGTTTCTTGGAGTTCAAAGAAGCAGCCCTTGGTTGCTGGGTCAAGTGCAGAGGCAGAGTATAGAGGTATGGCTCACACAACTTCCGAACTAATGTGGCTTGAATCTCTCCTAGCCGAGCTCAATGTGCAGTTTTTTCCACCAACACTGCTATGTGATAATGTAAGTGCTGTCTTGTTGTCTCACAATCCCATTCTTCATGCTCGGACCAAACATATAGAGCATGATATTCACTTTGTCAGAGAAAAAGTTGTAGCCAAGACCCTCAACATTCAGCATGTCCCTGCTTCAGCACAAATCGCAAATGCACTCACCAAGCCTCTTGGCACTTCCCAATTCCAAGACTTGAGAACCAAGCTCAAGGTCATTGCAACACAACCCCCTTGATCTTGTGGGGGGAGTATCAGTGTAATTATTAAGTCTTGTGTATTTGACCCTTTGACCAGCCAGCTGGAATGCCAGCTGGACTGTCTGTTAGAAGTAGTGCCACCCTGGCTTTGGTGGTTAGGGAGTTATGCCAACCTGGCAAAAGTTTGTTAGTAGCTTAATCGTTGTATAAAAGCTTAGTTGCTGTAAGATTCAAAGTTAATAGTTCAGTTTGTAAGATTTCTAATCAATGAGAAACAGAGTTTCATACTTCATCTTCTTTAGCAACTCCCAAGGCTATTTCGAACTCCAGCTTCATAACCCACCCCAACCTTTCCCCTCCTCCCCCAACAACACCACCCCCTATGCAGATAGAAGAAAAATTGAGAGAAGAAAAAATCGAGTCAGTCTATAAGATGAAGTTTTCTAATTTGATTAAGATGTTAAAACATTACTTATTATATCTTTATACTTTTTTTATTTGGTTTTATGCCTAGGAGATCGACCATGGAAGCAATTTACTTGCTTCGACGTCTGATGGAGCATTACCGAAGGGATCAAAAAGACTTACATTTGGTTTTTATTGATTTGGAGAAGACATATGATAGAGTGCCTAGAGATATTTATGGAAAGCCTTAAAAAAGAAAAGGGTTCGCATTACTTATATTCGAGCTATCAAGAATATGTATGAGGAGGCACAACTAATGTGAGAATACAGGGTGGGGCCACAAAAGATTTCCTGATCACTATAGGATTGCACCAAGGCTCAGCTCTAAGTCCCTATCTTTTTACCTTGGTCTTAGATGTAATCACAGAGCACATTCAAGAGCCCACACCACGATGCATGTTGTTTGCAGATGATATTGTCCTAGTTGGCGAGTCGAGAAAGGAGATAAATGGGAAGGTAGAGACTTGAGGACAAGCTTTAGAAGCACGCGACTTCGTTTGAGTAGAAGTAAGACGGAATATATGGAATGCAAGTTTAGTGAAAGGAGAAGCACCCTTATCTTAGAGGTGAAAGTTTGGGATCATACCATACCTCAAGTCACTCGGTTGAAATACCTTGGGTCCATTATACCAAATGACGGAGAAATAGAGGGAGATGTAAGCCATCATATTCAACCGGGGTGGTTGAAATGGAGAAGTGCATAAGATATTTTATGTGATAAAAAAATACCACTCAAGTTAAAGAGAAAATTTTATCGTATAGCTATAAGATCGGCGATGTTGTATGGGACGAGTGTTGGGCGATGAAAAGCCAACACAAGAATAAACTCAATGTAGCAGAGATGAGAATGTTGTGATGGATGAGTGGTAAGACTAGATGAGACACAATCATGAATTATAACATCAGAGAGGGAGTTGGGGATGGCACCTATTGTAGGAAAGATGATTATATCTCGGCTTAAGTGGTTTGGGCATGTATGGAGGACACCGATAGATTCCGTAGTAAGGAGAGTAGATCAGATAGAGGGCAGCCCAGTAGCTAAAGGTTGAGGAAGACCAAAGAAAACTATAGGTGAAACTATTAAGAAGGACTTTGAGGCCAATAGTTTCACTATAGACAAATTCATCACTGACTACTATGGTGTCGAGTGATCTATATAGCCGGTCCCACTTAGTGAAAAAAGGCTTTGTTGTTGTTGTTTTCGTCTTTATACATATCAGTATCCTTTCTTTTGATTTTTTTTTTACCTATTTAATTTATATTAGCTTTTTTGCTAGAGGTTTATTATGACAAATTGCTTTGTATTATTTTATCCACATTACCTTCAAATGGCAAAGGATGTGGTTGATCTTTCTATAATAACATGTACTGAAATTAGACCTTTTTGCTTTGATCCTCATGATGTGGGTATAGTTTAGTTCCTTTCAGTTTGATTGTAGGGGAGCTACAAAAGAGCTTGAATTAGGATTCACACCAATGAAAATGACATTAAATTAAATATAACTCCAGTTTTTTGACCTGTGCGATGCATGGAGAAAACATAATTTGTAAAAATAATTTTGGCTTGGAACAAAAAATTGTATCTTAAAAATAGTAAGATTATAAAAAATTATTGATAAATAAATATTAAAGTAAGACAAACACAATCCTCCTATTTAACTAACACAACACACATGTGCATCACACATGTACCCATCCGATGCTAAGGTAAATCATGTGGGGAGTAATATTTTGCATTACATTATAAGATAATTTTATATATTTAAAATAAAAAATAATAGGGAGACTAATAATTATATATTTTTATCATAAGTAATATTTTATAAAATGGATAATAATTACCAACAAAATATACACCAAAAACTTGATAGTATTTGCGACATAAATGTAAACTTTTCTAAAAAATATTATAAAAAGTTTAACAACAAAATTTACAGTATTTACACACAATGCATCAGGTTACATCTTTCTCGATAATTCAATATTTTATGTAATCGACATCGATTCCGTCATCCTAAAAAGTAAAAACAATATTCTCTACGTTGTTAAAGAACTTGCAAAGGAATATATCTCTGAGATCACCAAGAAAGGAAAAGGTACATTGTATTTAATAAAAAGTTCAGTTAAATTTACATGATCATTGCTTTTCTTTTTTGTCATCACTGATATCAATTTTCATTACATTATTACTCAGAACTCTTGTACCCAACAATAGCAACTAAAAAAACTCTCAGATAGCATTTTTGAGCAAGGCATCAACAGAACTGGTTAGTTCTGGTTTACAATTTTTTTTTTTTTTTTTTTACTGAAATCACCTCATATCATTTCATTTGTAACAACTGCTGCAATACAATGAGGAACAACCTCAGAATCATGGAAAGGAGGTCCCAGAGTGGCCAACTTAGCTAAAGCATGGCTAACCACATTAGCTCCCCTCCTAACAAAAGCAATAGAAACAGACCCAAACTCAAACATATCAGGCTGAGAATTATTCAAAGCATTCACTATCAACCGACAGTCAATTTCAAATACCAGACTGTCAAGCTCTAATTTCAATGCCCAAACCAACGCTGCATGCAATGCCATTACTTTGGCCAAATGAGGCTCCATAGCAGGAGTCAACCAGGCCATACGTGCCATCTGGAAGCTACCTATATGATCCCTTATACATAACCCAAAGCTTGAGAGGTTCAAATTCGAGTGACCTGCAACATCTACATTTATCTTCAAAAAACCATCCGGAGGTCTTGACCATTTTGCTTCTACCTCATGAGCAAGAGTAATAATCAAAACTCTTTGATCAACTTGCAAAGCATTCCACTGCTCCCAATACTCAGAAGCTCTCCTAACCACATCCAAATAAGACTCCACCACCCCTTCCCATATGCAGTTGTTTCTAGACTTCCATAAGCTCCAAATCACCATCCCAACTACATGAGCTGCTGCCTGTCCTAAAGATGAGCAGATATAAAAAAGAAGCTCCTTAGTACTCTCCATATATGCACTTCCCTCTCTCCCTCGCGTGCTTGCTCTTCCTCTCCTTGCCGTCTCCTTCACGCTCGGTCACCACACCGTGTACCATAGAGACGCTTGCGGCCAAGGGGCCGCCTCCCCCAGATCTCTCCCTTTCTCTCGGTTCAGTCGTCGCCTTCTCTCCTTATTTTAGCCATTTTTTTAAGGTGCATTGAATGGATCAATTGGCTTTGGATGTGCTATTATTGAACAAGGAAAATGTCTGTTAAAAGGTAAGTCTACCCAGATGGTTTCTGCTGTATAAGTTTGTTAGAGAATATGCGTGTTCATGCGATTTCATATTTCTTGATATATAATGCATCATTCTTCCTGCTGAATTGTGTAGTATACAGTGGAATTTGTGAGGAATAGATGTTTCAGGAAAATGTATACTGACCCGTGCTCTCATTGTTAATGATGTTGAAATCCACATTTATTCAAATCCTTCTATATAATAATATTTTCCTTTATCTACATGCAAAGCTGAAAGTGCACTCAGATTTTAAGATATAATAATATTTTTAGGTCATACACTTAATTGCCTTATAATGCCTGCATACTGATGATTTGGCTGAATTAAGTTATTTTACCTTTTTCTTGAGCAATTGTGCTTTAAGTTATTTGAGCATGTGGATTTAAGCATTAATCAATTATTCTTTTCTAAAAGATCTATAACATGATTCTCTTAGAGAGTATATTCTATTTTTTCGGTTTAAATTTGGTTATGCCTTAACTAGTAACTATAGATGGCTCTGTTTCTTTAGTTGTTAGCCATGATTATATTTATATCGGATAAGTGTCATGAAATGAGGTGCTTAAAAGAAACTAAGCCAGATAAAAGTTACTATAACTTAGCTAAAAATTAAGATAAAAAGACATAATATCACTGTATAATTCGAAATAGCAATTGTCATTTGTGATAATTCAACAGTAAGTATTTATAAAAGGATACAATATTACTGTATATTGTAGCATTTTCAACATTTAATCCGTATTAGTAACCCATGTCACTCTGATCCTACTGCTCATGTGTGGACTCATTAAGTGCACCTTTTAAATTTAGTGGTAATTCCAACATTCAGAGTTCCTTTAGAATTGATTTTTGTCTTTATTGTGTATCTACTTCATTCCTTCATAAGTCCAATGGTGCCTATCACTCTTTGGTTGTCCAGTCAAACTGGCCATCTACAAAAACTCTTGCGTTTGTTGCAAATTATGTGCATATCCAGCTTGAATGGTCCAATTCTTCCTATTTGAGGAAAAAAAACACAAAGTCAGTACTACGTTAAAATTAGCTTTATAAAAGTGACTTTCATTTTATATACATAAACACATATACAGGGCAGTGTCGCATCCATTCTTGCCATTAGTGTTGTGACATCAATATGTGGCTAATAGTCTATGCTACAGTTTCTCATATTCATATTTTGTTGAAAAGCTGCTGTTTGGAGTCTTTTCTATGCCACCAACAACATTTAGTGAAAGTCTTTTATATTTCTCCGGCACATAATCGAAACCTATCATCTATGAAGTTACATAAATTTGTTAAAATAGTTACTCCACTAAAATTATAAATCAATGATCTAGTTAAAACTAAATACTTACAAGAGTCTCCCCTCCTACAATTACCATAACCTTGTTGTTGTGTGTTTTGTACTCTATAATAACAGCTGCCTTAGTGTCTGTGTGGTAGTTGTATCTCCCAGATTCATTTGTTAACATAACCTAGACAAACAAATGTTTAGGATATAAGGTAGTATGGTTATTCAAGGTAGTTCAAGACACTATATATATATATATGTGTGTGTTCCCGGTTATTTATCCGATTATTTTTTTCACACTAAGGAATATAAAATTGCTTGATTAATTCCGTCTACAGTGTTCCTGCCGTTTTTTGTGTTATTATTGTTTTTTTACACTATGAAACAATCTAGAATCTAAGTAAAAATTGTCTATCATGCAGAAGATCTCCTAATTTTTTTTTACAATTCTTGATATTTCTAATTCTTGATTTCAAGAGTGAAAACTCTTGTTGAGAAATCTCTAGTGGACTAACACATCCTTCCCTGTCTATCAAGAATTAGAAATATCAAGAACTGTCAAAAAAAAAAAAACTATGAGATTATGATATCTTCTGCATGATACGCAATTTTTACTTAGATTCTAGTTCTAGATTCTAGATTATTTCATTGTGTAAAAAAAAAATAACAGGAACACTGTAGACGGAATTAACCAAGCAATTTTAGATTATTCCTTAGTGTAAAAAAAATAACCGGATAAAGAACTGGGAACATTATGTATATATAAATTAGTCTCTCGAACACAAGAACTAATTACCTTGAATAACCATACTAGCTCATATCCTCAACATTTGTTTATCTAGGTTATATCAACAGATGAATCTGGGAGATACAACTACCAAACAGACACTAAGGCAGCTATTACTTTTACTATATAGTACAAAACACACAACAAGAAGGTTGTGTTAATTGCAGGAGGACAGACTCTTGTAAGTATTTAATTTTAACTAGATCATTGATTTATAATTTTAGTGGAGTAACTATTTTAACAAATTTATGTAACTTCACGGATGATAGGTTTCGATTATGTGCCGGAGAAATATAAATGACTTTCACTAAATATTGCTGGTGGCATAGAGAAGACTCTAAACATTAGCTTTTCAACAAAATATGAATCTGGAAAAACTATTTTTGCAACATAGACTATCAGCCGCAGATTGATGTCACAACACTAATGGCAAGAATGGATGCGACACTTCCCTCTAGAAGCATATGTGTGTTTCTGTATGTATGTATGATGAAAGTCACTTTTATAAATCTAGTTTTAGCATAGTACTGACTTTGTGTTTTTCTTTTTTTCAACAAGAAGAATTGGACCATTCAAGCTCAATATGCACATAATCTGACAACAAACACTTCTTGTAGATGGCAAGTTTGACTGGACAACCAAAGACGTGATAGGCTAGGCACCATTGGACTTGAGAAGGAATGAAGTGGATACACAATAAAGACAAAAATCAATTCTAATGGAACTCTAAATGCTGGAATTACCACTAAATATAAAGGGTGTACTTATAGCATCAAAGGAGAGATGGGTCTACACATGAGCGATCGGAGTGAGATGGGTTACTAATGCGGATTAAATGTTGAAAATGCTACATTATACAGTGATATTGTGTTCTTTTATAAATAGGCTAAATTACAAAATTGGTCCTCTAAGTTTATTTTAGGTTTCAATTTGGTCCTCTACGTTTTATTTGTTTCGTTTTGGTCCTCTACGTTTTATTTTAGTTTTCAATTTGGTCATTTCCGTCACTAAAAGTCAATTGTCCGTAGCTAGGATTTGGCTTTTAGCTACAGACAATTGGCTTTTAGTGACAGAAAGGACCAACTTGTTGTAACTTTTAAAACGTAAGGGACCAAAACAAAACAAATAAAACATAGAGGACCAAATTGAAACCTAAAATAAACATAGAGGACCAATTTTATAATTTAGCCTTATAAATACTTACAGTTGAATTATCACAAATGACAATCGCTATTTCGAATTATATAGTGATATTATGTCCTTTTATCTTAATTCTTAAGTTATAATAACTTCTATCTGACTAAGTTTCTTTTAAGTACCTCATTTCATGACACTTATCCAATATAAATATAATCATGGCTAACAACTAAAGAAACTGAGGCATCTATAGTTACTAGTTAAGGCATAAGCAAACCAAATTTAAATCCAAAATTTGAATATACTCCTTAAGAGAATCGTGTTTCAAGTCTTTTAAAAAATAATGATTTATTAAGCTTAAATCAACAAACAAATAATTCAATCTAGCCTCTAACAAAACAAATTAAAAGTCTCCTTGAAGTTTACCACTTCCCCCACAACTAAATCTTCTAATTTTTCCCACTTTCCACTTGTGTCATCCACTATGTAGGCTCATCATCATCTAACAATACACAGGCTAATGTGGAGTCATGTGCTCTAGGAGTCATTTCATCACCAAATGCCCCAATAACTTACAGCACAATTGCTCAAAAAAGGGTACAATAACTTAATTCAGTCAAATCTTCAGTATGTAGGCATGAATGATAAGAGAATCAAGTCTATGGCCTAAAAACATTATATCTTAAAATTTGAGTGCACTTTTCAGCTTTTCAGGTAACATGTAGACAAAGGAAAATATCACTATGTAGAAGGATTTGAACTAACATTTCAACATCATTAACAATGAGGGTATGAGTCAGACTACATTTTCTTGAAACATCTATTCCTCACAAATGCATTATCAAGAAATATGAAATCACATGAACACACATATTCTCTAACAAAATTATACAGAAGAAACCATATGAGTATACATACCTTTTGACAGTCATTTTCCTTGATCAATAATAGCACATCCAAAGCCAATTGATCAATTCAATGCACCCTGAAAAAATAAAATAAAATAAGGATTTATACAACAACCTTCACCAGTATGTTAGACAATGATAAAAAAAATAAATTCAAATTTCCAACATAAAGTAGCGGCCAATAACTCCTTTATCTGATTTTATCTAATTACACCTAATTTTATATTTATTTTCATATTTGCTTTCAATTCTTGCTATGAAAGGGACATAGTAAAAAAAAAAAAAAAGAACCACCCGATTTGATATATATACCTTTCTGACTTCTGGAATAGTAGCCATTCCTGCAGCAATAAATTACAAATATCCCTCTCTATCTCATGACTAATGAGCTCATCAGCCCCCATATAATAGAAATGCCATGACTCAGATAGACTTGTATAACACAGTAGTGATTTCCTAAAATAATATTGTTTATCTTTTAACTTGTAGGATCTATGTATTATCGTGAGTCCATATATAACTAATATTATTCACAATGTGGTTGTCGAGTTATTAACAAGAATAAGTGAACAAATATTAAAGGCAATCAATACTAAATTTTAATAGCAACCAAAACAGTGCAATAAAGTCAATCAAACAAAGAGTAGAGAGTAGGAAGAATAACACCGCTATTTGGTTACGCAGTTCGGCCCCAAAAAGATGACCTACGTCTGCGGGAGAGAGCAGCCCTCCGTTTCACTATCAAAGAGTCTTTACAAGAGATTACAATTGCTTTGAACCCCTTCCAAATGTCCAAGAAGAACAAACCCAAGAGTTCCCAATCCCTCTCTCTTTTCCCTCTATGAAAACCTCTCAAGAATAACAATAGAGAAAGCCTTCAATCCTCCCTCTATGATTTCTTAAGACCCCAAGGTGTTTCAATGTGTTTCCAACCCCAAAAACCTCACAAAGACGCTCAAGAACGGCTGCACACAACCCTAGAAAGACTGCACCTCGTACTGCACAATTCTGCAGCGTCAGGTTTATAAAACCCGACTGTGAATCGATTCACAGGCATAGGTGAATCGATTCACCTAGTTAAAAAAGTCTCCCCTGCACGAATTAATGAAATGAATCGATTCATGCAAGCTTCCCATGCGATTCACAGAGGCGTACTTCGATTCACATAGTCCCAAACATGCTTAAATCGATTCACATAGTTAGGGAATCGATTCTCAATGTTCAAGAAACACTTTCAAGCAATTCCATGATCCTCCAAACTGATTTTAAGGCACTCTAAACTCCACAGTGGTGCATATTAGACAATGAAACACCAAAAACGAACCATCCTCAAATCATCAAAGATCAAAGAGAGGGCATAAACACAATGGTTTTCCATAATACTACCTTTAGCAACTGAAAATTATGATGGAAGAAAAAATCAATTCAGTGTTACTGCAACTTATTCATATTCCACCCAATATTTCATTCCAACACCAATTTTGTTGATTGAATACCCAACACCAGAATCCTCCGTCCAAAAAAAAATAAATTCATAAATTAAATAATGATTAGTTATGTACCTAGAAGAGAAGAAGGAGGCTCTAACATGAATGGAAGGCTTAGTATCTTGGTCTAGGGTTCCATCATCGGCATCAACATCAGCCTTGGAGCAAGAAACACAGAAAATGCATGAGTGTTGTGGGGGAAACGGGAAGAGAAAGAGTGAATGCGTTTGGGGACAGAGGAGAGTCGATAGTTTTGGGGGAAGAGAGATGTTTGAGAGAAGAGGAGAGGAAGTTGATGGTGTGAAAGGAGGAGGAAGAAGGGATAAGATTGAATGAAAGGAAAGAAGAAAAAGTGAATTTTGAAATTTGAAATTGCTCTGAAACATGGAACATAAAGAGGGAAGGAAGAGAAGAAATTTAAAGCGACTATTTCACCCAAAAATGGACATTGTTAGGATTTTAAGCAAGGGTGTTTCGGTATTTTTCCTAGCCTAAAGAATTTTTATATAGAGAAGATATAGTAGAAGATAGTAGATAGTAGAAGGCACGGAGTGCAAATGCAGACTTCCACATAGACGGTGGCAGAAATAGTGATGATAATCATAACTTGGCACTTGTTGTAGGCAATGAGAGAAAGCTGACTTTAAGTTGCTAGATGCAAAACCACCCCACTCATTAAATCCTCAAGCGATGAAAGTTGCATCAATCACAATCCTATCATAAAATTTAAAACAGCACTTGCAACATGCAAATCATCTTTGATAAATACGCAAATATTAAGTAGATAGACAGACATAACTCATATATCTTAAAAAATATTTGACGACTGATTTTTGTCCCTACAAAATTATAACCCATAAACTAATTCTTCATATGCATTGAGAATGACTAACCTACTCTGATACTAATTTTTTCATCGAACTTAAGTTGACCCCCAAATGTTCTCTGGGATTCATGAAAAGCCAAATGATATCTTGTATCTTTGCACTTTTTTAATAATTATGTTAGACTCCAGTTTTATTTGTCCTTAATTCAGATTTGATACACGGATAAGATGTAGAGCAACTCTTTCAGAGAAGACGTGCTACATCTATTACAACAACGAGCCATAATTCACTAACTGGGGATGGAGCTCGCTCAATAATATGCTAACGGAAAAAAATAAACCCAGATTCAATAATTGGGGATGGAGCTCTATAATATGCTAACAAATAAAAAAAAATCAGCAATGCCAAGATAATAATGTCTATCAATCACGGTTTATCATCCAGGCAAGAAATTGCATATAAAAATACAAATACCCTTTATATATCATACAGGGACATCTGCCATTGGTTTCTTGAACTCCGACCTACAGCAAAGAAGAGATTTTGGGGAGATTAAAAGGAAATCCGAGAAGAAATAGACAGAAGAGGGAAGAACAGACCAACATAAAACTTAAAAACTGTCCTTTTCAACTGGCGATTGGATCTTGTGTAAGGTTCGCACAGTAAATCTTCAAGCAAGTACTGAATTGTGCAAATAAAAGCAATGGAACAGTACACTTAAATCAATGAAACAGTATTGTAGGTATTATTGATGGATAAAGGTGGAATAGATCCACGAAAGAGTCACTGACTCAAAGTAAAGATACTGGTAGCTAGTAATGCAGAAAAAGACAAGGGAATTACAGAGAAGAAATATCAGAGGGAATATTAGGAAGATACTCAATCATTGCACACCCAATCATTTGCATCATTCCCTCCTTATATGGTGAAATCCGATCCATATCTTTTGCTAACAACTTTCTCTCTCTTGCTTCTTCTCACTTGCCGAATATTTGGATCAATTGCCAAGTGTCCCTCCCCATGTGCTTGTGCCAGCTGCCCATGTGAGTCACTAGAATCAGTGAAATTGTTGTTTTGGCCTAATTGCTCATTATGGTTCATAACATTACTCCCTCCATTGAAAACAACCTTGTCCTCAAGGTTGAGATTAGGATAGGCTGCAGCTAAGTCAGAGCACGTCTCCCATGTAGCTTCTTCAAGTGGCAGGCCTTCCCACTGCACTAAGACTTGAGGAATCTGTTTCCCATTCTTCAGCAGAATTCTGGTCAGCAGAATTTGTAATGGTGCTAAAACAGGCCCTAACTCATTGGTAAGTAAGGGTAAAGGGATGTAAGGGTTAGCATGAGTGCCTTTACAAGGCTTCAACAGTGAAATGTGAAACACTGGATGAATCCTTGCAGAAGGGGGCAACAAAAGTTTATAAGCAACTTGACCAATTCGCTCAACCACTGCAAAAGGCCCAAAGTACCTTAATCCCAACTTTTGATTTTTCCTCAAAGCTAGAGAGTGTTGCCTATAAGGCTGTAACTTAACCAAAACCATATCACCAATGTTGAATTCCAGTTCTCTTCTCTTTGCATCCGCATACTTCCTCATTGCATTTTGGGCCTTGATTAAATTGAGTTTGAGTTGCAGCAAAAGCAAGTCTCTCTCCACCAGCAGAGTTTGCACATCAATAGGGTCAGCAGGATTGGTTTCATAGTGAAGAAGAGTTGGAGGATCTCTTCCATAAACCACTTTGAAGGGTGTCATACCCGAACTAGTATGAGATGAGGTGTGATACCGTTTCGCCAAGGTAGCAGCCTAACCCAAGACTTTGGATTGTCCCCTACAAAGCATCTTAAATATTGTTCTAAGCACTTGTTAACTGCCTCAGATTGGCCATCGAACTGAGGGTGGTAAGATGAACTCATGGCCAAAGTGGTGCCACTCAATTTGAAAAGATGCTGCCAAAATTTGCTGGTAAAGTCCCTGTCTCTATCACTCACAATACTTTTAGGAAATCCATGCAATTTCACAATTGTGCTCAGGAATACTTCAGCCACCTTGAGACTTGAAAAATCTGATTTGAGTGGGGTGAAATGGCTGTACTTAGACAATCTGTCAACTACCACAAAAATCACAGAAAAACCATTTGAAGAAGGAAGACCAACTATGAAATCCATTGCTATGTCTTCCCAAATCTGAGAAGGTATTGGCAAGGGCTGCAAAAGTCCAGCTGGTAAAGCATTGGAAGCTTTGGCCTGTTGGCATATCAAACATTGAGACACAAAGATTTGAATGTCTTTTGACATAGAGGGCCAAAAGAATTGAGAAGCCACCCGGGCCTTAGTTCTAGTGATGCCAGCATGACCACCAAGTTTAGAAGAGTGAAATTCTTCTAAAATGAGTTGAATTAAATGAGGTTGTGGTGGTACCACCACCCTGCCCTTCCATAACAGCATGTTGTTGCTGCAAGTATATCTCGGATCAGGACAAATACCCTGCATACAGTGTGCTTTTATGGCCGAGAAATGGGAATCTTCTGAGATTGCAGCTGCAATTTCTTGCAGCAAAGGAGCTATAGGTTGGGAAATTGCCATGAAAAAGGATCGAGAGAGGGCATCAACAGCCACATTATCCCTTCCAGGCTTGTATTCAATAGTAAAATCGTAACCAAGAAATTTAGGAAGCCAAGATTGTTGTTCAGGGGTGTGTACTTGTTGGTCAGTGAGTGCTTTGAGACTCTTTTGGTCAGTTCTAATGATGAACTTGTGACCCAAAAGATAATGTCTAAACCTGGCTATGGCTTCAGTGATCGCATAAAGCTCCCTAACATATGCTGACTGTTTTTGCATTCTTGGACTCAACTTTTTTGAGAAATAAGCAATCGGGTGCTTAGCTTGACTGATGATAGCACCTATCCCCGAGCCTGAGGCATCAGTCTCAAGTATAAAAGGCTGTGAAAAATCAGGAAGGCAGAGGACAGGGGCATGTGTAATTGCCTCCTTTAGTGCAGTAAAAGCTGCAGTAGCCCGAATATCCCATTTAAAAGCATCTTTCCTTAACAAGTCAGTTAAGGGCAAGGCAATGGCAGCATAACCCTTGACAAAACGCCTGTAATATCCTGTGAGTCCAAGAAAACCTCTCAACTGCTTGATTGTGGTAGGCAGTGGCCAACTCAAGACAACTTGAATTTTTGTTTTCTCCATTTCAACGCCCTTACCAGGGATAGTGTGGCCCAAATAATCAACAGTAGTTAATCCAAATGAGCATTTAGAGAGCTTGGCAAATAACACATGTTGCCTAAGTAATTGAAGCACTTCCTCAAGATGTAGTAAATGAGCATTCCAGGAAGAGCTATAAACCAAGATATCATCGAAAAAGACTAAGACTGACCTTCTTAGTTGAGCTTTAAAAACTTGGTTCATGAGACTTTGAAAGGATGCCGGTGCATTGGTGAGACCAAATGGCAAGACAAGCCATTCATAGAGTCCTTGGTGAGTCCAAAAAGCTGTTTTGTGCCGATCCTCCTGCCTTACAAGTATTTGATGATACCCTGAGCGCAAATCCAACTTCGAAAAAATTTGAGCACCACTTAACTCATCCAACAGTTCATCCACCGTGGGAATTGGAAAACTGTCCTTCACGGTGATGGAATTAAGAGCCCTGTAATCCGTGCAAAAATGCCATGTCCCATCCTTTTTCTTAACCAAAAGCACAGGAGAAGACAACGGGCTTGTGCTAGGCTGAATAATGCCTTGTGACAACATGTCTTGGACCATTTGCTCAATAAGACCTTTTTGACTATGCGGATAGCGATAAGGACGAACTTTAACCGGATTAGAACCCTCAATTAAAGGAATTGCATGGTCTTGGACTCTTGGAGGGGGCAAACCAACAGGTTCAGCAAACACATCCTTGAAATTAGTGAGGAGTGCAGCCAATGTTGGGTCCATATTGTGAGGCAAGTCCAATGAAACAGTAACTTGCTGCTGAATGGACTGGAATTGTAATGTAAACAATTCTGCAATAGCATTAGTGTGCTGTAATCTCCTGATGTGGTGGTATTGAGCTTACTGCGACACTGAATGATGATCACCAAGCAAGGTGACAAATGTGTCATTCAAATAGAATTTAAGTGACAGCAAATTATAGTCAGCAATGTGAGCTCCCAATGTCTTAAGCCAAGGTGCGCCTAAGACCAAGTCCACACCTGCGATGGGCAGTAAATATACAGGTAGATTGAGCGTGTGACCTTGAACTGAGACTTGTAGGTTGCTGATACAACCCTCCGAAGTCAGGGTGTGGCCATTCCCTACTAAAACTTGGAATTTCGCAGCCGATTCAATGGGTAGATTGAGGCAGTGAGCTATACGAGGCTGCAGAAAATTATCAGAACTACCACTAGCCAACAGGATTTGGATGGTGAGTCCTTGAATTTGCCCTTGGAACCGAAGAGTTCCCACACCTTGGGATCCTTTAAAGGCATTGAATGACAAATGGTGCTCGATACCTTCCTCCACAATATTGGTAAGAGCACTATCAGGTGTGTCAATTTCAACATGATGCGGATCCTTAGTTTCCACTTGCATCAAAAGAAAATGACAATTTGGGCATTTGTGATTCATAGACCATTTGTCATCACAGTAGTAACATAACCCTTTTTCTCTGCGTAGTTGCATTTCGGCGGAAGAAGTACGTTTGACAAACGGTGGTTTGTTGGGCTTGGTATGTGGGGTGGGTAGTAAGGCCGGTAGGCTTGTGTTTCGGTTGGAATATGGTGTTTGGGTTGGTGTTTGGGTTGGTGTCGGGGTTGGGGTAGGTCTAGTGCTTGAGGCAGAGAATGTGTTTCTGGGTTTTGGTTGATACTTTTCCTCAAAGTTTGGCTAGGTGAAGGGCTCGAGATAAGGAATGAGGAGATTGAGAGAGTACATCTCGTTTAAGATATGGTTTTAGGCCACTAATAAACAAATCAAGCAAGGCCTCGGGACTGACCCCATTAGATCTGTTAGCTAACGCAGTAAATTCAACATAATAATCGCTTACCGAAGAAGAGTGTTGTAAACGGAACAAGGCAGGGCGAGGACTCTCGTATGGTGAAGGACCAAACTCCATCTTCAAAGCACGCGTGAACGCTACCCAGGATTGAAAAGGGTTGTCTCGAGCACGCATCTGGAACCAAGGAACCACATCATTGTCCAAGTGCACGGCGGTGATGGTGAGGCGGTGGGTGTCCGGCGTCGAGTAATAGTCAAAAAATTGTTCCGCTTTAAAAATCCAGTTGAGGACATCAGAGCCGTCGAACCTAGGAAAATCCAGCTTGACATTGCGAACGTGGAATGGTGGAGCTGAAGTAGAGGAAAAGGGTGAGTTCTGTACCCCCTGTAAGGCGTAATTTAGCTGAAGTGAACCTATTTGAGCTTCGAGGTGCTCAACGCGAGCATCGCGTTTGTCGTTATCACTACTCATCTTTTGTAGGGTCGCATGAATTGCTTTCAATTCAGCCTGTACTTCCTGGAATCGGGTGTTTTCCGCCATGAGGGATGATGAAAGCACCAATGTAAGGTTCGCACAGTAAATCTGCAAGGCATCGAATTGTGCAAATAAAAGCAATGGAACAAGACACTTAAATCAATGAAACAAGATCAGTAGGTATTATTGATGGATAATGGTGGAATAGATCCATGAAAGAGTCACTGACTCAAAGTACAGATACTGGTAGCTAGTAATGCAGAAAAAGACAAGGGAATTACAGAGAAGAAATATCAGAGGGAATATTAGGAAGGTACTCAATCATTGCACACCCAATCATTTGCATCATTCCCTCCTTATATGGTGAAATCCGATCCATATCTTTTGCTAACAACTTTCTCTCTCTTGCTTCTTCTCACTTGCTGAATATTTGGATCAATTGCCAAGTGTCCCTCCCCATGTGCTTGTGCCAGCTGCCCATGTGAGTCACTAGAATCAGTGAAATTGTTGTTTTGGCCTAATTGCTCATTATGGTTCATAACATCTTGCTCATTGGATTGAGAACAATTACCTGCGTGGTGTGCTTGCTTCGCTTTCACAAGAAACAATCAACACAACTTCCGAATGTGACAATTGACTCTATTAAACAATCAATCGCCTATCATATCGTCTTCGCTAACCCAATTGAAATTTTTCCCAACTTAAAATTTTGCTACACAGTAGAAAAATGAAGCACTTCCACCGTGAGTTGCAGCCTGCCCACTATCCCGCCGTCGTGTCCTGGCCGGCCACTGGGGTTCTGCCTCTCTGTCTCTCTCTCTGTCTCTCTCTCGCGTACTGTTCGCAAAAGAAATTGGGGTCGTTCCAACGGTTGAGATTGGTGCGTTAGAAATAGCTATAGACGTGCTTGTCGTTGAGGATCCATTTCTGCACATGCATGCATTAGATCAGATGAAAGTAGAGCAGTCGGAACAAACAATAGTCTTAGGGTATGTTTGGATATATCAAAATGAGCGGGGCGGAGCGGAATGGAACAAAATGGAATGGAGCGGAGCGGAGCGAAATGGAACAAAGTAGGCATTCCATTGTTTGAGTATTTTATGATGGAGCCGAACGGAATGGAATGGGTTATAAAATTTTTATTTCTTTTTTGCCCTTAATATAAACCTGAAAAACAATATAAACCTGAAAAACAAATTATATAAATTATAATTATAATTATTATAATTTATTAACTCTCCCAATTTATTACCCTAAACCATGCACCAAAAATCCAGACTCTCACATCCTCCTTCAAAAGCACAAAACGACAGTAACCAAAATAAAAAAGCACAAAACGACAGGTAAACATATTTATTAGTATAACGCACAGAGAGAGAAATTGTGAACAAAATAGTAATGCACAGAGAGAGAGAGAGAAATTGGGAACAAGTGACAACTCATCATCTTCTTCGAGTCATCATCTTCTTCCACCTTCCGATCTCTGCAACCCATTTTTTCAGAAATCTTATCTTTCAACGAGCAGTCGAGGATACAGATAAGCATGGACAAAACAATAATATCATAATTATAAACAGCCATTCCATCGCATTCCTCCCAAATAGGGGGGGTAAGAAAAATAGGAAGAAACAATGGAATGAGATGGAATGGGTTTCATCACTTACCACTGCATTCCATCATTTTTTTCAATACCCAAACAATGGAATACAAGACCATACCATTCCATTCCACTCCATCCCATCACATACCACCGATCCAAGGTTGGGGGGAAGCATAACCCTCAAGCTACCCCTCAAACTCCCGTCGATCTACTTTTTGATGAGAGCAGAAAAGCAGTCAAAAAGAACAACCAATAGTCCTCTTTTTTTTTTTGACTAGAACCAATAGTCCTCATAGTTAGGATTCTTTTTTTCTTTTGTTGCTAAGTCTTAGATTCTTATATCAAAGGAAAAGTGCATACACTTACTCGTAAGTAAAACCAATAATCTTCACCGTCGGATCAGCATTTAAATAACACGCACGTCATCTCCATAAAGGTTATGGTGCCAGCTGTATCCAACTTTTGAGATACAAATAATCTCCAGGCTTTTTTCTTTTGAACGGGTCTTTACTCTTTAGACTATAACTAGTGCGGTTGACGGGTATACATTATTATTTGTAGATGTTAGTAATTAACTAAGTCAAAATAATATATTTAATAAAATTATAGTAAGTAAGACATAATCAAAATTGAATAAATAGTATTCATGAGCCAAAGAGACATAATCGACATCACCTACGTAATAGTTAATAGTCTTAGAATAAATAGAAGACGAAAAAAGCAAAATTCAAAAAAATTAAAAGTAAAGCAATTTTTTAAACAAATTTTTTGTTACAAAGGGATGTGCAATATATAAATCTTGAATGTGCCAATACCAATATGTCGAAAGGCTGAAAGCCCAACCCAAACAATATAATAATTATTAACAAACAAAATCTTCATCTTTAAATAATGTAACTAATAAACATGATGTAAACATTTTTCTTTAAAAAAAACTTAAACTTCTTATGAAAAAAAACCTGTAAACATTTTGCTTTAAAAAAAAGCTTAAACTTCTTATCAAAAAAAAAAAACTTAAACTCAAGACAAAATATAATGGAATACGATTGGAGTATATAGACCCTATCTATCTTCTCCGGGACATCATTGTATCGGGAAGAAAAAAACTTCCACGGCGTTAAAAAAAATATCACGCGCGGTGTTAGGTTTTTCACCGGCGAGTGCCCGTCGTGATGTTGGCCGGAAATACGGATGAATCATAGTTCACTGAAGGATTGAGACAACATATCTTCTACGAACAAACAGTAAGTACTCTGAATCACTTGTTTACAAATAGCAAAATCGAAATCATTGGTTGATGTTGAATGACTCACACTCGATTCATCTTCCAAACAAACAGGAAGCACTTTTGTGTGAATAGGCGCAAAGAGGGGGAGGGAGAAGAAAGGATCAGTGTAGCAGTTCCGGCCGCAAGGACGACGGCTGCTCGTGCATTCACTGGGCCGAGTTGAGGACGAAGGAGGGAGGACGCCAATCTGGGGTTGGAGGTGGTCACGGTTGTTCAGGCGAAGTAGATCGTTGTGGTATGGTCAGAAGCATCTCTTTTGTTCTACTACTCTGTTATTTTTTATCAAATTCCTTTTTAGTTTTTCTCTAATTTGCCTGATTAAGATCACAATCTTGCTCACCAATCTTCTCTTCCTTTTTTTTTGTTGTGTTCAATATATCCCTCTACTTTCTCAATATTCTCTCCAATTTCTTACCATTTCTGTTTGTTTCTATTGTATTCACTATCTTATTTTTACATTGTAATGATAGGGAGTAAAATGATATATTTTTCTGTTTGTGATTATTAGGAGACTGTGTTTATTGGCTTGTTGGTATTGGACTTGGGGATTACACACTTCTATGCATATTTTGTTGCTATTGTTGTCATGGTAAATAAATTAAAAAAAAATATAACTTTCCATGCTTATACTAATCAGACATCAAATCTTCAACATATTATTGGGTTTGTTTAAATGAAAAGGAAACCAACCTGGACTGTATCTTTTTCGCTGCCTTGCTCCTTTTTCTTTCAACCGTGGACTGTACTTTTTTCTCTGTGTTTCGATTAAGTGAATTAGGACTCCAATGTGGAGTATCTAATTATTTGTTGGTACCTTCACACTTTGAGAAATCCTCTGTCATTTTCGGTGAATTTTGTTGAGGTATTTATAGGTTTTTATGGTGCAGCTGAGGTAACGGGAGCAGAAAACTCTAAACTGGGAGCTTCTAATGGATTACTTTGCAGTAATTTTCAAAAATGCTGGTGAAGATCAAATTGTGAGTATATAATAACTTTGGCACTGTTACATCCATAAGTTACTTTATCATTACTAATTTAAAACTGTACAAAATATTTGCGAATCGTCAGTGTTTTATATATGAATAACTATACCATAATATCTTGTGCAGAGATTACCCCGGATTGAAAAATCCTCTTAAGATGAAAACTACATCTGGAAGTGAATCAAGAATCCGTTTTAAAGAAGTTGATGGGTCACTTATGTTATGTGGGGGGTGGCATTCATTTGCACAAGAATACTAACCACAGCCCAAAGATGTTATCATGTTTGAGTACACTGGAAACTCACAATTTGTTGTTTCGTTCTTTAAGTCTTGTGGGATGGAAAAGTTTACTCTATTGAATCCAACTAACAGCTTTCCTGCCCAGTTCTTCAAACCATTCATGAAGAACGAATATTACCACCGAATAGTAAGTAATTATTAAGTCTTACTAACATGATATAATTGTTCTTTGTTATATAAATTTATTTATAACAACAACATCTAACTTGATACCCATTATGGATGCATGTTAATTATGCAGAAGTTAAACAATGTGTTCAACGGTTGGTTTGGAAGTCAGTTGAGGAATCCATTGACAGTCTATTGCGAAAATTGGGCTGTTCTGAAAGTGGAATTCAAAATTCAAGGGTCATACATATGGATGAAGAAGGGATGGAAAGAGGTTGTTTCAAACTGTGACATCCATTTGAAAGACTTTCTTTTTTTTCAAATACATTGGTCATTCAAAGTTTCAACTGGTAGTAGTTGACAACTGGGGAAGACCATTGATTTGTACCAGTAAGAGAATCAATGACGATGATGAACTTGTTGTTGTCCATGAGCAGTTCCTCTGGTTTGCTAAAATAACAAAATCTATTAGAGCTGGAAACCAACCACTGGTAAAATTGTTTTATATATTATGTTTTTATTTATATACACTATAATGTATCTACATGATATATCTATATCTATAATATCTATATTTGATTCAATAACATACAGCAGACACGAATCAGGGAGAGCCTAAATCAAAATCCCACCTTCAGCAAGTTCTTATGTTGCACTCTAGACAACACAGCCACTCCCTCGCAAAGCGGCCTTCTCTCTTGGCGATGTCTTCTGGAGTTTCTCCTTTATGTACAATTTTAATAGCAACAATCTGGTTTTTATATCTGAAACGAACCCAACAAAAGAATCACTTAGATGAGGGACCTAACATAACTACAAACTATATAATAAAAAAAACAATTCAAAAGTAATAATTACTTAGATCAGAGAAGCCTAATTAAGGTCCACTAGTGATTGTTCCACGAAATGAATCTGAAGCTCAACCATGCTTCAAAGTAACTATGTATATAATATGCAGCCTAAGCAACTGATTAAGCTATGAAGTATGATGCCTTATAAATCACACACATGACAACAACGGATGAAGTCTCAATAATTCCAAATCCAAGTGCAAATAACACCCAACCCAAACAGCAGCTATCAGATATGCAAACTGCTCATTAGGTGAAGATAGAATGGCATGGATCAATGAAATGACATTTAGATGTCCAACATGTTTTACAAATAAACATAGTCAACTATATCAATTTTTCATTCTTAAAATATTAATGTGATTTGTTACTGTCAATGTCTAATTTGTTACGGTGATTAATTTTTTCTTTCCAAATAAACATTTCCCAATCAATTCGAATTTGATATTTGATACTATGAATAACAATTAAGAACGTGTGCACAAAGGAAAGAGAAAGTGCACGAAATTATTCCTCTCTGCGATCACTTGCACTATGCACTATTGCACTATTTATTTGAATTTTAAATTGATTCTTCCTCTTTCCTATTATGACTGTATTACTACAAATATATTGCCTTTGTTATTTGTTACTATTGCATATGTATACTAAAATTGATTGATATCTCAGCATTTATTCCCATATTATATTTGTGGTTGATTTTGTTTTTGCTGTACTAAACTGACGAATCACGCTTAATTATTCTTGTATTATATCCTGCACATTTTATTTCACGCTAAACTAAACGATGCACGTCTCATTTCGTTTGCATCTTATTTCACTCTTAACTCTTCTCTCTGTTCTTCTTATATTATTTTCTTCGTTCTCTAATTACTTATATTTTTTGTTTCAGATCATGGTTTTTCATTTCCCTCCATTTTAAGCTCTAAAAGAGTTTCTCAACATTATTATCATGCCTTGGATTGTTATCTAGATGCGTGAACCCATTGCACGTCACCTCTTGTGATTCGCTGGCTTTATCCCCCTTGCTGATGGCTTCGACAAACTTTTAATAAAGGGGTTTATTTTTAGTTTCACTTTATTTTATTGTAAAATCATAAAACGCTTTTTTGCGCCTTATATTTCTATGATTAGTTATCTAACTTGTCCTCCTGATTTGTGTTTTGGTTGGATTGGAACTAAGATTTATTTATTTTCTCTTTTCTGCAGGTTTTATATTTTTCTTTATGATTTCAACTCATATTTCTCTTTATGATTTCAACTCTAGGTAAGGAAATCAAAATAAACTTTGTTTATTTATTTTTGAATACTTCTACCGAGAGTTCCACAAACAAAATTGTAAATTGATAAAGAAGTTGTGCTGCAACAGTCAGTGCTTATAGACTTGAATTCATCCGAAAATGATATCAGTGTGCCATAGTTTCTCACTATAAACTCACTTACATAATATGCAGCGGAAGAAATAAATTGGAGAGGAAGAGTATAGTACTCTAATATTTTGATCTCACAGAATTGATACATAAAACACACTCAAAATGAGGAAGAGGAGTGTTCACTAAATATAACTCATTTTAGAACACTTGAACACAATTTGATGGATACATGGGTTTGTCTTTATATAGGCACATTCTTACAATAAAATAACATTTAACTATGGTTACTTCTAATACTAAAACACCATAAAAAAATCTAAATTTGCTACTACTTCTTGCTCCAATATGGCAAGTTGGCAAGATCCTTAACATTCAAGAAATTTCTTCAAGGTTCTAGCATTCAACATTTATATGGCTTGGTGGTATTCAAATTGGTTTGTGGAGTTCAATTTGAACTTGAACTCTTGTCTTCATTTTGAATTTGTACTCTTCGAGGTTTGCTTGATTTAATTCCAACATTGCCTCTCTTAAATCAAGTTTGTTCATTCCAAGCATCTTTTGCAACTGATAAAATAACTCAATCTTCAGAGGCTTTATAAAAACATGTGCAACTTGCTTTTTAGCGGGACAATACTCGAACACCACTTTTTGCTTTTGCTTGTATCCTTTATCTAACGACCTTCCATTTTTAGTCATCACTCGAAGCTTCTTTGAAAGCCACTGGCTCACAATCAGCAAACAAAGCAAAATTCGTAATTTACCTAGGTACTCCATGTCCATTCTCTTCTTCATAATTTTCAGGAATCACCATCGGCTCCTTTTGGGACTTAGAGGACCAATCCCATATTCTGCTTTCATCTTCATCAAATGTCATGTCTCGACTGATAATCACCTTCTTTGATAAATCTTCTTTCTCTGGACCGTTCACATAACTTTCTTCTCGCGCTTTCTCTGACTTCTCATCCTCACTACCCAAATCTTGAATTTCCTTTTTCACAATATTTTGATATTGATTTTCTACCATATTTGGCCGGTGTCTAAATCTGCAATCTGTAGCTTTATGCCCAAATTTTCCACAATGATAGCAATTATAATTTGTTCTTTCTTGATAATTATTACCTCTTCCTCTACCTTGGTTGATAATTCCGAAATTGTTTTCACCACTTCTTTGGTTCGAAGTTCTGAAATCGTTGTCTTTCCATTGGTTGAAATTGTTACGTCCTCTTCCTCTAAAATTTCCTCTTCCTCCATTAATGAAATTATCATGACCTCTTTCTTCTATGCTTTGACTGGATTCAGCAGCGTTGTTGAGATTCACCAGACTCTTTAAGACTTCTTCATTCCCTTTTTCTTTTGTCTCCAATATTCTGCTTACGTGACTTTCAATGCTTCCCTACAACTCTGCTACTGACATTGTGTCTGTGTCGTGGGACTCAATTATTGTAGTCACCAGGTGATCAAATTTCATCGGCATGGTGTGTAGAATTTTCTCCACCACCTTGCTATCGGGGATATCTTCTCCATACACCCTCATCTTGAGGGGGAGTGTTAGAATAACATATTTAACACGTGTTAAATGTTTTTAGTGTGTGCTGACTAGATGGTTAGTCATCTGTAATTATTAGGAGATATTCTTGTAATCATTGATCATTATAAATAGAGTTCATGTGTGATCATCATTCACACAGCACTCCTTCTCAACATTCTTTACAACAACTATAACACAAGCAGGTCAACCACATCCGCTTCTTACTTGGTTTCAAAGCAAGGGTACCCTGATTTTCTTCTGCTTCACGAAGGGCATTACCATTGTTGCTAGTTTCTGCACCATTGTTGTTAGAGTTATTCACAAGTACACAGTTCTTCAGGCCATCAACAAGTGCACGAATAACAACATTGTAACTCTCGTCACTCTACTCAATAGCTCCTTTACACAAGTCATTATCCGGTTGCACCCAAGTTTGTACCCTTCTTGTCCTATCTGCCATAGGTTCCCTAATTTTGGCATCTTTGGTCCACCTCTTCATGAATCATGATATAATGAGATGGAACACTTGAACAACCACAACGCCGGAGAACACACGATGCATGCCTGCAAAGGAAACCTTTATATTCAAACAATGGACAGAAGCAAGGAGCCCCTGATCTCAACTCATTCCAAGTTACCAGAAACTCTTCATTCCTTCTCATAATCTTGAAGTATAAATTTTGCAACAGTTCCATCTCCAACCTCTATCCTAGATTGACAACCAGCTACACCCAACACTTCAACTTGGAATTTCTTAAATATTGCATGTGTATAAATTGTTGACATTTGTTTTTCCCAAGGTGAAGGAGATTTAAGTGCAGGCTGTTTGTGCAATGTATCAAAATCTGCAATGGCTTCCTCATCACACCTATTCTGAAGAATTAGCCCATATTGTTTCACAAACTCTTAAAGGGTGAATTTTTTATGAATATATTTGTTTAGCCCATATATGATTTTGAATATATTAGCTCATATATGAAAAGTTCATTCTTTCTGAAAGTTGAGGTGTGGACATTCCGGCTAAAAAGACATCCCCATGTAAGTTAGTACCCACTTTTTCCGGTCTTCATACAGTGACAGATACCATATATATATCTTCTTGGAGGTCAAATCTAGTGGCAATTTCCCACCAAGTCATGTTAAACTGATGATCTGTCCAAGACTTAAAAATGCTCTCGTTAAGCTCTGGCAAGAAGTTCTTATGCTGTTTGATCACAAAAGACAGATTTTCAGGTATATATCCTTTCCAATATGGGCCAAAGAGAAAAGCAATGCCGTACATTCGGAAAGACTTCTTCAATTGCTGCCTTCAAGGCTTTGTCTTGATCCGTGATTATGACTTTGGAAGCTAGTCCACCCATCGCTCAAGCCACGTCTTCAGTAACCAAACAAAAGTTGGCTTAATCTCATCATCTGCAACCAATGCAAGCAATATAGGCTGAGAGAGTGGTGGTTCACTCCAACAAAAGGAGCAAAAGGCAGCTTACCATTGCTTTTAACATAGGTAGTATCAAATGAAACTACATCATTAAAGCTGAGATAATCATTGATACTTTTTGCATCAACCCAAAATAGATTTCTTAAACGTTGTTCATTTAAATCTATAGAATAGAAGAATTTGGGATTCTCTTTTTGAATTGCTTGAAATACTCGAGCATAACTTGTGCATCTCCTCATCCAAAGCCAAATACTGACCTCTCTCAAACTGATAATTTATATCACCCATGAGAGACCCAACGTTTTGATTTGACACCCACCAGATTGTCTAGACATTTCAACACACACCTTTCTGGTGCGTTAACCAACTGCATGCAAGATATCAAATATTATTCTTTTCAGCTAATTTCACATTTCTTTGAATCCGAAAATGATATGCCAAAGCTGGCAAAAGCTCATGGTTGTGATCCTTTATAATTAAACTCATGAATAATCCACTTTCCATCTGGCCTTTTCTTCACATGTATGCAAGCTTTGCAATCTGTCTTCTTTACACTTGGTCTTCGACTGCTCCCACTACCATACTCAGGTGTAACTCCATACCTAGAGCTTGCGAATTTTGCATGAAAGATAAATGACACAAAATGTATTTTAGTCATATTACTCGTACTAAATTTAACTTATTTTATCTAAGTTATTGAACCAAGTGAGAACATTTTTTTTTTCACAAATATAATCCTATTTTGGTTTTAGTTCAAGAAACATGAACTGTCCCATCAAAATCACAACATATTTTATCTTAAATGTAAATATATATTTATATTTTTTATAATGAAAAAATAATTATATATTTTTATGTGGGATGTTGCAATTGTAAGATATATTTTAAATTCAATACATGTTTAACATTTTCATATAAAACTTTTATTTTTTAATTGATACTACACACGAAGCGTCATAATATAAATTTGTTGTTATCAATATTCAATTTAACCTTAATTTATCTAAGTTATCTAACTAAGTGATATTGTTTTTGTTGACAAGTAAAAATCTTTAGAATTTTAGCTTATGGAGTACAAATTGTCTCATTAAAATTTCAACATTTTTTTTTGGTGTAAAAAATTTCAACATATTTTATCTTGATGTAATTCTATATTTTATGTAGGATTTTTATAATCATGAATATTAATAAAAAATAAGTAAATCGAAATTGAGATGTTGATGGTGATGGAATTTAGCAAAAAGTGCATGGTCCCATTCAATATTCGAAAAGCTATATTTTGCCTTTTTTTTTTTTATGATAACAGCTATATTTTGCCACTTAAACTTGCTATAAGTGCTCCAAAATAAGGGGATCTTATATTAACGGCCAATGAACTTACAACACTGAATAAATGCAACATCATTGTTACAAATATATTTTATATATAAGATGTAAATGCTATATAATGATAAAAGATCTAAAAAAAATAAACAGTTATAATTAGATTTATATATGAGATATAACTGCTATGCGCAACGGTTATATGTAAAATCAATGAGAGATCTAATGCAAAACACATAGGAAGATGTATTACATGTAGTCATGATGTAATTGGAATTAAAAGGTTCATTATGAAGTTGTTTAAGCACCCAGATGTAATACTCCCTCCGTCTCATTTTACTTGTCCTGTTTAGAATATTTCATTGTCTCAAATTACTTGTCCCTTTAGAAAATCAATAAGTATTAATTATTATTTTTCTTCCAAATATACCCTTTTTCTCAACCAACTTCTATTAATGAGTTGTTGGTTAGTAATTGTAGATGTCCAATTTAAATAGGAGTATTTTAGTTCAACGGTGTTATTTTATTATAGAAATCACTAAATCTAATCATTTCCTTAAGAATCGTGGAAAAACAAAAGAAACTATTAAAATGAGATAGAGAGAGTATGAGATAAGTTGGTTTTATAATCATCAAATTCATCAAATGCAGTAAAAACTAAGCAATCATGTAAAGGGTCTGTTGTGAGGCACAGACTATAGCTCTCGACATCTCATTAAGTGGAAAATTGTTCATGAGTCGATAGCATTGGGAAAAAATTGAGAAAAATAACATTGTACAGTTATACTTGCTTCAACATAGTCCCCTACTGCTGGTTGCTTTGGCAATTTTAGCGACATGGGGACGCCGGAACTGGGGTTCGAACCCGGTGTTGTCGTTTGCGTGTGTATGTGTTTGTTGTTTACCATTTCTACTAGCTGACCAAAAAAAAACTTGCTTGAACATACTATCATAAATGCGCACATGATGGCTAATAGACTCAATAATTTTATTGGGTGAATATAAGGCCAACAATGACTACCTCATATGTCTCCAATTAAGAAACTTGCTTGTGCTCAAAGTATCACTATGTATGCGCTAATGAACAGACCATGACATTTAATACTCTATATTTTATTGGGTGTATAAAATGATTACAATATGATTGAGTGACCTGTCCCCAATAAGGGAATTTGCTTGTTCTCTGATAAGTCTTCATCATATGTAGATTTATAGTGCTTAATTGGATATTTGTTTTGTGATTGAAGAGAATTCAAAGTGATTTTGCGCTTTAATTGTGTGATTTAGTGTATTCACTTAGATTCATTCTAACATTTATGCAATTTTGTTTAATTTGAATAATGCACTTGGTGTTGGCTCTTTTGTGCTTAAAGGAAGGTATTTGTCATAGGAAAAAGGAGAAAAATCGCTTGGACGGATGTTGGGACCAATTTGGAGACCAAGGTCCAAGGCAAAAAAAATGAGAAAGATTAGTTGAAGCACGGCCTGCCCTTGCTAGGAAGCACGACCGTGCTTCGATGCGCTCAATACCCCATTTCCTGCATGAGAGACAGAGTACTACACGGGCAGGCCGTGCCACCAAGCACGGTCGTGCCTCGGCCCTTCTATTTTTCGCGCATGCAGCAGAGCAGCACGGCCATGCTGTGTCGTTTCTCAAAAATTGTTGTTTTACGTTTTTACACATTTTTACTTAATTTTCACCCTTTTTGTGACCAAAACTATAAATAGGCATTGTTAACACTTGCCTAGGGTTCGAACTTTGATATTTTGGAGTCACGGTGAAGCATAGGATTCAATCTCTTCCTCTTCTCTTCATGAATTTCTGGTTTGGTTCCTCGTTCTCTATGAGTAGCTAAACCTCTTAGACTAGGGTAAGATGAATTTTGTGGATATCTTTATGTAACCAGATTTAGAATTTCAATGCAAGTTTAATTTATGTTATTTGATCCTTTATCCCTTTTCTTAATGCATTTTGATAATCGATCACTATTGAATTGAACTAGGGTCTTAACATCATTTGGAAAATTGGGGTTTTAGACTTGCTTTGGGATCATTGGACATGCTTAATAGGGTTGTAGGAATATAATTCATGTGGTATGAGTTTGTATGAATCTTTAATCTTTGTGCTTGATTTAATTAATTTGCACCAAAGGAATTAGGGCTTGTTAATTCAATCAAAGGGATTAATAGGAAAGGAATTTTCATTAATCTAACTTGTGGATTTAAACTTCAAATATTTCATAAGTTACTTGCATTGGATTTGAATTCAAAAACATAAAGGTGGAAACAAAAGGATTATATCCCTAGTCGTTTTTAATTTACTGAAATTCAATTAGTGTGTTATCTTTATTGTCATCGTCACAAATATCCGTATTCCAAATACCAAGAATTTGTTCTCGTTCAAAATAGATACCAAGTTTGTTAAGTTAAATAATTAATCACAATCCTCGTGGAGACAATACTCTACTTTCACTTTATTACTTGTACGATTTGGTACACTTGTCGAAACACCCTTATCATTCTCATTCTTCTTCAAGTTTGCGCGTATCTATTGTGGCAGGAACCCACAATATGATAGGTAGAATGGAAGGCAGGGAGATAATATCTTATTTGTGGCCAATTAGAATCAATCCATGATAAAGCCTTGTGTCATCCTTACCATGGCAAAGACAAAGCCTTAGGCCTGATGGCAAACGACCAATGACTATGGATTGCTTAAAAGACTGTGTGGTCAACAACTACTACGAAATATAACCAAGATTTTTATGATATAATAATATTTATGCTCTCAACATCAGCAAAACATCAGCTGTCCTTGAACTGTAGCAATCAATCATGTAGTGCTTGTTAGGAAAGTTCTATGTGTCTGAATTATCACCTCTATTACTTCTTTTTAAGATTGATACAAAACTCATACAAATTTCAATTATGGAAATGATATCTTTTAATATGAATATCTCTTGTGCTTGCTCTTAAATACATTAGAAGTTGAATGATTGCTATTTCAACTCCTCTTCCTTTGATTGATAAACCAATAACTGATATGCTTTAATTGCAAACTCATTTCCTGCACCAAATGTGAAAAGTGATATAGTATCTAGATAAAATAACATGTTTTAGAAAACTCTAATCAATCACACAGGAAGAAGGAACATATTATACATTACAAAAAAGGATTAGTAACTGAGAATGGCATTGTGTTCGTTTGTGACTTGTCCGATTGCACAGATGAAAACCAATATAGTATCAAATTAGCTCAGAAAATGAACAACTTTTTCAGCAGAACAGTTTCTGATATTCAAGAAGTGCATCACTGTCTTCTATTTTACTGCACATCAAATTTAAGAAGCATGCACATAAGGACTACCACAAAACAATATAGGATGACATGGCAGCGACTTACATTTGCGACTCCATATATGATTATAAGCAGCAGGTAGAAAAACGTGTACAACCAATACCACATAAAAGTTTTTTTTTTTCAATGGGTAGTATTTTTTATGCAAACCAATATTTTTTAACTTTCTTTTAGCAACAGTGGGCTCTGTGGCCAACCCTTCCCCAATTTCCCAAATATTTGCTTCATGTAAAATTAATACAATATATGAAAAAACTGAAAAAAATAAAAAATAATATAAATTAAAATAATATACACACACACAAAGTAAAACAACATTGGAAGAACAACTAAAGTTCTTTACACATAAAAACCAAGTCTAAACATAAAAGTGAAATGGAATTAAATACATCTAGATTCATATCTTCAACATAGATAAGAAGAATTTTCAATAAAAATTAGTGCAAATACCAAAATGACATTTTTAAAGGATACCACAATTAGCCAACTGTTACTCCCCAAAATTATTTAGTTGGGTTCAATGAAAGCCTGCTTTAGTGGTTCAATGAAACTAAACCCATTCCTTAATATTTTTGAACTGTGTAGACATGAATCTAGACACATTCTTTGATTTATCCTTTTCTTTCTAGCTGTTAAAATATATCTCCCTGGGTGACTCGCTTTCCATCACATAAAAAACAACCTACTCTAAACTTATGGTATACCCCATATCAAAGCCTGTCCCTGTAGCAATTCCAAACAGTAGAATGAGGGACCCAAAAGGATCTAACACCAATACAAAAATCATTAGGAGGTATCAATATTTCTTATTACATTCATAAAGAAGAGGTGAAAAAACTCAATAAATTGGGTTAAGTCAGCTTTTTCATAAAAGAATATTAGACACAAAAGTAGTCATTAGGTGGTATAATTCAAAATTCCATCCCTTTACTGCATATGCAATAAGAATCCATAAGTAAATTAAGGTATAGTATCATACCATGATTTTGACTTCTCACCCTTTGCTTGTAGAACACAGAAAGAGAACATATCCAATCAAGGATGAAACATATCAAATCATGGTAAAATAACAATATTTATAAAAACACTTCTCTAACTTCTACTATCAATTGGAAACTAACATGGCTCAAGCTAAAAAACTAATAATTAAATGCTATGATATGAATGAGTGTTAAATTCAAAATTCAATATTAGACACAAAAGTAGTCATTAGGTGGTATAATTCAAAATTCAATCCCTTAACTGCATATGCAATAAGAATCCATAAGTAAATTAAGGTATAGTATCATACCATGATTTTGACTTCTCACCCTTTGCTTGTAGAACACAGAAAGAGAAAATATCCAATCAAGGATGAAACATATCAGATCATGGTAAAATAGCAATATTTATAAAAACACTTCTCTAACTTCTACTATCAATTGGAAACTAACATGGCTCAAGCTAAAAAACTAATAATTAAAAGCTATGATATGAATGAGTGTTAAAACTAACGATTAGATCAAAACTAATAGTTTAAGATATTGTTGAGGAATTTTAAGAAAGCATTGCAAAATTGTAATGCTAACCATCTGGTTTGTCGATTCCCACACCAAAAACTACCTGAAATGTAAACTATTAAAAAAAAAACCATTATTTTAACAAGTCAGAAATAAAAAGGGAATTATGAGTTGAAAAAGGAAGTAGATCTGAACCCAAAAATAGAAGCAAAGAGAAGAATATGGATTGTCAATACCTTTCTTCTATGGTCCCAAAACTTTTGACAAACCTGCTTTAGTTTCAAGGAAAGCCTGCATTTGTGGATCAAAAATGGAAAATGGATACATCATTAGGAAGCATCATAGATAAGAACTTCATACGGAAAGAGAACTTAAAGGGGATAGTGTTGTTACTTATGACAATGCTGGATTTGTCTGCAATCACAACCTTTTCCCTGCACAAAACTTCACATTAATATTCCACGAAACCCAATTGCTCCTAAACTAAAATTCAATAAATTTTCAAAATTAAAAAATGGAAAGAAAAACTCAGAACAGAGATAAAAGAGAAATGTAAAGCTTTGGTGAAAAAAAGGAGAAAAGGGAGCATATAAGACGCATTAGGTGGCGAAGATGTTGAGAAACTGACCAAAGGAGAGGAAGGCTGGAAAGTAGCAAAGAAGCCCCATCTGCGCCACCCAGATCTCCGGCATTTCATTTCTACATCGTCGCCATGCTATGGGAGGCAGTTTCCACCACGTCACGTCTCCTCTTCCTCTTCATCGCTTCTGAACGCTTCCTCTGCCATCCCAAGACCAATGCCCTGTAAATCAAAAGGACAACATTGTTTACAAAATAGAGAGCAGAAACATAAGAAAATAAAGAAGAGAGAATAGAAAAGAAGTAGATGCTAAAGAAGAGAGAGAGGGGTGGGTCTGCACCATGGACCTTCTTCGGCTTTTGCTGATGTCCCTTCTGTTCGTCGCTGTTGTTCATCCGTCCTCCATCATCGCCGCAAGTTTGCGACTTCCTCCTCTCTCCGTCGTGGACACACTGCTGTTCAAACCTCTGTTTCGTTGCTTCCCCTTCTCTTCATGTTGTGTAGGTATAGGTTATGTTGTGAAGAAGAAGGAAAAGAAGAGGTGAGTGAAAAATGTTTGAGGGTGAGGGAGAAGAGAAAGATCAGGATTTCGGGAGAGAGAGGAAGTTGAGGATTGAAATTCAAATTTTGAAATAAATCAGCAGTTTGCCTTAACTATTGACCAATTAAATTACTGACATGTATTATGTAAAATGGAAGATACAGTCTCACATATGCTATGCATGCATTGGTTGGATGACAATTTGGTGTTTCAGACCAATCAACTGATACACGTGTAATAGGAACAATGGTATCCACATGCAGTGAGCACAATGTTTGAGAACTAAAGGAAGACAAATGAAGGGAGTTTGGGCAGACAAACGAAGGGAGTTTGGGCGGCAATTTGATAGTGCAGACTAATAAGGATTTAGATATTTAAGATGTCGCATGTTCAAGGAATTATGCGCTAAAAATACTTAACAGATATTTTTGGACGAAGACAACTAGCTCACTCACCTTCTTAATTTCTCCTCTTCATCATGCCTAGGTATGTGTTGCGGCTCATGCAAGTGCACATGATCATAACTCATAATAAAGTGGAGTATATTTAAGATTCCAAATGTCAAACCCACAGGGAATGCGCGAGTACTAAATTAATAGAGATCCTATGTTATTTAGACTAACGAAGGTAGTGTTTATGAGAACGAGACAAACAAGCAATATTAATAAAGCAAATACGCAAGAACGAAATAAAGATCAAGCATGGAAAGCTTAGGGGAACTGAGTTTACTAATACTTAGTCCTCGAATTTATCAATTAACTATTACGAGCTATATTTCCTATTTGAAAGTTAATCACACACTCTTATATTATTAATACCCAATGATCATGCAATATTAACAGTCTTTTTCCTAAGAGCTACCCTAAATAATCATGCAAGGCAATTAATAGAAAGAGCATTAAAAAACAGTGAGTTTATCAATTTAATGACTGATTGGAAATAAACAATTATCTTTGATCCGACATAATTAACAAGTTCAATTATTCATAGAGTTTCGTTAATTAATTATGGTACGATCGCCTACAATTAACTAACTTATTAAGGATTGACCAGACCCTATGAGATTAAGTATACTAAGAACAACACATTCAATAGAATCATAAGAAACTCATACTAGTCATTAAATAAATATCAAAGACATGATAAAAAATTCCTCATCACCCCTAGTGATGGAGTTAGCTACTCATAGTATTTCTCAATAACATAGAATAATAAATATCCAAATAAGAATTCACAAAAGAAAAGGAAAGGCAAGAGGCAAAAGCTAAAGTGGTCAAAAGACGCTTGAAAAAGGGGCTAGGAATGCCTATTTATAGGCTCTGCTGCACACTAGGTCAAACTGGCTTCACATCTGTGCGTTTTTTGTTTAGGTACGGTCATACTGTCTTTATACACGGTTGTACTGACTTTTGGCTTCGGCATTGGCTCGTAATCTGTACTAGGTGCGGCCTGACTGTTTTAAGTACGACTGTATTGCCTGGCCGTATTGGAATTTTTCTTCGATTTACAATATACAATATACACGATCGTGCTAAATGAAATTATGAAATATTTTAAAAACTTCAAAGTTCAAACACTCAACAGTTTATCAGCTGTATATAATGATAAAAATCAAACAACAAAAAGGCCAATTTAAAGTACGAAGTTTTTTTCTTTCACCCAAAAAAAAAAGTACGAAGTTTTTTTTTTATCCATTGCAAGATTGATTTCATCTTGGACGGCAAATGGTTCGGGGTTATAGTTTTAAATTTTAAATTTAAATTGAAAAGAAAGAAAGAAAGATAAAGAAGGTAGGGTTCAGTGGTTTTATTAATTAATTAAGGAAAGAATCTTGTTTGTGCGCTTCATTTGTGATTTTGCAGATAGATAGAAGCATGGATAGGTTTCTATCATCCTCTTCCCCCCCTTTTTCTCTCAAAACCCTCAAGCCTTTCACATTCCTTAATCGATTCGAATATGCGAGCTTCAATCTCTCGCCATCAACACGTTGTTACTTGAGAAGGGGCACTTCAATTTGTTGCAAACACCAAGACCCATCTTCATTATCGTCTTCTACTCCCCTATCTGCTTCTTCCATACCGCCCAATAATTTTGCATCCCTTTCGTCTTCTCCGGATAGGTCCGAAACCCATTCTCTCAATGAGATCGCAACTGGGGCTTCCAAAAAACCAAAGGTACTCTCAGCAATCATTCTCATCAAACACCATTCTTTACTCGTTTATGTATCTGTGTATCGTGGTCATTTTCAAGCTGATGCTTCGTGAGGAAAATCCATTTGGTTATTTAAATTAGTGTGAAATAGCCTTGTAGGGAGATAGGGCTACACTTTTTAAAATGCCACAGAATTTGAATTTGAGATCTGTGCTGTGCATATATGTCTTTTACAATTTGACTGATTTGGTGTGAGAATTTTACTTTAGAGGAAAAAGAGTAAGGAATTAAATATCACTTGATATTTAAACAATTTCATATTAAGATATTCATTCATTTGGTGATCACAATTTCAGCAGTTGGCATTTCAATGGATATACCATAACTTCTCATTTTTCTTTCTAAAAGTGAATCAATCCCTTCATTCTTTATGCTTTTTGTCTCAGGCAAATACAGCTCGGACACTGGTAATACTCTCTGCTCTTGTTGTAACAATCCTAATTCAACCAGCTATTGTACCAGCAGCCTTTGCAACGTTTCAAACTGCTGCCAAGACCGGTAGTCCTGCTGCTGCTGTGGTTGGTGGAAAACTAATCCGTGCTGAGCTCCTAAGCAGTGCTTGGACTGGTTTCTTTGCCGGCTGCTTGCACACATTATCAGGGCCTGACCACCTTGCAGCTTTGGCTCCATTGTCAATTGGTCGTACCCGATTGGAGAGTGCTGCTGTAGGAGCCCTTTGGGGCTGTGGCCATGATGCTGGTCAAGTTATCTTTGGCTTAATATTTTTAATATTGAAGGATCGACTTCACATTGAAATCATCCGAACTTGGGGTACCAGAGTGGTTGGTTTGACCCTGCTTGTAATTGGTGCTATGGGAATTAGAGAAGCTTCAGAAGTGCCTGCCCCATGTGTTGCCTTAAAAAATGGTGAATGTGATGTCAACGTCTATGAATCACTTGATAATCCGAAAGCAGGAAAGAAGAAGATTGGTTTTGCTACTTTTGCCACAGGGATAGTTCATGGATTGCAACCTGATGCATTGATGATGGTGTTGCCTGCCCTTGCTTTGCCTTCTCGTCTGGCCGGTGCCGCATTTCTCATCATGTTCTTATTTGGAACTGTTGTTGCAATGGGAAGCTATACCGTATTTATAGGTTCATGTAGTCAGGCTCTGAAGGATAGAATACCTAGGATAACTGAGAAACTCACTTGGGCTTCTTCCCTTATTGCAATAGCCCTTGGAATTGCTATCATTATTAGCCAGTTTTTTGGGTTTACACTGTATTAGAGTACGTCTTCAATCTGCAAGGAACTTTCATTTTTACGATGATCTTTTAGGGGTCAAGAAAAAGTAGAGATTGTTAGAGAGAAATTTGTTTAGAGCAAGTTCATCATCCATGCGACATGTGAAATTGTTTGTTGTTAATTATTTGACGTTGCGTTTGAATGTGTATAGTTGTAAGTTAAATGATTCTGCAGCTGAGAACTGGGTAGTTCTTTTGTCAGTTGTATGTCAAATTTGTTGATCCGCGTGTACTATGCCTTAGAATCTACGTACAATATTTCGTTAATATGTGGGAGTTTTACATATAATTATGAAAACGAGATGAAAATTTAGTCCTTGTTAACTATCAAAATTAATCACTTGAAATTCTCAGAAATTGTTGGGGGAGAATATCCTCTACAGTCCTGAAGAACTGGGAAGTGGAAGTTTTTTCTTCTAACTAACTAGCAAGATGCATCGGTCTATCTATTTTTACGTATTTTTTAAATATATTTGTTCATAAAATGAAAGTTTTATATTGTGACAATCATAATTAGTAGTGAGAATAAAAAATATGTAATGTTTTTCTGTTAGGACTCGAGTAAAATAACCATCGGTAAATAATAAGTTGATTTATAAAATTGTCCTGTGATAAAAAACAATGAAATTATATCGATAACATGTAATGTTTCTCTATCAGAACTCAAAAGTAAAATAATCATTTATAAATAAGAAAAACAATTATAAAATTGATGTTGTGCTCAAAGACAATAAAATTATACTAACAAAAAAATAATCATTTATACCGACCATTTCCTAGTCGAGATTTGAAAGTAAAATAATCATTTCTAAATAATAAAGATATTTATAAAATTGATATGTACCCAAAGGCAATAAAACTATTTCGAAAACATCTAATATTTTCTCGTCGAGATGCAAAAAAAAAAGTAATCATTAGTACCAACAACATCTAATGTTTCCCCGTTTTTCCGTCGAGATTCAAAAGTAAAATAATTATTTATAAATAATAAAGACAATTATTAAATTTGATATGTGCTCAAAGACAATGAATTTATACTGACAATATGTAATGTTCCCCGTTGGAACTCAAAAGCAAAATGATTTTTTTTTTCATAAGCCAAAAGCAAAATGATTATTTATCATTATAAATAACAAAGACATTTACATGGACAAAATAAAGAAATAAAATTAAAAAATTAAACAACTAAAAAAATTAATAAAATTTGATACGTGATGAAATTACGGCAGCAATATGTAACGTTTTCGCGTTGATACTTAAAAGCAAAATAATAATTTATAAATAATAAAGACTTTTATAAATTGATATGTGCTCAAAGACAATAAAACTATTCCGATAACATCTGAAGTTTTCCCGTTGGCACACAAAAGAAAAGTAATCATTTATACTGACAACATGTAATGTTTCCCTGTTGTCCCATCGATATTCAAAAGTAAAATAATTATTTATAAATAATAAAGACATTTACAAACTTTGATACTTGTTCTAAGACAATAAAATTATATCGACAACATGTAATGTTTTTCCGTTGGGACTTAAAAGCAAAACAATAATTTATCATTTATAAACGATAAAGACTTTTAAAAACAAAATAAAAAAATAAGATAAAAATTAAACAACTAAAAGAATTAATAAAATTTGATACGTAATGAAATTATAGCGGCAATATGTAATATTTCACGTCGAGACTTAAAAATAAAATGATAATTTATAAATATTAAAGACTTTCATAAAATTGATATTTTTTTTTTGGTTACATCCGGGAAAGAAAAGAAAAAGAAAAGACACAAGGAAGTCCTAGTGCCTCACAAAAGAAATGCCTAAAGCATCAGCTGACAAGATACTCTCCATCCCCCTAGGAGGGGTCTGTAGGACTATAAATGGGTCACTACTATTAGCTCCTAACTTAGCTAAGAAATCTGCACATTGGTAGCCTTTTCTGAGAGAGTGTTGTAACTTGACCTCCCAATCCCTTTGTAACATAAGTCTGAGAAGGGAAATCTCATTTCCAAACTTATGGTAATTATGATTAGCATCATGCACCAGCCTCAGAGTGTTAAGAGAGTCAATATAGCAAATAATCTTACGGAACCCTAACTCCCAGCACAGAGAGATACTATGAAAAAGAGCCATCAACTCGGCATGCAAAATATAAGAGTAACCAACATAGCCATAGAACCTTTTAAGAAAAGCTCCAGAATGATCTCTAATAAAGCCACCAAACCTTGACAAACCAGGATTTGTGAGAGCACTCTCATCCATATTAAGAGCAACCCAGTCAAGATCCGGTCTTCCCCAAGAGACTTTCCTAGGAGCATGCCGCAATGAGGGACCAAGAGACGTAGATTGGAACGCCAACAAAGTGTCATGATGTAGTGCCATAATCTGTGCAACCAACGTAAACAAAGTAGTGCTCACATTATCAAAAACCCGCATGTTCCGAGAACACCAGCACTTCCAAAGAACAATGACAACAAGCACGCCATGCTTATGAACAACCTCATGCACCCAAATAAAAGGATCAAAATCTACAATACCCGGCAGAGTTATAGTGCTGTTAAAACACGAATTCCACACCTGCTGCACGAAGGGACAACCAAAAAGACAGTGATGCAAGGTCTCAGGTTCCAAACCACAAGCAGGATAATTCACGTCAAGCTGAATACCTCTCCTGGCTAAGGTATCTCGGGTGGGGACAGCCAAGTGGCAAACTTGCCAAATGAAAAATTGGATATTTGAGGATACATGCAACTTCCAAATCCAACCCCAATGTCTATTTGGCTACATGTTAGATGTAGTAATAGAAAGCCATTTGTAAGCACTACTAGTGGAATAGATACCTGAAGAACAAGGGTACCATGTCCATCTATCACGAACCGCATCCACCAATCTCGGCTGCAAGAGTTTAATGGCATTTTGAAGTTCCTGTGGCAGAGGAGTGTACAAGGACTTAAAATCCCAATCACCATTGACATAGAGGTCCTTAATTGTGAGTGCCACATCATGAATATTAACGACGAAGACTTTTGTGCATAAAGGTTCCTTTGTCACCCAAGGATCATACCACAAGCTACTTCTTCCCTCACACCAATCTTGAGTTGGAATCCATCTTTTAGAACCTCCAAGACTTTAAGAATAGAATTCCAAACATTTGAGCCATGCCTTTTCTTAGTTGCAAAAATATTGCCATGGAGCGCATACTTGTCAAGAAGGAGAGACACCCAAAGTTTGTCTCCTGAGTTTAAAAGATCCCACACTAATTTTCCTAGGAGAGCAGAATTTTGATTGCGAGCAATACTCACGCTAAGGCCGCCAGCACTCTTCGGTTTAGTGATTTTGTTCCAACCAACCATATGCATACCTTTATCTCTATGACCCTTCCAAATAAAGTTTCGGATGGTTCTGTCAAGCTCATTACACACTGATTAGGGAAACCATTAAATTTGCATACCATAGGAAGGAATAGATGCCAACACTGCATTCGCAAGAGTGAGCCTCCATGGTTTGTTAAGGAGCCTACCTTTCCAAGAAGCAAGCTTAGAGTTCATTCTATCAATCACCTCATGAAAATCATCCTTTTTAATTCTCCCTTTAAACAACTTGAATCCCAAATGCTTCTCAATACGATTGGTGAAAGACATCTGAGTGGTGCGCCCTATTTTATCTTTCTTCGCCACAGACACCCCTGTTGATGCAAAAAAAATTTGATTTCCCAGTGCTCACCTTCAGACCAGAGATGGCACAGAAAGAATCTAAAATATTCTTTATCAACTTAGCTTAGGACACTGTCGTTTTGCCAAACAGCAAGACATCATCTGCAAAGAACAAATGAGAGATGCATAGACCATTTCTAGAAACTTGCATGGGCTTCCAATTATGCTCCCTAACCTCTTTAGAAATCATCTCACCCAACCTCTCCATACAGAGCACAAAAAGGTAAAGTAAAAATAAAATATTAAATTCGAAAAAAAAAAAAGTAAAAACAAAAAATTTTAAAAGTACGAAAATAAAAAATAAAAATCAGAAAATAAAAAACAAAGTATAATTTAAACTAAAAAAAATTTAAAAAACAAAAAATCTGAAAACAGTAAGAAAAAATTAATAAAAGGTAAAAGAAAAAAATTTTGACATAAAAAATCAAAAAACATAAAATTAATAAAATAATATTGTTATTATTGAATGGGGTGAAAACAAACCCCAATAGGTGACATGTGTCCCCAAAAGAGTTTTTTTTGTTTTTGGTATATCCAAAGGGGTTTGTTTTCTAAGATACAGATAGATGATTGAGGTTTTTAAATTATGCTTAAAATTGATTTATCATATAATATTATTTTAAGAGTTAGATTTGTTGCAATTCTTGCGAAACTGCATATAATAATCGTCTGCAGCGGCCTGTTCCATAGGTTGAGTTGGGAGGCTGATTCCCCATGTTTTACATAAGCTTAGCTTTTTTTTTTTTTTATAAGCAAAAGAGTCTATTAAGAAAAGAGTACAAGGGGTACTCTAAGCCCATATATACAAAAGTTTAGGGAAGGAAGTGTCTCATTAAAACCCCTCAAAGCCAAAACCCATTGGGAAAAAGACCAAGAGGGGAAGAAAAGTACATCAACCAACCCCTCACAATAAAATAATCAAACACCAAAATGTTCCCTAATGATTCCGAAGGAGTAGTTCCACATAGGCCTCCATAAACGACCCCAACAAAATCAAGCAACATACTCCCAGCAATTACATAAGCTTAGCTGATGAGACCAAGTTGTCCTGCTGAAAGTCCCCGTTAGTTACTATGGTGTTAGTAATGCCATTCCTACTTTAGGTTGACCCCAGGAATTGTGATTAGCGCAGAGGATTTAACTTGTAGGCCTACCTCGTGATGTGATGTGTGTTTTTTCACGATTTCCCTACAGCTTTAAATTATTCCCACGATTTGCCCACAGCTTCAATGAAAATCAAATTGACCTTGTGTGTCTGTCTAATATAGTTGTAGAAGACTTTGCCTGCCTGCAGCTAATATTATAATCATATTAACTTGCTGTTTACCAAAATGAAAAGTCGTGATATGCACTATCCAACTTGCAATGCGAAATTTCACTCTGAAGTCTCAAATAGTAAGAACATTTCACTCTGAAATGCGAAATTGTAAGAACATTCACCGACCCCTTGCAATATAGGCCTTTATTAAATGTAACCAACATTTAATAAAGGAAGGACTAGCTATCACGTGGCATCTTGTTGACTCTCGATCTTTAGGGCGCCTAAGTTGTCATAACTTAGTGATCGTAATGCCTTTAAAAAATTAAATAAATAAAAAAAATAATTAGTTGAGACGTGACATCTTGTGATCTCTTTTAGGACGCTTGAGTTGTGATAACTTAGTAATCCTAAACTTTCCCAAATCAAATGTTTTAATTTCAAAGATTACATAATTAAAATAAACTAACACACAAGTGTTTTATAAAAGAACGACGTGATTTTTTAGTTTTTCATTGCACTAGACGATATGCAGGTCCAATGATCAACTCCAGTCACGTCAAATTTAGTTTTTTTTTTCCACAATTGAGTCTCTTTGTAAATATTCGTTATAGTCAAGAAGTTGGTCCAATGGTTAGCTCCAATGGTTAGCTTTCAATATACTAATCTTAGGACTTGGATTTCTTCTTGTAATTTGGTAGGGAGTCCTATAATAATATTAGAATTAAATTATGATAAAACTAACCTACACCCTAAGTCTTAGTGGTACTGTTCTCCAATTAATATAACACAGGCAAATCCACTTAAAATATAGTAAACACAATAATATCATATTATGAATATATTTTTTTACTGAATAACATTTTTTAAATATATTAAAATTTAATTGAAAATTATTTCGGACTGGGACAGGGCCTAATCCACCAGGACCGGCCTAGACTAGTTTTGACGGCCTGAAGGGCAAGAGTACATGAGAAGTCATTCCATATCCAACTTCGGATCAATCCAATGATGATCCACATTTTGTGTCGGATCATACGCATTCGGTTAGGAGCTGATAACTGCTCCCCCCACCAACGAGTCAGCTCACCCAATCTATAAAGGGATTTCTCCTCTTCAACCTAAGGTACACATTATTCTAACCTTGCTCTCACCTATAACTGATAGGTAACTTAGGCATCAGAGTGATTGTAGGTACTACCACCTCTGCACGCTTCATTGTGCTCCTTCGTCAATGTCATTACTCCTTTCTCTGGCCTACTTTAGATCAAAAATCACTAATACATTAATTGAATTACTAACTAGCAAATAAAAAAAGAGGCTATCAAGTAAAATGTAAATACATAAAAACCTAACAACTGGACATTGTAATTGGATATGGCCTTGACTAAATAACTTATATAAACATATAAGTGAATTTACTTATCTATGAACATGAGCCTAGCCTAGAAAAATAGAGTCTCTATACTAAATTTCTTTGGCATTCTGCACACAGGACATGCTTGGAGAAAAGCCTCACAATCTTTGCACGAACAAAGGTGTAACACACCAACTTTCCCTAAGCTTAGTAATTAGAGAAATTAAGTAAAAAAGGAGACTTAATCCCTCAGAACTAACTAGGTTGATAGCCCTTAATTTAGTAATTTAAAACAAATTTAGATCTTAGGAGTAAAATAGTAATTTTACTTTAGGATTAAGAAAAATGTGGGGCTACTTATTTATGAATAGTTTAATCGATTAATTAACCTAAAGTTGAATTAAAGACTAAAGGGTTAATTATGAAAATTAAACTAGGAATTGTTGGTTAATTTTTAAACAAATCATGCCTCACCCCCACCATGCACCTCATTCCCCTCTCACCCACCCTAGCAATCTTTCTTTCTCTCATTTACTCCCTCCCCTGCGTAAGAAAAAAGCAGAAGAAAGAAAAAGGGGAAAAAAGAAAGAAAACGAAAAAGAAAAGAAAAGAGAAAGGGAGAGGGAGAAATTGCGTGCTCGAGGAAGAAGGAAGGGGGTGAGCCGTGATGGCTCCGGCGGCCGCGAATGCCGCGGTGAGGGCAGAGGTGGTGGTGCACCACCTAGCCATGGAGAACTAAAAGAGAAAAAGAAGAAAGGGAAAGTAAAAAAAAAAGACAGGAAGGGAGGAAGAGAAGAAGGGTGCGACGGCGACGGAGGAGGAAGAAGGAGGGCCACGATGGCCCACTAGCTCTGACGGCGATCGGTGCCGGTGAGAGGGAGAGGGAGCTCGAGACAGAGAAAAGAAGAAGAAGAAGAAGAAGAAGAAGAAGAAGAAGAAGAAGAAGAAGAAGAAGAAGAAGAGAGAAATGGAAGTGTTATCACCAAAAAATATCAGCCACAGCCGATGAAGGGAATAGTCGATGCGTGGGATAAGCCGATCAGATTGGTAGCCGAAAACTGGTCCCATTGAAACGAGGTTAGAAAGGAAAATGTTAGAAGTTCAGGGAGCATCGTAAGGTCAGCCGATTATTAAAGAGTTTAGCCGATGTGGATAAAGGAAATATCCGATTATTATGGTCTCATCGGCTGAGCTATGGTTGATTAATATAGAGCTTTGAAGCTCGACCAAGGGTTAAGTATGTAAAAGTCATGGACTTTGGCGCCAAAATGACTAAAGCTAGCTCTTGAAGGTCTTCAACGCATTTAACACGTGATAAATCGTTTGCCCAGCCGATGGGAGAACGGTTAACCCACGATACGCATGAGGAAGCAGTTGAGGGACACCCACGACCGCTCGTTGTCAGCCATGAACGTGCGGGACGCATAATGGCCGATAGGGGGCGGTTACATTTTTGTTTTTTTTCTTTTGTATATATATACCTTCGCTGAGAAATGTAAAAAGACACCGAATCAATCAAACAACTATTTCTTTTGCAATTTATCAGCTTTTTATAGCATTTATCTTAGCCGATTCCATGTATCTTAGCCTTAGCCTTAGCCTTAGCATAGCGTAGATTCACCACACTCAACGCTTTCTGGAGCAGTTGGGGGACCCATAATCGAGAATCAGAGTTCCGTTCTCGGTGTAATCGCTTAAACAGGAATCAATTTGTCGGCTGGACGTTAGCCGAATCCCTCGGCTGATTTTTCTACGCAAACAAGTTTGGCACGCCCAGTGGGACCATAGGTGAATTGAAGGACATGTTTGATTCTTCAGGGCAGGATCACGCTTGGCGTATGAACCTGAGGTCCGGAAAGAAACTCAACAACAACATGGAGTCGAGTTCAAATCCCAAAAGAACCCCATCACGCAAGAACAACTAGTCAGCATACACCTTGGGTATGCCCATAGCGGTTGAAGACATTCCGATCTCACTTTTGACCTCTGCGAAAATGAATAACCCAGAGAATACCAAAGCTCCGGTGGTCATGACCACTTCTTTCATCGAGCGGCCAGATTGATATGGGGATTCATGACATTATGTACCAAGTGTCAAGGCGGTTGGCGAATATTGTCGACCCATGGTGCATAACGAGGTTCAAAGAGCGAGAGACATGGAGAGCAGCCAAGGACAGCAAGGTGAACACTCGGCTAGTTCTGCGTTGGCAGGGGGAACGGGCAAACCCAGCATGCACAAGGCAGTCAGGTCTGGCAGCCTCAGCCGAACGTGGTTCAAACTGGGCCTTTTCAGGCACAACCAATACCACTACCGGCAGGGCCACCAACCCAGACATGCGGTGATCAGCAGAATACCTGGGTACCACCCCATGCTGGGGGGCAAGTGATGCCACCTGATCAAGCGAATCTGCAGTATGGGCAGATCAACATGGCCCGGAGGCCAATTAACACGGTTGGACATATCGGTCTGCCGCCAGTAATGTCGTATGCTTCAACGCATGGCCCCACTGTGCAGGCAAATTCATATGGACAGCCGAATTGGCAGCCGATGGCCCCTGGTTATGGTTCAGCGAAGTTATCTGGTGATTGGAATGCCAACAATCCACCATTCTGCCAACCGCAACCAGTCCCCACGCCATACCCTCCAGATAGTTCAAATATACTACGAACGGCTGGCAACTATGGGGGAGAGCAGACATGGAACACTGTTCCACCTTTACCCCAGAATGCATCGGCTGTTCCAGGGACTCAGGTCGGAGGTTTTGGGGAATATGGTCCAGAGCAGCAATGGACTACTAATCCACCTCTAGGCAATGTTCCACCAAATACCTTTAACCTTCAGAATTCGTTCCAACAGGCTTCCCCCTGGAGACCAGTGGGTCAGAGTGCGCCCCAGCTGAATCCACAAGATAATCGGCAGGGAGCCTCCCATTTGATAGACCCAGAAATGATCGCAAATACCATCAAGAAGTACTTCGGGATACAGTTAAAGCCGTTGGACCGTCCTGTTTACAGGAAACCGTACCCTGAATGGGTGGATCAGATGGTTCCTCTCCCTAGGGGATTCAAAACTCCAGATTTCACCATATTCTCAGGGGAAGATGGCAAGTCTACCATGGAGCACATAGGGCGCTTCACAGCACAGTGTGGTGAAAGCAGCCAGAATGAGTATCATAAGCTTCAACTTTTCCCATTATCACTCACTGGGACAGCGTTCACCTGGTATTCCTCTCTGCCTCCAAACTCAGTACAGAATTGGGCCGACATGGAGAGGTGCTTCCATGATAGATTTTACTGGCCTCAACCTCAAGTTACGGTAACCGATCTAACTAGTCTCAGGCAGCAAGTTGATGAGTCGGTTGCTGATTATATTGAAAGATTCAGAAAGAAAGCAGGGAAATGCTCTGTGCAATTCCCTGAAACAGAATACACCTCCATGGTGATTAACAACATGCACCCGCAGTTGAAGGAGAAGTTAGTAGGACAAGCACGCATGCATTTGAATCAAGCTGGCGAGAAAGGGCTATCCGAAGTTGAGCAATATATCCAGAAAAGGAAAAGCGAAAGGCTAGCCGAGGAAAGGGCCCCATCTAGTCTCTATTATAGAGGCAGAGGAATCGACTCGGCGGTGACCGACCACCGCCGATATGATGGTAGCTGAAATAGTCAAAGGGAAGAGCTATTCACGCCAAAGATCAAGGCCGCTAAGGCCAAAGAAACTGAGTCAACAGAGGATAGAGGCGGTACTCCTTTGACATAACCAAAGCGGCACCAGATTTTCGATTACTTGCTCAAGGACAAGCAAATTCGGTGCTAGAGGGCATCGGATTCCACCTCCTGAAGAATTGATGAACAAGAAATCGTAAGTGGCACAACTCATATAACCATTCTACTGACTAAGCGTAGTTTTCGGGAAGGCCATACAAAAGGCTATCAAGGAGGGTAGGTTCAAGCTAGCCGATAAGAGCATAAGCCGAGATGTCGATGAACACCAATCCATTCCCAGCTGTAACCATGGCCATGGTGTCTTTCTCAAGGCCTGATCAGCCCAGGCCAATAAGAGGGGAACAATCCATCAGGAGTGTTTGGATGCCCAAAGAAGAATCCAAAAGAAACCAAGAGGTTACCAGGGGATCTGTGTTTGACAGATTGGGAAACCCACCAGTGTTACCGAAAAATGCTGGGGGCCAACCATCTTCGAGCCGATTCCATGGTAAACCTCCCAGACCCGGACGTTTGACTAACGAGTTGATCAGCCAGTACCGCAACATGCACTCAAAGACTGAGAGAATGCAGCATGCTCAGGAGACTGGGGGGCAAACTCAACTGAGAACCTCAGCTGAAGCCCAACCGATTATGCCCAGGATCACTGAGGACCCTCTCCCAAAGTCTAAGAGAAGAGTGGCGGAGTTCAATGTCGAAGGGGGAATGTCCTCTCTTCACATAACCGTAAGGAATGATGATGAACTCAAACCACAGAGGATGATCAAGCCAGCTGCAAATGTCAAAGAAGGGAAGTGGGTGGTTAATCAACCTCCGAAGAAGAAAGAGTTCAAGCCGATCCTGCTGACTAGAAACCGCAGAGAAGAGGCTGCAGAGGGCTAGATCCTTGCAAAGAATGAAACAAACCACAGCAGATGATAAGCCGATGCCAAGGCGTAGATAAGAAGGAGATCCCGAAGCTAAAGTGGCGAAGCCATTGGCGGGGCTTTTGGACCTTGCGGGTTGGAGCGACAAAGTTGAAACCGATCAAGCCAAGGAGGCCCCAACGACAATCCGGTTCTTGAGGTAGACATAGGACAGCCTGAAGAAGGAAAAGGGGAACCTGATAAAGAGGAAGGGCATATTCACACATACACAAACTGCTTGAATGGTAATGACGAGCCGATCTTAGAGTCTGGTTACCGAGAAGATTCAATTTTGGATTATCTCTCAGATGAGAGTGAAGCCGGATTGATGGCCGCCATTGAGGTCGTTAGCCTGATCCCAAGTGAGTTCTGGGCTGGTTATCCCCAGATCGAACACTTAGAAGGAGACGTATGTGTGGAAGAAGCAGAATGGGCAACTTTAGCCGATGACACGGCAAAAGATGCTTTGAGTACTGTATTTGGTAGGCCAACTGAAGACATGATGAAGCACTTGAAGCCCTTGTATGTGAGAGCCTACATCAATGGCAAGGCCTTCAGTCGAGTGTTCGTTGATAATGGGGCGGTATTGAACGTGATGCCAGTGGCCACCTTGAGGAGCCTGAACAAGTCTGAAGAAGACCTGATCCCAACTAACATGAAAATGGCTAGCTTCATGGGAGAGGCTTCGTCTGCCTTGGGAATCCTGATAGCCGAGATTACTGTTGGCCCCAAGAGCATCAAGTCAGCTTTCTTCGTGATTGATGGCAAACCATCTTATGCAGTCCTGCTAGGGAGAGATTGGATTCACACCAGCCAGTGCTTACCTTCCACCATGCATCAGAAGCTCATTTTTTGGGAAGGGAATAAGATTGAAATAGTCCCAGCTGATGACAATCCATTCCCAGCTGAGGTACAAAATCTAGAAACTTTATTTTACTCTCCCTCTGTGGCTCCCACAGCTGTTACTGAGGAATATGAGGAAGGATCCTGGGAATCTTATAACTTGACACCCCAGGGGTTCAAGATCGAGCAATTAGCCGAAGCACAGCTAGCCACGGAGGTTTGTTATGTTTAAAGACACCCAAGTGGTGCAGGACTTATGGGACCGGCTAGAGGCTTTCAGGATTGAATCTCACGTAGCTGAATCCTTACTAATAGACAAACAACAAGGCGATGGCCTCGCTTCGGCAGACGAGATCACGGAGTTGCCGATGGAGTTTGAATCACCTATTAGGAGGACTTTGCCAACCTTTGAATCACAAGACCCCTTGGAGGACCTCAATTTAGGAACTCCAGAAGAGCCTCGGCTAACGCAAATCAGCGGGTTGCTGGGGGAAGAGGATAAGAAAGAGGTAGTAGCCCTGCTGAAAGAATATAAAGATTGCTTTGCATGGGATTATCATGAGATGCCTGGGCTAGCACGAGAATTGGTGGAACACAGGCTACCGATCAAGGAGAGATTCAAACCACATAAGCAACCACCTAGAAGATACCATCCCCAGCTGATACCACAAATCAAAGCAGAAATCGAGCGTTTGCTCAATGCTGGGTTCATCAGAACAGCCAGGTATGTAGAGTGGTTAGCTAACATAGTCCCTGTCAAGAAGAAGAATGGCAAGATTCGAGTTTGCATTGATTATAGAGACTTGAATTTAGCCACTCCAAAGGACGAATATGTGATGCCTGTGGCGGACATGTTAGTCGATGCAGCTGCCACACATGGTATTTTAACCTTCATGGATGGGTATTCGGGCTATAATCAAATACTTGTAGCTGAGGAGGACACTCACAAGACTGCATTCAGATGCCCAGGGGCACTGGGAATTTATGAATGGTTGGTGATGCCATTCGGCTTGAAGAATCTTTGGGGCCACCTACCGAGAGGCGATGAATGCTATCTTCCATGATCTAATCGGCAAGACTATGGAAGTATACATAGGCGATGTGGTGGTAAAATCCAAAGACTTCAAAGCCCACTTAGCCGATTTGGAGCAGGCTTTGCAGAGGATGAGGTCCATAACTTGAAGATGAATCCTGCAAAGTGCATGTTTGGTGTATCGGTGGCAACTTCCTTGGTTTCTTGGTGCATCAAAGGGCATTGAAATAGACCAAAACAAAGCCAAGGCGTGATGGAGGCTAGACCACCCAGAACAAAAAGGAGTTACAGAGCTTCTTTGGGCAAAATCAACTTTTGAGAAGATTCATAGCTAATTAATTTGGTAAGTTGAAGGCTTTTTCCCCTTTCTTTGAAGCTTCAAGAACGGCTGAAGAGATGGTGTGGGGTCCTGAGCAATGAAGAGGCCTTTGGATAAATAAAGAAGGCTTTAGCTAGTCCACCAGTTTTGGTGCCCCCCATGCCAGGGAAGCCTTTGAAACTTTACATTGCAATTTCTTTGAAGAGTCTATCTACTGTTAGCACTGAGGATCTTTGAAGATGAAAGCGAAAGAGCGGTACTACCTTAGCCAAGTCTCAATGATGCTGAGACCAGATATACTCCATTGGAGAAGTTGTGCCTGTCTTTGTTCTACGCTTGTACAAAACTTGAGTATTATTTAATGCCACATGAAATATTAGTTTTATGCAAAGTTGACATTGTTAGGTACTTGCTTAATAGGCCTGTCTTACAAGGTCGCTTGATGAAGTGGGCCATTAAGCTCACTGTCTTCGCGTTGAAATACGTCCCATTAAGGGCTGTCAAGGGCCAGGCCCTAGCCGATTTCTTGGCAGAACATCCCTGTGTGGAAGTGGATGACCCTTGGGTACCTCCAATTACTTGCATAAACCTATTGCCTTGGGTCCTAACTTTTGATGGGTCCAAAACCCGAGGAAAGAGTCGGAAATTTGGAGTGACAATTACCAACCCAGATAGGAAGATGTGGAGGTTTGCGTATCGGCTAAACCCAGATTTAACTAATAACCAAGCCGAGTATGATGCCATGATCATAGGGTTAAAGCTGTTAGCCATGATGGGCGCTGAGTACGTTCATGTAAAGGGCGACTCCCAGTTGGTGGTCAGACAACTAACCAAAGAATATGGGTGCAACAACCCAAATCTGTTGGCGCGTTATGCAACGGCTGACAGATTGACTCACCAATTTATCGATGCAAAGGTGTCATACATCCCTAGAGGAGCTAATATGGAGGCGAACGATCTGGCCCAAGAGGCCTCTGGATATAGGAACTCTTTGCTGACTTTAGAGTACGACGAATTACCAGCCGAGGTAATGGTCGCAGACCAAATCGATTCATAGAGGAACGAGTTGATCGAGTACTTACAAGATCCTTCTAAGTGCACTAACCCCAAAGTTAGGAGACGAGCTCTAAGGTATGTGCTTCTTGATGATGAATTGTATAAGAGAAGCATGAATGGGAATGGGGTATTGTTGAAGTGCATAGATAAAAATGAAGCTAGGGTTTAAGGGTTCAAAAGATTTCAAAATGCCTGAGTAATAAGAAGAACGAACGGAACTAGCTATTTAAAGAGGAATCATGCGCACGGTCAACGATAAAAGTTGTTGAGATATTATCGGATAGCAAAGCAATCGCCGAATGTGGGAAAAGTAGCCGTTTCAGTCATAATGGGTGACATTAAATGCATATAAAGTGACTAGCGATTGACGTTTTGAGACTGAATCTTATCCGATACATCAATCCAGATTTCTGGTGAAATGATGTAGGGGGCAATTGTTATCACCAGAAAATATCAGCCACAACCGATGAAGGGAATAGTCGATGCGTGGGATAAGTCGATCAGATTGGTAGCCGAAAACTGGTCCCATTGAACCGAGGTTAGAAAGGAAAATGTTAGAAGTTCAGGGAGCATCGTAAGGTCAGCCAATTATTAAAGAGTTTAGCCGATGTGGATAAAGGAAATATCCGATTATTATGGTCTCATCGGCTGAGCTATGGTTGATTAATATAGAGCTTTGAAGCTCGACCAAGGGTTAAGTATGTAAAAGTCATGGACTTTGGCGCCAAAATGACTAAAGCTAGCTCTTGAAGGTCTTCAACGCATTTAACACGTGATAAATCATTTGCCCAGCCGATGGGAGAACGGTTAACCCACGATACGCATGAGGAAGCAGTTGAGGGACACCCACGACCGCTCGTTGTCAGCCATGAACGTGCGGGACGCATAATGGCCGATAGGGGCTGTTACATTTTTGTTTTTTTTTCTTTTGTATATATATATACCTTCGCTGAGAAATGTAAAAAGACACCGAATCAATCAAACAACTATTTCTTTTGCAATTTATCAGCTTTTTATAGTATTTATCTTAGCCGATTCCATGTATCTTAGCCTTAGCCTTAGCATAGCGTAGATTCACCACACTCAATGCTTTCTGGAGAAGTTGGGGAACCCATAATCGAGAATCAGAGTTCCGTTCTCGGTGTAATCGCTTAAACAGGAATCAATTTGTCGGCTGGACGTTAGCCGAATCCCTCGGCTGATTTTTCCACGCAAACAGGAAGAAAGGAAGAAGAAGGAAAGGGAAATGGAAGAGGAAAAAGGAGATGAAGAGCTTGGTTAGAGCTTCAATGGTGGATTTGGGTACCTAAGCCCTAGGATTTGGAGATTTCTTCTTCAAACACTTAAGGAATAAAGGTAACATAGAATTCCCTAATTCAAACCTCTCTTAGGGTGTACTAGGATTATTGATTTAATTCTTGAGTTTTTAATGTCTAATGAGTAGATTATAGTGATATTTTAGTGGGTTTGGTTACGGGTTAGTTGTTGTCCCCAACCCCCCACAAATGTATGATGTTTTGCCATTGGGTGCTCCACAGAGCTCCCATTGGAATATTTGGTTTTTGTTCTTGCACTTAATCAAATATGTAAGAACAAAGTTGGAAGCCGCTTAGTATTTTAACTAGCCCATATTATGAGTTTGGTTGATAAGTGTATATGAACTGGGTGTTGACTTGGTCACGAAGTGTCAATAATGCATGTTTTAAGAATGTGGTGTTCTTTTGCTTGATAAAACTAATCCTTTGATTTTTGTTAAAATTCATTGGTGATAGTTGAAGTGAGTATATGTTGTATAAGACACCTTATTTGCCTAATTACTCCACTATAATGATGCATTTAATATGTTATGTGAAAGTATGATTAAGGGATATGGACATTTGGTTTTGGGTATTCTAACTCTAAAGAATCATTGTTTACCTACTCATCTGCAATGTTATTATGGATTGCATTCTTAATGTATTTACTCCATTGAAAGTATGCAAATGATATGAATGTATGCAAATATGATTATGAAAAGACTTAGTGCATTATTCCTCATAAAAGGAGCTTACGGTATAGCCATGACTTGTGCGACGCCACTTGCTGGTCTTCGATGTTTGACCGCTATACTGTAAGATGCCATGACGGTTTAGCCATGTACATGTGGGATGCCCTTGTAGTGTCCCGGTCAGATAATGATGACCACATGGGATCCAATCAGCCGTGCTTTATGCATTATGAAAGTGTGGTTTTATGTTTTATGTGTGATTGCTATGCATTTCGTGTCTGGTTATGTCACAAATGGTACAATGGACCGGGATAAACACGCCCGACAATGTACCCAATTTTCTAAGCGTATATTGGACCATGGATAATCACACCTGACAATATACTATGTTTAAACTCAGGTTAGAGCATCCTTGGTGATTCACGCTTAGGGTGCCTAACTCATGTTATATTTTCAAATAAAAAGGGCTTATGTCTTGTATGTGAAAGATGTTTTGGCTTTAATGCTTCAATTAAGCTTAGTCTAATAGGAATGATCTTGATGGCTTGGATGCTTGTATGCTTTACGAAAGAATGTTTTAATTATCATATTTTAGTATAGTGTATATGTTAGACGGGCGTTGATGTCAATGTTTCTTTTGGAGAGGAGTTTTTTATACGTAGCATATGTAACGTCCCTATTTATTTATAATATTATCCCATAAACGCATATAAATAAAATAATAAAATCCAAGAAGTACAACAAAGAAACTTTTCATTATATATATTATACATGAAGTTTTGTTTACATACAAGAGTTCCTACCTCGGAACCTCCAAAAATAATATACACCCGTCTCAAAAAACCCTAGTGGGTACAAAAGGGTCACTCTAGTAAAAAGTCAAAAAGTACAGTAATCCACCAAGAAGCCTCCTACCTCTGGTCTGGTCTAGGGATCCTAATAGGAAAACTTGGCGGAAGGCAGGGATCTCCAGCATGAGGATGTCCCTGGGACCTAGGCTGGTAAGTCCTCATATGGTCTACTCTAGAAGATGAGGAAATAGTCGACTCTGAACGACGCATTCCCCTGACTCCGACACTATCCCTGAATACACTAAAAGACCCAGATGATGATGGTGTAATAGGGTATTGTCGCCTAAGTTCACGCCACATGCGATTAAATGGTAATCGATGTGCAATCCTGAAGTCTCCTACAAAAGAGGCCCTTAGTGTTCCCAAAAGACGAAAGAAAATACTAACAAGTCCTGTATAAACAACTACATGATGGTCTTAGTCAATCTCCCAACTGTCTCCATCAATGTCATGGGAATATACTTCAGAACCACCCCATATTGGGATGCTCAGCTCCTATAGCATCGGCGGGTGGAAGTAATGAGACATCTTCACTCTCTCGTGAGTCTTCGGAGTCTAAATATATAAAACATAGAAAGAAAATGAACAACACACAAATATAGGAGATAAGAACACTATACACTAAACAAAGTAGGAAAGTAGAGGAATAGAATATGTGAAAGAATAGGTCACACATCTTCCAATCAACAGATAGGATCATCACCTAACTACCCATAACCATGCAGTTTAGATTTATATGCCTACGTGGCCACACAACTTAATTGTGACAGAAGTAGCCCCACCTTAGCTACTTTGTCTTGATAGATTTCAGTGACCTGACTAAGCCAGTTGTCCATCCCCTTATCCCGCTCATCGTATCCCTAAGAGTGCATCCCTGCTCTTCGATAAGAACAGATGTCAGGGCAACACTCGGGATTGGCACTATGGACAGTAATGCAACAGTACCCCGTCAGGATGACCAGGCTACCCAATGTCCCGACAGGATGGTAGCCAGCCGTCCGTCACCTGTAGACTTGTCGGACCCGGACTATCCTCAAGGACCAGCGTGTCCTATACCGACTGCATCGTGCCCACACTCTGGCACCTGGCCTCGCACACAGCCTATGTATACGGCAGTGGATTACAGCACAATTATGTATATGTTTACCTATTATCCAGCACCTAACAGCTCATCAACACATATCACCTCAGCCTGTCAGTCTCTTATTGTTATTTATTTCAACCAATAATTTATTTACTTTCCCCACACCATTAGCATAAGTATATAATATTTCAGCAATAATTAAACAGTTAAATAATAAACATTGCACATCAATTATCAGCACACAAATTAATCCTAGCGTCACTCAGGCGACTTACTACTAACACATCACCAAACAATATATACAATCATCAAACAATTATAAGTTCTCTACCTTAAGGTTTTCACACAACACTATACCTATGGTTGATGGACTATTGACTGCTATCCTTATCAGTCATAGTCATAACACCCTTCCCAGGGTGTTGGGGCATCAACCCTTAGTAGGGCTTGGGTCACCCTACTTTCCTATTCTACACCTATCCTATTCCTATTATTCCTAGTATATAGAGTTCAGATCTCCCCATACCTGACTTAGAAGATTACCGTTACCCGCATCCCGTCGTGCTCCTAGAGCTCCTCCACGTCCTCCCTAAAGTCCCTTGGAGAAGTTGGTGAAAATGAGGTTTTGGGGTTCTATTTAAAGGTGAAGTGGAGAGCCCCACGTTTTCAGCACCGATTTGGATTACGTCAAGACGGAAATACCATTGTGTAAAACCCTGACTCTAATCAGAGTATTACTTACGACAATTTAAGATTAATTAAGTCAAAATTAATTAATAATCATTCAGGTAATTAGATAAAACGTGATAAACTAGAATCTGTTTAAAAAGAAAATCCTTTAATTTAAAAAGTGCACATTTCAAAATTTAAATACATTAATTACAAAGTTTCCCCGAAGGGTTTTTCCACAAATAATTACAATAGAGTTAACTAAAGAAAAACCCAGACCCCGACTCTATCTGTGATCCGATATTGAGACATCAGAGAGTCCCAGGTAACTATAATGTCGAGCATCCAAAAGAGCTCTCTAATCCTCCGATCAATGAGTACCTGAAAACAATGCCCCAAACATAGTGAGTTATCACAACTCAGTAACATAGACTTTCATAAAAATCTTTGCCGATGTTTTCAGCTATACGTGGTGTGCTACGTATAGAAAACTTCTCCCAGAAAAGCACAATCACTGACATCTATGTCAGACCATAATACTACATTCAATAGTAAAAGATTAGACATGCATGTTACAATTCCTAACAATACAAACATTATAACTTCATAATAAAGAAATCTATAATGTTATCACAATCCAATAAGCATTTAAAATGCACAATGAATCCAAGAAAGTACCCAAGTAACTCTCAATGGAATTCTTCGGTAAACAGTACACAATGAATCCAGGGGAGTATAACATAGACTCACAGTGGAATTCTTCCCATAAATCATACACAATGAGTCCAGGAAAGTATAGCAGTGACTTTCCATGGAGCTCTTCAATAAACAATACCCAATGAGTCCAGGAAAGTATAGCAGTGACTTTCCATGGAGCTCTTCAATAGACAATACACAATGAGTCCAGGAAAGTATAGCAGTGACTTCCCATGGAGCTCTTCAATAAACAATATACAATGAACCTTAACACATTATTAAGTTTATTCATGTCCAATCTTATCCATTAATATAGGCATTCCAAGGGCATTCAATCAAGAAACAAATGGATTTAACACAACATATTAACATGCATTCAAATCAAATGTTTCAAAGGTCCTTTTAAAGTGTATGAACACATTTTAAACCATCTCCATGAGATACTCCCAAAGACTCAAAAACCAAACATCAATAATAACAAGATTAAGAACTATTTCATTAGACGTTAAAAACCACAACACAACCTGATGCTAAGGTCATAACTCATCAATACATTAACTATAATCAATTCCCAAAATCATAGGAATATGGAACTAATTTTAAGGAGACATAAAGGCCTCCATTAATTCAGACTCAATTTATCAAATGACCACTCTAAACCAAACATTCCCAATTGAAGCTCAGTGAAACTCACAATTGAGTAACCATCATACATTGATTTAGGGGGGTTGGGGACAGAATCCAACCCTATTTCAGTCAAACCCCATACAAGATCGTAATAATCTATACAATAACTATCTACTTCTAGAATTAGACAATAATTCCTAGCACACCCTAATTGGGAGTTTGAGAGGGGAATCTATGTTACCTTTGAGCTTCTAAAACCCTTTGGGTGAAAACCCCCAAGATTGAACCCTAGGTTTCCTCCATTGAAGCTCCAAGCAAGCTTTCCCATCTCCATTTTCGAGCTCCAAGACCAAGTCCCAGCTCCTTCTTCTTCCTCTTCTTCGAGCTTCTTCTTCCTCTTCTCTCCTAGGGATGTTCCAACTCTCAAATCAAGGAACCAACACTCCCAAACATGGATTCAAGCTAAGATTGAAGGTAAATCTAGCATGAATCCATGATTTTCCTTGAAATGATGAAACCCTAGGTTTCTCTCCTCCTAGGTCGTGAAAATGGAAGAGAAAGTGAGAGAAAATGAGAGAACTCACGTTTAAAACAAAGCAGGGAGTCGCAGCTCGCTTAGCGGGAGTCGCTAGCGAGAATGGGGCAGAAGAAGGTCAGCCGGCTGAAATTATTGGCGCGGGAGGGTCGCCAGCGATTCGCTTAAGCGCGACCATTTCGCTTTAAAATGGGGCGGCGACCCTGACAAGATCGAGGCGCCAGCGATTCTGGCTTAAGCGAATTTAGCAGCAGAGTCTTCTGCATAAACTCATGTTTTCTCATCCTAACTCATCCAATCTTAACTCCTTTCAATCCAATCTAACTTCAATTAATTCCTAACCAATACTTTCAATCATTTCTAGGATTAAATCCCACTTAATTCTCAACTTAAAATCAATGACTTACACACGAAACTCTATGTAATTATGTTCACTTCATTCTTGGATTCAAGTTAAAGTTAAACATAATCACACAACTTCCCACATCTTAAACTCAACTAGGCTTAACACTTAGTATAATTAATTACTAAGCTTAAGAAAGTTGGGATGTTACATTACTACCCACCTTTTTATGAATTTTGTCCCCAAAATTGATATACCTTCTAACCCCAACCTTAGGTAGGATCTATTCTCTCGAGCTCCGCTACTAACTCGGATTCTACGCCATTCCAAGCGGGTAGACTCCTTACTCCTTCTTATGCTTAAAGCATCCTAATTCCACCCAAAGGCTTTTCCGAGCTGTAGCGGATAGGGTTCCTTCGACTAGAGGTCTCCCACTGTCTTGTCATTCAAAGAACACGTTATGTTGTAACGGCCTGGTCCTCTGCTAGGCTATAATTAGGCCATCAACCCGGCTACCCGCCTTTGTTACACATAGGATGTACTCCCTCTTGAGGGTGCAAAACTCTTGCAAGATCGTCACCTTGAATAAACTTATGACACTTTTCGAAAAATTGTCATTTACAACGCCCTTCAGCGTTATAAATGGAAATTTCTCGACAAGCACGCTTCCTTAAACTAAGGGAATTGTACGTCACTCTTGTCCCCTTATACTAAGTCTTAGTTAAAACTTGGTTTAGCGAACAAAAACTCTAAAGTTACTTAACTTCTAAAAGACGTTCATCGATTAGGCGATCCGATTCACACTAATCGGTTATAGACTAGGCTTCAACCGAGTGATAGATCTCATTCGATCGGAACGCAGTTTGTAAATGACTAGATGGACTCACATCGAATCTAACTTAACGAATTACTCGTATAAATTAATAACTTTAGGCTTCCACCAATCAAACCACACCCATAATCTTACGCTTCTGATTGGAGTTTCTTACCTACTCTCTGCAACTTGATAGATTTATTCCCCTATTTGGTTCAACTGGATTTCAAATCGGGAACCCAAGCCGCCATGACTGATAACAGCATGGGTCGACTTGTCTGTCGCCGGGTCTAATAACTAATTTACCAACAATCATTTAAAAAGATAATTTCTTAAAATTCTTGGGAATAATCTATCTCATTGACCTTGAACTACCTTTACGGACCTTTCTAAACCATTGGGAATCCAAACAAAGATTAATATCTACAAATGAGCTACTTGCCCAGAGAATTTGGTGATTCCATTAACCGATCACAGACTAGGCCTCTTTCCAAATAAGATTCTTATTCTGTTAAAGCAATTTGTAATTGGTCAAGCGAAATCACTTCATGCACTAGTCAATTGAATCTAATATAGACATTAATAACTTTGGGTTTCCGCTGGTTTAGTATGCTTAAAACTCTTATAGTCCGAAGACTATAGTCTATTACTCTTCCTTAGGCTAGTATTACCCCTAAGGTCACTACACCTAAATGACTTAGGGTTTCTCTCTACCTCACTAGGTCTTAATCCCCGTTGAGGTTTTCCTATTATAACTTAGGCGTTAGAAAATTCGGCCTATCACCATCCCTTTTTATTTCAAGAAACACTAAGGTGGCCCGAATCAGAAGTCCTATCAGTCCTTTTAGATGGTTTCAAGGTTCTCAATCAATCTAAAATCCACTCATAATGGTTAGGCCAAGTAAACTTGATTGATTAACAAGAGTTGGAAACCTAATCGATCATCATATGCTCATCACAATGGACTAAAACCACACCACTAAGAACCCTCACTTATCAACCTTTATTGTCATTAAACTAAAGAGTCACAACAATGAATTGATAATGAGTGCTAGGTCACACCAGACTCAATATATCCAAAGTGACCTTCACATTTTCCTGCTTTAGAAGTACCACACAACCAAGCTTCACCCTATAAGGTTTAGAACACACAAAAATATTCAACATATATACAAGTTTAAGAGTAACTTAAGACATATTAAATACACAACAAATCATACTTCAATACATTACAAAATCATCGAAGTGATTATGTCTCAAGGTACCTAAATCCCTTCTCAAGCATTTTTCCTTAACCCACATTTGAATCAAGCAAAACACACATCCACACAGAGGAACTGGAAATCCTAAACTCAACTCAAGCTAAATTGACAACCAGTAAGGATTCAAGACAGAGACCGATTACAAGATAATTATAAGAACAACGTATTCCATATAATATCATGAATCTAGACATTAATTTAACATCTTAACAAACTTATATTTTCCAAACCAAGCAAAATAATACTAAGGCTTAGGAATTAAGGATCAACATACTGAACTTATGAATTTAAACATTTAGGTGGTTTAACTCCACTAAACTCATACAAATTCATCTAGCAAACGAACAATATACATCAACTCAATTTAACGCAACTAGGGCCTCAAATAAAACATTCCAACGTGAATTGGTGAGGATCAATCTTAATTTCCTTCAAACCATAACCATGGACTTGATTAAGGGTCACAAAACATTTTCTTCAAAGAACCACATAACCATAGCCAAATCTTGTACAAACATAAAAGCACGATAAGAAAACATTCAAACATGCATCTATTTATCACTTTCGTTCTAATCATAACATAACCATCGAGGCAATCACTCATGTAAGTAGAGGTCACTTACCTACACTTAAACTTAACATCATTTAAATCCAGCACTACAAAATCAAGTATCATAACAATTATTATGCTGACACTTCTTGTTTCCAATTGATAAATCTTCATCACATGAATATTTATATAGCTTAAGTTGAGTTTTGCATGATGAATGAAGAACATTTGAAGTCATTTATGTGCTTAAATTGATAAATTCATTGGTTCTCCTTATTTGTTCCCGAATCTATAGTGTGCAGAGTTATGCTTGGTCTCTATCTTTGTCTTTTTTTTCACAGGAATTCAAGCATGAACGTTGAGCAAAAATGCCAAGAGGGAGGAGGTCAAGGAGCAAAGACCAATAGAACAAAGCCCTTCACAATACACAAGATTCTGCTCAAAATAAGTGTTCCTGTGCACTTGAGAGCACCAGAAGAGCACTTGAAGAGCGGAAATCATTCCCCTTTGTTTGAGCAGCGTGAAGAGCACCGTAAGAGCACTTGAAGAGCAGAAATCAGTCCCTCTTGTTTGAGCAGCGTGAAGAGCATCCTAAGAGCAACTGCTTGGCGGAATTAAAATTATTCTTTGTCTCTCCGCGCACGAAGAGCATTTGGAGCGCACTTGGCGCGCGCACTTTCTTGATATCGATTAAATATCGGCGTTTTTGCGAATCGTAACCATTTTTGGGCGTGGAAGACCTAAAAGCGCCGTGGGAACCAGGGAGCACGGGAGGGGTTCACTTTTCTCCATCTCCAAGGAAGATTCAAGCTTGGGAACAAGGTTTTGAATCAACCATGGAGTCTTCTTCTTCCATTTATCAATTTTTCTGTTTTTCTCTTTTGTTTTCTATGAGTAGCTAAATTCCTTAGGCTAGGGAAGATGAATCTTGTGAACACTCTTATGTAGTTGTTTTACTTATATCAATGCAAGTTTATTTCAATTATGATTGAGCCTTCAATTCTATTATTAATGCTTTTTGGTAACTGACCACTAACGAATCGATTTTGGGTTATACTCACGATTGGGAAATTGGGGATATGAACTTGAACTGAATTGTTGGTCATGTTTAGGAGGATTATAGGAATATAACCTTATGAGCATGTGTTCTTACGAATCATTAGTCTTATTGCTTAATCTAGCTTTAATTCACCTAAGGGATTAGGGGATTTTAGTTAAAGTAAAGGGTTTATGAGGCAAGGAATTGTCCTTAAACTAATTTTGTTGATTCGAACTTCAATCATATGGAATAACTTGTGTTGGTTGTAAATTGATTGCATAAGAGTGGAAGCAAGAGGATTCGATCCCTAGTCGCTTTTAATTCTCCTTAAAATCGAAATTTTTGTTTAGTTGCTTACTGTTTTTGTCTTTTGATATAAGTAACAAATATTTCAAACACATCACTTGGTTCAATAGTTCAAATTATTACAAGTTTGTTGAGTTAAATAATTAGTTACAATCCCTGTGGATTCGATCTTTTTATTACTTGACGACGAATCGTACACTTGCGATTTGCATTAACAAGTTTTTGGCGCCGTTGCCGGGAATTGTTGAATTAATTTTTAACAAGGCAAACGAGTACCTTTTTGAACTATTTCTTTTATTTATTTTCTGAAAAAAAATATAAATATTATTACATTAACTGTTGCTTTGCTACTGATCTTTCTGTTTAGTTTTGTGCATGCGAGGTAAACAAACAGGTGAACTGTTGTTTGACTCGGAGATCGAAAAGACAGCAAGGGCTTTAAGGAAGAAGGCTAAGGAAGCAAAGCAACGACAAAAACAATCCTCTGCATCTACTTCTCAAGTCCCAACTCATGAAGTGATGGGGGACCAGCCACGCACTTTAGGTGATTTTGGGAGACGGAACAACCATGCAAGGGCTGTCAACGCCTACCAACAGGTGGAGGCAAATGCTAATTTTGAGATCAAGCCGGCATTGTTGAACACTCTCAAGCAAAGCCAATTCGCGGGGAATGAGATTGATGACCCAAATCAGCACCTGGTGAGTTTCTACGAAATCTGTGATACTTTTGGGTTGGCTGGAGTGACTGAGGGAAGCAAGAAATTGAGGCTTTTCCCTTGGACCCTGCGAGAGAGAGCAAGAGATTGGCTAGACACCTTGCCTACTGGAAGCATTGCAACTTGGGACGATTTGGAGGAGAAATTCATGACAAATTTTTTTCCACCCTCCAAGTTCATCAAAAGAAGAGGTGAGATTCATGGCTTCCAACAGAACCAAAGTGAGAACTTGTATGAGACATGGGAGAGATTCAAGCTCCTCCTAAAGAGGTGTCCAGGACATGGATATGATGACTTCAACCAGATGCAAATGTTCTGTAATGGTTTGAGGCCGAACACCAGGATGATGTTGGATGCCTCAGCTGGAGGTACAATCAACAACAAGGCCATTGCGAAGCAAGAACCTTGGTGGAGCAAATGGCTTCCAATGAGCGGTTATGTCGAGAATGATAGAGGGACCGGGTAAAAGAGGAGTCCTAGAATTGGAAACACAAGATGCTCTTGGCTCAAAATAAATTAGTCTCTCAACAATTGGAGGCTATCGCGAAAGAGTTGAAAGCAGCGAAAGTGGGAATCCCTTCCTCTGCTCAAGTGAATCAGGTGAATCAAAACTTGAGATGTGACTTTTGTCAAGGGCCTCATGAGAATGGAGGGTGTGATACTTTGGGAGACTCAAGGAGCAAGCTAATTACATGGGTAACTTCCAAAGGCAAGGAAGGAATCCATATTCTAACACCTATAATCCAGGTGGAAGAATCATCCCAACTTCTCTTGGAAGCAACAAGATAATTCATCATCGAGCAACCCTCCACAACCTCCCAAGCAAGAGAAGCCAAATCAACTTGAGGAAGCTCTTACCCAATTCATGAAGATGACTCAGTCAAATTTCCGTAACCATGAGTCACATTTCAAAAATCGGGAGGCTTCTATCAAGAATTTGGAAAATCGATCGGGCAACTCTCAAAGCAACTTGCGGAACAATCAAAGGTAAGTTTTACGCTAGCAAGAGATAACCCCAAAAATGAAAATTGTAGTGCTATTTCTTTGAGAAGTGGAAAGTTGTTGTCTCAAGTAGAGAGAAAGAAAAAGCGAAAAAGTGAGGTGGATGGAGTTGAAAAAGAGAGAGTGGAAGTAGAAAGAAGTTGAAAAGAAAAAGGTGGAGTTGAAAATGAGAGTAGAGAAAATGTTGAGAAAAAGAGAAAAAGAAGGTGAGGAAGACAAGGTTGCTACTGACAAACTGCAAGTACAAGAGAAGCCCAGAGTTGTTCCTCCATATAAGAAGCTGCCATATCCTCTTGTGAGCAAGAAAAAGGAGAAGGATGAACAATTCTTTAAGTTCATGGATGTCTTCAAGCGCCTCCAGATCAACATTCCTTTCGCAGAAGCTCTTGAGCAAATGCCTTTATATGCCAAATTCATGAAGGAATTGTTAACTAAAAGAAGAAATTCAAAGAAGATGAGGCTGTAGCTTTGACGAAGAGTGTAGTGCCATCATTCAAAGAAAGCTCCCTCAAAGTGAAAGATCTGGAAGCTTCACAATTCCACTACCTATTGGGAATTTAAATATTGACAAAGCCCTTTGTGATTTGGGAGCTAGCATCAATTTGATGCCGTTATCTATGTTGAAGAGGCTGGGAGGAGGTGAAGTCAAGCCTATAAAAATGACACTACAGCTGGCAGATAGGTCAATCAAATACCCTTATGGAGCTATGGAAGATGTATTGGTAAGGGTTGGCAAATTCCTTTTCCTACAGACTTTGTGATCCTTGACATGGAGGAAGACAAGGAGGTCCCTCTTCTTCTTGGAAGACCTTTCCTAGCTACAGGAAGAGCCTTGATTGATGTCCAACAAGGTAAATTAATTTTGAGGTTCCAAGATGAGAAAGAGACTTTCAATGTGTTTGAGGCTATGAGGCATCCTGATGACACCGAAAAGTGCTCTAGAATTGATGTAGTTGGGCAGCCGGTTGGAGAGAATCTTGATCAAGACCGACCTTCTAAACCCTTAGAAAATGTGACAATGAATTCTATTGAGGAGATGTCTGAAGAGTTGGATGATGGGATGAAAAAAAATTTAGTGCAGGAAAAAGGAAGAAAAGGAAAGAGTGGTCTGCATATGGGCCATGGGAAACAATTCCCAAATTGCAAAATTCCAAAGAAGGCACATGTAGAACCTACTCATTCTTATGAAAAGCGCACCAAACAGGCGAGGGATGACAATGTCCACCCACATAAATTCAAGAGGAGAAAAAGGAGACCAATGCGAAAAAGGGAAATGATTTCTATGCAAGCACTCAGGGCTATGGGTGTGCATCTTCCCAAGGAAGGTGGTGCTTCAATCTTCTTTTCCTCCTTTAAGGAGCCTTGATCGACTCCTTCAAGCGTCAAGCTAGTGACGTTAAAGAAGCGCTTCTTGGGAGGCAACCCAAGCTTGTATCCTTTTTCTTTGATAAAAAATAAAAATAAAAATTGGTGGGGTGCGCGTGGCGCGCACATGGCGCGCATCCTACGCGCATGAAATCAGACGCCTCTGTCTCTTTGCGCACAAGCCGTGCTTGCGCGTAGGCGCGCTACTGATCAGGTGCAAGAGCACCCAACGACGTGCAACAGAAGCGCAATTGGAGCGCACCAAGTCAGGAGGACCTGATTTTTTGCGCGTCATTCGTGCCCCATCCACGTGCAAGCGCACTCGCGTGCTCATATACATGCGCACCATCTGCGCCCCTCTCACTCTCACTCTTTCTCAACCGAATAGGCACCCCACTCCCCCTAATCCTTCACAAACTTCAATCACACCTCAAAACTCTTCACTGGAGGGCTAGTTCTTCAATTTTTTTCTTGCATCCCTACTGCATCATTCATCGAGTAAGTCACGTTCACACTTTCTTGTCTTATATTCATGACTCTCTCAAATGGGGAAACAAATTTTTGAAAAAAAATGATGTGGACTGTGAACTCTTGAAATTCAAATTGTGGGTTTGCTATTTTCTATGCCCTTTGATGTTGAGCACTAAGTTTGGGGTGTGTTAGAGTTGTGATTGCAATTTTCCCATGAATGAACAAAGTTATGCACACTGCATGTTTGATAAAATGCTTGTGAAGGATTAGGGAGTAGAAATTAGGGACGGTTTATTACGTGCATGCTATATGTTGATGAATGGTTTGAATGACAAAGTTGGTGCTCAAGAACTTGGTTGTTTCATTAATTTGTGAGTGACTTCCCTTGGGTGTGGTTTTCATCTTCTATATCATATGCATGCTCATGAACTGTTATACCAGCGGTTGGATTGTGACTTGCCATGCTTCTTGTTGATCTAAAATTCCCTTAAATTAAAACTCTTAGAAGCATGTTTTTGTGACTTTGCCTTTGCATGACTCTTTTGTGCTTGACTGCCTCTCATCAATAGCCTGTGAGAATTTTGGGCCAAACAGATAAGTTTCTTCTTGTGTGTTACCATTGCATGTGACATTCTTCTAACTTGACTAGGTTCTTAGTGATATTTACTTGCATGTTCTTACACACTGAGGCAAATCTGTCTTAATAGCTAGAGACTAAATAGTCTACCTGAATAATATTGTCTTTTGCTAGCCCCTTTGAGCCGTTTTACCCATTCTTTGTGATACAACCTCATTACAAGCCTAAGATCGAAAAACCAATTGTCCCCATCTACTCGGAGTTAGGTAAGGGTCATTTTATAACACGTCTTGGCACATTGATTAAGTTTGGGGTTGCTTCAGGAAAAGGTTGCTTGAGGACAAGCAAACATTTTAAGTTTGGGGTGGATGTGAACTAAGTTTGAGGTTTATATTAGAAAAAGGAAAACAAACAAGAGGGAGAAAAAAAAACATTGTGGATTAGAGCACCCCTTTTGGTTCGTAATTCAAGTGAATAAAGAGCAACCCTTTTGTTTGTAATTCAAGTGTGTTGGAAGGTGTCTTGGGAAACTATGGATTCAACAATATGGGAAGTGGATTGTGCATGTATAAAATGACTTAAGTCTAACTCCAAGTGTGAAAGCCCACTATCCAAATGAATTCCTACCCTTACCTAAGCCCCATTACAACCCAAAAGTCCTCTAAAGTGTGTTGTAGCATTGCATTGCATTTGTCTCTTCAAGAGCTTTTTCAAGCCTATGGTAGGATGTCGCATTGTGATGTGAATGAGAGAATAACCGTACAAACACTTGAGTGAAAGAGCAATACTTGTGGTGAGGATACTGAGAGAAGTTGAGCATATTTGATGATTGCATGTGTTGCTTATAGAGCTAAATTGGGAAAAAAAAAGTGATTCAAGAATGCCTGAGTGGTCACTCTCTGAAAAATGTGAGAGAAAAAGATAGATTGAGCATGAGTTGATAGTGAAGATGGAGACCCATCAATTAATTTCACCCCGACCCCCTTTTTAATTAAGTTTGCTTGAGTACAAGCAAAGAGCTAAGTTTGGGGTTGTGATAAATCTTCATCACATGAATATTTATATAGCTTAAGTTGAGTTTTGCATGATGAATGAAGAACATTTGAAGTCATTTATGTGCTTAAATTGATAAATTCATTGGTTCTCCTTATTTGTTCCCGAATCTATAGTGTGCAGAGTTATGCTTGGTCTCTATCTTTGTCTTTTTTTTCACAGGAATTCAAGCATGAACGTTGTGCAAAAAGGCCAAGAGGGAGGGGGTCAAGGAGCAAAGACCAATAGAACAAAGCCCTTCACAATACACAAGATTCTCGCTCAAAATAAGTGTTCTGTGCACTTGAGAGCACCGTAAGAGCACTTGAAGAGCAGAAATCATTCCTCGCCGTTTGAGCAGCGTGAAGAGCACCAGAAGAGCACTTGAAGAGCAGGAAATCAGTCCCTACTGTTTGAACGCGCGTGAAGAGCATCCTAAGAGCAACCTGCGCGCGGAATTAAAATTGTTGCTGTCTCTCCGCGCACGAAGAGCATTTGGAGCGCACTTGGCGCACTCGCGCAAAGACGCTTAAATATCGGCGTTTTGCGAATCGTAACCATTTTTTGGGCGTGGAGAAGACCTAAAACGCCCGTGGGAACCAGGGAGCACGAGAGGGTTCACTTTTTCTCCATCTCCAAGGAAGATTCAAGCTTGGGAACAAGGTTTTGAATCAACCATGGAGTCTTCTTCTTCCATTTATCAATTTTTCTGTTTTTCTCTTTTGTTTTCTATGAGTAGCTAAATTCCTTAGGCTAGGGAAGATGAATCTTGTGAACACTCTTATGTAGTTGTTTTACTTATATCAATGCAAGTTTATTTCAATTATGATTGAGCCTTCAATTCTATTATTAATGCTTTTTGGTAACTGATCACTACCGAATCGATTTTGGGTTATACTCACGATTGGGAAATTGGGGATATGAACTTGAACTGAATTGTTGGTCATGTTTAGGAGGATTATAGGAATATAACCTTATGAGCATGTGTTCTTACGAATCATTAGTCTTATTGCTTAATCTAGCTTTAATTCACCTAAGGGATTAGGGGATTTTAGTTAAAGTAAAGGGTTTATGAGGCAAGGAATTGTCCTTAAACTAATTTTGTTGATTCGAACTTCAATCATATGGAATAACTTGTGTTGGTTGTAAATTGATTGCATAAGAGTGGAAGCAAGAGGATTCGATCCCTAGTCGCTTTTAATTCTCCTTAAAATCGAAATTTTTGTTTAGTTGCTTACTGTTTTTGTCTTTTGATATAAGTAACAAATATTTCAAACACATCACTTGGTTCAATAGTTCAAATTATTACAAGTTTGTTGAGTTAAATAATTAGTTACAATCCATGTGGATTCGATCTTTTTATTACTTGACGACGAATCGTACACTTGCGATTTGCATTAACACCAATCCACAAGCAGGCACAAAATCAGTTCATGCGAGGAATGGAAACAACCAATGGAAAAGTTCAAAGTGAAGGAAATTCATTCGCGTTTGTGAAATCACAAATATCGCAATGACTTTCTAACTTTGTATTTTCAAAACTTAAACTCTTATACTATAAAAAGAAAGATCAACAATCAAACACAACATAGAGTATTCAAATTTTTGCAGGCATTTACCAAATCCTTTCCCAAGGACGCGCATATATGGGTACAATACTTTAAGGAACGAACAAGGCACTGCACATGAATCGTCCACGCACATAAACTTAAGCCAAACAACAATGGCAAGGTTCTAGCACATTCATCACTGAGTTCAATCAACAAATAACATATTAGGGCTAACCATATATGGGTTATAATTTTGGGGAAGAAACCCGAAAGTCTTCATTCACATGAACGACATGGTTTCCGTTTTCTTCTTCTAACAGTTAAATATATGTTTATACCCCTACGTATGAGTATTTACACATATTAAAGAATCTCAGAAATCGAAAAAACAACTATGCTAACATCTGCTCATCTTTCATTTTTTGCATTCTTGATTTAATCCTGAGGTGGCCTACCTCAATAAATCACCGAAAGAAATTAGAAAATTTGGATTCCCAGTCACAACTGACACTTCCCTAAACCGGATCACTTATAGACACATAACTCACAGTCCGATAAGATCGAACTGCTCTGATACCATAATGTAAAACCCTGACTCTAATCAGAGTATTACTTACGACAATTTAAGATTAATTAAGCCAAAATTAATTAATAATCATTCAGGTAATTAGATAAAACGTGATAAACTAGAATCTGTTTAAAAAGAAAATCCTTTAACTTAAAAAGTGCACATTTCAAAATTTAAATACATTAATTACAAAGTTTCCCCGAAGGGTTTTTTCACAAATAATTACAATAGAGTTAACTAAAGAAAAACCCAGACCCCGACTCTATCTGTGATCCGATATTGAGACATCAGAGAGTCCCAGGTAACTATAATGTCGAGCATCCAAAAGAGTTCTCTAATCCTCCGATCAATAAGTACCTGAAAACAACGCCCCAAACATAGTGAGTTATCACAACTCAGTAACATAGACTTTCATAAAAATCTTTGCCGATGTTTTCAGCTATACGTGGTGTGCTACGTATAGAAAACTTCTCCCAGAAAAGCACAATCACTGACATCTATGTCAGACCATAATACTACATTCAATAGTAAAAGATTAGACATGCATGTTACAATTCCTAACAATACAAACATTATAACTTCATAATAAAGAAATCTATAATGTTATCACAATCCAATAAGCATTTAAAATGCACAATGAATCCAAGAAAGTACCCAAGTAACTCTCAATGGAATTCTTCCCATAAATCATACACAATGAGTCCAGGAAAGTATAGCAGTGACTTTCCATGGAGCTCTTCAATAAACAATACCCAATGAGTCCAGGAAAGTATAGCAGTGACTTTCCATGGAGCTCTTCAATAGACAATACACAATGAGTCCAGGAAAGTATAGCAGTGACTTCCCATGGAGCTCTTCAATAAACAATACACAATGAACCTTAACAAATTATTAAGTTTATTCATGTCCAATCTTATCCATTAATATAGGCATTCCAAGGGCATTCAATCAAGAAACAAATGGATTTAACACAACATATTAACATGCATTCAAATCAAATGTTTCAAAGGTCCTTTTAAAGTGTATGAACACATTTTAAACCATCTCCATGAGATACTCCCAAAGACTCAAAAACCAAACATCAATAATAACAAGATTAAGAACTATTTCATTAGGCGTTAAAACCACAACACAACCCGATGCTAAGGTCATAACTCATCAATACATCAACTATAATCAATTCCCAAAATCATAGGAATATGGAACTAATTTTAAGGAGACATAAAGGCCTCCATTAATTCAGACTCAATTTATCAAATGACCACTCTAAACCAAACATTCCCAATTGAAGCTCAGTGGAACTCACAATTGAGTAACCATCATACATTGATTTAGGGGGTTGGGGGGCAGAATCCAACCCTATTTCAGTCAAACCCCATACAAGATCGTAATAATCTATACAATAACTATCTACTTCTAGAATTAGACAATAATTCCTAGCACACCCTAATTGGGAGTTTGAGAGGGGAATCTATGTTACCTTTGAGCTTCTAAAACCCTTTGGGTGAAAACCCCCAAGATTGAACCCTAGGTTTCCTCCATTGAAGCTCCAAGCAAGCTTTCCCATCTCCATTTTCGAGCTCCAAGACCAAGTCCCAGCTCCTTCTTCTTCCTCTTCTTTGAGCTTCTTCTTCCTCTTCTCTCCTAGGGATGTTCCAACTCTCAAATCAAGGAACCAACACTCCCAAACATGGATTCAAGCTAAGATTGAAGGTAAATCTAGCATGAATCCATGATTTTCCCTTGAAATGATGAAACCCTAGGTTTCTCTCCTCTCCTAGGTCGTGAAAATGGAAGAGAAAGTGAGAGAAAATGAGAGAACTCACGTTTAAAACAAAACAGGAAAGTCGCAGCTCGCTTAAGCGAGCTGGAGTCGCTTAGCGAGAATGGGCAAGAAGAAGGTCAGCCGTCGCAAAGAAATTGGCCGAAGGAGGGTCGCTCAGCGCGATTCGCGCTTAGCGCGACCATTTCGCTTGCGAAAATGGGGCGGCGACCCCCGACAAGAATACTGGGGCGCCAGCGATTCAAGGCTTAAGCGAATTTAGCAGCAGAGTCTTCTGCATAAACTCATGTTTTCTCATCCTAACTCATCCAATCTTAACTCCTTTCAATCCAATCTAACTTCAATTAATTCCTAACCAATACTTTCAATCATTTCTAGGATTAAATCCCACTTAATTCTCAACTTAAAATCAATGACTTACACACCAAAACTCTATGTAATTATGTTCACTTCATTCTTGGATTCAAGTTAAAGTTAAACATAATCACACAACTTCCCACATCTTAAACTCAACTAGGCTTAACACTTAGTATAATTAATTACTAAGCTTAAGAAAGTTGGGATGTTACACATTGCGTCACGACGAGCGCAGTCCAGAACGTTCCTGGTCTGTCTTGCACCGTCTTATTTCACCTGCGTTCGCACGCATCGCGATAAGTTCCTTTCTTTTCTCCATCGAGTCGCGATGGACGCGTTATAGAAAATCTTTATTTCTTTCGAATTCTAAGGTTTTTCTACATTATTCTTAAACTCATAAAAATACTTTAATTTATTTATTCACTTAATTTTCTCAGGATGTCACATCACACCACGTATGGCTGAAAACAATGGTAAAAGTTTTAAGTTATGTCTATGTTACTGAGTTTTTATAACTCACTATGTTTTGGGGCGTTGTTTTCAGGTACTAGCATATGGAGAGGTGTAGAGAATTACCTAGATGCTCGGTCTTGCCACCCGCGGGATCTAGATTTATGTCACCGGATCACGAGTCAATAGTTAGGTTATTTATATTGTATAAGTTTAGTATAATTTTAATTGATGCTTTATAGTCCTAATTAAGAGTCCTTTTATGGTTAATTGAAGTTGGTTTGTAATTTCTATAAAAGTCCTTTTATTAGCGAATTCTATTTTAAGTTCACTACGTAATAGCGTATCCAAATATTTTATTTAGCCAGAATAGTATTTTACAAAAGGATTTACGTTATAATGTTTATTATTTAAAGCTAAAAATTTTCTAGGCTTACCTTTAATCCTTGTTAATTTAGTAAGTAATGCATTCATTAGAATCGGGGTGTTACAAAAGGTGCTTGCAAGGAAGGAACAAAAAAGATTCCGTGAATGACAACATTTGCAAATTAGGGTTTGTGTTGCAACTTGCTTAGCCCCTCCTACTCCTGCTTCACTGTAGCACCCTTTGTTTTCCCCTGTTCCTTTTTCCATTCCCATATAGAATCACAACATGATTCTACATCTTCTACTGCAGCTCTTTCTTGCATCTGCTCTAAGGCATTATGGAGCGACAACTCCATAGCCTCATTTTTCTAAGCATCTCTCCTCCACGATTGATTCTCTGCCTCTAATCTTGTCAAAAATTCTCCAACTACACTCTTTTCCTTGCCGCTTGTGCTATTAAGGAAAGAAGTATTTTTTTTCGTGAAATAAACACAATTAAAAAAGCAATCTTTTTTTCCTCTTGGTCAAGAATTTCGGATTAAACCCATGAAGGCCCATTGGAATGAGGTTCTCCATTTATCACTTCCGTTATAACATTTTTTTTCTTTTCAACGAAAAAAAGGTTATAACATCGGAGACATAAAATATTGCTTAATATAACATCCCAAACAAATTATGAATGTTAATTTAGGGTACCACACATTTGATGTGTTTTTAGCCTTTTAGCAATCTTTGCACGAACAAAGGTGCCTGCAAGGAAGGAACATAACAAACACGTTTCGTCATGTCTGGCCTTTTCTGTATTGTTAGCTGAGGATTTGTTTGGAAAATAATTTGGGATGCGAAGTAAATTGGGTTAGTAGAGAAGGGGAATGTGAGCAACATACCATGATGTCAAAATACCAATTGGTTTGGGCCAATGTACACACTTTTGGGTAAATGTTTAATCAATGAATCACATGATGAAACTTGCTATTGCTGGTAAATGCTTATTTGACCATGATGGGGAAATCTTTGTATTTCCCCACGTTAAACGCACCTTATTACACATGGTTTGATTCTCGGGTTCCCTCATCATAGGTATCAATCTAAATCATAGGTATGTATTGTGATTGCCACTAGACCCGTGCATAATTATGCCACAAGAGTGGCTTAATAGCACTCTAATTTCACACTTCGATATATGTCAATTTATGGGTTCTATTTAAGGCATTTTCACGCATTTTTTGCCAACTTCTTTGCTATTTGGGGTATTTCAATTGCATATTTGTAGTTTTTATGAATGGTTGTTTTAGGGTGCTCTGCAACATATAAGTAAAATTACTTTGTGAAAGCACACATGCTATGAATGGCCACTGGCTAAGCAGAACTTGTCTACACGATATAGGATTTTAGTTTTTAATCGTTATGTTTACTTAAAGGAGAATGTTAGCTTGTTGTTGATGGTTTTATATCCCTGTTAAGCAAACTTGTGACTAGGGGTATAAATAAGCTGAGCTATTCATGAACTAAACGACTCATGAATAGCTCGTATATAGGTGTTGTGGTCTTTAAGCTGTTGCAGTGGTCTTTTGCATGTTGAAGTTGCTCTGCTAGCACTAGACTAGATATCTCAATAAATAAATGATGGTCATGTTTTTTTTTTGGACTTATGCTTTTGTAATGATCAAGCTTAAATTATATATTTGGACTCATGTTTTTGTAATAGTCAAGCTTAAATTGTATTTGGCAAGAGCATGTGTTTAGGATGTCTTAGTCAAGCTTTTGAAGCTTCTTTTTTGTAGTAGTCAAGAAATCTTGATTTTCGCATGCAATATGTTAAGTACATATCTCTATTTTTTTAGATTATCATATAATATTAAAATCTTTATTAAGTACTAAATTGATAAAATTAAAAAGTAATTAAAGAAAAAATTTCATAAGTGTAAAAATAATTTAATTATTAATGAGATAAACAAGACAAACTCAAGCTTTATTATTATTTTTTTGGTAACAAAGCTTTATTATTTTTAAACAAGTCAAACTCAAGCTTTTAGTTACGTTCATTTAAATAAATGAGTCAAATTCAAGCTTTACTATTTTCTTACAAGCCAAGCTCAAGCTTTAAATGTTCAGCTCGACTCGAATTTTTACACCACTACTTGTGACAATGACTCCCTCTCGCAAAATAGAACAAGGAACAAAGAAAAAAAGACTCAACATTTACTTAAATTTGTAGGTTATACAAGACGATAATAAACCCTTCTTGTGATTTTCATTTTCACCGTAGAACCAAAATACACAGGATTTGGAATTTTAGAGACAAATATTACTATTGCAAAAACAAAGTTTTGTTAGACAGAGATAGAGGGAGGGAAATAGAAGAAAAAGGTTATCAATAATATTTAATAGAAGTTCCAGTAAAAAAAAATATTTAATAGAAGTTTAACGGTGTTAACTTTGAGGAACTTGGTTACTAAATTTTTAAACTATAAGAACTTAGTTAAAAGTTTTGAAACTACAGCGACTTAATTAAAAATTCAATGAAACTATAGGGATTTACAAATTAATTTAATTTTTTTTCAATCCTATTCTTTGTCTCTCCATCTGTCAGCACTCCCCTCCATATTTTTAGGTGCATGTATATTTAGAATTATGGTCTACCCAGCGTACTTTTATGCCTAAAGCAAAATTTTAGCTAAGGCCTTTTTACTGATAATAATATTTTATTAAAAATATTATATTTTTACTTACATTTTATCTTGTTATAAATTTCTATATTTTAAAGTGTAATTATTATGGTTGATGTAAATTTTTGTTGTGCGTGTACATGTAACCACATGTAAGATTTCCTATAGTTTATGGTTTAAGATTTTAAATTATTTTTCTCATTAAGTTTAAATAACGAAAAAAATTAGAGGCCGAAATAACCAAAAAAATTGTTGGAGAAGAAATAACCCAGATGGCGCTTCAAATTCTTAATCATGGTGGTGATCCCAGAAGCATCAACCACACTTACATTTGTCTCATCCCAAAGAGGAAGAAACCCACTTTAACAGGTGACTTTAGGCCTATATCTCTGTGTAATGTTGTTTTTAAAATAGTGACCAAAACAATTGCAAATCGTCTGAAATTAATTCTACCTGATATTATTGAAAAATTCTAAAGTGATTTTGTACCGGGTAGATTAATTACAGATAATGCTCTCATTGCTTTTGATGCTTTTCATTATATGAGGAAAAAAACAACAGAAAAAAAAGGTCATGTGGATTTGAAGCTGGATATTTCGAAGGCTTATGACAGAATTGAATGGCCTTTTCTAAAGGCGGTTTTGGAGAGCATGGTTTTCCCTATCAAGTGGATCGATTTGATTATGAATTGTGTGACTACTGTATCTTTCTCTGTTTTGCTGAATAATGGACCTCGTCAAAGCTTTAATCCACAGAGAGGCTTTAGACAAGGGGATACCCTATCTCCTTATCTTTTTATTTTGTGTGTTGAAGTATTTTCAGGTCTTTTCTTCAAAGCTCAAGAACAAAGAGATATTCATGGCATTCAAATTGCTAGAGGAGCTCCTAGTATTTCTCACTTATTCTTTGCAGATGACAGTCTCATTTTTTGCAGAGCTACTCAATTTGAGGCTACGTGTATTCAGGATATTCTCAATCTTTACCAACAAGCTTCCAGTCAACTAATTAATCTTGATAAATCGGAGATTTCCTTCAGTCGAAATGTTTCTACAGACAGAAAAAATGACTTCCAAGGATGGATTCAGATTAAGGCAGTGGAAATTCAATCTAAGTACTTGGGGCTTCCTTCTTTTGTTGGAAGATCGAAGCAACAAGTTTTTGATTTTGTTCAAGATAGAGTTTGGAAGAAGCACAAGGGGTGGAAGGAGAAATTCCTTTCTTTTGCAGGTAGAGAGGTCCTTATTAAAGCACTAGCTCAATCCATTCCCACTTATGTTATGGGTTGCTTTCTTTTGCCCTCTGGTTTATGTGACCATATTGAAAGCTTGATCAAGCAATTTTGGTGGGGGAACAACCAAGGGAACAAAAAGAAAATTCATTGGATAAACTGGAACAAGTGTTGCCAGCCAAAAAGTAAAGGCGGCATGGGTTTCAGAAGCTTTAGAGCTTTCAATCTTGCGTTGCTTGCTAAGCAAGAGAGGCGTATCCTAAATGACCCAGATTCTTTGTTATCCAGATGTCTTAAGGCTCGATACTTTCCTAGGGGAAATGTTCTCAAGTCAAAGGTGGGATATAACCCAAGTTATACTTGGTGTAGCATTCATGAGTCTCTTTGGGTTCTTAATCGAGGGTGCCTTTGGACGGTGGGAAGTGGACACTTCATCAACATTTGGGAGGATAATTGGTTACCTCTTCAAAATGGATACAAGGTTTGGACCCCAAAACCACACCAAACTCATTTGTCACGGGCATCCCAGCTAATCATTCAAGATTCTAGAATGTGGAACAATCAGTTGATTCATAAGACTTTCATGCCCTTTGAAGCAATGCAAATTTTAGAGCTGCCTCTTCCATCTTCAAATCTAATGGACCGGTTATTATGGGGGCCACATAAAAAATGGCTTTTCACAGTTAAGAATGCCTACCATTCTATTAGACAATGAGAAAATGATGATAACTCCCAAGTCTCTAATCCTCAACATTCTATAAGCTTTTTTTTTTAACGTCACACACATACATATGGGAGGGGAATGAAAAACTAAAATACATGTGGGACGTTTTGTATGTGTTGTGTATTAGGTTTTAGGTTTTTTTAAGTTTTATTATTTATTTATAGAGATCGAGAGAAATGAATTGGACGCTTATACTACACCTTTTTTTTCCATTAAGACCCCAAATTTTGTGTCTGACTATCACTGTTTCAGTGCCCAAGATCGCGAGTGTATTCACAAAGAGAAATAAAACATCATGCGTTAGTTAGTCACCTATTAGTTCACTTGGTCTTAGAAAACAATTTGTTTAATTACTGTTTTTGTTTAATTTTATGTTTCTATGTATACTAGTAAGAAAAAAAGTTTGGTGCCCCTCGAAAAATGGGGCCCTAGGCGATCGCGCAACCCGATCGTGCTCAAGGCTACCACTAACCTCCTATTAATTAGGCATGGCAACAGAACCCGAACCCGCGAGTACCCACCCGACCCCGACCCGATTTTGACGGGGAAAACCCGCTTTGACCGGGGGTGGGACGGGGTTGGGGATGTTGATACCCGAACCCGCCCAATTAAATATATATTTGTTAATTTTTATTTTATTTTCTGCATTTATACTCATTCATTTTGTTTCATATATTTTATTTATTTTTAATTTAATCTCTTTTCAATAGAACATTTTATTTTAATGTTTTTTATTTTATTTTATCATTGTATAATAATTATGATTTTATTTTATTAATTATTATAACTATAATTTTTCAATTTTTCTACATATTTAGAGCTGAGATGGGGACCATGGAAACCGACTTATCGGGACGGGATGGGAAGGCAAAACCCGAACCTGTTGGAAATGGGGACGGGGACGGGGGAGGCAAAACCCGCCCCCGCCCCGGCCCGTTGCCATGCCTACTATTAATGTAGTCATGTCCCTGATTGGCAGGTTGTTCTGCAATATACTCGTTGAGAAGGCAATTCTAATTCTAAAGACACATTTCTTCTTCGATTAGGCATGGTTCTGCAATATACACGATTTTGCATTATACTCGGGTTTTACCCCCCCCATCCACGCCCCGACGGGGTAGGGTTTTCCCGCGGGCCCCTGAATCCGCTTCATATATATAGAAAAATTGAAAAATTATATTTATGATAATTAATTGAATAAAATCATAATTATTATACAATAATAAAATAAAATAAAAAATATCAAAATAAAATTTTCTATTGAAAAAATTAAAAATAAACAAAATATATGAAACAAAATGAATGAGTATACATGCATAAAATAAAATAAAAATTAACAATTTATATTTAGCTGAGCGAGTTCAGGTCGGGGGTGGGGCGGGTATCGACATCCCCAACCTTACCCGCCCGCCCCGGTTAAAGCAGGTTTTCCCATTCAAAATCGGGGCAGGTCGACTGGGTACTCGTGGGGTCGGGGTCTGTTATCAAGCCTATCTTCGATTCTTTTAGTCTTGTGATGTTCTAAAAAAAAGTTTGTTCCAGCTTAGAACATGAATAAATCAACTCATAATATCATGTTATGAATATTTTTTTTTACTAAATAGAAAAATTAAATATATTTAAATTTAATTGAAAATTATTTTGTACTGGCCAGAGCCCAATCCGCAAGGATCGGGCTAGACCAGCTTCGTCGGCCCGAATGGCAAGAGTACATGAGAAGTTACTACATATCCAGTGTCGAATCAATCCACCGTTGATCCGCACTTCGCGCCAGATCATTAGCACTGGGTGGGAGCTTATAACTGCTCTTCCCACCAACGAGCCAAGCTCACCCAATCAATAAAGGGATTTCTCCCTTCAACCTCAGGTACACACTTTTCTTACCTTGCTCTCACCTGTAAACAATAGGTGACTTAGGCATCAGAGTGATTGCAGGTATCACCACCTCCGCGCACTCCATTTTGCTCCTTTGTCAACGTCATCACTCTTTTCTCTCCGGCCTACTTCGAAAAAATCACTAATATATTAACTGAATTACTAAATAGCAAATAAAAACAGAGGCTATCAAGTAAATGTAAATACATAAAAACCTAACAACTGGACATTGTAACTGGATATGGCCTTGACTAAATAACTTATATTATAAACATATAAGTGAATTTACTAATTTATGAACATTAGCCTAGCCTAGAAAATGAGTGTCTCAATACTAGACTTCTTTGGCATTCTGCACACAGGACATGCTTGGAGAAAAGCCTCACAATCTTTGCACGAGCAAAGGTGTCTGCAAGGAAGGAACATAAAAAACGCGTTTCGTGAATGGCAGCATTTGCAAACTAGGGTTTGTGTTGTAATTTGCTCAACCCCTCCTTCTCCTACTCCAGCATAGCGCACTCTGTTTTCCCCTATCCCTTCTTCCATTTTCCCGTTTCTCATGTTTTGGTCACAACACGATTCTACATCTTTTGGTGCAGCTTGTATTTGTTCTAAGGCATTATGAAGCGACAACACCATAGCTTCGTTTTCATGAGCAGCTCTCCGCCATGATTGATTCTCTGCCTCTAATCTTGTCAAAAATTCTTCCAACTCCACATTTTTCCTTGCCGCTTGTGCTATTTGTTCATCCTTTCGTCTCAGCACTGGTAACACATCCGATTCCACTTTCTTCAGTAAGGCCCCCACCTGTTGCCTTCTCTGCTCTTCCATCATCATTCTCAATTTCTCATTCTGTCATGCCACCCACAAAATTACTGATTCTTTTAAATTTCACACAACACAGTAACAACAAATGCCTATGCTAATACGTTATAATAAAACTAAACTGATTGAGATGTATGAGAAACTAACCTGTGATCTGATAAATCGATCAACCGCATCCGTCTGTTCATCAAACTGAACAGCCAAACTCTGAGGAATTGGGGTTACGGCTTGATTGTTGCACTTATTGGTGGCGTTGTAGCTATAGGCATTGGAATTGGGAAGAAGAAGAAGATTGGGGTCAACAACAGATATGTTTTGATTCACCTGCTGCCTCTCGCTGTTGTGTAACTGTGGCACAAAATATGGATACAGATTTGCTTCAATTGCCATTTCCAGAATCACAATTCACAAACAAAGCCAACTGCAGAACCTTTTCCTCAAATCAAATCTACTTTGCTTCATTCACCCACATACATTTGCTTGCACGGAAGAGAACGAAATATATATATATATATATATATATATATATATATATATATATATATAAATGTATACTAACGTTTAATTAATTAAAAGGACGAAAAGGAGGAGTTTGATTGTCTAACGGCGGGTCGTAAGCAAGAATCAGAGGGTTGTTTGTTTGTGGCTGGCACTGGCAGTGTTAGTGCGTAGTCTGTGCAAATATATTTATACTTACGAGTTACGAGAAAATAAATTTGTAATTAATTTGACACAGTAAAAAGAGTTGGAAATAAATTAATGGATAGATTTTGATTTTGAATGAATGAAAATAGTAGTAACTGAAAAACTTGGAATGGAAAGAAAGAGAGTGCAGAGAATCTCTCCCCGTCTCTTGTTTTAGGAGAAGTAGTAACTTTCTTCCTCTTTTTTCTGAATTTAATTATCTATCGTCTAAGCATTAAAGAAAGAGGAGTGTGGGACGCGGTAAGCAACGAGGTACCACATGCAGATTTTGTGACTGAACAATCGGGTCAGAGCCGTTTGTTTGGTTCTCAATTAAAGTAGTAGTATTGAATTGAATGAATTCTAGTCTTTTAACTCCCCTCGCGTGAACCAATCTGTGCTGTGACTGTGACTCTGTGACTGTGAGCGAGTGAATATGAAAAAGTCTGTTTCCGTTCAACGGTAGTAAAAATTAAACAGTCAGAGATTTTATTTTATTTTCATTCGGAATTGGAAAGGAAAGAAATCAAGAATTGAATGAAAGCGCGGCATTCAATTCAATGGCCCCAAAACTGAAGGCTGAAGCGTTGGCTTCTTAGTTTTTTGTCGTATCTCTAGATTTCTTAAAACCTTTTTTCACCGACATCATTGCCGATTATTTTCCTTATAATGATCATGCTTTTACTATCATTTTTTAAAATAAAAATGTCGATGAAAATCTTTTTACCTTTCCATAATTCTAAGATACGCAGCCTTCTCTGTTTATTAGAATTGAGGACATTATTTCACCTTAGAAGTTACCGGTTCAAGTCTTGCTAAGTCTATTAAGAAATTAACAAAACAAAATTATATTGAATCATGCGGCTGTCTTATATACTCCGTTCGTTATACAATATAAACAAAAAAGTTTATGTATTTAGTGTACATAGACTTTTTTTTTTTGCTTATATTGAATAACTGAGGGAGTGGTTAACTTTTTTTATAGCATAAATTAAATTAAAATTATATTTATTATATTAAAAAATAACAAATCATATTAACTATGTTTTTAATTTTAAATGATATTTTGTGCGTATGGCAGTTTCTATGTATGTTTTTTTTTTTGTCAAAAAAAATGTATGTTTTTTCTTCAGATAAGCCAAATATTTTATTGAAGGTAAAAAATGCGGCCTAAGCCAAGCACTAAATGGCCAGTTTCTATGTATATTGCCAAATTATTTTAGGCAAAAATCTCAGCATAATATTATTAAATAGAAGTACGTTAATTAAAACGTGTGAGATTATTAACTTGACATAATTATACTAATTAAAAAGTTTTTTTATTGACTTCACAATTCTATTTTGCACGTTTGATTGAAAGAATAAATAACTTTAAAAAGAAAAAAAAACTTAACAAGTACAGTGTATTATATTATGCTATATATATATTTTTTTGTTTATATAATAGTGGCAAGTGTGTAACCACAGCAACGTTGGGTATTACATTAACTATTAAGCTATATGTTATTACTCTATGGACAAAACTCAATATCAGTTAGCTGATAAGGAGGAGACATTTTTATTTTATTTTTTAAAACTGTTGACAGCTCAAATATTATTTATCTTATCATTTCAATATTTTATTTTATATGTATAAAAATTTAAAAATAATTAAAATCTGTGAGTTATAAAATATCTAACACGTCAGTTGCTGCATTTCATATCACCGTTTTAAATAAAAACGTCCTTGTTTCCTGTGTATTTAAGAATCTAGAAGGTATTTAATACTGTTATGTACTTATATAATAAAAAATTAAAGGAATTAATTTATTTGGTCAATATAAAATTATTTCAGTTTAATATAAAGATTTTAGCAGCGACGTCAGGAAGAGAAGAGGTTGCAATCTTTTTTCACCAATTAAAGCTCTTTTAGTAAAATTATATGAGCGTCAAAAACTGTTTTGTTCCTTCTATAATATCAATCATCAAGCTGTGCTCATTAAAAAAGATGATAAAAATTATTCCCAAAAAAAATGATAAAAAAGATAATATTATATAGTTTCCAAATGAATATCGTTTTAGAGAAATTAAAAATTTTCATATTGACTGTCCTTTTATTATTTCAATGTCACATTAATTTTTTTTTCTCTATTTTATCCTCAAATAAATATTATATACATCACTCCCGATACATCATACTTCATTATGCATTTATGACAATTGTTAAGAAACCAATAGTTAACAAGGATAATTTAGTAAAATTGTTTAATTCACTAAGTTATTTACTGATTTTCTTAATCAATGTAAAAAACATTAATGACAATATTGAATAACTTGAGTTAAAAAATTTAAATGTATTTAATGAAATTTTATATTATTAATCATATCAATTATTAAATATAAAACTACTTTTTTATTAAAAAATAAATAAATATAAAACAACTTATATAAGATTAAAAATGTAAAGAGTAGAATTACTTAATGACAATGTTTATAATATTAATTATTAACTAAGATGTTAAATATTAAAATTAAAGTTATTTCATGTTAATATTAATTAATACTTTACAAAAAGTGTGTGTGTGCGCGCGCATGTCTATTAGTAAATTTACTTGAGAAAACATTGATGGCCAAATAAAAGTGATTATGCTATGAGAGTTGTATTTAAATGTATCTATAACACTTTATATTGTTAAGTATACTAGCTATCTATAGAAATTGATCAAGATCGATACACATAGAAAAACTTATATATACATATTATATTTAAAAATCTAAAGTATTTGATGAACTTATTTCTTAGTATAATTACCCTTCTTATATTGTATTTCCCGGGAAAAAAATATGATGAAAAATTATAAATTACATGAAAGTATTGTTTGGAAGGTGTGGTGTAGTCGAAACTTGCTTGTGTTTGAAGGTGAGGTGACTCCCGATACATTTATTGTCATGCAGGTTCAGTCATTGCTCCGGCACACTAGAGCGGGTTATGGGGAGAGTGACATCGGGAAGGGCCCTCTTGTGCCCAAGGTGGTTTCGTGGATTAAACCGACTGAGGGGTTTGTTACCCTCAATGTGGATGGGAGTGTTGTGGAAAATCCGGGATTGGCAGGTTTTGGAGGACTTATCAGAGATGTTGATGGCTCTTTCTTGAGAGGTTTTCTTGGCTCCGTAGGGCATTTAGATATTCTGCATGCAGAAATCATGGCCTTGTTTCACGGCATGTGCCTGTGTTGGGGCTGGGGCTACAGGAGAGTGTTTTGCTATACAGATTCTCTGAATGTGGTCAGGCTTATCCACACAGGTAGTCAGGATTTCCACAAGTTCGGTAATGAGATAGCTTTGATGAGGAGGCTGATGGAGCGGGATTGGGAGTTCCAATTGTGCCACACTCTCCGAGAAGGTAATCAATGTGCTGATTTCTTAGCCAAAATAGGTGCCCGTTGTGACAGTCAGTTGGTGTGCTTGGATGCCCCACCAGGGGAATTGTCGAGTCTCCTTTTGGCAGATGCGATGGGGGCTTCGTTTGTAAAGCTGTAGGCCTCTGCTTTTTCTTTCTCTGTTTTCCTCTGTAACAAAAAAAAAGACACTATTTGTGCGTAGCTAAATGTAAATTATTAAACAACACTTAATGGTAACATTAATTAGTAATTTGAGAAAAAACTTGAAAATAATTAAAAACACTGTAAACTTAAGTATAAGTAAAAATTCAAAATCTATATATAAAAGTGTTATTAGCTATAAAAATGTAAAATAATTGAATGAAAACTAAAATTAATAATGATAAGAAACTTTAAATGTATATATAATACTTTATATTACTAAGTATACTAATTATTAAATATAAAATTACTCATTTATAATTCAATTTAAAATATTACAAATTATTTAATGATAAATTTAATTATTTATTTGAGAAAACTTTTTGAAAATAATTAAATAACACTATAAATTATTAACTATTAAGCAACAAATTTTTTTATATAATAATAATGTTATTTACATAAATAATTTAAAAAATTGAATGAAACTCTATATTGTTGAATATTTACAAAACATTTTGAGTGATACTTTAAGCATATTATTACTCGGTTTGGATTGGCTTCTTGGAGCTTCTTAATTAAAATAAATTAATGATTCTTAACTAATAAAAAACTTATCATTATCTTTATAGATATTTATAGAGAACTTAAATAAAAAACTTTAAAAATTTAATATGAGTTAATTTTAACTTATGCGAGAAACTTTTTTTTTTTTACTATGCGAGAAAATATTGTTAAAAAACTCATATATGTAGTTTTTGAATCTTATTTTTAATGTTTTTTTTTTAAAGCACAACTTCTGAAACCTATTCAAATTTAATCCCTGTTCTCTTTTTTTTTTATCATAAATATTTCTTTCATTCTTGATACAGAAAATTTAAAAATGAAAAACTATAGAAATTGATCAAGATCGATACACATAGAAAAACTTATATATACGTATTATATTTAAAAATCTAAAGTATTTGATGAACTTATTTCTTAGTATAATTACCCTTCTTATGTTGTATTTCCAGGAAAAAAAATATGATGAAAAAGTATAAATTACATGAAAAGTATTGTTTGGAATATGATGAAAAAAAATATAATATTTTTTAATATAATTACCTTTAATTATTTAATTATATTTCATTTTCATAATTAATAAAATATAATTTTATAATATTTTCCAAAAATACCCTTAAGTTAATTCAACTTTTATTTTCCAAAAATTCCTTAATAAAAACCATTATGATTAAGGATAGTTTAATAAATGTAGTTCATATTTTATACGAAATCAAGAAAATTAAATACACTTAACTACCATTATTAATCAATATAAAATTAAGTATTTTTGCTTATAATTGAGTGCACGAATTAAGTTAGAGCAACATCGCGCATAACTTCTTATTTTGAAGCAAGAACTTTCATCTTTGTGACTTTGTTTTGAAGATAAGATGCATGTCCTGTTATTCTCAGCTGAATCATTTATGCTGGATTCTGTTCAATGGTGATGTGTTTTTAAGCGTCGTTACTTACTTAAGTACATACTCACATATTGCTTTCTGGTTGAAAGCGTGTATGGACCTTCTCATTCGCCAAAAGCCAAAGAGAACACGTAATAGCCTTCGGATTTATAGCTTTTGGGGAGTGGGAGCCAACCAGAGCGTTCAGCTATATATATAAATAATTAATAATAATCGAAAGCAAGAGTTTAAAAGCGCACAAAGAAACAAAACGATTCTTAATTTCTTACGATAGGTTAGATTTTAAATTGATGCAAAATTATCAATAGTATTACTGAAAAATAAAATTACATAGACATACACATAGACATAGTGATCTTGATCTCCACTAAAATTTGGACGTTATATTGGATCTATCTTTTTGGAACTGCACATGTAAACACACGAAGCCATGACTATGACCCACCCCGCTTCGGACGCTTACAATAGAAATCCCAAATCACGGAAACATTATATATGGGTCATGTCAGCCAACTCCGCAAATAAAGAAAGAAAAAATTAAAATAATTCTGTTTAATTTCCCTAGGGGTTTGAGATTCTAGTAGTACTACTATTTAAATTTTCTTTCGGAAATACTTAAATTTTCTTTTGGTTTTATGTTGAGAAGAAGCAGATTGGAAGGTGAGACAGATGGGGCAAGCACAAATAGTGAACAGCTGGTTGAACATGATGATGAGAATGTTACTCCATTATATGGTGAGGCGAGGGAAAGATGGTGAGGTAGTGAATTGTGGTGGACCCACGTGCAAGCCAAGCCACCCACCTTGATTGACCACATCATCAACTCCAGTCATCGCTCCCCAACCAAAAGGCGCAAACCATGTGAAACTAACCTACTACTACGTACTAGTATTATTATAGTACCAGGTAGTCTAGTAGCACAACTAGGATCTGGATCGGTGTGGGAATAAAATTTTAAAATTAATGAAATTATTACAAGAGCATTGACACGTGTTTCTTTTTAAAAAAAATAACAAAAATAAATATTTACTTGTCTTACGAAATAAGAAGAGCATAATTATTTAATTCTGATAACACAAAACAGATTTTAAACTTAAAAAATAGAAAGGTTTCGGAATTAAGAAAAACTAGAATAGAAAATAATAAAACAATATATACCGAATTAATAGAGACTCAATTACGACAGAAAAAATTACGAGAGAAAATTAATAGAAAAATCAGATTAGAGTTTTACACTAAATTAGAAGAAATATGAACCTAATAAATGGAGAAACAAAGAATGAAAATAACACTCAGTTGCTCACCAACTATAGGGAGAATGGATCGAGATGTGAGATAATGAGAAGAGTTGTATTTTGAGTTTTGAGATAGAAATGACTGAATTTGAACGAATGAGATAAAAGAAGTGAATAAATAAAAATTTTAAGTACAAATTATTATGCTGATGGTGAGAGGATCAAAATATAAATTTTATAAATAATAAATAGTATTTTTAATTTTACAAATGGCGTAAGGGCACACAGTGAACAACACCCGGGTCCGCCGTTGGTCCTACCCCGACATTGACTCGGTTTTGTAACTGTTACTACCTCATCGTCAATCTTGGACCCATCCCCCTCTCTTTCTCTTGTGGGAAATGGGGTTTGCTTCATTGAAATTAATTATTAAAGATGGGGATATTCTAATACGCACAGTCCATTTCTCGTATTTGACGCAACTTTTCAGTTGATCCTTGAGTTGGGCAAAGACATGGAACTTGAGCAGTAAGGCCAGTCCCACCCTTGGCACCCATCAACCCCCAAGTTATGTGTGGACTTCAAAAATTAAAAAATCAACCCGTTCAATTCAACGTCATAATTGTTCACTTTTGAATTTGATTTTGCATGATCACGAAACTTTGATGATTGTCTTTGAACCACGAAAGTTCTTCGGTGGTGAGAGTGGGCAGGGTCCCTTGATTGTCTCATTCTTCCATCCACCCGGTTACTATCCCATAATTCACATTGCTGTGACTTCAGAATTCAAAGTCTGTGCAATGGCACAGTTTAACTTGATGGTACCAACTTCTGAGCAACCTTTAGTGCAACCATATATGTAAATTTTGTTGTAATTAATAACCGAATTACTATTTTATAAAACTTTTTCTTAAAATGTTACTCTCCGGTCTTTATTATTATAAAAAAACAAAACCCTAATTCACAAACATTTTTTTTCCAAGAGAAATAGAAAAAGAAAAAGATAAGAGAAATATGTTAGAAAGATTTGTGTTATTCTGTATCTCCCTGATTGGTTGAGTAGAAAGAGAGAAAAGAGAAATATTATTATTTTTAAAAAGATAACAATACCTTTAAATTAAAATAACCAATATAAATTTTATGTTACTTGAATTTTAATCCTATAAAAAGTAAGTTACTTTTTTATTTTAATCAAATTATTAGTCTATTTTAATTAAGTTAATTGATTATTTCAATTCAATTAATTTATTTAATATTTATTTTACTTCAATTGATTAATTATTTAATTAGTTTATTTAATTAATTTAAGTTTTTAAACCCAAATTCACGAATCCACCAGAAAAAAATCCAAATCAGATTTCACATATTAAAAAAAAAAGGATTTACGTATTATATGATTACAAATCAAAACAAAATTTGCACAAAGTGCCCCACCTTTGATTTGTTGCCGTTGAATCAAAACCCAATTTAGTAATTTACATGATGTCACACACACTCCCTGATTTCTTAGGTCTTTCTTCTTTGTTTCGGAGAGAAATGAAAAAGTGGTGGTATCCATCAATTTTGTTTCTCTTCCCAAATTCTCTGCATAACAAATAGAAGTGGACTATCTCTCTTCTCAAAGCCTCTCTCCCCTATTTCACTCAAACCAATCAAAGGCTGATATAACTCTCATTAATATAAGTTTTTCCATAAATTGTATGAGTGTAGCTAAGAATTGTAACCAATATACAGTCATTCACATACAATTAATTAATCGTAATTTTATCTTTTAAAAATCAGTGATGCAAATGTAATTGGAGTTTCTTCGGTTTAATATCTCATGTGGGTGGCGGGCACCTCCGAAAGACACCACCAATTTAGCACCGAACTTGCTTAGCTCACCAACTCACCAACTTATGCTGTTCCTACATCAGAACTGAGCCCTGTCCTACTCCAATACCAATTTCAATTTGTGTTGAAAATTAAGCGTATGATTGTTTCCGGGTGAAATGCCGCGAGAGAAAAAGTGACGAGAGAGAACGGGACGAGATTGCCATTTTCTGCTGCTTGTTTTGCGTTAAAAACGGCGTGAAAGAAAAAATAAGCGTGGGTCCCATACGAAAAAGTTTTCTTTGCCAAAGTGGCGAGAAAATGGCACCAAGCAAATTTTTTTTACTTTTTCTAAATTCTACCCCTATTCTCTCCTTATATCTCAAATTATTTAAATTTTTAGTCAAGGACATTAATGTCTTTTCAAAAATAACCAACACTTCTCTTTTCTCATTTTCTCTTCTCTTTCACTTATTCCAAACAATACCCAAAATCTACCCAATTTCTCACATTTTTCTCTCTTTTCATACTCTCTCTTCACAATTTCTCTCTTCACATTTTCTCTCCTGAACCAAACACACCCTAAGAGCCATCTATTTTTGTGGGTTTTTATTTTCATTTATTGATTATTGATAGTGGTATAATATCTCTGACTTGATCAATTGGCTAAAACAGATGCAATGATTTTGGTAAGAGCATCCACAGCGCTAGGAGCTTGTGGAGTGCCTTGTCTACGTGGAAGAGGAGCTTGTTTTCTTTGGCGTTGGAGATTGTCTACGTGGGAAGCTCGGCGTCTTCAATTTTCGATCCAGCATCTATGTTGACATACCGTGTCTTATTCTTAAAAAATTGTTGTTTCTCTCTCCTCAACAACACAAAACAACGATCAACAACACAAAACAACATCAACAACACAGATTCAACAAGAAAGAGGTGGGGAAAAAACGGAAAATACCAGAATCTCAACATCCACAGATTTGTTCAAGAACAAAAAAAAAAAACCGAAATGGAAGAGGGAGATCATACTCATTTGGTACAGAACATTACAGAAAATTACAACAAAAATTGAAATTACAGAACAACCATGAAACCTAGCAGTGCCGTGACTGGAGGCGCCGGAACTCGCCGCACCGTACCGCACCGTAGATGCCGTGGCTCGGTAAGCCGTGCCGGAGAATAAGAGCAGAAGAACGAGACACGCACGCACGGAAGCACAGAACAGGGAAGAGAAGAACGGAGGTGAGGTGAGGTGAGGCGAGGGAGATGAGAGGGTCAGTGGCGAGGGAGAGGAGATGATGGTGCTGGTGTAAACAGTTGGTTTTGGAGAAGGCGAGGAAATGAGAGGATGAGATGATGAGGATGAGATGATGAGAGGGCGAAGGTTCTGAGGGCGAGGAAATGAGAGGATGAGATAATGAGAGGGCGAATGAGGGCGAAGGTTCTGGAGAGGGTTGGTCACGTTTGGGCTTGACCCAGATTGAAATTGTGACCGTTCATAAAAAAAAATAACAAAAAGAAATAACAAATTGTGACCCAAATGGAAATTGTGACGTTAATGAATGTTACTGTTTGAAAAAATGTTACCGTTTTCACTTTGATGTTACCGTTGGCAATAGTTGGCCTATAAATATTGTTCTCCTAATTTAATTTAATGTTACCAAACCACTTCCTTGTGTGTTTTTTTTTTGTCAAATGGATCCCAATCAATGGGGTTATGAGTCTTATATAAATCTTTTACAAAACAAATCACCCCCACTCAATGGCCCTACCGGTGATAGTTCTCAAAATCCTAATTACATGATGTATCCACCACATCCATACATTGGCCATAGTGGTGTTAGTTCTCAAAATCCTAATTTTTTTATGCATCCAACCAATCCCAATATGTGGTTTAGGCCTCCTCCAATAGGTACCACCAACCATGTAGAGTCCCCTAACGATGTGTCTCAAATGCCACAATTCTCAACTCAAGGTGGCCTAGACACGATTGCCGTTAATGAAGAAGGAGGCCCTCCCACTCCCACGATGGAAAAAAATCGCAACGGATTCACAATGGAAGAAGATATACTTCTTATTCAGTCATGGCTAAACGTCTCAAAGGATGCAATCGTTGGAGTTGACCAAAGTGCAGAAGGCTTTTGGTCTAGAATCAGAGAGAACTACAATAGCTATCGCGGGAAATATCCTGAAAGGAGATTTAATGCACTTAAATCTCGATGGTTTCGGATGAATGGTGTGGTTCAAAAATTTGTTGGTTGCTACAATGATGTTGCTCGTCTTAAGAGAAGCGGTCACTCAGAGAACGACATCATGATTGATGCGCTTGCCATGTATGCTCAAGATAATAAGAATAAAAAATTCAAATTTGAGCATACATGGCGGTTGTTGAAAGAAGAACCAAAGTGGAAGGGTGAAGCAATGCCAAGCTATTCAAGGAGATCAGGGGGTTCTACTACTGAAGCGCACACACCATCGTCTAACCCGGGGACGCCAATTGATTGTTCAGAGTATGATTCAGCACAACCCTCTGCCCGCCCAATGGGACAAAAGGCGGCTAAAAGAAAGGCCAGTTCAAAAGAAGGTGAATCGTCTTCTAACAACGTCCATCTGTCTGCCATGGAAACCTATCTGAAGGAAAAAAATGCTATAATAGCACAAGTAGCCGAGGCAAAGAAGAGGGAGACCAACGTCCAGTTTTATGAAATCCTTATGAAGGACACATCTGAGATGTCCGAGGAACAAAAAGCAAATCATAACTTCTATTGTGATTATATTAAGCGTCAATTGTACTAATTTCCATTATGTAATAGCTCAGTATTTTAATATTATCATTATGTACCATCTCAATGTTGCAATATTATTATAATATGTCATTATGTACTAGTTGTTAAAAAATAGTTATTATTTTAAAAAACTAGCCGTTGTAAAAAAAGAGCCATTGTAAAAAAACTAGCCGTTGTAAAAGTAGCCGCTATAAAAAGAGCTGTTGTAAAAAAACTAGCCGTTATAAAAAGAGCCGTTGTAATCTTCTATATATACTTGACTCCTCTCAATCTCTCATTGTGAAATCTTCTTTCATTCTCTCATCTTATCATATAATTGTGCTATCTTCTCTCATTCTCTCACTTTGAATCCTCCCTATAATGGATCCAAACAATTTACCCGACTTTGATACAATTTGGGACGAAATCGTAGATGAACTACATAATGACCCCATTGAAGAAGAATACATGAGGTTAGTAATTGAAGGGCAACAACAAGCTGACAACACCACTGGGCGCAGACGAAGAAGAACAGTCATAGATCGATCTCGTGAAGAAGGGCATAACCGATTGCTTGGTGACTACTTCTCTGAAAACCCAGTACACACAGAAGCTCAGTTTCGACGAAGGTTTCGAATGAGAAACCATGTGTTCCATCGAATTGTAGAAGCTCTTGGCAATCATGATGAGTACTTCCAGATGAGGGTTGATGCAGTTCGTAGAAGGGGCCTTTCACCATTACAGAAGTGCACTGCCGCTATTCGTATATTGGCATACGGATCACCTGCTGATAGTGTGGATGACTATGTTCGAATTGGAGAAAGCACTGCATTGGAGTGCTTAGAGAGATTTGTAACAGGTGTGTGCGCAATATTTGGTGCTGAGTACTTGAGAAGGCCAAACAACGAAGACATTGCACGCCTACTGCAAACAAGTGAGACACGCGGTTTTCCAGGTATGTTGGGTTCTATTGATTGTATGCATTGGGAATGGAAAAATTGTCCAGTTGCGTGGAAAGGCCAATTTTCTCGAGGTGATCATACCAAACCTACAATCATGCTTGAAGCAGTGGCGTCACAAGATTTGTGGATTTGGCATGCATTTTTCGTTGTGCGAGTTCTAACAATGATATTAATGTGTTAAACCAATCGATGTGTTTACCGATGTTTTGAATGGAGAAGCTCCCACAAAGGTAATACATGGTGAATAGAACCCCATATCATATGGGGTACTATCTAGCAGATAGTATTTATCCCAAGTGGGGTACATTTGTTAAGACCATCTCAATGCCTCAAGGAGAAAAGATAAAATTATTTGCCAAACGACAAGAATCGCAAGAAAGGATGTGGAGCAGGCGTTTGGAGTGCTCCAATCTCGATTCGCGATTGTGCGTGGCCCGACGCTTGGCATGTGAACACAATGAAGCATATAATGTATGCATGCATCATTTTGCATAACATGATTGTTGAAGATGAGCGAGACACATACAGGGGTAATTTTGATTACGATCAGGTAGATAATGATGTCTCCACATCTGAAGTACATAACGGTGCTCTTCCCAATTTTACAAATTTCTTTGAAAGAAGAGCACATGTTCGTCAAATACCAATCCATCGCCAACTTCAAGCAGACTTAGTGGAGCACATTTGGGAGCGTTTCACGCATGAAAATAATGAAAATTAATTATGAGTCTTACATTATGCATTTCAGTTAAAATGTATTGTTATTTACTTCTCTATCGTTATGTATTTCCTATCGTTTTTAATTATATAATATAATGTTATGTTTTTTTATTATTCTTTTTAATTTATTATGTTAAATATTATTTTAAAAAAAAATCTACATTTTTTAAATATTTAATAATTTTATATATATTAATTAAAATAATTGATTTAATATTTAAATTTAAATCAAAATTTGGTTCAAATAAAATAATATAAATATGTGGGGTCCATTGTGGGACCCAACAAAAAAAATAAAATACCACCATTGGAGCAAAAACTAAAAGAATGCCTTATGGGTGTCTTAAATCCTACGTGGTATTTTGGGCCATGAAAATAGTGTTAAGATCTTTGAGTTAAAACATAAAATTTGTGGATCTTTCTAATATGAGCTGACTGAGGACAACCTCCACAGTGCATAATTGGAGGAAAGTTGGCGAATTCGTCCCTCCGTACACATGCCTGCCTCTGAAACATTGCCGTGGGAGTGACCAACAAGTTGCGTGCTGTTCTGTTCACAACATTCAGCTTTGTTTCTTCCTTTTTGTTCGTTACTATCTACGTACTATGACAAAGATATTAAATAATCTTATTTGTACGTTTTAATGTTAGTCAATAACCACTGATCATCGTCCCTAATGCTAATGTTTCCCAGTTTTTAGATAACTAAGAAAGCAATAAAATAATCTTTGTGATGAATGCTTCTATACGAAACGTAAAGCTATGTGGCCTTAATTATCTGGTAATTTTTTGCGATAGTAACTGGTAATATGTGGCCGTAATTATATACTGATCTTTTAGCAGCATATCGTACACAAATATTGTGTTCGAGCAATTGATTCTGCATTATTAATCTTCCATAAAAATTTATACTTTCTTTTTGGTACATATAAAAATTTATACTTTATCGAAGGTGAATCTTTTTTTTAATACGCAAATCAATGTATAAATATAAGTAACAACTTGGCAGGTGCATAGGGAGTTTATTAACAATATTGCCGGCCGGCATGCATATGTTGTTGGTCTCTGCATCACTAGATATATATGCATTAGCGATGTACCAAAATATATATATATATATATATATATAATATATATGCATTAGCATGGCTAGTTTCATTAGCTGGCATCGGCAACTTAATCAGCTTCAGGGAGCAAAGAATTAAGAGGAAAAGACAAGTTGATAAAATATAATTTTTTTAGTCCTTTAACAAATCTAGTCTTATTCAATTATCTAACACAGCTTCTAACCTAGTATCTATTTTTTCCCACATGTCATAGGGAAGCCTAACCTATTTTTTTATAGTCTAGTTGAAAATTGAGAGAGAGAGAGAGATGGTTAATGGGATCATGTCAGGATTGATTTCTCATGTACTTTCTACATCGGATCCCTACACACGCAAGTCATGTGAATTTCAGGAAGTGTCTCCTTGTGGGGGAAGGACAGGACCCATTCTCAATTTCTCATTCATGCTTTGCTTGCTTGCACACATCTTGTTGTTTTACGGGGTCGCTTTTCTATGCCTAACCTCAAAACAGAGAAAGCAGAGATGAGATTTTGAGTGCTTCTCGTGCAACATTGACTACACCCCACCCCACTACATAACATAGCATGCTACCATCTTTTATTGTTGTTCACCAGTCAGCCAGTCGGTCATCAAAGCCAGCAGGACTTAGATATGTTTCGGTCTATTTCCGTTTGATTTGAAAAAAATAAAATAAGGGATTGGAGAGAACAAAAATATTTGTCCTGCATTTGATTTACAAAGTAGTCAAAAGACAGACCAAAAAAAAAAAGATGATGGACTGGATAAAACTCTAAATTCTTGTTTCCCACCAAACCATGGGACAACTTTTTGTCTATGGACAAGTTAAGTAAAAGTCAAAAATATCATTCCCTAATTAATAACTATATTCTCTCTCTTATTTATTCATATTCTCTCTCTATAATAATAATAATAATAGTAATAATAATAATAACTTTATGCTGACATTATTATTTTTTTACATTGACGTTATTCTATGTAATAACATTAATGTTTTATATTCTGCCAAAAAGATGTTACGTTATTCTATATATAATAATAATAACTTTAACGTTATATATTCTGTAAAAAAACAAATCAACGTTATATACAATACATAAAATTCTGTATATATATATATATATATAGTATTATATGTTTTATTTATTATAAAATTATATAAAATATTGTTATATATATTTATTAAAGGGTATTGCAGTAATTTTCTAAATAATTTGTCTGTACTGTCCATTGTCCACCAAACAATACATAGCACAAAGAGTTGTCCAATGATTGTATTGTTCTACTTGTCCTGAATCTCAATGGGTATCAAACGCACCTTTCACTTCTTTCTCTCTCCTATCAAAAATAGCTTTTCTTTAAAGCAAAACTCTATAGAGTTATACTCCCTCCGGAACCATTTATAAGGAAAAAAGTCATTTCCAGATTCGTTAAAAAATATATGTATCTGGTCTATTTTTGGACCAGATACATACATTTTTTAACGAATCTGGAAATGACTTTTTTTCTTATAAATGGTTCCGGAGTAGTATCATGTTTTCTCTAATTTCTTCTCCTTGACTCGTATCCCAGAAAGTTCACAACAAAGCAATGTTTTCCTTTAACCTTCCCAAATGAGTCTCACCGATGTTTCTTGTGATCTTTCGCAATCACTTTGATTCGAATAGCAATATGACACTTGAACCTAGTCTTTCAAATTAAAGATAGTCAAGTTAATAGGTTTACAACATTTTATGTTTATGTTCAACATAAATCACGTTATTGTTTTCCTTGAAAGACCACAATAAGATATAAAATAAACTTGTCTCCCACTGCTGGTTGCTATGGCAATCTCAGCAACATGGGACCGGGGTTCGAACCCGGGTGTTGCCGTTTGCATGTGTGTGTGTTTGTTGTTTACCATTTCTATTAACTGACCAAAAAAAATATAAAATAAACTTGAAGGAAAAAATGAAGTTTTGGGAAAGAAATGTGAATATATATTAATAGAAGTGGAGTAAACAAAGAAAAATATCTTTGAAATAAGATTAATATGACTACAAGACACTACAACATTTTGGGTCTACGCATAAAAATTGTTGCCTAATATAAAAAAAAATGTCTTTTCTTTTTAGAATGGTTTCAAAACCGTAGGGCTCAAAGAATAGGCAACGGTTTACCAAGTAAAGACAATGCTGCTAAAAAAGGTAGCCATTGGTAGGATATTGGCAACAGTTTTTGGTCTTCTCCCTAACAACAATTTTACACTATAGCAGTCAATGGCAACAACGTAAACCATTCTCTATGGGTGTCAAATGATACACAAATCAAACCGTTGCTATCGAGTTTAGGCAACAGTTTTTTAACTTTATCAACAGTTTTATATATAGGTAAGGGAAGCAAGGTCGCTCTCAAAGGAGCTAAACGAAAGGGATTTGTTTTGAAGGAAGACTATTGTAGTGTTGCTTGAAATAGGAAACAAAGGAAGAAAAATTTCCATTATTGTTTAAATTGATCGAGAAGCTCAGGGATAATATACATGTAGTTAAAGAAAGCCAACCTCCTCAAGATGAACATAAACAAGATAGAATATCCCAAAAGCAACTGGTTGATGATTATGTGACAGTGATAGTCAAATATAAAACATTTCAAGCAACTCGATCATGTGCTAAGGTAAGTTTGAAACCGATCCAGAACAAATCTTACTTATAAGCACACCTTTGGCCATAACTCAAGGCACAAGCACTTAAGAACTAAAAATAGACTCTTCAAAACTATACATCGAGCTTGACAAATACTTAATGATCAACAAGTAGTCCACAACTAAGCACATGTAAGAAGTAAGAGCGGGGAAAATAATCTGATCAACGGAGAAGATGGAACAACCATTTGCTAAGGCCAACCAAACACAGCCACATATCAGATGGTAGAAGGGGCAAAGTCTTTCACAATTTTACAGGGCAACTCGCATTTGTAGTGACATAACTGGACATACTCCACAACAATACCCTACAATCAACCAATAAATAAATAACATAAATAAATTAACACTGTCGATCAATTCAATTAGTTTATTTGTAAGTATTTTTCTTTTTCTTCCGGAGCAAAAAATCTAATCAAGTCCTTCATCTTCAGTGGTTTAAGCCATTGATTAGTAAGCCTTATTGTCGGTGCCTGTGATCTTACTTTGATGCATACATTTGTCACTAGTTGGGCTAAAGGAGCTAAAGGATCATTTCTACTTATCCAAAAAACAGGAGCTAAAGGATCAAGCTTTAAAAAATTTCAATGAAAGAGGATTACTTAAGAAAAAAGCAAAGTACCTCTGTATGGCACCCAAACCTTTGCTACCCATGACCAAAACGTCAAGCTTCAAATCCCCAATGGCGTCACAAACTTTCTCTCTTGCATCCCCCAGTATAGCTTTGCCACCACTATCACCTATGTTCAAAGCAAGTTCAGTCAACCCCAACACACATGTAAACTAAAATTAACTAAATCAAATTAAAACATAAAAAACCAATCCAACACGCGATAAGGTGGTAAAAGGTGAAAAACCTGTAACTGTCTAGTAGTAGTGTCAAGTAGGTCCAAAACCTCAGCATCGGTGTTCACCTCATACTACTACTGCTGCATCACCTCCTTCTAACGAAAATATTAACAAAAGTAACCCTGAGATTTGTTAGGTACAACCATGTGATATAGTACATATATATATATATATATATATATCTTTGCGGGAAGCCAAATAGTTTCCCTTGGTAGCCATGCTGACGTGCTAAAACTTAGAAAAGATAACCACCCAAGTTTTTATATTGTTGTTACCAAAGAAACACCTGTTCTAATATGGTTTTGTATGAACATTGAAGAAACAAAACCAGCATAATAGCCATTTGTCTCTTCCATTTTTTTGTACTTATTCCCATGCTCCATTTGAATTATACCGAAACAAAACCAGCCTTGACCATCATAATGCATTATTACTCCCAAAAGGGCATTTATAAATCTAAATTTACTGCACACTATATACTCTGATATTTCTGAAAAGGCAAATACTCTGATATTCCTAGCATACAAGCGAATTGGGCTAGCCTTGAATAAGCTCGTCCCTTTTTATTTTTCAAGTCAAAACAAGTATGAAAAGGCAAATACTCCTTTCGTCGTTTGATATAGGACATTTTTGTAAAAAAAATTTGTCCCTTAATATAAGACATTTTTTAAAGACCAAGATGTATTAATTTTTTTTTTTACAAAATTACTCCCTATACTAAGGTGCATTAATTCTCTCTCTCTTAATAGTCTTGGAAGATGAGAAGGGTAACTTAAGAAAAATAACACACATTTTGTATAAATTTAATACTAATAACTAACAAAACTCATTTTTTTAAGGGATATGAAATGGTCAAAAGGGTCCTATATTAAGAGACAGAAGGATTACTTTGATATTCCTAGCGCACTAGTGAATTAGGCTTGCCTTGAATAAGCACGTCCCTTTTCATTTTTCAAGTGAAAACAAGTATGAAAAGCTTCCCTACTTGCAAACAGCCAAACACTAGTCATGTCAGCTTCAACACTTAGAATAAGAATGAATGGTATCTGTTTTTGAAAACACTAGCTTCGGCTTCTAACAGCAACTTTGCCATGAATATTCAACCTTCTGCTGCAGCAACATGCAGAGGGGTTCGGTAATCATAATCTTTCATCTTAGGATCCATATCATTGGATAAAAGCCTTTTAAGATAATCGGAATCTCCTCTTGAAACTGTTGCACATAAAAAACTACCACCATTTTCTATCTTCATAGAGGCCCCTTCGCTAACAAGTAAAGAAGCAACCCGATCATTTAGAAGCAGGTAAAAAACAAATGAACATAACCCTCCCCCCACCCCCCCAAAAAAAATAAAGATAACAACGGTATCTCACCTTCTTATTCTCAATATAATCATCATCCCCCAACAAGGGCTCACTCAAAGAACCATCATCGCAAAGCAACCTTGAGCTGCTCAGCCACAAGTTGCTGAGATGGGTCTTTTGCATCATCACCTAACAAACAACACTTTTTTACAATGATAAAATTTATAAGCACACACTTGCTCGAGCTATCTGTGAAAATATTAAAAAGTAAATGAATAAATTTTACAATGTCAACCCTGCTTTGTCACCACATACTTGCTCTGAAAAAACTTATAAGCAATAATAATTACTTTATGTACAGGCCAGTATATTCATCGAGTTCAAAAACTATAAGAAACTTGTATTCATTTGTTTTGGGGATAAATACTGGATCTAAAATTATAAGTATACACTTTGCCACTCCCTTAGGAGCCAAATAGGAAAATATACCATTGCAGATACTGACCATCCATAATTAGAGAGAGAGGACCAAGATAATTAATGAACAAGCTGCAAGATATTAGGAATGTTAGTTGGGCTGATGGTATAATTCCTTAATGCATAAATTCATTGTTAGCAACAGTGAAGGTGTCTTTTCCACAGCTAATGTTTTTACTTTTGATAAGATATATACAATAATATTTTAATCAACATTCAATGCCAGTTAGAAGGAGGCAATTCTTTATGAATGCTTCTAACTTAAATGAGAATTAGCACCTCCATATTTTTATAAGACAACTATCATTCTATACTATGTTATTCAGCTTCAAGTAAAAACGCAAAGCTAGTATTCTTGAGTCATCTAATATATAAATCAATATTCTTTTATTAATAATTTATAAATTAAGATAAGTTCAATGAAACTAATATCTTCTTGAAGCATCTAATGCCTAATGACTCTCAGTACATCGTTAGATACCCAACCTCTATTTCTTTTGGCGGATCGAGTTTCACTTGTTCGTGATCACAGCATCAGAGAAAAACTAGTGGAAGAAACGCTAGAGCATTAAAGGAAGTTTCTATAATTTTAGAAATTGTCTTAAAAGTTTGGTACTGCAAAGTACAAACTACAGCTGTATATTTTTAAATTTAGTTGAGTGTTTCATAGTATTACCAAACAAAACTACACATTGAAGTGAAAATTATTGGACCAAAAGAATGAACAAAATGCAGCTAGCTAGACAATTGGAAAAAGCTACAAGGAAGCATAAATACATGCAACCCAATTACACCGTAATACAAAGATTCAAAGGTGCCATGATTAATAACATAAAGGAAAAAAGCCATGAGAATCTAACGTGCCAATGGTCAACCTCACTTGGAATAAAGATTAAACAAGTACTTAACTACTTATGCTATGCATTACCAGGATTAATAACATAAAGGAAAAAAGCCATGAGAATCTAACGTGCCAATTGCCTAATTCAAGTTCATTGCTAAGATTTGTTTAACAAATCATGAAATTGTCAACCTCACTTGGAATAAAGATTAAACAAGTACTTAACTACTTATGCTATGCATTAATTCGGGGACTAAAAGCTCAGAGGAGAGGACGTGAAAAAAAGGATTCTTGTTTTGCACAAAAGAGACACACTCCTATCAAAGGATTCTTTGTTTAATAGAAAATCAACAGGCAACTAGCAAACACCTACTCATGAAAAACAATGATTAATCACTAAACAGTACTCCCTCCGTTCCAAAACATTTGATGTTTAAGGTTGTGACACATCTATTAAGAAATCATTAAATGGTATATACTTAGACCAAAATACCCTTATTTAATCATGCCTAGAAACTATGTAATGTGATCATTCTTATTGATGAATGGTTAGCTATTGGCTTAGTAACTACAATAGTCTCGTAATAAGCACATAATATTAATTGGAATCAATGGTATGTTTGGAAAAATGTATTAATTTAGTATTAGATTTGTAAAACATCAAAAGTTTTGAAACAAAACTAAAGTGCTAAAACATCAAATGTTTTGGAACGGAGGGAGTACTTCCTAAAAATTGTATAGGCTGTATTGAACGGTACCCCTCTTCCAAAATTCACAAAAAATAAGGGCAATGTATCATACATGATATATTCCTTTTAATTAATCCTACCAAACATAGCGACTCACTTTCATATAACCAATACTCTAATATGGATCACATTACCTCTATATTGTTAACATCATTTGTCCGTGATACAGACAACAATTACAAGTTGATACAGATAATACACACAAAACTACCAAGATGTATTGATTCAAAGCATGAACAATGAGCCAATGATGAATTAAAAAAATTTGATATACAAAGAAGTAAGCCATCAAGAGAAAATTGATATACATCATGAAAATCAGTCAAGAAACCAATTCTAACCCTCTAAGTCATCGTTCAGCTTCGAGCCCCTATTTGTCAACCTTAACATATCATAAAAAAGGCATTTCTTATTAGCGAATCCTACATCTAAAACAGAGGCATTGAAAGCATCTCTGAGCATAATCAGAAAATTTATCAATTGAGGGAACGAAATAAAATAACTTCCGTGGAGGATCCAAAGGAAGAGATTAACACAGAGTATGTTAGGGCATTAAATTGATAACAAGTTCTTATATAATTTCTTGAGTTTGGCTGAAAAGTTTCAATGTAGCTATATGTAAAATGATATTAAAGGAACGGGTACTGTTTTATTGATTGTATTGACAAATCAACTCCCAGTGTCAAATCTAAGGAGGAATAGTACCATACAAATATAGAAAGTAGCAGAGAAGAGACTGAGGGGAAGGGAATCTAGAGAAGACTAGGGTCCAGAGAGAGAAGGTTCACATCACACATTTCACACCTTTTTCCATTCTATATTCTCATATAAAGGCCCATTAGTTGTAACTAACTTGCCCCTCCCCCCTCCATTTCCTTGTTGACGTGGAATCATAACATTACTCCTCCCATTAAAATTGACCTTGTCCTCAAGGTCAAGGACCTGGATGTATATATGCAGCAAGGTGAAAGTCTCAAAACAAAAGAGAACTAGAACTTGGACCCGTGCGATGCACGAGGATCTTATATTAACCGCTGATGAATTTACAATGCTGAATAAATGCAACATAATTGTTACAAACATAAGTATGAAGATTAGTCTGATACTAAATATTTCACACTGGAATGCAAATTATTATTTTTTGTTTGGATAAATGGGAATGATTCATTCCGGACCCTTATGATGTCAGCATCAGCATAAACTATAATTCATAAACAAAGTACTTTGATAACTCCATTAAATTACCTTATTACCATCATATGATTCTACAAATTGAATGACGCAATTCATAATTCTCTTAAAATAAAATAAACTCAGATATACAAACAGAGATTCAACACAAAAATTATAACAATGACTAAAGTGAAAAGAAAGTCTGAACAATTACAAATACATCAACACATATAGATCTTAACCTTTGTATTCCAAAAATATTCAACAAAATATGACCAACTTAGAAAGCCAAAGAACGGCAGCAACATGGGCAAAACAATGCATCTTTGTGTCTGCACCAACATGACCAACTTCCACCAAACACAACACCTCCCAATGATATAAATAGCAATGGATTGATAAGTCCAATAGAGTGACTTTATTTACTAGCCAATACCAAGACCCACAACGCACGGCCAAGGCCACCAAGAATTGCTTACTTCAGCAATTAACACATAACAGTGAGCAAGGTCATCCAACACCCACATAGATCTCTAACTTCAACAGGTTGGATTTTGATTCTTAAATGGAAACAGACATCAGCCTCTAAAATAAACCCCATGAGCCAAGACAACACCACTAAAGCCACACCACCCAGCTTCCATAGCCAGCCCAATGAGGTAATGAAATTAGAAAAGCAGGCATAACATGAAAGCTCCCATGAAGAGCAATCCCCAAGACAGATTGAGATTTGAGTCAGGTGGCTCTATTAAAACTACCATAATCAACTTTGCCCCAGCACAAAGTAACATAGCTACACACTGTTAACCCCAGCCCACACCGTTAACCCTTTACATATGACTTATAAACAAAGAAAACTTACAGCCATATATAGAAAGAATAACACCCCATGAAACAAATAGGGCTGCCCTGTTCTATTTCCCAAAAACTCAAAATCAAGTTCATCTCTTTCTGGCCCTGCACCATTTTCTGTACACATCTGCAACAATTCCCCAATTGGATAGTAACATAGAGATAAATTAATCAAAGAAACACATTTACTATATATCAATGCTTTGTAATTGTGATTGAATACTTACATAAAGAAAATGTGAGTTGTGAAGAAAGCTCAATAAGTAATTTGTCAAATGGAGAGTTACTGCCCATAAGAACACATAATATCAGCGAAATGCATGTGTTAAAAAATCTACAAACATGAGATTGGGTTATCATGCTTTCAGCTAGGGATCATAGTCTTAAGTCATAACATAACTCAATATAACAAAAACTTCTACTATACAATCGCCATTAAGTATGGAGAAGAAAGTTAAAAAGAAAATAAAAGGCAACTTATATACTATGGAGTCTGTAAGCTACATAGCAGCAGCAACCAACATCAACATCATTAATTATAAGAAAATTGGATATGAGAATGGTTAAAAATTGAAAGAAGGCAGGTCTGAAGAGAAGAGGTTATGATAAAAGGAAAAGAACTCACCCAAAGATTGAAATGCTTAATATGTGATTTATTGAAGGAATGGGGAGAGCGAATGACATCAACACAATTGAGCCCAAGAATAAAAGCCATGTGGCTTGCAAAAACATAAAAGGAAGAGATGAAAAAAAAACATGGTTCATGAATTATGATAGCACTTCAAAATAAAACTAATATCAATATTTATATTAAGCTTCTCTAACTCCTGCCACAGTTCGCAATCCAATCTCAGTGGCAACAAAGTTTCTTTTTTCTTTTATACCCTCATTAACTTTTGGACTGATTTTCATTGGAGAACTATTGATTGTAATTTAATTATAGAGAAATTATAAAGAAATTGGGATAAAAATCAATTAGACTACAAAAATTTATAAAGGAAAACAACACGAAGTTGTAAATGCAAGTAACCTTTGTTACGTTACAACATATATGTTAAACTTTTGTAGCAATCAATTTACCTTCAACACACTTCAAAAAAATAAATCAGACTAACATACATAATTGAAGAAGCAACCTAATCTGATGTTAAAAGCATGAAGCAGTGAGTCATCCATAATGAACTCCACCCATCAAATTTTGAAATTAAATCAGAACAAAATTCAAAATTTATCATTGTATACCCCAGTACGCCATCAGAGAAAGAGCGATTGTTGTTACCTTGGCCAACCTTGAAGTTGAATGAGGTATCCCTGTTATGGCAAGAATCAAAGGCCAAAACTTAAAAAATTGTAAAAAAAAAAAGTGCAGAAAATTAGTAATAAGTAAGATAAGTAAGATACAATCAAATTAAAATGATATATGAAGATGAAACTCAACACATAAATTTATGTGTTATGGGTTTGATCTAGGGTGCCATTTATAGCATTACTATCCTAGGATTTTAGGATAAAAGATAGTTTAGAAAGGAATTTGTCATGAATATGTTCTGCACTGCTAAATGAACTTGCTCACATTTTATGAACTTACTCGCATTTGTATTAGTTAGTTAACTTACTCAATTATCTTTTTAAGTAAAATATATTTAAATATTAAGTTAGTGGGTCTGCAAAACTGTCAGCTAATGACACGTTCTCAGGCCACAATTTTGTAACGGCTACTAAGCACGTTTTCAATCATAATTTATTACCCCAACACACCTCATTAATGAGGTACAATCACTACTTTCTCTTTCTACTTCTTTCCTCACGCTCAACACTGATTTTCTCTTCTACTTAAACCACGACACTGCTCGGTACGATCAAGCAAACTCACTCTCTGATCAAAACCCTAAAAATGGCTAGAACAAAAATCCCTGCTGTGAGAAAGGTTCCAGAGAGCTCCTCTCGTGCCATTATTCCCTATGTCTCTCCCACCTCTTTTCTCTTTGCTTACTCTCGACCTCCTCCGATGCTTGCAACCTCGTCAAACCGCCTCCCATTTCCTCTACCCAGTAGGAGATCAAAGCAGATTCTTCTTTGGTGTGGGAACATCTTCATCAACCGAACTCAAGATGAAAATGTTATCCATATTCACAATGATGATTGAGAGGGCACTCTACCCGACACCCCTCCCAAAGACAGAGGAAACACTAGCCTAATCCTCAAGAAAGTAAAGAAGGAGAAAATCCAGGGACAAATCAAAAAGAAGGAAACCAAGCAAAAGAAAGAAGGACCCTCTGAAAAGAAAAAGGGTAAAAGGGCCATTGAAGAACAAGAACAACTAGATGAAGAATGGGAGAAGAGAACAGTTGCCACTGGAAGAGTTTTCTAGCTTGACAATTTAAAAAAGGCTGGGTGGAATCTCTACACTTTTCTAAACAAACCTAAATGGTCAGAGTTTGTTCAAATAGAAGAAAGAACTTATGAAGGTTTAGTAAGGTCCTTATATGCAAATGCAAAGGTGGATGAGAAGGAACATTCCATCACAAGCAAAGTGAAAGGAATAGACATTCATCTAACAACAGGAGTTATTGCTCAAGCTCTACAAATTCCAGATAGTGGAATTAAACTGTTTGAAGATGAATGGTATGAAAAGGCCAATACCACCAAGGAGGAAGTGCTTGAGTTAGCTCTCAAAATACCAAAAAACAAGGACATTGCCACAAATCTGAAGGGGCTGGAACGAATTTTTCAGAACATGGCTTCTCACACTCTAATTCCTAGGGCAGGTAGCTTTGAAAAACTTACTGACCTAGATTTAATGATTGTTTATCATTTAGTCAAGAGAAAGCCTTTAAACCTACCTTTCATCATACTAAGCTACATGAAGTATGCTGCCACTACCCTCAGAAAAGCATCCTCACTTCCTTATGGAATGGTGCTAACAAAAATATTCATGCACTTCAAGATCCCTCTATCTAGTGAAGCCTACACTAGGAAATGCACCACATTCTTCAGCAAGAATCTGAATCAAATGGGGATAAAAGCAACCCCTGGAGAAATAGGTGATCAAGAGGTTGAACCAACCCCATCAAAGAAAAGAAAAGCATCAAAAAAGGAAGTTGATGCAGAAGAAGAAAAGGAAGAAAGAAGGAAAGAAAAGAAGGCCAAAGGTCCAGAAAAGATCTCTGAGAAGAAGGATACAACCAAGAAAAAGCTGGAGTTCAAGGCTCCAGAGGCTGCTGAAAAGGAACTTGCTCAAAAACAAGTTGAGCAAAATCTGGGTGAACTTGCTCAGGGGGAGCAAGATGCTGAAAAAGAAGCTACTGCACAGGGGGAGCAGGAAACTGAGATGGAACACACTGAGAGGAAGCAAGAAAAACAAGAGGAACCTGCTCATATTGAGAAAGGAGAAGTTACTGCTCAGGGGGAGCAACTTACTCCAGGGGAACTTACTCACGATGTACTTATTGAAGAAACTCAAGTAGAACCCACTCATTCTTCTCCTGAGGCTTCTTACCCAAAGACTGACCAACCTCTACCTTCTCCCTCCCCAACTAAGAGCAAAGCAGATGAAGAAATTGCCTCCATTGCTCTAACTCAACTACTTGAGTCCACACCTCTTCTGCAACCCACTTATGAACCTACTCCTGAACTAAGCCAAAAGGTGCAACAAGATTTTCTGAAAAATCTGTTCACCTCCCCACAAAAAGAAGCAACTTCCAGCACTACTCATCTATATTCTTTTTTATCCCCTGTACCTATTTATGATTCATCCATACCTCGTGATTCATTTGTTTCAAACCCTCCTCTCTCAAGCTTTCCTGAGACATCCACCAACCTCAGTTCTTTAGGATCCCTACTTAAGAACATTGGGGCTCAATATCAACCACTATCCCCTCCAAATATACCTAGTGGTCCTACTGAAAAACAAAGGCAGAACATCCCACAAGAATGGATGGACAAAATGGAGGAAGAGATCCAGAAAGTTGCAAGAAGAAGCAAGAGAAATGCTAAGGGAACGAAGAGGAACTCACAAGAGCTAAAGAAAATCCTGCTTGGCCTTGCCTATCTCGAGCAGGATCAGAGAAGAGAACATGAAAGGAACTGGGCTAGGAGTGATTGGACTTCCAGGAACATGGCCCCTGGGCTCAATCCTCCCCTATTTGAATTACCTACTCGTTTCCCTGACATTCCTAAACCTGCAGAATCTTCCGATTCGATTCGATTCAGGTGGTCCTCTCCTGAATAGATCGTGCCTCTGGGTGGTCCTCTCTTTTTGCTGATGCCAAAAGGGGGAGAAATGAAGATGAAGTTTAGTGGTGTTTAAGTTAGTCCAAGCTTAGAAATGCTAGGAAGATGGTTGATTATGGTCCTTTGTCTGTCGATTTTTTTGAAATCTGCTGAAGTACTGAGAATGTTGTTATTAAACACTTATCAATTTAAGGGAAAACACCAGCTGCTTCACTTTGTGCTACTCTGATTATTTATTACTAATTTGTTACTGCATTAAGTGTAAAATCTGGATTGATAAAAGTCAACCAAACTTAATACTTCATCAAAAGTTTGTCATCATCAAAAAAGGGGAGATTGTTGAAACAAACTCTCATAATTTGGTTTTGATGATTAACAAACCTTGAGCAAAGTGATTAAGTTTATTGACATGCTTAAGATTCTAATATTCTCCATTGAGTAAGTTTCAGCAAAGAAGACAAAAGTCAATAACCATGAAAACCTAAGATAAACAGCATTTGACATATTCTTGAGAAGGAAGCTGTTAAACCAAGTAATGAATCATTAACAGTGAATTGGCATTGGACATCAAGCCTTAGAATGTAAAGCTTCAGTAATCAAGAACCTTGTGCTTGCAACATATTCAGAGTGAGTAAGTTCGAACTTACTCTCACTCTCTCTACAACTACACAGGGACAGATTCAATGCAACAGTTTATTGCATCTATCAGCACACCAAAGCGTGAAGTAAAGGACAATCACAAAAATACATGAGTCAGCTACCTCACCAACCACTTGAGAGGAAGTTCTGATTAAAGAAGATCTGAACGCTGATAGAAAAGGATTTTGTGTGACTGGCATACTGCAGAAAGCAGTCTGTCACCTACAGAAGTACTCATCAAGCTGCCACATCTCTCCCCCAATGGATGCAAACGCCTTCAAACGGCTCTGCAACGGCTAGAAGGACATCACGCCTATAAAATCAGGTCTTGGATATCGAAAGATAGAGAGAGCCAAAAAGCATAGCTGAATCAAATTCAAATTCACAAGTTGAACTGCCTCTCAACTCACTCAAGTGCAATCTGACAAAATATGATGGGGTCTCTTATGTGCACTTCACTGCTTGTATACACCTTGTCTTAGATTATATTCCTTCTGTGTAATCAAGCCCAAATATCCCCCAAACACCATAACCATGTATCAGTTGTATCTTAGCTGATTCCTACTAAACTACCTAGGGTAGGTGAGTGTTGGTGAGGAATTGCATTAAGAAGAAAAGTCAGAACTAAAGTAAGTTCGGTGTGTGTAAACAACTTGAAGAGGTGGGAGAAAGAACACTTTGTAAGACCAAGGGTTGGTCACAAGAATTATAACTATTTGGGAAATAGTGGAAATACTCACTGGGAGTGAGGAGTGGATGTAGCCCAAGGTTTAGGGTGAACCACTATACATCTTGTGTCATTTACATGCCTGCAATCATATATTCACTTGTGCCACTTCACACACAATCACAACTAAAATTCAGCAACTATGCATGCTTAGTATACTGAACTGTCATCATATATCTAATGCTGAGATCACTTTATATGCTTATGTTCAATATCAGTCAAATGCTCAACATTCTGTATCTGTTATACTGTTAATTGAGTAAGTTTATCTGCAGAGTTACTAACTTACTTAATTCCAAGAACTGTCTTGAGAGCACGTTCAGAATTATTCAAATGCAGGAATTTTAAATTGTCACAATTCAAACCCTCCCTTTCTTGTGACAACTTATCACTTCATATTTATATTACTTTTAGTGTGTAAAACACTGCTTCGCACGGGATAATTAATATGAAGAATTTTATTTTGTATTGGTGTACTAATAAGTTTTGAAAAGTTTTGACTACTACTTATTTCATTTTGTAACAACTTAACATAAATAAATTCCTTCATATACTTAATTAATTACATGCAGACATATCTATTATGGAGATTGTTTAAACAAACAAATACAATATCAAAAATTTGAGTTGTATCCCAATAAGATCTACAAATGAAGTAAAGGAATAACACCATAACATTCCGTAAAAAACATTTTAACATGAAACCAATTTATTTATCCAAAATATTTTTTTTCTCTAAATTTCGACATAGATGTGATAAGAACTATGTGTATAAATAACTAATGAAATAATAAGAAATAATTCGTAACAAATAAAATGTTATTTTGGAATTATCGATTTTTAAAATGGATAAAAAATTATCTAAAAACTCACTCTAAATATACATACAATATGTTAGTCCATACTTCGCACAGTATCCAATGAACCTTTACGTATTTGTCAAAAGAACTAAACTTCATAAATTAGTACATAAATATTTGAATATAGATTTCATGAAGAAATGAAAAATGATAATAAAATCCATCTTCAAGTATATAAATATTAAAGTTAAACTTGAAGGAATCAAAGTGCAAAAAAAAAAAAATTTAGTATTTTTATCATTACACTTATAATACGTGATTGAAAATTTATTTATATGTGATCTTTTGATTGAATTTATATCAATGCATGATTATTTATATTATGATTTATGATTATCATTATATTGTTTTCATATTAATATGAGATCGATTATGCTATTATGTGATTGTATATTAATTTGTGATTATATCAACATATACATATATATATGTATATATATAAACATATATTAAGATAATTACAATAATTAATTATAGTTATATTTGAAATAGTATTTTTATTATTACACTTTAATATATTGGAAAATAAAATTATATGCTTAAAACAATCATTTAAATTCATTTAAAATACATTTATTGATATAAATAAAAAATAAAATTTTAAATTATGTTGAAAAAATATATTTATAACACACATAAACTTAAAAAATACTGTCCGTAAAGCATATTTAACAATCAAAAGACCCAATTTGTTTCTTTATACTTCAATGCAATATGATTTATGTTTTTTTATAACTAAACTATGATATATGTTTATATTTTTATACTATAAATTTATATAGTTTTTTGGTTACAAGATTATATCTATCGTTTGAATAAAAAAATATTATATTTATAGTTTAACTATAATGTATGTTTGTATATTTAAAAATAATATGTTATTTTTTAATATGTATACACACACACCTAGGGGTGGACAGCAAACCGAGGCCCAACCCAAAATCGAAAAACCCGATGGAAAAGAAAGCTTTTGGGTGGGTTTTAACGGGTTCGCAGGTTCGCGGGTCGACAGAACAAGTTAGGCACAGGTGAATACGGGCGGATTCGAATTTTGTTAAGAAAATCCAAAGGAGACCGAACCCGACCGATTTGTAGTATTCTTCTAGCCTATACAAATTTACCTTCTGCAATGACGTGACTATTATCTACTCTACATGTTGTGGTTATAGTGACAGCAGGCTCTAGGCCATGCTTTGTTGTATCGATCAGAGCGCTCTATTGGTATTGTTGAGAAACTTTGACAAAACCCCTTTATTGATGTATAATGCTAATGTTAACTTATACTTTTAAATAGACCATTATTTATTATAAATTATAAAACTGTAAACATAACCGGTTGAATTCAAAATTAAGCAGATTTATCATTTAATAATTAAATATTAACAAATGTACACACTATAATAAAAAAACCCAACTGATTCATTGGCAAAAATTTTGTCCGTAGCCAGATTTGTGCTCCTTCTTTCTTCTCTTCCTCCCTTATTCCTCTTTTACATGCAAGTTATTTGAGACTCGGTCTATATCTGTCAATAGAGTGCTTCTCCCTCATTCCTCCTTCTTTCTTCTCTGGGATAGTGAGTCTGGTTCATTATCATTAGTGCAGAAAAGAAGGATAGGGTTATGTGTTGCTCTATGCCTCTACTTGAAGAGAGAGAAAGCTTCCGCATGAGAGCGAAAAGACAGTGAAAATGTGCAGTGAAGAGCACCATGATAGCTTCTATGCTGAGCAGCCTCCTCCACCAATCGGAATCCTCCAAAGTCGCCGCCAACCACACTAACCCACCCGAACAAACTGCCACTCGCCCAAACCGGTTGTAACAACTCAAATTTTCATCCTCCTAGATTAGGACATGTCGTATAGGATTAAGGTATGTTTAGAGTTATTTGGGATGAGTTCTATATGTTTTACCATTCCTCCCGCCGATTTAGTATCTAGATGTACTTCTATTCCTGCATTTAGTCATTTCAGTCACTGTATTCCTCATTTTCGAACCCTGTAACAACTTAATTGGATTTAAGCCCCTTCAATAAAGTTGTAGCCTTATCTCTTATCTTACAATTGGCTTTGGTTTGACTCGATTTCGATACCTACAACTCTAGATATGCTCTCTCGAGTCAACGCAGCGCAAGTGTAGCACTTAGGAATATTGGAGTAGACTTAAACTGCATTTTTGACCAGGTTAGAGCCCTATTTAGGTTGTCCATTGGAGAGATAAGTGTAGGAAATTCTCTTAGATTTCCAATACCACCAAGAATGCCTCAATCGGACATCCGTAGCTCCAGATACAGCGAAAACAACGTAGGAGCCTAGGGCTGACCGAGAGCCTGCGCCAGGCGCCTACACTGTCCTGCGCACGGCACCCACTGACAGTAAAATTGCAGTTCGTTTTTCCGCGTTTTGACACATTTTGGAGCGTATAATTCGACCTGTTGGACCCAAACTCGACCCATTCCGTGTAAGTTACATACTAGGGTTTTAAACCACCCACTAAGCCTCAGTTTTTACCCTAAACACATTCATAGAAACTGCTCACAAAGTGCCAAATCAAAAACTGCTCTTTCCTCTTCTTTTCTCAGCTTTTCCTCTCTTGAGAGCTCTTGCCTTGGTGTTTTGCATAGGAATTCGAATTGGATTTTAATAGCACTGTCATCGCTTCATTATCATTGAGAAGATTAGTTTAAGGTAAGCCCTTTTATTTATGTAAGTCTCTCCATCATTGTTAGGGTTTCAAAACACTATTTTCTCATTCCTCCATCTTGGTTCTTGTGTTTTTGATGAAGAAAATCACCAAAGGGGAGATAAAGCTTGGAGCCTTCATACCTTCATTAGGGCACACGAATTTAAATTTTAAGAGGTAAGGGGCATAGAATGATGCATGATAGTGGGTTTATGGAATAATTTAAGCAATAGGGGCGTCCCATGGTCTCTAGGCTTAGCGCGGTCGTGAATGGATGAGTACCGTCACCATTATGATGGGAAAACCATGATTTTATGTGCTGTCATAATGTTAATATTAATATGAAATGACTTGTGATATGTTGTTGAATTGATCTTATGATAATTTGATGTATATGGATTATGTGTTGGATTGGTTTCCTTGGTTTGAATGCTTGATGAATGTATGAGTGAAATGTATGTCTTGCATATGATATCAATTGTTCTTATTGCTATTCTGAGTTTGATGTGTCATTTGAGTATTAGAATGCTTTAGGGTATGTTTATGGTGTACTTAGGTTCACTAGGATGTTAATATGATTATGCAAGAATATGGAAGAATTTGGTGATAGTTAGTGTTTATACAGAATTCTTCTAAGGTAAGATTAGTGCTTTAAATGGTTAGGTTATGGTCAAGATGGTCTTAGAAATTAAGATCGATGATGCTTTACATGTATTGATGGTTTTAGAGCATAAGAGTAAGGATATGTGAAGTTTAGTAACTTAGAAGAAATTGTGCAGAAAATTATGTTAGCAGAAAAATGACTAAGTCTGGATAGTTTTTAGTAAAGACACACTAATTGAATTTTTAAATTCAAGATATAATAGATATTGACCCAAATCCTTTTGGATATTGTTCTATAATTTTATGGGAGTAGTACGGTACATCCGGTCGGCCCCGAACACGTGGGGACTGCCTAGGAATTCACTAGAAAAGTTTAGGTGACAGAGGTGAGGCGTCAGGCGCCTACCCCTACAGGCGCCAAGCGCCCAGTGGGCTGCCTTGGTGCGCCGTGTTTTTGTGTTTTTCGATTTGTTTTGGCTTAGGGCAGTGTCCTAACGTGTATTCTAAGGGTTTTCGAGGATGAATAGGTATCTTAAGGGGGTGATCTACCTTAGGTGAATTTTGTTGGAATTGATTAATTGAGAACGAGGTTTAAGAGATAAGAAAGGTTAGTTAACACTTAGTGTGGTGAGGTAGGTTAATAACTTGGACTTGTTCCAAGATTGGGAAAAACTTGTCAGTTTACTGACGAGTAGTACCTTGTTGATGATATTGTAGCCGACCGCTTGATGAGATGGTCGGTGAGTTGATACGTTGTTGTTGTTATCATTGTTAGACACCTTGTTTGCCTTTGTGTTCATGCATCGTGAGGTGTCGCGTTGTTGTTGTTGACAGTGAGCAAAATGGATACATTCTAATGTCGGCCACTATGGGCATGGTACCCGGCCTTAGAGGTCGTTCAGGGTAGGGAGGTCTTATATAAAGGCAGGGCACCATTGGGGCATCCCAGTTATAAACCGGATCACCTTGACTAGCCACTATTCGTACTCGAGAGTGACGGGGGCACCTTCATTTGCTCACTGGGGTATAGTTGGATCCACATGCATTTCGAAGTAGGCGTCGGTCTAGGATTGCACATGTTGTTAATATTATGGTTGATGTGTGATGTTGTTATGCGCATTGCTTACGTTATTCCTTTGCCGTTAAGTGCTATTGATGTATATGATTTCTAACCCCTTTTGTTGTGGCTACTCATACACCATTGTGTATGTTTAGATGATGAGCTTGCAGGTGAGGATGATGACGTGGCCAAGGAGTGATTCGTGGAGGCGGTCACCGCGTAGTTTAGGATTTCCCGTTTCGTTATTGTTGATTGTTGTTATTTTCTGACGTATTTACTTAGGGTCAGCTCTGAGATACTTGTGACATCGGGGGATTTATTTTAATTGATTCCTTATTCATGGTTGTAATGACAAATGTTTTCAAATTTCGCAAATGTTATTTGTCGAGCGTGACGACTCTATCTTGCTTTAAAGTTTTAAATTGATTGCAAATTTTACTTTACGATTTCTACTTCTATTTTATTCATAAATGTCAACATGCGGGATAGAGGGTGTCACACCGGTGGCTTGAACGGACGAAAATGAGTGTATATATGGCCATGTCGGTTTTCTTTGGATGAGTAGTTTTCAGACCGAATCCAACTGTGACCGACCGTTGTCCAACCCTACACACACCTATCTATAAAGAAGTTTCCTCCCATAACCACCCATTTTGGTGTATCACTTTTTAAATATCAATTATATCCTATAACCTATCTACAAATAGGGATGTCAACAGGGCAGAGTAGGAAGTACTCTCTCGTTTCCCATTCCCACCCCCCAAACTGCTCCTCGTTTTCCACCATGGGTGGTTTTTCTCCCCTGTCTCCATCCTCGTGGATCCCCATAGTACCCACAGGGACACCATTAGTATAAAAAATTTGCAAAATTTATACTTGTAGTTTGTTCCCTAATCAAAACCGCAATAGTCAAAACTATATCAAAACATAATCAAAATAGCAGCAAATCCCTAAGTAAAAGGAGTAATAGAACAAAGATACGAAGGCAATAATATTGCCTAATAGAACAATTTCAAAATAGCAGTAACCAAAACAACAGTAATGTTGTCTAATATTCCACCTAATCAAAACAATAGGAATCAAAACATGCACGAAGGCAATATTATTGCCTAATAGAACAACTTCACACTAGATTTTGATCGAACGTAGAAAAACGTAGAAGAATGAGGCACACCGATTGCAGAAGAATAACGATGGAGGATTTGAGATGAATGACGATGGAGGCTCTGACATAGACGACGACAACAGACGGTGCAGAGGTTTTTGGACGACCGACAATGAGCTGCGGCAAACACAAACAGAGTTATTTACAGATGATTCGTTGTGGAGCATAGACGAAACACTGGGCAACACGAATAAAGTCAGGGATCAGAGACGGAGCACTGCGAATGCAAATAATGGCACAAAGGTTGTGGGACGTCCCATGGGGAGATGCAAAGCATGTGACGTAAATAGGGTTCCAATTTTCAATCTTCGAACTTTCAATTTGAATATAAAAGAGAGACATATGCGATCTGAGTAATAAGGTAGTAATTATGTATTTTTTAAAAATAAAATAAAGAGACAAAATATATGAAATATATCCACACATATATAAAGGACATTTTTGTCATCTGTTTGGAGACGGGAACCCCGCGAGGCGAGGGTATGATCCCCGTCTCCCTCCCCAAACTATCATCGGGAGGATTTTCTCCCCCATCTCCGTCCCCGCGGGAAAAAAAATTCCGCCCACGGAGATCCAGATGGGGTAGTTCTCGCGGAGATCCTCACTCACAGGTGCATATTGACATCCCTATCTATAAAGAAAGTTTTCTTCCATAACCACCCATTTTGGTGTATCACTTTTTGAATACTTCCTCCGGTTCTCAATGTAAGAAAAAAAAAGGTGTTTTTTAGGGTTTCAAAATATAAGAGATATGTGAGATAAAAAGGTGTTTTTCATTGGAAAAAAGAGTGTTTTTCTTGGTTTTGATGAATTAGGGTTTTGTCTCTTATATTTAGGACCGGAGGGAGTATTAATAATGCCAAAAATTCATTTATTTCTAAAACCGAATAAGATACAACTAACAATTAATGTAACTATAATCAAACTAAAAACTCTTTACAAACAATAATACAATAAAATAATACATAATGTAATGGTGAAAGACGATAGTGCCCGTCTTTGCTGCTAGTGTGTAGCATAAAATTTCAAGGCCGTCATCGTGTGTACTAAGAAAACACGAGGAAATATACCCAAAAAAAAAACACGAGGAAGTAGTCGGTAGACAGTAGAAATATAGATATTTGTTACAAAGCGTTGAGAAACTCTCATGCTGTGTTGTGTCCAGATTCAACAGGAGTGATTATGATAATTGAAATTGGAAGCATGGGTGGGGTCGGGACATGTCGACCGCACCTATGTACTGGGCTCCAACGTTGAAGACGCGTGACCGACCCCACAGATATGGTTTGGGGCTACTAAATGACTGCGCGTTTGGTCCGATTTGAATGACCGGCTAGGGAAATAGAATCCACGTCCTTGGATCCTCATACCATCTATTTCTTAATTGAATATTTATTTACTGTAAATGGTTGGAGTTTTATTAACTTTAAAATTAAAATTTATAAATTTATAAATAAACATGAAAAGTTTATCATCACATGAAAATAATTGGAATACCAACACGAGAACATCGAAATGCGACTTTCACTTGGTTCTGTAACGCCAAAAACGGAACCTTGGCTTCGGGCAGTGCATCCACGACTTATCGATTATGTGACCGTCACCGTCCAGTAGATCCGAGACACGTGGCCTGACAGATATCATCCTTGTGTATATTTTACGGACGTCTCAGATTCAATGTAACACCGTAAAGAATCTATGTTGTTACTTGTTATAGGGCACTCTGCACTACACTGTCACTCGTGTTGCTTATAAAACTTGCCTCACCAAACAAGTCCCTTGCTCTTGTCTCCTTCTCTACTTACCGCTTATCTTTATCATCGTCAGAAGAATCAGATATTTCGAATCAAATCTCATATACGATTCCTTGCAACTCACAGAGAAAATGGGGGCGTTGGATCACATCTCTGAGCTTTTTGACTGCTCCCATGGCAGTTCCAGACACAATAGGCGCAAGCAATTGCAGGTGAGTTTATCATTATTGTTATTATTATTTTATAAATCAAAAGTTCGGTTCAAAAGATCAGATCCATAAGTTATCTGACTACTTACTTATTTTATTTTATAAAATAGGAAAGTAAAATTGAAATAGGAAATGATTGTGTGTGTGTGTGTGTGTTTGTGTGATTTGATGAATGGATCAGACGGTGGAAGTGAAAGTGAAGATGGACTGCGAAGGATGCGAGAGGAAGGTGAGGAGGGCGGTGGAGGGGATGAAAGGGGTGAGCCAGGTGGTTGTGGAGCGGAAGGCGAGCAAGGTCACTGTTGTGGGCTACGTGGAACCATCCAAAGTGGTGGCACGCATCGCTCACCGTACTGGAAAGAGGGCAGAGCTGTGGCCCTATGTCCCATACGACGTCGTTGCTCACCCCTACGCCCAAGGCGTCTACGATAGGAGAGCCCCCTCCGGTTACGTCCGAAACGATGATGCTCAGTATTCACACCTTTCGCGTGCCAGCTCCACTGAGGTCCGCTACACCACCGCTTTCAGCGACGAGAACCCCACCGCCTGTGCTATCATGTGACCAATTCCATTATGCCCTGCCCTGCCCTGCTCTGCTCTCTTCAATTTCCTATCTTGCCCTTTAGATCTTTTCTTTCTCTATTATTTCAATTTGTAAAAGTAAAGTAAATTACTTACTCTAGAATGCGTCTGTTATAGGATAGTTGTTGCAGCTATGTGCTGCCATTCCAACATCAAATTCGCCAAGCCTGTTGTGTTCATTGTAAATTATCCTGGTTTTGAGAATCTATGTTGATAGTAGGTTTTTCAGATTCATTTATTTTGGTGATGTTTCTTTTTACCTTCGCGTCGCCGTCGGGTGTCTATTTTACCATGTGCAGTTTTTTATTTTTTATTGGTTTTTTATTCCATCACCTGCAAATTTGTCTCTCCCCTCTTCTGTGCTCATCATCAATGGCAAATGAATTATTTAAACATTATTTTGTTTTAATTTTTTTTTTTACTATGAGGTGTATTTTAAAAAATTAGTTCACACAATCACATCACATCACTTTGTGTGTTGAGTGTTGTGTGAAAACAAAAGGTCAAGCATCTGCCACTAATTTGTGTCTCCTAACCACGTCAATGTGATGATGGATGGAACAGCCGCATTACACGGGGATGTTTATATCTTTTGGGAAGATTTAAATTCATTCGGTTAATAATTTTTTGTATACTAACAATTTAATAAATATAATTGTTGAATCAAAGCCGTTAATTGAACACAAATGGACACAAAAATGGACACACATACTATCCAATTCTCAACGTTTTTTTATTTATCTGGTTAATACAGTTCATTTATATGGTTAATCCTTCACATTATCTGGTGAATTCCAACTCTGAAACTTAACACATTTCATTTTATTTATCCTGTTACGATTCACTTACCGCAGTTAATGGCTCGCGTTATCCGGTGAATCACAAACTCACATTTCATTATTTATCCTGTCTGATTCATTTATCTGGTGAATGCAGTTCATTATCTGGTTAATCACAAATATTTTCTAAACCACTTAAAAAAATCTATAAAAAAAAATTGAAAAAAAAATATATATATATATATATACACGTCCGTACTGTACGGATCGTATGTCCATACAGTACGGACCGTATGTGTATGTGTGTCTGTGTCCAAATTTGTGTACAAAAAACATTTTTGTTGTTGAATTATGTAAATTACATTTCCCTCTCATGAAAGATACCACTGTTACATTCTCCTCCCCTTGTATATTTTTTTTCATTTAGAATTGCAAAAAATAGCGGGTAGCGAATAAACTAGTTTATAGCGGATGAGTTTATAACGGATAGTTGATAGCAGTTATGTTAGTCGATTGAATTTAAAGTATTTGATAAAATTAGCAGTTGAACTAGCTTATACGTATAAAATAACATAAATGGACATTTTTAATTAATGCTAAAAAATGAGAGACAATGTTTATTTAATGAAGGATAAAAAATTTAATTAAAATAATAATGGTACAAATGAGAAAAAATAAAGCTATAAATTTAAACCCTATTTGAAGTAGCGTTTGAGAAAATACTATGCACTTGTAGTTACTAAACACCTTTACTTTTTTTTTCAACGACACTATTTGCTATAAGCTAATTGATGACCCATAATCTTCCCCTTATCTCCCCTCCCTTCATATATTAAATACGACCCTACACTTTACCCAATTTTTTCAATTTCTGTCAAATCTCAGCTAACTATTGTCAGAATAGATTTTTTTTTTATTTACCAAAAATACTCTTATCTTTTTCTTCCCCTCTCATGGACCACATCACCATCACAAAGTCATGATTTAGGTAGACGCACACAAACCACAAAAAAAAAAAAAAAATCTTAAAATTATCTGCCTGATACATGCACTCTTCTATGTCTTTCCACATATTCCCATCAACTCAACATTCTTACAGTGGTATACAACGATGGGATTGGGTCGATTTTGGTCAAACTCGATATTCAAACTAATCAATTTTTTTGTGTTTTATTTGGGTTAAAAATTCGTAGTTTTTATGTCAAATCTAAATCAAACCAATCCAATGATAAGCGAGTTGGTTTTGGTTGAACTCGAGGGTCCTCAGACAAAAAAAAAAAAAAAAAAAAAGCTATTGAAATTTCGAAAGTAGTCTCATTTACCACTTAAATTGTTAGCTGAATGTTTGGGCTAAATAAGGCCACAACTAAACAAGTCTGGCCTGTACAGGCTGCGGGTTAAATGGGTGGCCCACTGGCCTCAGCCCATATGCCGAGCTCTAGAAATAAGTGTGTTCCTCTCTATTTGTTTGATTGGATAGGAAGAGAGAAATATTATTTTTTTTAAAAAAACAAAAATATCCTCAAACATAATAAACCAAAATACAATTTATATTTTTAAATTTGTTTTAATTAATTAGATAAATTAATTCAACTAATGAAATTAATTTTAATTATATTCATTAAATTTGTTTATTTGATTTATGTTAATTTAATTAAGTTAATTAGTTATTTTAATATAATTTAATTACTAGTTTCATTTAATTAAGTTATATAATTCAATTACCTAATGTTCTGCAATTCCCTCCCCACCCCCCGGGGGGAGCCGGGAAAATGAGTCGTGAACACTGAGCCAAATATTTAAGAGTGTCATAATAGAACATAACAGACTAAATTTATAAAATCTTAAATGATGTAAACTGATAAAAAAATAATTATTTAAGAAATGGAATTCATAACAATTTATAAATTTAGTCTGTTATGAATTCCATTTCTTAAATAATTATTTTTTTATCAGTTTACATCATTTAAGATTTTATAAATTTAGTCTGTTATGTTCTATTATGACACTCTTAAATATTTGGCTCAGTGTTCACGACTCATTTTCCCGGCTCCCCCCGGGGGGTGGGGAGGGAATTGCAGAACATTAATATCCTTTCAGAGAATAGAAATGATTTTTTATGCCTATGATCATTATCTTTTATAGCGATATTTTCATTAAATAAATAAATAACATAATTTACTAATTCCTAATGTTTTTTGACTAATTCCTAATTTGATATGCTAAACTACGGAAAACGCGATGAAACGGTTACTCAGCTACTGAGTATAAAAATCATAATAAAAAAATCTATTGAGTATAAAAAGAGTTTTATAGAATTTATTATATTTTTTGTTGTTTACTAGAAAAAAAAATGTTAATATATTAATTAGCTATTTTATTTATTCTTCATTTAAAATTACAAAAACAATTTAATTGAATTTACTATATTTAATTTTTTTTATTATAAGAAATAGGTGATCTATTAGCTATTTTATTTATTACTCATTTATAATTGAAAAATCATTCGACGAACAAAACACGGTCCTAAAATGAAGCTGCAATTGAAAATACATAGATTGGTATTCATTTAATTAAATTTTGTTTCAATATTTCATTGAAATTAATTTTGTGGTTGTGAATTATTCTATTCAGAATGCTATATTTCTATGTGCCTTTTACTTTAAAATATTTTATTTATATTTGGAGATATAATTGCTGGTACAATGTTACACAATTGCCTTTGGCACGGGAGACAATTAGTCAAATACAAACTTTAGAAAACACTTCAATTTTTCATACAATGGAGGGACGGAATAGGTAGATTATGCTCATACATATAATCTGATGTCAGTACAAATATGAGATTTTTCTTTATCAGACTAATAAGGCATGTTTTATTCTCTTTTCAAATTTGGCCAATATTGATTATATTGCTCTAGATATATTTTGTCCCCATTTTTTCATATGCAAAAGGAGAAAAAAATTTAGGAAAAAAAAAACGTGTGATGCAGGGGACAGAAAAGTAAAATAATTCAAAGGCGGATTTTCCTTTCTTTCATAGAATATATATATTCACCCAAAAAAAAAAAATTAGAATATATGTGTGTGCGTGTGTGTGTGTTTGTGTGTACCCTCCTTTTGTTTTCTAAGAATTTCTCTAATCCATCTCTTTGAAAGGTTTATACAACAAATAGACCATATCCAACAGTACTCCAGAAAGTGAAAAACAAGAACTTTCAGCACATATTGGATAATCACTAGTCATTAGGTAAGAGAACAGTGCTTAATTTGAAACGAAAGTGTCTTTCCGTTAGCTTCACTTGTCTCTCAAAACATGTCCAGGTGTCTACCCTTCCCTCCACCACATTATGTGAAGAATGGTGTAGGGGGTGAGGCACTCCTAGAAAAATTGGAGGTCAGTTTTGAACGTCTCTATCATTATATATATATGTGTCTTACCTCTTGAGATCGGCACTATATACTTAAGTCTATTGCAAAAGGTTTTTTATTTTTATTGTTTTAGACTGTGGTTCAATCACCCAATTATGTGAAAATGGTGTCTTGGTAATTTGAAAAGCATGACCATCAGTTTTTTATAATGTTGTTTTTCTTCAGTTGTGCATAGTTTTGGGAGCACAAACTATGGATCAATCATCAAATTATGTGAAAAGGTGTATTGGTAATTGAGAAAACATTACCATCAGATTTTTATTTTTAAATGAAACTTTATGCATTGATTATTTATCTGTTGATAGCGTTTTTTTCCCTTAATTGTGCATGTTCTTTTGGGAGCACAAACTACGAATCAATCATTAAATGATGTAAAAAAAGTGTACTGGTAATTGAGAAAACATGACCATCAGATTTTTGTTTTTAAATGAAACTTTAAGAATTGATTATCTATGTGTTGAAGTCTATTTTTTGGAGTAGAGATCGGAAACAAAAACTATAGAAGTCGAATATTTTTAATACCTATAGAATATCTCACTTATTTGACATAACTAAGTGTGTGTGTGTGTGTGTGTGTATATATATATATATATATATGATGGTTTAGTTCCAAAGAGATGTTTGCCAATAAGCACTAAAAGACATGTTTCTCTTACACGCATTGGAACACATGCACTGCTGGGAGAACCAAAGACACTAACTGATTGTGCTATATGCAGGCCATTTTTATTCTGCTTCATGTGTTTGCTTGTCACACCAAAGTACACAGTTGTAACAGGCTTTATGTTGATAATTCAATGCAATGATTGTTCTTAGTACAAATGGTCGGGGACGGGGGAATGGAGAGGGAGAAGTGGAGCGCTGCAGGTTCAAATCCGTGTCCCCAATGTCCCACAGCACTTTACCACTAGACTATGCAATTATTGTTGAAAACCATGTGATTATTATTATGAATACTAAATGAAGTATGAAAAGATTAAGCATGGAAGTTACATGAAATTGGTGATTGTTAGCTATAGCACAAAGTCAAATGCAGACACAATTTTTGACAACATGAATTTAATTTGAAGAAACTAATTAATGCTCGTCCGTATGTATCATTTAAAATCAGTGTAGAAGATTGCAAACATACATATTTTCCCAATTTAATTTTATTTTAAATATGTTGATTCTTGTTTTCCATTTTGAAGCTCCGGATACAAAAGATAGAGGCTAAGAAGAAAGGGAAGGAAGGCAGAAGAAAGAAAAAAGGGAAGAAAGATAGAGACAATGAAGGTGATAGGAGGCACAAAGATGATAAGAGCAAGAATGATGTGGGGGAAAAGGACAGGAAAAGGGGAAGGAAACATGAGAAGATTGTGGGGCCTGAAAAGAGCACTCTCTCAGTGGAGCTTGAACAGCCCATCGTCCCTGTCAATGTATATGGAAAAGAGGGGAAGAAGTTCTCTAATTCTCCTTCCCAAGTTTTGAGTATAAAGACCCCTCATGAAAGCAAAAAGGAAATGTTGGAGAAAGAATATTTAGAGTACAGTAAGTTGATTGTGAACTGGGTTCCTCCTCCTTTGCAAATGGTTCCAACTGACTTCGAAGATGAAGAGTGGTGGCTTTCTAGGAAGAAGAATGTGTTGAGGAGGGAAACAACTCAAACTGAAGTACATGTTAGCAATGACATCTTCTATCAAGGAATCCAACCACTTGCTCAGTATTTGCCTGATGCCAATATATATGCTTTGCCTTACTTCCTACAATTTTAACCAGGGCAGGGATGAACCCAATCATAATAACGAAACTCAATTTTTCACCCTATAAAGTCCCTGATATGTTGCTACTTCAATTCAAGGCAACCATAATTTAGTTCGAGTTTGATCTTAGCATATTATTTATAACTTCACAATATGCCTTTTAAGAGGGGATGTTATTATGCATGGCTGTTTTTGAAGACTTCTTTTAAAAAGAAGGTTAAATCTCTGATTATTATAAACTTCAAATGGAAACCATCTCTCTCTAAATCTACCAACCATTCTTAATGGGTACTTATGGGGGAAGGTTTTTTGTTTAACTAATATATATATATGTACATACTGCTACCTACCAATATAGGTTTCACAAAATTGGGAAGAATGTAATTGAAACTAGATTATCTGTCTGCTAGCTTCATCGTTCTTTTAAATGTTCACTACTGTTGCTGTTCTCTATACTACTATATGATGCAGCACTGTCATTGTCAACATCAAGGAATGCAAGGCTCAGGTGTAACTCTGCACTTGAATTTGGATAGACCTCGTCATCGATATTTTCTTGATCATTCTGATCGTGAGATTTAAACAAGTTTTCGACTTCCTCATCGTATCCTTTTAAGATCTTCAGTATCTGTAACATAATGGAAGTGATATAGGTTAGATTTTAGAAGCTAACCTTTTTTGAAATTTATTCAAGACATGTGACCAATTCTACTATAAACTTAACAGCTTGAGGGCCTTTGGTATATATAATTACCTGATGCATTGTAGGACGAAGCCGCGCTGCCCTTGTAATACATAAAGATGCTGCAAGAACCATTTTTTGCATTTGTGCGACATCAAATTTCTCTTGCAACTTTGGATCCAATAGGCTTGTAAAATCCCCACTCTCTAATATTGGTTTTGCCTGAAAATGAAATCATTGACATTTTCCGTATATAAATTCATATAATTGAAGAAGCCAAAATTCATCCTAAAATATATACAGGTAGCTCTTACTTACCCACGCGACCAAACTCTGCCGTCCTTTGCAAGTTTCGGAGATGATTGGTTCCCTCCCCGATATTAGTTCAAGCAGCACTACACCGAAGGCATATACGTCTATCTTGTCACTGACCTTTCCATACATGAAGTATTCAGGTGCAAGATAACCAAATGTTCCTACGACGTCGTTTTCCATCACAAAAGATGAATTTGTTGGTCCCCACATTGCAAGTCCAAAATCAGATAACTGCCACCACACCACACGAGGAAAATAATGATGAGTCACAACACATCAGAGCATCATCAACCATATCACATAATAATTCTATTAAAAAGTCGCTGCTGCTGCTGTCTAGCAATTTTCTTTCATCACAAAAAAAAAAATAAAATGTTATTCTCAATACTAATTAATAGCATCAAAGTTATGAGTAGTACTTGTGGCTCAAACCCATTGGAAAGGAGAATGTTGGAAGACTTGACGTCTCTATGGATAACAGGCTTGGAAGTTTGGTTGTGCAGGTAATTGAGTGCTTCAGCAATCCCAACAGCTACATTAAATCTGACTTCCCATGACAAGAAATTAGACCCATCCTTGCTCTTCCCTATATCCATTTCTAATTTCATCAGTATCATGTCAATTATAAGTAATTTTAATGATAGGTGAAAACTGAAAAGAGGAAAAAAAAGAAAAAAATCCACTAAAGTTGTACTACTACCGTGTAGATATTTCTCTAAGCTTCCTTGGGGTAAATAATCATAAACAGATATTAAAGTCGCGTCCTCAATGCAAATCCCAAGTAGAGGGGCGATGCCAGGTGTATGCTTCAATGAGGATACTATTTCGACCTCAAGGGCAAAATCTTTCGAGGCTTGTTTTGATGATGACTGTAAAACTTTGACAGCAACGGGCTTCCCATCAGGGAGGGTTCCTCTGTACACATGATTGCTTCCTCCAATCCCAATCAGATTTTCTGTAGTAGAACATAGAATTAAAAATGAACACGAGTTACTACTTACTGCTAGTCAGGAGTGGTCTATTGACTCTAACCTGAAGAGAACTGAGAGGTGCAAGACTTAAGAACCTCAAGGGTGAACCACTTGCAGCAATTGAATTTGAATGTGTTAACAAATCTATTTCTATAGCTCTCATCCTCAATTTTTGAAGAACTGTGTGGTGGGCGATCTGGTAAGCTCATTACCCATTGCACTACAGACATGTCCCTCTGTGAGTTTTCTGTATAGGCCCTGCGGAGAAGTGGCCACCCAAGCTTCTGCGATATTGATCTCGACAACACTTCCGTGCCTCTTTTAAATGTTTCTTCCTCCAATTCTCTGCTATCTTCTTCGCGTGTTGACTTCTCACTACCACCAAATGAAGACTGGATCGCCACCGTGCTAATAAAACTCGGTCTAGGATCCTCTATAACACTACCTGTTAGTTGTTTATTATCGGTGCACCTTCTGAAGACAATTCTTGCACCCTGGATACCGAGAACATTGGTGGTAGGTGGTAGTCGTTTGGCGCAATATTTAGCTGTGGAACCTCCACCCCTGAAAATGATATCTGTTTTATTTTAGAATAATAATCAATCAGAAAAGCGAGGGGAAAAAAAGAAAAAGAATTAAGATAAAACTAAATCCACAAACAATACTACAAGCTCCACATACATACATACCCTAGCACTAGAGCAACAGCAGCACGGTTTTTAGCCTCTCTGACGAGAATGTTTCGAAAAGAACTTCCGATCACGATATGACCCGAGAGACCTACCTGAAATTTAATGAGGCCCAATTGAATAAGAAAACGACAGTTACGTTTATAATAATAATGTTGTGCACATGTACATGCATGTACCTTTCTCGCATCACATAAACCTTCGTAAACCTCTAAATAATCATCTTCTTCGAAGGGCTTGCTTTCAGAAACATGATCTACCAAATTGTAAGGTTCAGAAAAAGTAGTACATATGCTAATAAATAATATGTGTGAAAGTTCTGAACCTGGTTTGGTTACCTGGACTTGTTACTACGTGGATTGCAATAACAGAATCCCCGGGTTCAGCAACTTTGACGATAGCCCAATTGAGCAGCTGTCTGCTATGGCTATCAATTCTAATTCCCACCAAAACACATCTCCCCTTAACTCTCATTGTGTTTTTTTTTGCCACTAACTATATTAATCAATCAATCTCAAAACAGCTATATATACAATATCCCCTGTTCTTGTTTGGAGGAACCATCTCATTCTCTGCAAAAAAACAGAACTACCATTATATGGTTGGGTTGAAACTAACTGAGAATATTTTTACTACTTTTTAAACCAAGTTGCCTCCAAATTAAATCAGCTTACCTACTACACTAACCGGAATGGGAAGCAGAAGAAGAAGAATGCAGAGATGTTGATGTTTTGAGGGCGATAGATAGGAGAACTATGGATTGGAGAAGTTGCCACGAAAACTAAAAATGTGTGTTTTCACGGGAAAACATTCACATTTGACTTTCATACGACTCGAGTTTTTCATCTCCCATTACGAGTTAAATTGTGAAAAAGGTGTCTTACGATTTTAATTTCAAAACACACACAACTACCGATTATGTTGGGATTTTATTTATTTATTTTTTTTTTTTTTTGTTGATATAACAACAGAAAAAGCAATTACTCACATGCTTTGCTTAATGAAAATGGGATAAAGATCAACTTAACACAACCGAATGTTATCCCATATCCACGAAATAGTTGTTACTTCTAATCTCTAGCTAATGTCCCTTTTGTTTGTTTCTAGAAGGGATCCAAAGATAAGGACGCGTTAACAACCTCATATTCCATTAACTGGATAATTACTACTAATTAGTTAGCATTATATCTTCAACATCATAATCGTAATCGGAAACACTTCCTAATACTTTTTTTTTTCCTATATAAAATGAAACACTTCATAATTTTATTTTGACAAAGATGTTGGGGTAAAACCCAGAATGTCAAGAAGAGATGATACACATACACACAGTTACTCTCTGGGATGAAGAGAAAAAGTTGAAAATTGTATATTCACTCTGATCAATGAATATTTATTGCTACAACGGAATACTGCTAACCATACACTAACAATGCTGTTAACAGCTTTTACAAGAAAACTAACATAACAGAAAACAACAAAAAACGGTTAGGGACTAATGGCCCTATGGCCCTTCAACTAAGCTCGACAACGAGCAGAACCAAACTCGACAATGAACAGGCCCAACTAAGCAACAAGGCCCAATATGATTTGGATTATATCACAATACTACCCCTTAATTCAAATCATCAAAACATATAACACCTAGTCCTACTCTAAGCTTCAGGAATCGATCAACTCTGACAGCTTTTGTGAGCACATCCGCGAGCTGCTCTTCAGTAGGACAGTAGCATAGCTGTATCCTCCCTTTATTCACCTGCTCCCTGAGAAAGTGAAACCGAGTTTCAATGTGTTTACTTCTCCCATGAGAAATGGGATTCCTTGCAAGATTTATCGCAGACTTATTATCGATCTGCAGCATCAGTGGTCTCTTCATTTCAATCTTTAACTCCTCCAGCAATGAGCTTAACCAGATCACTTGGCATGCAGCATATGAACCTGCAATATACTCTGCTTCACACATTGAGAGAAATAGCAATTTGCTTCTTGGAGCACCATGAGATTGGTGCTCCCTGGAACTTAAACATGTAACCTGAAGTGCTTCTTCGATCTTCTTTGTCACCACACCAATCCGAGTCTGAGTACCCTACTAGCTCTCCTGGTTCTTTCTCACATTTGTTTGGAAACATCAGCCCATAATTGAGTGTTCCTTTCACATACCTCATCACTCTCTTTGCAAAGAAGAAAGTGAGGCTTTCTCGGTCGATCATAAACTGCTGAGCACTACCACAGCATAGCATATGTCAGGTCTGGTATTGCATAAATACCTCAAGCATCCAACTACTTGCTTATACAATGTTGAATCAACCTTCTCCTCTTCTGCTGCACTTTCCACTTTTGTGTTTGCCTCTGCTGGAGTTGCTGCTGAATTGCAATCTAACATATCAAATCTTTTCAAAATTTCTTTGGCATACTTCAACTGATGCATAACCACTCCTTTCTCAGTCCACAAAAATTCTAATCCCAGGAAGTATGACACTCTTCCTAGATTAGTCATTTCAAACTCCTTCATCATCAAGGTCTTGAACTTCTCAATTTCATCTGTATGACTCCCTGTGACAAGTAGGTCATCTACATAAAGACAAACCAACACAACTTTGGTACTGTCCTTCTTCAACACATATACACCAAATTCCACAGTGCATTTCTTGAACCCAAGTTGAATGAGGAACTTATCTATCCTTCTATTCCATGCCCTTGGGGCTTGTTTCAGCCCATAGAGGGCCTTGTACAATCTATACACCATCCTCTCCTTGCCTTTTATCTCAAACCCTGGTGGTTGATTTACAAACACAGTCTCTTCCAATGGCCCATTAAGAAATGCTGATTTTACATCCATATGAGTTAGTGTCCAACCCTTGCAACAAGCTAAGGCTACCACCAATCTCACTGTTTCATGTCTTGCAACTGGAGCAAATACCTCCTGATAATCCAACCCAGGTTTCTGTAGAAATCCCCTAGCAACCAACCTGGCTTTGTGTTTCAAAATGCTTCCATCTGGATTGAGTTTCAACTTGAAAATCCACTTCACTCCAATCGGTCTCTTGCCAACAGGAAGCTCAGTGAGTTCCCAAGTTTTATTCCTTTCAATGGCCTTCAATTCCTCTATCATGGCAGCCTTCCACTCTTTCTTTTCCTTTGCCTCATTGAAGTCTATTGGCTCAAAGATCGACCATTAAGGCAAAATGAATCAACTCACCTTCATTATTGACTGCAGATGTCTGTAACAAATCACAATCGCCAACCTTCTAGGCATTGTTTTAGCCCTTGGTGGTCTAGACTCTTCTATCTTCATTATCGACTCTTGAGACAAGTACTCGGCCATTTGTTTGTTCTTCTATATCACCGTCATCACCGCTGATTCAAAAGCGATCCTTTGGTTCTTTGCATCACTACCCCTGTCTTCCAATCCCAGGCTTCTTCTTCTTTCACCAGAACATCTCTACTAATGGCAATTGAATGTGTCTTTGGGTTGTACAGCCTATAAGCACCAGTGGCATGGTAGCCAACTAGCACCATAGTTTCACTTTTATCCTCGAGTTTACTCCTCTTTGCATCAGGAATGTGTTTAAAACACAATGACCCGAAAACTCTCAAATGGGCAACTGATGGCTTCTTTCCACTCCAGACTTCAAGGGGAACTTTCATCTTCAACTTCTTAGTTGGACACCTATTGAGTACATAAGCTGCAGCAGTCACAGCTTCACCCCAAAATCTATGAGGCATTCCCTTTTGCTTCAACAAGCTTCTAGCCATATCAAGCAAGGACCTGTTCCTCCTTTCTGCCAAAGCATTGTGCTGTGGTGTATAAGGTGGTGTGACTTCATGTACAATTCCTTGCCTTTCACAGAACTCCTCAAATTCCCTTGAGGTGTACTCTCCACCTCCATCTGTTCTGATTATTTTGACCATCTTGTCACTTTGTCTTTCAACCATGGCTTTAAACTTCTTGAAAACCTCCAATGCTTCACTCTTAAATTTGATTAAATACAACCAAATCATTCTGGTGTATTCATCAACAAAGGAGATGAAGTATTTATTCCCACCAAGTGAAGGAACCTCCAATGGTCCACATATATCTGAGTATACACTACCTGCAGGGCTGCCTTTGCTCTCATTTGAATTTCTGCTGCAAAAGGTAGCCTACTCTGCTTGCCTCTCATGCAGATTTCACATGACTTCTCAGGAATTACAAGTTTAGGAATACCTAGCACCAATTCCTTTTCACCCAAATGCTTCAAACTTCTGAAATTCAAGTGACCATATCTTTTGTGCCATAACCAGCTCTGCTGATCTGTGGTGGTGGCTGACAAGCACTGCACACTGCCTGTCTTTATACTACATTTGAAAGTTCTGTTCTTGGCCAAAGAAGACTTCAGAATCAATTTGTTTGCTGCATCAAACAGCTGCAGCATTCCATCTTTCATTATCACTGAGAAGCCCTTTTCTACAAGTTGCCCCACACTCATCAAATTGCACTTCATGCTTGGAACAAACAGCACATTTTCGATTACTGCAGCCCTGCCATTTCTTCTCTCGATTACAATGTTCCCCATGCCTTCAGCCTGCAAGCTCCTGCTGTCTGCAAGCCTAACACTGGTCTTCTTGCTCGAGTCAAACTTAATAGCCAATCTTTGTGCCCTGTCATGTGGTTTGAACATCCTGTGTCCAAGTACCATTCTTCTTCAGCTACATTCACATCACAAGTGGTCACCATGAGCATTACTGGCTCACTTTATGCGAATCTTCATTTGCCACATTAGCCTCCTCTTCATCATTCTTTGCCTTCTTGCCTTTACCATGCCAACAATCCTTGGCATAATGGCCATATTTTTCACAGTTAAAACACTGAATCCTTTTCTTATCAACCACCTTTTTCTTGCCAAGATTCGAGTTAAACCTCCTCCCTTCTTTGAGGATTCGGGTTTGTCCTCAACCTTGCTTGAATCTTTCTTTGTTTTGCCAACCTCCTCCCTTATTGAACTTACCCTTTCCTTTGTATCCCTTCTTGTCAAACTTCCCTTTCTCCCTTATCGACCACCTGAGCCAGAAAGGGCTTGATCCACCTTTCTTTCAAATTTCACGATCAATAACTCTGAGTTCATGAGCCTCTAAAGAGCCTTGAAGCTCTTCAATGGTCATTTCACTCACATCTTTCGATTCTTCTATTGCAACAACAATAAAATCGAATTGAGGGGTTAGGGTTCTCATTACCTTTTCACCGACATCGATCGCGGATCGTCTCACCGCAAGCCTTCATTTGGTTAGTCAGGGTCACCAATCTTGTGATGTACTCGGCCACCTTTTCTTCGTTTTCCATGTGCATCAATTCATATTGTCTCCTCAAAGACTGCAACCGCACCTTCTTGACCTTGTCTCCTCCTGGAGAGCATTTAACCAACGCATCCCATCGCTTTCGACGTATTTGCAGTGGCAATCTTCTCAAAGTTGCTTGCATCGACACACTGATGAATGTACCACAATGCCTTGAAATCTTTCTTCTTTGCATTGTTGTAGGTTGTCCTCTGGGCCTCTGTTGGATTCGCACCAAGCTCCTCATAGCCACCCATCACAATCTCTGTGAATTCATGGGCGCCGAACAATACCTTCATTTGTACATTCCATCGCTCCCAGTTCTTTCCATCAAGAACCAGCAAGTTCATCGGGAAGTGGCCTCCATTACCGGTCGCCATTGTTGCTTACTCTCAGGATCAATTCTCTCTCGCTCTTGATACCAGTTTGTTGGGGTAAAACCCAGAATGTCAAGAAGAGATGATACACACACACACAGTTACTCTCTGGGATGAAGAGAAAAAGTTGAAAATTGTATATTCACTCTGATCAATGAATATTTATTGCTACAACGGAATACTGCTAACCATACACTAACAATGCTGTTAACAGCTTTTACAAGAAAACTAACATAACAGAAAACAACAAAAAACGGTTAGGGACTAATGGCCCTATGGCCCTTCAACTAAGCTCGACAACGAGCAGAACCAACTCGACAACGAGCAGAACCAAACTAGACAATGAACAGGCCCAACTAAGCAACAAGGCCCAATATGATTTGGATTATATCACAATAAAAGAAACACTTCATAATACTTGCATTGAAGTGATGCAACATATTCATTATCACTGTGCTTCAATTATTGTGAATGTGATGCGTATCTATCCTATAAGTGAGTTATTGTGGTCCATTTGTTTGAGATTATTATCATATAACTACCAGTTTTTCTCTGTGAAGGAACATGACTGACAGTTAAGTGATCAAATGTTATTAAATGAAATTGTTAATTCAAATCTTCAATTTTGTTTATTAGTTACTTCGTTAACACGTTGAAAATCTGATGTATTTATGGGTCCCACAAATTCAAAGTATAAATATATATTATCTTTCAGCTTTCAAACTTTCAACTACAATGAATGCCACGTTGTCTGGCCTTTTCGTTTTAATGTTTGGTGCGAGATGAGAACGACCATGTTCTACCCTATATTATGTTAGGTACGAATGACATGGTTTGTTCTGTTGTAGTTGAAGTTTTCAAATTCTTTTTCCCTTATGGATTCGTCTGTTACACCACCAAAAAAACTAACGTGTCGTTACACTCTGCTTCTTTTCCATTAAGAAAACTACTTTCTAACGGTGGACTTACTCGACCAAATGGTTAATTAGGGTGGAATTCAAAAAAAAAAAAAACAAATAGAAACAAACATAAGTGGAAGAAGAAAAAAATGCTTATAAAAAAAAGAAACAAACATAAAATAAACGATTATCTGGTCAATTGTTTAATGCACTGCACTAGTAGTGGATAAAAGGCGCGAGTCTAAGTTGTCTGCCACAGTTTTACAACGATATTAGATGGGACGGTTATATCCGAATCAACAACTAACTATAACAATGGATGTTTCAAAAACTATTATTATTTCTAAACTCGCACCATCGATTATCTTTATTTTAAAACATTTGAAAGCTGAATAAGAACCATGACTTAAGCATCTATAATCTATATCTATAATATAATACAAAGGGAATGATTTTATTCATGACGAACCAAAGTGATTAGTGGAAAAAAAAACATTGTGATATAGAATAGTGTGAGTCACTACTTTTATTAATTTACAATTGGCTCACTACTTTTGCTACTAGTATGGTGTTAGTCAAAGGAGGCAATCCACTAACCAAAATAAGGAAAAAACATGGGTTGGAAAATATGGAAAGTCATAAAACACATGATGGTAGGTGGTCATCCAATTTGATGTGTTCATATTATATGTTCACATTGCAAACCTTGCCTAAGTCATAAAACACATGATGGTAGGTGGTCATCCAATTTGATGTGTTCATATTATATGTTTACATTGCAAACCTTGCCTATAAATAGAAGCTTGAAGGCAAGAGCAAATCATTCCAACATTGAGAGAATTCCAACCAAGTGAGTTCCAAAGCTTAGAGAGATAAGCATTTGTGAGATAAAATTCTAGTGACAGAATTTTGTGAGAGAAATTCTTGGGTGTAATTGGGTTGTGGGTTTTGTGAGAGAGTGTGAGTATTTGTAAACACAGTGTGTATTTCTTTTTTCAATATAAGGTCTGCAGCAGTCCGGAGACGTAGACATTATTGGCCGAACTCCGTTATCAATTTTTGTGTGTGCTTCCGCATTTATTTTTGCTCTTCCACTAATCTGACCATGGAAAAATTTTGCGTAATTTCCTAACAAATGGTATCAGAGCTAGTTGGTTATTTCTGCTAAATCTTGGTGAAGATACTATTCACGTGAATAGTAATTTTCGTGAATAGTGAAATTGGTCGGCGCTACCAATTTGTCCACGGAGGTGTTCTAAAGCACGGTGGTTAGCAGAAATTGTCAGAAACGATCCTGAGAAGTCAGACTCGAGTGGGAGTATGGCCGCAGACAAAGGAAAGGTGAAAATTGAAAAGTTCGACGGTGCGGACTTTGGCTTTTGGAAGATGCAGATCGAGGATTATCTGTATCAGAAAAAGTTGTATCAACCTCTCACAAGAAAGAAACCAGCGGAGATGAAGGAAGATGAATGGATCCTTCTCGATAGACAAGCCCTCGGCATTATCCGGTTGACGTTATCCTGTAATGTTGCGTTCAACATTGCAAAAGAAAAGACCACGGCGGATCTTATGAAGGCTCTTTCCAACATGTACGAAAAGTCATCGGCCTCAAACAAAGTTCATTTGATGAGGCGGTTGTTTAACTTGCGAATGACGAAAGGCGCATCGGTGGCACAACATCTCAATGAACTCAACATAGTCACAACCCAGTTGAGTTCAGTTGGAATCGAATTTGATGATGAGGTACGAGCATTGATGCTTTTGTCTTCTCTTCCAGAGAGTTGGAATGCTACTGTCACAGCTGTGAGTAGCTCAACGAGAAACAATAAGTTGAAATCTGACGATGTTCGTGATCTGGTTCTCAGTGAAGAGATCCGACGGAGAGAGTCGGGTGAATCTTCATCCTCTTGATGTGCATACGAGTCAAGGGAAGAAATTCAACCAGAGGAAATGGGCGTGGCAAATCAAAGAGGCGAGCGGTCCAAATCCAGAAATCATCATAGTTCTCAAAACTCCAACTCGAAGACTATCGAGTGTTGGAATTGCGGGAAGATCGGGCACTACAAAAATCAGTGCAGGAGTGCACCGAAGAACCAGGAGGCGAAGGACAAGGCAAATGTTGCTTCCACCTCAGGAGGAGGTGACGCGTTGATATGCTCTTTGGAGAGCAAGGAAGAGTCTTGGGTGTTAGACTCTGGAGCATCTTTTCATGCCACTTCGCAGAGAGAATTCTTCGAGAATTATGCACCCGGAAACCTTGGTAAAGTTTACCTTGGTAATGAACAGTCTTGTGAGATTGTTGGCAAAGGTGTAGTGAAGATTAAGTTGAATGGGTCTGTATGGGAATTGAAAAATGTCAGACATATTCCTGACCTGACGAAAAACTTAATCTCGATGGGCGATTGGCGATGGCGGCTACACAACAATTTTCCACGGCGATCATTGGAAGATTTCAAAGGGTGCAATGACAATTATTCGCGGCAGAAAGAGTGGTACTCTTTATAAGACAGCAGGAGCATGCCATTTGATTGCAGTTGCAGCAAATGATAGTCCCAATCTATGGCACCAGAGACTAGGCCATATGAGTGAGAAAGGGATGAAGATCATGCACTCAAAGGGCAAATTGCCAGGTCTTCAGTCAGTAGAAATTGACATGTGCGAAGACTGCATACTTGGAAAGCAGAAAAGAGTTAGCTTTCAGACAAGTGGAAGAACCCCAAAGAAAGAGAAACTTGAGCTTGTTCACTCTGATGTTTGGGGTCCAACGACTGTCTCATCCATCAGTGGGAAGCAATACTTCGTGACTTTTATCGATGATCACTCTAGGAAGGTATGGGTATACTTTCTGAAACATAAGTCTGAAGTATTCGAGGCTTTCAAGATGTGGAAAGCCATGGTAGAAAATGAGACAGATTGAAGATCAAAAGCTCGTAACCAACAATGGTGGTGAATATGAAGACACCAGATTCAAGAAGTTACTGCTATGAGCACGGGATCGTAATGGAAAGAACTGCCAGTGCACGCCTCAACACAATGGTGTAGCCGGCGTATGAATCGAGCGTTGACAGAGAGAGCCGAAGCTTGCGGGTGCGGTCAGGCTTCAAGGCGATTACGGCGGCGATCAACATAGCGACTTACTTGATCAACCGAGGTCCATCGGTACCATTGGAGCAATGTATCACCGTAAGAGGTATGGAGTAGAAAAGAGGTAAAACTCTCACATCTTAGAGTTTTTGGCTGTGTAGCATATGTGCATATCAGTGATCAAGGCAGGAATAAGCTTGATCCCAAATCAAAGAAGTGCACTTTCATCGGTTATGGTGAAAATGAGTTTGGCTACCGTCTTTGGGATGATGAAAACAAAAAGCTGATCCGCAGTAGAGATGTGATCTTCAATGAAAGAGTGATGTACAAGGACAGACATAGCACAGACACCAAAGAACTCGTAACAAAGTGGGCGGTGTATGCAGAGGTGGGCGATGTCCTAGAAAGTCCTATGGTTGAGAATCCTCACCGAGGGATCAACTTATCCAGTAGCAGACAACAATTTGACACAAGAGAGCATCCTACTCCAGCTCAGTAGTGAGAAAGTCTTCTCGAGTTCCTGTGCCCAACAGAGATACATGGACTATATGTTGTTGGTGATGGAGGAGCTCAAGATTATGCAGAAGCATGTCAGACCGCAGATGCTAGCAAGTGGGAGCTTGCCATGAAAGACGAGATGAAGTCTTTGATCTCCAATCAAACATGGGAACTAGCTGAGTTACCCGTGGGAAAGAAGGAACTTCACAACAAATGGGTGTATCGGGTGAAGGAGGAGAATGATGGCTCCAAGAGATACAAAGCCCGACTAGTCGTTAAAGGATTCCAGCAAAAGGAAGGAGTTGACTACACCGAAATTTTTGCTCCAGTTGTGAAGCTCAATACTATCAGGTCAGTGTTAAGTATTGTTGCAAGCGAAGAGCTCTACCTTGAGCAGTTGGACGTGAAAACTGTGTTTCTTCACGGAGACTTAGATGAGGAGATCTATATGCACCAACCTGAAGGTTTCTTAGAAGATGGAAACAAAAATATGGTGTGCAGATTAAAGAAGAGCTTGTATGGCCTGAAACAAGCTCCGAGACAGTGGTACAGGAAGTTTGAAAGCTTCATGCACAAGGAAGGCTTTCAGAAGTGCAACGCTGACCACTGTTGTTTCTTCAAGAGATATAAGTCCAGTTATATCATTTTGTTACTTTATGTCGATGATATGTTAGTAGCAGGTTCAGATATGGATGAGATTAAAAACTTGAAGATGCAGTTGTCAAAAGAATTTGACATGAAGGACTTGGGTCCAGCAAAGAAGATCCTTGGAATGCAAATCACGAGAGATAAGCAGAGAGGAATTTTGCAGTTGTCTCAGGCGGAGTACATCAACCGTGTTTTGCAAAGATTCAACATGGGAAACGCCAAACCTGGCCAAAGACACCTTTGGCCAGTCATTTTCGCCTATCCAAGGAACAGTCACCTCAGACGGAGGAAGAAAGAGAATCCATGGCTAAGATACCATATGCTTCAGCCATTGGAAGTTTGATGTACGCAATGGTCTGTACGAGGCCAGACATTGGCCATGCAGTGGGAGTAGTTAGCAGGTTTATGTCAAATCCAGGAAAAGCTCATTGGGAAGCAGTGAAATGGACTTTGAGGTATCTACGAGGCACCACAGAGAAGTGTTTGTACTTTGGCAAAGGAGAAATAAAAATACAAGGCTACGTAGATGCAGACTTTGCAGGTGAAGTCGATCACCGAAGAAGTACCACTGGTTACGTATTTATCGTTGGTACTACAAATAGCTTAGTTGGATGTCGCGGATACAAAAGATTGTTGCTTTATCCACTACAGAGGTGAGTATGTAGCGATATGAAGAAAGAAAGAATTGATATGGCTTCAGGGATTGTTAATGAGTTGGGTTTCACCACAGGAGAAGAGTGTTTTGCACGGTGATAGTCGAGTGCGATACATCCGAAAAAGAACTCGAGATTTCACTCGAACAAAGCACATTGGTCTTCGTTATCACTTCATCGATCTACGCTTGAGGATGAGGTGTTAATGTTGAAGAAGATTCAAGGAAGTAAGAACCCAGCAGACATGTTGACAAAGGTGGTGACTATCGACAAAGCGAAGTTGTGCTCAACTTCGGTTGGCCTGCCAAATAATGACCAGGGAAGGTCAGCTTGATCGAGGTGTGAAGACCGATTGAAATCAGTCTTCAAGTGGGAGATTGTTAGTCAAAGGAGGCAACCCACTAACCAAAATAAGGAAAAAACATGGGTTGGAAAATATGGAAAGTCATAAAACACATGATGGTAGGTGGCCATCCAATTTGATGTGTTCATATTATATGTTCACATTGCAAACCTTGCCTAAGTCATAAAACACATGATGGTAGGTGGCCATCTAATTTGATGTGTTCATATTATATGTTCACATTGCAAACCTTGCCTATAAATAGAAGCTTGAAGGCAAGAGCAAATCATTCCAACATTGAGAGAATTCCAACCAAGTGAGTTCCAAAGCTTAGAGAGATAAGCATTTGTGAGATAAAATTCTAGTGACAGAATTTTGTGAGAGAAATTCTTGGGTGTAATTGGGTTGTGGGTTTTGTGAGAGAGTGTGAGTGTTTGTAAACACAGTGTGTATTTCCTTTTTCAATATAAGGTCTGCAGCAGTCCGGAGACGTAGGCATTATTGGCCGAACTCCGTTATCAATTTTTGTGTGTGCTTCCGCATTTATTTTTGCTCTTCCACTAATCTGACCATGGGGAAATTTTGCGTAATTTCCTAACATATGGTGCACCTTTTAATATTAATTTTACTCACTACTTTTGCTACTAAATAATTTATTTTTTTATTGTTTAATAGTGTGAAAGTTAATTAAGCCTAAAAAAACTATTTTTTCTTTTGTTAGTCTTAAAAAGATCTCACTTTAAATTTCGCTTTAGGCCTATACATGTGTTGGGTCGGCCCTGGTCATCGGGTTTGACCGGTTTAAAACCGGGTTAATGATGTCAACACCGGTTCTGGTGCATGACCGATCTGAATTGTGGCTCAAACCGTCTACCTCTCTGGCTCCCGGTCGGAATGGTTCAACCGACCGGTCCGAGCCGGGTTTTAAAACACTAACACACCCTTGGAACAGAGGATTTAGAGAAGGAGAATAAGCATTTCGTTTCAAGTAAATATTTTTTTGTAAAAAATAAAATAAAATGATAGACTATCATAAAAATTAGATTATGTATATGGATTGATACAAAAAGAGGAAATGGAAGTTGTAATTTAAGTATGAGTGGTTAGTCTCATATTGACTAGGATTTGGGTGAATGAACGATACATAAGAGAGTTGACTCATATATATATCCAATACCTTAAGGTTTTGGGTAAAGATGTAGTGTTATGGTCTCTTGATGGTTCTCACACTTCAGTTTTTTTTCCCTTTTAATTTGGGTGGAATGAGATTAAACAAGCCATTTCCTCTATTTTATTGTTAAAAAATCTAAACAATGGAATAGTATAAGTTTACCATATTACTTGTAAAAAAAAAAAAATCATATTCTATTTCATTCCACTTCATCCACTCTACTATATCTATTGCGCTCCATTCTCTATTAGAAATGTAGCCTTTAGTGTCTCTAAGTAATGAAAAAGGAAAAAATATAATTTAATTTAATACAAAAGTTCAAAAGACATGTATTATAATTATAGTAAAGAAAGCAAGTAGTCACAAAAGAAGGAGAAAGTATACTGAATTATTCTATAATTATATCTTATATATGTTTAAAAATTTTAACTACACTAAATATACGTGACAAAAACTCATTCATCATTTTTTTACTAAAGACTATTTTGCTATAAAAAACGTAACTAAACTGTAAGTTTTTTTTATCTTAGCCACTCGTATTGATCACGCATTCTCTCAGCTAATTTTATAATAAAAAGTGATAACACAAAATTATTATATAAGATGAAATAATAAAAATAAAAGTAGTTCAAGCATCACGATCGTAAGTGGTAATCTCGTCCCCACAAGCCTTCGTATATATAAAGAATAAACTGTGAATTTACCACCAGAAATTAGATACTAGTAGGTGCTATCTATGGCCTACTCAACTGCATCCTTGGAATCAAGTAAAAGAATGATTTTGCTTAAAGAATATTAACGGGCATTGGCCTATTCTTTCTGCAATAACGCCAACCATAAACACACTGTTGGTTGCTGTCATCAAAACACTCCACGCTGCATAGCTGGACTTAATTAGTTTGAAATAGCGTCATAAATTTTTAATTTCCATGTACCTGTGTGGTAATGGTTGCTCATAATATACTCCCTCCGTCCCAAAATATAAACAAAAAAGTACATGTATTTAGACTATTATGGTCTAAATATATGTACTTTTTTTTTGTTTATATTTTGGGACGGAGGGAGTAGTGCGTTTCCGCAATTGTAAAAATGGGAGTTGAAAGCATATTAAATTGAATATTGATGGTATTCTTCAATAATTAATTGCTACCTCTAAATCCTTTATGAGTTACTATTGTATAATGAAGAAATCTAACCACTGTGATCCGGAAGGTACTTGAACAAACCAATAATTTTGGAAAAGCAATATGGGTTATTATGTTTGTTCCTGATTATTGATAAGATCAGAGATGGAAATCAAAATCACCTATACCTATCCCTTTTATATATCTTTTTTCTTGTTCCTTTAATAAAAAAATAATACATCAAACAAAAAAAAATTAGCAGTTAAAAAAGAAAGAAATATATTACCACTTATAAGAGAGAACTAAGTGAGAGTATATTATCACTTAGGAAAGATAATTTTCTTTTAATGATGTAGTATTTCCCTTCTCAATTAATTAAGAAAATATGACAGACAATATATAAAAGAAAGAAACCACTAATTTCTGAGTAAATATTCAATTTGGTCCCTAAAATTGTAAGATCGTATCGATTTAATCCCTCACATGATCAATTATTCCAAAATGATCACTAAAATTACAAAACGCTAATCAGTTTCGTCTCTCCGTTTTGAATTTGTTAGCAAATGCATCATTGCCACTTATTTTCAAATACATCTCTGATATTAATAACTTAATGTCATTATAGTCTCTACGAATATTAACAGAGTGACAAACCTGATTAATGTTTTCCAATTTCGTGGATCATTTTTTGGAATATTAATTGATAATATGGGAGACCAAATTGAAATTGAAATGGTCCTACAATTTCACGGATAAAATTGAGTATTTACTCAATAAGGTCTTTAAATTTATGTAAGGTCTTTAAATTGCAATAAAGTCTTTAAATATGTCAAAAATTTATGCAAGTCAATATGTTTAAATTATTGAAAAAATCAGCAAGTATATGATTAAACACAATGTACAAAATCTAATATAATAATAATAGCATCATAAAATTATTATTTATATTTACTTAAATAGGCCGACCTGTTAGGCCTAAAAGGCTTTTTGAGTAGCCTGAAACCTAACCTTTTTAGTTAAACAGACTTCTAAAAAAGTCTTTGTCTTGTCTATTTAAAAAGAAAAAAACTAATTTGACCTTACATAAGCTATGACATAAGCCCTATCGAGCGGTCTCGCATATTGCCACACCTGTTTGCCATTACCCCCGTCAGAGCTTTGCAGAAGATCTCAACCAGCCGGAGGAAGATCTACGAACTGCTTTATTTTGGGCCATTGAGTGAATTAAAAATTTAAAATGTACTTTTTAATGGCCGATTTTGATTTTATCATATAACGCGCAGAAGTTAGCAATGTCCCCTGCACATTCATTTGTTCTTTAAATCTTGTTTTGTTAACAACTTTACTTTCCTGGCTTCTTTTTGACACTTGAAGCGATCTTTATCTTGTCTGGCTTTTTAGGCTGCTGGCCAGATGCCAAGTAATAAGACAACTAGTTTCAACACCTTCAACCGGTAATCCTACAAGAACAATAACAAGATTCAATAAGCGTGTCATGGACGATTATACATTAAAATGAAACTCGACGGCTCGGTTCGATTCGATTCAATTTAAAAGATTAGAAAATCACTGGTTTCACGATTTTGTACTATAGAACTACCAATGCGCCAAATCAACCCTGTAGTGGTGAATATTATGAACGACAGCGCCAACCCTGTTTCTTGGGACTTCTGCCCGTAAAGAAAGTGAACCAGAAATAGAGACGCTTGGTGGACAGCACAGCAGGGACGAAATTGCAATTTAACGTGACTTGAATTACAGGCTCTCAGGCTCGGCTATCAAATTCAGGAAAAAATTACATCCAGAAGGCTTTTTTTTTTTAATAATATTAGTCATCCACCTTGTACGTTCCATGGTTTAATCCCCGCCCCCAAAATTGATAACAATGATTTAAATAAAATCTGGAATTCCTAGGACCGCCTTAGCTGAGTGAAATAAATTCTTCATTGTGAGGGACTTTGGCATATTTGCACAAGAAACTGATCTTTCAAGTGAACCTCCAATACATTTACAGGCACTATACTACCGCCACCCTGCAGAAGCCTTCATTTTCTTCTCAAGGCACAATTTTACCCACTCAACAACAAAATCAAGCGAAGCAACACATAAATTTCAGAAGTCCTCATCCGAACTATAAAGATCTAATTCAATCAGCTTTCCTGTACTCTTTGTGGTTTTATCGACCAAAACTTGTCCATCGGATTTTATTCTTTTTGCATCTAACTGTGGGTTTCTTAGAACAGTAGAGGATCCCATATTCGTAAAAGATGATTTCCTGAAGACAATAAATAACATGTTACTGGTATGCTATGCCTCTAATAGTAACATGCATAAGATGTAATTAACATTAACCCAAAACCTTTTCAGCAACTCACCTCTTCTCTGTGCATTTGCTTTGTTGTTCATTTGGAGTCTTTGCTCCTTTTTTCGTCATTTTTGGATCAAACTTGCCTGCTGAACACCAAACAGTATTAAAAGGCTAAAAACCAGCAAATACGATGTACATGAATACACAAATTATTGCCATTAAAGTTACAAGATAATCTAATCACCTGTAACCTCGGAAAGAAATCTAATCCCTTGCGAGTGTGTAGTTGTTGTTACTTTCCCTGCATTGCTGGTATTGAAATTAAAATATTAATACTCGGCAGGGAGAGAAATTTAGTGGAGTAAAAAGATAAATTCAAAATCCCTTGCTAATAATGTCATACCTCAATGCCTTTCTGAGACCATCCACAGACAACAATTTCACTGGCTGTGACTTTTTCAAGTTAGTTTTGTCGGCAAGGGGGTCAACTAAGTAAATTCCTTCTGACTTGAGATGATCCCTTGGCCTAAATGCTGTTCTTAAGTTTCTGCCAACAAAAATCACACGTTTATATCACATCCACATGTGAGATGAAATCAAACAAGTTGAGCGCGTTTGTATAAGATAGTCACTTGAAAGAGCTAAACACTCACCCTCCCTTGAGTTCAGTTCGCATTGTGGAATATTTCTCTGATGCTTTCTACCAGAAATTATTAGTAGTTAGTTAATTGATATCCTTGTTACAACAGAATATTGACAGAAAGCACGAAATACTCAATGGTACTTACTGATTTATGATATTTACAATATGTCCCAAGACGCCTGAAAAAACAAAGATCAATAGATTCAGTATTTGAAAAATATTATCATACGGTCGGATGGAAAACAAAATAGAAGGAAAAGAAATGTATTTACAAGGAAAAGTGTTACTTGGAGTCTAGAGAAGCAGAAAAAGAATGATAATCTTAGGACATAAAGGAAACTTATATATATAATAAAATGTTAATATTTATATAATTGAGGAACTGACACCTAAAACAAGATTGAGCTTTCCATTTGAATGTTTAGTTTGATAGATTTTGTATAAAAAAAAAGATTAATGAGATTTTCCTTTATCAACATGAGTACAGTTTATCAGACAGTTAGATGGTCAAGTTATCTATTATTGAATGTGGTGTACTCAAGAAAAACAGCTTAACAAGCATCCAAGTATGACAAGCACATGGATCCATGTTGCAGCTAATAGTGCTCATGGTTTGCAAATGTGAATTTTGCAAAGTAGATTCTTATTCATAGATTGCTGTCTCAGTGCGAGTACTTTATAAAAATCTAAACTGTTGATTCACTACACTCCTTTTCTAAACTGCACCCAAGGGAATCTTTTCCTTCAAATGTATATGGCAAACTTGCAGTACACATTTTGCACCAACACCTTGTGTGGTCTCAATGTCTCTTCTTTGCCCTTAGAAGTGTCAGTCTAAGGTATATCTAGCTATTAAATGGCTATCAGTAAGTAAAAGGCCTTTTATCTTTCTTCCTCTCTTGTTTTATTTGTCACAGAAAAATTAGCAAATCAAATGTAAGCACTAATGATTAGGATTTACGAACCCAAGCAGCGTCAAATTCCATATACGAGGACTAGGTTCAGACAATTAACAAAGAAGCCTATTGTGATTTCACAGCCATCATATCCAAATTATAAGATATTTATTTGTTTTCATACTTATTTATGACAAGAGTACAAGCCATCCCATCCGCTCTTCTTCCTTTGCAAACTCCATAATCAACAGAGGTGCCCATCTTCAAAATTTGACTAGGGGTGTATGCACTCAAAGAAAAACCATTACCCTGCAAAAGCAATAGAAAAAAGATTGCAGAAGTCGTGGCAAATGTTGAATGAAAAATTCTAACCAAATCATAACAATTTAATACCTTGGCATCCTTGCGAACAGAACAATTAAACAGTGCAAAGACCGTCCCTGCCTGCTCTTGCGAATTCCTCAGATAAGCATCACCAAACAAGAAAAGAGAAACGGTGTTTTCATCCAAACACCCAATTTTCCATATACAATAGCTCTTCCCCGTTGAACTTGTCTTCTGAATCCCCTTCTCTGTCAGTACTCCAACAGTCGCCCAACTTCCAGAAAAAGAATCCCCAATCAACGAATTCCTGAATACACACAATCAGTAAACGAGGTCTATGATGTATATGAATTGCAATCTACGAATGAAAAGTGAATAATATTGCATTAAAATATGTATAATAATACTGCACAGATATTAGGGTAGCCCAATTTTGTTTTGGAAGCCAACTTTCATTACAGACGAAGTTGAATACTATGCTGCCTAGACAATAAAACAGTAGAAGAGAGGAGGCCAGGAAGATTACTTGATGACCGATAACCGAACAAAACGAATGTCTTGGAAACATTCCCTAAGCTCAACAGGGGTTAACAATTGGTTCCTGGTACAGTAAAACAAAAAAGAAAAAAGGGTGTATCAGTGTGACGAAACTAGAGTTACAAGCATATGAAGCAATAATATTCATTTAAATGTATATATTTATTGAGATGAGAAAAATGAAATTCGAGGAGGAAGAGGAAGGAACCTGATGCGAAGACCTGAGAATTTGTCAACTTGGGGGTCGTCAGTAAGGGGTTTGGTATTTGGTTTAGGGTTAGGGTTAGGAATAGGGGGTTGGTAGAGAAGGCAATCTTGAACGGCATCTTTGAAAACGGACATATCGGGCTTCTCCCTCTGCTTGTGCTTGGGCGACCCATCATCAGGATCAACTGCAGTTATATTTATTTATTTATTTATTTATATGAATGAATGAATTGATGTTAGCGTGAAAACATTAAACAAACAAGGGCACAGAAATAGGCAATAGGAATGAATGAAAGTGATAATGTTCAATAGAGATAAGGAATGCGATAATAATACATACGTGGAGAGGGAGAAGCAGGAGGGGTTTCAAGAACCCTATCCTGAAGGGAAAGCAGGAGATCCAGGTCGTCTTCGTGGTTTGGCATCTTAATCCTATGCCGATGCCTGCTTTCGCAACACACAACGTATGAGAAGAGAAGAGATGTCAGAAGAGAGGGTGAGGGCTTAGGTTTTCAACTTTTGATTTCAGACTGGAAGAGAGAGGGAAAGAGAAACCCTCAAATGTTTTGGAGGGAATTCAATTCGTACCAATCTGGAATTTTTTTTTTTTTTTTTTTTGTGAAATGAAACAAGTGCCAATCCGTTTTGCCTCGGATAAACATATGACGCAATAATATTCATTTGATTTGGTTCACTCGTAAGCTTAAAATAAATAAATTATAGGGTATTCGTAAGGATGTCAATTGGGCAGAGCGGAGACAAGGAGTACTCCCATGCTCTTAGTCCCTGCCCCTAGATTTTTCCCGTCCCCGTCTTCGGTTCTCGTAATGGAGAGTTTTTCTCCCTCGTCCCTGTCCCATAGATTCCCACAAGAATCTCGAAAATTCATAAATAACTTTCAAAAATATAAACTAAAATCTAATAAAATTGAAAAAAATATAAAAGTAAAAACGTTATAAATTTAAAACTATAACAAGTTCAAACTCAAATCTTACAAACATAATATTCAATAAACATTACAAAAGTTCTTACAAACAAAGGAAAAGACCAATCTAGTTTTAGTAGAGACCAGTGGTAGATCTAGGGCTATTTCTCTTCTTTTATTCACAGTCACGCATAGGCACAAAGAAAAAGACCTATCTGGGTTTTTTTTTATTTGTTTTAGTTTTTCTTAACAAAAGGATATGACTTATATGTTATTAGTACTAGTATATTTACCCGTGCTCGCACGAGTTATTTGTATAGGTCATAAAAATATCCAACGTGTAAGAATAAATCTGAAGATTTTTTTTCAAAAAAAAAATTATTAGCAGATTTAAATTCTCCAAAAAATATTATAAATAATTCATTATGAAGTAGATAATATATGAATTTATACATATACTCTAATATTAAAATATAACAAATAAAACAAACAATATCGGTTCTATTTTTTTATATTTACAGATGGCTTCCCAACTATTTGTTTCAACAAAAAAATATAAAGCACACAATTGAATAATTTATCTAAATTACAGTAAGATAAATTCAAAATAAGTAACCTGAAAAAGAGATAATCAATTACCTATATTGTACAACAAATTAATCTTAAAATAAATTCTAGTTTTTCTCACATATAACATCGAAGCTTTAAGAAGAAAAAATAAAAATGCATATTGATTTAGCATTTATTTTAATTAAACATAAACAATCATGTGAATGATGGAATTCTGGAATATTTATATTCCAATAGAATACTTGAAGTTTTTAAATTTTAATTATATGTAAGAGATGAAATATACAAATTGTGAAGAAAAAATATTATATTTAACATTATATAATTGTGATTTTTTAATAAAATTTTATAATGTGAATAATAAAATTAATCATTTATGAAAAGTTATAAGATTAAAAGTAACTAAATTTATATGGTAAAATAATGATGAATAGTATTTGTAAAAAAAATAGTAATGAAAAGAACTAATAATTGATATAAATAATAAATAAAAATAGATAAGTTATTTAAGGAAATATATTATATATTAATAATTTACAATGCAAAATTATTGTTTAATTTGATATGAGGTAATAACGATTGCTATAATTAAAATAATAACTAAAAAGTAAAAAAATCAAATTGAAATTGATTTAGGCAAAAAAATTAATGATTCTTATATTGTCACATAACTTAGATAATATTTTGATTTAATGGAAAAGATCATGATATGAGAATTAATTAATTGATATGTTTTAATTTATTATATTTTAAATTTGAATTTGATTTAATTCAAATTTGATTGAATGACAAAAGTAGGGTTGGACATCGGTCGGTTTTGGGCCGCAAATTACCTATCCGAAGGAAACCACAGACCACAATATCTCATCCACTCCCATCCGTTTGTGTACTCGGATTCGACGGGTGACGGTTTGGGTGGGTCATCGGATGTGCGGGTGGGTCGAGACGAGTTTATGTCATACAATGTTTTTTTACAGAAGTCTGAAAAATAGGAAAAAACCCAGAGCATTCTAGAATCAAACACAAAAATATAAAACATCAAACTTCAACAAAAAGAAACAATCGTTAACTGAAAGAAAACATCTTTAACAAAAAATAAAAGACAATTTTTAACAAACAGAAACAATCTTTAAACAAAAAGAATCATAATGGATAATTTATTTACAAAAGGGGAAAAAAACTTGATGATATCTGGCTTGGCGGCACCTCTTGGGAACGCGTCTTCTTCCTCGTTGAAGAAAATATCTGGTTCAGAGGAAGACAAGTAGACAACAGCAGCTTTGAATTCTTCAACACACAAATCCACCACAACTGCCATGTATTTCCCCACTATGCATCTTCTTCCATCAACCTCAACATCGGCTTCGTGAAAGAACTGGACCCTCCAACGCAAGACTGTACTGCTCCCACAACCCCCTCATCAGAGAAGATAGGTTGAGAGAGGCGAGATGAGGGAGATCGGCGCTTAGGGTTTCGCTCTCCAGAGAAATAGCTGAGCAAAATGGAGAAGAATTGAATTATGGTTGTGTTTTAACCCCATCTCTACGAAACGACAGCGTGTAACATAAGTTTTTTTTTTTACTCAATGGTTTTGAGTGGGCTCGGATTCCGTTCGGCCTGGTTATTGGATCCGTGATTGCCCAAAGCAAACCGGCTGCACCAAGCGATGTAACCCGCGGACCCACCCAATCGGCCGAACCCGCCCATCTCCAACGCGGGCCGCTCTGACAACTCGTTTTCGGGCCGGGCCGAGCGATTTATCCAGCCCTAAACAAAAGTCTATATATGAGTATTGATTGATTGATATGTCTTAATTAATGAAATATCATGAATTCAAAAATAAAAATATAAAAAATAAAAAAAGTATTTTACATTTTAGCGGAAAAAGAATGAATGAGGAGCTGCCACATGGCATGAGTCTACGTGGCAATATAATATAGTAGATTTATGATATTTACACACTTATTAGGGGTATATAAGTAATATTATTGAATAGGCCCCACGGGAATCCCCACGTATGGGTGAAAATTTACACCCCTATCTAAGCTTGAGTTTTGTATTTATAATAACATTAACTAATTTTTGCTTTAGTTACAAAACAATATTAAATATATTTAATGTCACTTTATATTTTCAGTTGTGTTAAATATTAAATATACAACTAAATATATAACTTATTTTACATATCTTTTGAATACTAAAATTATTTGATATTATTTAAAATTATTAATTAAATTTTAAAAAATACATGAGAAAACCAGATCACAATACATGTTATTAAATAGCATATTTATAACATAAAAGTATCAAATATTAAATGTTAAATTTTTCAGTGATGTTTATTAAATTAATTTCACATATAAATTTTTTTTTTTGAAAAATATATTGCAATATATATTATTAAATATATATTTTTAATTTATTAAAACATGTAAACCAAGCTTGAGGTATGCTGATGTGTCATCTCTAAAACACCCCCCAATATTTTTTATCTATATTTATATTTATTTATTATTTATATATAGAGTTGATATGAGTTTTGGGTTTTGATGAAGAATTAAATATTAAAATATTGTTGTTTCTGTGTTAGGTTGGAGATTTGAATTGTTAGAAAAATAACTCAAAATTGAGATAGATTAATCGTTAAAAGAGATTACAGAATAGATACTACCGGAGAATATGCATTAGATTATACTAATTGCTACTTTTGCAAATACATGGGTCAACTAATTTGGAGTCCTTTTGCAGTTCTTTTATTAATATCATATAAGTTGTTATGAATGTAGATCAAAATGAATACTTATAATTATTATAATTAGTTATTATGAATATGATGGTAATATTATTATTATTATTATTATTATTATTATTATTATTATAAATCTATATTTGTGTTTAAGGAGTGTATTGATAAGAAATATAACAAACTGCACCTCTTATTTTAGTGAAAACTCTAATCGCTATTGTTAACTTAAAATGACTGTGATTGCAAATAAATTGATTATTGTATCTTTCAGTGTGGTTGGGTTTTCATTTTACAAAATATTTAAATAATTTTGTCTTGATTCCCATGGAAACAAAAAAGAAACTTTTACCCTTCCTCATATTAAACTTCATTAGATGTATGTTATGAAATACTTTTAATATTTATCTTAAAATGACTAAAAGACTATAATATGCATGTTCTCTCCACTAAATTATTTAACATTGACTCAATTTCTTACGATGTGGATCATGTATAAGCCCAAAAAAATGTGAAACAATAATAAACTAATAGTAACCATTAATCTATAAAAAAATTACATTATAAACCCTTTATACTAACTATAAAAACTATTCTAAAAAGTAATTATGATATTATATTTTTAACAAAAGTAACTATTATATTATAAAAAAGCTATAAAAATTGTCAAATAATATAGCGCAAATTAATACTAATAATACTAGTCATGATTATCACCTCTACCATATATCAAATATTTGCATTAGGTTTATCATCAATTTATTCTTAAGATAATTTTATAATCATGCCTATATTAAACATCAATAATTCAAAGAAAAAAAATACTACAAACAGTAACCGTTGCAATTTTTCTTTTCATTTAAAAAAAAGTAACTGTTGCAATCCATGTACAAAAAAAAAGGTAACCGTTGCAATCAAAAAAAGTTTCAAATTAAAGTTTCATTATAAACTATACAGATAAAATTTATGATGCACTTATTGTTAACTTTAAATGACTGTGATTGCAAATAAATTGACTGTTGTATCTTTCACTGTGGTTGGGTTTTCATTTTACAAAATATTTAAATAATTTTGTCTTGATTCCAATGGAAACAAAAAAAGAAACTTTTACCCTTCCTCATATTAAACTTCATTAGATGTATGTTATGAAATACTTTTAATATTTATCTTAAAATGACCAACAGACTAGAATATACATGTTCTCTCCACTAAATTATTTAACATTGACTCAATTTCTTACGATGTGGATCATGTATAAGCCAAACAAAATGTGAAACAATAATAAACTAATAGTAACCATTAATCTAAAAAAAATTACATTATAAACCCTTTATATTAACTATAAAAACTATTCTAAAAAGTAATTATGATATTATATTTTTAACGAAAGTAACTATTATATTATAAAAAAGCTATAAAAATTGTCAAATAATATAGCATAAATTAATAATAATATTGGTCATGATTATCACCTTTACCATATATCAAATATTTGCATTAGGTTTATCATCAATTTATTCTTAAGATAATTTTATGATCATGCCTATATTAAACATCAATAATTCAAAGAAAAAATACATACAAATAGTAACCGTTGCAATTTTCCTTTTCATTTAAAAAAAGTAACTGTTGCAATCCATGTACAAAAAAAAGGTAACCGTTGCAATCAAAAAAAGTTCCAAATTAAAGTTTCATTATAAACTATACAGATAAAATTTATGATGCACTTATTGTTAACTTTAAATGACTGTGATTGCAAATAAATTGACTGTTGTATCTTTCACTGTGGTTGGGTTTTCATTTTACAAAATATTTAAATAATTTTGTCTTGATTCCAATGGAAATAAAAAAGAAACTTTTTCCCTTCCTCATATTAAACTTCATTAGATGTATGTTATGAAATACTTTTAATATTTATCTTAAAATGACCAACAGACTAGAATATACATGTTCTCTCCACTAAATTATTTAACATTGACTCAATTTCTTACGATGTGGATCATGTATAAGCCAAAAAAAATGTGAAACAATAATAAACTAATAGTAACCATTAATCTAAAAAAAATTACATTATAAACCCTTTATACTAACTATAAAAACTATTCTAAAAAGTAATTATGATATTATATTTTTAACGAAAGTAACTATTATATTATAAAAAAGCTATAAAAATTGTTAAGTAATATAGCACAAGTTAATACTAATAATACTGTTCATGATTATCACCTCTACCATATATCAAATATTTGCATTAGGTTTATCATCAATTTATTCTTAAGATAATTTTATGATCATGCAAATATTAAACATCAATAATTTAAAGAAAAAATACATATAAATAGTAACCGTTGCAATTTTTCTTTTCATTTAAAAAAAAGCAACTGTTGCAATCCATGTACAAAAAAAAGGTAACCGTTGCAATCAAAAAAAGTTCCAAATTAAAGTTTCATTATAAACTATACACTATACAGATAAAATTTATGATGCACTGATTGTTAACTTTAAATGACTGTGATTGCAAATAAATTGACTGTTGTATCTTTCACTGTGGTTGGGTTTTCATTTTACACAATATTTAAATAATTTTGTCTTGATTCCAATGGAAACAAAAAAGAAACTTTTACCCTTCCTCATATTAAACTTCATTAGATGTATGTTATGAAATACTTTTAATATTTATCTTAAAATGACCAACAGACTGGAATATACATGTTCTCTCCACTAAATTATTTAACATTGACTCAATTTCTTACGATGTGGATCATGTATAAGCCAAAAAAAAAATGTGAAACAATAATAAACTAATAGTAACCATTAATCTAAAAAAAATTACATTATAAACAATTTATACTAACTATAAAAACTATTCTAAAAAGTAATTATGATATTATACTTTTAACGAAACTAACTATTATATTATAAAAAAGCTATAAAAATTGTCAAATAATATAGCGCAAGCTAATACTAATAATACTGGTCATGATTATCACCTCTACCATATATCAAATATTTGCATTAGGTTTATCATCAATTTATTCTTAAGATAATTTTATGATCATGCCTTTATTAAACATCAATAATTCAAAGAAAAAAATACATACAAACAGTAACTGTTGCAATTTTCTTTTCATTTAAAAAAAAGTAACTGTTGCAATTCATGTACAAAGAAAAGGGTAACCGTTGCAATCAAAAAAAGTTCCAAATTAAAGTTTCATTATAAACTATACAGATAAAATTTATGATGCACTGAAACATCCATTATCTTTATAAAATCCGAATTCTTCTTGAAAGAAATAAAATAAAGGCCTTTACAGGATAATCTCCTATATAAACCGTATAACTAATCTCTTTTGTTTTGTTCTATAGTCATTTGCATGAACTCTAAAGATTTTGTTGGGTATGTCAACCAACAATGCCTACTTGGATTGGCTTTCTCCACAATTGAAAAATTATACCATAAAAAAAATGTACATATTTTTTATTTTATACCTTTTCAGGGTATACAAACTATATATATTGATACAAAGAATAAGCAAACCCTTTCTTTTCCACTATTCTGTCTTCTGTGGATCCTTCAATGTACATCGCTTCATGAAATCACCAAACGAACAACATATGCTCCATATACATTTACGATGGCGACCAAGGACGTTGTTGAAAAGGTTTCAACTTGGTTATCCAAGTTAGGTTGAAAGTGCCACCAGATTAGATCTTGGAAGGTTTGAGCAAGAAGAAATTATCAAATTCAAACATTGAATTATGGAACATATATTTGCACTTATATGCTGCCCGAAAGGGGATTATATTGTCAATGTTGAATGTAGTGGCAAGCCAATCATGGGTATTTCCTTTCTTTTGTTCTTTAGTGCAGACATCTATCATTACTCAAACAATAAAACCTTCTTCTTTAATGTTTATTGTTCAAGAATATGTATAGTTGCAATGTGGTTCTTTTGAATTGTTCCCAATTAGAACGACTACTTGCTTTTCCTTTAAATATGTATCATTTGGTTTGTGTGGTATATAGCTATGAGTAGAAACACAGGGTCTAAAACTAATTAAATAGAGTAACAAATATCAACATTATCATCTACATTACTTTTTGTTTTATTATATTTTTAATAATTCACCTCACCAAAAAAAATTGATTAGTTGTTATTATTTAGTATGATGAAAAACATGTAGATTATTCAATAATATGGTGTTAAATGAATTATTTAATAAAAATTTCAATATAATTACCTTTATTTTTTTATTATATTTTGTAACTAATAAAAAAATTATTATTGTATTTTTATATATTTAAATAGTAATAACATTTTATATATTTTTAAAAGTTACTCTATAAATATTATTAAGAATAAAATATAAATAATCCTGTGCAACACGTATAGGTGTTATATATATATATATATATGGGTCATATCTAGTGAGAGAGTTTTTTTTATGTGAGAGTGAGAGGAGGAAATCTAGGCCGTACAAACCATACATGGATGGTCAAGATTAAAAGTTAGTTAGAATTTAAAAAAGTCACATGTCAACTTAAAAAAGTCACATGACTTTTTTATTTTAATCTTGACCATCGATGTTTGGTTTGTATGACCTAGATTTGCTCATCTCACTCTCACATAAAAAAGACTCTCTCATTAGATATGTCCCCCCTCACACACACACATATATATATTAGAACCTGACCTGTGCGATGCATAGGTATTTTGTTTTTTTGTTTTTTTATTTTTATAATGAAAGATACTTAAAAAGTATAATGGAGTACAATTATTGTATTTTAATTTTAGAAAAGTGATGTTGGAAGCAATGAATAGTTGTTTATAAAAAAATTGTATTTAATGGTAAATAAAATAGATTTTTGTGAACATTGGTTAGAATTGAATACCACATAAAGTATATTTGTTCACATATTCATGTTTATTAGTCGTTTTCTTGTGCATTGCATCATAGAGGTTGAAGAAAATTGACAAATACTTTTTCATAATTGGCCTATATATGTTGTGCAAAAATGACATGAAATTAATAATTGTTACAAATGTGAGAAAATAAAATTATATAAACAATGTATTTTATTTATTAATATGAAATATTTCCTTTTAAATGCATAATATAATGTAAGAAAGGATTTTAAAGGTCAAATATCTTTTTTTATTTAATTTTTATTATGTATGTATTTTTAAAAAACATATATGTTCTTTACTTGAGCCAACACATTTGTACTAAACATTTGTCACCCACTTATATATTTTTTAAATCTGAAAACTTAATTTGATAAAAAAATCTGAAAACTTAATGAATAAAATAAATAAAATGAAAATATGAAATGAAAATTAAAGAAAATCAAAATTCAAAAATGAAACTTGAAAAAATAGAATAAAATAAAATGAGCACAAAATCAAATTAAATCCCTCCACTCCCCTCCCTCCCCCTTCCCTCCCCTCCATTAAAATCTCTCCCCTCCCCTTCCCTCCTCTCCCCTCGATTAATAATACATTAGGAATGTGTAATGGAATAAAACTCCTTATTATTATAAGAGATTAAATAATACAAATAAAGATTATTACAAAAGGTGACACCAATGAAAAAATAATTATTTTATAAATAATTTCGGTAATAAATGACTCCAAATGATATTTTATTTATAGAATACAATAACATCCAATAATTAGATTTTATGTAGCGATGATAACCAAATCCAACAATAATTATTAAATTAAGTGAGATTACATTTGATAAAATCTATATTGTATCATGGATAATTACATATCTCATTGTCAACAATAATATAACCATAAGCATTGAAATTGTTTGTTGATAACCAAGATAAGAAATATGCTTATGAAAAAAAATATAATACCATAATGTGATTAAAAAAACTTATTCGATAGAGTTATCTTTCGACATATTAAAGTTTCAATTATATTAATCTTACTAAAAAATTGATATTTTTAATTATTAAACATGATAATAAATATTATATACAAAAGATAATTTATAAATAAATGAGTTAGGTAATACAATGTTTCAATATATGACTATAATTAATTATTACATATTTTGATGGGATACTTAATTATTACACGTTATTCTATAATTAATAAAATTTTATTTATTTGCATTTTTTTTGTATTAAGAATGGTACAAGGCCAAAGAAAAAAAAACAAAAACCTAATCCATCAAGATAAGAATATCCCTACTAAGTCTGTTAAAAAAATAAAAAATAAAATTGCTAAGATATGACTATGTTTTTTTATTTATTTGCATTTTTTTTGTAGCAACATGGGCCTAAGGTAAAAATAAAATAAAATAAAACATAATTCTTCAAGATGAGAATATCCCTTTTAAGTCTGTCGACAAAAACAAAAAATATACTAAAATATGACTATGCATCAAGTGAACACTAATTATATTGAGAGATTTGTATAAAATATTTTTATATATTAAAATTTTATATCTTTTCCACATTTTTTCTAAAATATATTTTGTATAAAATATAAACAAACCCGTGCAACGCACAGGATTTCATCTAGTATATTCGTGCTCTGCATGAGTTCATTTTTATTTTATTTAAAATAATATTTATAGAGTAAATTACAAATATATCAAATGTTATTACAGAATAAATATATAAAAATATAACAAAAGGTAATCTATATTTTCATCACACTCAGTAATAATAATTGTCAATCATTTTAATGAGATTGACTGTTGAAAATATAACGAAACAATTGAGAAACTTCACTGTATATTTTAAGATAGAAAACATTTAAATTATATCTTCATAATAAATATTTTTCAGTGTAGTAGACATATTTCTGTTCTATTTAATAATAAAAATATTCCACCAATATTTATTTTATATGCTATTTTTTATAGTGCATATTTAATAACTAAACATATTTTTATTTTTTAAATTTTAATATTTATATACAATATAATTTTATGTTTATAAACCTGATATAATGTTTACATTCAAAATATATAAATACGGTACACAATTTCATTCGAATTTTTTTCTATCATATGATGGTATTTGTACGCAATAAAAAAAACTTGTATTTTCATATTTATGATTTTACTAATAATTTCAATTCAATCTTCATTATATTTATCAACTTGTCAGCAACACCCAGCAAATAGTATTTAATAATTATCAACTTATTTCCTTAAAAAAATTATCAATTTCTTACATAAGTTTTTTTTTTTTTTTTTAAAAACTTGTTACATATGTTGTCTTTGATTCATTAGGACAAATCTAGCTACAGATCGAACTCGAGTGGATGCTGTCAAATAATCTTAATACTACTTAATTGCACATAAATAATATATCTAATAAATTACAGATTTATTTAAATATTTTTCAAGTATTTTTGTCTCAAAACTTGATTAATAATCGGCATTATCATCAGGTGGTCTTAATATTTAATTTTTTAATTTAAGCGTATAAAATATTTGATATTTAACAATTGATATTCAATGCTACGTAATGTCACTTAATTAATTTTAATTTTTTTTCTTAAACTATGATTAGAAAATAATATTTTGATCAAGAAATTTTAATATGAAATATTTTAGTTATGTGGATAAATTTGAAGTTTTAAAAATTTTCAACTCAAATGAAAATAATTCAATATTATCATTAATGCATTTCAAATATTGAGGTAACATTTTTTATACATACAATATTATAATATATATTGTTTAAATAAGTATAATATTTTGTTTGAAAAAATAAGTATAATATTTAATAGTTTTAAATATACATATATTTATCTTTTATATCATTTTTTATACTATATTCAATAAATATAGCATTTAATACTATTATCAAATCAATTTTGGAATACATTTTTTAATTATTTTTTGAATGATATTTACAAATATTAAAATATAATATCAAACATTTTTAAACCAATTTTATTATAATAAAAGGACAAATTCATAACTGGTAATTTTTTTTATGTTTTAAGCAACATTTTAATTATCAATATTAAAAAAAGTAACATTTTAATTCTCAATATTCTTAAATTATATATAAAGTATTTTGAAAACAAAATGTAAAATAGTTTAATTATCAACTAAATTAATAAATCCTCATTGTCATTTAAAAAAATATTTTACAACAACATAAATATATAGTTCTACTTTTTGTAGTTAATAATGTACGTATGTTTGTATTTTGCACCAATATGTATATATATATACTGACATTTATTAAGTATAAAATGAAATCAACACGTGCGTGGCTAATAATTTAATTTTTTAAGTATAAATTTACAAATAGCTTAATTAATATATTGTCATTATAGTTTTCAAAAAATATTTACAATAACATATATATGTAATTACTTTTTATTTTTAGTATTTAATAATATATACTGGTATTTATTTAATTTTTTGCATAAGAAATTATTGTTAGCAATAAGTATTTTCATGAGGGAACATTTCAATTGTAAATAGAATAAATATAAATTCTAATTTTGATACTTAATATTATAATTTAAATTATAAGGTTATTCATCTTTTAAATTAGTACTGTTTAATAATTAGCATTGTGATTAAATAATTTTTATGTTTAGTATTTTAATTATAAAAAGCAGTTCAGAAGGAGTTTATATGGAGTTTACTCTCGTTCCATTATAAAAATAACTTTTAATAACTTTTACAAAAAGCAGTCCCATGTACATCAAGGGGAAAGGTCTTTTCCCATGCATACGCCCTCTCAGATGTGAACAATGGTTGCGGGCAGCCAAAGAGGGCCAAATTTAAAATAGTGCATGTTTACCCCAACAGACAGAGACGAAATGAAGAGGTTCTCCCGATATACTCGTGAAGCTCGATCATACAATTACCATGCATTCCATATATGCATGTTTTCGTGTTAATGTTAAGGCCAAAAATAGAGTAGGCAATTCAAATCAAAGGAAGAAAAAGCGACGCAAAGGACCAAGACAAAACAACCTCGACCAATGATTCCCAACGGAAAGCCGTAGTTTTCTCTAAGCCCGTACACTATGTTTGGGACCCTTCCCCTTGCCCCCTTATATGAGTGTCCCCAATGGAAGGGGCGAACCAGCTTCTGGGCACCTCCTCCATCTGAGAAGGAGGAACCCTGTCTAGGCTCACTTGAACCAACCAACCAGCCACCTTCTTGTCTTGTGCTCTGTGTGTGTGTGTGTCCAAAACCTCATGACGACTCGCACCACCGTTCTCAATATCGCCCTCCTTTCCATCATACTCATACTCTTACCTGCCATCGCCACTGCACGTGGTACTGGTCATCATGGGGGTAAAGGCAAGGGCAAGCACAATAAGCACTCTCGTGTTATGGGTATTCACAACGTCACTTATGACGGTAAGTCACTCTTTGTCAATGGAAGACGCGAGCTCCTCTTCTCCGGTTCCATCCATTACACACGCAGCACCCCAGATGTACGTTATATATTAATTAACCGTTTATATATTAACTACTATGATACATCTTTTTTCTCATAATTATTATAATTATAATAAACTATTCACTAGCTAATCAATATTAATGGTTGTGCACGCACGCAGATGTGGCCAGACATTCTTGAAAAGGCAAGACACGGAGGTTTGAACGTGATTCAAACTTACGTGTTTTGGAATGCTCATGAGCCAGAGAAAGGCAAGGTAAAATGGATTCAATCACGAACTTCATCTCTTGGTTAATTTTCTGGGAACCACACAAACAAATGGCATGTGATGTGATTTAATTATTTATATACTTTCTTATCCCCCATTATATATTATTATGCAGTTCAACTTCGAAGGCGACTATGATTTGGTCAAGTTCATTAGGCTCGTTCAACAGAAAGGAATGTACGTAACCCTCAGGGTTGGACCTTTCATCCAAGCAGAATGGAATCACGGGTATGCATATATAATAGGATCCCCTGCTTTTAGGCTACCTTGTGATGATCTCTTCATTTCTGCACCTGCACGGTTAATTAACAATATTTTTCACTATGTAATAAACCGAAAAATCCAATGACTCTACCTACCTTCTTGCTGTATCAGAGGACTTCCATATTGGCTAAGAGAGGTCCCGGGCATCATCTTCCGTTCTGATAACGAACCCTACAAGGTAATCATTCATTGATCAACCGATCGAGTTCTGTTCTCCTTCTCCATATATTTTCATTCGAGATATTCAATTTCAGGAAATTGAATAAATTAATTAATGATATAAGAGTACTAATTAAAGTGAATGTCCTTTTGTAATATGAAGCAACACATGCAAGCATTTGTGGCAAAGATTATACAAATGATGAAAGATGAGAAGCTCTTTGCTCCTCAAGGAGGTCCTATCATCTTGGCACAGGTGTTTAATTTCTATTCAAATTCAGCATTATTCAATATATATTACAGACACATTTCATTTATTTAAAATTTAATTACTACTGCAGATTGAAAACGAGTACAACCATATCCAACTTGCCTATGAAGAGAAGGGAGACAGTTATGTCCAGTGGGCCGCAAATATGGCAGTTGCATTTGATATTGGAGTTCCGTGGATCATGTGCAAGCAGAGGGACGCACCTGATCCAGTGGTTAGCTAGTTAGTTATGAAATACCTACTTTTATTTAGGAACCTGAGTGAGTCCTTACCTAGTTTACTTGATTAATTTGGCAGATCAACGCATGCAATGGAAGACACTGTGGTGATACATTCTCAGGCCCAAACAAACCATACAAGCCATCCCTATGGACTGAGAACTGGACTGCTCAGTAAGTAACTACTTCTTCTTTTCCCTTGCTTAACGTACGCTCATCCTTACAATTATATATGAATAAAAGACCAATCTAATACATGAATTTGCATGAATTATTACTACAGGTACAGAGTATTTGGTGATCCAGTATCCCAGAGATCCGCAGAAGATATTGCCTTCTCAGTTGCCCGCTTCTTCTCCAAGAATGGCAATTTGGTCAACTACTACATGGTACTGCTACTGCCTGCTTCTTCTCCAAGAATTAATGCCAATTTGGTCTATTTTATTTATTTATTTATTTATTTTTACACCCGAATTCAACTCATTGCAGTACCACGGTGGAACAAACTTTGGCAGAACAACCTCGGCCTTTACCACAACCCGTTATTACGACGAGGCACCTCTTGATGAGTTCGGTCTGCAGAGAGAACCAAAATGGAGTCACTTGAGGGACGCACACAAGGCTTTGCTCCTTTGCAGGAAGGCTATCCTCGGTGGTGTTCCCACTGTCCAAAGGCTTAACGCCTTCCACGAGGTACATACGCAAGCAAGCAATTAAGCATTTGCATTGCATCGGTCTCAAAATTCATTCATTCATTCATTCATTCTATGAATATGATCGCAGGTCAGACTGTTTGAGAAGCCCGGAACAACAATCTGTGCTGCTTTCATCACTAACAACCACACCAATCAAGCAGCCACCATCAATTTCAGAGGTTCAAACTACTTTTTGCCCGCACATTCCATCAGCGTCCTCCCTGATTGCAAGACTGTCGTCTACAACACCCAAAGTGTAATTTGTTCAATCTATCCCTTATTATTATTATTATATAAATATAAAAATAATTCCAATCAACAAGCAAGCAGCGAATTCATTCATTTATTTACATCAATTAATTGAATTCTTACACCTTATTATTACAGATTGTTTCACAACACAATGCAAGGAATATCGTGAGGTCAGCCGTTGCAAACAACCATAACTGGGAGGTGTTTTCTGAGGCAATTCCAACTACCAAGAAGCTCCCACCAAAACAGAAACTTCCAGCTGAGCTTTACTACTTGCTCAAAGACACCACAGATTATGCATGGTACACCACCAGCTTCGAGTTGAGTCCACAAGACTTGCCAAAGAAGAATGGAGTAGCCCCAGTTCTTCGCATCATGAGTCTCGGACACTCACTCCTTGCTTTTGTCAATGGAGAATACATTGGTAAGCAGTACGCAGCAGTAGCACACAAATTTCAATAATAATATTATATTATATTAGTGAGAGTTAGAGGGCAATGCAGCAGGGTATTGATTGATTTTGTTGGTTGTTGTAAGGATCTGGTCATGGTACCCATGAAGAGAAATCTTTTGAATTCTCTCAACCTGCACACTTCAAGGTTGGAACCAACTACGTCTCCATCTTGGCCAGCACAGTTGGACTACCGGTAATTAACACAAGACTTGATTATTTATTTATTCCAAGCTTTTGAAGAGGATTTTGAGGACAATATATAATAACGTTTTTATATCCCTTGAAATGTTAAATAAAATATACAGGACAGTGGAGCATACATGGAACACAGGTACGCTGGACCCAAGTCCATTTCCGTCCTTGGCCTCAACACCGGAACAATTGAACTCACCGTCAACGGCTGGGGTCATCGGGTAAAAATCTCTCAAATATCACTATATATTTATTAAGACATTGCAACGGCATGGCATGATATAACTGAATTGGTGTCATTTTGATTTTGATTTTGATTTTAATTTGCAGGTTGGTCTGAAAGGCGAGGGGATTAAAATTTTCACTGAGGAGGGATCAAAGAAGGTGAAGTGGACTCCAGTGAGAGGAGTTGGACGAGCTCTCTCCTGGTACAAGGTACGTAACAAAGATACCACATATCAATCAAGCAAACACTTTCAAATTCTTTCCCCATTTTTTTTTAATATTAATTTCGGATTCTAATTTAATACAACAGACAAGATTTGCCACCCCAGAGGGAAGAGGTCCCGTAGCCATCAGGATGACAGGTATGGGTAAGGGTATGATTTGGATCAACGGTAAAAGCATTGGTCGCCACTGGATGACCTTCCTCTCTCCCCTTGGTCAGCCTACTCAGTCAGAGTGAGTAGTATATCAAATCAAATCAAATTTGAAAAAACTAACTAACTAACTAACTCAGCTTTATTTTATTTATTTATTTATTTATTTTCTGCTGTTTGTGTTATCGATCAGGTACCACATCCCACGAAGTTACCTGAACCCTAAAGACAATTTGCTTGTTGTGTTGGAAGAGGAGAAGGCAAACCCAGAGAAGATTGAGATCGTAAACGTTGACAGAGATACAATCTGCAGTTCGATTGCAGAGAACGAACCTGCCAATGTGAATTCATGGGTGTCTAGACACGGCCAGTTCCGTGCCGTTGTGAAAGGTGTTATTGGACCAAAGGCTTCACTCAAGTGTCCAAGCGGCAAAAGGATCGTGGCCGTTGAGTTTGCAAGCTTCGGTAATCCTTCCGGTTACTGTGGAAACTTTGCTATGGGCAACTGCAATGCGGCTCCTACCAAGAAGATCGTGGAGAAGGAATGCTTGGGAAAAGAAGAATGCTTGGTTGCGGTGAACCGTGCAATCTTCAACAAGAAAGGCGTGGATGGTTGCCCAGGTTTGGTGAAGACGCTTGCAATTCAAGCCAAGTGTTCCTACTAGATCAGATCAGTTTGGGTGGGTGGTTTGATTGGCCAATTAGAGTCCAGAAGCTCAAAATGTCTTTGGCTTTTTGTAGCGAATCTTACCTTCAATTCAAATGCCTTCGTTTTATTTGACTACTTCATTTTCTTTCCTCTATCATCTACATTCAAAATATTTATATATATATATATATATATATATATATATATATATAAAAAAACAACAAATTATAATAATTCAATTTTGTTTTGTTTTCGGCATCATCAGCTGCTTGACAACCATATGATATCAGCATCTCTCTATTTTGTCGCTCATATAATGTCAAAATAAATAAAAAACTTGAAAGATCTTTTATTTTTTTTTCTTTTTAAAAAATATCATAGGAGTACTTAATTTTAACTAAATTAGTTGAACGAAATTTTGTATACAATTTGAATTCTATATACTTCGAACTTAGGTCCGCAGGAAACATCATTAATATTATCTTGTTTCTGCTCACTTATTTACAATGCATATTATAAGCCGACCTTAGAACATATTTTATATATAATTCACAGTCGTCCCTTCACAGTGATAAACGATGCTTAATAACCATTGGCAGTTCCTACAACGTTGTACAAAATTTGGGGAGAAAAACACTATGATGGTTGTTTTATTGATTGTCATGTTATACATTAGAAGTTACATCTGGGGTAGTATGCTAAGTAACAATTACAATTCGATTAACAATGAATCAGTAATGAAGGTTTAGGTGATTTGTAAAAATCAAGAATATATTAATTATTTTTTAATAATCATTTACAATTTTTAGTCACATTAAACTCTAACTAATTGAGATCAAGTCAGTAGATCCATTTAAGAGGACAAAACTCTCAATTCTATTTGTCTTTTCCCATACACGAGACATTGTGTAAAAAAAACTGAGTTTCTTGTCAATCAAATAACAAGCTGTTGGTAACTTACTTTTTAGTTTGTTATCTAATAAGAATTATATTACATAATGATATTTGGAGAGGGAAGCAAAACTGAGATAAACATTTTTTTTTCGAGTCTCTGACTGAGACCTGAGATAAACATATAGAAGTGTCAAAATGAACCAAATTAATGGGCTGACTCAATTAATATGATATATAAAGTATGCATTGGGTTAACGAAAATCAAACTTGAAATATCTTTAATCCAACCTGAATTGTTCAAAACTTTGTTGAGCACTGTATTGAAAAAATAATAATTGTTGACCCAATATTGACTTCATTTTGATGGTTGATTAACCCCATTGGTCTAAACATTTATTTAATTGCTTGGGCTTATGTTTTTCGTGATGAATTCTTATATTTTATATATTTTTTTTCATGGACTCGTCTATTTTTTTTGTGATTGTATTTTTTTATGATATGTTGATCTTATATTTTGTTTTCTAATAATGTACCTATAATTTTTTTTTATAATAAGCGTGTATGCTTTTTGTAAACGAAGTGTGTATGGCATGGTGGCAGAAGCAGGTTTGGTGGCCGATTGTGGGGGATTCTGCGTGATGATGGTGGCAATTTTATCTTTGCTTTCTCCCACAAGCCGAATCCATGCTCTGTTGTAGAGGCACAGTTGTGGGCGATCTATCATGGCCTTAGTATCACCCGGGGAAAATGTTATAGATTTGTGATTGTTGAGTCGGACTCCCATTCAACTATTCTCTTGCTTTTAGAGGAGTGCAATGAGTTACACCCTCTAGCTCACCTTGTTACAGGGATCAAAGAGATGATTAACCCTTAAGCTGATATTCGTTGGAAACATATTTTGCAAGAAGTAAACACTGTTACAAATACACTGGCTAGAGATAGTGTCAGTTTATCTTCTACTTGTGTCATTCATGATGTAATCCCCCCTTTGTGTCATTCATGATGTAATCCCCCTCCTTATCAGCTATTCTAGTAGAGGACTTGAGGGGTGATGTGCCCCCTCCTTATTAATGTTTAGTTCCTTTGCACTATGCTGATCATTCGTTTTTGTCTTTTGTGTCTATTTTTAAGACCGTAGGTGATGCCTTGTCTTAACCTAGATGAAGACAAGCTATGATTGAAGAAAAATGTGCTATTTAGAGAAGTTGTACATGAGACTTCGTTCCCTCCCACCAAACAAGTATATTATAGGTTTTTGTTGGAATTTTACAATTAAAGTTGGCCTTAATGGTCAAATTGAAAGACTTACGACTTATCTGGTTGCAAGGCTACACATGGTCTTCAACTTAGACTACAGGAACACCTCCTCCCCTTGGCAAAAATGGCTTCTTCAGATTATTCTTGTTCATGGCTGCTATTCGTCATTGGTCTCTATATCAGCTCGATATCAAGAATGTTTTATACAGACCAACCTCCAAGATTTATTGCCAAATAGGAGTACTCAAGATAAGTTTTTATCTAGGTCAATCTTTATATGTTCTAAAACAATCTTATAAGGCTTAGTTTGGTAGATTTAGCATTGTAGTTCAACAATTTGACATGACTTGGAGTGAAGATGGCCACTTGGTTTTCTACCACCAATTAGTCGCATCATACATTTACTTGATTTTGTAATTGGACATATTTTCATCAGATGTAGCGATCGTCACAAAATCGCTTAGGTAAAGCAACATCTTTGTCATCATTTTCAAACAAAAGGTCTTGACAGACTGTGTTACTTCTTAGAGATAAAGGTAAGTCTCTTGTAAGAGTACAACAGTTATACACGACTTGTGGGATTTTTTATTTAGGTTTGGCAAGTTCTCCTACTAGCACAGGATTTGCTTCTGAGTATTGTATTTTTATTTGTGATAACTTGGTTTCTTAGAAGAACAAGAAACAAAATGACTCTCATTTGAATCATGACCATAACCACTTATGAACTTAAGTTGGAGATGCTTCACAAATGACTCTCATTTATGATAATGAGATGGCCTTGCATGTTGCCTTAAATCTAGTATTCCATAAGAGAACCAAACATTTGAAATATATTATAATTTCATTAGGAAGATTATCTTATATAAAATTATTTAAAATAACTTCGTGAACTTAAATGATCAGCTAACAAATATCTTCATCGAATCATTAAGAGGTCCTCAAATTGACTATATAAGCAACGAGCACGATAAGAAGAGTTTTATAACTAATATAATAGGATGAATAGATATTGCCTAATTATCGTAACTGTAAACCCTAATATTTATGACTCCACACATGCACTCACTTACGCACGCGTGAGCATGCACACACACACACACACATATTTATTATGGAGATTCACTTATTTCAGGAGTAACTTTTGACATAGTTACTCATCATAATAACTCACTATACACATTGAATTTCACCAATTTATCTGTCAAGTTAAAAGTTTTTATTGAGTAAACCAACTACACTCATTTAAAACTATTTGATATTTCATCAAATAACTAGGATGAAACATATATTACGTTTTTAAAAAAAATTAAATAAGTATCAACTATAAGATTATATAGCTACGAATGTGTAATTTATATGAAATTTTGTGTTCATGATTGTTAATATAATATGTCGATATTCAATATTTGGATGAATGAGATTCAATGTCTATATTGAGTTATAAAGTAGAGTAATTATGTCAAACATTACTCGTAAAGTAATTAAATCTCCACCATGTGTGTACGGGAGAATGGATCAAATTACACCAGTTTAATGCTTGAGAACTGTTACACCATTCAATACCATCTTATCGAATGCTTATATTTCAAAATCAATTGTTAGATTGAAATTTACCATCATATAGATCATATCTATAATTTTTTATGTTAATATAAAATTATTTGATATGTCATTAAGACGCATCATAAATAACATTATAAGCAGTTTTGAAATAAAACAAAACAAGCACTATCTAATCATAAACTTATTGTTGTCCAAAATTCATGAGATTTGATACAAATAATCAATGTAAGAAATAATTATCATTCAACGGTAGGATTGACAAAAATCTAATTATGTCTAGAATTATCAATGGTGTAATAATGTTCAGATATTACACCGATGTAATTCGATCTCTTCAATATATATATATATATATATATATATATATATATATATATATATATATATATATATATATATATATATATATATATGAGACATATTCATCCCTATTTTTATTTTTATTTTTATTTTTCTCCACCCCAACAAGAGATACCAAAAAGAATTATCATTAATGTGTTAATTATGTTATTCGTCCCCCCAAATAACAGATATTAGGTTTTAGTTCCCCATCTTTAAAAAGTAGTTTTTTCATCCCACGTTTTTAAAATGTGTTAGTTGTAGTCCCTATTCACCTTTCTAGTGGTGGTTATGTTGATGTGTACGACGAAGGTACAAACCAGCCTTTGCCACATGTACATTTAATCCCACTTGGATCTTAGGTGTACAACTAATCCCATGTAGCCTTCCACGTGTAAAAATTTTAGTTTTTTATTATTAAATTCATTTTAAATTTTAATTACTATATAAACCTATTTTAAACCTATAATATTTAATCAATTAAACCTAATCTGTCCTAAACCTTTCTACTTGTCAACGAAATCAAAAAAAATTGTAAAACCTAATCCATTTTTTCCCTCCCAACCCCCACCTGACCCTCTCCTAGGGATGGCAAAAAAACCCCTGCAGTGGGTATCATGGAGTAAAACCCCATGATTTTTAAGCAGGCGGATTAAATAGGTACCCGCGGGTGTAACGAGGTGGATATTTATTACCCGTGTATAAACGGGGCGGGGGCGGGTATCATACTACTCGTGCCCGCGGGTACCCGTATATATGTAATTACTTAAATTTTATGGATATTTGGTTGTAATTTCCATAAACTTTTTAATTTAGGAGCATGAGGTGGTATTTTGTAAATTTTCATTTGAAACTTTGTTTAGAAATCTAGGTAAAAAATAATTTTTTTTGAAAATAAGTGTGTTTTCTAAGAATTTATTAAGTATCGTGGATGTAGATGCGGATTCTCAAAAATCAGTTAAAAACTCGTCAGAATGCGGGTATGGCGGTGCGGGGGCAAATTATCCAACGGGGCGGGTAGTGGGGGGCTACTACCCGTGCCCGTCCCGCCCCGTTGCCATCCCTACTCTCCCCTCTCCAGGTGAAATCTCGTGGAGAAGATAACATTGGTTCACCGTGAGCCTCTCCTTCCCTTTCCCTCTAGTTTCCTCCCCATTCCCTTTCGAGTGATGAGACTACTCCTTGCACCCATCCACTTCCCAACCAAAAACTTCCACTGCGCTGCCAACATCATCTTGCCTCGTGACACAATCACACCAACTCAGTGTTGGATCTCTGCCCTCAATCACCAGAAAGACCTCCTCCAACCATGAAGGGGTGTTGTCCGCATGATGATCCGATTGCAAAAAGGCTGTGCTGGAACACGAAAGGCTGCTATGGGTTTTGATTACGTTGGATTTTGAGGTTTGGGGTGAACTTTAATCGAATGTTTTGATATTTTGGATTTTGGTGGTGGTTGGGTTTAAAAGGGGCTCCCAATTTTGTGTTGGTGGTCTGTGCATACAAGTTTTTCTTCCAATAAGAAAAAATGTCTCGTTATTTCATGCATGTGGCTGATAAATGATGATGAGTGGAAGTAGGAAGACAGTGCTAGCTTATTTCAATTTTGTAGGGAGGGAAAGCACAAGGGACAATGGATTTTTTTGGAGAGCCTGTAGAGATTATGGGTTAACTAAGGATTAGGATTTGATTAGTTTATATTTAGTAGTTTAAAATATATCTAATAATGGTTAGTTAAATTAAAAAATGTAGAGTCACATGCCACCTCAAATGCCACCTAAGATTAGTGATACACAGGACAAATGTTGGTGTGTAACTCCTCCGGACAAATCAACTTAGCCACCACTAAAAACCTAAACAGGGACCACATCCAACACATTTACACATTTAAGGAAACAGAGGACAAAAAAACTATTTTTAAATATCGGAGACTAAAACAAAAAATTCGCTTATTTTGGAGGGGGAAAAACATAGTTCTAAAACAAAAAATTCGCTTATTTTGGAGGGGGAAAAACATAGTTAACCCTAGGGTTATGCATTGAGAGCTTTATGGCGTAGCTCCGTTCCATCTAAGGTGTTATGCATTTCTTGCACTACGGTGAAATTTACAGAGGCAAGCAGTTTCATAAGGTGAAGTATATAATATGGTGCACTACGGTGTGGATACTATGGTTGACTAGAAACTGAATTATTTTTCGTGGTGGTTTTGCAGAGGCCTTTTATTTCACCACCTCCCCCACTTAATTTTTCCACCTCCCATATTTTTAAAAATACAACTTTGCCCTTACTCTAAAATATCCATTTGTTAAAAATCTAACTTTTCCCACCTCCGGATTCTTAAATCCGGATAATTCCAGATTTTAGAATCTGGACACTTAAATCTAGTAAAAAAATTAACACGTCCGGATTCTTGTCTCCGGAGTGATCCGGTAATAAGAATCCGGACGTGTTAATTTTAATTTTACAGATCTAACAAAAAGGGAGGTGAATTGTTCAAAAACACGTCCGAATTCTTAATACCGGAGCACTCCGGAGACAAGAATCCGGACGTGTTAATTTTTAATTTTACAGATCTAGCAAAAAGGGATGTAAATTGTTCAAAAAAAGTCCGAATTCTTATCTCCGGTTGAACCTGAAAGATAGAAAAAGTAAAGGGTAAAATAGTCTTTTCCTTAGGTGGGGGAGGTGGGAAAATTAAGTGGGGGAGGTGGGGAAATAAAAGCCCTTTTGCAGAACATAGTTCTGTTCTGTCACATGTAAAGGCTTTGTCATGGGCCTGGTTTTCTTGCAGGGAAGGAAGGAATTTGGGACTGTCATTTGCAGCTTGGGCTTCAAACCCATTGTGCTGTATTCAGTCAGTTTAGTCGGTTCTATTTTGATTTCATGTCTCCTTTTGTCAAAGGGTTAAAATACTCCATGTACTCCTTTCAATAATATTTTTTGCTTATCGGAAAAAAAATAATTAACCCTATTTGAAGTATGATTTATGATGTAGGGAAATACTGTTTTGTACGAATAAAATAGATACGAAATGCACCGAGCCGTGTTTTGCTTTTAATTTTGAATTCAATGCAACACCTATTTTATCATTTTGTGCTGATTTCTTATTATTCGTTTCGTACCAAATAGCAAAGCTCTATGATGTAACATTATAAAAGAAAAAAACTTTGATTATTATCTTCTCTAACGGAAAGTAGTTCAAAAACAGTTCTACACACCGGGAAATCAACAGCATTAAGGCTTCAACCCAGCCAATTGATATCAGTGTAAAATTTCTTCATGTGAATTTTTGACAATTTTACAATGGAGCTCCAAATGTCGGAACTAAAAGGAATATAACGAGACCACAAAGCATAATATTTCAAATTATTTCTCTTCCCTTTACTTGACATAATTTTACAATAGAGTTCCACATGTCAGAACTAAGAGGAATACATTGAGACCATAAAGCATATCATTTCAAATTATTTCTCTTCCCTTTACCATCGTTTCTTACATGGTGACTACCAATGATTTGATTTGACTTACAAACAGAATAATGAAAACTTTTAAAAAGACGAAATCAAAATTTCAGCATTCCTATTTATTTACACGTTCTAACAAATATAATTTAAATAAAAAAAGAGACCCGTAAATTCCCTTGCACCTTGGAAATGTGGCGAGCCAATCCAACTGCCATTTATGGAAGAAATTTATATTAGTTTCTAAAAGAAAGGAAGAAAAAGTAAGAGCATCCGGGTTACTTTGAGGGGAAAATTACATATTGTCCACATGCTGCATCAGAGAGAATATGATTGGCTTAATTACACTTTTAGCCCCTCAATTTTCTCAATTTAGCGATTTTAGACCCCTTATTTTAATTTTTGCGATTTTAATCCCCAACTTTCTAAATTTGGCGATTTTGGTCACTATTTTTTTTAATTGCACTTATAGTCCTCCAAATATCATAGATTGTACACTTTTGGTCCTCCACTTTCCCAAAATCCAAGATTTTTGGAGATCAAAAGTGCAAAAAAATTCATGATTTTGAGAGATCAAAAATGTAATTAAAAAGCATAAAAAGCATAGGGACCAAAATCGCCAAATTGAAAAAGTTAGAGGACTAAAATCGCCAAAAATAAAATAGAGGGATCAAAATCGCTAAATTGAAAAAGTTTGGGGACAAAAAATACAATTTAACCAATATGATTTATCTAGTATCTAGTCAATTCATATAGAACAGAACAGATAGAGATCCAATCCTACTGACAAATGATCAACTCACCTGAACTACGCCACAGCTTTGTATTGAGCATTGAAAACGAGTCCATTATTTGAGAAGCTAGGAGGATAGTACATGCCACCAAAAGATACCAAGCCTTGAAAAGAAACCTCGATTCCTCTATTAACATCCAGGGTTAGGTTGGTTAGTTCCAGAAACTCATGATAAATCAAAGGATCCCTGGCCTTCACTGATTGCATAGAGTAGCTTCTTGTACATAATTTCCTGTTTTATATTGGACATCAAAGATTAGTACCAAAGGATGCAATAGCAGAGACGTAATCAATACGCTTGGAAATGAATCAAATTTTAAGCTGCAACTATTTTATTTGAACACCATTTTCGTTACACCGTTCCTTCATGGATAATAAAGCGAGAAAAACTGAGAAACATAAATTCCAAAACTTCTTATACACCAAGCATGGAGCAAGGAATGGCGTGAAGACTTGTGTGCAAAAATCATTTCACTTCAGAACGTACTAAAATACCTTGGTAGAGTAAGGAGGAAGCTTCAGGTAATTAGCGCACGTCATAACACTGGGCAAGTCATCATCTGCTAATTCTGAAGGCCCATTAGATGAAGTATTAACTGCAGTTGATGAAAGCTGCACCCAAACGTAAAAACAATGTCATGAATACAGAGGTAACAACAAATATAAACGTGAATAAACAACCATTTAAATGATAAGCAAAAAGGAGGGGGGGGGGGAAAGCAAAAGAAAAAGATGTCAAGTAATAAATTACAGTTGTATTATTTGTACAACCAAATGGGACACCCAAAATCGACAATTATTTTACTGGTTAACACAATTTACACACTAGGTTAATGAAGTATTAAACTTAATTAATGTATATACAAAGTGTTGCAACTCATTAACCATCAACTAAACTTCATTAACCACAATTTTGAACGTCATTAACCACGATTTTTAGATGTTCAAAATTAGACATTTTGAATACATAAAAATCGTGGTTAATAACGTTCAATTGATGGTTAGTAAGTTGCAATACCTTGTATACCCATTAACCAAGTTCAACACTTCATTAACCACGTATGTGAACATCGTTAACAAGCAAAATAGTTGTCGATTTTAGGTATCTCATTTGGTTGTATAGATATCATTTCTCAATAAATTAAGGGCCCATTTACTTGGCCTATTTTCTGTTTTCATTTTCACGAAAATCAGAAAACATGTTTAATAGGGTTTTTGAAAATATTCTAAAAAATGGGGCTCAAAATTGAAAACAAAAAAGTCATTTTCTATATGTCGTTCTTCAAAAAACTGAAAATGAAAACACGGTGTTATTTCTTGTAATTATAACATCAATGATTTTTTTTGATCAGTTCGTTCTCCAGCGTTGTGCCATTGCCCTAGCTGTCTATGGAGAAATGAAACTGGTTCGTTCAAAGCAGAAATGAGAAGCTACCACTGGTGGCTATGGAACCAGGAACTCCGGTGGAACTGCATGTGTGGCGGTAAGCAGCCGTTAGAAGACACGGCTGTGTTACGGTGCATGACACAGCTCTTCTCTCCCTCTCCTCTCTCTCAAAACGTTTTTGTTCCCCCAGGATCGTGAGAAGGCGGCATCATGCGACGGTGAGGCCTCAAGACAAGTCAAAGCTCCCTCTCTCTCTCTCTCTCTCTCCCCCCCCCTCTCTCCCTCACACACACAAAACGCCATCGTTCCTCCTCCCAGGATCAAGATCTTGCCGATTTGCAACTTGTCTTTTGATTTTTGCAGTTTGATTCTGTGATCTGAAATCGCTCAGAGAGATTTGCGACTCTTGATTCTGTGACTCGAGACTCGCAATTACCGGTTTGATTCCTTGATTTTTCCAGTTTGAATCTGTGATCTGAGTTGCAGACTTGAATGGAGTTTGTTTTCATTTTTCTTGTTTAAACTAAACACATTTTACTCTTTTCATTTCTAGAAAATAGAAAATAAAAAACAAACATGTTTTTAAAATTCTGAAAAATATGAAAATAAAAACTATTTTCAGAAAATGAAAATAGGAAAATTTTCATAAACCAAACAGCCCCCTAAGCCATGCATAAGCTATAACATAGATATCACGTTATCAAAAAATTTGTCTAATACCTTCCTCACAATAGTTAGTTTTGGATTTAGAACCGCCAACCCACCAGGTGGCAGCCTAGGTGCACCAGTAACAAACTGACAGAAGGCACGCTGCTGTTCCGGTGTGAACTCTCCCATAATTTCAAGTAACTGAAAATAGCACCCAGCAGGTTATGCATCAAATATAACAAGCCAAAATTTCGCATATGATACACTATACTACTATAGTCCTTATAAAAATAATCATACATTAACAATGGCAGGGCTCTTAGCAGTGTATCCATGGTCGAATTTTATATGATCAGCAAGTGTCTCTGCCTGCAGAGAATTTTTCAACAGAAAACTTGAAATTATGACAACTAGTTCTAGGATTTTAATTATTGATAAAAGCAATAATGAAATAGGGCAAAAATCACCTCCCACAACTCTCTGCGGCCACAAAGCAAATTGTCCAGTTCTTGGGGAGTAAAAATTTGCAAAGATGAAATGTCAAAAACCTGCATTGAACAGCACAAGTGTGCAAGTGACAGACGTTTAGTAATGAGCCAAATTTCTAACTAATTTTCCCAACAATATCATCCCCCTCTCATCCACAGAGAGGAATCTAGTGGAACCATCTCCTTCCCTCATTTCACATACAATATCTTCATAATGTCAATATTTGATATCCAATAACTGAATACTGCAAATTCTTTTTTGGGCCAGTAAAACAAGGGTCGGTGCCTTGTTGGTTTGGAGCCAACATAAGTAAGAAAACAGTAATATATATCTAATAATCTCCCTATTGAAATATTCAAGTATGAGATAAAGGCAAATTAAGTACACACACCAGTTTAAGATACCACTAAAATACCGAGTCATTTCTAGTGAAACAGAACACCTCGTAAAGAATCAGGATGGCGTGTTACCAAACTAATCCATGCACCAGGAAAACTCCAAAGCTCTAATTCAAAAGCTTAGCAACTAAAGCAGACAGACGAGAGATCCGTGTTATCAAATTAAAAGAGTTTAGAGAAGAAAAATGTTAGAATATAAGAAGGTATCTTAGAATATCTTGATATTATTGTAGTTTATCCAGTAAGATTAGTTTATAATCTTAAGCATCGTAGATGATCTCCTAGATAATCTTATCATGATTTGTTTCCTAGTTTTCCTATTTAATTAGGATTAAAGGTCTTGTATTTCTACAAATAGGGATTAGTGTTTAGTCTTTGTATAAACTCATCATCAATAATATTATACCATTATCATATTCAAAGTCATTATTATTTCTCTTCTTTTATCTAGATCCCCATAACTTCAAACAAAAAAAACAAAAAAAAAACAAAAAAAAGAGAGGAAAACAGTCCGTGGTAGCATGTATAAACTAATGTTTTAAAAACCGGACCGGTCGTTGAACCGGTGAGACTGCCGGGTCATGGTTCAATTGGTTCAGCCGGTTGAACCGTCATTTAACGGATGATAAATAAATAATTAAATAAATAAAAAGTACCAATTTTAAGGAAAAAGTAAATAAAAATAATAAAAAAACAAGCTAACCCGGACCAACCGGTCCATTATTGCCGATCAGGCGGTCCAACCCGATTCGATCCGGTTCAAGGCCCAACTAGGCTGCGGTCTAACTACTGATTGAGCGAGCCACTTTGGGTGTCTTGTCGACGGTCGGACCGTCCGGTCCGGTTTTTCAAACACTGGTATAAACTATGACATTGTTGATACTTATTAAAGGATACAGAACCTGTAGCCTAGGTTAACTAGTGTAGACCTTCCCTTACACAATATTTCCCTCTTGTAATCTAACTCACTCTGTGAGTTAGTTAGGCTTTCTGATGTTCTATATAAAGAACTCACCCAATTGTAATTCAATTCTAAGAAAAATGAAAATCAGAATTCAGTTTTACAATTCAGTTTAGAATAACAGAAAGCTAGTTCAGTTTCTGAATTTCTAACATGGTATCATCGAGTCATCAAGATCCTCCGCCATCGCCGACGCATGCAGCGTCGCACGCCGCCGTGAATTCTTCCGCTGCCGTCAACTCTGCAACTCCGACGCTCATCGCGTCATCGTCTTCCTCGTCTTCCTTTACAGCGATCTCTGAAAAACTCGATTCAGAGAATTATCTCGTGGTGCCAGCAGGTTGAACCTGTGATCAAGGCACACAAGCTTCACCATTTCTTGGTGAATCCGACAATTCCTCCAAAATTCAACACTGTTGAAGATAGCACTGCAAATCGCGTTTCGCCTGAGTTTGAAAAATGGGAGCAGCAAGACCAATTGTTGCTTGCGTGGCTCCAATCGACAATTTCAAAGGACATGCTTCGTCGAGTCATCGGATCGAAGCACGCATGGCAGTTATGGGACAAAATCCATGCCTATTTTCAGTCTCACATGCAGGCGAAGGCTCGGGAAGCTGGCCTGAAGCCAGAGCACTACGCTCGAAGGTATTTCGATTTCAGAATTTCTTCTTCGCGTTCAAACTCTTGTTGATTCGTTGAACGCTATTGGCGAACCAATTTCTTCTCGCGAACACCTTGACGTCGTTCTCGAAGGACTTCCGCAGGATTACGAGTCAACTATCTCGTTGATTTGTGAAAAGTTTGGTCCAATCTCTATGGAAGAGGTTACGACCTTGCTTCTTGGACATGAATCGCGCCTCAATCGATTCAAGAAGCAGTCAATTGCTTCTGTTAACACTGCGACCTCTGTGAACCCTAATTCCCAAATTGAGAATCGCCCTACGCAATCGCCTGTCAATCTTGCAGCGAATACTCAAGAAACCTCATCAGGTGGTGTGCAATCTCAAAGTGTTGGTCACGATAATCGCTATGGAGCCTCTGGCCGTGGTAGCCGCGCGATGGCGATGGCGTGTAACGGTGGCCGTGGTTACGTTTCAATGCCAGTGCGCCACAAATTTGGCCACGACGCATCAATTTGTTTTCACAGATTCAAGAAAGATTATGTTTCTTCAAGCAACTCTTCTGCTCATTCTGGTTTCACTGCACCTTGGCCACAGCAGCCAAGTTCTTATCAACCTAGCTTTGCTCCACCTGCTCCTGCAACATCAATGTCACAGTTTCCTTGGCCTGCTGCATCTGCTCCACTGCCATGGCCTTATTCTACATGGAACTATTATGCTAATGCTAGACCAGTATCTCAGTTACCTGTTGTTCCTCCAATGTACAATGGTCAATTTTCTCTTCCATATATGCCACCGGTTGCTGCACCTGCTGCTAGGCCTCAAGCCTTTTTGTCTAGTGCGGATTCGGCCTCCTCTGTGAATTGGTATCCGGATTCAGGGGCTTCCCATCATGTTACCTCCATTTCTCAGAATATTCAGCAAGTTTCACCATTTGAGGGGCCAGATCAAATAATCATTGGAAATGGCAAAGGTTTGTTAGTAAACACCATGGGTTCAGCTTCATTTCAGTCACCTATTAATTCCAATTATACTCTAACTCTCAATAATCTTTTGCATGTTCCTACCATTACTAAAAACTTACTTAGTGTAATTTTTTGAGTTTTGGCCTAATGTGTGTCTTGTAAAATCACAGGCATCCAATGAGGTTTTACTCAAAGGAATGCTTGGAAAGGATGGTCTCTATGAGTTTCCCAATTTTCTTTAAGAATCATCTCTCAAGTCTGTAAAGCTACCTACTGTCAATTTCAATTCTGTTTCTGTTTCTTTACCTACTGTAAACACTGCATCTGTTACTAATGTTGCACCTGTTAATACCAGTTCTTTCTTTCTTTGGCACTCAAGGCTTGGTCACCCCAGCCTTGAGGTGCAAAAACATGTACTTTCCATTTGTAAGATACCTTTTTCGAATAAAACAGTGACAGATTTTTGTCATTCTTGCTGTCTTGGCAAGGCACATAAGCTGCCCACAAATTCTTCTAATCATGTGTTTACTAGTCCTCTTGAATTGATTTACAGTGATTTATGGGGACCATCCCCAATCACTTCCACCACTGGTTTTGATTACTACATCACTTTTGTTGATGCATTTACTAGATTCACTTGGATCTATCTTTTGAAGAGAAAATCTGATGCATTAACTGTTTTTAAAGAGTTCAAATTACTAGTTGAAAACCAGTTTCCCTATAAAATCAAAGCTTTACAAACTGATTGGAGGGGTGAGTTTAGACCCTTCACACAACTCCTTACTCAATGTGGTATATTACATAGACTCATTTGTCCACACACTCACCACCAAAATGGAATGGTGGAGAGAAAGCATAGGCAAATAGTAGAAGTTGGCCTCACCCTTCTCTCTCAAGCGTCTCTTCCTCTAAAATATTGGGACCATGCCTTCCTTACTAGTGTCTATCTTATTAATAGACTTCCTACCTCTGCTTTGCAATTTGAAATTCCCTACACCAAATTATTTCAAATTCAGCCTGATTTTCAATTCCTCAAAGTGTTTGGATGTGCATGTTTTCTTTTGCTAAGACCCTACAACAAACACAAGGTTCAATTTAGGTCTCGAGTGTGTTTTTCTAGGCTATTCTTCTTCTCACAAGGGCTATAAATGTCTAGATCCTAATGGTCGGTTATACATCTCCAAAGATGTCCTTTTCAATGAATATAGATTCCCTTATAAGGATCTATTTTCCACTGATAAAACTGTCTCTGAAACTATCTGTATTCCAGCATCTATTCCCACTGTTTCAACACCAGTTCTCCCTGGTTTTCCTGTCACCACTCAGTGTCCCACACAGCATCCTACTAATTCTGCTTCTAATGCAGTATCTGCTCAGTCAGGGACTCTGTTTTCATCCCCTGCACCTACACAAATTGTTTCTGCACCTACACAAACTGTGTCTGTACAAAATTCTGCACAAAATGTCAGTAATTCTAACCCTGTTACACCTAGTTCCAGCAGCTCTAGTCCATCTATGTCACCTCCTAGACCACACAATATTCATCCTATGCAAACTAGAGCTAAATCTGGGATAGTGTGTCCTAGATTAAATCCCACCTTGTTGTTAGCTCATGCTGAACCTAAAAATACTAAACAAGCCCTTGCCAATCCAACTTGGTTAACTGCAATGAAGGCTGAATATGATGCATTGCTCAGAAACAATACTTGGAATTTAGTGCCTCTCCCCTCCAACAGAGTGCCTATCGGCTGCAAGTGGGTTTTTAGGATAAAGGAAAATCTAGATGGCTCAGTAAATAAATATAAAGCACGCTTAGTGGCTAAAGGTTTTCATCAGAAGTTTGGGGCTGATTACACTGAGACTTTCTCACCAGTAATTAAACCGGTTACTGTGAGAACTATTCTAACCTTATCCATCTCAAGAGGTTGGTCACTTCAACAACTAGATGTGAACAATGCTTTCCTCAATGGCTTGCTTGAGGAAGAGGTCTACATGATACAGCCCCCAGGATTTGAAGTCTCCAATAAATCCTTAGTGTGCAAATTAAACAAAGCCCTTTATGGTCTTAAACAAGCACCAAGGGCTTGGTTTGATAGATTAAAAGGTACTTTACTGCATTTCGGGTTTGTGGCCAGCAGGTGTGACCCCTCCCTTTTTGTGTACTCTAAAGGATCTCAATTGGCATATATGCTAGTGTATGTTGATGACATAATTGTCACTGGAAACAACCAGCAATTTCTGCAGCAGCTTGTCCACAAACTCAATGCTGTTTTCTCATTAAAAGAGTTGGGAAACTTGGACTATTTTCTGGGAATTGACGTCAAGAGGCAGCAAGATGGGTCCCTAATCTTAACTCAAAGCAAATACCTAAGGGATTTGTTGGCAAAAACAAATCTGCAGGAAGCTAAGTCACTGCCTACTCCCATGATCTCTGGCTGTAAACTCAGCAAAGAAGGCTCAGAAATCTTGCCCGATCCTACCTATTACAGGTCAGTAGTTGGGGCCTTGCAATATGCTACAATAACAAGACCTGACATTAGCTTTGCAGTCAACAAAGTTTGTCAGTTTATGTCTAAACCACTGGAAACTCACTGGGCAGCAGTTAAAAGAATCCTAAGGTATCTAAAGGGTACTATATCATGGGGCTTACATCTTAAACCAATTCCCACACCTCCTCTGTCACTAACAGCCTACTGTGATGCTGATTGGGGGTCAGATTCTGATGACAGAAGGTCTACCTCTGGGGCTTGTATCTTCATTGGTCAAAACATTGTCTCTTGGTGGGCTAAAAAGCAACCGGTTGTGTCAAGATCCAGCACAGAAGCAGAATATAGGAGCCTAGCATTGGCTGCCCAAGAATTATTGTGGCTACAATCACTTCTGACAGAATTGGGAGTGCCATTTTCCACACCTCAAGTGCTTTGTGACAACATGAGTACCATTGCCTTAGCTCACAACCCTGTCCTTCATGCAAGAACAAAGCATATGGAGCTTGACCTCTTTTTCGTAAGGGAAAAAGTATTGCAAAAGCAGCTATTAATTTCCCATGTTCCAGGGACTACATAATGTGCTGACATCATGACCAAGCCTCTGCCACCTTCTAAGTTTGAAGAATTTAGAGACAAGCTCACTGTTTGTGATACTTGCAGAATCACCTCCAGATGAGCTTGAGGGGGAGTATTAAAGGATACAGAACCTGTAGCCTAGGTTAACTAGTGTAGACCTTCCCTTACACAATATTTCCCTCTTGTAATCTAACTCACTCTGTGAGTTAGTTAGGCTTTCTGATGTTCCATATAAAGAACTCACCCAATTGTAATTCATTCTAAGAAAAATGAAAATCAGAATTCAGTTTTACAATTCAGTTTAGAATAACAGAAAGCTAGTTCAGTTTCTGAATTTCTAACAATACTAATACTTTCCGCTGGAAAAGGGAAGAGGGAGGGACCTTATTTAGAAAAACAATGCACTATATATACACGCTTTTTAAATTAAATGACACTAGCATATAACCTGGTTAAACCCTGCTCTGAATGCTTCCATTTGTCGCATGACTCCAGTCTTGACAGTTGCATCAACCACCAAGGATATGTACTCCTCCAAATTGTTGATATCAACCTGAGAATTTGGAAAGTTAAAAGAGATTTAAATAACACACAAACCAAAATCTCTAGACTTGCTGAGGATTTAACTGCATACAATTTCATCCGCTGGTTTCAAGATATATTCTGGATAACCAGGAAGTGTAAAATCCAAGCAGAGATCTTCAATTCGGGTGCCACGAAAATGCAAGTTAGAGTTAGCATCAGTAAAGCTACCACCGATAGATTCAATATAATGCTTCCGGCAAACAAGGGCTTTCAACTCTTGCAAAGTCTTCCCAAGCTCCGCATCAATGAAAAGGATGTCATGTAAATCAAGATCCTAAAACAAATTGAAGGTTAAATTATATAGACTAGAATAAATTGGTCTTCAGATTTATGATACATAAGAAAATGGTGAACACATCAATATTATACTAAAACATACTTGGCCGACAACAAGTTTATAAAATGCCACTGACAATGGCAGATCCAGTAGTCGTCCATCTTGAAGAGCTTTAGCCATCACACGGCCTAGCAGCCGAAAATACTCGATCACTTTTGTAAACTGGCTACCCTCTGATGCATCAGCATTTGTGGGCCAAGGCCGAGGAAACAACCCCAGAGGAGCTTGAACAAGTTCCCCATTTCCAGCCAAATTTGGCCCAGAGCCTTCACTGTTTTTCACTTTCTTTTGATCTCCATCAACTTCCATTTCATGTTTCTCTGAAGAATAAGATCTCCACATTTGCAGTCCAACTTTTTGTAAGTCAAGGCTAAGAATTGTATAAAACTCAAGGGTGGGACCCAGGCCAGTGCCAACTTCACCAAAATATTCTACTTCAAGTACTGCTTTTTGGCTAGAATACATCTCCATAACTTTTGCAGCAGAATCCAAAATGCGATTTCGAGATACACGGACCTTTTGGCGCTGCAGTCTCCCAACTCTCATCTCTCTTTCAGTTGCTGATCCAACACCATCAGCACCTTGCTGCTGCTGAAGTCGATAGAGTGCACGAGATAACCCAAAAGTAGTTGAATAAAAGTACTGTCGTCGAGTCTCAAAAGGAAACAAGAAAGGGCATGCTTTAGACAACTGGTTACACCATGAGGGAAGAGTGCCACTGCACAATGCAAGGGCATCCTGTATTTGCCTAGCCAATTTTGGAGTAAGCGTGCTGCTTACAAATTCCTCCGGAAGCACCCTAGCACCAGTGGTAACACTTAGCTCATCTAAATCACAGATTTTTCCCTCAGCAAAGCGATCATAAACTATTTGGGCCCTCAGACGAGGCGCAAGCTGGTTCAAACCCTCCAGCACACGCAGCAAAGCCAGAATATTGTAGGTAGGATTAGATTTCTCTAGATCGCAGGGCAATTCTCCCTGCAATATACTGTCTAGAACTGATGTCTGATGCAACTTAGCTTCAGAAGTAGACTTTGAGGCAGACCCAGATTTGGCAGATTTTGAACTTGATCCTCCAGTAGGGTCCTTATCTGTCTGGTTTTCTGCCCTCTGATAAGTGATGGTGTGAATATCACCCCACAAACCACTTCCATCACTGGAAACAATGTCACTTCCAGCAAACCTATCATCATCATCTTCATTCTGTCTTTGAACTGCATGAAATATAGTCGAATTTCTATTAAGCTGCTTCCCACCAGCAGTAAAAATCAATTTTGGAGGATCATTAGAACTTCCAAACAACAGGCGTCCATGCCTATCTCTGCCACCCCTGAAACCTCTGCTATTAGCATATCCAAGTCCAGCCATAGCAGCAGCAGCAAATGACATTGCACCCCTTGAGCTAGATGAATAGCCACTCCTAAAATCAGCAGAGTCAGATCCCCTGGCTGTCCCAGTTTTGCTGCTAGAACCTGCGGCTGCATTAGTTTGGCTATCACTCGTTGCTGGAGCCACATTACTCTCCTCAGCTGGGTCACCCAGTTTCACATCATGTACTTTGTCCGGAGAACAAACAGGAAGAGAATCATCCCTCAGCACCTGCAAGAAAAAAAAAATTAAAGAAAGCTGTGGTTGTGGCATATAGCGGTTATTGAAACATAAAACAAGAAACAATAATTGTATTTGTGATTAACGAAATGATAGTATCCAATCAAGGAAACAATTAATGATGATTATGTGGTAAATACTACCTCCAATACTATTTATAAGAAACAAAAACAAATTCATCAAGACTAGGAAAGACATTTAAAACAGCTAATTTTAAATTTTATTCCCAAAATACACATAGTATTAAATGGTTGAAAGGTGGCTTATATAATTAATGACACACACTTGCATGGGAAATGACAATAAAATAAGTATAAAAGGAAATCTAGCAATTAATAAACTTAAAAATGAGCCTGTATTACTCATAATTAGGTACAAAAAAAACACTCATTTGTTTCTTATAATTAGGATCGGAGGTAGTATAAAATAAGAAACAATAATAGCAATTCCGTTTGATAAAACTCAAAAGTGGGAATGGATACAATTGAGCTAAACGACATTTTTCAATCTTGGTACAAATATTAATGATCATGATAACAATAACTATTAAAATTCATAACCACAATAATAGTATTTATGTTTGATAAAATTTATAAAAAATACTCCCTCCGCTCTCAACTATTGATGTCTTAACTTTTCCTTTTTGTTTCAAATTTATTGATGTTCTAGAAATCCAAGTTCTAATTAATTTTTTTTCCAGCTATACCCTTATTTAATAATTAGGTGAATGATTATTAGAAATAAAATAAAGAGGATTATCGATAGATTGATGACGTTTGATTTTCACGAGGTTTCTATAGTAGATTATTAACGAGGATTAAATAAGGGAATTTTAGTCTAGATATAATAATATTATACATCAATTGAATATTTCTTAATCTATGTGCACTAACCTTAAGTATCAATAGTTATGAAACGGAGAGAGTAATAAGAAGATAGAAGAATAACAGCAGTGGAAGTAGATATATAATGACAAATTATAAATACATAAGAAATTTAACATATCAAAAGCAACGTTAAATATTAAGAAAAAGAAATAGATAAGTCAGATAAGCAAAAATGATGTTAACCTAACAGAAATCTAACTGTTCGAATGAGATACTAATGTAAGAACAACCACGACAGTAAGATAAAATCTTAGCAGAAGAAGTAACATACGTCTTCATGGTCATCGTCGTCATCATCAGAAATATCATCATCTTCAATCACCAAAGCCTCATCAATCTCAGCAGGAGACATATCCAATTCTTCATCCTAGCTCATAAAAGCATCCAAAAATAATGTCAAAGGATAGAAAGGACTTAAACAGTCCAAGCCACTACTAATGATAAGATACAAAAGGAGACCCATCAATTAAAAGCACCATTTTAATACATACCAATAAAAGCCATCATCAATATGTATTGACTAAACTTAAGGCACAAATTTCTGACAACAGCTTAATTTCAACATGTACGACCTAACTGCCCATATTACTAAACAAGTAAAGCACAATCCTTATATCTCTAACATGCAGAATTCAATCATGGAAAAAGAACAACTCAACAAAATGCTCAAAAGAGCGCTTTGGGTAACCTTATCAGATAAGGGATGCATAATTTAGGTGATTACAAGTATCACTGTTGGATTTTAGCGAGCATGCCCAATAGGACAGTGTGGACTGGGCTGATGAATGCACAAGCTTGGGAGTTGCCATGCCTAAAAAGTATAGAATTTTTTTAACTCAAGCACCACAGCTTATACTCCATTTAATTCTATTCCACTTATTCGATGCGGGACTTCCAACATTTCCCCTCAAATCCAACTGGATTGGTCTCTTTGTTGTCCAGTTGTGACTTGTGTACAATCTTAGCCTCAGGCCAGGTCTTCCTTTTTTTCTCTTGTTGTTTTTATAGCTTGGGCTGCTTCTTCCTAGGCATGTACTCAAGTGAACCTTAGAGGCCCCAGGTCTTGTTTTTTGTTTGCCTAGGCCTGTGTTTCTCGAGTCTCAAAGGCCCGTGTTTATTTTAAGTGTTCACGCTGGATCGGTACGGGCCGTGAAGCCATCGAGGCTCTAATACCATCTTAGACTCTGAGCTTTAGGCCGAACTCAACCCCAAAAAAATAGTTCAAGGGGTGAGGATTGTCTAAGCCTTATCAAGACTATTTTGGCCATATCTCTAGTAGATGCGGGATCTCAACACACCCCCTCATGCCCAGGCCCGGACATCTAGAGCATAGACAAATGTGGGTGGCCCAATAACAATACCCCTTCACGCCTAGGATTGGACAACTAGATCACGGACAAATACTGGTGGCCCAATAGCAGATCTAAGATAGGTTTTGATACCATTTTAAAATTTAGGCTTTAGGCTTAACTCAACTCCAAAAGCCAGCTCTAGAGGTGAGGATTGCCTAAGCATTATAAGGATAACTTTGGTCATATCTCTTAGTCATGTGGGATCTCAACAATCACCAACAATTTATAAAAAATAAATGGAAGAGGTAAATCACTTGCAGCATTAAACAACAGAATCTAGTGATTTCAAGGGGGGAAAACATAATATTCAATGAAAACTCTGCATAGCATAAGGTGGTCATGCAAAATGAAATATAGCATCTTTTACTTTGGAATTATTTATTAAAAAATGGAACTATAAGTAACCCTCCATTGTCTTAGAAAACAATAAACAAACATGTTAACATACACGGAAAGATCGTCCACCCCCATATACTTTCTTTGCATGCAGTCAAAGTAAACTAAAACCAGCTCTCCCAAAAGCTTATGAATGTTTATAAAATCTAACATGCCACCTGACACGAGTACTCTGAGCTAAAAATGTGGACTTTGTACCCCACCCTAACTTGTATAGGAATTCACCTTCATTAAGAAAAATGGGGGTGAGAAGGATCAAACTAATGACCACTAGGTCAGAGACACTAATTCCTTGTCGGGAACCAACTCCCTGAAAGGCTTAAACTAATAGACGAAGAAGGTTCATGAATGCTTTTTTACATTTAACAGAAGGAGAGAAGGAGCAATAAGCATAAGCACAAGCATAAAAAGAATGTGACAAAGATTATATAATTTAATGTTATAAACCAATGCGGGCTAAAACAATTCAATTATTATGAATATAATTCCCTAAATTAGCAGCACACCTCAGACGTTGAGTCACCATTTGCAGGTTTCATTTGAGCACCTTTGTTGAGAGCTGCTCTTCTTCGTGCAGCATTCCTTGTTTGGGGTCCTCTTGCTTCCTCCTGTGCAGGCTTTAATACAGCTTTGCCCTTGACCTTAGATGAGCTCATGCTTTTATCTTGAGATATTTCTTTTCTAGGTGTATCTCCTATATTAACAGAAGATCTGGATCTAGTAGAATGATGGCGAGCAGCGGAGGGAGATGAAACACCTGCTCCTGCAGGAGTTGTTGCAGATTCAGAATTCTCGGCAAGTACAGTAGACTTTTGACCAGATTCACCCCGCTGGACACGAGGCCAGAGAAATTCCTCAATGGCTGCTAAACTTGCTAAAGGATCAATCATTACAACATTGGACGAATAATCTTTAAGTGACTTTTCACCCTGGGCTCGACAGAGACGCAACTTGCAAGGCTGAGATAATGCACTTAGTCCAGAGGAAAGACGTGCACTTCCACTAGATGACCGAGATGACGGATTCAGCGAAACAGGGAACTGCTCCAAGGAGGACAAAGCATTTTGAAGCTTCTGAACCAAGATGGTCATAGGAGCAACAACCCCATTGTCCATGTTGGATGGCAGTACAACGGCAACAAATGACTTAAACCTCGTAAGTGCTAGTTGGCGAAGCTTGGGCAGATTGGTTTCTGAGATTCGATCTTTAGAGAAATACCCACAAGAAAAATAATTCAGCAAAGCTTCAACAACACCACTACCAATAAATTCAAAAGTAGACACACCATCCCCTTTGCCAAGCTCCTTTAGCATGTCAGACATCACCCCAATCAAATACTCCTCCATACTAGCAGAATTATTGTCCAGACCAAATCCAGAAGCTTTAACTTTTCCCTTTGCCTTAGTTCTTTGGTCATCAACAGCAGTGTTCAACTTCATGCAAAGATTTTTCAGGTGCAAAAGATCATCACTAACACCCACTTCAACAGCCCCAGGATCAGAAGGAAAGTACTTCTCTTTAAAAGCTTTAGCAGCGGAGATAACGGAAGAGCGAATACTTGAATTAACTGTTGGAATTTCCACAGAACTTGGTGGCAAACCCACATTTACTGGAGCTGGACTCTTCATATCATCCAAAGGATTACCATCGGGATTTGAGTTACCACTGCGTAGGCGATAGCGCCTAGGGCGAAATGATGCTCCAGACACAAAATCATTATCCTTCTCTCCAGATGATGCTTGTGTGGTGATTTTGGTTGAATTTCCAGCCAAAATAAGTTGGTCAACAGCATGGACCACACCTTCTCTGACAAACATCTTAGAGAAAGTTCCAGGAAGCTTTTCCATAAGAATTTCTGCAATTTGCAAGGCAGAAACCAAAACATGCGGATCTTTCCATGCTAGAACGCCAGCTAAGAAACTATATCATCAAAGTAACAATGCATAAGTTGTATACTGAGAATATAAAGTGAATTCAACCCAATTAAAGTTCTAGATACCTTGATATATTTGTCACACTCAGCAAAGACTGGATCATCTCAGCTGTGCTGAAATACATCAATTTTACAATGGCAGAGAGACATTTGTGACGAACAGGAGCATTGACGCTAGAACCATGTATCTATTTGAAAAGCAAACCAATATTATTGATCAGTTACCGAAAAGGAGAAATGTAAAAGGTAAAGAGCAATAAAAAAGAACCAAAATTTAACAAAATTCATAAATAATAAAAAAAAAAATTAACATTTTAACAATAAAGCAAATTTCAGCATTAAACCTGCATTAAAACTGGGAGGAGATCCATCTCAAATTGCTGAAGTAGCTCAGGCTGATCATTTAGTATTTTCTCTCGAGCTGATATCTCATGAACATTTCCATTTGCGTCTTCTTGTGTCCCAGAACTGCTAGCAGCAGACTTTTTCACAACAGGCCCTATCAACATGGTTCCTTGTGGCAATGGAGGTAGAAGCTCATTTGCCAGGTTCACAATCTCAAATATCTATTTATTAGAAAAGAGAATTAGAATATCTTCATCTCTTCGCAGAAGAAAACAAAATTTTTCAAGATTTCAATTGTGTTTAATTTCACAATCAACCAAATGAACCATAAAGAGATAAAGGGACATATAATTGACCAAAAAAGAACACCAAAGTACACAATACCTGCTCTGCTGGCCTACTCAATGCAGGTGAAACAGAGGCACTGGAAGAAACTCCGGAACCAGATAGTATATCTTTAAGAATGCCACTAATTCCAAGGAGAAGCAACGTTTTAGCTCCGAGAGAGGACCCACTAGCACACGTGGAAAGAAGTCGGATCAAACCCTGCATATGCCAATAAAGTCAAGGGTACAGCCCATCACAAGTAAAAACACCAGATTTAATATTTAATAGCAAAGACTACACTTACAGTATATGTTGACGTGCTAAGAGAGGCCTGTCCACCTCCAGAACTACTAGTAATGAGGGAGGCAGCTTGTGCTACCAGTCCATGATTGCACAATTCATCTAATTTGTCTGGGGATGATGCAAACGCTTCAGCTATTCGAGTCAAACAAATGGAGGCATGCTCAAGGACCTACAAAATTAAAAATCGAACATTGTGAACAATTGGAGTATAGAATTGGGTACAGTAGAGTAGAATTAGACTATCGAGATTCATCCATATTCTCCCATGTCTAGTTGTCAGTTAGACTTATAACTAACCATAAAAGCATTGGCAGACCTAGGTATTGTTGAGGGTGTGCATTTGCACCCTCTCAAAAATTAAAAATATTAATTACCTCTTATAAAATTTATATTTTGACCCTCTCAGTATAATAATTTGCACTCAGTATCTTCACTTAGTCACCTCTTTCATTTCATTTAGTCAGATCCAATCAACTCTCTCTCAAACCACGACTTCTCTCACTGTCTCACATCTCGACTCACTCTCACTCTTGTTGGTGAGTGACATTTTTTGTTTCTGTTTCCTCTTTTTACTAGATTCAAATTTCCCCCCAATTTAAATTAAAACTCTAATCTGATCCCTCTGTTAATTTTCTCCTGTAATGTTTCCTGTTGTAATTGGGTCTTTGTTAATTCTGTCAATGTTGTTTTGTTATTTTCTATTGTAATTTTCTTTAATTCCGAAATCTTTTTTTTTTAAGTCCGAAATCCTATTTTGTGTTATCAGAAATCATGCTCTTGTTATTTTACAAGAAGGCTAAACATTTGCTCTTATTATTTTATTTTATTTTTTGTAAAAAACATGTGCAAATGCTCTTGTTATAATTTCGGTAATTTTAAAGTATTTTACACTCGCTAACTCAGGGTCCTAGGTCTGCTACTGCATAAAAGACTTGTGGATTCTCCTATCCCTTAATTCAACTATCTATATAACAAGTGTGGTTCTCTGTATTGATTGGATCACTCATAATAGAACTTTTGATTCAGCTCATCTTTGTTTTCTATTCTAGATTTTCTCTCTGCCATATTATCTTAATATGGTATCAAAAACCTAGATCTGATAGGACACCATGGCGTCAGAAAATCCTCCACCATCCATGGCAGCAACTCCGTGACTGCATGTTCCTCCTTTAAATTTGCATCTGCTGGTAAAGTCTTCTGCTCCACCACCTCTTCACCTGTGGCTCCACTCCAGTGACCTCCCACACCATTTCATAAAAAATTAGATGGTCAAAACTTTCTCCTATGACGTCAACAAGGAGAACCAGTAATCAAGGGACATTGATTGCAGCATTTCGTCAATACCATCATTCCAGAGAAATTTTACTTTGAACGAGGGTGCAACACCGGCATAGTCATTAAAGCCTATCTTGCTTGGAAGCAAGAGAACTCGTTGCTTTTGTCCTTGTTGCAATCATCTCTTTCCAGCACCATTTTGACTTGAGTCATTGGCTGTGTTTATTATTGGGAGCTTTGGGAGAAATTACTCTTGTCATCTGCAAGCTTGAGCCTTGTCAATTGAGAACTGAACTTCGCGATACCAAGCTCCATTATCATACTGTCTCAGAATTTCTTCTTAAAGTGGATGCTATTATTGATTCTCTATTCGCAATTGGAGATCACGTCTCACCTCAGGAAGAAAAGGATTACCAGAGGAGTATGGATAAATTGTACTTCTCATCAGTAGCAAATTTGAACCTCTTCAATTCAAAGAGATTGAAGCCTTGCTCTTGGTACATGGAGTTCAGATTGAATCGCAAGAAATCTTTGTCAGATAACATTTCTATCAATCTCTCCGAAGGCGCATCTACCAAACACTCCTATTCCTCTAATCTAATTCAAGCCAATATGGCAAAGCAAGCTGGTTCTGTGGCCGCTTACTTTGCTCCTTCCCCTAATTTTGTTTCCTCAATTTATTGGTGTAGAGGTCCTACTTTGAAAATTGTACTAAAATCTTGTAACGTTCCAATTCCTAATAAAAGTACCATTGGTTTCTGTCATCCTGTTGCTTGGGTAAAACCCATCAATTACCTTCAAAATTATCAACTACTTAAAGCCCCATGAATTGATGAATAGGGATTTGCTGGGACCTGCTCCCTTTTGTTTCCTCATTTTATGTCTAACTGTGCAGTAAAGTAGAATTAGACTACCCAGATTCATCCAGATTCTTCGATAACTAGCTGTCAGTTGGACTGTTATAACTAACCATAACAGACTTGTGGATTCTGTTATCCCTAAAACTCACCTCTATATATAGGAGGTGTGGTTCTACTATTTGATTGGACCACTTATAATAGAACTTCAGATTCAACCACTCTTTCTGTTCTACATTTTCTCTCTACCACACTATCTTAACATGAATACATGACTAACAACATCAGCTTAAGCGATCATGATTTCACAAACAAAACTTTTTCAAAACTAACTAACTATCAAGGAAAATTCAGTTTCCATCTATGACAGGTATGATAACAAAATTGACCTTACCTTGGAATCGTGGTACTGAAGGAGATTTGTCAAAAGAGGAACAGCTTCCATCACAAAGTCAGCTGCATCAGAAGGAAGCTTTTTGCACATATTTGCAGCAGTAGACAGTGCCACCCTCTGGAAACATAAATAATGTCAATATAGGTTTACTGACTAAGGCTAGTGAGTGCAAAATGAATTGTGACAGTTGAAGATTATAATCCTCCTCTACATGTAGGGATTTCATTGACATGCTACCTGAACTCCAGTTGAGAAGAAGTCCAAATAAGAAAGCACAGCCATCAGAGCACCAGCTCGAAGACAGACAGTCGGGTGCTCCTGAGAAATCTTCTTTAGCGCTTGAAGAGACTGTTCATGTCAACAATCACCCGTATCAGAATTCAAGACCAAGCAGAGCACCCTAAGGTCTAACAAGTAATGAGAACCTCATTTCAAGACAGATAAGTCATCTTTAAACTTACTTAAACCGACACAATGACTTAGGTAAGACAAAATTCTAAAAACAATTCAACATAAAAAAAAACGTAGCGTTTGGCCTAGATCCCCAATAAATTGATAATTAATTAATGATGTAAGAAGTGATTGATTGGGAAACAACCTGCTCGGCCAAGTCCATATACTCTATGGTAAGCAATCTGGCGCAGAACAATGGCACCGCACCATAATGCACAACAGCAACGCAAGATGAGGGAAGCACATCGCAGAGATGGGTTAGCGCCCTCGCGGCGAGAAGCATGATGTCAGGATTGTTCTCGTGGTTAAGCAACCCCACGAGCACAGGAACGAAGGAATCAACAGAGAACGTACTGAGGGAATCTTCAGTGCCAATCGAAAGCATATCACATAGCTGCGTCAATGCCTCAACCTGCCGACCTTCCTCCCCGTCGGCACGCAAACCGGACAAAATTTTCTTGAGCCTGCCACTCTGGTGAGACGACGATGTAGAACCGCCCATCGGAAGCAGATCATCCAAGCCAGCACCGAGTTTCCGAAGAAGGCCCTGAAGGGCGCTACTTGCAGACGTCAAATTCTCATGAAACATTCCCCCGCCACCCTCACTGTCGTTATCGTTGTCATCGTCACCCGCGGCAGCTCCGCCTTCCAAGTTTAACCCCAAGCTTCGCTCTCGCTCTCGATCCCTAACCCTAACGTCGTGTTCTTTCTCCTTCCCTTTATCAGAATTGTCCCTGTCAGAATTCTTGCCGCGGCGATCACGGCGTGAGCCGGAGGATTCGTTGGCGGTGGGGTGAGAGTCCATTGGATTTGGAGGAGCAGAGCTGTTGGTGGAGGAACGAGAACGAGTGTTAACGGCAGTGGCGGTGGTTGAACGAGTGCGCTTGGTTGAACGAGGGGTGGGACCCGTAGATGAGGATGAAGGGGCAGCTGAGGAAGCCTCCGCCCGCTTCCGGCTCCGAGTTTCCATACAAAAACACCACCCCCTCACTTTTTCTCACCAATCTCTCCCTCTCCTCGATCCATTAATCACTTCCCTTTTCTCTTCTTTCACCGAAATTTATTAAAATTCACCAAAACCCTAATTCGAATCCCCAATTGGTACTCCCACTGCTAAACGTACCAATCCAATCTTTAGCTGAGAATTAAATATGAGGTTTTCGGACAAGGAGTGCGGAGAATTGAGAATCTGCAATGTATTACGTCTAGCTTACGGAGAGAAGAAAGCGTTACATGAAAACCCTAATTAATACTAACAAAGGAACAATTGAACAGTGGAGAAATACTCGTTACATTACACCCTTTTATACGTAACTTTGTTTGCCATATTTTATGATTATCCGTGGGACCCTCGTCACTCAAATCTATTAACCAAGGTTTTAAAAACAGGCCAGACTGGTTGAAGCTGGTTGAGCAAAGCAAGAACCGCCAGTCTCGATTCACTTAAAAATCGGTTCTGGGAAGCAGGGGTTACTGTTGAAGAAGCAGGTTAAACCAGATCGGGCCTAAAAACCGGTAAAGCGGGTTTTTCTGACCGTAGGATTCGCAAATTTTTATTTTTACATTTTATATTTTAACTATTTTTCCTCGCCATTTTCTTCTCAAACTCGACTACTGTGCCATTTTTCATATTTTGTGTTATTGAGCGTAATAGTTATGTCGTATTTGAGATGGATGAATGTGTGATTTTTTGTTATATGTCGACTTATTAAGAAAATATTAAGTGAAGTATAATTTTTATGATGTAAAGTTATGAATATCAGTTTATTTTTTGTTTATTATTTATTTATATATTGTATTAAATATTTTTTTAATAATATTTAATCGAACCCGACTCCTCGAACCCTTAACCCAAAACCCTCGAACCAGGCCCTCTCCGGTTCAATGCCCGATCCGGTTTTTAATACCTTGCTATTAACATAAAAATGGTGAACCCCTTTGTTACTGTACCACAACAGTAACTAGGCATTCCCATTTTTATCTATTAATCTATTAATATTATTATCCCTTTTTATTTTCGTTTTATTTTTTAAATGGTTTTCACTTTTCAACTTTATTCAGTTTCTATTGCTTTTTATTCATTTTAATCTCCATAGACTGAAATGCATCTTAGTCAAGCAAAGAGGTTTCGTACTTAATTTTATTTTGATACTAGTAAATACCCAAATTAGTATCTGATAAAAATTATGGAGATCAATTTAGTTGTTGAGAAATAAAAAATATTAATTTGGTCTTTAAAAATTTTCAATTTCATCCTTAAAAATCTTAAATATTAGTTAAATTAGTTCCAGATAGGACTAAAATATTACTAAAAATTATCCTAAAAAATATTAATAATTATCTATTAACCCTTTTTTCTTTTTTGTTGATAACTTTTTTTTCGCTTTTGATTTAGCATTTTACCCTTTTTACGAAGCTTCTCACCACTTCCACCATCTCATTTTCCCTAAAAATACCCGTTTTTAGGGTTCATTCTGACCTCCACGCTCTCATTTTCTCTATACAATTCCTCTTTCATTCACCAAATCCACCCTCTGCCATGGTTACCTCTTTGTTGTTTAGTCATCAGCGGTCGTCATCTGCGTTTAGGAAGCATTTTCACGACATATCCGTTCTTGGGTTCAAGTTGGCAATGACAGCGTGAATCGGTGGCTCATCTTGTCTTCCAGCGGAGTGTAGCGGTGGATGGAGATGATATTTAAACCCAATTTTTTCCTATCCCAACAAAGGTGTGGTGGCAGATCATTGTTTTTTTTATTATCTGTTTTGACTATACATATGTTTGGTTTTTTGGGTGTCTTTGCCTTTGAATGGGTTGGGTACGTGTTCTGTTTAGGGGGTGATTGTGTGTCATTAGGATAGGTTGTGGTAGGTAAGCATGCTTATAAGTGGGTGATTCTTGTATGGTTGGTACGGAAAGCATGGTTTGATAGGATTGCTCGTCTTCTTTCTTCTATTAAGCGGGGTGGCGTGAAATTTTGGGTAAAATTTTGAAGGAAACTTGATTTGTTGATTCTTCCATAAGAGGATGGTGTTCTTGATGTTTTGTGATTTTTTTTGGCTTACGTGATTTGATTGCTCGGATGTTGCACAAGTGATGGGTCTTACAAACTCTGTACTTGAGTTGGTTGCTGTTCTTTCCCTCATTTCAACCTTCAATTAGATTACATTAGAGGTTGTGTTATTGATCTATCTGTGACTTGTGATTTTTATATTTTTGTTTCTTTTTATGTCGGTTCATTGTAGTAGTTTATGCAGAGGGATGGGTCTTACCAGCCCAAGTACTTGAGTTTTCAGCTATTATTTCCCTCTTATTTTAGGTTTTAAAATTTCAAATTTTGTTGTGTTGGAGTCTATATAAATAGGGAAATTTGTTGTTTTTGGGTTTTCACGTTTCCACCTTCTCTTTGTTTGAGTGTAGTTTGGCTTGAGTTGCAATGGCTATCTCTTGTGATAAGATCGGTAACATTTGTGTTGAATAGAGTCCATTAGGTTGTTGGTGAGGTTGTGAGGATGTGGTCGGTTCACATGTATAACAATCCTAACGGACCTGACTCCTTGGAATTGATTACATTGGATGAATATATGCGCTATTCTTGGTGATTAGTTTTGTTCTCTTTAACTTTTATGTTGATATGTATTTGTCTATTTTGTTATTGTGGTAGTGAATATTGGTTTGTGTTTAAATTTTGTTTACAAGGGTGGCAAGATTCAAAGCTCTTTGTCAGGAAAGCATTATTGCATAGGTTCACTCTATTTTGGAAGAGGGTTGTGTTTACAAGATGGTCTACTTTAATGTGATTCCCAATGGTGGTCATTATAGAGCCACTTTTAAATTGAGTTCAAGCTTGTCTTCCTTTTCAAAACAAGCTGTTGTCAAGAAGGAAGGCGAGGCTCGATCCCGTGTTTGGATTTAGTTTTGTTCCTTTTAATGATGTTTTGAAATATGATAGTTTTGAACATTTGATTAGTGAGCGATGTGTAATTCATCTTTAGTTGTGATTTATTACTTAACTTTTTTAATGCTGATTTTATGAGTTCTTTTGCTTTGTAGCGAGATGTTATGGGTGTGTTAAGCTGCTGTGTTTCCAGGAAAGACAATATGAGAAAGATGGAAAAGTAACCACCATGGTTGTGATGGAGTTGGTGATGCTCGGTGAGTGATTGTTTCCTTTTTTTGTTGATTTCAAATATAGACACATTTAGTGTTACCATTAATTATTTTGTTGTTTACGTGTTGTAGTGAGAAGTTGGAATGTGCTCTTTTTGGGGAGTATGTGGATGAGCTTAGGAACTTTCTACACCAGGGAGGTAATATTCAAGTAGTGGTGGTGGTTCAGCTTGCTAGGGTGAAGACTTTTAGGGGTTTGTATTTATCTTTTTTTTTATTGGCTTTATTTTTGGGTCATTTTATAAAAAGATCTTTGTGATATGTTTTTATTGGTATTGCTAATTTTTTCTTTGGCTCGGTTGGTTTCATGAGTAGGTAAATGTCATCAGCAGTATGAATGCAACCAAGTTGTTTTTAACTTTCCAGGACATAGTGAAGCTATTTCATTTAGGAATAGGTTGGCGAATTTATTTATTTTATTGTTGTTTTATTTTATTTCCTTTTATATTATGTCTTTTTCATGGTGAATCATATTTATTTGTGGTTTCTCATGTAGTGTTCTTGAACATGGGGTCCTTGATGTGGAGCCTCTTCTTTGTGGTCCTTGATAATTCAAGGGAGAGTGAGATTGACTTCATGAGCTCCACTGAAGACAATCTCTCATTTGGAAGATATACAGAGGTTGTGTCACTTACATAAAATTTTACTCCCTAACAATTAAAATAGTTTGTATTGTTTGCTTCTAAATGACAAATCACTGTTTGGACTTTTCAAAAAGGTTAAGCCCGACTTATTTTTTCAAGATGGGATGTTTGTTGTTTTGGCAAACATTGTTGATATAATTAGTGATGGGTCATGGTTTTATCTTGCATGCAAGTGCAAGCTGTCTTTTTACTCTTCAATCAAATGTGTGTACTTTTGTGAGAGTTGTCGAGTTCTACTGTTCTTGAAGTTTCTCAGAGGTATGTTTAGTTTTGTGCTCTTTGTTTTGGTCAAACATGAGGCTTGTGTATAGATTTCACATTTTATATTTTTTCCCTTATTTTGATCTATATTTGTATTTGTTTTTAAATAAGTCATTGTTTTTTGCAGGTTTAAGGTGATGGTTGAGGTTATAGATGGCAAAGATACAAGCTGTGTTGTTTTATTTGGTGTGACGTGTCTGATTAATAAGACATGAAGAGTTGCTTGCTCAGTCGGTCAATTCAGGTAGAAATTATAGTGTGGATTGTGTTCTTATCTATCTATTTAATAGATTATTCATTTAGTTTGTGGGTATTGTTGCTTTTGTCTTGAGGATGTTTTAAGGGAATGGTTATCCTCTTTACTTGATTCTTTGATTAGTAGGAAAATTCTTTTAAGGTGGAGACCAAGGTTGAGCAGACAAATCCAGGTTTGAAGCGGCTATCTTTGTGAGAAGGGTTTGTGTTGATGAGGACATCGTAGCCATGTTTGAGCTGCCAGAGTGGATTTCACTCCAACAAAGGTATCGACTTGATTTGGTTATTCTTTGAATTTACTTTGTATTTACTTGTGTATGATTAGTTTGGTATTTTAATATGTTGAATCATGTGTCCTTCACTGTAATGAGAACTTTTTAAAAATTGTATTTTGTGTTGTGTTGGAAGAGGCAATTTTTACCACCTTTTCCAAGGTTTCAAATGATGACCTTGAAGAACCTTTTCATGTGAGCCTTTGTATTTTATCCATATCAAATTTCTTTGTTGTTTTTGTACCTAATTAGTGGGGTTTTCTCGTGTTGGCTTTGAGTTTAATTTTATGTAGGACATTGTTTACGAACTTATTGTTGCTCCCATAAATTTGGGAGATGATGATTTTCATTACAAAGTCAAATGCACCCTGCAAAGAGGAAACTAGATCTTGAGTTTGCTTCTGCCAAGTGAAATTTGTGACATTCAAGTAGCGGCGAGAAGTTGGAGTGCTATTATTGTTAGAGTGAAGATGATGTGGATCAGTTGTACATTGGTTCCTGTCCCAAGATTAAGCTTGATGAAGTTAGGGTTATATGTATAGTGGTCTGTCTTTTTGGGAATTATCCATTGCAAGATTTGTTTAGTGTGTGGTTTTTTGTTGTATAGGACTATTTAGCTTTAGTATTTTGAAGTTGTGGGTTAGTAGGCTATGTTATGTTTTGGTGGGGTTACTGTATGTTTGGTTTTGGATCTTATACGTGGTCAAGCTTCCAAAATCAAACATATTAAACAGCTTATGTTGTTAGTGGGTTATATGTGCATGTTTAAGCACTTTATTTCATAGTCCTTTTTTGGGGGAATGGTGTATGTAATCTTGGAATCTCAGGAAATGTTGTTGTGAGGCCAATGTTCAATCAAGTGTTCTTTTGTCATTATCTTTTGTCACTTTATTTTGATGTTGATTACTGTTTGAACTTTATGGTATGGTTAAATAGAGAATGCACACTACCAACAAAACAATTGATCTGAGCCAATGTTCTTAGACAAACATGTAAATTAGAGATAAGATTGAAGTCATGGTTTGTATATCCCATGTTTTGTTTGTGACTTTTACCTAAATTTCATTAACTTAATATGCAACTAATATAAACATCACGATTTAGGAATATGGAGCTTACTAAAACTTGAACCTAGCTCAACTTCAAACACACATGCTCCCTACATTAAAATCCTTTCTTTTGTAGACAATTCTACATTTTGTGGATTAAATTGGATTAGGTATGAGGCAATTTGATTATAGGAAAGGTTGGTCAAATGGTTTTATATTCAAATCAATCACTTAACTTTGGAGGCCATACTTGTGATGTGATTGTATTTAAGATTTGTTTATCAATCTAAGCTACATGTCACATTGTTGTGATTGTAATGGTTAGTACTTTATTTCCTTAGATGTTATCTATAATTATATAAGCAGCTTAATATAGTCATGTACAAGAAGTGGTGTTGAGTATATATTTTGCTATTGATTTGAGAACAAAACTCACTTGAAGGATTAAGGTGCTAAGGTGCTAAGGTAGATTTCATTCAACAATATTGGAGAGAGTTTGCGGAATAAAGGTGCTAAAGGTAGATTTCATTCCAGCAATTAATTTTGTCATGATATATTTCTATTATTTTTATAACATGGATCCCTCATTTGTTTTTATTATGTCATCTTCTCTTTTTTGTCATATCTTTGATTTGTTTTTAGTATCATTATAAAAGTTGTTGTGAGCCAACTATTTTTGTTTGTCTATTATTCTTTAGTTACATGATTGATAAAGCAATCACCAGGCTTCGAGTTTTCTTGTGTTTATCTACACCTTTTATTTATGCAATACTCTAGCCTTTCCAGGACTTGAGCATAAAGCCAATGTCTTTTTACGCTACATAATTAATTTTGAATAAATGGAACCATGTAATTATAAAATAATAAAATAATGTATACATATTATCATTTTTAATTGTTTACGCTTTTCTTTCCTCTCCATACTTTTCTTTAAATAATATATTTTTATAAATTATGATAATCGTATTTGTAGAAATTATTTTGTTCTATTTTTAACTAAAGCATAAACTTATATTTAGTGTAATAGAATTAAACCTATATTTCCTATAACTGATATCTACATGATCTTTACTAATACAATTGTGAAAGGTTTAATAAAAATCAATAAATTAGAAACCTAATTTATTTGAGTATATAAATTATATTTAAAATATCGATTGATATATGTATTGTGATTGATTTTCTTTTATTTAGTTTCAATTTGATGTATTCCTTATTTTTTCCAGAGATATTTATACACGTGATGGCGGTGGACAAGAACAAGAAAACAAAAGGTAAATGTAGTTCTTTGGAGCAAAATGTTAGACAAAGAAAGTTGTCAATGGTTAGGGTGAAGAAGAAGAAAGCGCTATAAAGAAAATCACGAGTTTGCACTCATTGTACTTATTGAGTTTTAATATAGTTTATAATAAAATTAAGTAGGCCTAATATCTAAAGCTTATATATATGCTAATGAAATAAGTTTCATGTAGGTGAATTGGTTTCTAACGTGTCTAAAGCCAAGATTTCAATCTCAATGGGATGCAACAATCGATGGTAGTTCTAATCTCTGCGTCCATAGAAAAGCGGTATGTGATAGCATACTTACTATTTTGTTTATTATTAATAGATGGTTGTTTCAATCGAATTATTAGTTCATCTTCTATAATAACTATATTAAATTATAGTGATATTGGTGTTGTAATGTTGATGCGTCTTGTAATTTATTTTTACATATAATTTAGATTTAGATTACATAAATAAGTGCAATCCCACCCACAAGTACACCAAACAATCATACAGGGGATATTTATCGGAGAAGAAATAATTGTGATTTTCAGATATTCGGTATTTGTAATTATTCCCTTTTTTATTTTTAAATTTTCATATATAGTTTACATACTATATACTATAATACAATTAAGAGTGGTCTCTTGCATATAAATGTTTTTATTTCCTTTTTAGATATTGAAGTCTCAAAATGGATTCCGGACTTGAGGTTGAAAGGATATTTTATTTGTTCAAGGTGAAAATGAAGGAGTATGTATTCATTTATTAATTTATTTAATAGTTTATTTACATACTTATCTATGCCTTTTGTTTCATATCGTTTCTTCTTATTCTTTCTCTTTTCGGTTTATTTGGACTTTGGAAGTCGCGATTCTTGTTGCCAATATTGTGGAGCTATGGTTTGGTTTGAGGGCGTTCTAAAAAGCAGAAGACCTCATCGGTGTAGAATTTTCTATTTGTTGTATGAAGGGAAAAATTAAGCGCATATTTGCGTAGAGCCACACGATTTGCTTTGGAACTTGATTCATGGATTAGATTCAAGGGTAGTCATTTTCTTGAAAATATACGTTCTTATAACAGTATGTTTGCTTTTACTTGATGGGGTAAGTTCAATCAGGTGTGAATTAGTCATGGGCCTCCTTGATTTATTCTTGGTGGTCAAAACTATCGTCGGATAGGAAGTTTGTTTGCCAATTGAAGGACAAATGCAAAATTTGCCACGATTGTATATATGCGACCACGAGAAAATGAAGTGGCCGAATCGGATATCTCATTTTAGGTATTTATTTATATGCTCTTTTTATAATAATCGTTTACATTTATTATTGTTCATCTATCATATTTTTATATGTATTATATTTTATTATTACATCTTTATAGTTAAGATCATATTGTGTTATATTTGAATGTATTCAAATTATATTGTTAAAATGAAGTTATATATGGTGAGGTTTTTCATTCCTTATTGGAAATTCACGCAGAGAGGAATAAAGGATTTTTAATGGAATTCTTACTGGGAGTGATCACGAAAAAAAAAAGAACTTGACCGTCTTTAGTGAATGATTTATTGGAAATGATTGATCAATTTAATGAGCTTGCAAAATCATTTAGGCAATTGAGAGAAATTTTTGTTGAAGAAGAACAAAGTGTTAATGTCTCATTGAGATTGTTTTGGAATCGATCTACTAATGATCGAATGTATGGTTTTGCATTGTGGGTGAGGTTGCTGGCTTTAATTGTTGGTGACTTTGATAGTTTTGATTATGGTAGAGATATTGTTATGCGTGCTCATAGTGGTGATTTCGCGGAAGGTCTACGAGACTCATTGCATCATTTATTCCTTTGCAATATCCATTGTTATTTCCATTTGGAGAAAAGGGATGCCAGGATGATATTCCCTTGATGGTGGATAATGTAGGCGTTGGTGGACAAAAAGGGTTCATGTCTCTCTTAGAGAGTTTCTAGCATTTAGGTTGCAAGAAAGACTATTTGAGGAAACTATTTTGTTAAAGAGTAAGAGGTTGTTCCAACAATTTGTTGTGGATTCTTACTCAATGGTGGAAACCAAAGATTGTTATATATTAGAAAGAATCAGTATTATTAGGTGTGTGATTTGTTGAAAGGTATTGAAGAAGCCAGCGATAGGGGTGATGTTGAAGCTACTTTATTGGAAAGCAGTTGTTCTCTAGTCTTCATTTCTGGTGGTGTCGTTTCATGTTTAAGCATTGTCAAGATGCCATGGCAATTTGTAAAAAATTTGGGTATCCGGTTGTTTTGACTTTCACGTGTAATCCAAAGTGGAGCGAGATTCATCGATTTGTTTAGAAAAGAGGGCTTCTTTACGCCGATCGTCACGATATTTCATGTAGAGTGTTTCATATGAAGTTGAATCAATTAATGATTGATTTGAAAAAGGGCGATTTCTTTGGGAAAGTTATTGCAGGTATACATTTGATTATTATGGCTTTGTTTTAAAAAAAAATTGAGATATACCTTTGATTGTGATTATTTATCTAATTTATTTAGGTATGTACACCATTGAATTTCAAAAGCGAGGTTTGCCACATGCTCATATACTGTTGTGGTTGGTGGAAAAAGGGCAATCTCCAGTCAACTGATTTCATTGACTCCATTATATCATCTGAATTGCCGGACCAGCAAAGGTTTCCAGATTTGTATAATGTTGTGTCAAATTTTATGCTTCATGGACCTTGTGGTAATGTGAACCACAATTCTCCTTGCATGAAGGGTGGAAAATGTTCAAAGTTCTTTCCGAAGAGATTTGTTGATAAAACATCCTTTGATGATGATGGGTATCCGATCGATAGGAGAAGAGATACCGGCGTCACTACTATAAAGGACGGTGTTCATTTGGATAATCAGTATGTTGTGCCTTATAACCCTAAGTTATTGATGAGGTATCGAGCCCATATTAATATTGAATATTGCAATAAGTCAGATTGCGTTAAATATCTTTTCAAATATGTTAATAAGGGTTCAGATCGCATTACGGCAACTTTAACTGATGGTGTACACCAATCGAGCGATCGAAGGCGTGGATGAGATAAGCGATCTATGTGCGCGAATATTTGTCTCGTGTGCATTGTGGAAGGAAATTTTTCTTCGATATTCATCGAAGATGGCCTTGATTCAGCGGTTGAAGTTCCACCTTCCAAGAGAACAAAATGTGCTATTTGATGATAATGATACCATTGATGATGTTTTTGAAAGGAACAAAGACAAAGAATACAATGTTTGAGGCTTGGATGGAAGCTAATCGTAAATATTGTGATGGAAGAAATTTGACTTATCTTGAGTTTCCGTCAGGTTATTTTATCATCCTCGAGAAAGGAATGGAATCCTAGGAAGAAAGAATGAGATGATTGGGCGGTTGCAATTTGTTCCCCAGTGCGGAAAAGTGTTTTACATGAGGTTACTCCTTAATGTACAAAAAGGTTGCACTGAGTTATGAGAACTTGAGAAGCGTCAATAACCAAACTTTTGATACCTTTCAAGATGCATGCTCGGCTCTTGGCTTATTAATACGATGATAAGGAATTTGTAGATGGGATTGAAGTTACTGCAACTTTGGCGTCAGTTTACTTGCCAAAAGTTTTTGTTACCTTATTGTTGTAACACAATCGATGTAAGTTCATGTATGGGAAGAAACATAGGAGCTATTAGCGAGATGGGATTTTATATGATAAGCGAAAAAGATTGCAATATCGGGTATGCTTTGATACATATGTTGAGTTTGTATTTTACATGTGTATCTTTTTTATCAATTGCCTTATGATGATAATATATGTATGCGAGGATTGTGTTTGTCTCAGATCAATTAAAGTTAATGTGTTTAGTGGAGATTGAAAAATTGATGCGTGTGAATGGAAAATCTTTGAAGAATTTTGATAGCATACCATATCAAATAGTCGGGAGTTACCACGACTTTAATAACATTTATGTTGTTAGAGAACTTGACTATGATAGAGATGAGATGGTACATTAAGCATGCTCAATGCTTGGAACAAGCGAATTTTGGACAAAGGCTAATATATGATGAAATTGTGAATCTTGTAGTAGCGAGGTTAGTGGTTTCTTTTTGTTGATAGTTATGGCGGTAGTGGGAAAACTTTTCTTTGGAACACTATGTCTTACAAATTTTGTTCGGATGGTAAGATTGCTCTTAATGTTGTAGCGGTATTGCTTAGCTTTTATTACAGAGGAAAAGCGCTCATTCACGGTTTGCTATTCCATTGGCATTAAATGAAGAGTCGTGTTGTAATATTAGGCAAAAACAATTTTAAAAGGCGATCTACTTCGTGAAACAAGTTTAATAATTTGGGATGAAGCTCCAATATGGTTAATAGGTGGGCTTTGAAGCATTAGGCAGGACTTTAAAAGATGTAATGAGTGTTGTCAAAGGCGAGTACATTCTGTAAACCATTCGGTGGAAATATTGTTGTCCTTGGTGGTGATTTTAGGCGAGATATTACCGAGTAATTCCAAAGGCAAGTAGGCGGATATTGTTATGGCAACTATCGATTCTTCAATATTATTGGAAACATTGTAAGGTCTTGGGGGAAATTGTCGAGAGAATATGAGGTTGCGAATGAGCTCAGTATTTTTCGATGAACAACAAATTAAGGAGTTTGCAGTGGATACTAGACATTGGTGATGGAAAGTTAGGAATTGATAATGATGGTGAAAGTGAAGTTGACATTCGAATCTCTCTCGATTCTAGATTCTTGAATCATATAGCAAGCATTGTCTCTTCTACCTACCTAATTTGGTAGATAATATGAGTGATTTCAAGTTTTTGAGGATAGAGGCGATATTGGTGCAACATTGCAAATTGTAGAAATGGTCAGCGACCGTGTGTTATCATTGGTACCGGTGAAGAAGTGGAGTATCTTAGCTCGATAGTATTTGTAAGATGGAGGAAGTTCTTGGGATTAATTACGATTGGTTAACTCACGAGTTTCTTAATCAAATCACGTGTTGAGTCTCCTAATCATAAAATAGTATTGAAAGTAGGTGTCACATTATGTTGATGAGGAATATTGATCAATCTTACGGTTTGTGCAATGAAACAAGATTAATCGTGGTATGAGTTGGGTTCGAATGTCATTGGAGCTAAAGTGACTGGAAATCATGTAGGTGATAAAGTTTACATTCCAGGATGATTTAGTCCGCCAGATCACGGAATTCCTTTCGATTTCAAAGGCGACAATTCTATTGATTTTGAGTTTTGCAATGACTATCGATAAAGTCGAGGACAAACATTATCTCATGTTGGTTTGTACTTGCCACACCTTGATGTTTCACATGGTCAATTATATGTTGCCATGTCTAAGGTGAAATGTAAAAGTGGATTGAAAATTTTAAGTTGTAATGACAATGGCGGTATGCTCTGTTATCGAAGAATGTTGTTTACAAAAAAGTCTTTCAAAAATATGATGTTATTCCGGCAATTTGATTGTTTTGTAATATGGTGAGTAGGTTATGTAATATGGTTTTGGTGAATAGTCTTACACTACATAAATATCTCCAACTTCTTTATGATGCTTACCAATTAATATATTTTCAAAGAAGAGAATAAGTTAGCTCTGACTAACAATAATTTAAGATAATCTCTTTAATCTTGGTATAACCTATTTTTAGCTCTATATTGCTTAATTGTTTGTAATTTGATCTTTAATTGTGCATATGAAGAAGTAATAGACAACTTAAACCGTGTGTTATCTTTTTATCTAATTGTAGAGTTAGTATTCATGAAATTACATTGTGCTTATAAGAAAGGCGGATCGGGGAAAACTTTAAACTCATATATCTAAAGATGCCACTTCTTTTTCGACTCTCATTGAGTCTATTTTAATGCCAGTGTCTATTTTAAACTAGCATCCTATGCAATGATTAGTGTTCAAATGCATTTCCCTTTTCTCCATCATTACGCATTTCATCCTAGTGCTTACGATGTTTAGAATAAGAATTTTCTATGGTCATTTGTTTAAACCTTAGTTTGATGTATTTTGACTTGCTATATACATCACGAAGCTTAGCATAAAATGATCATATTGTAGATGTCTTTAACCATAAGAAGAAGCCTTTTAGTTTGATACGTATCTCGAAGATGGTATTTTGACCTGATTTTCTTTGTAGCATATCATAGGATCAATTAGGAGCAATCTTAGGAAATAAGTTAGGATTGTATACATGTATAATTTTTAGGATTTAATCATTATGATTAATGCTTTGTTTGTTGATCAATTATGATTAAGCAAAAAAAAATGTTCATTGCGAGAATATGAACAATAATTGACATTTGGATGCAATACTTCAAGCGATCAAATTTGTTGATGAGGAGGATGTTCCTATAATTTAATTTGAAGTTGCTTTAGGACACCTTGCGAGAATTTCAAGACTATACTTGCTATAAGTAGGAAATGTGTTTGAGATGTGTTTTGGAATTTGTGTAAATAAAACTCATATGAGTGAGTACTTTTTTGTTGGATTGGAATCTGAGTTATAAGTAATAATCACGTTGCAGAGTCGATCCAATAAAATAATCTTTGGTTGGAAAATAGGTAAAAGATGAAAAAGAGATTTACAAGATTACACAACAATTCAACTAAGCATACGATATAGTGGAGATCGGACCAAATGCCATTGCGAGCTTCTCACATTGATATGGTAGCAAATCTTTCTTTCTCTTTTTGCTATGCCTCTTCATCTTTCATTAATGCCCGTCTTATATCTGTACATTCCTTCTTGCTTCAATTTCCATAACATCTCCCCATTGTACTCATGAATCTCTTTATCATTGGATATGAAGTGTCTTGACCACAAAGACATGCCGTTCTTATCTATCTCAATCCATTTACAACTTGGTATCTTCATCAACTCTCTCATCGACCTTTTAACATTGCGACATCTTTTCCCATCCTTGACATTAGCATACATATTTAAAGCATTGCATATGGAGCATCGTTGTAAGGTTCGGTGGCGGAACTTATTCAGATGCTTTAGCTTGCTAGCTTTGCATTTCCGATTTGATATGTTGTATATCACTTTAGAGGCTAATGTGATGTTTTATTATATAGAGCGATATATTTGTATATCTTTAGAGGCTAATGTGATGTTTTTTATTAATATAGGGCCAATTTGATGTTATGTTGCATATATATTTCAAGGACAAAATGGAAATGTACTAATAGTATTTGAATGGCTTAATCATTTTTGAGAATTACTTAACTTTCAAGATTTTTTATGTTATACTTTGGCTTGTGTTGTGTAGTGAATTTGGTACTTGATTATTTTGTTGAGTTAACGATCAGCTTTGATGTTGTTTTATTGCGAATGTGCTTTTAAATTTCATTTTATTGGTTGATGATGCTTTTTGTAGTTTTCTTTATCGGTGGTGGGCGACAGCGGGAGAGACAATCAGGGATATGTATGTATTGAAGTTGGATCACTTGACAAGATTTCTTGGTCGATGTGCGCAGATAGCGAGATGCTTGAATGAGCAAATTGAGGCTCGAAACACATGTTGGAAAAGAATTTTGTGTTGTATTGTGCTATTATAGTGAATTAGTAGCTGACATAAATTTATTGGACTTGGGTGTAGTACTTTCTCACGTAGATGAAACTTTTCTTTATTAATTTTGAAATTGCTCTCTCTTTGAGTGGAGAAGATTTATCATCGGTAAAAATCCTTCATGTGGAGGAATATAGAACTTTCTCCATTGGGTTGATGAAAAAGTAAATAGGAATTGGGTTTGAGTTACTTTATTACTCGATTGCGCAAGTAGTTGAAAAAAAATCTAAATAGGCTAAATGCCGCTTACCATTTTTGCTCCTTCATAATTCTGGCATTGACATGGTACATTTAGTGATACCTTGTGAGTTGATTGTTGTGTGTGGATGCCCTTTTTGGTTGAATAAGTTTGGTTAATAGTTGCATCCCTTTAAAATTCCTCAGCATCCATGCATTTAAATTGGAACATGGCATAAACCCTTTTTGTGATAGCAAATTTGTTTGGATAAGTTCTATTGGTGAGAATAAAATTGGCAGCTACTTGTGTTCTGTTTCATTGTCTCGAAAAAACATCAAACTGCTATCTGCCACATGGTTTTGTTGAATGGTTTTGTCATCGATAATAATAATGTCTCACATTATTATTATTATTATTACTATTATTATTATTATTATTGGTTAGTTATAACGATGGATACCCGTGCGTTTTGCACGGGTTAAAATCACTAGTTAAAACAATGAGGGAACTCGCTAGCTGGGGCGCGCTTTGGTCCGGTTCCTGATGGGAATGGATCCCTACGGTGGAAGTTTTCTGTAGTGTGGGATCCTGACCTTTGAAAAATAAAGAGGTGGGAGGGTTTTAAATAATGAAAAAATGGGGAAGAGATTATTTAACGGTGGAAATGTAAAAATTTTATGAGTAGTCCCTAACGTTTCGTGAAATTCGTTTAATTGGTCCTTAAGTTTTATAAGACTGAACTAGATTTCACAAAATTTTAAAGACTACTTATTATTTCTAGGATTCGGCTCCTTTAAAGTGAGCAATTCACTTTAGAGAATAAAGTAAACAATCTCAACTATTGATAAAAAATCAAAGGTTGGTATTAACTACACATGTATAATAATTCACTCTTAATTTTCTCATAAGCGGTTGGATTACTTGCTTTACTATATACCCACTTTAGATGAGTCAAATCCTATTTCTATATACTTTAGGTGTAACACCCCGCCTAACTTAATTACTTAGCTAAATTAATTTAGGCTTTATTATGCTCTAAATTGATTGTTGAGTAATTAAATTAGAGGAGTATTTATAAATATTAGGGGTGTGAATAGAAATGACATTTTGAAAATGTGAGTAAAATGAAGGACTTTTTGGTATTTTGCCTAAGATGAATAAGGGCAAAATGGTCCCAATTTGTAAAACTCATTTTCTTTCTCTCTTTTCCTCTCACTCTCACGCTCTCTCTCTCTCTCTCATTTTCTCCTTCTCACTTTCTCTCGATTTGTTGCAGCCATAAAGGGAAGAAGAAAAAGGGAAAAGGGGGTTAGGGTTTAGTGATTTTGTGATAGATTAGAGTGAAATTTGTTAGTGTTTTCCTCAATCATTGCCTTGAGAAGGACCTTGGGGCTGAGATTGTGTCATCTTGGTGAAGATTTGAAGAACCTTAAATTGTAGAAAAAGGGGGGACGCGAATTGAAGAAGAGGAAGAGGAGAGGATCAAGTTGCTCAAGCTTTCTAGCTCATTCTCTTGAGCATTTTGTGAGTTTCTTCTTCTTTAGGTGGTGGGCACCCATAAGACCCCCAATTAGGGTATTCCCTTCCCTTTTGTGTTGTTTGATTTCATGAATTAAATTTGGGATTGATGGAATTCAAATGGTGGGAATGGGTTGGTATTAGGTATTTATAAGTTTTGATGATTTTATGACATCTAATATATGTTCTTGCTCATGATTATGACATGTGCAACAAGATGATTTTTCAATGTATCATGTTGATGTTTGATTTTTGATGTTTGGGATAAATTGGTTTGGATTGATTTGGTGTTTTGGTGTTGAAATGGGAAAATTCTGCAATTTTCACTGTCATAATCGATTATGGCACACCCCATAATCGATTATGAACGTTCTGTTTCTCTTCTGCGAATTTAAATTTCAACATAATCGATTATTTTGGTCTCATAATCGATTATCACCTAAGTCTTTCTCTGCGAACTGGAATTTTGAGCATAATCGATTAGGACCTATCCATAATCGATTATGCCATTTATGTTTCCAGTTTTTACCCATTTTTGGATGTTGTTCTCCCATATTCAACCTAGTGTAATATTGTAATCACTTGAAAGGTTGTTTGATGTTTAAGGTATGATGGTTGTCGGTCCGGTGATCGATAAGACCCGAGGGCGTGAATTCCTAAGGAAGTCAATTTTATACTTCAATGGAATTCATCATTTGTAGTTAATATAGAATAAAATAGTATGGTGTTTGTCGGTCCGGTGAACGATAAGACCTGGTGGCAGGCGCGTCGGTCCGGTGAACGATATGACACGGCGGCGTGGATCGGCTCAATTAGCATTGGGCCCTAAGAGGATGCATCCAGGATTTGCATTGTGTGTTTGTTTGTGATTAGGATTAGAATATAGGTAGCCCTTAGTATAGGGATAGTTGTATTTTTATTATTGTTTATGCATATATTGTACTGTAATTGGATTTAGTGTCGGTGAGGGGTCCATAAAGGACTCACTGGGATTTTTTCTCACCCCTTTCTTATTGTTTTCAGATAAGTAGGCACCGAAGGACGATTAGGCGAAATTGAAGGGCTAATGTTTCTAATTAGAGTAGTTATTGGTCTTGTAGTTATTCCTTCATCTTTTGATTTTGGACAAACTTAGTTGTATTTGTTGTAACTGTTGTGCTTTAATATTTAATTGTCTTACTTTCAATTATTATTGGAGTATATATGGGCGTTACATTAGGAATGAAATATGAGAGATTGCGTAAGTTCATGAATAAATTGAGGGTTTACTCTAAAATATCACACACACAAATTATATCCAAATAATACATCAAAGCCACCTGGTGAGCAACCACAAATAATTACAAAAAGAGAGCTCCGATTAAATCTAGGTGTAAGAAACTTGGCGTGTATGACATGTATGCTCCGACATGAGGGGGTGTTAGAATTAGTCTCATTATAATATTCACTAGTCACATGGCTATATCCATTAGTTGTACAAATTTAGTGATTAGGAGTTGATTAAACAATCACATCAATTCAGCATTTATTATTGTATTTATTGTAATTACATTATAAATACAAGTCAGTTATGCTCAGTTTTAGAGACACAAAATTATAGAAATCAGAACTTCTATAGAAAGCAATCGGTGTCTGTTGTATTGGCAATCACAAATTATATCACGTTAAAAATTGAATTCTTTTGCAAGATCTTCCCTGTATATTTCCAAGACAAAAATCAAATATTTTTTATTTTGACAACATATCATAAATTCATATCAATACCACACTTAAAACTAGTATGAAACAATAATATTTTTTATTGCAAGTTATTAAGTATATAATGAGTTATTAAACAATAACTACGTCAAGAGTTACTCTAAAGCATAACAATAATTAAGTTGTTTAACGTGAGCATCGACATTCTTAGTCCGTCATTGCACAATTACTTCGGCTTGTTACGAAGAATTGGTCTTTTTATTCAATTTATAATTTAATTATTGTTAAAAATGGGTTGCATTACACGTTTGGTTTGAACGGAGGAAAAGTGATCCGAGGAGAGCTCCATGACATTGGAAGTGGCACTTTTGTGAAATGATTTTGCTTTTACTATCACAAGAACGAGAAGGACAAAATATAGAGATAAAGAGAGAGATCGTTATCAGATTTGAATATTGAGAATTGAGATGGGTTTCTTTGGTACTATCTGCGGCTTTTTTGGCTTTGGAATTGGGATATCCATTGGTCTTGTTGCTGGCTATTTTCTCTTCATTTATTTTCAACCCATTGATGTTAAGGTACATGTTAATTATATCACACAAGTCTCATTTATTCTCTTTTATTTAGATGCATGCATATCCTAGTCAAATTATGATTCTCAAGTTTCTTTTGTTCTTTTTGGTTGATTGTGGGCCTAACAATGATTTCCCATATGTTCTTTTTGTGTATGGTAAATTAGGATCATAGATGGTAACGACCCTTCTTATGTTCTTTTTTAGAGTTTAGACAACCAAGACTTTAACATCTTCACTATGTGACTTTTCATATTTTCATCTCCTGGCTTGTACAGGATCCTGAAATCAAGCAACTGGTGGATGAAGACTCAAAAACTTTGCAACGAATGATTCCTGAGATTCCACTTTGGATAAAAAATCCTGATTTTGATCGGGTAAGCATTTGCTACACAATGTATCTATTTGCGTTATTGTGTGCTATGACTCTTGCTTCATTTCCCTTTGTTTTGAGAATTGCATTCATAATTATTTGTTTGTGCTCTTTTGAAGGTTGATTGGCTTAACAAGCTTATAGAATATATGTGGCCATATCTTGACAAGGTGTGTATATATTTACTTAACCCCTTTCAATTAACATATAACTTTTTGGTTTTCCTTGCCCATTTCTTTGAGTGTGCATTTTATCTTATGTAATCTTTTTTATTTAGGCAATATGCAAGACTGCAAAAAACATTGCAAAACCCATAATTGCTGAGCAGATCCCAAAATATAAAATTGACTCTGTTGAGTTCGAAGTGCTCACACTGGGGTCCCTTCCGCCAACTTTTCAAGGTTAATTTATCTGGACATGATGCATTCTTGCATAACAACCTTTAAGTTTTCTGCACAAACAATAAATATACATACATACCACAAATGTTGTCTAAAATGTGTTAATATCTAATTTTCACCGGGCTTCTATTGTTTGTAAGCGCATATAGATAAAAATTTATAATTGAGTTATATGGTTTTTGGGAAAGGTAACAAACTAACAATTTTATGGATGATGTTATAAAAAACAGAAATGATAACTCGACAACACAATTGTTGTCGGACACCGTATTCTCATACGGATATCACTTTTTTATTTCTCTCTCTCTCTCTCTCTCACAGTCACATCAACACAAATAAGGGGGATGTATTTTTAGACGGTGTGCATGCGGTGTCGGAAATTCTGTTTTCGAAATAACACAGCTCTATAAAAAAACCAATAGCATGTGGAAAAATACATCCAATATTTAGATATGGCCCATTTCCCACTACATTTTCCTGACTGCAACTTTAATACTATTGATTTTAGTATTTGGTCTTAAATAAATGTGCACTTGTTAAATTTAAGGTTTGAAATTGGATCTATCTTGGTCCTATACTCTTGTATTCCTTGAACTTAAACAGGTGAATTGGGTATGGATTCAGTTTAGAGTTTGAAGCATACTTAATGTATTAAGTGATGCATTTTACCATAAGATTCTTGTTGGAGTTTACTCGTTGGAGGCAGCCTTTATAAATTACTACATTTTGTCAAAATGGTCTTCCATCTCTGCTCAAAAAACGAAGTTGCTTCTGTGTTGTTTTATGCATGTGATCGATTTACTTTTTTGTAACTTATTTGGGATTGTATATGAATTTTCTTGATAGTTTTTTTTTGAATGTGTGTTCTCTTATCAATAGGAATGAAAGTTTATACGACTGATGAGAAGGAGTTAATTATGGAGCCTTCTATAAAATGGGCTGGAAATCCTAATGTCACTATTGCAGTTAAGACATTTGGGTTGAAAGCAACCATTCAGGTAATTTTTTATTTTGTGTGTCAGAGTGAGTGAGTGAGAAAAGGAATAAGAGAAGAGGAAAGATAAATGTTTCTTCATGCTAAGAATTTTAGGTATTTTCAGGTGGTAGATTTACAAGTTTTTCTTGTACCTCGTATTACTATGAAGCCTTTGGTTCCAAGCTTTCCTTGCTTTGCCAACATCTATGTGTCTCTTATGGAAAAGGTTTGTGATGGTTTTCCCTAACAACTGACAACTTGAAATGCATGCAGACCATCGTACATAGACAAGACAAAAGGATAAACATTTTACTTGAAAATTACTAGTAATTATCCTTGCAAGACTCATTTGTTGTTGCTGTTGTTATATATAACACTTAAGAGAACTGCATGCTATATTTCAGCTATTATAAATGGAATTTATATTTTTTTTTATCTCTTCTATTTTGGCGTCTATTATTGTGCAGCCACATGTTGACTTTGGGCTAAAGCTTCTAGGGGCTGATCTTATGTCTATTCCTGGCCTCTACAGGTTTGTTCAGGTACACAAACCCCTTTTTTTGTTTCAATTTCTTCGTTCTTTCTCCTATTTTGGTGGTTGTGGTATTCATCTTCCCCTCTCAAACAAGAATAGTTCTCTTGTGGTAGAAAAGAACCAATTTTGGTAATTTTCTTAGTGCAGAGTGTTGACCATTGATTTGTGTATGTAACATGCACAAAACCTCCTATGTGCATGTGACAGAAACTTGGTGGCTAAAGAAATACTAATAATTAATAACAAACATGTTGAATTTTGATAGCTATAATAGACGTGAATATAGAGGTCTCAGCTAGGTAGCTCAAATTGTGAGCTAAAAAACACTAAAGAGTTGAAGGAATAAAGGGTCTAGAGTTCTAAACTTGTCAACCCCACTAATATAATAATTAACAACTAACATTTGCGTTTTAAAAAAAGGTGAATATAGAGAAAAAAAAAGTTGTGTGCTGTTGTTTTTACCCTTTTTTTTTGGGTACACGTTTTTACCCGTTATCCTTAATTATTTTAAGTTGATTGAAAGATTTATAACTACTTTAAAGAGTTTTGTTTTCAGGAGCTCATCAAAGATCAAGTTGCAAATATGTATCTATGGCCCAAAAACTTGGAAGTTCAAATTATGGATCCAGCAAAGTACGCTTCTACATTTTTCTGAAATAAATTTGGTTACATATTTGTAATTGATTTTAACTCTTTTTTTTTTCTTTTCTGTTTCTTCTTATACACTCACTCTTTGGGGGATCTTAGAGCATTGAAAAGGCCTGTTGGAATTTTAAGTGCAAAGGTTGTGAGAGCAATGAAGTTAAAGAAGAAAGATCTTCTTGGCGCATCTGACCCTTATGTGAAGCTAAAGCTTACTGGGGACAACCTACCATCGAAAAAGACAACTGTGAAGCACAAAAACTTAAACCCAGAATGGAATGAGGAATTTAATTTGGTTGTTAAAGATCCTGAGTCCCAGGTTTTGGAGCTTCATGTTTATGACTGGGAGCAGGCATGTATATCTCCTTGTTTAGATTCTTGCTATTATGCATCTAAACAAAATATTATTTATTTTTGTAATTGTGGTTAATTAGGTTGGGAAGCATGACAAGATGGGTATGAATGCAATCCAATTGAAAGAACTTCCACCTGAAGAGCCTAAAGTATTTACTCTTGACCTACTGAAAAACATGGATCCCAATGATGCTCAAAATGAGAAGTCACGTGGGCAGATGGTTCTAGAATTGACATATAAACCCTTCAAGGAGGAAGACTTGGCCAAGGGTTTTGAAGAGACACAGTCAGCTCAAAAAGCTCCAGAAGGCACTCCTCCAGGGGGAGGTCTGCTTGTAGTTATAGTCCATGAAGCTCAAGACGTTGAAGGAAAGTACCACACCAATCCATTTGTACGTCTTATTTTCAGAGGGGATGAGAGAAAGACTAAGGTACTGTCCCAAAAAAATTCGTAGTATATACTTCTGCATTTTTCTTTCTCCTAGATATATAGTATGATACTGATGCTATGTTGCTATGTTTACTGTTACAGAGTATGAAAAAGAACAGGGATCCAAGGTGGGAAGAGGAGTTCCAATTTACAGTGGAGGAGCCTCCCACCAACGACAAATTACACGTGGAGGTTGTCAGCAATTCATCACGAAACTTGCTGCGTCCGAAGGTACATAATTTATCACTTCTCTATCTCTAAACCTGTAGAAGAGTTTTGTTGTGTCATCTGCAAAAGTTAGAGCAGGGAGCCTGAAATTGTTTGAAGGGGTTGAAATACTTGAAGATTCTGCTCAAACATTTTAGTGTTGTTATTCTTCTTTCTTTATGTCAATGTCTTGTTATTCTTCTTCCACGGTAATTTGATGTGATTAGATTTTTTGTTCACTTTTCGGCACTAGGAATCACTGGGTTACGCTGACATCAGTCTTGCGGACGTTGTTGCTAACAAGAGAATCAATGAGAGGTACCATCTCATAGACTCCAAGAACGGTCGCATCCAGATAGAGCTACAGTGGAGAGACTCATAAGCTGATTGATAAAATTCTCAATGGTTTCCTTTATCTATTTTCTTCGTTTAAAATTGAATCTTGCATGCAGTGTAGGAAAGGGGGAGAATGGCATTTCTTGTACTCTTGTCTATGTAGATTGGTTCTTTTGTTAATCACGTACATGTCTGTAAAAATAAAAATGCTGGTTTGAGAGCAAAATCACATACATTATTTGGTTTGGATATAAATGACATGATTTAACGAACTGCTTCAAAATCACATGTAGATTTGGTTTGGTTCACGCCCTTTTTTCATTAATTATACTTGATTCTGAATGATTCTATAATAAGACGCTTATCAATATCCCGTTTTGCAGCTTGAATCGTAGCGTATTATGAAACAGCATATGGTTTCAAAATGCATGTAGAGCACCATTCTTAGTTGCTTCATAGTTCTTGGTTTGTTAAGTATCAATTAGCAAGTGGAGCCTCCGAAAACATGAGTGACCTTTTATTTCTTTCCAAGTATCTAGGACGATACTTCTAGTGTGGTATGTGGCTTAACTACCAGTAATGAACAACAAGGGCTGCTGATTTTGGTTGCCATAGTAAACCTCGATTTAGTCCCAGAACTATCACCCTCTCTTCTATTTAGTACATAAAGTACATGACAATAATAAGTAATCCTAAAATTTGTAAAATCCGTCAAATTAATCTTAAAGTTTTGAGAGATCCGTCTCTTTAGTCCTATAAGGGATTACTTAAAAAAATTTAGGGACTACTTTGACGAATTTCCCAAACTTTAAGGACTACATATTATTTTCATATACATACATTTAGGAGCAAGTAGAAGAGAAAATATTAGTTTATGTACTAAATTGAGAGTTTAGTCGTAAACACGTGAACAACAACAACATTAGTTGGATTTAAATTTTATGTGCGGACAGACAACAGTTGGCGTTGGCACTGACACCAGCACCCGAAGATTTGCAGAAATTATGAAAGTATTTACACTAATCCTTTGGTAATTGGTTTACATATCTCACTAATATCGGTGTATGCATATGGAATTGGAATATACTAACTTGAATTGATTGAAGTTGTGGCATAGAAATTAGCAAATTAAATCTCGGTGCATATAATTTGCATTGCTCCACGATTTTCTAATAAGGTTAATCATGTGATGTGATGTGTCCGTGAAAGAAGACATTATATTTGCTCATAATTAAACTAAAACTCCGACGAGTTTGGTAATACAAAATTCCCTTCCTGATTTTTTTTTTGTTCAAAAATAGAACAACCAAACTGAAATTATAAATAGTTCCCAAAAAGACAACAAGAGCATGGCGAAGACGAAAAGCAGAGAAACCTAATACCTCCGAGCACCGAGGCCGCGACCAAAGGGAAGCTGTTGCTGCACAGGGACAGGATCGACCTGGACGACGCCGGGGATTTCGGCCATACCAAGGGCAGCGAGCATGTCGATGGTCTCCTTGTCCACCTCAATCTGCTCGGTCCTGATGGCGGAGACGTCGGGGACGAAGTCCATTCGGCGCTCGCGCTCCTCCTCCTGGAGCTTCAGGGAGATACCTCGCACTGGCCCTTTCTGGATCCTCTTCATCAGGTGAGTAGAGAATCCTGCAATCTTGTTTCTCAGCCTTTTCGAAGGGATCAGCGCCACTTCCTCCAGAATCTTTTTGTTGGTGTGGAAATCCAATGTCATACGAGAGTAGTACCTCTCAATCACCTGCCGAGACGATTTCTTAACTGTCTTCGTCCTCACCCGTCCCATTCTGGATTCTTCTGACTGCTGCGGCTGATCGGCGTGCGGAGGAGGAGGAGGAGTAGGAGGTTAGGGTTAGGGTTTGAGGCGCTAACTAAGGTCAAGTGAGATGTATAGGTTTTGTAGATATTCTCTGAAAGGGATTGGGCCTCTTTTATCGTGTTCTTGGGCCGAGGTTCCACAACAGTGGACTTTAACTACATGGCAAATGTTATTAGCAAATCTTCTTTTTAATTTCGGCACCTCCCATTCCACTAAACTGATTAATATACCCCTACCCCTAAAAAACTCCAAACTAATCTTCTTTCTCTTCCATTTCCCTTCCCCACCACCATCTCCCTCATGACCACCTTCTCCACAACCCCTCAGCTTCATTTGTCGCCCAAAACCCCAACCCCACCATTTCCACTCATCTCTCACCTTCCTGACCCACTTGCGAATATTAAGTTTTTTTTTCCTTGTGTTTTTAGACATTTCAAAGGTTCCCATAATATAGATTCCGGAGGTATGAAAAAAAGCACACCTCCTTTGTTTTTTCACTTTTTTTAATTAACATTTGAAATCTTATTTCTGAAAGTTTCCGTAAATTAAATTTCAAATCATAGGATGCATGATTTTTTTACACGTTTCAAAACTTGTTTTCTGGTGTTTCTGGACCGCTATAAACTCAATTTTTTTTATGTTTCGCAAATGGGGAATTGAGGGTTTGAGATGGAGGAAAAGGTTATCATGGCTCTGAAACTTGGTGAGGAGGGGATGGGGAATGATGGAGAGGGGAAGATGATGGTTTTTAGGGGTACGGGTATTTAGATAATTTTGCTTCAAATTGGGGGTGGTAAAATTAAAATGGGGAGTGATTAATAACATTGGATGAACTACATTTGCCAGAATCACCACTCACCTATGCCATACAATGCTTACCCAGCAAGTATAGGCCCAAATTAATATTAGGGCTCTCGATTAGGGATCTATGCAGCCTAGCAATCCTTCGTAATTGACCTTTAGTCTCAAAAGACAACAGTTATATTGACAAAAAAAAGACAGTAGTTACCTAGTTTAGCGGAAAATACATGGATAATATTTTATTGGCTAAATTATACTTTTAACTTCTTATGTTTATTTTAGGTTTCAGTTTGGTCTCTTATATATTGTTTGTTTCGAATTAGTCACTTACGTCACAAACGTTATACTAACATAGTCCTTCCATTACTATCGCCGTAAAAGTAAGCTTATGTGGCAGTTAACTAGTGAATTGGCACATAGGAGACCAAATTGGAAAGAAAAAAAAAAGATAAGGGATCAAATCGACTGATGAATCTTTTTCCCAAATTGATATGTGAACTCTGTTGTGATTTAAATTCTGTTAAAGAAAGAGCAAGAGAATAAGATAATAGCATAATCTGAAAGCATCTAAGCATGTGACTGTCCAGCATATTGTCTCACCAATCCTCTGTCGAAAGCTCGCCACAACAATTATGAAATAAGATCGGCGTCACTGACGAGACTCTAATCTTGCGAGGGTGTGTTAGACCAACCACCTAATCCTCTCCTATGATCATGCTCTGCAGATTGTTATATCTTCATCAATAATTTGAATTGTAATTATTTTAAATTGTATACATTGTTATCCTTTAGAATATGTGTTATCTCTTATATAAAGAATAAGTTGTTATATTTTATATCTTATCGATGCAACTTCAAATTTAATACCTTTGTACACTTATTTAAGTTCAGTTAATAGAAAAATTGGGCCTTTTGGATATCATATACTTTACCGTGACCCATAATGTGTAGGAATTAACAGCAGAATTGGGTTCATTTGTGCAGTTTCACCATTTCGTTTTTGTTCTTAGTGCCAATATGAATAATTCCATATGGATAGCCTAAGAGCACAGCTGAATACTAATTTAAGAGCAATCGTTAATGTATTTATGTTTTGACCGAGGATTTCAGAAGAATGAAAACTTGGCAACAGTACTTGGTGAAGTGCCCTAAGCTAATGAGCCATGTAATTGTAATTTATGCAGTTCTAGCCATGGTTTCAAATTGTGATCTGCATCGGCAATTGCATCTGCAATATTGCTGTTGCGGTAGTCACCGCATCCGCATCATAGAATTTTTGTTAAATTTAGTATAATCATAAATTATTTCATGCCGCAAGGACCGCAATGAGCGTCTCAGCAATCGCAATAATCGCAATCGTAGCGACTGCATCCGTAACTGCAAATGCAATTTAAAACATTGGTTCTTCCCTTTGTGGTCTATCTTTATCTAACTCATGTGACCTGCTCCGGGTGTTAATTACAAACCGTATTACCCGAGAAAACTCTTCTCAGTGTTAATCTTAAAATAACTACTGAACCATTGATAATTGTACACTACTACCACTAACACATGGTGTACATGTATAACTAATTAGTAGGAGAGCCATTGAAAATACTCAAAAGCTAATACAATGGAATTTAGATGGGGTTTTTATGAGTACTCATCTATCTGTAATCAGCACCAGGTGGTTTTTTTTTTTTTTTGCTGTAGCACACCTTTTTTTTGTTTACCCAATTAGCACATTTTGTAGATTATGTACTAAACTAGCACACTTTTTTTAACGTTGAGAAATCAGTTTTGGCGAATACGATAGTTGAACGTAATTTTTTTTTATTTCTATGTTAGGTAATCGGGTCCCCTAAACCTGATTTCCCTACTTGTTGATTTAATTTTTATTTTATGTGGCTGTTGGGAAATCGGGTTCCCCACACCTGATTTCTAAACTTTTTTTGTTTGTTTAGATGTACATGATATAGTATGCATTTACCATAGACATGTTGTTGTCATATAATTCTAGCTCCTTAAGTTGTAAACTGTTCATGTTCTATTTTGGCACAATTTTGATGCAAGTATCTGCTATGGGTTTTGTTATCTAGGATTTCATGATGATAGGTGCTATGAATCTGCAAGTGAGGATTCTTTCAAGGGAGGGGGTGAGGGCCTTGAAATAATATGTTCATCATGTAAGTAAATAAGCACCTATTAGATAAAAGTTGCTTAAACCAATTATGTTGAGAATTATTGTTCAAGAAGCATGAATTTCTCTTATGGATGCAATGGACTTTACCAATTATGTATGCCCAGCACTAAAAGGAATATTTGCTTGTACTTATTGAATTGTTGAGTGATTAGATGGTTCTTGATTTTGAATACTGAAGCTCTATGTTGTTGTCCTAAAATTGAAGTTGATCACCTTGTTATTATTTTGTCTATTACTTCTTGCAGGCATGGCTTAGAACGGTAGAAGTTTTCATGGAAAAGCATTATCACTGCCATAAGTGTTTAATCAATGATATTGCTTAGACTACTTGGTAAGTTTTAATTTATACGTGCTTTATGCATAATTGAATTAAGTCTACTACTTATTTGTAGACTATAGACCATCTTTGAGCAAAGATATGACCTATGTTTACATGATTGGCTAGGAATCAACTGGTTGAGGGGGGAGGTTAATTTTGCTCTGTTTGGTTTCTGATGTGGACCTCAGTACCCAAGTAGCTGGTGCTAAATGGCATGGCAAGATATATGATAACATGAGAAAGCCAGCATTTGTTTTTTATGGAAGGAACATTGTGGATGAGGAAAAGCTACGTGAGATTGGCTTCATTGTGTACTCAATTGGTAAGTCACTTGATCCATGGCTCAAAGATATGCCAACTGTGGTATAAAACATGACTGCATTTTAAGTCAAGAATTGATGCTTTCAGCTTGATTCAATTTATTGTTAAATTTTTGTTTTGCACAATTTTTCCTTGCCAATTTTTGTACTTTCCCATAGTAGTTGTCATAAATGAGTGTAAATTATAGGAAAGTAGGAGGCACTGTATTTTTTTGTTTCCTTGTACTGCAATTCCCAGGATAACATGTGATGTGTATCCAAAGACCCATGATTCAAGTGAAACAATTAAATTAAGCAAAATTATTGGCAAGTGAAAAAAGCTTTTGGTGGAGTTACGGAGGATCCATCGTGGAGTTTGTCAGTATCATATTGAGTTTTCTGCAAAGGAGCATTTCATACAATCTCGAGTTGCTCTGCGATGGTTTGCCAATACGAAAGTAAGCTTTGTTTCTCACACTTGCTTCAGCATCGCATGACATATGTCACACTTTTTTCAAGTTGAGGAATGAAATGGAGATGACTTACGAATGGGTGCGAGAGCGAAACATTGATAAAGGCAAAACGCGTACGAAATGAATATGAGATGACTTATGAATTGACAGGAAAGATTTTGCGAAGGCAAAGCCATACCTCATGCCCACTTAGCATATATATAGTGAACGTGAACACAAGAAGGGGGGTTGAATTGTGTTAAAAAACTTTTCGTAAACTTTAAGTTAGAAACACTATAGAACACAAGTTTTTCAAAACTGTTTGTTTATCGGATCTTTGAGTATAAGCGGAATTTGGAAAGCGGTTTGATAAAACTTGTTTTTAACTTTGATAAGATGAAAATGAATAGAAAGCGATAGCGGGAGACCGCAATTTATACTAGTTCACTACTCGGTAGCTCACGTCTGAAGTCCGCCCGTTCTGAAGGATTTTCACTATAATTGTCGATTACAATTTCCTCAAGAGTATTCTCTGTCCTGACTTGACAATACTCTCAACTTCTCAACGACTCAGTCTGATCGAGCCTTTGAGGATCTAGCCTTAACTAGGCCAAAACAAACTTTTACAAGTGAGTTGAAATACTGAGTTAAAATAACTCTCACGAGAGAGGATAAAAGATTAAGCTCGACTATAGAAAAACTTTCTTAAAAGAAGTCGGACGAGTTGAGTTACGTAGTCAGAGACTTATACGAGACTTGGTTGCTCCGGAAGCGGTGCTTGTTCTCAATAAATATTTATTGAAATTTCACAAGCTTTTCCATGATATTTTGTTCCTTCTTCAATGGATACCATGAGGTATATATAGGAGTTCCAAGGATATAGCTGTTAAGGCAAAAATGGCTCCTTACCATTGAGTAAGGTAAATTCAAAGTCTTTGTCTCTTTCTTGCTTTAAGAGAATATCAGATAGTACATGTTCTAGTTTTGTACTACATTGCTTGTGATTTTTGTCTTGTAGTTAAAGGTTTCACCTTTGATACCTCGTACAACAATTTTAGCGCTCAAGATCAATTTTGAAATCCGTTCGAAACTTACGAGAGAGTAGAAGCGATAACGTGACTAACACGTGATTAGAAGTGAGGTTGAGCAGCTCGCTCAAATCGGAAGTTCGGGCCTGCCGTTAGTCGGAAGTTCGAGGCAGCTTGTAGCAATTGGATAAGCATAGTGTATAAAGAGGAAATTCCAGGACACTCGCGAGGATGTGGGATCTTTGACACATAGAATGAATCCTTCTCTTGAGAATTACTTTCTTCTTGCTTGAGTGGCTTAGAATATACGATATTAGTATCTGCACACTTCAAGAAATGTTAGAACATAAATTGTTCTCTTGTGAATACTTTGTTATCATCAAAATTAATGAGGGTCTAAACATCTCAATCGTTTAGGTTCCAACAATCTCCCTTTTGATGATGACAAACATCTAAGGTAGATGAACAATTTAGTTTCAAAAAGACATTAAGGGTCTCCCTGAATTTAACAGTTTAGATATATATGAACAATTCAGTTTAAGGCAATTTTGGTAAGTAAATTCATCTAAGTGATTCACGAAAAATCGATAAATGTATCGAGCATGTATTTAATAAAGTGACAACGGATCCTGATTATATACCAAAAAGATTGATTTAATCAAATATATTTCATTGTACCGAAAATTTATTAAACAATATCATAGCACTAGATCAATGAATATTAGCGCACAAAAAATGCTATGTATGAAATGATATGCATGATACTTTAGTTCCGGTGTATCCATCGGATGGTGGATAATCAGTTCTCACGATGTTCAATATACCTTTCTTTTCGTGTTCATCATACCTTACTTTACTACTCCCCTTTTGTCATCGGACAAAAGAGTGTAAAAAACACATCATAGTCAAAATAAGACTTAGAAAAATTTGAACAAAAGCGGAATAATTAGATCAAACATATATATATATATAATTGTATCAACCAAATAGATTTTATATCACACACAAATAAAAAAAAAATCAAGGGTTTGGAAGAGGTGGAGGTGGGATATTGAGGCGTTCGTAGAGTAGCTTGATCACAGTCTAGTGATAACATTCAAGTTTGTAGCCTTCATTTCTTCAATTCTGCTTTGGGAATAGTGACCATTTCCATTCTGCAGAAGCGAAGAGTCCGACCTTGCAGTACAGTCGACTTCATCTTACGATGCTCTGCTAGCACCCGATTGGATAACCAGTCTCAAATCCTTCTTCATTTGAGCTCTCAAGAAGAATGCATCATTTGGTATGACCCATTTGATGAAATTTTCGAGTCTTACGAGCTCGGATTACATCACGAATCGCATTGATTCTTCACATCTTACGGATAAAGCAAATGCAAGAAGATGGTTTCCTATGAAGAACAACATCAGCTATGTAAGAGTCAAACCTATTCCCAGCGTCTTCTCCCATAAATTTCGATAAAGACACTCGAAGGCTTCAGGTGAAGGAAGTGCTTCATTTCTGCCGAGGTAAATTCTTCTCAGTTTTCCCTGTCATATTCTTCTAGCACTAGGGGTCGAGGCATGGTAATATGGCTTTGGCTTTCCATGATTGAACCATTGACTCCAAGTGAAACCAATGTCGAAATGCTTAGTCCTGGCAGCCCATTGATCATAAATCTTCATGCGGTCAAGAGTCGATTCGAGCATCTGAGCATATCATCAGTACATTGTTCTAAGGTTGATGTCGATAACTCTACTGCGATTTTCCCACAGTTGAAATAGTAGCCTTCTCGACATCACGCAATCATTTGAGAGCGATTCTCCATTCATCTTTCTTGAAAGTCGGGTAAAACCTTACCGGCGTGATCCTCGAAATCTTGGCAATCGAAAGGTGAAGAAATCCTTAATATTGTACTTGGTAGGTGCGCTTCTCATATTCCTTTAGCGATCTGGGAAAAGGTGCTTGCGAGAGCAAGTTCCTTCCGTTTCCCGAGGATAGACCCAAGGTAGCCACCTTTGTCTATCACGGTACTATCTTGGCGAAGCGGATGATGGGTCTCGATATTGACTTATGACTTCGACGCCTTTCTGTTCAAGGCGGTGTGCCATGAGCGGCTTCATCTGTGATCCATCTTAGCATTCTTCCAATGTGGCGGTTCAAAGCCGAGGTAGGGATCTAGGAAGATCAGCAGAGAAGGGAATTGCTCACCTTCACGGTGGTCTCAACCTTCCTTTGAAAGACATTTGGACGTGATCTTCCCCATCCTTGAAGGTTGCACTTATTGGGCGGCAATTTCCAATCAAGCGACTCGAGTGAAGGTTTTAAATGCCAGGTTAAGGGCGGTTGTAGATCTGATTATATCTCATACTTTACAAGAGGGTTTGTATGGGATATTTTCTTTCACCAAGCGTCTGTTGGTTTTTATGGTAAGGAGTAAGTAAGATTGGGAGTGGCTTTGGTGATTTTGTAGGCTTTTGGTGAGTGGGGTTTGAAGGGATTTATGGGAGGTGTTTTTGAAGAAGTAGGTTAAAGGATGAGAATGAAGCTTGGAAATGTATGTAGTGAGTGAAGTGTTTGGGGAAATTTGTGGTAGGTTAAGATTGAGTGTAGTGGATGATGGTTGGATAAGTTGTTTAGGGACAATGGAGGTTTTACGTGTAGGGTTTGATGTTGTGGTGGTTGAAGCAAAGGATAGTGGTGGGCGATGTGGTATCGGATGCAACAAGCAGATACTGATTCATCAGGAGAATTCAGTACCTTTAGTTCAGGTTCAGATTACTGACCGATCTTTTGAGCTTACATGCAGGAAGCGGATCTTTGGAGGCTTGAATGTCTTTGAATGTACATGTTGTCGAGATCGGTAACCCTTCTCGAGCACAGCTCTCTTTCTCAGAACCTGAATGATGGGAACTCGGTCCTTATCTTCTGGTTCTTCAACAATAGTCACGAGAGTCACCTTGTTTGTTAACTTCTCCTCTCTCGAAGGAGACTCAGCAGTCTTTTCTCACCCAGGCTTTGAGCTTGGTGGTTTCTTTTCCGCTTCCTCTTCTGTTGCTCAGCTTTCACCTTCTTCATCATGGACCCGATGGCAATTTCATTCTTACTGTGACTCAAAAGTGTCAGGGAATCACAATATTATCGACACCAAAATACTTTGCCTTCTCTTGATCTGGTAAAGCGATCGACTTGTTTATGACAGATTCTTGTTCATCATTTTGGTGAGCAAGACACCATCTGAGAATGAACTTGTAAGGTATTCTTCTTGTAAACAACACACTTTTCTTGAGTTGACTAGAGCATTGAGCATGTTGTTGTGGATTAACCTTATGGCGGGTTCACCTTGTTTCCGGCCATGAAATGTCTCATGATGAACCTTACGCTCGTAGTTGACAATGTCACTGAGCGGCCATTAACCAAAGGCGCTCTTGGTGATTATCTTATGAAGAACTACGAAATGACTTTTCAGATTCTTGGCGATGAGTGTTTCACGGATTCTTTCACCTGTTGGTAGTTCTCAAGCAGATCATTGTTGACCTTCTCAATCCCATGAAATCGTCGACCCATTCTGAATAGAAGGCGATGCCTTCCTGCGGACACCCGGTGACTTGAAATATTTTTGATGGAAAAAATAAACTGGAAACCTTTCACTGTTCCTTCAAGATGCCACCTTTATGTAACGAGCGTTACCCCAAAGTTCTTTAATCATGATCACGGAACTTCTGGGTTCCGGAAATCTTTGTTCTGACCATTGCCTTGAACCCATTGAAGAAGTCGAAGCCATAGAGCTTGAACTTTTCCAAATCAACTCGATTTCTTCTAACAGGACTTTTCCTTGATCATGGTGTTATAGATAGCTGTATATTGAGATGTTGTTACTCCGACCATGGTTTGCGATTGAGAGATGGAAGCGATGGAGGTTTTAGAGTTTAAACACACACAGAGATAGAGAGAAAAGAAAAGCGATGCAGTTTTGCGGCACCTGAGTGGGCGAAAAATGTGGAGTAGTGGGAAAGTTAAAGGAGGGAATGGTACAATTATTTTCAAAATATAAGCCGCATATTCTCTTATAAAAATAAATCAAAAAGAAAAGAAAATAAAGGTCGCTTTTCATTAAATCTGGGCCTTGAAAATAAAGTAAAGATTTTGTTATTAAGCGTAAATAATCATGACTCGATAGAGTATGATGAGGCGGCAGGTCCTTAATACGTGTGACATGTGTGGGTGTGCTCGGGCGCTTACCAGAATTTCTTGGGATGATGAGTTATGATGCGTGTAACAAATAAGATCTTGATGCACATGCATTATGTCATATCGAGATCTTTGAGATTTTGTTTATCATCAGGCCAGCCGAGATTAATCATTCTTTTATAAGATGAAAGTTTAAATTTCTTCTTATAAAATTGAATCTATCTTGAGGGTTTGTAAATATGTGCCACTTGATTATCGATGTCTGCAAATTTTATTTCTAAAATACCCTTACGAACATAGTCTCTTATAAAATGATGCTTAATCTCAATGTGCTTTGCTCTAGAAGAATGCAATATAGGATTTTTAGTAAGACATATGGCGGATGTATTATCACAGAAGATAGGAATGTTACTCTCTTTTATCAAGTAGTCTTCAAGTTGATACTTCATCCCACGAAGTTGAAGCGCAACTAGCTGTGAGATGTATTAAACTTACGCCGTTGAGAGAGTGCTATTGTGCTTTGCCTTTTGCTTGACCAAGACACAAGATTAGCTCGAGGTGGCGGCCTCCACTTGTGCTTTTCTTTCAATTCGATCTCGGCAAAATCAGCATCACGCAAACCTACTAATTGGTAATCTTTTGATTTCTTATAAAGCAAACCAAGATTAGTAGTTCCTTGTAAATATCTAAATATTCTTTTAGACACTTAGGTGTGATTCTCTGAGATCTGATTGAAACCTAGCACAGTTTGATGAACTGACATAATATTAGGTCTTGAAGCCGTAGATAAAGTAGAATCCGATCATACCTCAGTATAGCTTCCGATCTACCTTCTTACCAATTTCATCTTTACTCGAGAGAAGCGGTAGGATGCATAGAGGCGTGCTCATGACACAATCCAGCATCTTGAATTTCTTCAATAATTCTTTGGTGTATTTGCTTTGATGAATATAAATACCATCAACTGCATTGATTTGTATTCCAAGGAAGAACTTGATTCTCCCATCATGCTCATCTCAAATTGACTGCATAAGCTTAGAAAATTCTTTGCAAAGACTTTCATTAGTGGCTCCAAAAAATAATATCATCAACATATATTTGAACAAGTATGAAATGCTTGTTTGAGGTTCTGAAAAGAGTAGTATCAACTAAACCTCTTGTAAATCCATTTTCCATTAAAAGGAACAGTCTATCATACCATGCTCTCACAGGAGCTTGCTTAAGACCATATAAGTGCCTTTTTAAGTTTAAAAATATGTTAGAAATTCAATATCTTCAAAACCAGGAGGTTGTTTAACATAAACTTCTTGATTATAAAACCATTTAGAAAAGCACTTTTCACATCCATTTGATATAAAGTTATCTCATGATGTCTTTGAAATGATAGTAAAATACGAATAGCTTCTAATCTTGCAACATGTGCAAAGATTCATGAAATCAATACCTTCTTCTTGTGAGTAGCCTTGAGCAACTAACCTTGCCTTATTTCTCACAACTTTACCGTCTTCATCAAAACATTTCCAGATACCCATTTAGTACCCGATAGCTTGCTTATCTTCTGGTAGTGATGAGCTTCCGGACATCATTCCTTTGGAATTGATTTAACTCATCTTGCATAGCTAGAATCCACCCTTCATCTTCCAGGCTTGATCATCGTCTTGGGTTCCGTCTCGAGAGAGAAGTGCAAAGTCGACATGCTCCTTGAAGGAGGATGCAGTTCGTGCTTTGTCACTGGGTTCTCCTATGATTTGATCTTTTGGATGATTGGTTTTGTACTTCAGCTTTCTTGCTTCAGCTTCCTTGAGTCGAATTCTTCGTCTTGTCTGGGATGATGAAGATGTATATTCAAATGCAGTGCTTGTCATAAGGGTTTAAATCTGAAAATAACTCATCTAGCTCGACATTGCGGTGTCAGGCTTATCATCAAACTTGACATGAATGGACTCTTCAATCAAAGTTTCTTTGTTGTATATTCTAAAGCTTTAGATCTTTGGAATATCCCAAAAGATTCCTTTGTCGCCTTGGAATCAAACTTACAGCTGATCTTTAGTATTGAGGATATAACAAATACAACCAAAAGGATGAAAGTAAGAAATGTTTGGTTTTCTTCCTTTCCACAATTCATAAGAGTCTTATTCAAAATAGGTCTTATATAAATTCTATTTTGAATATAACAAAAACTGTGTTCATACGCCCAAAAATGTTTTGCAATATCATTCATTGATCATGGTCCACGGCCATTTCTGAAGGACCTATTTTTCCTTTCTACAACACCATTTTGTTGAGGTGTTCTAGGAGAGAAAGTGTAGGAGATGCCATTTTCTTCACAAAATTTTTGAAAGTTCTCATTTTCAAATTCTCCCCATGATCACTTCTAATAGAGAAATGCAAATGCCTTTTTCATTTTGGTGATTTCTGAAAGCGATAAATCACCTTATAAGACTCATCCTTGTGGGCAAGAATTTAACCCATGTCCATCTAGTAAAATCATCCACAATGACTAAACCATATTTCTTTCCAGTTAAAGAGGTTGTCCTTGTGGGACCAAAAGATCAAGATGTAAAGTTCAAGTGGTCTAAGTTGAAACAACATTTTTTTAAATGAAAGGAAGCTTTAACTTGTTTTCCTTTTTGACAAGCTTCGCAAGAGGGCATGATTTGTACTTAAGATTTAGTAAGCCTTTAACAAGATTGTGCTTGTTTAATTTTGAGATTAATCTCAGAAGTTGGCATGACCTAATCTTTTGTGCCAAATCCATTGCTCATCTTCAACGGATATAAGACACTTGACATCTTGTTTTCAAGTTGAAAGATCAACTTTATAAACATTTTGTTTCCTCTTTCTGTAGAATATAGATCCATCGTTTTTGCTTTTACTAAACATCCGGTTTACGTAAAGATGACTTCATAACCATTGTCACATAATTGACTTATGCTCAATAGATTATGTTTAGTCCTTCAACATATAAAACATTATCAATAGAAGGAAGATAGCCTTTACCTATGCGACCCGATTCCAACTATTTTACCTTTATGGTTTCCTCCGAAACCAGCGAATCGACTTCTCTAGGTCTTAGTTCTTGGAACATATGCTTTTCTCCGTCATGTGGCCTTGAGCATCCATCTTTGTCTAAGTACCCAAGGCGGTGTGTTGACTTTGTTGCTAAGCATATGCAACATAGACTATTTTATCTTTAGGTACCCATATCTTTTGGGTCCTTTCTTATTAGTTCTTGAAGGAGGCTTATCCTTCTTAGTTTTAAAACATTACATGCACTTTTCAAATGACCAGATTTATTACAATAAGTACAATGTAAGCATTTACTATGGCTATGGGATTTATCAGGATCTTGAATTATTTTCCAAGGGTTTCATCGGTATATAGCCAGGAACCATGAGTTGTCGTTTCTTTGGATCATTGAAGCTTGCTTGAGTTACACTCTCTGCAGAAACTTTTGAAATGCTTGTTCATAGTCATTTGATTTGCAGTTAGGATTTGCTGTAACTCTGAGAACTCTTAGCTTGAGAGCTCTCTACGGTTGCTTGTTGGCTTCCAGGTATTTGGTTATCAAACAGGCATTTTCGGTTTTCAGCTTAGTTCTCTTCCTTAGTCTGAGTTTTCATTACGTAGGAATGAAAATCTTGTGATAGTTTTAAAAATTTCTTTTTCAAGTTCTTATACTCGATTAGAGAGTGGCGAGTCCTTAAGAAGATCATCAAAAGCAAGTTGAAGTTGAGTAGGAATCATATACTATTACCTCTTCAACATCTTCTTGACTCAATGTCGATTAATACCGCCATGAGGGCAATGTGAGCTTCTTCTTTATCTTCCTCGGAGGAGGATAAGTCAAGATCTTCCCATGATTGCCATGAGACCTTTCTTCTTTTTCTTGAAGGAGCTTCTTATGGGCTTTTCTTTAAGATTAGGACACCGGATTTGAAATGTCCGGGCTTCTTGCATTCATAGCAAATGACTTGGGCTTTGTCCTTGTCTTTGCTCTCCTTCTTGTCCTTTGAATCTTTCTTGAAACTTCCTTCTAAAGTTTCTTTTCTTCCACATTCTCTGGATCTTCTTAGATATGAATGCAGCTCATCATCCGATCCATCGAGTCTCCTACAAGCTTCATCGTCGATTCTTCTTCTTGACTGAAAAGCTTTAGAAGTACTAGGTTTATGTTGATTAACTTTTAAAGCAATAGACTTACTCTTCTTGGTAGGTTCTTCTTTATTTAGCTCAAGTTCATGACTTTTAGGGAACTCATAAGATCTTTAAAGCCGAAGAATATTCGGAATCTTTTGCTTCTTGAATAACTTGATGACTTTGGGTCTCCTTTGCCTTATCAAGCTTCTCAAAATCTTTCTCACATGATCGGTGTGGTATAACTTTTTCCAGGGCCTGCAACCCATGAACAAGTGTTTGGAATCTTCAAACATAGTTTCAATGTTTTCTCCATCTTCCATTTTGAATAATTCATATTGGCGAACCATCATGTACTGGCCTTTGTTTTACTTGGGCGAACCCTCATAAGACAACACAAGAGAATCCCGATTTCTTTGGCGATATCAAACTTGCACATTTATCATATTCTCTTTCTGTCATGCCGCAAATGAGAATAAATCTGGCCTCTGGTTAGTTTGATATCTCTTTTTCGATCATCGGATTCCAGTTTCCTTGATATTGCGCCAAGGGCATTAGCGGGAAGAATGTATCCGCTTTCAGCTATATCCCACAAATCAAGACTTTGTGCCTCAAGGAATCTTTCATCTTATCCTTCCAGTAATCAAATTTTCTCCATTGAATAGGAGGGCCGGTTCATATGACCACCTTGAGTAGACATGTTCACAATATAGAATCTTTTCTCTTGACCTTTGTTAAGTGCTCAACCAGAGGCAGAGAGCTGGTACCAAGCTGAGCGTGAACACAGAAGGGGGTTGAATTGTGTTAAAAAACTTTTCGTAAACTTTAAGTTAGAAACACTATAGAACACAAGTTTTCAAAACTATTTGTTTATCGGATCTTTTTGGTATAAGCGAATGATTTGGAAAAAGCAGTTTGATAAAACTTGTTTTTAGCATTAAGATGAAAATGAATAGAAAGCGATGCGGGGAGACCAGAAATTTATACTAGTTCACTACCGCGGTAGCTACGTCTAATCCCCGTTCCTGAAGGATTTTCACTATAATCAATCGATTACAATTTCCTCAAAGTATTCTCATCTGACAACTTGACAATACTCAACTTCTCAAACTTGACTCGGTCTGATCAGGCCTTTGAGGATCTGTGACCTTAACTAGGCTAAAACAAACTTTTACAAGTGAGTTGAAATCGGTTAAAAATAACTCTCACGAGAGGATAAAAGATTAAAGCTCAACTATAGAAAAACTTTCTTAAAGAAAGAGTCGGACCGAGTTGATTCGTAGTCGAGGGACTTAGCACGAGACTTGGTTGCTCACGAGGCGATGCTTGTTCTCGGATAAATATTTCGTGAGAATTTCACAAGCTTTTTCCAGTATTTTAGTTCCTTCTTCAATGGATACCATGAGGTATATATAGGAGTTCAAGGATATAATCGTTAAGGCAAAAAATGGCTCCTTACCATTGAGTAAAGGTAAATTCAAAGTCTTTGTCTCTTTCTTGCTTTGCGAAGAATATCGATAGTACATGTTCTAGTTTTGTACTACCTTGCTTGTCGATTTTTGTCTTGTAGTTAAAGGTTTCACCTTTGATACCTCGTACAACAATTTTAGCGCTCAAGATCAATTTTGAAATCCGTTCGAGAAACTTGAGAGGTAGGCGACAACGTGACTAACACGTGACTAGAGTGAGTTGAGGCCTTTCGCTCGAATCGGAAGTTCGGACCTTCGTTAGAATCGAAAGTTCAGGCGGCTTGCAATTGGATAAGCATAGTGTATAAAGAGGAAATTCCAGGCAGCTCGAGGATGGCGGGATCTTTGACACATAGAATGAATCCTTCTCTTGAGAATTACTTTCTTCTTGCTTGAGTGGCTTAGAATATACGTATTATTAGTATCTGCACACTTCAAGAAATGTTAGAACATAAATTGTTCTCTTGTGAATACTTTGTTATCATCAAAATTAATGAGGGTCTAAATATCTCAATCGTTTAGGTTCCAACATATAGTTAACAAAATTTCTTTGAACCATGATAACAGTATGGATTCCACAACACCGTACAATGTACACATGAAGTCAAAAGTTGAACATGCCTCGTTAATCTTCACGGTGTTTAGGAAAAGGGTATGATCTAAATGTAGCAGCCCACAGATCTTTCAATGAATTACATAAAAAATAATACAAAAAATAAAACATAAATTGAAAAAGACAGTTGTACCCTAGGGGCTATTCACGAGCCGTTAATGTCGAACCTACTTGGCTCATTCAAATAATCGAGCTTAATCTCAAGCTTGGGTTTGTTTATTTAATTAAACTAACGAGTTTGACCGAATATTCAACGACTCGAGTTCAAATAGTTCACGAATAGCTCAGCTCATTTACACCTCTAGTTGATGAGTTATTCACTTGATCAAATGTAATGATGAAAATGTACTAATAAAAAAAATAAATTGGTTGTCTACAATATTTAACATTAATTTGTAAAAGAAGAAATTGTTGATCATGATAAGGAGCTATCCATTCAGCTTTCATTGTAAGTCAAGCACGCTTGTGAGCTTTGCATGACCCATTATTTTATTCAAAGTAATGACTTAGAGTGCAAATTTAGTAAGAGTATGTTTACCAGTGAGAAGAAATGGAGAAGAGAGAAAGATTTGTAAAAGAGTCTGAGAAGAGAGAAAGATGAGAGAAATATAGTAGATTTGATATATTGTTTAGTACAGGATAAAGAGAGAAGAAACAGAATAGAAAGAATTGTGTTTCTTTCTCTCTCTTTGTTTGGTTGGAGAAAAATAGAGAAGAGAGAAATGTTATTATTTTTTGAATGGATGATAATACCTTTAACTAAAAAAACTAATATACAATTATTTTAAATTAAATAATTTAACTATTTTAATTGATCAAATCATTAAAATGATTTTAATTCATTTAAGTTAATTTAGTTTATTAGTTTAATAATATAAAATGGTTAATTTTAATTTAATTGAATTATTAATCTAATTTAATTGAATAATTGATTAATTTACTCAAATTTTTAAAATTTTTAAATTTGCATTTTAAACTAATTAATTAATTATAATTGATCACAAGTTATGTACGTCCATAAGTTGCCTTTATGTTGTATTAAAAAACGTCATCGATTTGAATTCACAAAAAAGAAAACACTTTTCGTCTTCCCCAAATTTCCCAAATACAAACTATTGTTCGTATTCGATAAGCCATTGTTCGTCTTCCCCCATTCATATGCCACTTGAGGATAACTCAAAGCATCTCAATGATCCCAGTGATGTTGTCTGTCTAATGCTTGCCACTATGTCTGCTAAGCTTTGGAAGCAAAATGAGAACTATGTGACGTACGATATGATTGAACTCCTCAGGACGCTCTTCTAAGAGTAGGAAAGACATGCGAGGTTTGATGTCTCGAGGTCTCTTTTCCATGCTAGGCTGAAAGAGAGAGAGCTTGTTGGATCTCATGTGCTCCAAATGATTGGGCGCATTGAGTACCTTAATAGGTTGAGCTTTCCTTGAGGCATAGAGCTGGCCACAAATGTGATCCTTCACTCACTCCCAGGGAGTTTTATCTAATTCATCATGCACAACAACATGAGTGATTTGGTTAAGCCTCTCCCAGAGCTTGTTGTTATGTTGAAGACTGCTGGGCAGAATATCAACAAGGAAAAAGGGAATGAGATTATGATGGTTCCAGGTGGAAAGGGAAAGGGCAAGAATCCCAAGTTTAGGGATTAGAAGGATAAGGGTGAGGATAAGGCCAAGCCCCAAACTTCTGCCCTAAATCCCAAAGGAGGAGTGGTTAAGGAGGGCAAGTGTTTTCACAGCGGTGTGACTGGTCATTGGAAGAGAAATTGCCCAAAATACGTGGGAGAGAAGAAGAACGGAGAAGGAGTGCCTCCACCTAAGGTATTTATGCTATAGGCGTTAATGTATCTGCTGCTTCATCTTGGGTATTTGATACCAGATGTGATTCTCACGTTTGTACTGCTTTGCAGAGACTAACGTCCTGATTGTTTTCGGCTAAAATGTGCAGAGAGAAAATGATACGATAGAGAATTGTGAGAAAATGTGGTTTTCTTCTGCTCGGCAATCAGAGAAAAGGTGAAGAAAGAGGGGGGAAAAAAAGAGGTGGGTCCCACAATTTTTTTTCCTCCTCACTGGTGCAAAGAAAACCAGAGGCGAAGCAAATTTTTTTACTTTTTCCAAATTCTACCCCTATTCTCTCCTTATATCTGAAATTATTTAAATTTTTAGTCAAGAATATTAATGTCTTTTCAAAAATAACTTCTCTCTTCTCTTTCTCTTATTCCAATCAATACCCCAATTCTACCCAATTTCTCACATTTTTCTCTCTTTTCATACTCTCTCTTCACATTTTCTCTTTTCATATTTTCTCTCGTGAACCAATCACACCCTAAGTGAGAGCATAAAGTTAATAAAGGGCTAAGTGGACCTACACGTTGGGAATGGAGCAAGAGTTGAGCTTTAGTTTTAGGATCTTTTACTTTGACTTTGCCCAGTGGGCTTTTGTTGGAATTGGATAGTTGTTACTCCCTTTGTCTTATATTAAGTGTCTTGTTTGAAATATTTACACGTCTCAAATTATTTGTCATTATAGGATATCGAGAGGGTATTAATTATTTTTTCTAATAATACCCTTATTTATTTTTATCTCAACCACCTAATATTAATTAGTTTTTCCACCTAACTCCTACAACACTAAAGACATTTTAGTCAACACATATTATTTTATCTAGAAAATAGTTGGAACTAATAATTTTCTTAATATGTGTGCATTATCTTAAACAACACTTAATATGAGATGGATGGAGTATTATGCTCCAACAATTACTAGAAACATCATTTCAGTTTCTTGTTTTGACAAGAAAGGTTTTTCAAATTCTATGAAAGACAAGTGTTGTTTTCTCTTTATAAGTGGACCGGGCGTGTAACGACCCGTTTCCGGACCGCTACTAAGCTAGAACAATACTGAATGCAAGTAGGTTTTCGAAATAGTACTCTTCGTGTCTTTTGGAAAAATGCGGTAATTTTTTTTTCTTTTTATAGACAAGGCCTTTTACAAAGCACAGTCAGAGTATCAACAGCGTTTTCGAAACATGATGGAATTATAAATGCAATTGACTACTACAACTAAATAAAGGCATACACACATGCTACCAAAAGATAATCAGTTGAAGAGTTTTACACACCGGAAGCAGTAAATGAATATGCATAAGCAAGAATATACCCTGAGTATGAAAACCCTACAATGATACTACATGAGGTACTCTCGGCAGTTACCCACGCAGGGGGCTGCTCCAAAAGCAAAACCTTGACACCTAAACAACAACTGTCACAAAGCCAAACAAAATGACAGACTGGTCACCAACCCAAAACCATAAATAAAATAGCTAAACATTCTTAACTACACAACTACACCGATATCCTGGCAGTCCTCCTCCGTTTGGTCATTCGCATCCTCGTTAGTTCCTCCACGCGAAGGTTTCCAACACGCTTTCTATACAAACATATCGGCTGAGAGTGGGGGTTTAACTCCAAGCCGAGGAAATCTCCATGCTCGGGTAGTCAGAAGCCATCTTCGGTGATGTCGTCGCCGCCGAGATCTCCACCACGTCCGTCATCGCCTGGGTTACCATCATTAATTGAAGGAACCACTGGCAAAGGTCAACTTCTCATCGCAACAAGGTATAGCAAATCACAAAGCGAATAAACAAACAACAGCATACGCATTTATCAAGGCACAACTCCAGACTCTCTCATGACTCACCTCACGACTCATCTCACGACTCATCTCACGACTTATTCTCTCTCGACACTTCGACAACTTCCGGAACAACGAACAACGCCCTTGAATTCCGGCCTTAGCCTTGAGCTCTTCCACTACTCTAGGAGATTCAAGTCGAAGTTACCCAACGCCACGACAATGGACCACGCCCCTGAACATCCAGCCGAAGCTTTGAGCTCTTCCACTACTCTAGGATATTCAAGTCGAAGTCACCCACTACTCGACAAGGAACGATGCCCTTGAATATCCGGCCGAAGCCTTGAGCTCTTCCACTACTCTAGGATATTCAAGTTGAAGTTCAAAAACGACATGACTAGCTCTCACACTCGATGAACAATTCGCCGCATACGATATTCAAAGAGCGGTACGCAACATTATTCGACCGCATATCAAATAATTTAGAGTAAGCTTAAAATAGTGAAACACAATTCAACATTATAAGCAACATCAGTAATTCACATATCGTAACGCAATTCAACAATACAAGCAGCATAAACAATTCACAGCATTATTCAACCGCATATTAAATAATTGCATAACTCAAACATAACAACAAATATCTCAAGCTCGACATGTAAATCAAGAAATCCATCCCTCTGCAACTCGATGGAGTTGCCAGAGAGGTACAAACAAGTGTGGGGGTTGGGTTCAGGAGACCAACCGCAAAGGGTTCACCCACGATGACTCGGAAAATGTTCGACCGCACGACAAAAATAAACGAAGGGGTTCGAAGACCCTAACTTCGAACTCGTAGAGTTCTCAGACTTCTTCGTATTTAAATAAGCATTTAAATAACAAAACAAGAACTTAAGCATATCTAAAAGTTGTCCTTACACAGGGACATAAAAGTAAAATCCTAAAAATGTCTAGAAGCGCCCTTACATAAGGACTTATAAAATAAAGCCTTAGAGATATCTAAGAGTTGCCCTTACCGAACTCCACGCCACGCGTCCACGTATTTCTCGATCCTACACCGCACGATCTCGGATCTACTCAAGGCCTAACACAACAAATAAACTTAGCATAATCTAAAGATTTAATTCTATAACCTTAGGCTCTCAAAACCCAAACCCTTCGTCCTAACCAAAACTCCTTCACTCAGAACATAATTTAAAATACTAGTTTTTAATAAATTACATACTCATTGAAAATATTTTACTAACTAATTAAAAGAGTAAAATTCCAAGTCTAGAACAATTTCTTGAAAAAGCTAAAACATAACACATCATTACTTATCTTGAAAGCTTATGGCAAGAAACAATATCAATTAGCCACTTCTTTTCTCAAACCTTACATCAAGGCTCCACTTGGTTTTTCTTGGGTCTCAAAGAACCCAATTTACCTAATGTGCTTCATTACCCCAAATTCTCAAAATAAATTCTAAATGAAATCAAACTTTTTCTATAATTTTTCCAAAGCTTTAACATTATTCCATACAATTACATAGTGCTAAAAACACAATTTATTCTCCCTCAAATCCTAGGGGACCCGTGGCCTTCATAAGAAAAGAGGAAGTAATTGCAAATTTTCCTAAACTATTATAATCACACCATTTCATATGAAATTACTTTCACAAAACAACAAACTATTTCACAAGAGAAAGTGTAATCAAGACCCAAAGTCATTTTTCAAGTTCCTCAAGGACAAAGGTTTTTCAATAAAAATCCACTAACTCTTTTTATTCAACAATTTCAACAATGTCCATAACATATATACTAACTAAGGAACAAAAACTATCAACCAAGTACATGATTCACAAGATAATTACTACTAATCATAAGCTAAGAGAAAAGTGCATAACAACTTTTCTATTTATTAATTCTTTCACAAATCAATGACTAATGTCATAAAGCAAAACTTAATCAAAACAAATCCTAACTCAAACCTCTTTCAAGAATGCAAGGTTTTCACAAAATCTAGTAACCAAGTTCCAATTAAACATGCACATCTATGTCAAAACAAGTTTTGCAAGAAATTCTTCTTTTCATTATTACTAACACTTTCAAGCCAATCAACCATATTTAAAAGCAACACATCAATTCCTATCTAAACATCCTTCACACATACTCTTGAAATATGTTGTAAATCATTTTTTTCCCAAATCACTTTTCATTCCCAAAACTCATTTCCCACTTTTTCAAGAATAAGTGTTTTCCCAAAAATTCTTTCAATCAACCAAATCCCAAATTCAAGAATCCTAAGACATTTAATACATTGCCATCATCATGCTAAAAACCATGTTCATGCCAATTTAAAATAAAGAACAACCTAATCATGCTCATATATCAATCTAGTTCTACATAAACTAATTTTTGCATATAACATAACCTTCACTCAAGCCAATTCATGCATACAAGTTCTAATAACCTTAAAAATAATTCTAATAGCTTTGTTAAACATTTAACACATATTTAAACATCACATCCTCAAGTTCTCATAGTTCAAGAATTGAAAACAACTAGAATTATCATGTTGCACCTAATTAATTTAAACAATAACTTCAAACCACACATAATCAAACCCAATAACACAATAAAATCACTCAAGGCATGTCATTCACCTATTTAACACATGATTCCACAATTAAAACTCACATTTTCCTTACTTAAGAATAGGCATAAACCCTTAAATCACAAGTTAAGCATGCAATTTCAAAACTACTACTCAACAATCATCAAACAACTTCTAATAACTCAATGAAACAACCAATTGTTTGGTTCAAGTGAGGATCACACAACTTCCCCTTTTTCTCCCCTTAAGGTTTTACCCTTAAGCTCAAGAAAAGGGGTTGAGAGTGTTTCATCTCCTCTTGATCATAACCAAGCAACAGCCAACATCAAGTAAGCAAGAAAACAAGATTTGGAAAGCAAAATTTCAAGAATCATGAAGGGGGAGGGAGGCGCGGTTTTGAACAGTAAATGGGGAGAGAAAAATTGATTTTTCTCTTACTTGGATGATGATGAAAATGAAGAACTAAGTTGAGGTGATGATTTGGAACAAGTTTGATGAAGAAAGCTAGTTGAAAAACTCAAAGGAGGTGGAGAAAATGGCTATGGAAGCTTGGAGCCTTTCAAGGGAAGAAAAGAAGAAGATGGAGGTTGGAGAGGGTGGGGGGTGGCGTGAATGAAGCTGAAAAATGGGGGGTCTTCACATTTTATTCACTAAAAAAAAAATGAACACATCATTAATAATAATTTACAATAGGTAAAAAGTAAATTTTTTTGAAATAAATCACACTATGTGACACCCATTACCTTTAAGAGATGCTAATCACATCATCTAGTCCTACCCACCTAATCTCACATCTCTCATGATTACCCACTAATTCTAGAGTCTAGGGGTTGTTAAAACACGGCGACGAGAAACCGCGTTACCGATAAATTCGCGAAAATTAATTTAACGAGAAATTAATTCATCGCGTGATAATATTTAATTATAAATAGTAAAAATCATGTCAAATATTCAAAAATAGTCTCAACAAGTTACGATTCAATTTTCATCGAAATCGGAGTTCATTTAGAATTTTATCTGCGGCGACACTGCCCGGCGATTCGAAACGCGACGAAACTTCGTTAGAATTTTTCGACGATATTCGAACCGTGAATTAATATAAAATATTAACTCTCCAATTTAATTTGATCTTGATTTAATTAAATCACTTACTTAACGAACAAGAAAATGCTTTATTATAGCGTAAATACAACAAAATATACTAAATAACGCTATTTAACGTATCGTAAAAATACGCGTGTTACAGGGCAGACCTGAGAGCGGTCAACCCTCCGACCGGGAGCAGCAGATATGATTCCAGCTGATCTATACACATGTCAGTTAAACTAGCTCCAGCACAGATACTTCATCTGTGTAACCGACCGATTACTGTGTCATAGACCCGACCGGTTTTAGCTCGTATAGGCCGACTGGTTCATGTTCATTTTACTCAATCAGCCCCCCACCATCTGTTGTAATTGTACGATGTGTCAGAATCGTACATGGCATGCCTCCCTTTTCAGTATCTGTTAGAAGATGTTCCTTCACGCGCCCCAAGATGTCCCCTGGCTACATGAAGAAACCCCAGAGGAACATATATTAGGGTTTCTAGGTCTGTATAAATACGATAAGCTACTGTTTAGAGAGATAGCTTACATCTTTTAGGGTTTACCTAGTCCTTGGCATTCCTTTGTAACTAAGGGCTGGAGCAACCTAGTTCCTTGTAAGAACAATAAGAATAATGTTTTTGATGCTTCTGTGCCATTGCATAAGGGTCTTTGTTGCCAAGTGACTCAAAACATAAGAGGGTGAATTGTGTGTGAACGATGTTTTCGAAAAAAAATTGCAAATTAAAGAACTTGAAGATAACTTCCTGGAATTTTAATGTAATAAATAAATTGCAAAATTTAAATCATAATAATATAAATGACAAAAATTAAATTGCTGAAATATAAATGACTAAAAATAAGGAACGATACAATAAAGAACTACAATTTAAATTGCTGAAAAACACAGGGATGAAGAGCAAAAGAGAGCACGCAGCGATTTATATAAGTTCAGTCACTAAACACCCCAATGGCCTACGCCCTGTCGCCAAAGTAAAACATTAAGGAATTTCACTAAAGCACTAGTTTTTAAATTAGGTTCAGCTAGAAACCTTTACAACTCAAAATCAGGGTAACAAGTTCAAGAGATATTGTCTCTCTATGAACAACTTGGGATTCTTACCCAAAAATTAATCCAAAAAAAGATGAAAAGATACACTCAAAAGTGCAGATATAGAACAACTTGAAGCTTAAAAAATTACAAATGAAAACTAGGTAGAGTAAAGGCTCTCAAATAAAATTTTAAGCAAATAAAAGTGAGAGAGTGTGATGAAAGATTTAGACAAAATTTTAGCACAGAAAATATTAAGTAGCAGAGTATGTCATTGAGTCTACAAAGAGGCAGATCCGCTAAGTTCTAATTAGCTAAATCCAGATTAGCTGAACTAAGATCAGTTACATCATGATCGACTAACTAAAGATCGACTAAATCCAGATCGACTAAATCAAATATGAACCAATTGAGATCAACAGGCAGCTAAGGAGAATCAGCTGACGCAAAATTAACTGATGCAGAATCAGTTGAACGTGGCTGCTAAGTCTAGATAGGCTTGAAGGCTATTATAAGGTCTTAATGGGCTCATGTGAATGTTGATTAAGGCCCAAGAGACTAAAATTATTCTTAAAAAAAGAAATAGCATGAAAATGACCAAGTCAAAATGCAGTAACCACTTTCCTAAATCCTTAAGATGAAGATTAAATGTGGTTTTGGAGATAAAATATGAAGATAAGAAGCTGACCACCTGGAATCAACGGATCAATTAAAAAATGTGCACCCACTCCTTTAAAAATAGGGATATGGAAAACATGTTAAAAATGATGAGCAATTAGCCGTTATAATGGACATTAGCCTATAACTTAGTTGATTAAGTATATATGTGAATTCTATGAATTGACCATGTCAAAAACATGTATGAAGACTTATTTTCTTAAAAATAGGGATATAGAGAATATGGTCAACTGATAAGCAATTAACCGATTGAGTAGATATGCGAATTATATGAGCTGACCAAGTCAAGGGCGTGCTTGAAGGTATACGTTAGCTAACTAAGCGTTTTGGGCTATAACTTAGCTGACTGAGTAGTTACCTATATTTATGTTGTTAATCATGATCTTATATGTTGTAATATGTGAGGTAATGGGTTAAAAACATGGCAAATAGTATTAGTATAGGTTTCTTAGATAATCTAAGTCTATAAATATCAATTGTACAAGTTGTTTTTGGGAAAAGGAGGGGGCAGGCTAGAGCCTGAGCGGCGGCGTACGAGGGGAATAACTTCCTCCTCCTCATTAACATTGTCATGAACAATAACTCCGATCATTAAGGGCATTATTAAGGGCAGTATGGAGAAGGAAAGAGACGAAGAGAAAAGAAGAAGCCTCGCTAACATTTTATCCAGAACAAAATTAGAAATCAGAAATTTAACCCAGAAATGTGGTGTACCTAATATTGAAACTTAAAGTGATGGAGGAGGTTGGCAGCAGAAATCGGAATCAAAGGGGCTTAGAGAAAGTGTGAGAAACCAGAAGAAGAAGAAGAAGAAAGGGCATGGGGGGTGAAGCGTTTAAATAAACTCCACCCACGATCGATGGTGGAGATTATTCTGGCCCAAAAATAATTCAACGACCCCGATAAAAAGGCACGTGACGCGAGGTGCCTAGGAAAGATAAAGACTGCAGCTCAGGGAGCGAGGTGTCAATCATGAAGAGACATTAAATTGACAGCTATCAACACGTGGCACCACTATATGGGAAGCACCATTCGACCGAGTATAAGATAAGCAACCCGTCCTATAAATCGTCTTCGCTCACCCAGCTCAACGATTGGGGGGCTATGGACCGGGCCGACCTGGGAACAATCTGACCCTCCCAAGAGATGTCCAAGCAATCTACAAGGAGGACCGATCAAAATGCCTTTGCCAAGATGGCAAGGCATTTGGGGGGCTGTGGACCGGGCCAACCTGAGAGCGGTCAACCCTCCGACCGGGAGCAGCGGATATGATTCCGGCTGATCTATACACATGTCAGTTAAACTAGCTCCAGCACAGATACTTCCTCTGTGTAACCGACCGATTATTGTGTCATATACCCGACCGGTTTTAGCTCGTATAGGCCGACTGGTTCCTGTCCGTTGTACTCAATCAGCCCCCCACCATCTGCTATAATTGTACGATGTGTCAAAATCGTACATAGCGCGCCTCCCTTTTCAGTATCTGTTAGAAGAATGTTCCCTCACGCGCCCCAAGATGTCCCCCCTGGCTGCATGAAGAAATCCCAGAGGAGCACATATTAGGGTTTCTAAGTCTGTATAAGTAGAACAAGTTGCTGTTTAGAGAGACAACTTACATCTTTTAGGGTTTACCTAGTCCTTGGTATTCCTTTGTAGCTAAGGGCTGGAGCAACCTAGTTCCTTGTAAGAACATTTGGCGCGCACCGTGGGGCGGCAGTGAAACTCTCCTACGTCCTACAATCTTTCACTTCGCCCAGCGGAGTAGCAATCAACTTCTTCCCTTTGTTGAATGGTGCAATTTAAGCGGCGACACTGCAAACATGGGACATAACAACCCGATTCTGCAGCGACTGCGGCGGTGTTCGTGAATCGCGGCGGCAGCGACGGCGACTTTATCGCAATGAAGAGCAGCTCAGCCTAGAAGGATTGGGACCACAGACTTTATACCAATGCATATAATGTATATTATGTGTGCTTATTTTCGCTGTATATTTTAGTTTAACTTTCTATGTATTTCCTGTTGTATTTATTATCGATAAGCTAAGCGATTAAGGATAATTAATTAAAGGTTACTATGATGGGATGAGGGGTGTCTCATTTTGTGGTATCAGAGCAGTTCGGCCCTAACCGGACTGTGAGGTTCAGGATGTTGTTTCTAGCCGTGTCTAGTTGGACCCACACCGGGTATCTGACTTTGTTTAGAAGTTGGGTAGAGTGTCTGATTCTTGAGTTATCTGTTGCTTCTTTACTAGGAGATACCGATGACTATTCCGATTATTTGTGAAACGTTTATATCTGTATGATATAGTTGTATATCTTACGGATACGAGCTAATGGTTGCTTTTACAGTAACCTATGGCTCGAAGGATTAGTAGTGGAGGGTGTGACAGAATTTCTGAAACTGGCAGTGGGAGTAGAGAAATTACTGGGATTGGAGAAGGTGAAGTGTTAACAAGAAATGACCCTCGCACGGGAGGTAGATCTCCATCGAGACTTCATAATTATCCAAAGGAATCACAACAATCATTGATGATAACCACTTGGGGAGGATATCAGGTTTTGAATGTCCCTGAGCATAAGCACACATAATATACACTATATGCTTGCTTATCGATACAATGATCAATTACCGATGGCGCAAACACTGAGTGGGGGAAGGTTGCTGCTGCATCGGCTCACCCTCTCCTCCCTCTCCCTTCTTTTTCTTTCTGCTTCTCTTGCCCTTTTGCTTTCTTTTTCCCTAAACAAATCAGCAACCCTCTTCTTTATATTTATTTTTATGTTTTATTTTTGTTATTAATCCGAGGGCTCTCCTTTCGGACAGTAGAAATTTCGAAAAAAAAGAGCTGGCAAAAACCGAGGGCTAGCCCCTAGGTTCCGCGCAATTATTTAAAAAAAATGTCAAGTTCTAAAATTCGATGGCTTTTTTAAAATTTAGGTAACTCTTATATGGGCATTTTCCTAGGGCTGTGACCCTAGGTAATTTCCCAGGGTTACAAGCCCTAGGAAATTTTATGTAGGTAATATGCAAAATTCTTGTAGTGAGAGGGGGAGAGAGAGAAGAGGAGAGAGAGAGAGAGATAGGAGAGAGAGGGAGGGGAGGGGGAGGGGAGAGGGAGAGAGAGGAGAATTGGAGGACATTAAACGATTGAGAAATTTGGGAAACATGTCCTCTAATACCACATGTTAAATATTCAACATACTTTCCCTTCGCATGTAGAATTGCATAATTAACCTTAAAGTGTGGGAGGTGTCGTAGTAATGAAGCAAGTGTGAGAAACAAATCTTACTGGAACCTCCAACAGAGACGAAGGGGAGGCGATTTCAGCCTCCTCATATTACCTTTTACATTCTATGACGTCATTATTATTCGGCTACAATTTTATTCAAGGACATTTGGATTTTAATCCAAAGGTATATAATAATGACGTCATGTATAATGTCATTGATGACGTGGAGCCCAATAACTTAGCAAAGAAGCATTGGAAGCAATTACTTGGCGCCTAGGAAAATTGGCAAACCAATTGCAAATATTCAAAATGTGTTCAAATTAAAGGTGGTATCCCGTCAATCGTGCTGTGCAATCCTGGTTCCCCTTTTTTCTATAAAGACTTTCTCGAAATCCCAGAAAATGCAACACTCAAAAGGTGGACCCTCTTCAATTGTCAATTTGAATTCATCAATGAACCGCTCTACCCCTCCCCCTCAGAAACTAATACACAAAAAGAGGCCGAGAGGAGATGTCTACTTCCCCAGAAGCATGAATGGGATTGTGGTTGCACCCTTACGTTCTCAAGCGCATGTAACTCGTCTATACACCAACATAGACGAACAATATCTAACAACATCATCACTCAATGCTATTCCTCTACATCAATTGCAGAATCCAATATTCACACGAGTCCGTTACATGGGAGAGACACCATTCCATATAATACAACATCGATGGGGAGGATTTTCCGTACGTCGCACACCACGTATGGCTGGAAACAACAGTAAAAGCTTTATTATCATAAGTCTATGTTACTGAGTTTTATAAACTCACGTTCTGGGACGTTGTTTTTTGGTACAAGCTGATTGAAGAGGTTCAGAGCACGAAACATGCTCGGTCTTGCTTTTACATGAGACCTCGAGTCATCGGATCACGAGTCGGAGTCTTAATTCTTAAAGTTGTGTCTCTGTGTAATTATAAATTTATGTACAGCTTGTAATCATTCTAATTGATTATTCTTTTGAAAAAGGGGTTGTAATACTTAAAGTTAAATTCCGCTTTCAAAACTCTGATTTATGTTTACTAATTTAGTAAGTAATTCCCTAATTAGAGTTAGGGTGTTACATTATGGTATCAGAGCAGTTCTATGGATTACTGCTCTGAAAAATGTACCCAAAAATTGAATTAGAATTAGCATTTCAAAAATTGAATTAGAATACACATCACGATCATCTTCCATGAAGGGTGTATAGACGAGTTACACGCGATGCTAATTGTCTTGCTAATGTATTAATAAATATGCTTGGATCTGCAATTACTACGGCATCTCCCAAACTGTTTCTAATATGGTGTATACAAATTAACTACAATTCCATTTGCTTAGTTAGTCCATGGTAATATTTGATCTCCTTATGATATGGAGTACTTTTTACTTTATAGTTTAAATATTAATAGTTTTTATATAGATATAATGTGATTTTATGTACAATATTCATCTCTATGTGAAAATATATGATGTAAGTAATTTATCTTAAAATGTTCATTAGCATGTGATGTACATACATACATCTAAATCTTAATAAGGCTAACGCCTTCAAGAAAATATTTCATTTTTCTAAAGATGTATTTATCTCTTATAATTTATATATTAATGAGTTTTTTAGATAGTTTCAATCACTATGACATATCAATATTCACCAAACGAAATATTCACTAATAGTGAGAGTTTATTCGACTCATTGGAAAAGCCCAACTCTAATAGGAAATAATAATAAGAAATAAAATTAAAAATATAACTCATATAGAAGTCCTTAAACAATATATCTATAGTATAATGGCTTGTGCTCCACACAAGAAATATTAAAATAAATACAAATTTTATCAAAACAAATTCATATTAATTAGTAATCTCTATTAAAATATTTATTCATAGTAATTAAGATGTGATTTTTTTTTCATGCTCAGATGTGAATGCTCTTTCATGAAAAATATTATATCTCCATATGAAATATATTTTTTACTCGTAACTTAATTATAATATATTATTATGTTGCTTGTAGAAATATATATATATATCAAATATCCAATTTCCTTATAATATTTTCACAGAGATATTAATATGTCTTTATGTAAATTTTTTATTCCTGCATGATATATTTTTTCTTAGATAACCATTTTTTTTTATATTTTCTCTTAGATTACATGTTTTATTTATATTTTTTTTCTTAAGAGTAATCCTTAGATGATAATTATATTTTGAATACTAATCCTTAATTTATACATAGATAGATAATATATAATATGCTAAATTATATTTTTAGTCTCTTATGTTTATTTTAGGTTTTGATTTGGTCTCTTATGTATTAAAAATTTCGAATTAGTTTCTTATATGTAAAAGTTATACCAATGTGGTTCCTCTTTTTTTATTGCTCCAAAATAATCTCTTATATTACAAAAATTATATCAATGAGGTCTCCTTTTTGTTCCATAGTTTGAAAAAAAATGTAAAATATTAGTATAATTTTTGTAACATAAGGGACAACTTCGAAAAAAATGGACCACATTGTTGTAACATTTACACATAAAGAACCAATTCGAAACAAATAACATATAATGAACCAAACTGAAACCTAAAATAAACATAAGCGAATAAAAATATAATTTAGCCTATATATTAATAATAATAGATAATAGACAGACAAAATAATAGATTTTGAAATTATTTTTATAAAATTTAATTCTAACTATAAATAAAGTTTTTTAGATTTGCAATTTTAAATATAATATATATTTTAATATATTTTAAAATTAATTTTTTAAAATTTTGATATTTGACATCAACTATAATTAGTTAAAATTCTACATGAAAATTTCTAGATTTAATTTATAAGAAGAAGTTTTCTAGATTTGAAATTTCAATAAAATATAAAAAATATATAGCATAAAATGTTGAAATTAAATTTGAAATTTTTGTTAAATGGTGATTATATTTTGATTAGTAATCTCAAATTTATATTAATTATATTCTAAAAGTTAAACTTTTAAAAATTATATCATATAATTGATTTCAAAATTAGATTTTAAAAATTTAAAATTTAAAATAAGTTAATTTTAATTGAAATTCTAGTTTCTTATTTTTTGATTTGAAATATAAAATAAACCATATTGAATAAAAAATTGAAATTAATTCTTAAAATTCTATCAATTAATCTTTATATTTTGTATATTGGTCTATAATTTAAATTAATTATAATTAGAAATATATCTAAAAATCAAAATATGTTCATTTAAAATTATTGTGAATGATTTAGGTAGTGACGCGTGACATAAAAACATTATTTATAGTAGATAAAATAAATAACCTGAAATTTTAAAATTTAAAATGTATGAATGATTTAGTCGGGAAAACAAAACCCTTTTTATATAGATAATTGATAAATAGAATAGAAATAGATAGATATTTTAAAAATAAATATTTAAAAAATTTATATAATATAATAGATAATAGATTTCAAAATTAGGTTTTTAAATTTAAAAATTTGAAATAAATTATCATTAGTTAAAATTATAAATTCAACTCAATAGATTTGAAATTTAAAAACCCTCTTTTATAATATATAATAGATAATAGATAGGTGTGTTTCTCGCCAACATTTCACATACGAGTGTGCACGGATAAGGGTCGACCCACGAACCCGACCTATCCAATCCGACCAAACTCAAAAAAATGGGGTTGGTTTGAGTCATTAGGTTGTGTCTGTTTTAAAAGAAACAAACTCAAAGCTTATAGGTCAGGAAAGGATCTATGTCCAGTTATTTGAGGGCAATTGACCCCACTAAAATATTTTTTTCGTTACTAAGTACTAAGTACTTTTATTTTTTTACCCCACTGAAAATTAAGTGATGCCCCCACTTAAAGAAAAAAAAAATGACTTGAGTTGTTTTTAAAGAAATGACCTCACGTCTACTAAAGTGTTGCTGTCACCTACTGTTTGAGGAAACCCTCAATTTAATTTCTAAACTAACACTCTTTTCTACTTGGTCCCTAAAGTATACATAAATAGTCCCTAAAATTTGTAAAACTCGTCATATTAGTCCATAAAGTATTATAAGTAATCCCTTATAGGACTAATGAGACAGACTTATAAAACTTTAGCTAGGGACTAATTTGATGGATTTCACAAACTTTAGGGCTACTTATTATTTTTATATACTTTAGGAATCAAATATGAAAGAGTGTTAGTTCAAAAACTAAATTTATATATATATATATATATATATTACAAAAATTATGTTCACATACGTGTACTTTAGTTTTTTCAAAAATGTTGTATCCTTGATACCTATGCAGTAGCTTATGGGACTTGATAATCAAGTTAACAATGATGACATTATTTTATTAGTTATGCATTGACGTATTTTTTATATAAACATTTATAGATGATCTTGCCCTCACTAGTCAAAATTTATGGATTCGTCCCTGCTATGGGTTGGGTGTCGGGTCAGAATATTGCGAACTTGAGCAATCCAACCCAACCCAATGTATAAACATATAACTTTTTTTTACTTACTAAGTGAACGTGTCGCGTATCTTATAAAAAGTGACTTTTTTCCTGTAAGCCTAAGTGAATCTTGAGTCGCATATTTGAAATATGAAATATTTTATGAAATATGAAATAATGTCACTCTGCAAACGTTATATATTATGAAATGTGAAATATTGCATTGCGTATTTATTGTTTTTTCAATCAGGCTAGGTGAATGTTGGATAAATTAATGTTTAAGACCTTGATAGCGGTTCAAAAATATTTTTCTATTTGTCTTTGATTTTTTTCCGAATTTTTTTTTTTATGAGAAATGAATATGTTAATATCAAACTCGTTCACCCGACCCAAACCAACTTATATGAGATAGGTTGGGTTGGTTCGGGTTTCATAATAAATTTCAACTAAACCGACCCAACCCAACCCATGTATAATTGATTGGGTTGAGTCTTTAAATACCTCAAAACCCACCTAACTCGACCCATGTCCACCCCTAATTTCACATTTGTTGAATATATTAAAATTTAGATTATTTATTAAGATAATACTATATCTAATAATTACGATTGAGGTTCAAAAAAAAAATTACAATTAATGATAGCCACCTCTATATCAAACTTCAGATTCCTCTCATTTTTCAAGGGATAAGCTTTGACTATCATGTTTCATTTTGATAGCCATCTCTATGTTCTTCTCTTTTTTCCTCATAAAGCTTATCCTTAAATTCAAAAACTTAGAATTAAGACATTGGCACTCCCTAAAATTACTTTTTTTTTATATAGGGGAATCATGTTGTGATTGGCTTGCTCACTCTGCCCCCTAGTCTTCACCGATTTCAGTCTCCTCCTCCAGGTTGCATCTCCTTGCTTTGGGATATCTATAATGTCGTGGGTGTCAATTTTAGTGTAGAGTTTTTAATTTTTAACTCTAGTGGCATTTGGGCTTCACTATCATTAATATAAGAAAATAAATTCTTTTCAGCGTACAGTCGCTACAGAACCGTTGGATTTAACTTAAAGTGTAAAATCTGTCTGAGTCTTAAATTCAATAGCTCTGCAGCAGCTGCTATGTGCGTATTGTTGCAGAGTGTTCCAAATTCATAAAAAAAAATGTTTGATTTGAATTAGATTGAATCCATTCAAAAACTAATTAAATTAAATTAAATTAAAATTTTCAATTTTTATTTTTGATAAATATTATAGTTTTGAATTTGATTTTTACAGATTTAATCAGTTTTTAAACACTCCAAATTATACCTTTTCGGTACAAATGCAGTTTTGGCGTACCAGAACGTGACATTAATCCTTAAAATTAATCAATTCATACTAATTACGGTGAATGCAGCTTTGCACCCACAGTGAGTTCAGGTATAGAGCTTCCAGAATCCAGATCATACTAGCCAGGAGAGACTTTTCGTGGAATGGGGTTGAGAGAATAATATAAAACTGTAGTAGTTGGCATCTGTACACATCATACATTTGTCATTTCCAGATCAACCACATAAAGTCAAATTAATTGTTGTAAAATAACTTCGGCAACTTCATCCTTAACAGTATTCGGATGAGGCATGCGCTCCTAACTCAGTCAAAACTTATATCAATGTGTTACATTGTCTTTCAGCTGGCAGAAAAACATGTCATCATATAAAAAATAATAAAATCAAAACCCACCTAACCCAGAATGATGGCTAAAATTCTCCATTTTAAAGCCTCCAAATCAATATTTTCTCTATATACTTATTATTCTTTACACGATACTAGAAAAGCATAATAGGATGGAGGGTCTTCTGCCTCTGGTTTACAGAGCAATCAAGAAACACAAAACTCGCAAGCAATACCAATGTCTTTCGTCGGGAGCTGCTTTACGTTACAACAATACTCAAGGCTACGGCTACTATGAACCTTCGATACAGAAATTGGGCGATAATGATCATGAAGAGAAAATCGGTTATCGGCGATATAATTCTGTTACAGATCAATTCTCTAATGGGTTCTCTTCGCCTCAGCAAATAACAGCCCGTCCTGCTGAATCTCCCGTTTCAAAGCAACTCGTGAGTTACAGGAGTCAGAAAATATTTTCTTGCATCACTGGTGTGTAATTAAGGTGTATATATATCCTCATATTGATATGTCCAAATCGTATCTTTTGTAATTGTAAAGACAATGATATGTGGCCTTGATTCAAATAATGTTGTGGAAATCACTAAATCAGGTTATTCCGTGTGTTAATTAAATGTCCAATGAAAATTAAAGCACGTAGTGTTTTTAGATGTGAATGGTTCTTTGGTTCCGAAATTAATTCGAATTATGAGTTTTTTGAACCTATTTTCTGGGTTTTTTTCGTGTGAAGGATCACGACCTTCATTGTTCTTATTTCTTTAGGTCTAGCTGCTGTTAGAGGTTGATGGCGCTGATCACGTCCCTCACAAGTCACAAGAGTAGTTAAATGATTTAATCATGGGGTTTAGAAGTTATTTTTAAATCTAGCTCTGTATGATTATCAATTATTGATGAATGACGGATTGGATGGTGTTAATGGCTACCAAGTTCGTTACAATTTCCAATTTTTTTAGTTGAATTCACATATTACAAGAGAGTATGTTGATCTGAATGTATCTTTTCGGAAATACTTTATTGTTTTGTTTAGTTTAAAGTTTAAACAATGAAAAAACCTACTCCTATATTTGATTCCCTTAAATCTGAATATGGTAATTGTTGACATTCAATACTATCATACTCAGCTACAAAAAGGCACATCGATAAAGTTCAATCTGATAGGACATATATACATACATGGGATCAAATGTTTTTTTTTTAGGCAACATGGTATCAAATGTTTGTATTTTGATTGCAATAAACCAAATGTTTGTATTTTATTACGTGTTTGTTTTTATCAGTTTAACGTGATTCTTAAAAAATTGATCACATTTGGTTTGCACTCAACTACGCTGAGAAAAATTGAAAAGACCAACCAATCTCTTAGTTAGGTAATATACTACCTCTGTACCCGGTGACGAATCCAAAAAATTTAGGTTGTGGAGGTAATATTGACAAACACACACACATTTCTAATATTAAAAATATAGTTTATTATTTTTTGACTAAATATAATTTATTATTTTGAAAAATATAAATATTCATCGTAGTATCGTAATGTATTGAAGTATAAATATAACATATTCTAATGACATGAATGAATATTTGTATTAAAAAGATATATATTTTAATTGTCATCCACACACTATTGTTGTTGTCTGATATATTGGTAAGATGTCTTTTTAAAAATATCATATCATGGTTCGATCATTAAGAAAATATACTTTAGCAAAGATTTTCATTTTGTAAATGAGTACAGTGGGTATGTGACAGAAATAGATGTGGGCAGAACTAAAAAGACTAGACCTATAGTCGGAAGTGAAGAGATAGAGAGAGAAGGGAGTAAACAAATTTCTACTCTTCATGATGACAAAAATTGGTACATTTTTCAGCTCATTTTCTATTTTTTCTCTTTCGTGTAGTCAATACTTATTTTTTAGTTAGGGCAAAAATGAAAATATTCAATAATCAGTGAAAGAATAATAAATTAGTGTCTTATATACCGAGACGCTAAAAAAAACAAATTGTCTTTTGAAAAGAATCTTACAAAAAAAAAACAATTTTTTCAAAAGGGTCTTGTATACCGAGACGAAAGTAGTATTAAGTAACAACTTGTTCTTTCTTACTAAAGAAGAACCGACGAGAATTTTCTCAACTTAAAACCAATACAAAAACAAAGAAGTGTATTGTTTCTCCAGTTAACAAATTAAAAGTAAGGATAACGACTTGGAATAATATTTTATCAACGGCTAAATTATACTTTTAGTCCCTTATATTTATTTTAATTTTCGTTTTGGTCTCTTATGTATTAAAATTTCAAATTGGTCCATTAGGTGTAAGAATTATATCAATAAGGTCCCTCTTGTTTTTTTCGTTCCAAAATGGTCCCTTATGTTACAAAAATTATACCAATATGGTCCCTTTTTGTTCCATATTTTGCAAAAAAAAATGGACTACATTGGTATACTTTTTTGTAACATAAGGGACCTTTTTGGAACAAAAAAAACAAGAGGGACCACATTGATATAACTTTTATACATAAGGGACCAATTTGAAATTTTAATATATAAGAGACCAAACTGAAACTTAAAATAAACTTAAGGGACCAAAAGTATAATTTAACCTTTATCACCTTAAACTTCTTTTGATCTATTTTAGTCGGAATGTCCGATTGAGGTCTATGGCCTAGTCTACATTAGGCTTAGGACAGGTCAAACTTTTTTAAATAGACAAGGCTAAAGCTTTTTTAAAAATCTATTTTTTAATTAAAAAAGACATCTAAAAAACCTTTTAGGTCAAACATGCCAACTTATTTAAATATAAATATCATAATAATTTTTTGTTGCTAATATTATAATAAGATTTCTTGTAATGTGTTAAATCATATACATATTTACTCTTTAAAGATTTAAACATATTGACCTCCATAAAAGACTTGAGCTTATAAATCTATTTAATGATAAATTTATGACCTATGTACTTAAAGCATTATTGCATAATATGCTTTTAAGATACTTTTATATATATCACGCCAGACTTTTTAAAAGGTTAGGTATTACACATTAAGAAAGACCTATATCAAATAAGATATTTGTAGTCCTCGAAACCTTAACATATACATGATATATTTTCACGCTTATATTGTTTGTAAGCGCATATAGATAAAAATTTATAATTGAGTTATATGGTTTTTGGGAAAGGTAATAAACAACAATTTTATGGATGATGTTATAAAAAACAGAAATGATAACTCAACAACACAATTGTTGTCGGACACCGTATTCTCATACGGATATCACTTTTTTATTACTCTCTCTCTCTCTCTCTCTCTCAGAGTCACATCAACACAAATAAGGGGGATGTATTTTTAGACGGTGTGCATGCGGTGTCGGAAATTCTGTTGTCGAAATAACACAGCTCTATAAAAAAAACAATAGCATGCGGAAAAATACATCCAATATTTAGATATGGCTCATTTCCCACTACATTTTCCTGACAGCAACTTTAATACTATTGATTTTAGTATTTGGTCTTAAATAAATGTGCACCTTTTAAATTTAAGGTTTGAAACTGGATCTATCTTGGTCCTATACTCTTGTATTCCTTGAACTTAAACAGATGAATTGGGTATGGATTCAGTTTAGAGTTTGAAGCACACTTAAGGTATTAAGGGATGCTTTTTACCATAAGATTCTTGTTGGAGTCTACTCGTTGGAGGCAGCCTTTATAAATTACTACATTTTGTCAAAATGGTCCTCCATCTCTGCTCAAAAAATGAAGTTGCTTCTGTGTTGTCTTATGCATGTGATCGATTTACTTCTTTGTAACTTATTTGCAATTGTATATGAATTTTCTTGATAGTTTTTGTTTGAATGCGTGTTCTCTTATCAATAGGAATGAAAGTTTATACGACTGATGAGAATGAGTTAATTATGGAGCCTTCTATAAAATGGGCTGGAAATCCTAATGTCACTATTGCAGTTGAGACATTTGGGTTGAAAGCAACCATTCAGGTAATTTTTTATTTTGTGTGTGAGAGTGAGTGAGTGAGTGAGAAAAGGAATAAGAGAAGAGGAAAGATAAATGTTTCATCATGCTAAGAATTTTAGGTATTTTCAGGTGGTAGATTTACAAGTTTTTCTTGTCCCTCGTATTACTATGAAGCCTTTGGTTCCAAGCTTTCCTTGCTTTGCCAACATCTATGTGTCTCTTATAGAAAAGGTTTGTGATGGTTTTCCCTAACAACTGACAGTTTGAAATGCATGCAGACCATCGTACATAGACAAGACAAAAGGATAAACATTTTACTTGAAAATTACTAGTAATTATCCTTGCAAGACTCATTTGTTGTTGCTGTTGTTATATATAACACTTAAGAGAACTGCATGCTACATTTCACCTATCATAAATAGAACTTATATATTTTTTTATCTCTACTAGTTTGGCGTCTATTATTGTGCAGCCACATGTTGACTTCGGGCTAAAGCTTCTAGGGGCTGATCTTATGTCTATTCCTGGCCTCTACAGGTTTGTTCAGGTACACAAACCCCTTTTTTTGGTTTCGGTTTCTTCGTTCTTTCTCCTATTTCGGTGGTTGTGGTATTCAACTTCCCCTCTCAAGCAGGAATAGTTCTCTTGTGGTAGAAAAGAACCAATTTTGGTGACTTTCTAGTGCAGAGTGTTGACCATTGATTTGTGTATGTAACATGCACAAAACCTCCTATGTGCATGTGACAGAAACTTGGTGGCTAAAGAAATACTAATAATTAATAACAAACATGTTGAATTTTGATAGCTATAATAGAGTTGAATATAGAGGTCTCAGCTAGGTAGCTCAAATTGTGAGCTAAAAAACACTAAGGAGTTGAAGGAGTAAAGGGTCTAGAGTTCTAAACCTGTCAACCCCACTAACATAATAATTAACAACTAACATTTGCTTTTTAAAAAAAAAGTGAATATAGAGAAAAAAAGTTGGGTGCTGTTGTTTTTACCCATTTTTTTTGGGTACACGTTTTTACCCGTTATCCTTAATTATTTTAAGTTGATTGAAAGATTTATAACTACTTTAAAGAGTTTTGTTTTCAGGAGCTCATCAAAGATCAAGTTGCAAATATGTATCTATGGCCCAAAAACTTGGAAGTTCAAATTATGGATCCAGCAAAGTACGCTTCTACATTTTTCTGAAATAAATTTGGTTACATATTTGTAATTGATTTTAACTCTTTTTTTTTCCTTTTCTGTTTCTTCTTATACACTCACTCTTTGGGGGATCTTAGAGCATTGAAAATGCCTGTTGGAATTTTAAATGCAAAGGTTGTAAGAGCAATGAAGTTAAAGAAGAAAGATCTTCTTGGCGCATCTGACCCTTATGTGAAGCTAAAGCTTACTGGGGACAACCTACCATCGAAAAAGACAACTGTGAAGCACAAAAACTTAAACCCAGAATGGAATGAGGAATTTAATTTGGTTGTTAAAGATCCTGAGTCCCAGGTTTTGGAGCTTCATGTTTATGACTGGGAGCAGGCATGTATATCTCCTTGTTTAGATTCTTGCTATTATGCATCTAAACAAAATATTATTTATTTTTGTAATTGTGGTTAATTAGGTTGGGAAGCATGACAAGATGGGTATGAATGCAATCCAATTGAAAGAACTTCCACCTGAAGAGCCTAAAGTATTTACTCTTGACCTACTGAAAAACATGGATCCCAATGATGCTCAAAATGAGAAGTCACGTGGGCAGATGGTTTTAGAATTGACATATAAACCCTTCAAGGAGGAAGACTTGGCCAAGGGTTTTGAAGAGACACAGTCAGCTCAAAAAGCTCCAGAAGGCACTCCTCCAGGGGGAGGTCTGCTTGTAGTTATAGTCCATGAAGCTCAAGACGTTAAAGGAAAGTACCACACCAATCCACTTGTACGTCTTATTTTCAGAGGGGATGCGAGAAAGACTAAGGTACTGTCCCAAAAAAACTCATAGTATATACTTCTGCATTTTTCTTTCTCCTAGATATATAGTATGATACTGATGCTATGTTGCTATGTTTACTGTTACAGAGTATGAAAAAGAACATGGATCCAAGGTGGGAAGAGGAGTTCCAATTTACAGTGGAGGAGCCTCCCACCAACGACAAATTACATGTGGAGGTTGTCAGCACTTCATCACGAAACTTGCTGCGTCCGAAGGTACATAATTTATCACTTCTCTATCTCTAAACATGTAGAAGAGTTTTGTTGTGTCATCTGCAAAAGTTAGAGCAGGGAGCCTCAAATTGTTTGAAGGGGTTGAAATACTTGAAGAATCTGCTCAAACATTTTAGTGTTGTTATTCTTCTTTCTTTATGTCAATGTCTTGTTATTCTTCTTTCACGGTACTTTGATGTGATTAGATTTTTTGTTCACTTTTCGGCACTAGGAATCACTGGGTTACGCTGACATCAGTCTTGCGGACGTTGTTGCTAACAAGAGAATCAATGAGAGGTACCATCTCATAGACTCCAAGAACGGTCGCATCCAGATAGAGCTACAGTGGAGAGACTCATAAGCTGATTGATAAAATTCTCAATGGTTTCCTTTATCTATTTTCTTCATTTAAAATTGAATCTTGCATGCAGTGTAGGAAAGGGTGAGAATGGCATTTCTTGTACTCTTGTCCATGTAGATTGGTTCTTTTGTTAATCACGTACATGTCTGTAAAAATTAAAATGCTGGTTTGAGAGCAAAATCACATATACATGATTTGGTTTGGATATAAATGACATGATTAACGAACTGCTTCAAAATTTAACGTAACAGTCACGAACTGCTTCAAAGCGTGTCTCAACCAGCACATCACGTGAAACCATTTCCTAAATATCTGAGTCAAACTTGCGTGAAGAACAAGAGGTACAGTATCTATGATACTGGTACCTAAGTTTTGTCCCAAAAAATAGGCAACCGGGTAATATGCAAGGTAGGGCCAATGTTTATATTTATTCTTAACTCTCTTAGGTAGAGCAGTTGTACTTTTGCAGCATAGTTCGGGGATGACAATGTTGAAGGTGGAACATCATAACTTAATCCAAAATAAAAATACAGAAATGAAAGTTTGTAGTGGAGGCATCAGAGTTGTGGGGGATGGGGTGACTCTGGATGGAGGCAGTGACTCTAATGAGTTGGGAAGACTGGCATGCAAATGGGTCGCAACTAGCGAGTTTTAACCCTATGAAATATTTGCTCTCGTTCAACTCCTGCCCAAAGAACATGTCATAACTCTGTCGCACCCAATGCTTCCAAGGCTTCTACCTCCACCCTATCTTCCTTCAACCAACATTATCACTTTCCATGTTTCAACCAACATCATCCAAATTCAAAACTATAATCCAAGAGAATCAATGAGACGCTTATCAATATCCAAAGGACTCCCTGATATTCCCCCTAGTTTCATTAATTATACTTGATTCTGAATGATTCTATAATAAGACGCTTATCAATATCCCGTTTTGCAGCTTGAATCGTAGCGTATTATGAAACAGCATATGGTTTCAAAATGCATGTAGAGCACCATTCTTAGTTGCTTCATAGTTCTTGCTTTGTTAAGTATCAATTAGCAAGTGGAGCCTCCGAAAACATGAGTGACCTTTTATTTCTTTCCCTGTATCTAGGACGATACTTCTAGTGTGGTATGTGGCCTTAACTACCAGTAATGAACAACAAGGGCTGCTGATTTTGGTTGCCATAGTAAACCTCGATTTACTCCCAGAACTATCACCCTCTCTTCTATTTAGTACATAAAGTACATGACAATAATAAGTAATCCTAAAATTTGTAAAACCCGTCAAATTAATCTTAAAGTTTTGAGAGATCCGTCTCTTTAGTCCTGTAAGGGATTACTTAAAAAATTTTAGGGACAACTTTGACGAATTTCCCAAACTTTAATGACTACATATTATTTTCATATACATTTAGAAAATGTTAGTTTATGTACTAAATTGAGAGTTTAGTCGTAAACACGTGAACAACAACAACATTAGTTGGATTTAAATTTTATGTGCGGACAGACAACAGTTGGCGTTGGCACTGACACCAGCACCCGAAGATTTGCAGAAATTATGAAAGTATTTACACTAATCCTTTGGTAATTGGTTTACATATCTCATTAATATCGGTGTATGCATATGGAATTGGAATATACTAACTTGAATTGAAGTTGTGGCATAGAAATTAGCAAATTAAATCTCGGTGCATATAATTTGCATTGCTCCACGATTTTCTAATAAGGTTAATCTTGTGATGTGATGTGTCCGTGAAAGAAGACATTATTATATTTGCTCATAATTAAACTAAAACTCCGACGAGTTTGGTAATACAAAATTCCCTTCCTGAATTTTTTTTGTTCAAAAATAGAACAACCAAACTGAAATTATAAATAGTTCCCACAAAGGCAACAAGAGCATGGCGAAGACGAAAAGCAGAGAAAGCCTAATACCTCCGAGCACCGAGGCCGCGACCAAAGGGAAGCTGTTGCTGCACAGGGACAGGATCGACCTGGACGACGCCGGGGATTTCGGCCATACCAAGGGCAGCGAGCATGTCGATGGTCTCCTTGTCCACCTCAATCTGATCGGTCCTGATGGCGGAGACGTCGGGGACGAAGTCCATTCGGCGCTCGCGCTCCTCCTCCTGGAGCTTCAGGGAGATACCTCGCACTGGCCCTTTCTGGATCCTCTTCATCAGGTGAGTAGAGAATCCTGCAATCTTGTTTCTCAGCCTTTTCGAAGGGATCAGCGCCACTTCCTCCAGAATCTTTTTGTTAGTGTGGAAATCCAATGTCATACGAGAGTAGTACCTCTCAATCACCTGCCGAGACGATTTCTTAACTGTCTTCGTCCTCACCCGTCCCATTCTGGATTCTTCTGACTGCTGCGGCTGATCGGCGTGCGGAGGAGGAGGAGGAGGAGTGGGAGGTTAGGGTTAGGGTTTGAGGCGCTAACTAAGGTCAAGTCAGATGTGTAGGTTTTGTAGATATTCTCTGAAAGGGATTGGGCCTCTTTTATCGTGTTCCTGGGCCGAGGTTCCACAACATTGGACTTTAACTACATGGCAAATATTATTAGCACCTATTCTTTTTAATTTTGGCACCTCCCATTCCACTAATCTGATTAATATACCCCTACCCCTAAAAAACCCCAAACTAATCTTCTTTCTCTTTCATTTCCCTTCCCCACCACCATCTCCCTCATGACCACCTTCCCCACAACCCTTCACCTTCATTTGTCGCCCAAAACCCTAACCCCACCATCTCCACTCATCTCCCACCTTCCTGACCCACTTGCGAATATTAAGTTTTTTTTTCCTTGCGTTTTTAGACATTTCAAAGGTTCCCATAATATAGATTCCGGAGGTGTGAAAAAAAAGCATACCTCCTTTGTTTTTTCACTTTTTTTAATTAACATCTGAAATCTCATTTCTGAAAGTTTCCGTAAATTAAATTTCAAATCATAGGATGCATAATTTTTTTACACGTTTCAAAACTTGTTTTCTGGTGTTTCTGGACCGCTATAAGCTCAATTTTTTTTAAGTTTCGCAAATGGGGAATTGAGGGTTCGGGATGGAGGAAAAGGTTATCATGGCTCTGAAACTTGGTGAGGAGGGGATGGGGAATGATGGAGAGGGGAAGATGATGGTTTTTAGGGGTAGGGGTATTTAGATCATTTTGTTTCAAATTGGGGGGTGGCAAAATAAAAATGGGGAGTGATTAATAACATTGGATGAACTACATTTGCCAGAATCACCACTCACCTAAGCCATACAATGCTTACCCAATAGGTATAGGCCCAAATTAATATTAGGGCTCTCGATTAGGGATCTATGCGGCCTAGCAATCCTTCGTAATTGACCTTTAGTCTCAGAAAACAACAATTATATTGACAAAAAAAAGACAGTAGTTACCTAGTTTAGCGAAAAATACATGTATAATATTTTATTGGCTAAATTATACTTTTAACCTCTTATGTTTATTTTAGGTTTCAATTTGGTCTCTTATGTATTGTTTGTTTCGAATTAGTCACTTACGTCACAAACGTTATACTAACATAGTCCTTCCATTACTATCGCCGTAAAAGTAAGCTTATGTGGCAGTTAACTAGTGAATTGGCACATAAGAGACCAAATTTGGAAAAAAAAAGATAAGGGATCAAATCGACTGATGATTCTTCTTCCCAAATTGATATGTGAACTCTGTTGTGATTTAAATTCTGTTAAATAAAGAGCAAGAGAATAAGATAATAGCATAATCTGAAAACATCTAAGCATGTAACTGTCCAACATATTGTCTCACCAATCCTCTATCGAAAGCTCGCCATCAACAATTACGAAACAAGATCGGCGTCACTGACGAGACTCTAATCTTGCGAGGGTGTGTTAGACCAACCACCTAATCCTCTCCTATGATCATGCTCTGCAGATTGTTATATCTTCATCAATAATTTGAATTGTAATTATTTTAAATTGTATACATTGTTATCCTTTAGAATATGTGTTATCTCTTATATAAAGAATAAGTTGTTATATTTTATATCTTTGTACACTTATTAAGTTCAGTTAATAGAAAAATTGGGCCTTTTGGATATCATATACTTTACCGTGACCCATAATGTGTAGGAAATAACGGCAGGATTGGGTTCATTTGTGCAGTTTCACCATTTCGTTTTTGTTCTTAGTGCCAATATGAATAATGCCATACAGATAGCCTAAGAGCACAGCTGAATACTAATTTAAGAGCAATCGTTAATGTATTTATGTTTTGACCGAGGATTTCAGAAGAATGAAAACTTGGCAACAGTACTTAGTGAAGTGCCCTGAGCTAATGAGCCATGTAATTGAAATGTATGCGGGTCTAGCCATGGTTTCAAATTGTGATCTGTATCAGCAATTGCATCTACAATATTGCTGTTGCGGTAGTCACCACATTCGCATCATAGAATTTTTCTTAAATTTAGTATAATCATAAATTATTTCATGCTGCAAGGACCGCAACGAGCGTCTCAGCAATCGTAATCGCAGCGACCGCATCCGCAACTGCAAATGCAATTTAAAACATTGGTTCTTCCCTTTGGGGTCTATCTTTACCTAACTCATGTGACCTGCTCTGAGTGTTAATTACAAACCGTATTACCCGAGAAAACTCTTCTTAGTGTTAATTTTAAAATAACTACTGAACCATTGATAATTGTACACCACTACCACTAACACGTGGTGTACATGTATAACTAATTAGTAGGAGAGCCGTTGAAAATACTCAGAAGCTAATACAATGGACTTTAGATGGGGTTTTTATGTGTACTCGTCTAATTTGTAATCGGCAGCAGGTGGCTTTTTTTGTGGCTATAGCACACCTTTTTTTTATTTACCCAATTAACACACTTTGTAGATTATGTACCAAACTAACACATTTTTTTAACGTTGAGAAATCGGTTTTTGCGAATATGATAGTTGAACATAAATTTTTTTATTTTTTATTTCTATGTTAGGAAATCGGGTCCCCTAAACCCGATTTCCCTACTTGTTGATTTAATTTCTTTTTATGTGGCTGTTGGGAAATCAGGTTCTCCACACCCGATTTCTAAACTTTTTTTTTGTTTAATTCGTTTTTCTATACTGCTTTTAATTTGTTAATTTATTTTTTTAATTACTTTTATTTGTTAATTTATATTCTAATTGATTTAATTAGTTATATAATTATTAATTACCAATTTATTTATTTATTTATTCTGCCAATTAATTAAATACTAATTGTTATAATTAAATTAGTGTTTGCATTTTTTTAATTTAATTAATTAATTATTTAAATAACTAAAATAATATTGCATTTAAAATAACTAAAATAAAATTATAACAACTACTAATAGTAAAGAAATTAATCTCCTAAATGGTGTCCAGTCCCACACCATTTAAATGAGGTTGTGTAGCAAGACGAGCAACCCGCCGCCATTGAGGAAGAATAGCCAACTCGACGTCGTCCACGCTGTAACCGGCGACCACCACGGTGTGGGACTGGACACCATTTAGGATATTAATTTCTTATCTATTAGTAGTTATTGTAATTTTATTTTAGTTATTTTAAATGTAATATTATTTTAGTTATTTTAATAATTAATTAATTAAATTAAAAAAATACAAACACTAATTTATTTAAAACAATTAATATTTAATTAATTGGCAAAAATAAATAAATAAATTGGTAATTAATAATTACATAACTAATTAAATCAATTAGAATATAAATTAACAAATAAAAATAATTAAAAAAATGAATTAACAAATTGAAAGCAGTATATAAAAAAAAATAAACAAAAAAAAAGCAAGTTGAGAAATCGGGTGTGGGTAACCCGATTTCCTAACATGGAAATTAGAAAAAGAAAAAAAAAATCGTTCAGCTATCGTATTGGCGAAAATCGATTTCTCAATGTAAAAAAAGTGTGCTAGTTTGGTACATAATCTACAAAGTGTGTTAATTGGGTAAATAAAAAAAATGTGCTACAGGAAAAAAAAAAAAAAAAACCGCAGCAGGTTGGTTGTTGGCAGACAATCTGTCCTAATTAGAAAGGAAACAAATGAAAAAAGAAAGAAAGGTAATGAAAAAAGAAAAAAAGGTATGAGGGAAGAGAAAGGGAGAGCTAAAGATCAACGACGTGAGACAGGTTGAGATAGATCTGTATCTGAAGTTGGTGTCTGTCAATGACAATAATGTTACCAAACTCCATAAAAGTTATTGTCATTTGTGAGCAGCATGTTTCTTGAATCTTAAATGATAGCTTTTAACTTTTATCCACCCTATAGTCATATGCAAGACATATTGGAAAAGGTTCATATTGGGGTAGGGAGACCCACATATTGTGGAGGACAGCCAAAGTGGTCGGTAAGAGTTATTAGGACAACTTCGCACAAGTACCTAATTAAGCACATGCCATAGCCATACCATACTCGCGTTGCTGTGCTGGCTTAATTAGTTGTCACCATATGTATATTAACAATCATGTAAATGAAATCTTACGCCAATCTCTTCTTATTCACTTTAAGCCGGGTAACTTTTCCTTTCTTTTTTCTCATAATTTTGGAGATTGCGATTTCGGGGGTGTATGACTGGGGAGAGACGCCCTTAGGTTGTTCCTCCTTTTGGGTTAGCCAAAAGGCAACAGTCTGGGTAGAGACGCTCTTAGTTGCAACCGTAATAATAGCACCCAACTGTTGCAATTGCAACCGTGGGTGATACTTACTTTATTAATGTGTGTATAGTTATGGGATTCATCCCTCATTTTCATAAATATGTTCTGTTTGGTTCAGTGTCTGGAGAGGAGAGGAGGTGTGGGGATTGGACACAGGATCAAAATTTTTCTTCACTCTATTTGGGCTTCCCTCCCTCCCATATTTGAAGTGAATAAAAAATGAGTTTAAAATATTTTACATAAGTTGACTAAAATATTTTTATTAGTGATTATACTCAAAATGTATTATGAAAAGTATAGTGCGTTAAACACGAGCCCTCTCCCTGTTTACAGCCTAGTTCTGTTTGCATTTCGTAATGATTTACTATTAATTAAGAAATGTGTAACAAGAAAGTTTCCGATTAAGTTATATAGGATTGAATGTATTAACTATTAAGAACTAAGAAGAGGGATACATACAAAGAGACCAAGATAAGCAGGGAGCCTAATCAGGGATCATATATTAGTTTTGGTCACTAGGCATGAACGAATGATCGTAGGATATAAAACTAAAGAACATAAATCTTAAAACCTTAAAATAGTCCGTCACATTGAATTTTAATTAAATCCTGTAAAAAAAACCCTAGGTGAATCAATAGGGATGGAAATAGGCTAGACCACCTAATAGAGGTCTACGACCTAGTCTACTTCAGACTCAGGCTAAACCAGTTTTTTTTAAATAGATAAAGTTAATGTTTTTTTAGAATCCTATTTAGCTAAAAAGGATAGGTTTCGGGCCACCCAAAAACTTTTTAGGCATAACAGGTCGGTCTACTTAAGTAAATATAAATAATAGTTTTTATTGTATATTAGATTTTGTATATTGTGTTAAATCATATACTTGTCAATTTTTTCGATAATTTAAGCATATTTACTTACATAAATTTTTGACATATTTAAGGGCCTTATTGCAAAACAGAATTCAAATAGACTATCATATAATGTCAGATTCTCTAAAAGGTTAGATCATACTTTAAAAAAAATTATATCGTACGAATAAATCAGAATCACATCTTATAAAACTCAGCTCGTCATATCTATTTTCACCCATATGTCTCATGTCTTTGAGTAGTAGTGATTTTAATTTTTTTTAATAGTTTATTATAAGTAGAACTTAATCTTATTGTCCTATTAGCACGTTAGTTTATTTAAAGATAGGTCATGTGACTTATCCGAAGACATTAATATGAAATAGGTCTTTAAGTAGGCTAATAGGCCATACGAGTCTTTCAAGAAGGTCAGAACAGGCCTAAAAAAAAGTCTATGACAGACAATAGACAAGACTTTTTTTTTGGTCAGAGACAATAGACGATACTTAGACATTAAAATTTTTAACTAGGCCAGACTTGAACCTTGCAAAGTCTAGCTCGATTCAATCTATTTTCACCCCCTACGAATGAGCCCACTAGACCCAACATTTCCTCTCATGCCTTGTCTAAACTTACCCCACAAGGTTGAGGCAAAGAAAAATGGAGAGTGGAAGGTGAACCAATGTCCATGTACAACCACAACCACGAGCACACTCATTTATGTTTTCCGGTTCTCCCCTTCTTTATCATCCTTCCAAGTCTTCTAGATACGTGTCCCTCTCTCTCTCTCTCTCCCCCTCCCATCTCTTTCTCATGGATGATAATGCACCAGTATAATTAAGAACCACAACTACCATTATCATTTCTAAGCTTTTCGCACATGAATAGCCAAACTACCGATACATTTCTTTCCGGGAAACTCACTGCAACTAACTAACTTAAATATAACTGATTTTATGTTACTTTTTGTTTTTCCTGAAATTGATCTAAAACTGATTTTATGTTACTTTATGGTGTATCAAAATTTTTTTACTTCTTATTTGGTGAAAAATTACGTATTTGGTGATTAAATTTACCTCCAGAAATCAGGATAGAAAACACGTATAATGAGAATATTTAACGACGAGATAAATTAATGAATAAACTTTTTGACATGTAATTAAACTCCCATCGGAATATCGGATGCAGTTAACAGCTCGTGGTCACATTTGATTCTGCAACTAGTGAAAAATACTAATTAATAGCTGATTTTTTTACCATCTAGCAGTGGCACAATATTAGATGGTAGTAAAACTTCAATCAATAATAAAATAAGTAAAATTTAAATTTAAAATAATTGAACCCGGATTTTAAGTACACGATCTTGCAAGAAAAAAAAATAAAATTCTAACGGCATGTGATCTGCTTCGATATATAAATTATATATTTCTTTTTGTGTAAAAAAAGATAGGCATATGACATCTTGTCTGGCCTTTATAGCTGATAAGCTAGCTTATAGCTGAAAAGCTAGTTAATTAAAATTGAAGTGTTTGGTAAAATTAACTGTTTAACTATCTGATAAATATAAAATAACGAAAATATATTTATTTTAAATTAAAAAAAGGATAAAGAATAAAATAATGAGGATAAAAATGACAGAAAAGATAAAAAAAACTATAAGCTATAAGTTCAGATGCTACTTCAAGTGTCATCTCAAAAAAACTATAAGCTAGTGTGATAAGCTTACTTACCAAACACCTTTCATTCGATTAAACAAGCTTATAAACTAGTCTAATAAGCTATAAGTTAACATTTTGATCTTAACAAATCGAGCCAATATATATCCTAGCGCATAGTTATGTCTCCCAAACTCGTTAAATCATTTTTTTTTATAAGGAAACTCGTTATATCATTGATGCTAATATATAGGAATAGAATAGATATATCATCAATCTTGTACCATAAAAAAGATATATGATCAAAGAGTGAGAAAGCTAGCTACCAGCCACTCTACTCTAACCTCTCTTACCAACTCACATCTAGAAGCAACGCAACGCAACGCAACGAGGGTCACTTCCTTCTCTCTCTTCCTTTGGGTTGGGCCAAAAGCCTATAAAAAGTAAAAACCACACCTCAACTCCTGCCCTGTTGTTGCAGCACAGTGTTAGGAAATTACGCAAAATTTCCCCATAGTCAGATTAGTGGAAGAGCGAAAAATAAATGCGGAAGCACACACAAAAATTGATAACGGAGTTCAGCCTAATAACGCCACGCCTCCGGCCGGGCACCTTTTATCGTGAAAAGGAAATATACACCGTGTTTACAAACACTACACTCTCTCACAAAACCCACAACCCAATTACACCCAAGAATTTCTCTCACAAAATTTCATTACTAGAATTTTATCTCACAAACGCTATCTACTGCCTTTAACTCACTTACTCTAATTTAATTCGCTAACGCACTCAATGTTGGAATGATTTGCTCTACTGCCCTTCAAGCTTCTATTTATAAAGGTTTAATGTGAACATATAATATGAACACATCAAATTAGATGGCCACCTACCATCATGTGTTTTATGACTTTCCATATTTTCCAACCCATGTTTTTCTTATTTTGGTTGGTGGCTTGCCTCTTTGACTAACAATCTCCCACTTGAAGATCGATTTCAATCGGCCTTCACACTCGATCAATGCAGCAGCCTTTCGCTGTCCGTTATTCGCAGTGCCAACCGGTTGAGCACAACTTCGCTTTGTCGATAATACCACCTTTGTCAACATGCTGTCTCTGGTTCTTACTTCTTGGAATCTTCTTCAACATTAACACCTCATCCTCAAGCAGATCCGATGAAGTGATAACGAAGACCAATGTGCTTTGTTCTCGAGTGAAATGCCGAAGTTCTTGCCAGGATGTATCGCACTCGACTATCACCGCAAAACACTCTTCTCTCGTGTGAAACCTAACTCATAACAATCCCTGAAGCCATATCAATTCTTGTCGCTTATCGCTTACATACTCACCTCCTGTAGTGGATAAAGCAACAATCTTCTCAGATCCACGACATCCAACTAATCACTTGTAGTACCAACAAGTTGAATACATAACCAAAGCGGGTACTTCTTCGATGATCAACTTCACCTCCAAAGTCCAGATCTACGTAGCCTTGTACTTGCAATTCTCCTTTACCAAAGTACAGACACTTCTCAGAAGGCCTCGTAGATACCTCAAAATCCATTTCATCGCTTCCCAATGAGTTTTACTGATTTGACATAAACTCGCTAACAACTCCTTTCGCATGGCCAATGTCGGGCCTCGCATGCATAATGGCGTGACATCAAACTTCCAATGGTCAAGCATATGGTATCTTAGCCATGGATTCTTCTTCCTCCGTCTGGAGGTGACTGCTCATGGATAGCGAAAATGATCGCCAAAGGTGTGCTAACCTGCTTTGGCGTTGCTCATGTTGAATCTTTGCAAAACACTATTGATGTACTACCGAGATAATCGCAAAATTCCTTTTGCTTATCTCTCGGATTTGCATTCAAGGATCTTCTTTGTCGACCTAAGTCCTTCATGTCAAATTCTTTTCGACAAATGATTTTCAAGTTTCGATCTCGCCCATATCTAAACCTCGCTACTAACATATATCATCGAGCATAAAGTAACAAAATGATATAATCGACTTATATCTCTTGAAGAAACAACAAGGGCCTGAGTTGCACTGAAACCTTCTCAGTGAAGCGGTTATCAAACTTCTTGTACATCGCCTGAGAGCTTGTTTCAGCCATACAAGCTCTTCTTTAATCTCGCACACCATATTTTCATTGCCTTTCTCCGAGAAGCCTTCAAGTTGGTGCATGTAGATCTCCTCATCTAAGTCTCCGCGGAAGAAACGCAGCCTTCACGCCTAATCAAGCCAAGATAGAGCTCTTATCTTGCAACAATACTTTAACACGGCACTGAGTATTGAGCTTCACAACCGGAGCAAAATTCCGGTGTAGTCAACTCCTTCCTTTTGCCGAATCCTTTGACAACTAGTCGGCTTATGTCTCTTGGAGCCATCATTCTCCTCCTTCACCCATACACCCATTTGTTGTGAAGTGCCTTCTTTCCACGTAACTCACCAGTTCCCATGTTTGATTTGAGATCAAAGACTTCATCTCGCTCTTTCATGGCAAGCTCACTTGCTAGCATCTCATGGTCCGACATGCTACGCGCATAATCTTTCAGCTCCCTCCATCACCAACAACATGTAGTCCATGTATCTCTGGCCGGGCACAGGAACTCGAGAAGACTTTCACCGCCGAGCCGAGTAGGAGGCTCGTGCGCCAATTGATTCTCTCGATCGAGGATTCTCAACTATAGGATTTTCGGGTCATCGCCCACCTCTGCATACACCGCCCACTCGCTCGGAAGTCACCGCATCCGTGTTATGCGCTCGCCCTTGTACATCACTCTTTCATTGAAGATCACATCTCTACCGCTGGATCGGCTTTTTTGTTTTCATCATCCCAAAGACGGTAGAAGCCAAACTCATCTTCACCATAACCGGCGAAAGTACTTCTTCGATTCGGGGATCAAGTTTATTCTCGCCTTGATCACCGATATGCACATATGCTACGAACCAAAACTCTAAGATGTGGAGAGTTTTACCTCTTTTCCGCTCCATACTCTTCCGTATTCTGCTCCAATGGTACCGATGGACCTCAGTTGATCAAGTAATTCTTGTGTTGGATGCGCCCGTAATCGCTCGCAGCCCGACCGCACTCCGCAAGCTTCGCTCTCTCGCCAACGCTCGATTCATACGCTACTACACCATTGTGTTGAGGCGCACTGGCACGCGTTCTCTCCATTCGATCCCGTGCTCATAGCAAAACTTCTTGAATCTGGTGTCTTCATATTCACCACCATTGCTCTGCCTGAGCTTTTTGATCTTCAATCCTCGCCTCATTTTCTACCATGGCTTTCCACATCTTGAAAGCCTCAATACTTCTTGACTTATGTTTCGTAGTTATACCCATACCTTCCTGAGTGATCATCAATAAAGGTCACAAAGTATTGCTTCCCACTAATGGATGAGATACGTTGGACCCTCAAACATCGAGTGAACAAGCTCGAAGTTTCTCTTTCTTTGGGGTTCTTCCACTTCTCCAAAGCTAACTCTTTTCTCGCTTTCTAAGTATGCGCCTTCACACATGTCAATTTTCTTACCGATCAAGACATGACAATTTGCCCTTCGAGTGCATGATCTTCATCCCTTTCTCCATATGGCCTAGTCTCGTGCCATAGATTGGGACTATCATTTGTTGGGTAATCGCAATCGATGGCATGCTCTCTTGCCTTATAAAGAGTACCACTCTTTTTCGCCGCGAGCAATCGTCTATTGCCTTTGAAATCTTCCAATGATCGCCAGTGGAAGACTGCTAGTAGCCGCCATCGCCACCGGCTCTACCGAGATTAAGTTCTTCGCCGTCTGGAATATGTCGACATTTTTCACTTCATACTGAACTGCTCAACTTAATCTTTACTACACCTTTGCCAACAATCTCACAAGACTGTTTCATTACCAAGGTAAACTTTACCAAGGTTTCCAGTACATAATTTCGAAGAATTCTCTGCAAGTGGCATGAAAAGATGCTCCGCAGTCTAACACCCAAGACTCTTCCTTGCTCTCCAAAGAGCATATCAACGCATCACCTCCTCCCCGAGGTGGAAGCAACATTTGCCTCGCCCTTCGCCCTGGTTTCTTCTGGCACTCTGCATCGATTTTTTGTAGTGTCTTGCCTTTCCCGCAATTCCAACACTCGATAGTCTTTGAGTTGGAGTTTTGGGAACTTTGATGATTTCTCGGATTGGACCGTCTCGCCTTTGATTTGCCACGCGTCCATTTCCTCTCGTTGAATTTCTTCCCCTTGACTCAGATGCACATCAAGAGGATGAAGATTCACCGACTCTCTCCGCTTGATCTCTTCATCGAGAACCGTGATCACGAACATCGCCGATTTCAACTTATTGTTTCGCTGAGCTACTCACAACCGTGACAAAGAGCATTCCAACTCTGAAGAGAAGACAAAGTATCAATGCTCGTACTCTCATCATCAAAACCTGATTCCAATCGAACTCTAACCGGGTCAGGACTATGTTGAGTTCATTGAGATGTTGTGCCACCGATGCACCTTCCGGCTACTTCGCAGTTAAACAACCGCCATCAAATGAACTTTGTTTGAAGGCCGACGCCAGACATGTTGGAAGAGTTTCATAAGATCCGCCTGCGGTCTTTTCTTTTGCAATGTTGAACGCAACATTACGGGATAACGCCAACCTGATAACGCCGAGGGCTTGTCTATCGAGAAGCGATCCATTCATCTTCCTTCATCTCCGCCGTTTCTTTCCCCGTGAGAGGTTGATACAACTTTTTCCTCGATCGATAATCCTCGACCGCATCTTCCAAAAAGCCAAAGTCCGTCGAACTTTCAATTTTCACCTTCTTCGTCACGCCATACTCCCACTCGAAGTGCGACTTCTCTCAGATCGCTTCGACAATTTCTCGCTAACCATCGCGTGCTTTAGAACACCTCCGGTGGACAAATTGGTAAGCGGAACTAATTTCACTATTCACGAAAAATTACTATTCACGTGAATAGTATCTTCGCCAAGATTTAGCGTAAGTAACTCAACCTAGCTTTGATACCGATAGAAATTACGCAAAATTTCCCCATACGATTAGCCAAGAAATGAAAAATAAACGCGAAGCTTTACACAAAATTGAGCACCCGCGAGTTCCAATAATGCCCACGCCTCCTGGGCCGCACTTTTATTGAAAGGAAATATACACTGTGTTTACAAACACTCACACTCTCTCACAAAACCCACAACCCAATACACCTGGGCACTTTCTCACAAAATTACACTGTAATTTTATCTCACAAACGCTTATCTCTGCCTTCTTTAACTCACTTGGAATTCTCTCAATGTCTGGAACGCACTAACGTCAATGATTTGCTCTGCCTTCAAGCCTTCTATTTATGTAGCCAGAATTGCAGACATATAATACTTAACACATCAAATTGGGATACCACCTACCATCATGTGTTTTATGACTTTCCATATTTTCCAACCCATGTTTTTCTTATTTTGGTTGGTGGCTTGCCTCTTTTGACTAACACACAGCACACAGAGAGTCGTTAATTTCATTTCCCAATAATAATTCCAAACCTGCCAACATCATTTTATTCATTCTGAAGTGGAAGGAAGAGAAACAGAGAAGAATTGAACTGAACAACAAACTCAACTGAACTGAAAGTTGGGGTAATTGAGTTGGATGTGAAAATATGGGAAGGTCCCCTTGCTGCGAGAAAGCTCACACAAACAAAGGAGCATGGACCAAAGAAGAAGATGACCGTCTTATAGCTTATATCCGAGCTCACGGTGAGGGATGCTGGCGCTCTCTCCCCAAAGCCGCAGGTCTTCTCCGCTGCGGCAAGAGTTGCCGTCTCCGCTGGATCAACTATCTCCGCCCCGATCTCAAACGAGGCAATTTCACCCAAGAAGAAGATGAACTCATCATCAAACTCCACAGCCTCCTCGGTAACAAGTAAGCAAGCTACCTTGAATTAACTACTAATTAAATTGGCTTCCAGTTTAATCTTTTCTTTAATTATTAGTTTAATTTCACCGATGTGTTCAAATAAATTAATTTAATATATAATATCATATATGTACACGTATGATATAGGTGGTCTCTGATAGCTGGAAGATTGCCTGGGAGAACAGACAATGAGATAAAGAATTATTGGAATACCCATATAAGAAGGAAGCTTTTAAGCAGAGGAATTGACCCTGCAACTCACATGCCTCTCAACGATAAACAACCAGCTGCTGCTGCCGCCGCTGCCGCCACCACAACCACAATTTCTTTTGGTTCAACTAAACAATTAGTGAAAGACATTAATAAAGATTCCAGTACCTTGGAGCGCTGCCCAGACTTGAACCTTGAGCTAACCATTAGTCCTCCCCATCAGCCTCACATGCAGCAGTTCAACAAGAGTGTTGATAGAAGCCTCTGCTTTGCTTGCAGTTTGGGTTTGCAGAAGGATTGCAGCTGTCACAACGTTGGCAACAGTACTGGTAGTGGGACCAGCACTAGTGCTACTGGTTATGATTTCATGGACTTGAAAACCAGTGTTTTGGATTACAGAAAGTTGGACTTGGAAATGAAATCAAATGATTTTTAAATTGGTATATATAGACCGTGGTGTGGCAGAAATAGTTAGAGATGGAGGGGAATGAGAGAATGAAATTCATTAATTTTTGGAATCTCTCTTGCTTTATTTTTCTTCACTAATTTGTATAATTACTTAGTTGATGATGCAAAAGATGCACCATCCTCCTCTTCCACACTTCTGACTTTTTTATTCATTTAACTAAGTAGAAAGGTCTTAATAGAAGTGAATCAAGTGATATAAAAACGAGAGCTTTGTATGCAAGTGTGTAAACTTTATAAGATTTACTAGATCTGTTCCATTAGAATGACGAGTTGGCAGCTCTTTTTATTACATTTTACCTTTAAATATTCAATCATTCATTCGTATAATCACTTTCATGTTTGAAACAATTCCCACAGCCATTTTTAATCTTCTCCGGCATTATCTAATTGATTGATTAATTAACTGAGTTTTTTTTTAATTCATTAATCAATCAATTAATCACCGTTAACAGTAACTCAGTTATTTTGGGTAATTGCTTACCTATGGTTTTTTTTTTTTTAAACCAAGATATCCTCCACGCGCAACTGGAGAGACTAATCTTTCGAAGTAACTGAGATCTATTTAAGGGGTTGACTTCTCACAAGAGATGTTTTTCCATACGTACCGGTCACGGATCGAACCCAGAACCAAATGGTTAAGAGACTCAAGTATCTATCACTTGTGTCATACCATGTTGGTTACCTATGGTTAATTTAAGACTGTCTTTCATTCGTTGGAATTAATTAGAACGAGATAACATCAAAATATTCTTTCTGCATAAATTTGGGTTATATTTTGAATTGTTTTAATTTAGTTTGATTCATTTAATATTTAAAATTTATAACTGTTTTAATATCTATTTATTTATGAAAAAAAAATTAAATTTGAATTTATACATAATTGTTAATATGTACTTGACATATTTGTTTTTTGAAATATTCGTTGCACTTTAATTTTTATAATTTAATTCTTCATAATTTGTATTCAAATTTATTTATTATATTAAAATATCAATATCAAATCAAACCAAGTATATGGATAGTAGGCCTGGACAACAGATGGATTCGGGCGGGTTCGGGCCCAAAATACCCAGTCGGTCCAAACCGCGGAATGTTATATAAGGCCCATTTCCGTCCAGTTATCACTTTGGTTTAGGCGGGTTATAGTTTATCGGTTTACTCGAGTGGGTTGAAATGGATTCACTCTGTGTTGGGCTGGGTCCAGTTACAAACTCAAATCTAAAGTAGAACATAGGTAAAAAAAAAAAAAATTAAAGACAATCGAGATGCATCTGGCTTCTCCACCTGAAAAGAATTAAGGAAATGGAGCAAATAAATCTAAGCTGCATGTCACCTCCAAGTCCTATAATGGCCACAATAATCACCATTTGAACTTGTTTTTGTGCTATTGCAACAACGAAAGCACCAGATTTGGCATTTGTGGTCATTGTAGAATCTGCAACAGCCAAAGCTTGTGTTTTGTGCAGTGAAGCCCGGACTTGGGCGCGATCTTGCAGGAAAGAGAAAAGGGAAGGATCCCTTTAGACGTTGATGACTGAGAGGCTAGGGCACGCAGTGGGGAAGACGGTTGTGATTGGGCATGTCCTTGATGGGGGAACGAGAGATTAAGGAGCACAGATCTGTGACTGTGAGAGAAGACACGACATCGTTTGGTTTCAAGAGAGAAGAAGGCAATAAAATATGTGATCCACTCACTAAGCAATGAAAGTTATACACAAAATAAAAACATGTTTTACTCACTTGTATCCCATGTGCAACCCTGGCGTCGGTCGGCGACGGTTCCCAACGGGAAAAAACGTGAGACCACACCCGCCCGTGGGTATCTAACCGGATCCGCATGGATGACCCGCACACTCGACCGCACCCGCCCATTACAATATCGGGCTTAATGGTTACACCGATTTCGTGTCGGGCCAAAATTTGTGTCTGCCCTAATGGATAAAGGAGTGGCTTTCTTCTATAGCCTAGGACATTAATTGTATATGATTTTATGATTTGGTGAATGAATGAAATGAGGTATAATAATAATAATGATAATAATAATAATAACTTAATCATTACTAGAAACATGATTCTATACTATCCGACGAGGAGTGCTAGTAGCACACTCTCTACTACTTTTCCTCCAACACCCACTTCCTAATTGGATGAAATTTACATGGATCCTATCAAATTAATGAGTCTCATTTCAAAATTGATCGGACCCATATAAATTTTAACCAGTTATGAAGTGAGTGTCGGAGGTGAAGTGTTAAAAAAATGTGTTGCTAACACTTATCATGCTATAAATTATCTTACTTGGTTCGCAGATATCCTTCAACAACCTGTTAGATGAATATCCTATACACGAGCTAATAAAATAATCTCTCAAAAATCTCCATTTTTATATAACATAGGTTGCGCCTAATATGCACCCCGAAAAAACGGGTGCAACGCTAGACCTTCGAAATTCACCTGCTATAGCAGGTTAAACTAGTTGTCTACTTAACTCTCTAACTTTTGGTAACAAGCATTATTGTTAATTTATTTGATTTGATTGCCATTTCTCACCTCCACCAACAATACTTATTTTCCTCTCCGTCTTGAGAGATTTGGTGAAGAAGTGGCGTGCGAGCCACTAGTCGATGTTCTTGACATACAGTTGAAATCCTGGACTCATTATCGTTGATTGAAGATAGCATCCTCTTTTATCATCCAACTAGATCTGCAATGACGAAAAATTCTTGTTCAAATTCTTCACCTACGGAACCTTCGCCTTGATGTTGCTCATAGGTCATCACATTTTTCATTACCTATTATTGCATTTCAAAGTCGAAGGTGTTACGTCGAAAGCTCTCCGGTTTGAATCACCACGCGAACAATTTTTTGAACGTGATTTTCTTTTTCTTGAAATGAAATTCGAACTCTCTTTTGGTTTCGATGCAGATTTTTAATCAATGTCACCTAAAAGTAATGCGGTTGAATCATATCAGGATATTGCATAGAACAAATTTTTTCTGGAAAAAGAAAACCGTAGAAGGAAAATAAAAAGTAGAAACAAAAATAGAGAAGGCTGAAAACTGAGGGAATGTTTGGTTTAAACGAGGGGAGGGGAGGAATTTTAATGGAGGGGAAGAGAGGGGAGAGATTTAATTTGATTTTGTGTTTGGTTGAGAGGAGGGGAGGGGAGGGAAGCCTTTTCTTGTTTGGTTCACGAGGGGAGGGGAGAGATTTTAATGGAGGGGATGGGTTAATTTACTTGTATATCCTTATAGCATTTTATATTATATTATATATAAGGATATTTAGGTAATTTTATTTTAAATGATTTAATCTCTCTTTCCCTCCAAAAAACCCCACTTTTGGAGGGAAGCTAAAATTGGCTTAGGAGGAATTTTCCTCCCCTCCCCTCCTTTATAAAAAAATAAACCAAACATATAAAATTTAAAATAATCCCTTTTCTCCCCTCTAAAACCCCCAACCAAACGAACCCTAATGGAGGAAAGGGAATCACTGAACCAAAGAGATATTACATTCACGAAAATGGTAGTTCAGTGCAGTTTCAACATTTGATAGGTTAGTGCAGAGTATTAAAAAAACAGAGAATTGAGAAAGGAGGAAGAAGAAAAAAGTGCTGCTTTTTTAGTGTAGGGCTTGTTCTCGAAAAAAAACCTCTAATTTATATTGTGCCAAACACGATAGCAACATAGGTTTATGAGGTTTTGTTCACCGCATTATTTTAAAATTGATAAAATTAAAGATTTAAGAACACATTGATTTAATTGCACCAAACATAGAGAATGACGTTGTTAGTGGCAGTGGATTTATGAGTCTGGTTTGTGACTGCCACCTTACTATGTTGAATGCCGAGGCCCTTGGATGCCACAATAAAGGGCAGAGCCTAAATCATCATCATCTTAATGTTGTTGGAAGGATGAATCATAAACAAGAAAACCACTGGTGTGGAGGCTTTACTATGGATGGTGGCGGTGGGGACATGAAAAATGGATGGGACATTGTTGACAGTTGTTGGGCTATAAGTTCAAGTTTTTAATTAGGAAGCAACTATAGAAAAAACTAACTTAACCTTCTACAGCAGGTAACATTTTAGAGGTCCACCTTTACACCTCTTTTTTAGGGTGCATATAGGGTGCCACCTATAACAAAAGGAGAAATAAACTATCGAATCAACCTAGTGATACTAGCCTCCATTACACCCTCATGAAGACATAAGCCGAAACTAGTTGGAACCAGTGTTTTGAAAACCGGATCGAATCGGACGGTTCAACCGATTGAATCGGGAACCAGCCAGTTCGACGGTTGGTTCAATCATGTTTTAACCGCAATATGGTTGAACCGCCAAAATCGGATTAAACCGTAATCGAACCGCTAATTGAACCGAGTTGAACCGTTTGAAATATTTTTTTAAAATTTTGCCATTTAATTTTTCCCCAATTTTAATACTTATTTATTTATTTATTAGTCATTCGGTTTAGCCATGGTTGAACCGAACAAACCAAATTGAACCATGACCCCTACTTCAACACAGTACACAAAAATGACTCTCAATGACCCAACCTAGCAAGCAAAACACTCCTGGTACCAAAAACCTTTTACTTAAGCTCCATGGTACATGGCTCGAATCCTTGGGGAGGCAAAAACTCCACTAATTGGCCAAAGGGGCCAAGGGGGTGGAGAAGTTCGGTGAGTAGCATGCTCAGCGTTGCTGTGGGCCCAATGGGCTGCACACGCATTACTGGGGTGTTACAATAAAAGACGCTTTTTATTGTAACACCCCACCAAACGCATACCGGACTTTGACCCCCTGTAACGGTGAACATGTTACTCATAGGACTCATCCCCTCCCTTAAGAGGAGTTTTTGCCTTATGGAGGATTCGAACCTATGTCCAGAGGGTTTAAAGACAATGGGAAGCATCCTCCCATCACCACTTGACCAAGTTGAATTGGTGGTACGAGGGATTCAAAAACCTTGTACTTAAGCCCTAAGGGCAAGGCTCGAATCCTTGGGGAGGCAACAACTCTGATAATTGGTTTTAAATCCAAGGGGGCAGAGGAGTTCTGTGAGTGACGTGGCAGCCACTGTTGAGGGCCTTAGTGCCAATGGTCATTGGGCCGGTAGGCAAGTGGGCTGTGCGTTACAATAAAAGACGCCTTTTATTGTAGCACCCCACCAAGCGCATACCGGCTTTTGATTCTCTACAACGGTGAGCATGTCACTCACAGGACTCATCCGCTCCCTCGAGCAGAGTTTTTACCTCATGCGAGTTTTGAACCGTGTACAAGAAGGTTTAAGTACCACAGAATCCACTCGCTAACACCAACTGAGCTATATGGTGTTAGCCAGTGGAATTCGTGGTACTTAAACCCTCTTGTACACGGTTCGAAACTCGCATGAGGCAAAAACTCCGCCCGAGGGGCGGATGAGTCCTGTGAGTGACATGCTCACCGTTGCAGAGGGTTAAAGGCCGGTATGCGCTTGGTGGGGTGTTACACTTTTCATTCTTAAGTCTGTCGTTGGGGAGCCAACAATTCCTTTACTTCCCATTTTACCCTTTTTTTCCAGCACTAACCAACATCAATCTGTTATGATATTTCTCGTCTCTGTTCGGGCAGTCGTGTACTGTTCTTCCTATGTAATCCAAAAACTTCGTAACGAGCTCACCTATTATTTTGTTGGCTCACCTCCTCTTTTCTTTTTTGTGTTTTTTTTCAATGGATGCGCATTGTTTCCCTGTTTTGTGCTTAAAGGTTTTCCATTCACCGATGATTGTCTCCCCTCTCTATTTACGTCTCTTTTTTTGTGCTTCTGATATACGCGCTCTCTCTCTCTTTCTTTTACTTTATTACTTTATCAGTTTATTGTATGTTCAAGAGTTTTCTATTTTGTCTTTTTGAGTGTTGATTGTTATTTTATTTATTTCTTTTTTTTATGAAGTTATTTTATGTATTTTTATCATACCTTCATACCAGTGGCTTATTATGGAAGCTATTTGCGCTTCGTTCAAGAAAAGTTTTTTTCCATAACCCCCCTCTCTCTATATATATAATTATAATTATATAAATAATACCTAATTCTTGTTAAAAAAATATATAATACCTAATTATATATACACTAAATAATTGTGTATTTAATAATTACAATAATAACAATAGTTTTGATTTTCTTAAATTCAATTATAACTTTAATAATTATATGTATATGCCTAAGTTTAAATATTATATTTTTATTTCTAATAAATATTTAAATATGAAGAGATAAAAAAACAACAAAGAGACGACTATATAGTAAAAGTTATTGAGAAAGGAAAAATAATTTGGGATACAATCTTATTATTTATTGTTTAAAATAATTTAATATTTTTTCAGATTATCTTACAAATTCATTTTTTATTTTTCTAACAAAGTAATAGAAAGAGCAATAATATTAATATTATATTATAAAGCTCGTACCCTTAACTACAAATTCAAAAGGAATTTTGATTAATATCATTCAAACAAATTTTATTTTGTCAAATATATGTTTGCGAAAAAAATATCTAAACAAAAATCATATTACAATTTTAACTAAACATCCGTTTTAAAATAAAGTTGAATCAAACGTCCGTTTGTAAGCTTTAATCCAAACGGGCGCTCAAATATTCCAATCTGGCAACTGCAGTACTCGCTGAACCTCATCAAGCAACGGTCAAAGAAATACAGTAATGAGGTATGACCAGCATTAATAACACAAGTAAGTAATTAACTAATCCGAGAATTCATCTCAATGATAACATAAGGAAAAATCCCTCGCCAGCCTATCTCTGAGGAGTAACCCCCAAAACTCAGTCCAAACTGCATTGCAGGTTCCTACATTACAATAAAACCCCTTGATGACATTACAATAAAACCCCTTGATGAAGGTTTCATCAGAGATGAGTTCCCCCTTCCCTGCACTGGAGCTGCAATAAAAAGAGATGGAGTCTTAACGGGAGAACTAATAGGTCATCCGAGGGAGAAAGCCAACAGAGGAAATCATCATCTTCTGACCTTGGGGACTTAATGGCAGCAATTTTCAAGAGCACAACAGCATGGTGTGGTCTGTTTAATTTCTCCCAACAGTGTGATGCATAAAAGCAAGCTGGAAAATTAATTTCCCCTATATATCGGAACCTGTCCATTAACTAGTTCAGCAAGACACTTGATCTCAGGCTCCCAAGGGTATTTCCAAAATTTAACAAAGTTTTCATTCCGAATAATCCATAAATAATTTTGCTTTACCATAGGCCAAACTCCAGTTATTTTCTCTCCAACTTGAAGAGGCTATACTTTTGACATGAACATTCGTAATAATTTGGTCTGAATTAACTTGCTGCACATAATTTGCACCGAAAACTTATCCAGGAAAGCGATTGATTTTTTTTTTTGGGTGCAACATATTGAATTTTTACGCTTTTTTTTTTAATCCAGATGTCTTTTACCCCGCTCTGGTGTCCAGGAAAAAGGGGTCCTGACTAATCCAAAGTTCGGCTGGGAGGTAAGTAAAGTCCATCCTCAAATTGTTCCATCGCTAGGGATTGAACCAGGTAGTAGCCGAGTTCATCCATTTAAATGGAGTGCGTTAACCACTCACAATCAACCTTAAGGTTTTTGAATTTTTATTCTTTCATTACTTAATAATTTTTTTTATAAAGTACGAGATGAATAAATCTAATTAACTGTTGGACCACTTGATATTATATTTATAATCATATATATCAAATTTTATAAAATTTAGACAATTATAGGTATGTTATCTAATTAAAGATATTTATTTATATTTTTTGGTGCACAATAATAGCAATGAGATTTGAACTCATGCAAACTATTAAATTTCTTCACCACTAGCCTAATTTGAGTGGATTAAATACTTAACCATAAATATTTACTTATATTTTAAATAACATTTTATAAATAACAGTTTTTGAAAGAAAAATATATTATATTGATAAAACGTAAAATACTATATCTTAAATAACATATTATACATGGAAATAAGATATTATAATAAAATATCAATTAATTATTGATTTACAGTAAATTTTGTAAACTTGATCTATTTCACCAGAATTATCAATCCAATAGTTTGATTAGTTAATTTCACGTTCTAAAAAAGCTATCACATGGTGTAAGAATAAAATTTTGGCACCTAGTGTCAATACCATACGTGTGTATAAATATATATGTTTGAAAATAATATAAGTTTTGTAATTTATACACTAGGAACTTATCAATATTATTAAATAATATTGGTGGACTTAAATAGAGTGACTTACTGTGTATATATGCTGAGAGGTCTAAGTCCCAAGTATCATGACATTTTGGGCCAATGGACAACCAGCTTGGACAAAAAACTATGGATCTGGGCAGTGACTATGGACCTCTGCTGGCTACAAACACTAAATGATATCAGAACTGGGTCCACAGCCGAATTGGTCCAAAAAAAACTAAAAATTGAATTGAATTGGGCATCTAACTCAACAAAACAAAATGAGTACAACCCTATACAGTCCGACTCCGTTGAGCGCAAACCCATAAGAAACAAAATTGTTATAAGTACTATCCAAGTCACAAACAGGTAAAAAAATAGTTAAGCCCGTTTGGACTTGAGGGAGAGTGTTGGAAACTAACACAGAAGTCTCACATCAAACAGTTTGTTGGGAATACGAGTGTATATAAGTAGATACATGGCTTAGATGTCATGACATTTTGGGCCAACAAGCACTCATAGTTGGACTAAAAAACTAATTATGGGGATTTGGTTTGGGCTGTACGAATTTGCTTCTGACTAAAGACTAAATCATATCAGAGCCAGGTCCTGCCTGGACTTAAATAGTACTCATAATAGTACCCAAGGAGAGGAGAAACTTTTGGATAATGTTGTATATTTGAGGTAGTTGTTTCCTGATTCATTATGTAAAAAATAAGATTTGGTCATTGATCCACTGTTGCGCACGGGTCAAATAATTAAAAATAGTAAATGTAGTAACAAGGTAATTCAACCTTAGTCGTCTCACAATGATCTCTAATCTAACAATAACCAAAAACAATAATGTATGAAGAAATAAAAAGGGGGGGTTTCGATTATGAGAAACATAATTTAAAAGATGAAAATATCAATATATAAAAATGACTAATCCACTGGTTCAGGATAATTAATACTTGGATTTATAAGGGGTTTCAAATGATTATTCTATTTCGTGATTCTATTCTTGTTTGACCATGAAATTAACCAATCAAGCGTCAATTAATCTCATAAGAATCCCTACTAGAATACATAATTAATTAAGCATCAATTAAGCATCACAGAATCGATTAATCATGATTAAGGAACAAGCGTCATAAAAACACAATTAATTTAATTACCGAATTTAATCAAACCTGCGTCAAGCGTCGTAGATCCTATTGATCTCTATTCAAAACAGATTAAAACAAGCGTTTAAAATATTTCAAATAATCTCAAAGAGCAAAAACGAATTTGATATGATTAAGCATCAATACCTAAAACGAATTTGCAAACAAAAATCAAAGAGATGAAAGATCAAACGGAAAAGAAATAGAATCCGAAAATCGAATTTAACAATAATAATCAAACCTCAAGATCCTTATAAAAACTCCCTAACCAGTGAATTAATCTAAGGTCTTAGCCTTCCATGGAAGGATTAGAAAAAAATGAGATTAAGAAGGAGAGAATGAGAAAAGATTGTTAAAACTTAAAAAGGGAAAAAAATTCAAAAGTAATTAAAAGGTAGTTCCTAAAACTCTAAAAATCCTATTTATAATGTCTCCTTAGGTTAACCTAGGTAAACTTCAGTTTATGACCAAAGAGAAGGACCCATAAGAGGTTAATTAGCCCAATAACAATTAATCACATGAGTAAGTGATTCAGAATTCACAATCAGTCTCGCCAGCTTTAGTAATTGGCATTTTCGACCATCAAAACATCCGAACTGGGCTTTGGTGTCAACATAAGAGTTATAGCTCTACTTCTTAGCTTTTCAACGCCACAAAGATCACTGCAATCAGATAAGTATAACCCAAGTTATGGCTTGCAGAAAGAACATGAGTTAGGATGTAACAAAATCTGAAAATTAACAAAGAATTTCACTAAAGCTCAAATTAAGACCCAAAAATATAAAACATTGTTGAGATTCAAACAAGATAAATGGAACAAACTTCAATGGCAACCAATAACTAAATAATAGCAATCAATCAATCAACAAGGTGTAATAAACAAACAAACAAAGGAGATAAAAAGTAGAGAAGAAGACACCGCAATTTGGTTACGCAGTTCGGCCCCAAAGAAGATGGCCTACGTCTGCGGGAGAGAGCAGCCCTCCGTTTCACTATCAATGAGTCTTACAAGAGATTACAATTGCTTTGAACCCCCTTTACAATGTCCACAAAGAACAAACCCAAGAGTTCCCAATCCCTCTCTCTTTCCCTCTATGATAAACTCTCAAGAACGACAATAGAGAAAGCCTTCAATCCTCCCTCTATTCTCTCCTAAGATCCCAAGGTGTTTAACAGTGTTTTCCAGCCCCTAAAACCTCTCAAAGACGCTCAAGAACGGCTGCACACAACCCTAGAAAGACTGCAGGTCGTACTGACCCGTTTCTGCAGCGTCAGGTTTATAAAACCCGACTGTGAATCGATTCATAGACATAGGTGAATCGATTCACCTAGTTAAAAAACTTCCCCTGCACGAATTAATGAAGTGAATCGATTCCTGCAGGCTTCCCATGCGATTCACAGAGACTCAAACATGCTTGAATCGATTCACATTGCTAGGGAATCAATTCCCAGTGTTCAAGAAACACTTCCAAGCAATTCCATGATCCTCCAAACTGATTTTAAGGCACTCTAAACTCCACAATTATCCACCTTGACTTCAAATCAGTGGTGATGCTCAACTTTATCCATCAACCACTAGCTGCTCTCTCCATTATTGGAATTACGTTTCAGAGAAATTCATCAAGTCCAAGCAATGCTTGAACTTTGATCTAGGTAATGACTTGGTGAATACATCCGCCGGGTTGTCCTCTGATGCAACCTTCTCAACCACAATTTCCTTAGATTCCACGACGTCTCTAATGAAATGTAGGCGGATGTCAATGTGCTTTGTCCTTTCATGATACACTTGGTGATTTGCCAAGTGGATAGCACTTTGACTATCACAATGTACCTTCACACATCCTTGTGTAATTCCTAGCTCCCCAATCATACCTTTCAACCATATGGCCTCCTTCACCCCTTCAACTAGGGCGATATACTCACTTTGAGTAGTAGATAGCGCCACAACGGACTGTTGGTTTGCCTTCCAACTTATTGCCGTTCCAAACAATGTAAATACAAATCCAGATAAGGATTTCCTTGTATCCACATTTCCTGCATAATCTGCATCTACATAACCCTCCAAAGCGTCTTCTCCTTGAGTTGCTCTTGTGTACCTCAAACCACCTTTGAGTGACCCATTCAAATACCTCAAAACCCACTTCAGTACTTCCCAATGAGCTTGGCCCGGATTTGCCATAAACCGACTTACTATGCTGACTGCATATGCTAAGTCTGGTCTACTACAAACCATGCCGTACATGATGCTTCCTACCCCACTAGCATATGGAGTAGTATCCATCTTCCTCCTCTCCTCTTCGGACTCAGGAGCTTGTGTCACCGAAAGCTTTGTGTGATGACCCAAAGGAGTGCTAACCGGTTTAGCTTCATGCATCCTAAACCGCTCCACCACTTTCTTCAAGTACCCATGCTGAGATAAGAATAATTCACCCTTCTTCCGGTCCCTCACGATATCCATCCCAAGTATCCTCTTAGCGGCCCCAAGGTCCTTCATCTCAAATTCTGAATTTAGTTTCTCCTTGAGCATGCTAATCTCCTCTTTGCTAGAGCTTGCCATCAGGATGTCATCAACATAAAGAAGTAGGTAGAGAACCACTTTCTCATCCCTCTTCAAAATGTACACACAACTGTCGTACCCACTTCTCACAAATCCCGTCTTCAGAAGAAAATCGTCAAAACGAAGATACCATTGCCTAGGGCTTTGTTTCAACCCATACAAGGATTTCTTCAAAAGACATACCTTAGACTTGTCCTCTACAAAACCTTCTGGTTGTTGCATGTAGATTGTCTCTTCTAGGTCTCCATGTAAGAATGCGGTCTTCACGTCCATTTGTTCCAACTCAAGATAGTACTGATTTACGATTGCCATAAGAACCCTTATGGAACAATGTTTCACCACGGGTGAGAAAATCTCGTTGTAATCAATTCCCTCAACCTGTGTAAAACCCTTGGCCACAAGTCTTGCTTTATATCTTGGTTCTTCAATTCCCGAATGCCTTCCTTCTTCTTGAAGATCCACTTGCATCCAACCACCCTTTGCTTCTTAGGTAGTTTCACAAGTTTCCAGGTCTGGTTCTTCTCCAATGAATTCATTTCCTCATTCACTGCCTCTAACCACTTCTGACCCTCTTTGCTCTCAACTGCTTCCCTGAATGTCTTCGGTTCTGAGTCTTGCACATCTTCAGCCGCATTTAGAGCATAACAAATTAAGTCTGCATAGCCATATCTCTTGGGTGCCACAGTTTCCCTCCTTTCCCTATCTCTTGCCAACTGATAGCCAGGATCCACTGTTGGTTGTCTTCCTCTAGAACCTGATGGTGGAGAACTGTTCTCCTCTTCATCATTCCCGATCTCACTAGTGGAAGGCTCCACCTCAAACTGAGTCTTCTCTACCTCTGTTTCTGAGTTACTATTCTCCAGGTCCTTGCACTTCATCCCCATACGAGTCTCATCAAAAGTCACATCCCTGCTTATTATGAATCTTGATCCCCCAGGTTCCATTTTCCACAGCTTGTACCCCTTCACACCTTCCGGATAGCCAATGAAGACACATTTCACAGCCCTGGCTTCAAGTTTGTCTTGTCTAACATGAGCAAACGCCAAAGCACCGAAAACCTTCAACGTAGAATATTCTGCCGGTTTTCCACTCCAAACTTCCATAGGTGTCTTGAAGTTTAAAGCCGTTGATGGGCATCTGTTGATCAAGTAAGCTGCTGTACTCACAGCTTCACCCCAGAAAATTTTAGGTAGCCCAGCTCCCAAAAGCATACATCTGACCCGCTCCAAAATAGTCTTGTTCATGCGTTCTGCCAGACCATTTTGTTGCGGTGTCCCTGCCACGGTCCTATGTCTCTTAATTCCCTGTTTCCTGTAAAACTCATTAAACTGCTCTGAAACAAACTCCAGGCCATTGTCAGTCCTTAAAACTTTCAGTTTAGTTCCTATTTGATTTCCTATGAGAGTATGCCATTCTTTGAATTTTTCAAATGTGTCACTTTTATTTTTCAAAATGTGAACCCATACTCTCCTAGAGAAATCATCAATCATGGTGAGAAAATAGGAACCCCCTCCATGAGTTGTCACTCTTGAGGGACCCCAAAGGTCCAAGTGAATGTACTCAAAGGGCTTGCTAGAATGATGCATGCCACTTCCAAACTTAACCCTATGTTGTTTGCCTAATATGCAATTATCACAAAATTCTAGCTTATCCAATGTATCACTACCTAGCAAACCTTGTTTAGCTAGTTCAACTAAACCTCTTTCACTAACATGCCCTAACCTTAAATGCCATAGTTTAGTTTTATCATGCGGAGCTTGACTAGCTAATGATGCATGCCCTATAACAGTACAACCATCTAATATGTATAAGCCACACATTTTAGATCCTTTAGCCATTACTAATGCACCATTCGAAATTTTAATCATGCCATGTTCAATCCTAGTACTATAGCCTAATCCATCTAACATGCTTATAGATAAAAGATTTCGTTTGAGTTCAGGAACATACCTCACATCTTGTAAAAGGAATTCACGGTTGTCAAACATCTTGAGACGAATCGAACCCATACCTTGCACCTTACAAGCTCGGTTGTCACCCAGGCGAACGACTCCACCTTCTTTAAGCTTCAAAGTCTCAAAGTATTCCTTCCTAGGACACATGTGATAAGAACATCCCGAGTCCATGACCCAGTTCTTTTCAGATTCCAAACTCGACACCACTAGAGCCCCCGCACTCTCATAACCATCCTCCATAGCAATTGCAACATCCACAGAATCACCCCTGTCCCCTTTCTCAGGACAGTCCTTCTGGTCTTGTGACAATTGAAGCACTTATACTTCTTATTGTTCCCTTTTGACTTGGATTTCGACCTAGAATTCTTCCATTTGTTGTGATTTCCTCTACTCTCACTTTTTCCCCTTGACACACTTAAGCCTTCACCACTATCATCCACTTTCAAGTCTTGGAGCTTGGTTAGCTCCTTGGTCCTAATAGATTGTTGGACCTCCTCCAAAGTAATAGTGGACTCCTTGCCATAGAGGAGTGCATCCTTAAAGTGTTCAAAGGATCTAGGTAACGAATTCAATAAGAGCAGAGCCTTATCCTCGTCATCGAGCTTCACATCAATGTTCTGCAGGTCATCAATAATTTTGTTGAATTCTGCTAGTTGCTCCACAATAGGTTTGGTCTCTACCATCTTGAATGAGTAGAGATGTTGTTTCAGACATAACCTGTGGGCCAATGACTTTGTCATGTACAACGATTCTAACTTTGCCCACATCTCCGCCGCGGTCTTCTCTCTTGCAACTTCCCTCAGTGCCTTATCGCCAAGGCACAAGATAATGGCACTTCTTGCCTTATCTATCATCTCCTTCTTCTCCGTTTGAGATAGAGTTGCTGGCATTCTTGCCTCACCCTTCAAGGCTTCAAAACACTTCTGTTGAATAAGTATTGCTTCCATCTTCACCTTCCATAGACCGAAGTCGTTGTTACCGGAAAATTTCTCGATGTCCCATTTAATACCCATGGTGCTCACTTGAATGATTTGTTCCTTCCCACAGACGGCGCCACTTGTTGAGATTCAAACAAGATAAATGGAACAAACTTCAATGGCAACCAATAACTAAATAATAGCAATCAATCAATCAACAAGGTGTAATAAACAAACAAACAAAGGAGATAAAAAGTAGAGAAGAAGACACCGCAATTTGGTTACGCAGTTCGGCCCCAAAGAAGATGGCCTACGTCTGCGGGAGAGAGCAGCCCTCCGTTTCACTATCAATGAGTCTTACAAGAGATTACAATTGCTTTGAACCCCCTTTACAATGTCCACAAAGAACAAACTCAAGAGTTCCCAATCCCTCTCTCTTTCCCTCTATGATAAACTCTCAAGAACGACAATAGAGAAAGCCTTCAATCCTCCCTCTATTCTCTCCTAAGATCCCAAGGTGTTTAACAGTGTTTTCCAGCCCCTAAAATCTCTCAAAGACGCTCAAGAACGGCTGCACACAACCCTAGAAAGACTGCACGTCGTACTGACCCGTTTCTGCAGCGTCAGGTTTATAAAACCCGACTGTGAATCGATTCACAGACATAGGTGAATCGATTCACCTAGTTAAAAAACTTCCCCTGCACGAATTAATGAAGTGAATCGATTCCTGCAGGCTTCCCATGCGATTCACAGAGGCGTGCTTCGATTCCCAGAGACTCAAACATGCTTGAATCGATTCACATAGCTAGGGAATCGATTCCCAGTGTTCAAGAAACACTTCCAAGCAATTCCATGATCCTCCAAACTGATTTTAAGACACTCTAAACTCCACAAACATGTTAAAAAGTAATTATTGGACATGACACATATTTAAAAACACAAAGTGCAAAGCTATAAAAGGTGCATTAAAATGCATTGATAGTTTTTCACAAATGAAAGGCAACCTAAACTATTCTAATAAATTAAAGTCTCGTGGACCAAATATGTGGAGCACACAATGCACAACACATATATATAATAGGTCGTTTCATCATGCTACAGTTGATCCATTGCAACTTGCTCCTCAAATCTTAGCCAGCCATGCTGGCTAATTAATTATGTTTTGCAACGCTTTCTACAGCAGTCTCGCATACCTGCTGGCTGCTGCCTAGATTGTTCCATACTATCCTATTCTGCTTTCTTTTTTTATATATTTTTCTCATTCAACTTGCACGCTTTCTTTTTTTATATATTTTTCTCATTCAACTTGCACTATGTAGAAACTTCTGTTCTGAGTGACCGCTCCCACAAGGAATTCTCTCCATTATAAACTTGCTTTGCCCTTTACACCATGCATAATCAGATTTAAGTAACTGGTTCTGATAATGAGGTTCTCAGATATTCTTGCCTCTAACTGGTACTATGTCTGGGCCATTCATTTTCTGCTCCTCAAATCATTACAACATGGTTCGTTCTTCTCCTCAGTTGCTGAAAGCTTTTCATTCCTTTTCATCCTGTTTCTCTCTGCAGCCTTTACTTTCATTCTTATATTTGTTGCTCTCCTCATAGATGTGCTTCCAATATTCTTATCCAGAGCAAGTTCAGCCAGATTAAGGACATGCACACGACGAGGCATCTGTTGGCATGACTTTTACCACTCTCGCATTCTCTGCGACGAATTCTTAAAACAATACACCTAGCTAGTAGACCAGTCACCACTCATTACAACTTAATTTGTACATTTTATTTTCGCTGTTTTTCCTTTCCTTACAAAGCCTGCCTCAGAAAAGTTGATATATACTTGATAGACTATATATATATGTATTATTTAGTTAACAAATTGGACATTCGCAGGATATTGTCTATACAACTCATTAAGCGTCTGTTTGTTTCCAGCGAAAAACGTGCGAGAGAGAAAGGTGCGAAAGAGAAGTGTGAGAAAATAACAATTTCACTCGATTTGGATGTCAGAGAAAATGTGACGAAAGAGAAAAAAAGCGTGAGTCCATGCACTTTTATTTTCTCGTCCCAACCGCGAAGAAAACGGGATCCGCCGTCTTATTTTTTTATTTTACCATTTGTACCCCTTATTCTCTTCCTATATCTCAAATTATTTAAATTTTTAGTTAAGGATATTAATGTCTTTTAAAAAATAACCAACACTTCTCTCTTCTCATTTTCTCTTCTCTTTCACTTATTCCAAACAATACCCAAAATCTACCCAATTTCTCATATTTTTCTCTCTTTTCATACTCTCTCTTCACAATTTCTCTCTTCACATTTTCTCTCCTGAACCAAACACACCCTAATTTTTATCCTTGTTAGAAAATCAGACAAAATCGTTTTGATATCTTAAGAGTATTTTAGAATGTCCTAGATGATATGTTAGGATTTTATATTTTATGATATGTTTCCTTATTTAATTAATTAGGATTAGAGAATCATATCAATTAGGATTACAATTATCAATTAGTATTTATGGTAATTATTGCAAATCCCATTATAAATAGAGGCTGGTATGGTCTGATTTAGACACACAGAATTACACAAAAATCACAAATTCTACATGGTATCAGAGCAAGTTTGATTCTGTGACCTTTCTCTGCCGCTGCCGGCAGCGTCATCTTTCCAGTTTTCCAGCGACTCTTTCCACTCTCTGTCAGCTGTTGTCCGCTGCCGCAACAGTCATTTTTATGGCGGTTTCCGCTCTCTTTTGTTATGTTCATCTCTTCCGGTGTGTCATCTTTGCCGCTGTGTCTTCACTTTTTCAGCATGATTGTCATTACTTTCGACCGACCTACCGCCGTCGTCCTCTGCTTTCTGGTGTGTTCTCTACCCCTTTTTGCCGCCTTCTTTGCAGCATTTGACACATTCATTATGCACTGATTCTCGCTGGACGTCGCCCACTGTCGTTGATCGCCATCAGCAAGCAGTCACTGTTCATCGGCCATGTTCATCCGTACAAATCCGTAGTGCACATAGTCCATACGAACACTAATCATGCGTCTGTACAAGTTCATACGGTCGCCGTTTCGCCGTCTGCTTGCGTCGGTTGACTTATCTTCTCTTCTAGGTTTGTTCGAAACTCCTTTCGGCTTGTGGGTCCCATTTTTTAGGGTTTCTTTGTTGTTGTTTGAGCATTTTTCAGTACATGGGTACCTTGGTTCTAATGCAAACAACTCTTTCTCTCTCTGTTTGACGCATTTTCTCTCTCCTCTTGGCAGCCAATTTGGTCAAATTTTTCAGAGGTTTCTTGCGGGTTCTGATTTTTGTTTGTGATACCTTCTTTTCTCGCTAATAGATCATATCAGTGGCCTTTATTCCCACTGACAATTATTCTGGTGGTGTCTTTTTTCCCCCACAGATGAATCATATTAGTGATGACTTCTTTTTCCATCGATGACTATTCCGATGGTACCTTCTCTTCCCATCGGCGATCATCTCGATGGTTACTTATTATGATTATGACTCACATTAGTCCAGCTCTTCGTCCCAAATGATCTAGTCTCAACCTTTTTCCCAGATGCACTATCCCCGTCTTCGTCCCAGATGCACTAACATGGCTTCATCTTTGTCCCAAATGCATTGGGCTCGTCTCTGTGAAGCAGTTGACAAACTTAATTTCAAGTTTAAATATTTTGGAACTCCATTTTATTGGTTTGAAGCTTCCAAATGTTGTTTTGAAAAGATCACACCTTGTTTTTCTTCATTGCTTGCCAAGAAATTTAACTCAGGCTGATGATCATTCCAGCTACCTGGTTAAGCTATCTTTATAGCAATTCTCTTCGGCTTCTCCAACATCCCTGAATTACCTTCCATTATTCCAGCGGAGCTCAATTTTTATGTTTCCTATTTATTTCTATTTGCAGGGAAATACAACAAGCTGAAAGCTTAGTAAGCTTTAAATTGAGGGGGAGTGTTAGAAAATCAGAGAAATATTTGACAAAATCTTTTTGATATCTTAAGAGTATTTTAGAATATCCTATATGATATGTTAGGATTTTATATTTTATGATATATTTCCTTATTTAATTAATTAGGATTAAAGAATCATATCAATTAGGATTATAATTAGCAATTAGTATTTATTGTAATTATTGCAAATCCCAGGCTAGTGTAGTCTGATTTAGACACACAGAATTACACATAAATCACAAATTATACAATCCTAAACTTTTGGGTTATGTTTTTTTCACCATCCTTTCTTTTATATTACTTTTACAGTATTTTCTTTCCTTTTCACCGCATCATTCATCACATTTTTTGTTTTTTCTCTTTTTCCTTTTCGTCTCTTTCTTTTTTTTGACAAACTCTTTCTCTCTCTTCCCCTCTCTCCCTCTCTCATTTACAGCATTCTGGTCACACTCCATTGGGGGTATGATATGGGATGTGAAATTATATTATTTGTGTAAACTTAACCATTTAGGAAACTTTTTAAAAATATAAAAACAAAAACATTTAGGCAACTTGAAATACTGAAACCCTTTTCAACCTTGTTTATATATGTACTCCAGATAATTCTTAAGAATTAAAACAGTTAGTTTGCGGGTTTTAGTCTCCTCTAGTCTCTTTGAGGTGAGGTAAATGTAATTCCCTTCGTAAGTGCTCAAAGAGCTCGAAGGTTTTTCCTGCCTTAGACTGGTGCGTCATCCCCTCATCCCACCTCTTTCTTTAATCCTCACAATGGGGGCTTCTAAGGTGTCGGGTCGTTTTTAACGGAACCGGTGCAACTTTTTTTCCTGAGCCAATGGTTGAACGAGTTACCATTTAGAGAAGCCATTTCAGCTGATCTAGGGATTAGCATTAAATCTTTCACTTATTGTGTTTTAGTCCTTTATATAAATTATCTTCTATTTCATGAATTTAAAAATAAATTACCTAAAAACGAAATTTAATTATTTTCTTTTATTTAGAAATGTAACATTATGGTCTTTTGCCACTACAAGGGGTGAGAGGGAGTACACGCTATTGGTTCCCCAAGATAGTGATGGAGGCTGTCAGATCGGTTGGGAGAAGCCACCCACACGACGGGCAGCCAAACCGACACTAGAGCAGTCTCCGATGAGTGGAGACGACGAAGCAAAGCTTGGGTAAAAATGGTTTCAAATTTTGGTGGTGAAGGGTTTCCGAAAACTAATTTCCTTAAAGAGGTATTTTTGGGGAAAAAAAAAGTTTTTAAAAAGGAGGAGATAGTGTGTATTAAATAATGGGGTGTAAATAACAACCTGGAGGAGAAAAATCCCATGTCCGGCCCATTTCTTGTTCGATATATATGACAAAAACCTTTCAGCGCGCATTTGTCCTGCCTCATTGCATCTGAGGTCCACATGGTCTCTAATCATCAGAACCGAAAGGAACACATTTGGTGGACTACATATATAGAAAGCCCAACTGGCAGCGAAGATAGAATTTATTGATGTGCATATGATATGTTGCCTTTTTCCAGCAGAAATCAACAAATTTGGATAAGGGGAGCAAACTTCAGTTGAAGGCAAATATCTACTGGTTTTTGAAGAAAAAAATTGTGTGGTTTTTTGTTACTCATTTCGGTCTTGCACTTTTCGTCTTGTCTAGAGTGGTTAATTAATTAGTTCCCGTGCTTGAAGGATAGTGCATTTAAAAGGGTGGGGAGAGCTCTACATTGTGCTCATCAAAAAAGTAGAGCGCGTGCAAGTCTCGTATGGTTTAGCTAATGAGTATTCAATGGTCCCTGGAAACTATATATTGGTAGCTAAGAAGGTGGTGATGCTATCTCCAGCAGTATCAATACCATTACGGGAAGGTTCTTGCTACTAATAATAATTTTCTCAAAAGAATCGAAATGCACAGGCATAAGCAAAGCTGTTGCAATAAAACTTTATAACATCCACCTATCTTCCATTCACCCAACAACTCTTCCTAAAATTGGATGACCTGCTATCGTACTATTGTCCTAAGTCGGTAATTAATAAATGAGGTTGCTTTTGTTTAATAGATTTGGGCTAATAAATCAGTGTATTCCATGTTATTAATAGATTTGAGCTAATAAATACAAGAAAAAAATTTCATCAAAAAAAGAAAAATATCAGTATCCTCAATTTACTGGCATTTGGCAGTGGTGTTACGAGGTTGGTCTCGTTTGAATTTGAGAGAAAAATAAAATCAAACCAATCATATTTATTTGAGTTGGGTTATTTAGTTTAGTTTGGTATAGTTTTTTAAAATTTTTTCAATTAATTCAAACTAAATTAAACCGATTAAGATGAAATTAGTTGGTTCGGATTATTAGGTTATAAATATTTTATTCTCACATCATATCATATTTTGGTATAAAGTTTTAAATTTTATATTACTACAAGTCAAACACATTTTATTTGGTTATAGGCAAGTCCATTAAGTTCTAAGCTAACTTTTTGGTCTTATCAAATAAAACCATTATATATGTACCTTGTTGGACCAAAATCGCACAATCGCGATATCGTGAGGACTGAAATCGCACAATCGTGATATCTTGAGGATTGAACTCGCACAACTGCAATACCTGACGGATCCAAATCAGGCAATTAGAACCTAAGAGACCATATCACACAATCATAATACATGAAGAACTCAATACACGAAAGTAGAACATAGGCTTAATTACATTTTTGGTCCCCCTATTTTTTCAAATCCATGATTTTGGTCCCCCTATTTTATTTTTCACAGATTTGGTCCCCATATTTTTTATTTTTCACGAATTTGATCCCTACACTTTTTTAATTACAGTTTTGGTCCTCCAAAATTGTGGATCTCTTGCACTTTTGGTCCACACTTTTCCAAAATCCATGATTTTTAGGGACCAAAAGTGTAAGAAATCCATAATTTTGAGGGACCAAAAGTGCAATTAAAAAAATATGGGACCAAATTCGTGAAAAATAAAAAATATGGGGACCAAATTCCTGAAAAATAAAATAGGGGGACCAAAATCGTGGATTTGTAAAAATAGGGGGACCAAAAATGTAATTAAGCCTAAAACATAAGAATCAAAATCACACTATATATGCCTAGAACATAGTGGAATTAAGCTTTTCTCTTCAACTACTTTGACACATCAAGAAAACTATTTAAAGCATCCACAATGGGGGGATTTTGTTGAGCATCTATCCTATGTGGAAGGAGATCTTATTTTTATTTTTTAGCATTGGAGACTGTCTATGTGGCAGTGAGCTAGCTCAAATTTTTGATCTCAGTATCTATTTCTAGACACCATATCTTAGCATTAAAATACCATTGTTTCTCTCTCTCTCTCTCTCTCTCGTCTCACAAATTCGCTGATCCATTTTCTCTCTTCGCTTCCATCCATTGCAAAATTAAATGTAAAGAATCAATTACCAAACTTGAATCGTTGGCCTTCATCTCAGATTCAACAACCTAAATGAAATCAACAAACCAATAAAATCAACAGAAATGAAACCAACAAACCAAGTGCAAGCACTGATCCCCTCAAATGGTGGTGTGACGCTGCAGCCAACAGATCTGTGGTGGCACGAAGCTTAGCCGTTGTTAATCGAAGCTCCGCCGTCGCCGTGAGACGAGTCTGAGACGCGAGACTGAGACGAGAGAGAGATAAGCCCCCATCGCGAAACGAGGGTGAGACGAGAGAGATGGGCCGCGAGAGACTTGGTGGCGCCGTGGTGAGGCGGTGGGGTGAGGCGCCGTGGTGAGTGCTTTGACCAAGATACAGGGCGAGCGAGAGACGAGAGACGAGAGACTAGAGACGAGAGATTGGGAAATGAGGGTTACCCAATTTTTTTTGACCAACAAAAGGCCAGCACAATGTTACCGTTCAATGAGGGTGACCCAATTCTTTTTAACTTATTATGTTAAATAATAAAAAAAATTACATTTTTTAAATATTTAATAATTTTATGCATATTAATTAAAATAATTGATTTAATATTTAAATTTAAATCAAAATTAGGTTCAAATAAAATAATATAAATATGTAGGGTCCATTGTGGGACCTAAAAAAAAAATAAGATACCATTATTGGAGTAAAAACTAGATGAATGTCTTATAGGTAAAATAGTGACAAAATACTCAATTTTAGCTCCCCATTGTGGAACCTCTTATGAGTTGAGTGTAATTTTTTATTTGTATTTTTTGTTCCTAGCTGAATAAAAGAATAATCTCTCTCTCTCTCTCTCTCTGTCTTCCTTCCGTTTACTTCTGAAGCAAACAAAGCGTGGCCATCTGCAAACCATTGTGTATATGATTAATAATAGTCACTCAAATAACAGTCACATGAAGCTCTCTTTCACATAGCATGTGAAGCAGAGCACGGGCCTGGTCACCGGTCCCTGTTCCCTTGTGATATATCACCTCCCCAATCCCATTAACCTCAAAGTACAATCTTTTTGTCGTTTTTCTTTTTCCTTCCCTCTCTCGTGTTTTATGGGAGACACTGCCAACACGGGCATTTGTATATTTGCTCAACAATTCCTTTCACAGTTTAAAACAGTTTCGTTTCTCGTCAGTAGGAGAGCGACCAGCTCCAATTTCCCAAGTCCAAGGATGCAGCAAGATATTTCATTCTGTAAAATCCATATAGTTTTCTTCCTTCTTCTACCAGGGATTTCTTTGGTTTCTCCCTTCTATGGTTCTTATTCCTACTCCTTAATTTCCCTGGTTAATTTGTTCTAATTAAGAGGCACATTTTAAATTAATAAGATTCTAGAATATTCATTAATTAGTTTTTTGATTATTTTTGCTATTCTTGGTTGCAGATGGACCCCTATATGACTCTACTGCTTACACTCAGGTAATTAAAATGACATTTCGACACTGAACTGAAAATATCACTCTCTATTTTTGTTCGTACGTTACTATGCCATTGTGGGTCTTCTTTGACGGAAAATATGACTTGCATGATTGTGTGGTTGACATTTGACAGTGCAAAGAGCGGCCTGAGAAGCCACTTTACAGAGGAGGCGTTTTCAAGAGGGAGCTTCAGTCCCCGGGTGGTATTGCAGATAACATTGCCTCCTATGCCGTTAACAGCAACATGTCTTCTTCACTCGTCCTCTATAATCTCGCTGACGCCACCATCTACACTTTTTCAGGTTCGGTTATCTTCTTTACTTTCCTCGCATTTTTATTTATTACTGAGCTGCAATTTTTATTTGAGAGATAAAAAAAAAAAAAAACCACCCACCTACCTCACTCCTTGCATTTACTGAGCAGTAATTGGGAAAGTAGAAGTTTATTTGCACTCGTTTGCTTGGTCATTAAAACTTGCGTTAATTGCACTATTTTGGTTTGTAAATAAAAAAAAAAAGTTATTTGGGCTTTTTTGATTGGCAAAAGTAAATTATTCCGTTGCCGGGACTTGAACCCGGGTCTCTCGGGTGAGAGCCGAGTATCCTAACCAACTAGACTACAACGGAATGTGGAAAACGCTGTTGTTATTGGGTTCTATATTGGTCTACTGGTAGTAGCATTTTTACCTTCCCAATGGATAGAATTAGGTGCCCCATTTCACTTGCCCTTAATATGATGTGGGTGCCTGATTACATATTACAGCATGGCTGAGGGTTGAAGGTTCACATTCAGCTATGATAAGGGCGAGCCTGCAAACGGAAAAAGAGACATATGACTGCATTGGGACAGTTTCGGCCAAGAGTGGATGCTGGTCATTTCTCAAGGGTGGATTTGTTCTTGATTCGCCATCAAATTTATCTACCATCTTCTTTCAGGTGGCTTGCGCTTCTTTTTTTTTTTTTTTTTTTACTGTAGTAAAACTTTTCAGCTTAGTAAATAATAAATTGCTATAACATATTTGGTAATTTATGCAGAATGGGGATGGTAAAGATGTCAATATAGATATAGCAAGCCCGTCACTGCAGCCATTTACCAAGCAGCAGTGGAGATTCAATCAACAGTATATGATCAATACTGTGAGTCAAAGTAACTTAATCTTCACTTGACCAAAACAACGTAATTATTTTTTCTTATCATGTTGCAAAGACTCTCACACAATAAATTATGGGGAAAAAAACCCAAGTTTTTCAAAGAAAAGCTATGCATTTGCTAGAGTATAGAGCATATATAGGCAGAAGAATTTAATTTTGTTTCCCTCTTGCATTTGACAGCAAAGAAAGCGTGCTGTTACTGTTCATGTGGCAGATACTAATGGGAGAAAATTGCAAGGAGCTGCTGTTTATGTAGAGCAAATATCAAAAGACTTTCCTATTGGATCTGCCATAGCAAAGACCATTCTTGGCAACTTGCCATATCAGGTTTGAATATTTTATGTACCTTGCTAACATCCAAGGTTTTGAATCAATGTCTGTGATCGCAATCTGAGCCATGATAATAAGGCTTTAGGGGTCTTTGCGACCGCAACGCAATTGTCTTCAATATCAAGGATCACAATAGAATCGCGAAAGTTACCGCGTCTATGACTTAAAACCTTGCTAACGTCATCCACAGCTTAGAAAGTAACAAAACACAACAAGGCTCATTCCTCTGCCCTTACAGGATTGGTTTGTGAAGCGGTTCAATGCTGCAGTCTTTGAAAATGAGCTCAAATGGTACGCCACAGAACCTGATGAAGGCAAGGTCAATTACATCATTTCAGACCAGATGATGCAATTTGTTAGAGCGAACAAACTCATAGCTAGAGGGCACAACATATTCTGGGAAGACCCTAAATACACTCCCGCATGGGTTCTTAACCTTACTGGTACCCAGTTACGATCTGCTGTGAATTCCCGAATACAAAGTCTCATGAACCAATACAAAGAAGAGTTCATACACTGGGATGTCAGCAATGAAATGCTTCATTTTGATTTCTATGAACAAAGGCTTGGACCTAATGCCACTTCTCATTTCTTTGAGACAGCACATGAATCAGATCCGCTAGCAACCCTGTTTATGAATGACTTTAATGTTGTGGAAACGTGCAGTGATGTGAATTCCACAGTTGATGCCTATATCTCACGGATAAGAGAACTACAACAACATGGTGTCTTTATGGATGGAATTGGTTTGGAGGGTCACTTCAGAATACCAAATCCTCCACTTTTCAGAGCTATCCTAGACAAGTTAGCAACACTAGATCTTCCCATTTGGCTTACTGAGATTGATATAAGCAAGACACTTGATAAAAATACACAGGTGAATAAATAAACAAATAGTAAAATTGTATTGCCTTTTTTCTTATATAATTGAATATATATGCTTTTTTCTTCTTTATTTGTAGGCAATTTATTTGGAAGAAGTGTTGAGGGAAGGCTTCTCACATCCTTCTGTGAATGGAATAATGCTTTGGACGGCACTTCATCCAAATGGGTGCTATCAAATGTGTCTCACGGACAGTGATTTCAACAACTTGCCATCAGGTGATGTGGTGGACAAACTTCTTGAAGAGTGGCAAACTGGTCGTGTAGAGGGAGTCACAGATGAGCATGGTTCTCACAGCTTTTATGGGTTCTTAGGAGAATATAGAATTAGTGTCAAGTATCGCAATAGAATTACAAATTCAACCTTCTCTCTCTGTAGAGGTGAAGAAACTAGACATGTCACTGTTACACTGTGATGTGACTTTAATGTTATTCATGAAAGATCCTTAACTTCACTAGAAACTTTAGTTTCAAATTCTAATACTATTGTCGTAGTCATAGATGATTAGAAGCGTGCACTTATGTCAAATGTGCAAATTTATCATTTCAAATGGTAGAATCAAGATATTTATTTCACTAGTTAAACGCATTTCTAATTCATTCAATAGAAGAATGTCACATTTATACATGGACAGTAGTATAGACTTGATCTTCTAACTAAAGTTCATAACCGAAAAGATGAATAATAGAAAGTAACTGAAACTAACTACTAAACAGAGAAGTAGTTTTGTAGCTAACTATTCTAACTCTCCTTATTTTGCATAAAAAAGATATAAAATCCATTGGACTTCACATCTAGTATCGGCTAAAACCCCGTATTTGGCTTCCGAAAAAGATCTTGAAATAGTGGACTGCTTCTTTGATTTCCAAGATATCAATGATCATCCAAGGAATATAGAAAAATTAGTAACCGATTTTTTAGAATCTAGGCATGTTGCCCAATCAGAGTCACTCAATGCAGTGATTTTAACTTTTAAATTGGAAGCAACTAGTAAGCCTTAATTTTCTTGGACAACGCTTCAAGTAATGTAAAATCTCACAGCAGCATCATAATGAACTTGCATAGGATTAGAAACAAACTGACTCAATTTGTTTGTCAAATCATCACTGCTATTCAGTACGAGATAGTTTCTAACGAAAAAATACGAATTACGATGTGGCAAAATTTTAATAATACTTATTTTCGAAATTGACGGAAATCAGGAGATGGTGCGGGTAGAAAGTCTGTCTCATTGTGTACAACTAAAGATCATTCGTTAAAAATCACCTCGTACTAAAGATCATTTCCCTTGTCAAATATAGCAACCTGCCAATTAGTCTTCAATATTCTTATGCATCAGATAATCATTACATGCATTATACAATCGTTAACATGTGAGAACTCCGATACTCCAGAGTTTTATTGGGTATGAATACTCAGTGACTATTTATTTGACGCCACATTATTTTTTAACTTTTTTAAAGTTTTCCTGAATTTTTTTATATTTATTAATAAATTTTGACTTTTTCTGAGGAGTCTTTTTATTCTTTCTCTATTTCATTTTTTATAAAAAAATCTTTCTCTACTTTTGTTATTTGGATCACTGCTTAAATAATATTCTAATGTTTGTGTAAACTATTTAATTTCATTCTTAACTTATTCTTCTTTTCTTATTTTATTCCTAATAATAAAATTATATTTTTGTCAATTTCTTCTATTATTTTACTTATTTCATACACGATTTCAATTTATTTTGATATTTCAATTTATTTTTTTATTTCGAGCTTGTTTTGTAGGTTTTATTTGTTTTGTTATTTATAATTTATGTTTGAGTTATAGTTTTCTTATTTTTATTAAGATTATTTTTGTCTGTTTCACGGATGGGTATCGATACTCACATTTCTTCCCGGGTATGGAAGAATTTACCGTATTAACAACATATATTTAAAAATTTTAATTCAAAAAATGTGTTGTTTTATTTTTTGTTTGTACAAACCACTTTCATTTTAGTTTGAAAAAAAACAGATCAATTGTTAAAACTAATTTCCCACGCCAGCGGTATTTTATATTTATTTTTTCATTGTATTCTATTTTCAACATGATAAATAATCATGTATTATCCAACTATTTATAATAAACAATAGTAATGAATAATTTAAAAATTAATCTAATTTCATTTCAATTAGTTTATGATTTATGTTACTATTTTATAAAATTTGATTGATTAAAAAAGATACAGTTGTCGTGAATTTATTTTCTTAGTTTAAATTTTTTTTTAGCATTACCTAAAGTAACATTTGAACTTATAGTTTACTGTAACACCCTCCGAAAATAAAGGTATCACGTGAAAATAAAAATATTTAAACTAAAAAACAACGGAAACTTTAAAAATATGCAATGCAAAAAATTTTATTTTATCAGAGTAATGTGGAAGAAAATACAAGTTTAGTTATTACAAAATGAAATCCAGTGGCCGTGGTACTAAGAATAAAATCCAACAGGACTGAACCATAACCTAAGAACTTCTGGCTGAGAATCCACTCCTCACATCCCGTTTACACATGTCCATAAATAAAAACAGGATAACAACAAAACAATGCACGGGTGAAAATCTCACTTAACGAGTTTTATCGCGATACTCGCATAAGTAAAATAAAAATAATAATAAATATTATATATGGAAAATTAATTATAATAGTTTAATAGAAATAATTTCATATGATAGAACACAATACGGTAACATGTTTCAGACAAGTCAACCAAACAAACAAACATCTCCCATTATGTTTACATCAATCCTAACTATAGGTAATTCTTCCTACAACTAACCGTATCATACCAGCATAGTCTCATGATTTTTAAATGCAGGTTGTCTATTCTATTCTGATCAGTTTACCACTTCGTAAAAATGGCTACACTCGACCCTTAGTCGGCTTACCACTTTGTCATGACAGGCTATACGTGATATTTAGTCAGTTTACCACTTCATAACGACAGGCTATGTGTGACATTCAGTCAACTTTCCACTTCGTCATGACAGGCAATACTTGACGACTTAATCAGCTTACCGCTTCATAACGACATGCTACGCTTGACCTCTAGTCAGCTTACCGCTTCGACATGACAAGCTATGCTTGACCAGTTAATCAGCTTACCGTTTCATAATGACAGGCTACGCTTGACATTCAGTTAGCATACCGCTTCATTATAATAGGCTATGCTTGATTACATTTCTTTATGCAACATACCATAGAATTCCTTTCTAGATGGGGCTATGTTCTAATCTAAGAGCATGATAACTCAAACCTGCCTCACCAAAAATAGTGAGAAGTATACCCTTGCAGGCATAACTCGACTATCATCACAATTTGAGTATCAGCACTCGTCGACCAGTCAAACCTAGCATAATTCAATACAAACACACAATCAACACACATAGACTACTATGCCGTCAAACTAACTAACAGTTTGGTGTTGGAACCTAAACGATTGAGAAGTTTAGACCCTCATTAATTTTGATGATAACAAAGTATTCACAAGAGAACAATTTATGTTCTAACATTTCTTGAAGTATGCAGATACTAATAATACACATATTCTAAGCCACTCAAGCAAGAAGAAAGTAATTCTCAAGAGAAGGATACATTCCATGTGTCAGCATCCGGCTCATCCTTGTGAGCGTCTGGAATTTTCTCTCTATGACACAAAGCTTATGCAATTGCTACGAGCGTCCGAACTTCCGATTCTGAGCGAGCGTCTGAACTTCATTTCAAATCACGTGTTAGTCACGTTGCTGCTCTTCCTCTCAGAAGTTTCTGGAACGGATTTCAAAATTGATCTTGAGCGCTAAAATTGTTGTACGAGGTATCAAAGGTGACACCTTTAGCTAGACGACAAAAATCGTACAAGCAATTGTGAAAAGCAAGGTAGTACGAAAATGGTAATATGTACTACTGGGATATTCTCTGCAAAGGAAGAAAGAGACAGCGTTTTGAATTTACCTCACTCAATGGAAAGGAGCCATTTTTACCGTAACGGTAATATACCTGGAACTCCTATATATACCTCATGGTATCCATTGAAGAAGTAACAAACATACTGTGAAAAAGCTTGCTGAAATTTTGCTGAAATATTACCTCATTTACTGAGAACAAGCACTGCTTCTGTGAGCAACCAAGTCTCGTGCTAAGTCTCTGGACTACAAGAACTGAACTCAGTCCAGGCCACTTTCTTTAAGAAAGTTTTTCTATAGTTCAGCTTAATCTTTTATCCTCTCTGTGAGAGTTATTTTTAACTGTATTTCAACTCATTTGTAAAAGTTTGTCTTGGCCTAGTTAAGGCTGTATCCTCAAAGGCTCGACTATACTGAGTCGTTTTGAGAAGTTGAGAGTATTGTCAAGTTGTGACAGTAGAATACTCTTGAGAAAATTGTAATCAGATTGATTATAGTGGAAAATCCTTCAGGAACGAAGGGACTAGACGTAGCTACCAGTTTGGTAGTGAACTAGTATAAATTTCTGTGTCTCTTGCTTTACTGCCTTCTATTCATTTCTATCTTGCTGTGTTAAAAACAAGTTTTATCAAACTGCTTTTTCCAGCGTCCGATTATTTCCAGCATCCGATAAACAAATTGTTTTGAAAAACTTGTGTTCTATAGTGGTTCTAACTTAAAGTTTGCGAAAAGTTTTTAACACAATTCAACCCCTCTTCTTGTGTTCACGTTCAGTTGGTACCAGAGCTCGGCCTCTTGGTTGAGCACTTAACAGTGTCAAGAGAAAAGGTTCTATATTGTGAACATGTCTACTGAAGGTGGTCATATGAACCGTTGATCAGCGGTCGTACGCGGGTCAAAATAATTAAACAGTAAATATAGTAACAAGGCAAGAGACCTTGGTCGTCTCACGAAGACCTCTAACACCAAAATTACCAAATTCAGGAAATAAGAAAATTGACAATAACGAAAAAGGGGGGTTTTGTGAAAACAGTTTACATTGAGAGAATTATCGATTATAGAGACAATTGATTCACCGGTTTTAGGGTGCACGTCTTGGATTTATCACGGGTTCTAAATAACAACAATTCAATTAATTCGAATTCACGGTTGACATAAACTAACTAAACAAGCGTTAATCGGTTTATACGAATTCACACCGTTCAGCAAGCGCCAAAGCAATGGGTTCAATCGGTCACGAGGCGGACAAGCGCCGTTAAAACGCAACCAATATCATAACAGAATTCTAATCAACCCTCTATCAATTTCTACTCGAATCAATTAATCTTAGCGATCAAGCAATTGAAATATTAACTATTCTGAAACAGATGCATACAATCAGCGTTCATACACAATCAATCGCGTTTTGCAATGAAGACAGAACAATTAACTAAGCGAAAACGAATCGATAGATTGCAAACATTTAAACCAAATTGAAATTGATAGAGATGGAATTGAAGAAATTAAAACGAAATTGTATTAAACATTAAGCAGAACCTCAAAATCAGAACGACAACCTTTCACCGATGAATCAACTTAGGAACTTAGGCTTCCATGGAGGCTAGAGTACGCAAGTGAATAATAAAGCGTAAGATAATGAAAGAAAAGCGGCTGATCCTCTATCTAATAGTCTCAGCTTAACGAAAACCTAATTCCCTAAACGGGTTATAAGATAAAAGCCCGATAACAAACTAAAAATATGCCCAAAACTCGTAGTGCAGCTCGTCAGCTTCAGTAAAGTGGAATTTCGGCCTTCAAACGGCAGAACTAGGCTTCGGTCCCAACATAAGAATTGCAGCTCTGCTTCTTAGCTTTCTAAAGCCACAAAGAACACTGAAATCGGACAAGTATAGCCCCAAGTTATGGCCTGCAGAAGCAACATGGGTCAGGATATAACAAAATCCGAAAATTAGCAAATAATTCCACTAAAGCCCAATCATGACCCAAAGATATAAAACCATGCTAAAAAGTAGTTGTTGGGTAAAATAAATATTTAAGAACACTAAATTCAATGCTATAAAAGATGCATTAAAATGCATTGATCAAATTCTCCCACACTTAAGCTTTTGCACTCCGGGCAAAACACACAAAACAAAGCAAAGATGCATTTTCAATGAATTCCAAGGATACAAAGTGGCAAGCTAAATGCTCATTCAAGGTTTCAAGGACTCATGGCAATCATGAACAACATCTAATTACCTTCAAAGCAACCAAAGAGTGCATCAAAAGTGATAGAATCCTCACAAGAAAGCATTTCTCTCAAACTCTCAAGTGTCTAGGCTAGTGTTTACACTCAAAGCACATCATGAAAGCTAGCACTACCATAGGCTTGACAAGACTCTAACATCCACACTTGAAACACATGCACACAAAGATCAAAAGGTCTTTATTAAGGTTATAATGGGGCCAAGGTCAAGGTGGGATAATTGAAAGGGGAACTAGGCTATAAAATCAAAGAGGATAGAGGAGCAATGGAAACAATTACCAAATAATCATGCGGGGACAATTCATCCTCAATTCTTTCCTTTATTTTTTTAGAAATTGATATGCTCCATTACTCTTTTGTTTTGTTTTTTTTTTAATTTCTTTTTCTTCTCTTTTTTTTTATTTTCTTTTGCCAAAATCCCAATGAAGCAATGAAGCACAACAATACATATGTTTTTACAACCACAATTCTGAGCCCCCCACACTTTGCAAATTTATTCTCATTGTTTTTTTTTAAAGCTCCTTAATCCCCTAAGATTGGGTCATAATATTGTTTTTCACTTTTAGACTTGTAATGAGCTATATAACAAAGAATGGGATAAATAGGCTCAAAGGGGCTAAACAAAGGAATAATTGCAAGGTAGGCTTATTTGGCTAGTGGCTAAAAAGAACAAAAATTGCCTAGATCATTTCAATACATGCATGTGAACAAGAGTTTCAACAAGAGCCAAGTCAAGTTCTAGAATAACCAACAATCATGAGTGAAATCGCTCAAGAAAGAAAGAGAATAGCAAAATGTATTCAATCCATTATAAGGCCCAAAACTCACCAAGGAAAATATCTATCACAAAAGATGCACAATTTAATACTCCAAACCAACTTATCACACTAAGAATGCAAGGAAGTCATCCATATCATGCCACAAGACCTATAGTCCTAGAATAGTGAAATCACTCCCCACTCATACAACCCAAGAAACCCAATGAAAATGCATGCAAACTTTTTTTTTTTTTTTTACAAATTACTCAAAACAAAAACAAAAACAAAACTACTAAGCTACTAAAAGACACCCCCCCATACTTAGATCATGCATTGTCCTCAATGAAAACATCAAGCATAAAACAAGAGTAAGGAGGAGGGACTCCCTGGTCAAACTGCAGTGTAGGTGAGATGTTCCAATGAGAGTTCTTCTATGGGTACATCTTCAAATGCGGAACTCTCATGGAATACTTTGAGGCGTTGTCCATTGACTTTGAAAATTTTGTTTGTCGCCTCACTTTTAACTTCAACTGCACCATGAGGAAAAACATTAGTAATAACAAACGGGCCAATCCACTTGGATCTAAGTTTCCCGGCCATAATTTTCAGCCGGGAGTTGAACAACAAGACTTTTTGCCCAATGGAGAACTCCTTCCTAGAAATCATCTTGTCATGGAAGTGCTTAGTTTTCTCCTTATAAATTCTGGAATTCTCATAGGCTTCTAGCCTAAGCTCTTCAAGTTGTTGCAATTGAAGCTTTCTCTCTTTACCTGCTTTTTCCAGTTCAAGATTACAACCTTTTACCGCCCAATAAGCACGGTGCTCTATCTCTACCGGGAGGTGGCATGCCTTACCAAACATAAGTCTAAAGGGAGACATCCCTATTGGTGTTTTGTAAGTCGCTCTTGTGCCCAAAGAGCCTCTTCTTCAGCCTGCGGCTCCAGTCCTTCTGCTTGGTTGCACCATCTTTCTAGAATTTGTTTAATTTCTCTGTTTGAAATCTCGGCTTGCCCATTAGTTTGGGGGTGGTAAGGTGTAGAAACCCTATGCACCACCCCATACTTAAAGCAAAGCTTCCATGGTGCGACACAGAAATGAGAACCTTGGTCACTTATGATGGCTCTTGGAATACCAAACACGCAAAAATTTGGGACTGACAAAATCCACAACAACTTTAGAATCATTAGTACGAGTGGCTTTTGCCTCCACCCATTTGGAAACATAATCAACGGCAAGCGGGATATAAGTAAAACCAAAAGAAAGCAGGAAAGGGCCCATGAAATCAATCCCCATACATCAAATACCTCACAAAGCATGGGTCAGCCGAGGCATTTCACTCCTGCGAAAGTGATTGCCGTCCCGACCCTTTGACACTGTTCACAAGTGCGGAAAGTCTCAAATGCATCTTTAAAAATGGTGGGCCAATAGAAACCCGAAGTCTAAGACTTTTCTCGCTGTCCATTGAGGACCAAAGTGTCCACCTACCGAGAAGCATGTGAATTGAAGAATGGATGGAACCTCATGGTAAGGTACACATCGCCTAATCACCTGGTCACTACCAAACTTCCACAAATAGGGATCATCCCACACAAAATATTTTGCATCACTTTTGAGTTTATGTACTGTGCCTTAGATGCATGTGGGGTAAGGCTCCACCCACAAATAATTAACTATATCAAAGATACCAAGGAGTTACCTCACGTGAGTCGCATGAACCGCCATCGTGAAAGTCATCATGGAGTGGGAGGAATCCTCGACCTCTCTATCCTCGCTTAAATGGTCAGCCACTAAGTTCTCTGCTCCACTCTTATCTTTAATCTCCAAATCAAATTCTTGGAGGAGCAACATCCACCTTATCAATCTTGGCTTTGCCTCTGGTTTCTTTAAAAGAAATTTCAAAGCTGCATGGTCAGTAAAAACAACCACCTTGGAACTAAGCAAATATGATCGGAACTTATCAAGAGCAAATACAATTGCCAAAAGCTCCTTTTCTGTAGTGGTGTAGTTAATTTGTGCAGCATCTAAAGTCCTAGAAGCATAATAAATAACATGGGCAGCCTTGTCAACTCTTTGTGCTAGAACCGCCCCCAATGCATAATTAGATGCATCACACATGATTTCAAAGGGGAGGGTCCAATCAGGTGGCTGGATGATGGGAGTAGAAGTCAAGGACTTCTTGATACAATCAAAGGCCTGCTTGCATTTATCATCAAATGTAAAGCTAACATCCTTTTGCAGCAGGTTTGTCAATGGAAGAGCGATCTTGCTGAAATCCTTGATAAAGCGCCTGTAAAAACCTGCATGACCAAGAAATGAACGAATCTCGCGAATGCAAGATGGGTAAGGCAAACTAGAAATCACTTCAATCTTGGCAGGATCTACTTGCATTCCTTTTTCAGAGATCACATGCCCTAAAACAATACCCTGTCCTACCATAAAATGGCATTTTTCATAATTCAGAACAAGGTTAGTTTCAATGCATCTCTGCAAAACTCTATCCAAACTACTCAAACATGAATCAAATGAAGAACCATAAACAAGAAAGTCATCCATAAACACTTCTATGCAATTTTCTATCAAATCAGCAAAAATACTAATCATGCAGCGCTGGAAAGTCCCAGGTGCATTGCATAGGCCAAAAGGCATCCTCCTATAGGCAAAAGTGCCAAAAGGGCAAGTGAATGTGGTCTTTTCTTGGTCCTCTGGTGCAATATGGATCTGAAAGTAACCTGAAAAACCATCAAGAAAACAGTAATGTGACTTACCAGCCAACCGTTCAAGCATCTGATCAATGAACGGCAAAGGAAAGTGATCTTTTCTGGTTGCCTGGTTAAGCCTCCTGTAATCAATACACACTCTCCAACTATTCTGAACCCTTGTGGGGATGAGTTCATTATTTTCATTCCTCACCACTGTGAGACCACTCTTTTTCGGAACCACTTGGACTGGGCTTACCCATTGACTATCAGAAATTGGGTATATGATGCCAGCCTGTAGGAGTTTGGTCACCTCCTTTTTCACAACATCTAAGATTAATGGGTTAAGCCGCCTGGGTCGCCAATGCATTTCGCCCCATCGTCAAGTAAAATGCTGTTCATCCACTTGGGTGGGATAATACCAGGAATATCAGCTAAGGTCCATCTGATGGCCTTTTTGTATTTTTTCAAAGATCTGCAATGCCTTCTCTTCTGCTCGTAATCAAGGTTAGCTGCAATAATAACAGTAAATCACCACTCCTCTAAATATGCATATTTTAACTCTTTGGGAGTGGCTTAAGCTCTAGAACCGGTGGTTTTTCAATAGAGGCGTAATCTTAGTAGTAGAAGCTACATTCGCAACAAAGCCTATGTCATTGGGGACATTAGGCAAAGTGTCAACCTCGCAAAACAGATTCAACTTCAAAGACAAGTATGAGTGTTAGTGCAACAATCACAAGTAACATCACAAGAAATCACCAATGAAGGAAAATCATAGAATAACATCGTAATAAACATCATCAACCAAATCAATGAGCAATTCAATATGAAAAAGGGAATGCTCTTCCACGGGTGTTTCATAGCATCAAAGATATTAAATTTTACAACGCTATCACCAAATTCCATGGAAAGAGTCCCAGTACCAACATCAATTTTTGCCTTGGCGCTTTTCAAGAATGGCACGCCCAAAATGATGGGTGACTCTTTGGACTTAGTCTCGCTTCCATATCCGTAATATAAAAATCTGCAGGAAAATAAAGTTATCAACTTTAACAAGGACATCCTCAACTACCCAAAGAGTCGAGCACCGCTTCTATTTGCAAGTGAATGGTAACACCTGCTTTCTGCAAGGTCCAAGAGCAAGAGAGTTAAAAATAGATGTAGGCATTACATTGATTGAAGCTCCTAGATCTAACATGGCATCATCAAACCGATTGTTGCCTATGGTGCATGGAATGGCAAAAGTCCCTGGATCCTTGCACTTTTGGGGCATGGATTGGAAGAGGTCAAACATTATGCCCCATGTTTATCTTTTCATTCCCTTTCACCTCCTCTTATGTGTACACAACTCTTTCGTAAACTTGGCATATCTTGGAATCGCTTGATTGCCTCAAGAAGGGAATGTTCACTTCCACCTTCCTAAAAGTATCCAAGATCTCCTTATCCCTCTCTCCCTCATCTTGTTTTTTTGTACTCACTGCTCTATGAAGAAAAGTAAGGCGCACTTTTTGGTCATCAGAAAAATTCTTAGGTGCGTTATTATTTTTCGTAACAACGGTTTGGGCACCTTGGGGTATCAGCGGCTTTCCCAGATCTCAATGTAATGGCACTAACGTTGGGGTTTGGTGCATTCGGATTGACCACCGCTGAGCCGGGCAGTTGGTTTTCCCCCCAGGCTTGCATCTGATTAATTGTGGTAGCCATCTGTCCCATCTGTGTGTGCAAATTCTGAATTGAGGCATCTGTTCTCTGTTGGAACTGGAGGTTTTGGGCAGCCATCTACTTAACTAGATCCTCTAATGAAGGTTCAGGCCTGACAAAGACTTTGCGGTGGATTATTTTTCTTTGCTGAAATTTGTTGTTGTGCAGCTTGATTTCCCCATCTAAGGTTAGGATGGTTCTTCCAGTTTGGGAGGTACCTGTTGGAAGACAAATCAACATTGGCTTGAGGGTTAAAGATGTTAGCTGCATATGCCCGAGGGGTATCAGCATTAGGGTCCTCTTGCAGTGTAGGACATGCATCTGTGGGGTGCTCTGCAGAGGTACAAATACCACAAACCCTTCATTGTCGACTGTTGCCAATTTTTACCCAAGTGTGAGTTCTTCCAACCTGTTTTCCAAGTTCTTCTCACTAGTAGCCTTAGCCTCAGATCTCATTCACTCCCTTGTTAGAACCGCTGAATTGCTTCGGTTGTGAATTGTTGGGAGTTGATGGACATATTTTCTATTAAGGCTCTTGCATCTGCTGGGGTTTTGTCTACAAGTGCCCTCCACTAGCAAAGATCCATAATATTTACGTCCATGGGCAATAAACCCTCGTAGAAGTACTTGGATGAGTAGTGCTCGTAGATTTGATGATGAGGGCAGCTTGCACACAACTTCTTAAATCTCTCCCAAGATTCATGTAAAGACTCGGTGGGGTTACGCCTGATGCCACATATCTCTTTTCTCGATTGAAGGCGACCCTGGGCCGCAGAAAGAACTTCTCTAGGAACAATTTTTTAAAGCATTCCAATTTTCAATGTAACCTGGTTGAAGGTAATACAACCAATCCTTGGTCGCATCTTGGAGTGAGAAGGGAAGGCCCTTAGTTTAATGTGCTCCTGGAATTCCTTGGGGCTTCATGGTCGAGCACACAATGTGGAACTCCTTAAGATGTTTGTGTGGATCATCACCGCAAGACCACTAAACTTTGGCAACAAGTGTATTAAACCGATTTTAATTCAAAAGGACAAAGAAGTTCGGGATAATTAATACACGTAGCATTGTAAGTAACATCAGTGCAGCAGGTTCCCTAAGTGTTCTATCACCATATTAATGTAATCAATCAAAATCAAAATCAATCAGATTAGAATCGATCGTAATCAAATAGATTATGGCTAAAGATCTTTGTCACTATCACCGTCACTAACTTCTATATGATCCCTAAGTCTATGATGCAATGTTCTCTCAATTTCAGGGTCAAAAGGATGCAAGTTAATAGTATTGGACCTAGTCATGCAATCGTATATATCAAGGAATAGGAAAATGCAACAATTCTAGAAATACCAACTATGTCCCTACGCTAAAATGAATGCAAAAATTGGAAAACGACTAAAATCTAACCTAAAAATTATAAAAATACCACGAAAAATCTAATTAAATCAAAAGAAAGATATGCAAATTTTTTGGATTTTTTCGGAGATATGAAAAATTAAAAAATTAATTAAAAATAGAAAACAAAGGAATTTGGGATTTTGAGCCTGTTGTCCTATAAGCAGTCGCTAGGGGACTATTGATCCCGGATTTTTTCGGATTTTTCACCGTGGTTTCGAGCAATCTGACGAGATTGCCCGAAAATCGATTTTTATTATTTTCGCCACGTAACTGACGGAGCAATCCTAGAATCACCGCCTCAATACTGAAACCTGGAAACACAACAAGAACTAAGCAAGAAACGTTAGTATTGTTAGTGGGTCCCGAGGTTGGTAATCTCTAATTAGAGGTCCCCTGATAGCGCCAATTTGATCGGCGGTCGACGCGGGTCAAAATAATTAAACAAGAAATATAGTAACAAGGCAAGAGACCTTGGTCGCCTCACGAAGACCTCTAACACCAAAATTACCAAATTCAGAAATAAGAAAATTGACAATAACGAAAAAGGGGGTTTTGTGAAAAGCAGTTTACATTGAGAGAATTATCGATTATAGAGACAATTGATTCACCGTTTCGGGTGCACGTCTTGGATTTATCACGGGTTCTAAATAACAACAATTCAATTAATTCTGAATTCACGATTGACATAAACTAACTAAACAAGCGTTAATCGGTTTATCACGAATTCACACCGCTCCGAGCAAGCGCCAAACAATGGGTTCAATCGGTCACGGAGCGGACAAGCGCCGTTAAAACGCAACCAATATCATAACAGAATTCTAATCAACCTCTATCAATTTCTACTCGAATCAATTAATCTTAAGCGATCAAGCAATTGAAATATTAACGATTCTGACAGATGCATACAATCAAGCGTTCATACACAATCAATCGCGTTTTTGCAATGAAGACAGAACAATTAACTAAGCGAAAACGAATCGATAGATTGCAAACATTTAAACCAAATTAAATTGATAGAGATGGAATTGAAGAAATTAAAACGAAATTGTATTAAACATTAAGCACCGAACCTCAAAATCTGTAACGACAACCTTTCACCGATGAATCAACTTAGGAACTTAGGCTTCCATGGAGGCTAGGGTATGCAAGTGAATAATAAAACGTAAGATAATGAAAGAAAACGGCTGATCCTCTATCTAATAGTCTCAGCTTAACGAAAACCTAATTCCCTAAACGGGTTATAAGATAAAAGCCCGATAACAAACTAAAAATATGCCCAAAACTCGTAGTGCAGCTCGTCAGCTTCAGTAAAGTGGAATTTCGGCCTTCAAAACGGCAGAACTAGGCTTCGGTCCCAACATAAGAATTGTAGCTCTGCTTCTTAGCTTTCCAACGCCACAAAGAACACTGAAATCGGACAAGTATAGCCCCAGTTATGGCCTGCAGAAGCAACATGGGTCAGAATATAACAAAATCCGAAAATTAGCAAATAATTCCACTAAAGCCCAATCATGACCCAAAGATATAAAACCATGCTAAAAAGTAGTTGTTGGGTAAAATAAATATTTAAGAACACTAAGTGCAATGCTATAAAAGATGCATTAAAATGCATTGATCAACCGTCATCCTCTATTTAATGGAGAAAAATTTGATTACTGGAAAGATAAGATGAAAGCATTCCTTGAGGCACAAAATCTTGATTTATGGGATATAGTTGAAAGTGGATACATTTCTCCCGCTACTGCTCTTGGTGTTGCAATACCTAGGGCAAACTGGAATGATGATCAGAAAAAGAGATATCAAACCAATCAAAAGGTTAGATTTATTCTCATCTGTGCTATGACAGAAAGAGAATATGATAAATGTGGTAAGTTTGACACTGCAAAAGAAATTTGGGATTCTCTTGTTTTGTCTTATGAGGGCTCTGCCTAAGTAAGAGAGACAAAGGCCAGCATGATGGTTCGCCAGTATGAGCTATTCAAAATGGAAGATGGAGAAAATATTGAAACTATGTTTGGAAGATTCCAAACACTTGTTCATGGGTTGCAGGCCCTTGGAAAAAGTTATACTACACCTGATCATGTGAGAAAGATCTTGAGAAGCTTGACTAAGCAGTGGAGACCCAAAGTCACTGCTATTCAAGAAGCAAAAGATCTAAATGTTCTTCGGCTTGAAGATCTTATGAGTTCTTTGAAAGCTCATGAACTTGAGCTAAATGAAGAAGAACCTACCAAGAAGAGTAAGTCTATTGCTTTAAAAGTTAATCAACATAAACCTAGTACTTCTAAAGCTTTTCAGGCTGAAGAAGAAGAATCAGATGATGAAGCTTCAGAAGGAGATTCTGATGGATCAGACGATGAGCTAGCATTCATATCTAAGAAGATTCAGAGAATGTGGAAGAAAATAAACTTCAGAAGGAGGTTTCAGAAGAAAGATTCAAAGGACAAGAAGGAGAGCAAAGACAAGGACAAGGCCCAAGTCATTTGCTATGAATGTAAGAAGCCTGGACATTTCAAATCCGAATGTCCTAATCTTAAAGAAAAGTCCACAAGAAGCTCCTTCAAGAAAAAGAAGAAAGGTCTCATGGCAACATGGGAAGATCTTGACTTATCCTCCTCTGAGGAAGATAAAGAAGAAGAAGCTCACATTGCCCTCATGGCAGACACTGACATTGACTCAGAAGAAGAAGTTAAAGAGAAAATAGTATATGATTCCTACTCTGAACTTCAACTTACTTTTGATGATCTTCTTAAGGACTCTGCCACTCTCTCTACTGAGTATAAGAACTTGAAAAAGAAATTTTTAAAACTATCACAAGATTTTCATTCTTTACGTAATGAAAACTCTGTACTCAGTGAAGAGAACCAGAAGCTAAAAACTGAAAATCAGCGTCTGGTTGATAACCAGCGTCTGGAAGCTAACAAGCAACCAGAAGTTGAGAGCTCTCAAGCTAAGAGTTCTGTAGTTACAGGCAGGCCTAACTGCAAATCAAATGACTATGAACAAGCATTTCAAAAGTTTCTTGCCGAGAGTGTAACTCGTAGCAAGCAAGCTTCAATGATCTGGGGTGTCAGTAAAACGACAACTCATGGTCTTGGGTATTTATCAGATGAAACCCTTTTGGAAAATAATTCAACATCTGATAAGTCCCATAGTCATAGTAAATGCTTACATTGTACTTACTGTAATAAATCTGGTCATTTGAAAAGTGCATGTAATGTTTTTAAAACTAAGAAGGATAAGCCTCCTTCAAGAACTAACAAGAAAGGACCCAAAAAGATATGGGTACCTAAAGATAAAATAGTCTATGTTGCAGACATGCTTAGCAACAAAGTCAACACACCAGTCTTGGTACTTAGACAGTGGATGCTCGCGTCACATGATGGGAGAAAAGCATATGTTACAAGAACTAAGACCTAGAGAAGCTGGATTCATTGGTTTCGGAGGAAACCAGAAAGGTAAAATAGTTGGAATTGGTCACATAGGTAAAGGCTCTCTTCCTTCTATTGATAATGTTTTATATGTTGAAGGACTGAAATATAATCTACTGAGCATAAGTCAATTATGTGACAGTGGTTATAGTGTTGTCTTTACAGAAACTGGATGTTTAGTAAAAAGCAAAAACGATGGATCTATATTCTTTACAGCAAAGAGGAAACAAAATGTTTATAAAGTTGATCTTTCTAAACTTGAAAAACAAGATGTCAAGTGTCTTATGTCTGTTGAAGATGAGCAATGGATTTGGCACAAAAGATTAGGTAATGCCAACTTGAGGTTAATCTCAAAGTTAAATAAGCACAATCTTGTTAAAGGCTTACCAAATCTTAAGTACCAATCAGATGCCCTTTGTGAGGCTTGTCAAAAAGGAAAACAAGTTAAAACTTCCTTTCATTTAAAAAATGTTGTTTCAACTTCTAGACCACTTGAACTTTTACATCTTGATCATTTTGGTCCCACAAGGACAACCTCTTTAACTGGAAAGAAATATGGTTTAGTCATTGTTGATGATTTTACTAGATGGACATGGGTTAAATTCCTTGCCCACAAGGATGAGTCTTTTAAGGTATTTACTGTTTTCTGCAAATCAGTTCAAAATGAAAAAGGCATTTGTATTTCTTCTATTAGAAGTGATCATGGGGGAGAATTTGAAAATGAGAACTTTCAAAAATTTTGTGAAGAAAATGGCATCTCTCACGATTTCTCCTCTCCTAGAACACCTCAACAAAATGGTGTTGTAGAAAGGAAAAATAGGTCCCTCCAGGAAATGGCCAGGACCATGATCAATGAAGCTGATATTATAAACATTTTTGGCGTAAGCGATAAACCACGACTTCTTTGTATTCAAAATAGAATTTATATAAGACCTATTTTGAATAAGACTCTTTATGAATTGTGGAAAGGAAGAAAACCAAACATTTCTTACTTTCATCCTTTTGGTTGTATTTGTTATATCTTGAATACTAAAGATCAGCTTGGTAAGTTTGATTCCAAGGCTGACAAAGGAATCTTTTTAGGATATTCTGAAAGATCTAAAGCTTTTAGAATATACAACAAAGAAACTTTGACAGTTGAAGAGTCCATTCATGTCAAGTTTGATGATAAGAAGCCTGACACTGCAATGTCAGAGCTAGATGAGTTATTTTCAGATTTAAACCTCGGTGACAAGCCAGACGGTGAATATACATCTTCATCATCCGGTGGTAACAAGACGGAGAATTCCACTCAAGCAGAAGCTGAAGCAAGAAAAAGCTGGAAGTACAAAACCAATCATCCAAAAGATCAAATCATAGGAGAACCTGGTGACAAAGTACGAACCAGATCCTCTTTCAAGGAGCATGCTGATTTTGCACTTCTCTCTGAAATGGAACCTAAGACGATTGATCAAGCGTTGGAAGATGAAGGGTGGATTCTAGCAATGCAAGATGAGTTAAATCAGTTCCAAAGGAATGATGTCTGGAAGCTAGTCACTCTACTAGAAGATAAGCAAGCTATTGGTACTAAATGGGTATTCAGAAATAAGCTTGATGAAGACGGTAAAGTTGTGAGAAATAAAGCAAGGTTAGTTGCTCAAGGCTACTCACAAGAAGAAGGTATTGATTTCACTGAAACTTTTGCACCTGTTGCAAGATTAGAAGCTATTCGCATTTTACTTTCATTTGCAGCACATCATGAGATAACTTTATATCAAATGGATGTGAAAAGTGCTTTTCTATATGGTTTTATAACTGAGGAAGTTTATGTTAAACAACCTCCTGGCTTTGAAGATATTGAATTTCCAGAACATGTTTTTAAACTTAAAAAGGCACTATATGGTCTTAAACAAGCTCCCAGAGCATGGTATGATAGACTAAGTTCCTTTTTAATGGAAAATGGATTTACAAGAGGTTTAGTTGACACTACTCTTTTCAGAAAAACCTCAAACAAGCATTTCATACTTGTTCAAATCTATGTTGATGATATCATTTTTGGAGCCACTAATGAAAGCCTTTGCAAAGAATTTTCTAAGCTTATGCAGGCTGAATTTGAGATGAGCATGATGGGAGAATTAAAGTTCTTCCTTGGAATACAAATCAAGCAATGCAGTGATGGTATTTATATTCATCAAAGCAAATACATCAAAGAATTATTGAAGAAATTCAAGATGCTGGATTGCAAGCCTATGTGTACGCCTATGCATCCTACCTGCACTCTTAGTAAAGATGAAATTGGTAAGAAGGTAGATCAGAAACTATACAGAGGTATGATTGGATCTCTACTTTATCTTACGGCTTCAAGACCTGATATTATGTTCGTGCTGTGTGCTAGGTTTCAATCGGATCCTGAGAATCACACCTAGGTGCTGTTAAAAGAATTTTTAGATATTTGGACGGAATTCTTAATCTTGGTTTGCTTTATAAGAAATCAAAAGATTACAAATTAGTAGGTTTCTGTGATCTGACTTTCTTTGGAGATCGAATTGAAAGAAAGAGCACAAGTGGAGGCCGCCAATTCCTTGGAGCTAATCTTGTGTCTTGGTCAAGCAAAAGGCAAAGCACAATAGCACTCTCAACAAAGCAGGTTTAATACATCTCAAGAAGAAGTTGCGCTTCTCAACTTCTGTGGATGAAGTATCAACTTGAAGACTACTTGATAAAAGAGAGTAACATTCCTATCTTCTGTGATAATACATCTGCCATATGTCTTACTAAAAATCCTATATTGCATTCTAGAGCAAAGCACATTGAGATTAAGCATCATTTTATAAGAGACTATGTTCAGAAGGGTATTTTAGAAATAAAATTTGTAGACACTGATCATCAGTGGGCTGACATATTTACAAAACCCCTTGCTGTAGATAGATTCAATTTTATAAGAAGAAATTTAAACTTTCATCTTATAGAAGAATGATTAATCTCAGCTTCTGATAATAATCTAAATTTCAGCATCTGATATGACATAAGCATGTATGTGCATTAGCATCTTATTTGTCATATGCATCATAACTCATCATCCGGTAAGTCGGTTGCGTGCGTCCGAGCACACCCACACGTGTCACACGTGTTAAGGATTCAAGCGTCTCATCATATCTACTGAGTCATGATTATTTACGTTTTCAATAAAATCTTTTACTTTTATTTTGGCGTCCGCATTTAATGAAAAAGCGAATCTTTATTTTCTTTTCTTTTTGATTTATTTTTTATAAGATTATACGAAGCGATATTTTGAAAAATAAATGTACCATTCTCCTTTAACTTTCCCACTACTCCACATTTTTCGCTCCACTCTGTGTTTTCTGCAAAACTGTACTCGTTCTCTTTTTCTCTCTATCTCTGTGTGTGTGTGTTTAAACCCTAAAACCTCCATCACCTCCATCTCTCAACTGCAATCATGGCTGGAGTAACAACTTCTGAATATACAGCTATCTATGACACCATGACTGAAGGAAAAGTCTTGTTAGAAAATCGAGTTGATTTGGAAAACTTCAAGCTCTATGGCTTCGACTTCTACAATGGGTTCAAGGCAATGGGCTGGGAACAATATTTCTTCTGTAACCCGGTTGAGGTTCTGGTGACTGCGATTAAAGAATTTTGGGGTAATGTTCGGTTACACAAAGGTGGCATCTTTGAAGGAACAGTGAAAGGATTCAAGTTTGTTTTTACCATAAAAAATATTTCTGAAGTTACTGGGTGTCCGTGTGAAGGCATCGTCTTCTATTTAGAATGGGCTGACGCATTTCATGGGATTGAGAAGGTTAATGATGATCTGTTTGAGAACTACAAGCAGCTGAAAGAATCTGGTGAAACACCTACTGCCAAGAATCTGAAAAGTCATTTCAGAGTTCTTCATAAGATAATCACCAAGAGCGTCTTGTTGAAGGCTGGCTCCAGTGACATTGTCAACTACGAACAGAAATTCATCATGAGACACTTCATGGCTGGTAACAAGGTGAACCTGCCAAGGTTAATCTACAACAACCTGCTTAATGCACTGGTTAACTCAAGAAAAGGTGTTGCTGACAAGAAGAACACCTACAAGTTCATTCCTTATGGTGTCCTGCTCACCAAAATGATGATCAAGAATCTGGTCATAAACAAGCTGACTGCTTTACCAGATCAAGAGAAGGCAAAGTATTTTGGTGCTGATAATATTGTGATTCCTAACACTTTTGGAGTCAACAGCCCGGTAAGAATGAAATTGCTCACTGGATCCATGATTAAGAAGGTGAAAGTTGAGCAACAAGAAGAGGAAGCTGAAAAGAAAACCACCAGAAGCTCAAAGCCTGGTGTGAAAAGACCTGCTGAGTCTCCTTCACGAGAGACTGAAGAACAAAATGTAAGGTGGCTCGCACCTCTTGTTGAAGAACCGTAAGATGAGGACAGAGTTCCCATCGGTCGGGTTACGAGAAAAAGGAGCAAGCCGTCGAGAAGCAAGTCTCAAAGATCCGGTCAACGTAAGAAGGATATTCAAGATTCGCCTCCAAAGAATCGCCTCTGCAGAAGTCAAGAGATCGGTCAGGCATTACGAACCTGAACCAAAGGTACCGAATTCTCTGATGAATCAGATCTGTTTTTGCATCTGATACTATTCCTGCTCCACCAATATCTGTTGCACAACCACCAAACACTCAAACCCGTATACAGAAAACCTCCATAGTTTCTAAACAACTTACCCAACCATCATCCACTACACTCAACCTTAACCTACCACAAATTTCCCTAAACACTTCACTCACTTCATACATTTCCAAGCTTCATTCTCATCCTTTTAACCTCCTTTTCAAAACACCTCCCATTAATCCCTTCAAACCCTACTCACCAAAAGCCTACAAAATCACCAAAGCCACACCCACCTTACTTACCCTTACTATTAAACCTACAGACGCTGGTGGAAAGAAAAATATCTCATACAAACCACGGTTTGTCAAGTATGAGATATATAACAGCATCTACAACCGTCCCTCCACCTGGCATTTAAAAACCTTCACATCTGGAGCTGCCAGATTGGAAATTGCCGCTCCAATTAATGCAACCTTCAAGGATGGGGAAGACCACATCCAAATGTCTTTCAAAGGAAGGTTGAGACCAAAGATCCAAAGCGAGCAATTCCGCTTCTCTATTGATCTTCCTAGATCCCTACCACGCCTGAACCGCTCACATTGGAAGAATGTGGAAGGTGGATCACAGATGAAGAAGTCGCCTTCATGGCACAATCGCCTTGAGCGAAAGGCTTGAAGTCATAGGACAATACCGAGACCCATCATCTGTTTCTATTAAGATAGTACCAGATAGACAAAGGTGGCTACCTTGGTCTATCCCTGGGAAAAGGAAGGAACCTCGCTCGCAAGCGACCTTTCAAAGAAGATCGGGCTAAAGGAGTATGAGAAGGTACCTGCAAAGTACAGTCTTAAGGAATTCCCTCAGCTTTCGATTGCCAAGATCTGTGAGGATCATGCCAGAAGGTATTACCTGACTTCTCTGAAGAAAGATGAATGGAGAACTGGCTCCTCAAACTGCTGCAATGCTGAAAAGGCCACTATTTCAACTGTTGGGACAATCAGCAGAGTTACTGACATCAACCTCAAAACAGTGTACTTCGATGACAAGTTCAGATGCTCAGTAATCAGACCCTTGGATTACATGAAGATTTATGACCAATGGGCTGCTGTGACCAAGCACTTCAACATTGGGTTTACGTGGAGTCAATGGTCTGAATCGTGGAAAGCCAAAGCCATATTACCATGCATCGACCCCTTAGTGCTAGAAGAATATGACAGGGAAAATCTGAGAAGAATTTACCTGGCAGAAAATGAAGCACTCTCCTTCACCTGTGAAGCTTTGAGTGTCTTTATCAGAAATTTATGGGGAGAAGACGCTGGGAATAGGTTTGACTCTTACACAGCTGATGTTGTTCTACACAGAGAAACCATCTTCATGAATTTGCTATATCCAGAAGATGTGAAGCATCAATGGAAGATTCAGACAGAATCAGAGCTCAGAAGACTCGGAAATTTCATCAAATGGGTTATACCAAATGATGCATTCTTCTTAAGAGCTCAAAGGAAGAAGGATTTGAGACTGAAGTTATCCAACTGGGTGCTAGCAGAGCATCAGAAGATGAAGTCTCCGCACTGCACTAAGTGGACCTTCTACTTCTTCTTCTGCAGTTGAGATGGTCACCATTCCCAAAGCAGAATTTGAAGAAATGAAGGCTACAAACTTGAAGGTTACTCAGCTAGAGACTGCACTGAAGTTACTCTATGAACGTCTCAATATCCCACCTCCACCTCTTCCAAACCCTTGAATTTTTTTTTACTTGTGTGTGATATAAAATCTGTTCTATCTGGTTGATACAACTATATATATATATAAATATGTTTGATCTAATTATCTGCCTTTTATTCAAATTTTTCTAAGTCTTATTTTGACTATGATGTGTTTTTACACTCTTTTTGTCTGATGACAAAAGGGGGAGTAAAAGAAAGGTATGATGAACACGAAAGAAAGGTATTATTGAACACGTGAAAATCCGATAATCCATCATCCGATGGATACACTGAAACTAAAGTATCATGCATAGCATTTCATACATAGCATTTGTGTGTGCTAATATTCATTGATTTAGTACTCTTATAATGTTTAATAAATTTTGGTACAATGAAATATATTTGATTAAATCAATCGATTTGGTATATAATCAGCATCCGATCTCACTTTATTAAATATATGCTCTAATACATTTACGGATTTTTTCGTAATCACTTAAATGAATTTGTCTACCAACAATTGCCTTAATACCTGAATTGTTCATATATATCTTGTTACCAAGTGACTTCAAACACAAGAGGGGGGTGAATTGTGATAGCGGTGCTTATATAAAAAATTACAGATAAATTACTGAATTAAAAAAAAAACTTGAAAGAAAGAAATTGCGAAACGATAAATAACTTGAAGAATAAATTGCAGGAATTAAATTGCAATAAATAAATGACAGAAAATAAATGACCGAAAAATAAATAAAGAACAAAAATAAATAAAGTGCTTGAATGATAAAGAGACAGAGAGCAAAGAAGAGCACGCAAAGAAATTATACGAGTTCGGCCATCAAACACCCCCTGTGACCTACGTCCTGTCCCCAAAGCAAAGCACTATGGGATTTTCACTAAATCACTAGCTTTTAAATCAGGTTCAGCTAGAAACCTTTACAACTCTATACCAAAGCAATACGTTCAAGAGATATCACCTCTCTATGAACACCTTGGGATTCCTACCCAAAAAGAAATGATTTTTACAAATAAAATGAGATGAGAAAGATACACTCAATAGTGCAGATATAACAAATTGAAGCTCAAATAATACAACATAAATTATGTAGAATAAAAAGGCTCTCAAAAAATTGTGCTCAAATAAGTGTGAGTGATGGAGAATATTTTGACAGAGTTTCAGCATAAAAATTAAGCACTAGCGTTGTGTTTCTCAAACAATGCTCATGGTGCAGTGCTTTTATAGGCACTGAGAGGAGCGTCACATTTAAGAGGATTTGTCCGTTGCAGCATTAAAGGGATTTGTCCGTTGCAGCATTAAAAGGGATTTGTCCGTTGCAGCATTAAAAAATTGAAACACGGATACGGAAATGATTCTCGGACACACTTGGTGTCCGACATCGTATTTCCAAACGACCTCTCCCCAGCTCGGCATACGATCTCCCCAGCTCGGCATACAATCTCCCCAGCTCGGCATACGACCTCTCCACACAGCTCGACATACGACCTCTCCACACAGCTCGGCATACGACCTCTCCACAGCTCGGCATACGACCTCTCCACAGCTCGGCATACGACCTCTCCACAGCTCGGCACGCGACCTCAGCTCGGCACGCGACCTCCCCACAGCTCGGCACGCGACCTCAGCTCGGCACGCGACTTCCCCACAGCTCGGCACGGAGAATATTTTCCAAAGAAAACTTGAAATATTTTCCAAACAATATTTTGAGTACAACTTAAGAATTTTTCAAAATACTTTGTGCCTAAAAATAATTTAGAAAAAATTATCATAAAATCAATTTTAGAATAAAAATCATTTTGTGAGTGTGTGATTTTATTTTAATTGAGAGCTTTTTATTACTACTTACAAATAGTCTTAATAAAAATAAATAAATACCCAAAACCCAAAGACTTGAGAAACTATCATTCTTGATACGCGTCTTGGTATTCTTTTCCACTTTTTGTACGGTTGACTATTTGCAAAACTCCCTTTTGTCAATCATCAAAACCATCCTGTCAAGGCATGTATTCACAGACTCCCCCTTTTTGATGATGACAAACATCTCATGGAGGGAATTTAGTAAAATATAATCATGATATGGCAATGAGATATAAGCATGGTTTTTCAATAAAAGATATCGAGTTTAAGCACAATATTTAGAAAAACTCCCCTCACAATATGCATAAAATAAACCACTCCCCTGAATCATATAACTCTCCCCTTTTGGCAACATCAAAAGCGGAAAAGATAAAGGGAAAGGCATGTAAAACGATGCATATACGTGTAACTAGATGGCGAAAATTAATTAAAATAGAGTATCAAGGGTTCAATGAAGCATAAGAAATCCTTGGTAAAAATTATTCAGGAGATAGCAAAAATAAAGCACTAGGATAAGAGTTACTAGTCCTCGCTCAACTCATTCTCATCATCAATTGTTTCCTCATCTTCACCGATATTAAGCGCATAATTGTTTGCGATTAACATAACCTGCACAAACTTTTATTTTAACGACACAGGAAGGACGGTTGCATTTCTCCACTTTTAGTCTTGGTAACGGAACTCGCATAAAAATGTTAGCACACTCCAACGCCCAAGTTAGAACTTATTCATAATAAAATGCACTCACACGCAGTCATTCAATGCATGATTGATCTAAAATTCCTAACTCGGTTCTTATAAAAAGAAGTTTTCTTTAGGCAAAGGTTTAGTAAAAATATCTGCGAGTTGTTTAGATGTTTCCACAAACTCAATCACACAATCTCCTTTTGAACATGATCTCTAATAAAATGGTGCCTAATTTCTATGTGTTTGGTCCGGGAGTGATAAACCGGATTTTTCGTGAGGTTTATGGCACTAGTATTGTCGCACTTAATTGGAGCAGTTTTGATTGATTCCATAATCATTCAACCGTTGTTTCATCCAAATGATCTGCGGCACAACAACTACCCGCCGCAACGTATTCCGCTTCAAAGAAGGGACAAAGCCACACCGGCTTGTTTCTTACTATGCCATGAAACCAAGGCATTCCCAAGTAAGTGACATGTCCCACTAGTGTTTTTCGGTCCATTTTGCAACCCGCAAAATCAATCCGAGTACCCAATAAGTGTGCACAAGACCTTTGGGGTACCATAAACCCATAGTTTGTGTGCGGTGAGATATCTCATGATGCTTTACCGCTAAGAGATGTGATTCCTTAGGATTTGCTTGAAAACGTGCACACATACAAACACTAGACATAATATCCGGACGACTTGCAGTGAGATAGAGAAGAGATCCTATCATACCTCGATACTTACTTACTTCGACCGACTTACCACCTTCATCTTTGTCAAGATAGCATGATGTGCTCATTGGAGTTGAGATTTCTTTGGCGTTGCTCATTCCAAATCTTTTAAGCAACTCCTTGCAATATTTGGATTGATTTATAAAAATTCCTTCTGTTGTTTGTTTGATTTGAAGACCAAGGAAGTAGTTGAGCTCTCCCATCATGGACATTTCAAACTCACTTTGCATGATTTTGGAAAAATCCCTTTTGAGATATCACCTATTATGTTGTCAAGAGGATGGTTCTTTGAGACTCTCCATTCCTTTGGAAGATTTGAGTGAGAGAGTTCTTGAGAGGGTTGAGGCAAGGACTCTTGATCCTCCTTTTGAACTTTTGATCTCTCTTGTTCCTCTAAATAGGTATCTCCTAACACTTCTGCAAGATCATCAACACTTTCTTCTACTGAAGATTTGGGGTTAGATTCATCAAAAGAAACATGCACAGATTCTTCAACAGTTAAAGTACGTTTATTAAAAATTTGAAAGGCTTTACTAGAAGTGGAATATCCAAGAAATAAACCTTCATCAGCTTTAGCATCAAATTTACCAAGGTTATCTTTACCGTTATTTAGAACAAAGCATTTACATCCAAATACGTGAAGGTGGGAAATGTTGGGCTTCCTTCCCTTGTAAATTTCATAGGGCGTTTGTTTTAGAATAGGTCTTATGAGGACTCTATTCATTACATAACATGCGGTGCTTACTGGCGTGCCCGTAAATACTTAGGAAGGTTGGTCTCATTGAGCATCGTCCTCGCAAGCTCTTCAAGAGACCAATTTTTCCTTTCCACCACTCCATTCTGCTGTGGTGTTCTAGGTGCGGAAAAATTATGCTCAATTCCATTTTCAGTACAAAAGGCCTCAAATGCCTCATTTTGGAATTCCCCACCGTGATCACTTCGGATGGATACTATGTTCATTCCTTTTTCATTTTGGATAACTTTAGCAAGTTTACTTAAAGGCAGCAAAGCGAGATTTATATGAGAAAGAAATAGAGTGCATGTCCAGCGAGATTAGTCATCCACAATAACAAGGGCATAGTAATTTCCACCAAAGCTTTTAGTTCTAGATGGTCCAAATAAGTCCATGTGTAAAAGTTGTAAAGGCCGGTTTGTGGAAACAATATTTTTGATTTGAAAGAGGCCTTTACTTGTTTTCCTTTTTGACAGGCATCACATAATTTATCTTTTTCAAAACGAAGCTTTGGTAAGCCAATTACTAAGTCCTTTTGAACCAACTTATTAAGATGATCCATGTGAATATGAGCCATTCTCCTATGCCATAGCCAAGATTCATCCTCTTTACTGATAAGACAACATGCATCATTTGAAGGTATTATATCTAAATCAACCATGTAGATATTTCCAATTCTAGGTCCAATAAGAACAACATTTTCAGTTACAGAGTTCATAACCATGCATTTTGAAGAATCAAAAACCACTTTGTTCCCTTTATCACAAAGTTGACTAATACTTAGCAAATTGTTCTTCAAGCCATCCACATACAAAACATTTTCAATAGTGGGATTAGGACTCTTACCAATGGAACCAATCCCAAGAATTTTACCTTTGTTGTTGTCACCATACCGACATAACCATTATTCTTAGGTACCAATGAGGAGAACTTGCTTTTGTCTCTGTCATGTGCTTTGAACAGCCGCTATCAAGATACCAATTTAAGTCCTTGGCTTTCAAGCACACCTACAACAACAGATTAATTTTTAACCTTTGGTACCCAAACTAAGTTGGAGTCTAGATGAGTTAGTTTTTGGCAAAGTACCCTTTGGAATCCATATCTTTTGCCAACCACATTCTTGTTTTTTCTAATATTGCAAATGGAGGCAAGTGTGACCATTTCTACCACAAGTGAAAGCATTTAATGAAAGTGGTCGCTTGAAGTGTTGTTGTGATTGACAAATTTAAAGGATTTTTCATGCGTTTGTGGATTATAACCCAAACCGGCTTTTCCAAAAGTACCCTTTTGTTTTCCCAATAGAATGTTTAAGTTATCCCTTCCCATGGTAAATTTGGCAAGGGTGTTTTCCAAATCTTCAATCTTGTTTTTCAAAACATTGCATTCATCACACTTGAAAGTATCAATCTTTTGGTTTTCACAAAAGGTGCAAGTAGAAACTTCAGTCACAACAACTTGTTTTTCCTTAAAAACTTCCATCTCTTGGTTTAAGAAAATAATTTTAGATTCAAGAGAAGAGATGGTTTTCTTAGAAGAAGAAATAATTTTTCGAAGTCTAGTCGTTTCATTATTTAATTCTTCACAAGCAATAAGCAGCTCATCATAAGTTAAGGGAGATTCGAGTTCAAGAGCATTTACCTCATCATCCTCGTGTTTTGCCATGAGACATAAGTTGGCCTCCTCATTTTCTGATTCATCAGACGAGTCCATATCATTGTCATCCCAGGCAATGTAGGCTCTTCTTCCTTTTGATTCCTTTTGTGGTCTTCTATCAAATTTTTCGTTTTTCTTCTGACCATGAGGGCAATCGGGTTTTATATGTCCCTTTTGACCACACTTGTAGCAAGTTGGATTAAAAGAAGTTCCTTCCTCATTTTTCTTTTGAGGATTTTGTACCTTACTGTTCTCCCCTTTGCCTCATGAACCTTTTGAACCTTGAACCATCGGACTTATGTCTTCCTCATTCTCATCCAGACTATCATTGTTGTCGATTCCTCTTTTTCATTTACGATTGCTTTGAGAGCAATTCCTTTCTTTCTTATCACTTTCTTCACTCTCAGTGAGTCGATTTAGTTCAAGTTCATGTTCCTGCAATTTTCCAAACAAGGTTGCCAATGATATAGTAGATAAATCTCTAGATTCAGATATAGCAGTAACCTTGGGTTGCCAGTTTCTATTTAAACATCTAAGAACTTTATTAATTAAATCTTCATTACTGAAGACTTTCCCAAGAGCTCTGAGATGGTTTATTATATGGATGAACCTTTTTTGCATATCTTGTATGTTTTCACTTGGTTTCATCCTAAATAACTCATACTCATGGGTTAATGTGTTCATTCGAGCCCTCTTGACCTCGGTAGTACCTTCATGGGTCAATAGAAGGGTGTCCCACATTTCTTTAGCAGTCTTGCAATTTGAGACCCTATAGAACTCATCGTAGCTTAAAGCAGAAGTGATGATGTTCTTAGCTTTCAAATTGTATTGGACCTTTTTCTTATCATCTTCGGTCCCAGTGATCTTGGTTTGTCTACCAATGCATCATTAATTGATTGAGTGGAGACAAATGGACCATTTTCCACAAAGATCCCAAATATCAAGATCAACACCCTCAAGAAAGATTTGCATTCTATCCTTCCAATAACCATACCCCTCACCATTGAAAAATGGGGGTCTGTTTCATGGAAGTTCCTCGCTATTGTTTGAAGTCATTCTCTTGAGACGGTTAAGTCCTTTATACAAGAGTCTAGCTCGATGCCACTTGTTACCAAGTGACTTCAAACACAAGAGGGTGAATTGTGATAAGCGGTGCTTATATAAAAATTACAGATAAATTCTTGAATTAAAAACTTGAAAGAAATAAATTGCGAAACGATAAATAACTTGAAGAATAAATTGCAGGAATTAAATTGCAATAAATAAATGACAGAAAATAAATGACCGAAAAATAAATAAAGAACAAAAATAAATAAAGTGCTTGAATGATAAAGAGACAGAGAGCAAAGAAGAGCACGCAACAAATTATACAGGTTCGGCCACCAAACACTCCTGTGGCCTACGTCCTGTCCCCAAAGCAAAGCACTATGGGATTTTCACTAAATCACTAGCTTTTAAATCAGGTTCAGCTAGAAACCTTTACAACTCTATACCAGAGCAATACGTTCAAGAGATATCACCTCTCTATGAACACCTTGGGATTCCTACCCAAAAAGAAATGATTTTTACAAATAAAATGAGATGAGAAAGATACACTCAATAGTGCAGATATACCAAATTGAAGCTCAAATAATACAACTTAAATTATGTAGAATAAAAAGGCTCTCAAAAAATTGTGCTCAAATAAGTGTGAGTGATGGAGAATATTTTGACAGAGTTTCAGCATAAAAATTAAGCACTAGCGTTGTGTTTCTCAAACAATGCTCATGGTGCAGTGCTTTTATAGGCACTGAGAGGAGCGTCACATTTAAGAGGATTTGTCCGTTGCAGCATTAAAGGGATTTGTCCGTTGCAGCATTAAAAGGGATTTGTCTGTTGCAGCATTAAAAAATTGAAACACGGATACGGAAATGATTCTCGGACACACTTGGTGTCCGACATCGTATTTCCAAAGGACCTCTCCCCAGCTCGGCGTACGATCTCCCCAGCTCGGCATACAATCTCCCATTTCGGCATCGACCTCTCCACATTTCGGCATACGACCTCTCCACATTTCGACATCGACCTCTCCACGGCTCGACGCGACCTCAGCTCGACGCGACCTCCCCACGCTCGACGCGCGACCTCATTTCGACACGACTTCCCCACATTTCGGCACCGACCTCATTTCGACGCGACTTCCCCACAGCTCGGCACGGAGAATATTTTCCAAAGAAAACTTGAAATATTTTCCAAACAGTATTTTGAGTACAACTTAAGAATTTTTCAAAATACTTTGTGCCTAAAAATAATTTAGAAAAAATTATCATAAAATCAATTTTAGAATAAAAATCATTTTGTGAGTGTGTGATTTTATTTTAATTGAGAGCTTTTTATTACTACTTACAAATAGTCTTAATAAAAATAAATAAATACCCAAAACCCAAAGACTTGAGAAACTATCATTCTTGATACGCGTCTTGGTATTCTTTTCCACTTTTTGCACGGTTGACTATTTGCAAAACTCCCTTTTGTCAATCATCAAAACCATCCTGTCAAGGCATGTATTCACATATCTAAACTGTTAAATTCAGGGGGAGACCCTTAATGTCTTTTTGAAACTAAATTGTTCATCAACCTTAGATATTTGTCATCATCAAAAAGGGGGAGATTGTTGGAACCTAAACGATTGAGAAGTTTAGACCCTCATTAATTTTGATGATAACAAAGTATTCACAAGAGAACAATTAATGTTCTAACATTTCTTGAAGTGTGCAGATACTAATAATACACATATTCTAAGCCACTCAAGCAAGAAGAAAGTAATTCTCAAGAGAAGGATACATTCCATGTGTCAGCATCCGGCTCATCCTTGTGAGCGTCTGGAATTTTCTCTCTATGACACAAAGCTTATGCAATTGCTACGAGCATCCAAACTTCCGATTCTGAGCGAGCGTCTGAACTTCATTTCAAATCACGTGTTAGTCACGTTGCTGCTCTTCCTCTCAGAAGTTTCTGGAACGGATTTCAAAATTGATCTTGAGCGCTAAAATTGTTGTACGAGGTATCAAAGGTGACACCTTTAGCTAGACGACAAAAATCGTACAAGCAATTGTGAAAAGCAAGGTAGTACGAAAACGGTAATATGTACTACTGGGATATTCTCTGCAAAGGAAGAAAGAGACAGCGTTTTGAATTTACCTCACTCAATGGAAAGGAGCCATTTTTACCGTAACGGTAATATCCCTGGAACTCCTATATATACCTCATGGTATCCATTGAAGAAGTAACGAACATACTGTGAAAAAGCTTGCTGAAATTCTGCTGAAATATTACCTCATTTACTGAGAACAAGCACTGCTTCTGTGAGCAACCAAGTCTCGTGCTAAGTCTCTGGACTACAAGAACTGAACTCAGCGTCCGACCCTTTCTTTAAGAAAGTTTTTCTATAGTTGAGCTTAATCTTTTATCCTCTCTGTGAGAGTTATTTTTAACTGTATTTCAACTCATTTGTAAAAGTTTGTCTTGGCCTAGTTAAGGCTGTATCCTCAAAGGCTCGACTGTACTGAGTCGTTTTGAGAAGTTGAGAGTATTGTCAAGTTGTGACAGTAGAATACTCTTGAGGAAATTGTAATCAGATTGATTATAGTGGAAAATCCTTCAGGAACGAAGGGACTAGACGTAGCTACCAGTTTGGTAGTGAACTAGTATAAATTTATGTGTCTCTTGCTTTACTGCCTTCTATTCATTTCTATCTTGCCGTGTTAAAAACAAGTTTTATCAAACTGCTTTTTCCAACGTCCGATTATTTCCAGCATCCGATAAACAAACAGTTTTGAAAAACTTGTGTTCTATAGTGGTTCTAACTTAAAGTTTGCGAAAAGTTTTTAACACAATTCAACCCCCCCTTCTTGTGTTCACGTTCATTTGGTATAATAATTTCCAATACAAAATCATATGCCAAGTGAATCACACATAATCAAACATACCACAAATCCAATCCCAAAATTATTGTATATTAAAGTTTAATACCCATTTCCAAAACGACAAGCAATGAAACTCTCAAGGAGTTTTCATCCAAACAATATTCCATAACAAGCAAACATACAAACACCCAACAACTTATGCTTTATCAAAACTTCAAGAGAAATTCCCCTTACTTTAGATCTTTAGGAGTCCACTTCCTTACCCAAATTCCTTTCTAGCTCCAAGATCAACACAAACTTATACACATCACCTTCAAATCCTTAAGAGGAGATGGTGAAATTCCCCCAAATTGGGTCTTGAGCTCCACTCTTAGACTTGGATCTCTTGTCTTTTCCTCCATGGAGCTTGAACTCTAATCTCAACTTCATCTTCTTCCTCCTACTCCATGCTTCTTCTTCTTCTCTCTTATTCGACATGCAAGACCACTTTCTTCTTCCTTAGCCTTTCATGGAGGTTATTCTTTCTTCTTCCTCTTTCTCCTTCTTTCTCCCTTCCTCTTCTTCTACGGTTATTCCTTTTTTTTTTTCTGTTTCTAAAACTTGATGAAATGAAAATGGAAGAGAATGAGAGAGAGGGGGCTGCGAATTTCATGAAGGAGGAGAGAGAGCATGGCATGGAGAAGGAGGAAAGGAAAGGAGAAATTGAGATTAAAACAATAATTTGACTATTTATAAATGTTTATGGATTCCAAAATTTATTTAAGGTTATGTAATTAAAAAATTATGAATTATGGTTATGTAACTCAAAAATTTACCAAAACTAATTTTGTAATCCAAAATTATATCCAACATAGTTTGTAATTGAAAAATAAATCCAATTTAGTTTATGGATTTCAAAATTATAAAATATGTCTTTGTAACTCAAATTTTTATTAAATATAGTTATGTAATTCAAATATATATCAAATATAATTATGTAACTCAAAATATTATCCAATATAATTTATTTATAATATTTAATAATTATCCAAAAAATAATAATTAAGAATTATCCTAATTATACCGCTTAAAATTCATCGCGCGACTAAAACGTTACGCGATTAGACTGACGTCTGTAAAATCAATAAAGCAGTAATAAAATTAATACCTTCTCACAGATCATCATCTATTGACGGACAGTAAAAATTTCAAAATATGAATGTGTTTGAGTCAAAACAGACTTTTTCGTCGGTAAAAACGTTAACCAGGTAGTCAAAACGATGTCCGATTTTCGTCAGAATTAAAATATGAAAATATCACCACTAGCTAAATAAAATATTTGGAGTTCAACCGTGAAGTCCGTTTCCCAAAATTATGCACTTTTATAAATTTACAAAAATACTCTTGTACCGTATATTACAAACAGCACACTATTACAAACAGACAAGCGACGAAAATTAGGTTTGTTATAACCACCAACTAAACAAAATATTTGGAATTCAATGGTAAAATCTGTTTTCCAAAATACGCACTTTTCAAAATGACTAAAATACCTTTCTATTAAAAATATACAGAAAACACGTTTTTGAAAAACTGAAAAAAAAAATCTGGGATGTTACATTTACGACTCATTATTTTTTAATTTTTATTCGTAATATTTTTATAAATATTTTTTTTACTACATTTTAGTTAAATGCAAAACTCTCGCTGACTAATTTCTATTAATATTCATTTAATATTTCCAATATAAATAATTTTTTATTTAATAATTTCATATATTGTAATGGCAATACTCTTCAACTCTCATTTTTTATAAAATCCTTATCATCATAATTCTAAATGTTCTTTTTGTATATCTCTCAGTACTAATTGAATTGGGTTTAGCATGAAATCGATTTATTTTATTATTCACTGAATAAATAAATATTAAAATAATTTTTTTATCAAAGGGAAATAAAATATTAAAAGAAGATAGTACTTAAGATGAAAAATACATAAAATATAAATAATATGTGGTGCTTTGAACTTACGAAAGTACATTCAATAACGAGGATCCAAAATAGTTTTTTTTTTAACGGAAAAATAAGTGAAATACTAGTCTGTTTTTTTACGAAACTAGTGAAATTATCCATGCATGACACGAGTACTAATTAATTAAATTAAGTAACTCCAAGTTTCAACAGTAACAGTGAACAAAAATAATCGTTGTCATACAATATATAATTATTAACTTTGTAAGGCAAGTCAATAATTATTTCATTTTAGTTTTAAATATAATAAATAATGATTGATAAAAATGAATGATATATAATTTAAAATAAGTAAGTAAGTCATTTAGGAAAATATATTTCTGATTGTTAATGACAATTATTTGAGATAATGTAATAATGACTATTTTAAAATAATAATAATTAAAAATTAACTTTTTGTCAAAAAAGTAATTAAAAATTAATTTTTGTTTTATGCAGCAAAATAGTTGAATATGGAGGTGACACGTGAAATTATAGATAACTAATATTAGTAGATAACTAATATTAATAATAGTCAATATGATGATGGCTTTGATATATATTTTAATATTAATAGTATTAAATAACGGAAGAAATGGATTTTTTTTCCTATCAAAAAACGTAAAACATGGATTTCGATTAGGATTCATAAGATAGGAGAACCAGTGAAGACTCAGATTCTGGTGGCTTGAACTCCACCTTCTTATGGCATCGGGATAAACGCGGATTGATCGTTTAGACATCATTTAGGCCTTGCGGCTTGTAGTGTTTGTTTATTTTCTCCTATGTCTCTTTGATGTCTTGTTATAATTTGCAGCCGCATTGTGATGATATGACTGAGAGGCCGGCCTCAGTCACCAGCATTCTCCAGACAGCCTCTGAGACCGACTATGAGATGATGGACCCCTCTCTGTTTGCCGAGTATATTGCCCAGGCACTACAGATAGCGCAGGGTGGGACGGAGGCGACCACATCCGGGCGAAGCGTCGACAGCGGAGACGATAGGGTTTTTTTATGTTTATTATGTTTTTTTGTTATATTTGGACATCTTTTGTTGTTATATTTACATTTTGCTATATTTGCGCTTCTTTTTTGATGTTGTTTAATCGTGGCCACTCGCTCGTTCTTTTTTATTCGCGTAGCCTATGCTCCCAACAATGAACCAACTTCACGAGGTTTATAGAAAAAAAAATGATACATTTGGACTGCAAATTCAACACTAAAAAAAAACCAACGTCACATTACATTACATTGCATAACCAACAACATAATTCACTCTGGATGCCAATTCAACATTAAAAAAACCAAACCCACATTTAAAAATAATAAAGTGTACTACATATCACTACAATGTAATCAATCGTCGTCCAATCGTACACGGTCATCTGGGTATTGTCGTGTAGTATGACGCAACGGCGGAAATAATGTGAACCATTCTTGCAATCGAGTAGCATACAGTGTTGCCCATGAGTGAGCCTCCGGATAAGCATATTGATGCCAACTGGGAGTGAAGTTAGGCAATGGACATCTGGGCTTAAGAAATACCTGAAAAAATGCAGATTAATTAAACACATTTTACATTAAAAAAAGATAAATTTAAGTTAAAACACATTGCTGTAAAAAAAATTTACCTGTACCCAGTGATTTTTGTTGACAAACCCAATACAAATTATGGCGTTGTTTGGCTGGGTTGGGTGACACATGCCCCTAAGAGAGAAAAATGTCCAACACGTTCGACTACACTCATTCAAAGAGACTAGAACCAATTTATATTTGGTTGCTATTACGTAACCCATGTCTGGTAAGGTCATCCACTTGTCAGAAAAGCAGGTACTAGTTACACCTATCAACGACTCCCTCAATGCTTGATATTGATCTCCAAAAAGCCGGCCATATAAATCATAATGCATTCTGATCTCTTTTTCCAAGTCTTGCCGGACTATAGGCCATCCGTCCTCAGATTTACCAAGTAATGCTGCAATGGAACGATATCCGCAGTTTCCATCATCTTTGTCATCCACTATTTACTCAATATATGGATGAAACTGTGGAGGAAATTGGCTCAGGTAGGGCATTTGATGTACATTAGATGGTACATCAGATCGTTTCTTTTTCCTTGTGGGCACATTAGATGGTACATTAGATGCCTTTGATGTATTCCTATATGGTACGTCAGAATACATGTTGCCCACATGCTCAGAATACATGTTGTCCACATGCTCAAAATATGATGGGTCGCGCCTGACATCATATCCATTCATTGTTGGGGCCTTACCTTTACCCTTTTTCGGTGCTCCCTTGGTCTTCACCTTTTGAGGAGGTGGACACATTGAAGTTGTGTCCGAAAATACAAGTTCACGCACTTTGGCAAACAGTGTCCTCTTGCCAATAACATTAAGTGATCGAAATCGATTTACCAATGCATCCCACTGAAGCACAAGCTCTTCCTCTGACACCCCGCCTTCTGTCTCAACTTTGTGTTGTTGCGATTGGTATTCACCAAAATGTAAACTCCTCCAGTGCAAGTGAACTGCCTCCAATGGAATAGGTGTAAACAGTCTTATGTAACCCGCCAACTCACAAGCACAATGTAAGCCATGTGTCGTTCTGATTAGGCAACGACAAGTAGATTTATCGATACCCACATAATTTACTCTGCTTCACTCGTCGGTAATAAGCTGTAGTGCAGTCCTTGATACAAATCCATGCAATCTGATAAACAAACGGTTGTTGTGTCTGTGCTCCACTATGTTTATGCTTCTTTCGAATGATGCTTTTATCTCAGTGTGTTGCAGTGCAATCATATTGTTCATAGCTTCCCAACAATGACACAGGTCACCCCTACTGTTTTGTAGATTCCTCTTCAATGTCCAATGTGCAGACTCAAATTCTAATAACAAACAAAAATTAAACCACATCAAATACCAATGACACCATTTAAAAAACAAAATTATCAACATAATTTTATATACTGGTTTAAGCATACCTATTTGTTGTTGTATTTCCGAAGTGCATCACTTGGTTGGTCCATGCCGCAACAAACTTTTCCTTAAAGGGGTTCAACCATGTATTCTTGACATTTTCAACAAAAATAGAAAATTCTGAACATACACACTCAAAAGTCATCAACCGCTGCTGATACTCAAACTCGTCAGTCGCATCAACAACACCATCCCATGTATTCTTCACTGCCTCATGTTTGTCTTCATGAAATACCAACTTCTTGCATTTCACATAGACATTCTTACCTATGTGCCATTGACACAGCAAATTGGCCGAAGTTGGAAAAACAGACGCAATTGCATTCATCAGAGCAAGATCTCTATCGGTAAGAATAACTTGAGGAAATGATTCATGTTGCACAAACAGACCTTTTAACTTCAATAGTGCCCATTCAAAGTTATCTTGCTGCTCAGAATCCAAATAGGCAAATGCCACAGTGTATGTAAGGGATGTACTGGTAACACCAACAATTTCAAACAGTGGCAGCCGATATCTATTGGTTTTATAGGTGTTGTCCATGAACAAGACAACGTGAAATGTATTCAATAAATTGACGGCATCTGGATGTGTCCAAAAAATATCTCTAACAACGTCAGAACCTTCATGTCTTCTATACCAGGATACATATCGATCACATTAGATTAAGTTCAACAAGTGTTGCATTTCAGTTCTTGGACCTTTCTGTGTTGATCGAAACTTATGCCGCTCATTATATACTTGACTGATGGTAGTGAGATTGGCCACATTGCGACTTTTCAGTGTCAATAGAATGTTTCCCGGCCTTACGTTGTTCTTTGTCATATCATGAACAATTTCTTTCTCATTTTGGTTTAAACGACCAACAAATGGATGACTCATCATGCTTTCAGGTATCTGATGGTTGTGAATTCCACAAAGGACCTTAAGTATCCAGCCTTCACCCGTTGACAGGGGTCTTCCTTTAAGCGCGAACGAGCACTCACACTTATGAGATCCAGTTGACTTTGAAGAACTTGATGACTTTGATCTATACTTTCCACCCCTTTCACAACCCAGAATAACTTTTATTTTTCTTCCTCTTTGTCCTGTTTCTATGTCTGATCTTACAATGACAACAACTATATTGTTTTCCTTCCCAACCTCTCGAGCCCAATACAAAAGGTCATCTCGTGTAGGAAATATCTAAAAAAAAGTATTAATCTTAATGTTTTGCTAAAAAAAATACGACATATTCACAATATCAACCAATAATTAAATTACCTGCGTAATAGTGAATACATCACTACAATCGAAATGTTGGGAAACGTCGGTCGGCTTGTCAGCTTCGTCAAAATTGAAGCCACTAAAATCATCTATTTTCAATGAAACTAAAATGAAACAAACAATAGATTATTACGTGGGAAAAAAAAGTTTGAAAAAAAAAATAACGTACCGGAAATTCGCAATTTCCGGTAAAAGATTAAAAATATTGCATACCGGAAATTCACAATTTTCGGTACACAAATTTTTTAATCTTTTACCGGAAATTGCAAATTTCCGGTACGTTATTTTAATGCTGTCTACCGGAAATTCCAATTTCCGGTATAGAAATTGTATACCGGAAATTGCAATTTCCGGAAAATTTGATTCGGAAACAACGTTACCGAAAATTACAATTTCCGGAACAAAGTTCAAAACGAAACAAAATACGTACCGAAAATTCGTATTTTCGGTACGATGAGAGCGTTTTCCACCAAGTCCGAGTGCAAAAAAAATAAAAAATGAGTGTTTGACTACAAAATCTTTTGATGTAAAGGGGAATGGACCTGTCGTAAATAAGCTCTTTCGACCATCATAAGCTGTCATCTGTTTACCAAGGATTGTCTCTCGATGCATTCGGACTAGCTTACTTAGCAAAGTAAGCTAGTCCGAATGCATCGAGAGATTGTTGACAGTATGGGTGAAGATCCTTAATCAAGGTTCAGTTTTTCCCCAATAGAGAATTATCTCTTTCGTATCTCTTCAATGTGTTCCTGGTTACATGCACATCGTAGGAGCAATTTCTTGTTCGTGCTTTGTATACCGGAAATTAACATTTCTGGTAAATATTACAAACAATTCTTACCGAAAATTGCAATTTTCGGTATACAATTTGTATACCGAAAATTGCAATTTCCGGTGTAACATTGTGTTTAAAATTCTTGCCGGAAATTGCAATTTTCGGTATACAAATTGTATACCGAAAATTGCAATTTCCGGATAAAAAAAAAAGAATTTTTGCTGTTTTTATTCGGGGGTATTTTAGGAAATTCGAAAAATGGGGGGGTACCCACCAGGTGGGGGTGCATTTAATAATGCCCTAAAAGGATTTACTTGTAATTTGGGCTTGTGTACATTAATATTGGTTGTTGCTTCCAGCACCCTACCATGTTGCTGCTAGCACCCCTTACCCCACTGAAATCTCAAAAATATCCCCTAAATTTAATTTTTTTTCCCTCCCATGTCTTCTTCTTCTTCTTCTTCTTCCGGTAAATGAATTACCGGAAGCTATTTAAAATGTATTCCGGTAATTCAATTACCGGAACATATCATAATTTTGAAAAAAATATGCTTCTGATAATTCAATTACCGGAATACATTTGCATTACTTGGGAGGTGTATGTATTCCGGTAATTCAATTACCGGAACATAAATATGCTTCCGGTAATTGAATTACCAGAAGAAGAAGAAGACATGGGAGAGAAAAAAATTAAATTTGGGGGGTATTTTTGGGATTTCAGTGGGGGGGAGGTGCTGGCAGCAACATGGTGGGGTGCTGGAAGCAACAACCTTAATATTAGCGAACTGTGGGCTCTTGTATTGGGCCTTAGTCTTGCTCGACAACTTCAGGAGCAACGGCTGCTCATTGAGATGGATTCGCAGTGTGTGATTAACATGGTGAAAAATCGATGTTTATTATGTGTTTACCCCACTCCTTTGCTTGAGGAGGCTCTAAATTAGATTTACAGAAGGGACGACATTGTGCTATTTGTAAGGTGTTTAGAGAGGCCAATAGAAGTGCAGAATTCTTAGCCAACTGGGATCGTGAGAAGGATTTCATGTGGGTTGTCCTTGATTCCCCTCCTAGAGAGGCCAATAGGAAGATGCATTTGGATGTGCTCTTCCTTGCGTATTTTCTTAGGACGTGTGCCTGTTTTATTTTATTTTATTTTTTGTTGAGACCTACCCTAATTAATCCTTTGGATTGAGTGAGTTCTTCAGGTATCTCCACAACAAACCTCTTTGGGCCTGCATGAGACTAATCCGGAGTTGGCAAATTGGAGCGAGGTGTTTTACACCGGATTGGTCGTCTCTCCAAAGAGGCTTCTCCAGAATTCGATCTTGTGATCTCCTTCTAGGGTTGTGATTCGCTTACCAGCTCAACCACTCATTGTTAGGTAACATGTGCTTGTTTTAATTCATTCCCTTTTTCGAAAAAATAAAAAATCAACTAATGCAATAAATAAACTAATAATTAGAGGAGAAAGAGCCACAATAAAATAAAGAATTTTTTTAATTTTAATATCACCCATTAACTAATTTGTAATTTCCTATAATTTTTTTAAAATAAAAAATATCATCAACTAAAATGTTTTTAGACGTTGTACCAAAATAATAAAAATAAAAATTAGACGTTTAAAGCATGGGCTTGGACCTGTCTGACCTCTGGACCGGCGGCTCAGGGCTCTAGTTTTAACTTTTAAGGCTCCAATTGGTCACAAGCCCAAAGTTGCTCCGGTGCTCTCACATGAACATGACATAAATCTATTATTGAAAATCAGCTAGGGAAGAGTCATAATTGAACCACAACATGAAATTTGCATTAACCATCATTTTGCTTTGAAATTGCTTTAAAACGTGGAGAACAGACTGAATATGCTAATCATGCCGATTCCCACGTTAACCAACAGTTCACCTGGCAATGGAAGACAGTTGAAATTTAACTGATCCATAAGGAAGATAAATAATAATTCTCTGTAATGTATCATAAAATTTACGTCCATGCATCAAGAGGTGAAATTACTCAATGAAGGGTAAAACGCTTATTATGCTAAGAAGACATTTGAAAAAAGTAGAAGGTATGCAACAAATTGGAGGTGGTCAAGGAGACAGAAGTCACAGGTAATGTTTCTTGTCCCATAGCCTAAATGTGGGCGTCCAACATACTTCATGAATATGTTTTACTGCAGCAAAACTATGTCTTTCCTCTTTAGGACCTTCAACACATAGTTAGTGTAGTGGATTCTCTTAGCGGCTTTAAAGAAAGTCCTGTAATGATCCTGCGATAAGGCACCAACTGCATACAGCTTGTAGCTAGGAACGGCTACTGCATTCCAAGTAATTAAGCTTTTAATGTTGGCAAAAATAAATCTATTATACGAACTTAGAACACCGAATGACTGAGATACTTACTTGTCGAAGGCATGATCAAAGTTACCGTCAATAGCTTTTACGCCGTCTAGCACTAAGAAACGAAATACTAAGCCTTCATTTGTTGGTTCATGCACCAAGGAATTAAAGCCGTCAATGGGACAAAACTGCAAAGTGTTGATTGTGAATGTCTCTTGATGGCAAAAGGACCTGGCAAAAGTATTTATCGACCCTAAGCCCCCCTCCCATATCATGGGTCTAGAATTAAGTATCTAAAACTTATTGCAAATTGATCATTATATTAGTGGACTTAAGTATTCTCAAATAGATCATAACATTAACTTGTTTTTTGCAAACAAAAATCACACTTGACTGTATTAGAAAAAATTCTACTCCCTCCAGTTCTCAATGTAAGAGAAAAAAATGTGTTTTTTAGAGTTTCAAAATATAAGAGATATGTGAGATAAAAAGGTGTTTTTAATTGGAAAAAAGAGTGTTTTTCTTGGTTTTGATGAATTAGGGTTTTGTCTCTTATATTTAGGACCGGAGGGAGTAACATTTATGTCATGCTTCCCCTGTTAATTTAATTTCCCTTTGGCTTTAATGATAGGATCGGCGGCACCGTAATTTAATTGAAAAAAAGGACAAACTCATCATGGTTTATCATCATGTTAGAAAGCATTATAATCTATAACTTTTTAAAAGAGGAAAAAATCTGAAGGTTTGGTAATTACTATTCCTGGTTTATTTGGGCCAGTGTCATAAAATATCAATACGACGAAAGAAAAGCTAGTGAGAAAAGAAAAAGAAAAGAAAAGAATTATTTTATCCAATAATGAAATATAATGTAGAAAGTTTATAACCCACCCATAAAAGCAGAACAAATCACCAAACCAAGGTATATATAGAGGACAACAAGACAACAGGAGTAAATCAGAGTTGATATACATAGTGATAAGAAAAGTGCAAGTGATAGAGATATTGGTGGGGAAGAAGAAGAAGAAGAAGAAAATGGAAACGGGGATGGCAGTTGAAACTGTAATAGTTGGGAACTATGTGAAAATGGAAAGTGAAGGAAAGCCTAAGGATATAAAATCCAGAATGTTAAGCTTGCTGTGGCACGGTGGTTCTGTTTATGATGCTTGGTTTAGCTGTGCTTCCAACCAGGTTAGTTTAATTAATTTGCAAATTAAATATAATATATCGACGATCTTTCTTCTTAACTAACAAGTTTACAAGTTCGATCTTGTGGTTCTCTAAAAATTAATGTTGTTTATTTTGATATATTAGGTGGCTCAAGTTCTGCTTACTTTGCCATACTCATTTTCCCAGCTGGGAATGCTATCTGGCACTCTTTTCCAACTCTTCTACTGCTTGCTGGGTGGCTGGACGGCTTACCTCATTAGCACACTCTACGTTGAATACAGAACCAGAAAAGAGAGGGAGAAAGTTAATTTCAGGAACCATGTCATTCAGGTTAGTTTAGTTCTTCAATTAATTAATTCAAATTCAAATTCTAAAGTCATTCCTCGTACTGTATACATAATTAACTGTTGCATAATAAACACATTGCTGCAGTGGTTTGAGGTTCTTGATGGGCTCCTTGGGAGTCACTGGAGAAACGTGGGTTTGGCCTTTAACTGTACATTTCTTCTATTTGGATCTGTTATCCAACTCATAGCTTGTGCAAGGTACTATAACCTTCAACTCTTCATTCATTAATTGTTTATGTTTAATTTTGTATTGCTCTAATTCTCTAATCTATTGATAGTACTTCTTTTTAATTTGTGCGCGCAGCAACATATATTACATAAATGATAATCTGGACAAGAGGACTTGGACTTACATCTTTGGAGCATGCTGTGCCACCACTGTCTTTATCCCTTCCTTCCACAACTACAGAATCTGCTCCTTTCTTGGCCTCCTAATGACCACTTACACTGCTTGGTACCTCACCGTTGCTTCTCTCCTTCACGGCCAGGTAATAATAATTAACAAGTACTACTATAGCTTAATTAATTTGCATATATTTATTTATTATTGGTTTGATTTTTTCTAATTAAAATTATATGCAGTACTCTAGCTTGATGTTATTGTGATTGTGTAGGTAGAAGGGGTTAAGCATTCGGGTCCGACCAAATTGGTTCTATATTTTACGGGGGCCACAAACATTCTCTACACATTCGGGGGACATGCCGTTACGGTGTAAGACTGCTGTAATATTTTACTCTGCTTCTTTACCATTGCTTATGAATAAATTAAAAACATACATATGATTTCCTTATTTATTTGTTTCCAAAATTGAGATGTGAGATTCTATTCTACTCTAGTACCAATTAGCTGCATGTTGGTTTACTTCAGGGAGATAATGCACGCGATGTGGAAGCCTGAAAAGTTCAAGGCAATATACTTACTGGCTACCCTGTATGTGCTGACACTTACGCTTCCATCGGCAGCTGCAGTATACTGGGCATTTGGAGACTTGCTTCTAGATCACTCCAACGCTTTTTCCCTCTTCCCCAGATCACCTTTCCGAGACATGGCTGTTATGTTAATGATCATCCACCAGGCACGCATCGCATCGCATCGCATCATGAACTTATATATTTGTGTTGTGTATAATATATGTATATGAATAAAGTAAGGAATAGAAAAATAAAAAAGAAAACAGAGAGAAAATGACTATTTGAATTGAAAATATGTTTTTTGAAATTGCAGTTTATAACATTTGGGTTTGCATGCACGCCGCTATATCTGGTGTGGGAGAAAGCAATAGGGATACACGAGGAGTGCAGGAACCTGGGCAAGCGTGCTTTGGCGAGATTGCCAGTGGTGATCCCCATATGGTTCTTGGCAATGGTTTTCCCCTTTTTTGGGCCCATCAACTCCACCGTTGGATCTCTACTTGTCAGCTTCACCGTCTACATCATCCCCGCCCTCGCCCATATCTTCACCTTCAAATCACCCGATGCTCGAGAGGTACTATATATATATATATAATTAGTTTAAAACACATTCATTGAAAGTTACAAATATTACTATTTTCTTATTATAATAGCGAAACTAATCTTAATTAGTAGTTCACACAAGCATTTATTTATTTATTGAATAAGAGTTGTAAATTTGTAATGCAGAATGCGGTGGAGCAACCTCCCAGGTTGGTGGGAAGATGGGTGGGTACATACACGATTAACGTATTTGTGGTGGTGTGGGTGCTAGTAATAGGGTTTGGATTTGGCGGATGGGCGAGTATGGTCAACTTCGTAAACCAGATTGACACTTTCGGTTTCTTCACTAAGTGTTACCAGTGCCCCGCCCCTGCTTCCATCGATGCTGCACCACACTTTGCACCTTCCCCGCACAACTCTTCACTCTTAAATTAATTAATTTTTTTTTAATTATAATATACAGCTGTTGCCTTCAATGCCGATCAAAATATTTCATTTTATGGAGAGAGATAAATCAAAATTCGATTTATTGTCATCATCTATTGGCTTCTAATTATCGATCTGCGACATACAATGCATTCTTGTTCGATATCTTTATACTTTTCTTTCGGATCAAACATGTAACAGTTAGTTTTGTCTTGTCCGGTCCTCTAATTTTTTTTTTACGAATCAAACGCATCCATTATGTTTTTCACTAGAGATACATAATTAACTAAAGCGGGAAAAAACAAACAGTTGCATTCATTCATAACATTCACTAGTTAGGAGGGGAATCTAATAATAATCTATCTATTGGGAATTCACGAGACACAGATGGAAAAAAAACATATCTCGTAAGCGGAAAAATTCCCATAGCCAAGATCATAACTGACAATTAAGATAAATTATTTACGCAGTAATTTTGCCTACAAGTTATTCTCATCAGCTTACAATTCTGCAATTAGTATACCCATATTAAAAAAACAAAAAAACAGAGCCTACCAATGCCGTTGCCTACTGAACTAATCAATGAAACCGTAAAAATCCAAAGTCGATACCCATTAGTGGACTAGCACAATAATTCAAAGGTTCTTGAGAAGGGGAAAAGTACTCGTCCTCATACCCGGTGCGTTTGAAAGCATTACACGTACTTTAGCATGTACTTGTGTGAGTAGTAACTTTAGTACCCTTTAGGTATTTAAGTACCCACACTCGTTACCCACACTTTAACTATGAAAAAATAATGAATAACAAAATGAACATAATAATAATTACAAAATTATCAAAAAAAATTTATATCTATTCATAATATATTACAAATCAAAATATTAATTAAATAAAAACACTCAAAACATAAAAACGAGTAATATCATAATAAAGAAAATATAGATACCACTAGGTTTAGAAAGTTTAGCATCTGTTAGATTAATTTTGTTTTTAAAAATGTATATCATAGTTAAAATTATATATATATATATATATATATATATATATATATATATATATATATATATATAGAGTGTGTGTGTGTGTATCATAGTTAAAATTACATATATTGTGTGTGCGCTGCAAAAGGAATAAGTGTAGTGCTTAATTAGTGATTCGGAGTGGCCAAAGGCCCACTCCGCAATGGGCTGATCCAACCCAACGAGAAGGATCCACGACGAAACAATACTGACCCGAAATGGCCTAGGGCCTACTTCGGGCAGCCGACCCGACCCGACCCGGGAGTTCCACCTTCGGGGTGATAAACCCTAGGGATCACATTGCCACAGAGCGAAACCCTAAAATGCAAGCATTGCGACGCTAACCCTAAAAGCAACCTTCTAGCCCCACAACCCTAGAAACTACATCGACTGTCGGATACATCCTACGGCTGATGATCGATCTAGGGTTACCTGAGAACATCCACACGTCAACAACCAGACCTCACCTATAAAAGGTCCATGATATAATCAATAAAAGTACGCACTATTCATTTCTTACCTCACCTTATTCTGATACTGACTTAGGCATCGGAGTGTGTGCAGGTACACCCCCCACCGTTGTCTCTGGCGTACTCCACCGTTCGTGATCCTACTCCGACCACCTCTGAGATCCACTTCGGATCAATTAGTATGCATTCACGATGTAAAAAAAATTAACATGAAAATATTACTTTTGTATGAATAAACTGTCTATTAAACATATCTAATTAAAATGTTAATATAATATTTATAAATGACATCGATAGCAACTTTGATTCTTATTTTATTATTATTATTATCTTAATATATTTCAGATTATGCTTTTATACTCATTTTGTATTTAATGTTGGCCCGTCTCTCTGCTTGAGATTATAGACAATTGGGTGAGAAATTTTATTTAGTCTGGTGATACGAAGGCTGGGAAATTGGTCACGGTGGCTTGGCACAAAGTGTGTACCACTGCCCAGGAAGGTGGGCTAGACCTCAAACCTTTGAGAGCTATAAATAAGGCAGCTATGACTAAACTTAGCTGGGAATTTCTTTCTTCTGATAAAGACTAGGCTTTGTTACTTAGAGCTAGAGCTTTTAGAAATAATTCCCCAATCTCTCATCATTTAGGTTCTTCTCTTTGGTATGGGCTAAAAGAACATGATAGCACTGTGTTGGAGAATACTAGATGGCTCTTAGGGGATGGCACTTCCATTAATTTTTGGCGTGATAAATAGCTTTCTAAGCCCATTGTTGATTTGATGCATATCCCACTACAGCAAAAATCAGTTTAGGCAACAACAAAAAACCGTGGCCAGAAATGAAAAAACTGTGGCCTAAACTTTAGGCAACGGTTTGGCCACGGTTTTGTAGGCGTGGAGTATGCGGCCGTTGCCTATTCCTTTACGCCACGGTTTTTTGTTTTCGCCCACGCTACAAAGATAACTGTTGCCTATAACACAAGAACAGGCCACGGTTTTCTGTACCGGTTTCAGGCCACGGTTTTCTGGTCTTGTTTTAGACCACAGTGACACAAGCGTTGCCTATACTTTAAGCCACAGTTATACTAGCGTTGTCTCGTCTTTTGGGCAACAAAATTTTAACCGTGGCCTATACCTTTAGGCCACACATATGCAAACGTTGCCAACTTCAAGAACAGGTCACGGTTTTCTAGACCTGTTTTAGGCTGCGGTTTTTCTGGTCTTGTTTTAGACCACGGTGACATAAACGTTGCCTATATTTTAAGCCACGGTTATACTAGCATTGCCTATATTTTAAGCCACGATTATACTTTTTTAGCCACGACTCATTTTCAATAAAATAATTTCAACGCATAATTAAATAAATACAGTAAATTATAAATGTGAATAAACCATATAGATAATTAATTACTATCATTTAAAACAACTAAACCATTAAATTTTTTATAGCTATTTAATAATAAACAAGAGTTTAATATAACCAAGTCTTAATACAAGTAGCAAAGGTTAAAAACTTTGTCTAAGTATATCAAAATATTATAACACTACTACGCAACCATAAAACACCAGTACATAATTACATCTTGTCATCATAAGTCTAAAAACATCTAAATCTTCCACGAATTAACTTCATTCATCTTCAGGATGATCTTCATCAGGATGATCTTCGTGTATAGACTGCACATATAAAAACAAGTTAATATGAATGGATCACTCAAAAAGTCAGATCAGCAGCTTTCACTAGCAAATAGAGAGGCTCAACATGTATAGATGGAGTGCAAATATATGGAGATAGATACCACTGCAAATGGAGGCTAAAACAGATTCAATGATAGACAGAAAGCTAAGAAGCAACCTCAATACTCAATATCTAAAAATGCCCAATGCTAAATATCTGCCTCTGCCAAATATTTCAACAAAATTACACAGCATGGTATGATAATAAACAACATACAAACTGTCATCAATAAAAAACACCTCAAGTTTTCTAATATAAGTAAATGGGTGCTAAAAAGCATGCGTCGAAACTAACGCGACCCGTGCGATAGCACGGGTATATGGCTAGTTATATACACAAATAAACTCCTCAAAACTGCCCTGTCTCTTAGACTATTCTCTTCATCCAACATACTAATATGTCAGCTTAGATTCACAGAATCGTTAAAGTTAGATCTCGTGATCAATGGGAAACAAAGCATTAGTGGTATAGTGAAAGAATAAATTTGTGCAGCCTGTACTAATATTGATCCAATACATAACAAAATTTAAAAACACAAGTAATACAGAGAAGAATTCTCTCCCTCGCCCAAGTATTCAAGAGACCTTAACCTTCTTCCTAATCTCTACTCTCAGTACACAAACTAATCACTATTATTTCACTACTATTATTTATATTGTTTCATCTCTTTGTCTATCTATCTAACTATTTCAACTAAACGAAAGAGGCTAGCCCACTCCTAATTAGAAATTAGTCATCCTTCTTTTTACTATAATTAAAAGTAAAAAGAAATTCAGGAAAACCAAAGATCTCATCATCAATGCATAATAATATATCTGACAACTTGTAGTATGTAAGTGATTTATATATAGTTTCATGTATTGAAAAGTGCAATTACACAGTGAGATCTAAGATTGCAAATTTATGTAACCAAGAAAACCTGTTGCATGAGCACATGTTTTGAATTAGAATTCATATATTGGATAAAGTTACAATGCACTATGAGATGAGAAAAAGGCATTGATAATACTGCATTGATAGACAGTATTTTAAGAGAACACGAGATCATCAGATATAAATTTTATACATTTAAGAAGAGACATATATTCAACAGATACTTGTCAAAAGCAACTGCTTGAAAATAATATTATAAAGGTGAAGAAGCCTATGTTTAACTAATTCAACTCCTAGTAGTAGTCCAAATTATCAAATTAATTTGGACATTGCTAAAACAACTTTATTTGCTTTCTATCATTCTAAAAGAGCATATAGAGGAAAAATGAGTTTATTCAGGCAATAAGCAGAGAGGGAATCGAAAAAAGAGAGGCAACAAGCAGAGCAATAGCCATTTGCTAGAGCCAGATCAAGCTATTGCTATCTAAGTGATTCGTTGCTCAAACATCTCTTTCACAGGCAATAAGAGATGCAATAATGTGAGAGGTTTGATAATCTAAAATATGTGCTTGCAGTTCCTCTATGTTAAAAAAAAAAACCAAAACAAAACAAAACCTACTCCCACCTTCTGTTTCAAAATTGTTGAGCTTTCCATAAATCTATTGCAAAATATATGAAGCCACATGCATACACAGCAGCAAAGAAAATACAGTAAAATAGGATATGTAACTGTTAACTTTTAAATGAAACAAACAACAGATACAAACCAATTGATCCAATCCTTTCACATCACTTGATCCTTAATTGACTGTAAAATGAAAATGAAAAATTACAAAATGATTCACCATAAACATTAATTCACATGCACCTTAATTCATTCTTGGTAGAAATTCCTCATGATAGTTCAGACCTTGATGAATTTGGATGCATGGTTTCTTACAACAATGCAGTAGTGAACTATAACAACATGTTGAAAGAGACACTGAAACAAACCAGAGAAAGTCTTTCAGATGCTTCTATCATTTATGTGGATATTCACTCTATTCTGTTGGAGCTCTTCCAGCATCCTATTTCTCATGGTTCAAAATTCAAATACTTATATCCCTTTGCTTGTTTAATAATAAGAAAACACATTTATGCATGATAAAACATGTCTTTTTTTCTTCTTTGAACAGGTCTTAAGTATGGTACAAAAGCATGTTGTGGATATGGAGGGGGTGATTACAACTTCAATCCTAAAGTTTACTACGACAATACTAATGAGATAGATGGCAACAAAGTGACAGCAACAGCATGTGATGACCCCTACAACTATGCGAGTGGGGATGGGATTCATGCCACAGAAGCTGCAAACAAGCTTATAACCTATGCTATTCTTGATGGATCTTATTCTGATCCTCCTTTCCCATTTCAGGAACATTGTGATCTTCAACCTATAGGTTGATCCACTTCCTTCAGGGTTGTTTCTCAATTAATTAACAAATGAAGGACTTCAAACTAAATCAGGATGTTACATAATTTAATCAAGAAAGGAAATCAAAATTTATTATCACACAGAATTTTCACCAATTGGGGAAGAAAAATCATTCGCTGTTCATACATCTCCAAGCTGATAATTCAATCAATAGTCCTAGCTTATAAAATAAAATGAAGACAAAATTCATGAAAAAACAATAGAATCTATTAAAGAAATTCAAGGGAGTGAAAATGAGCAAACATATGCTATTATCAGCACATCAAAAGACAACGTCTTAAAAAACACTATATACCTTTTCAGGAACATGGGTCAATTTAGACGAATGAAGTGTTGCAGTATTTGTCATGTCCATAGCACGTCCCATCATGTTATCCACATCCTCTTCACTTAAATCTGGATGTTCTTTGCTTGATCTGATTTTAGAAGTGACTCGTATGCTTGCATCCTCTTCTTCACGTCGCTCAATTCATCATCATAGTGTTTCTTAATTGTAGCAATTTCTTGATTTTTCTTTAACATGAACGGCGTGGCTGTTCTTCCATAACAGCGTACTCTACCAGGCTTTTCTTTACCAAGCAATGATTGAAATGCTTGGTCTACAGCTTCACTAGAATTTTCGATTGAATCTTGAAGCTTAGCCTAATAAATAAATAAAAAATATTAAGGATGAAAAACGAAGACTTTAAACATAACTAATGAGAAACAAAAAACTAAACAAAACTTACAATAGCGGTTTGTGTTTCTTCATCCACTTCTTTTCCTTTTCGGCTTTGACGGGTTTCAATAAACATTTCGGCCTGGGTGACTTCCTCTCCACTGTCCTTCTTTGCACGCTTTATTGGTTAAAGATTAAACATAAAATAACAACTATTGATTAGGAGAATTTTTTGTTTTAAATATAACAATAGCATATACACAAATATAGATATCGTACCAATTTTGCCCGAATTCTAGCAAAATTTATTGGCCCCGTTCGGTGCATATACTTTTGCTTAGATCTGTTATCAGCATTTTTCTGGCTAATGTTCTACAATATGGAGGGAAAAAAATTAAAGTTAGATAATATATATATAGATATATATTTATAATTAATAAGGTGTATAATTATCATACTTGGATGGTATCGTTTCTCCAATATGCCATCAGTTTCTTGAAATGAGCTTCAGGTACGCTCGTAGGTCGGTGTTTTAACCTTTCCTTGGAGGTGGAGTATTTCAAATAATGCATCCTCTTGATATAACATTTGTAACGTCTCCATGCATCATTTATGCGAGAAAACACAGCTTTTTCTCCTCTATCAGAAATAATATATTTATCCTAAAAAAAAGCATTGTCATCAACATCTAATAAACTTATGACGATCAAATAAAAATTTGAAAGTTAATCTCCAATATCTGAACATATTCCCAAATACGTTCCTTGTGATCATTGACCAAGGCGCGAAAGTTCGTATAAATCAAGGGACAAAAACTTGCATTCCTTGCTATAGTGCCAAGGAAATAACTCAAGTCAGATACAATTTTGTCATCGGGTCCAATCGGCTCTCCATCGTCGTCTAAGATAACTTCTTGACGATCCTTGGTTTTTCTCGCATGTATTTGCAAGCACTGAGTTGGTCCACGTGTTCTTTTCTTACTTGTCCCTATTTTGACATTAAACTTATATAACTTAAGATAAAATTCCAAAGATGACTCACATAAATATATATTAAACAACAAAAAACAAATACTTGACTATTACCTTCAAAGACATTATCACTATTTTTGCCATCTTCCTGTTGTTCCATGACATATTCTTCATCTGCACTATCAGTTTCATTTCCCATCCCTTCTTCTTCTTCTTCATCAAGTTCTTCATTTTCCTTAAGAAACTCTTCAATTAACATTGACCGACACAATGGGATTCTTTTTGTCTTCTTTGTTGTACTTCCTAGACTTTCCCTTAACTCATCATCTTCAGCTGACACCTTTTAATGGGCTTCTTTTTGGCCCTAAAATTGTCATTTTCAGCCAATGACCTTTTCATGGGTGACTCAACTTCTTCAATCACTATCTTTTTCATGGGTTGTCTCTTTGGATGTTGATTTTGTATAGATCCTTTGCTTTGAGTCATAAGGTGGCCTTTTGGATATTGGATTTGTCTAGATCCTTGGTTTTTAGTCATGGATGCTTCGCTTGTCAATTTATTTTGACTTGCAGTTACAAATTTCTTTGGATCTTGGTTTTGACTAAGAACTTTAGGCTGAGCCATACTTGCAATGGCAACCTTCTTTTTTGTCGGATCAAGATCCCTATTTGAATTCAAATTCATTTGGCCACTTGTTGCAAAATTTGATAACTTGCATTGTGCTTGGGATGCAACCTTTAACAAAGGTTGGTTGATTCCTTTATTTTGCATGTCTAACCCTTTAGCCCTGGAATCGACTATTGTAGAAGTTGGTGGCTTGTTTTGCTTGCTACTAGGTTCTTTGACTCCAGTCATGTGTGTATTAATTCCTCCAAGATTTCTCATTATCTTCTCACGCTTGACTGTGTAAGCCCTTAGTAACTGATTGCTTGATCTAAATTCAGGTAGTTCGCTCTTGGAAGTGCTCCTTTCACCCTTATCTTGAGCTTTCATCTTTTGCTTTAAGCTTGCTTCCTTCTTCATTTTCTGAAAAGCAAAATCGAAGGGTTAGATCAAGTGTGACCAGTGACTGTACATAAGATAACATATGCTATATTGAAAACATGCTAGAGTGGCAGTGACTGGAAAAAATTATATTATATTAATAATATACTACACATCTGTCTATGATATATAAATGCAAAAAACCAAGGAGTTACAAAGTTTAGAAGGAAAAAAAATGTCTATTTCATTGTCAAGCAAAAGTTTTTTTACAATCTAACTTAAGAGGAAACTCATACTCCCGAGGCTAGTCCTCATCAGTCCATGAAGTCCAACTAAGTATCATCAAAATCAGTATCATCTTCATGTTCAGATTCCCGCATAGCATGCGCAGGCTTATCAGTTATTGTTGCCGGAATGTCTTCCCTAACCCAATTGAGTTCATCGTCATTATTTAGTGCATTTAAATTTCCCATATCATCAAATGGATCACTCTGATATCCTTCTTGAGTTGTAACATCTGATTGGTCACCCATGTTAAACAGATCTCTAGGAACAGTCTTCATAACATAATGCTTATTTGCTTCCAAAGGATCTTGGACATAAAAACATTGATGGACTTGAGAAGCTAGCACAAAAGGATCATTTTGGTAACATTTTTTGTTGAAATGCACACAAGTTAGCCCATGATTGTCTTCCTCAGCCTCAAACCAATCACAGTTAAACAACACAAACTTGAAGTGACTATAATAATCCAACTCAATTATGTCATTAATTGCTCCATAGTATGTGATAAGATCTGTCTTAGGATTTTCATCCTTAGAGCTTGCAAAACTTTCGGTTAATGAAACCAAAGTTACACCAGAATTTTGAGTTTTGCGTCTTGCATCTCGTTTCATAGTGTGGAATCTATATCCATTGATGAGGTAACCCGAAAACCTCTTTGCAACAGTATTTGGACCTCTAGAGAATGCTTTGAGCTGAAACGACACATCATCTTCCAAGGCTCGAGTTTTAAACCATTCACTAAAATCTTGACTTTGGGTTTTGGACTTAATCCACTTTCCTCGTTTGTTGCGACTTTTCACTTCATCCTCATGCTCTCTACAAAGATAAAAATGTTTGTTTGTTAAAATAACTCTAAAATAGAACTTATAGATGACCAACGAAACAAAAAAAGGATTATGATACCTTATGTATTTTTGGACATCATCGCAATTGAACAAGATGTATCGATGGGCTTGAGCTTTCGCTGTTGAGTCTATAGAAAATGGTTTACCATTTTGCTTCCCCCCCAAAGGACGACCAATACTTGAAAAGTAATCGCTGAATCTACATCGCATAAATCATCATATCATAATTTCGACTCTTTCTATTCAGTAGTGTCTACACTTTTATGTAAATATCTTGAGCAAAGAGTCAAAGCTTCTTCACCAAATACCCTCAAAGAATAGAACCTTCGAATAAGCTTTATTTCTGACATAACTCTTAAGTTTACACAAGTTCCTTTCTGTGGGATACATCCATCGAAATTGAACGGACCGCCTTAATCTAACTTCATCTACAAGATGAATAGGCAAGTGAACCATTATATCAAAAAAACTTGGAGGAAAAATCATCTCCAATTGACAAAGTATTTCTGCAATCTCTGCTTTTAAGTAATCCAAATCTTGCATTTGGAAAACTTTCTGGCACAGAGAGCGAAAAAATGACCCTAGACGAATCAAAGGTTCAGCCACCGCATTAGGCAACGTGCTTTTTATTGCTACTTGCAATAAGTAGTGTAACATGAAATGTGCATCATGGCTCTTGTAACCGAATATTTTCTTATCGGCAACTTGCACACATTTTGAAATGTTAGATGCACTCCCATCCGGTAATTTGGCAGCCTTCAAAACACCGCAAAAAATAGACTTCTCTTGGACATTCAATGAGAAACATGCTTTTGCAAACTTTGCACGACCTCCAGCAATCTCCACAGGATGAAGTTTCTTTCTAATGCCCATATCTTGCAAATCATAACGAGCATTAACATGGTCTTTTGTCTTCCCTGAGATGTCCAAAAGAGTCCCAATAATATTATCACATATGTTTTTTTCGATGTGCATTACGTCAAGATTATGACGTAGTGTATTTTGAGCCCAATACGGCAACTCAAAAAAAATTGACTTCTTCTTCCAGGGACCATCAATTTTCTTCTTTCCAAATTCATTCTTGAAATCTTTTAAGTTTTCTATGATTTCTGTACCTTCTAACATAGGTGGTGCAGACCTATGTTCTTTCTTTCCATTAAAAGATTTTCTATTGGTTCTCCATGCATGATTTATAGGTAAAAAGACACGATGATCCATATAGCACATTTTGTGACTATGTCTCAAATAAATTGAATTAGTGTCATAATTGCAGCATGCACATGCCAACTTTCCTTTGGTACTCCAACCTGACAACATAGCATACCCAGGGTAGTCACTAATAGTCCATAGTAGAGATGCACGCAATTGAAATGTTTGATTTCTTGAGGCATCATATGTGTCCACTCCGAATTCCCATAACTCCTTTAGCTCCTCAATCAATGGTTGAAGGTACACATCGATATCATTTCCTGGCGATTGCGGTCCAGGAATCAATAACGACAACATTGTATATTCAGATTTCATGCACAACCAAGGTGGATAGTTGTATATAACCATCATGACAGGCCAAGTCCTGTGCGATATGCTCATAGTTCTAAATGGATTGAATCCATCGCTTGATAAGCCAAGTCTTACATTACGAGGCTCAGAAGCAAAATCGGGATGGAGCCTATCAAAGTCCTTCCATGCTTGGCCATCAGCAGGATGCCTCAATTTCCCATCCTTTGAGCGTCCTTCTTCATGCCACCTCATTTCCTCAGCTGTTTTCGAACACATAAATAGCCTCTGAAGCCTAGGAATCAAGGGAAAGTGTCTCAAAATTTTTGCAGGAACTTTATGAACATACTTTGGTTCCTCATACTCAGAATCAACTTGAGCAAATTCCTTCCATCGTGAAGCTTTACAACTGCTGCATGAATCATCATTTTCATGATCTTTCCAATATAACATACAATCATTTGGACATGCATGAATCTTTTTATAATCAAGACCCAAATCCTGATCATGGCCTTTGTCTTGTTATAAGATTCAGAATGTTCAGATTAAACACGGCTTCCTTCAAAGAACTCCAACAGAGCAGTGAATGATGCATTGCTCCACCCATGAAGACACTTCAACAAATAAAGTCGAATTATAAATGACAAAGTGGAGAAATTTTCACATCCAGGGTACAACTCTTGTTTTGCCTCATTAATCAAATTGTAAAACTTCTTAGCATCCTCATTAAGACACTCACTACCTTCCTCTGCTTCTGCCACATGCCTAAATGTGTCGTAAAGTAAGTCACCAATGTTATCTTGTGGGTTCTCTTGATCTTCCATGTCATCATCAATTTCCATAGGCACTTTTGGTATTCGCTCCCCGTGGTTTGCCCAAACATCGTAGCCTTTCAGAAAACCAAAGGCTATTAGGTGATTATGAACTACATTTCTTCTTTGCCAATCAATATTTCTGCATTTAGCATAAGGACATGGAATCTCGCCTCCTTGAGGTTTTTCATCAGCGAAGGCAAAGTCTAAAAATGACTCAACACCATCCTCATACTCTCTACTAAGCCTTGGAAGTTTTGTCCACTCTTTTTCCATCCTTATAATTCTAATACAAAAAAATACCATATACATTGAAGTTTAGCACAAAAGATATCCTAACATACAATTCTGCTTGAAATTATTATAAAGGCAAAGAAATTTAGCATGTAAAAAAATAAGCTTGCAATTAAAAGTAAAAAGATTATCCTAGGGTGTTATGAGTTACCAACTAATCTCGTAATGTAATGCAGAAATTTCATGAAATTCTGATTCATTTCTTTGGTGGTGGTGGTGTGGATCAAACATAAGAGCACAAATGAAACCAGTGAAGTCAGTGACAGTGTAAACACAAGCATGCATCAATTATCAATTGACAATTTGTGCAATACACCTGTCAGTAAACACAATGTTCCTATTATTAATTGTGTGTATCTGAGTCCTTGAATTTTTTTTTTAATTCTAATTTTTGTCCTTTTATCAAGTCAGTTTATTGGTGTCCTTGAGGAGATGGAGTGTTCGGCAAAAATGGCTACGAACAGAAATGGAAATGATGATTCCAGTTTCAATCCATGAATCTTTTTTCTGCCGAGTCTAAGGCTGATATATTTTATTTTTATCATGGATATGAGCATACTCATGTATGCTCAGACGTTGGCAATTGACCTAATTGAGTTTGTCCACTATATTATTTCTGGGGCTTTGTGTATTTTCATTTTTTGCCCGCTGTCATAGTTCTTATTCATGAGTATGCATTTGTTTTTCTGTTTAGTTAATCTAGATTTTTACTGGTTTGACTAGATGCTCCTAGGAACAAAAACTTTTGTAGCTAAGTGCAACTAGATAGGTTAGCGATAGTTACCTACAGACTCAACTGGTATTGCAGACGAAAATGAATTAGTTGGTGTAGTCATTTTTTGAGAGAAGCTAATCAAAACTGACTTATTAAAATATATTGCTGATTTGGGTTGATTTTGGCTTCTATAATGTTGTTTTGGTTGGAGGTAGAGTGGTACTCCTATTTCTAATCTTGACTTAAATTCCTTGCTGTTGTTCATAAAGCTTTTTGTCAAGATAGGATGTCTTTTGGTCTTGTATTGTAACTTCTAATCGTGTGTTGTTTGTGTGGGTGTCTGATGTTGTTCCTCCCTAAATGCATTTATGTGCTACTATCTGAAATGCATTATTTTTTCTGTTGGTTTTACCTTTTATATTCTATAGGTGCAGGACTGGACTCAGGTTGGTTGGTTGCATTCTTGGCCAAATCAGGGTGTTGATGGAGCTAGTCACTTCCAAAACCATACTTTATTTTAAATCATGAACTCAGTGGCAACAAAGGGGAAAAATAATTGTACTTACTAAGTGACAATTTGTGCAAAGTAAAGACACCTTCAATAAGCAAAGACACAAGATCGTATATTAGGAGTTGAATCATGAATTATGTAAAAATTGACATACTTGGGCAATATCCCACTGCTTACCTGCACATAGACCATGAGTCACCATAAACAACTAACAAGCAACAAACCACCATCTACATAGAACACACTCCACGGAAACCAAATAATCCATAAGCTAGCATACACATCCTACTGACTTTTTCCTACTATGATACATCTATAAAGAAATTCAAACATACATATTCTATTTTGTTTGATTTAACTAGCTTGGCATACATGTCTTTGCATATAACAAGATTTCAGTTGGAGGGTTGGTAACAACTAACAACTTTGGGAGAATAATTTGAAAATTTCAAACAAGACAAGGATCAAGATAAGAAAGGTAATCAAACACAGTAGACATATATATATATATATATATACAAACAAGACAAGGATCAAGATAAGAAAGGTAATCAAACACAGACTGGTTTGTGTGTCTTGTTAATATATATATATATATATATATATATATATATATATATATATATATATATATATATATATATATGTCTACTGTGTTTGATTAAGATAAGTCTGTGTTTGATTACCTTTCTTATCTTGATCCTTGTCTTGTTTGTGTATATATATATATATATATATATATATATATATATATATATATCTTGATCCTTGTCTTGTTTGTATATATATATATATATATATATATATATATATATATATATATATATATATATATATATTAACAAGACACACAAACCAGTTGCCAGTCGCACTAAGTCAATGATCAACTTGACTAAAAAATAATCAGGAGAAGAAAATCTAAAATATATAAATCTGATTCAAATGAAGACCTTCAATGAAGCCTGAGAGCTGGTTCAAGAAGGAATTGATGGGATCCCTGGAGTTATAGCCAACGATAGCAAAAAGCCCCCAGCAACACCTGCTCAAGGCAGAGTTTGAGTTAGCAACCTTATGTGAGAGAATGAAAATGATTAAGACTAACATATTTACAATTAAGCATCAAATTGATGCCCTATAGCCTACACTCACATTATCACCCCAAAGCCTAAAATAAACAAAATATGTCATTCTTAGCATGGCATCAGGAAAACCAAAGATCTCATCATCAATGCATAATAATATATCTGACATCTTGTAGTATGTAAGTGATTTATATATAGTTTCATGTATTGAAAAGTGCAATTACACAGTGAGATCTAAGATTGCAAATTTATGTAACCAAGAAAACCTGCTGCATGAGCACATGTTTTGAATTAGAATTCATATATTGGATAAAGTTGCAATGCACTATGAGATGAGAAACACTGCAACAACAGAATTTTGGATATCCTATATAGACCTTCATCAAGTCAACTCGTACTTACATTAACAGGTGATTTTGTGGCACATAATTGATTTGAAATGCATAAGAGATACAGTTGAAGAGAAGAGTAAAGGAGCGACAACAACAACAATCAAGCCATTTTTCCCACTAGGTGAGGTCTCAAGAGGAAAGGAACTTCAATTCCATGAATTTTACTATTTGAAAATGTAAAATAAAGGAGGATATATCCACCAACCGTACACCAAAGAAAGATTCATTTTCCTCTCATCATATCCTGTATCCACTTCTTCATTCACATAATCACCACATTATTTTCTTATATTTTTTTAAAAATTTAAAAAGAAAACAGATTAACTCCAACAAATGAAATCATTCTACCAAAACCATACAGAGAAGCCCGAAGCGCAAAATAGAGATTTGGAAACGAATAAACACAAACCAATAGAAAAGCAAGAAAATATTAGATTATCTTTGCAATAAATCCAGGAACCAGTAAACCCAAAAACCCAGGAATCCAAAAACCCAGAAAGAAAGAAAGAAAGAAACATTTGCATATTAGGGAATTTCCGGGGCTTTTGACACTGCCTGGTTGGATTGTAGGTGTCGCAGACACTTTAGAGACCTTAATGATTATTGATCTTCCTAATCTTAAAATGCTTCCTGACTGTCCAACAACAATGACTAATCTTAAGAGGCTTGGGATTTGGGACAGTCCTCAACTGTTGAGTCTGGACCACCTAAACTATTTTCTGGTTCAAATAACAAGGTTAGTGCTGAAATTGGAAATTTATATGCAGCTTGAAGGGACACAGACAGATACGACAGCTTAGGCAATACAAGAGTTGTGGATGCAAAAGGTCCAACATTCGGCAAGACTCAAGAGAGAGCAGACAAGTGGTTGATGGCATTAGAGAAGATGAATGCTCGCTCGCAAGAGGCTTTAGATTCTCAGGATGTTTTCCATTGGCATGTTTGATGTTGCCAAAGAATTGAAAATGATTGTTCTCTTCCATCTTACATTCCCAGTACTCAAATTCATAATTATGAAAACTTAGCATATGCCATTGGTTGTATTTGGAGGTGATTTAATTGGCCATGGCTTTTATTAGTTTCAATAAATGTTCCACAAACATATTCCTTCCCTTTGAAGCAAGGGTGCCCATGACAACCACTCTAAAATTTAAATGTTCCACAAACTAATTATGTTGTACAGATATAAATATAAGACAATTGAAGATGCTTTGGTGTAGATAAAAGCAAAAGTAATTTTCTAGTGCTAAGTAACATAGAAGAACAATAGACCATTAAGTTTATTCTTCCCTTTTAAAATAAAGCCAACTTGAAGGGTTCATGTTGCAAGGATTTAATTTCAGGATCAAGTAAACCAACAAAGTTACTGTCAATCAAAATTTAGTGCCAAAAAATTAGTGTCAATTATCAATATATTGATTATATCCAGTTTAGAAACAAGCAAAGTAAGAATAACTTTCAGAAACTTCAATTGTAACAAAACAAATAAAAATCTAATGACAGAAGTTAAACCCCACCATTCAATTAAAGAAGCCACATACCCAGAAAGATTCAAAGAAGTACCGAACAGAGCATCAAACACAAAAAGCGAGTGAAAACATTCAACTTACCCGGTTTGTGAGATGAGAAGAACACACCCACGTCACAACCTAGAACTCTCGTGGGAAAAACCTATAGAAAAGCATATATGGAACATATACTTAAAATATCGAATACCCAATTTGATAGAATACAAAACCTAGAAAGCATATATGGAGAGAGGGTGAAAAACCTGTAGAAAATTTGACCTTCACAGCTTCAGGGTTCACTTCCTTTTCTCGAACCGAGCTTCAAGAAAAGAGAATTTCAAAGAGAGCTGAACGAGAGAATGAGAGAAGAACTTCGTGGGTCTCGCGACGGGGAGAAGGATTCAGGGTTGCTGAATGTGGCGTGAATGGTGGTGGAAAGACGGTGAGACTGGCGTGAACGGTGGTGGCCGGTGTAACGACGGTGAGATGGAGAGTGGCGGAACGCCGAATCCGGGACGCGGAGACGAAGGGTTAGGTCGTTCTGAGTGATGGATTTGGGTTGCGATGATCAGTGGCGTTCTGACTAATGCTTTGAGAAGTTTATTTTTCTATAAATTACGTTGATCAGCTAGGGCGGGGTTGGGTCGCGGGAGTTTATTATTGTTATTTTTAAACTTTTAGTCCACGTTTTTTTAAATGTAGCCTATCTTAAATGGTAAATGAAACACCACTTTTTTTAATCCACGGTTTTTAACGTCTAAATACTGTGGTCTTTACTTTTAGCCCACAGTTCTTTTTTAACTTTTAAAGGCCACGGCTTAATAAGTGTGGCTTCAAGCGGCAACATTTTCATAACCGTGGCCTATACATGCCCACATTTTTTAAAACGTTGCTAGATAAAAAAGAGGCAACGGTTGTAAGTTCAAAATCCAAAAAGACGGATGAAATTTGTACATTCTTACCAACGCCTATAAAACCGTTGTCTATTCAGTTTTAGGCCGCAGTTTTTTAGCCGTGGGCAAGTTTAGCGTGGGCTAAAGTCAAAAATGCTGTAGTGTCCCTGCGCATTTACATAGTCATTTGTCGGCTTTAGTATACGACTTTTTTCATGATAGCCATTGGTAAATTCCTGATATACTTGGTAGGAGGTTCCCTGGTATTGTTGCTGACATTAATAAGGTGATCATTAGTTGCTATTTCGGATAAGTTGATTTGGGAGGTTTGTGATTCAGGTGATTTGTCCTTGAAAGAGGCTTATAATTTTCTTAGGCAGCCTGCTCCTACCTACTCTTGGGGTAAGATTATTTGGAGGAGCTCTATCCCTCCTACTAAATCTTTTCTGGTGTGGCGAATAATTCATGATAAAATGCCTATAGATGATCAATTAGGGAGGCGTGGTTGCAACATTGTCTCTATGTGTAGTCTTTGCGGCTAGCATTATGAGATAACTCAACATCTTTTCTTCTCTTGTTCATTTGCAGCAACTTTATGGAATTGGTTAGGCAATTGTTTAAATTTGGTCATTGACTCTTCTTCTATAAATTCGATCTTGGAGATTTGTAACATATCTTGGAGCTCTCAGCTTTTGGATGTAGTTGTGGCGGGTATTTGTAATATTATCTGGGCTATTTGGTACTCCAGGAACCAGCTTCGGTTTGAAGACATTTGCATTCCGCAGGGTAAAATTATAAGCATGATTTGTGCTAACATTTCTCTGTCAGGGAATCTCTCTAATGGGTACATGGCTTCTAGTTGTGCTGAGTTGCTCATTTTGAAGAAATTTAAAATTAGTATTAAACACTCCAAAGCTCCAGTCATTAAAGAGATTATTTGGGAGCCTCCTATTTGCTCCTGGATCAAAGTTAACACTGATGGAGCTGCCAAAGTAGCTCCTGGAATGGTAGCTTGTGATTGGTGTGGCTTTGGCTCTTCATGCTGAGTTAATTAGTGCTATGTTGGCGATTGAAACAACATACAACAAGGGATGGCATAAACTCTGGCTGGAGTGTGATTTTAAATTAGTAGTTGCTTCTTTCAAGAATTTGAGCATTATTCCGTGGCATCTTAAAAATAGGTGGTTAAATTGTTTGGAGCTTGCTAATAGAATGACTTTTATTTGGTCTCATGTATATAGAGAGGGTAATGCTTGTGCTGATTCTTTAGCCAAGTTTGGTACTTCTATTTCTGGCTCAGCTTGGTGGGATTCTATTGCTGATTTTATTAGGGAGGATTTTTCTCGGAACAGGCACTAGTGCACGAAACGGGAAAAAATTTAGGCTTTTACACCGGTTTTATAAATAAATGGCGTTAAAAATGACGCGGTGGCATTTTTTAAATTATCGCGTAATTTTTAACACCAGTTATTTAAAAAACCGGCGTTAAAGTTGTGCCTATGGAAAAAGAAAAACTTTTTACGCCGGTTGTTTTTGATAACCAGCGTAAAATCCCTACCCCTCATTATCATAGCGCGATTAGTTTCATTTGTCACAACATAGTTTCAAAACCCTTATTCTCTCCCTCATACCTCATCATCTTCGTATCTTCAGAGCACATCACCAAGCTCTCCGCCTCTCTTGATCTAGCATTCGCCTTCTAAACGGTGTCGACACACATAGATCTATGACCTCTACCCATAGCCCCCTCGATGTACATTGATCTGTGACGACGAGATCCAACGACGGTGAACCAATCCATGCTGCAAAACTCAGGTAAGCTCTCTAGATCTACATCTCCCGCAAGTCCTAGGAGGTCTTCCAGATCTGTAAATCAGTCCACGAGTCTTTTGCGCGCTCTGTTTCTCCATAGATCTATTCTCCTTTATGTTTAGCTTTTTTGATGTCAGATCTTTTTGTTCTATGACGTTTGTTTCGTTTCTACGTGCTCTTCTTGTTTAGTTTTCTGTAAGCCAGATCTGTGATTTTCGATTAAGTTTTGTGATTTCTTCTCCTTCTACAACTTTGAAGGTTTTAGAGTTTCATGAATCTATAACTGATTAAATTCTAATGCATATCTTGTTTCTATTTTTTTGTGTCTGTTAAAGGTTGATACTTTAAAGTTTTAGGGTTTTTTTTCGTGATGTTTCTGGGATTCACTGAAAGTTCTTAGTTATTTCACTGAAAGGTTGGTTATTTCTTGCAACTGAGATGGCACTTAATAATAAACCCCAGTGATGTTATTTTTGCACTTGTCAGTATAGCCCCCGTTGATACAAATAGACAATATACATTTACACTCATAGTTCACCACCTATCTATTTGTTAATCTGTTTTTTGGCAATTGTCTTTCTTCTTTACTTGACTCATATTACATGTTTTGTGAATGCATCCTGAACTATCATCCCGTTGAATGTTGATATATTTTCATTAATTGTCCGCAGCACAAGTGTTTTGGGGTTTCAACAGAATCTATGCAGCTTTCTTTTGATGCCAGAGGAAATAGGGTACCTACAATACCGCTATTAATGCAAAGACATTTGTATGCACAAGGAGGTCTACAGGAATTTGAACTAATACATTACTTGAACAAATAATTTGAGTTAGTAGGTGATTAATGTACCTACAATTTTTTTTTCTTCTTTTTGCTTCTGATTTCACCAGAAACCTTTTGTATGATTTGTTGTTTAATTTCTATAGACTTGAATCTTGAAGTTAAACTTTTAAACATATACATCTAGGCTGAAGGAATCTTCAGAGTTAATGCTGGAAATAGTCAGGAGGAGTTTGTGAGGGAACAATTAAACAGGTCTAATAAAGGTATTACTAAACTTTCACTACTAGAAATTAGGTATTTAGTGACCGATTTAGAGACCGAAAAAAATTAGTCGCAATAGCGACTGAGTTAGAGACCGAATTCATAGAATCATTGATCAAACAATAGTGGTTGCTAAATCGGTCGCAAAAAATATATTAGCGACCGATTTAGAGACGGAATATTTAGAGACCGAAAAATCGGTCTCTAAACCAAAATTTTAGTTCCTTTTAAAAAAATTTGAAAATAATTGCCAAATGTTAGCGACCGAAAAATCGGTCTCTAAACCAAAATTTTATGCCCTTTTAAAAAAATTTAAAAATAATTGCCAAATTTAGCGACCGATTTGGAGACTGATTAGTTAGCGACCGAAATATCAGTCGCTAAGGCGAAAATTTGTTCTGTTTCAAAAAACTTTAAATATAATTACCCATTTTATTCTCGGTCGCAAATCCGGTCGCTAATTTTAACTCGTTCGGTCACAAATGCAGTCGCTATATGACACATTATTTTTTTCCTAAAATATTTTCGTTCCCTCCCTAGGATAAAAAATTTCCCTCCCAGTTCTTCATTCCCTCCAATATAATCAAATGTGTTTTTTTTTTGAGGAAAATATAATCAAAAGTTTTTATTAGCACAAAAAAATAACAAAAACCTTTTCAATCCCTTCGCTGTGTTTGACTAAAAAATACAGGTTTCACAAAAAGTTCATTCCCATGCTTTCTCATTTAGCAAGACAAAACCCTTAAACTAAAGAAAAACAAAAACCTAGTGACGTCCAGCTTCACTTCTGCGTCCAGCTTCACGCCGTCGGACTTCACTTTCGCCTCATCGTCCTCGTCCTCCTTCTTTGCTACTGCGTCCTCGTCCTCGGACTTCACTTTCGCCTCACTTCTGCGTCCAGCTTCATGCCGTCTGGACGCTTCACCGTTTGTGAGAGAATCAGAGGGAAACATCAATTAAACTAAACATCAATCAGAGGGAAACATCAATTAAACTAAACATCAATTAAACTTCTCCACCGCCTCATCGTCCTCGTCCTCCTTCTTTGCTTTGTCCTCCTGCTTCTTCATGCACATATTTTTGAGATCGCACCACCGTTGAAGGGAGAGGGTTCAGGTCGCACATCATTCTGGGGTTTCAAGTAATCGGGTCGTGAAGGCGACCCTCGAACTCGTCACTTGTGCCGCTCCGCCAACGGCCTTCACGGTTACCTCTGCACACGTTTAGTTTCGTTTGTTTTCTTTCTCCATTTAGTTTGTCTTTAATGCTTTGATTGATAATTGATTTGCATGTCTTATATTTGTTTTTGGAATTGCTTTTTCAATCACTCAGTGGTTTCTTCTTCTACTAGTGGATCTTGAAATTCTTGATACTCTTTTTTTCATTTACCAGCTTTGTAAGTTTTGAATTTATTGGTGAATTGCAAGGGCTAGTTTCATTTGCACAAGTTTTATGGTCATTTGAATTCTATGTGCTTTCTTTCCTTTTTGATATTTTGCTAATATCAAACCCTTTTCCTTTCCTGTGTATTTTGGGGTCAATCATTTGCTTGTTTTGATTTTTGTTTTTGTTGTTTGGTGGTTTCTTTTAATTTTTGACATATTTCTGTTGTTCTCCATTCTAGAGAAGAAAACATCCTATATGAATCTGATCTTACCAGAATTAGCTCTTGTTTTCCTCCTCTACATTCAACTTGAAAGACCCTGTATATATGATTTGGAAGTTGAATTGTTGTTACTCCTCTTCTGCTGCGTGTGTAGCACTTGCAAAAAAATTAGTCTCGTTATTGAGTCATTTATTTGATTTGCATTCACACAGGTCACTGAAGAAAGATCTAAGCTTCTGATTACATCTTTCAAGGATGTTATTGCTTCAACTGTTGAATCTCACCAAGTTAATTTTATTTTTGCTTTGTAAAATTGCCTTTGGACATTTATCTACATGGTAGCTTGGTTGCAGATTGTACCATAATCATTAGAGCAGAATTCATTAGCGTCCTTTCTATTCTTTATTGGTGGCAGAATTCATTAGTATATACATGGTAGCTTGGTTGCATGGTAGCATGGAACCCTGCTTTATTCTTTCTAAATTCTAACTTCATTGTCTTATTAGATACCAACATCGATTTTTTTTTTTGAAACTTCTTTCTATTTGCTTGAGCTGTGGTTTAGATGACGGTCCAACAGAGATGGAGCTTGAATTTATTTGCTTTTATCCTGTTTCATAGTGGAATGAGTTTCATGTGTTGATTCTCATATGGATCTTATAGCATTAAAGTTTGTGTGAATTGTCTTCACTCTTCAGTAGTGAAGTGGTGTTGAAAGAGACCTTGTTTTTTAAGAGCATGCTTTACATACCTGGCAGTTTCTAAGTGCTTCTTATATATAAATATATATAGATATATATAGATATCTTCTTTCTTGATCTCTCTTTTTTAAGACCTTTTGTGCATTTTCCTGTGCCATTAGCTAGCTCTCATATTCTCAATCATGTTGGCCTAACAATTCAATTCAGGGTGTTCCTCCTTCCTTCACCCCTATATAAATTGTATGTTCTTCACTTTACTGTTGGTGCATCTATCTATTAATCTCAATTCCCAATTGGAGAAAAAGGTTAAAAACTTGTCAAATCTGAGTTTAGTGTATCTGATGAACTTTTCATTTTTAATGTATTATGATGAGGCAGTACCATGCATGCAAAAATTGTGATATCTACCTTGTGCCATTCCTTTGGAGAACACACCAGCCCACTTACTTATTCAACCTTTTTAGTGTTCAATAGGAGGCCATTGATTGGGATATTGTCTGTTTGAGGAGTTGTTCCTGTCAACTTTAACAAAATTAGTAATGATTCCTCCTCTAGTATTATTAGCAATAATATTTTCTGTAGCTGTAATAAAACATTTTGCCAAATGATGTTGTTGTTATTGGAACAGGAGCACCAAGTAAAGGCTTCATCGGACAAGGTATTCTCGGTGCTCTTGTGAGAGGTTGGTTACTCTTCCATCAATTTGTGTCCTTTTATTGCAATTGCAAAGCATATTATCTTGTTTTAAGTGTTGTTGTTGCTTGTTGTGTGTAGAAGTGAAACATGTATTTTTTACTAACCATGTTACATGTAATATATGTTTTGGTTGAATATATAACAGAATATGGACATCTGTCTAAGTCGTAGTTGGATGTATAATAGACTAATGCCTGGCCGCAAGGGGTATGTTGATGCATTTTTAAAAGGGGTAGATGAATTTATTTTATTTGCATGCCAACAAGAAAATGTGTCAAATGCGTCAAATCAAGAAGAAGAAGAAGAAGAAGAAAACGTTTCAGATGGAAAAATTCGATGTCCTTGTTCTAAGTGGAAAAATCTCAAGTTTATTGAGCCTGAAGAAGTTAAAGTTCATCTTTATAGGAAGGGGTTTAAACCTGATTATTGGTATTGGTCATGTCATGGAGAAAGTGATCCAGAGTTATGTGAAAAAGTTAATGCTCATCATAGGACTACTACCATTGCACAAGAGGGATATCATGAACACACTAGTAGATTTGAGAGCATGGTTTATGATGCTGTTGGTCCAGAGCAACAAATGGATTGGGATAAAGAAATGGACGAGTCTCCAAATACAGATGATCAAGAGTTTTATGATTTACTTCATGCAACTCAAAAGCCATTGTGGCCGGGATGCAATAATCACACTGAATTGTCTGTTGCTGTTAGGTTATTGACAATTAAGTCGGAGGGAAACATTTCCCAACGATCGTTTAATCAAATAGTGGCACTGATGAGAGAGACACATCCTCCAAATAATCTTATTCTTGAAGACTATTATAGGGCAAATAAAATAGTTTCAAAACTTGGTCTTACTGCAAAAAAAAAAATAGATTGTTGTGTAAAAGGTTGTATGTTATTCTACACAGATGAATGTAAACAATTAAAAGAGTGTAAGTTTTGTGGTGAACCTCGTTATATTAAAAAAAAGTTGGTAGCGGGAGATATAAAGAGGTACCTCTGAAGAGAATGCATTACTTACCCCTAATTCCCAGGCTTAAGAGATTATATGCCTCTATGAGTTCTGCTCCACATATGAGATGGCATTATGAAAATAGGAGAGAACCAGGAGTGTTGTGTCATCCATCAGATGGAGAGGCTTGGAAACATTTTAATCAAATATATCCTGATTTTGCAGCAGAACCGAGAAATGTAAGGTTGGGTTTATGTACTGATGGTTTTACGCCATTTAATAATTCAACCTCAACTTATTCTTCTTGGCCGCACCTCACCCCTTACAATCTTCCTCCAGAACTATGCATGACAACTCCTTATATGTTTCTCACTTTGATTATTCCCGGACCAGATAATCCAAAGAGCAAGATAGATGTGTATTTGCAACCATTGATAGATGAGCTAAAATTGTTGTGGAATGAAGGAGAGCTGACATATGATATCTCCAAAAAACAAAACTTTGTAATGAAAGCTGCATTAATGTGGACTATCAATGATTTTCCTGCATATGGAATGTTGTCGGGTTGGAGTACAGCAGGAAAATTAGCTTGTCCATGTTGCATGAATCAGTCAAAGGCTTTTTACTTGAAATATGGTGGTAAGTGTTCTTGGTTTGATTCCCATCGTAAATTTTTGCCTATGGATCATGCATTTCGAAGAAACAAGGATGCATTTTTAAAGAATAGAGTTGAAAAGTCTCAACCTCCACAACGATTGACTGGAGATGATGTGTGGGAAGAAGTTTCTTGTTTCCCTAAAATAACTGAGATTAATCCTTGTAGTTGTGATGGATTTGGTGTGTCTCATAATTGGATAAAACAAAGCATCTTTTGGGAGTTACCTTATTGGAAAACCAACTTAATAAGGCATAATCTTGATGTGATGCATATTGAGAAAAATGTATTTGATAATGTCTTGAATACAGTGATGGACGACAAAGATAAGCCAAAAGACAACGCTAAGGCAAGAATGGATTTGAAGGAGTATTGCCGACGAAGGGAACTAGAGTTACATGTGCAACCTAATGGAAAAGTTTTAAAGCCTAAAGCAAAATATGTTTTGTCCGGTGATCAAAAAAGGTTGTCTGTAAATGGGTTAGTGAGTTGAAAATGCCTGATGGATATGCCTCAAATTTGCATAGATGTGTAAACATAAGAGAGGGGAAGTTAATTGGAATGAAAAGTCACGATTGCCATGTATTTATGGAGCGATTGTTACCAATTGCATTTAGTGCACTTCCACAACATGTGTGGAATCCTTTAGCAGAGTTGAGTAAATTTTTCAAGGATCTATGTTCAATAATATTGCGAGTGGATGATTTGTTGTTGATGGAACAAAACATTGTCATTACAACATGTAAATTGGAACGGATTTTTCCACCTGGATTCTTTAATTCCTTGGAGCATATACATATCCACCTGCCTTATGAAGCAAGGGTTGGGGGTCCCGTTCAATATCGTTGGATGTACCCATTTGAGAGGTAATTATTGACATCATTCAATGTAGAAGTTTATATTTCTTGTTTATTCGTAATTAGTAGTTAACATGATGATATTGTTTTAGGTACTTGAATAGGTTGAAACGGATGGTTAAAAATCGATCACGCGTAGAAGGGTCCATCTGTGAGGCATACCTATGTCAAGAGACTTCTCATTTTTGTTCATATTATTTTGAGTCTCATGTGCAATCTTTGAGAAATAGAGTAAGTCGAAATGATGATGGAGGTCAGGATGATGTAGTTCAACAAACTTTATCAATTTTCAATCATTCTGGTCGCTCAGCTGGAACTTGTAAGAGTCGATATTTGAATGATAGAGAATTAGCTGCCGCACATTTGCATATCCTACTAAATTGCGAAGAAGTTCAACCATACATAGAGTAAGTAAATGAAATTGTACTTGATTTGTTCATTTTAGATTGATCAAGCATTATAATAATATTTATATATGTTAGATGCTTTGTGCAACAGTTGGAAGCATCTGATCCAAATATATGTCGAACGGTTGCCAATGGTAGGATCGCATATGAATTTCCAAGTTAGTTTCAATCATATGTAAGTGTCTTTTGATAGCAACTATAATACCTAACTTAGTCTTATAATCATAGAATATAATGAGTTTATATTGGCCATTGATAGGTGCATGATACAAATAACTTGGTACAAAATCAACATTTGCACCATTTAGCATGGGGTCCTAAGAGGAAGGTTCATACTTGGCCTATTTATTTTGTCAACGGTTTTAAGTTTCATACGAAAGAATGGAGTGTCGGTAAGAAAACCGTCAATTGCGGAGTTTGCGTAAAGGGTGATGATGAAGGAGTTGATGAGAATTATTATTATGGTAATATTAAAGAGATTATTCAAGTTGAATATCCTGGGGAACCAACCAAACAATTAGTTTTGTTTAATTGTGAATGGTTTGATGCTGTTGTTAATCGTGGTGTGAAGGTTCAACCCCAATATGGCATTGTGGAGGTTCATCATCGTAGAAGATATACAAAATATGATCCCTTCATATTTGCAGCAAATGCAATTCAGGTGTATTATGTACCTTACCCAGAAAAAATAAAAGAAAAGGTTGATTGGTGGGTTGTCATTAAAACCAAACCAAGAGGTACTGTTGACGATCGGTATACATTAGAGGTTGCATATCAAGACTCAACAACTAATGTAAATTTTGTAACAAATGATGAGTTGCTTGGCCGTTTGAGAGATGAAGGGGAGTACGAGGAAGTAGAAATAAATTTCCAGGATGCAGAAGAGCATGATGATGAGGAGGATGAGGATGAGGATGAGGATGAGGATGAGGATGAGGATGAATCTGATTTTGAAAACCAGAATAATTCTAATGATGACAATGATGCAAACTATGATTATTAAATTCTGATATTTTTCATTTATCATAAAAGGTAAAAGAAATTTGGTCAATGTACTTTAATGTTATGTTATTTATTTTAATTATGCTATAAACAACTCAAATTATTGATTTTGTATTAATTGCATATGGCAAACAAAGATCGGGGTAAAGGAAAAGCTTCTAAGAGTCGCCAGTTAAAACTACATCTAAAACGTCCATCACATATAACTCCTACTTGTGTACCGTCTCCATCTGCTGCATTATCTCCTGCTACTACATGTCATGCCGCACCTCCACCCGGGACATCCCATGCCGCTTCTCAACCTGGGACATCTCATGCCGCTCCTCATCCTAGGACGTCTCATACCACACCTCCATCTAGGACATCTCATGTCACACCCCCACCTTCGATAAGAGGGGTAGAATCACCATCCAATCAACACCCATCTTATTCAGAAGAAGGACCTACCCCGGGATCTAATGAAACTGTTGTTGCATCAGAGACACAGAGCAATGGTGGCAAGCCAATTTTATACCTTGAAGGACAAGGGTATAGACTATTTTTTCTAGTTATTAGTTATCAAAGTATGCTATATAAGCTTAACCGTTTGTATGTATTGTTTGTAGATTCTTGCCTTCACACCCTGCAGCTAATGGTATTGGGGAGATCCTCAAGAGTCATTATACTGATCCATGGCCATCATGGAAAAAGATACCCAGTACGACAAGAGACTTGTGGTTTGAAGATTTTAAGGTATATGTTTCATATTTAATTATTGGGTTTAATTTGGATATCTATATTCATTCTAAATTTAGCTAACTTCGTTTGCCTTTTTATATATAGAAAATTTTTTCTATTTGTCCACCGGACGATAGGTGGGCAAGAAAGAACTTTGAAATTCGAGGTGCGGCACTAATGAAAAATAATCTAAACAAGTCTCGTACCTTAAAGAAGAAACCGAGTTGGATTGGAAATAGTGTATGGGATAGATTATGTGAACATTGGAGGACTCAAGATTACAAAAAGAAAAGCATACAAGCGAAAATAAATCGAGCATCTGACTGTGGAGGTTCCCTTCACACTGGTGGCTCTATCACCACATCTCAACATAGAGCTAATATGGTAAGGATTGTAATCTAATGCCTTATTTTTAATTGTGATTATGTTACAAGTAAATACTCAGCTTACCTGTAGTCTGTTAATATTGATATACCTAAAGGAATCATCTAAGACAAGTTTTTCACTCTTCTCAAAGAAATATGTTGGGGAAAAACATGTTTATGAGTTTTGACTATATACAGTGTTTGCATTTTGTAGAAGTTGTGGTATTATTTTTTCTTTTGCATTATTTGTCTGCCATTTATCTTTTTGTAGAAGCTGTGAACTTTCCAAAATGCACTAGACTTTCTTGGGTTGTTTTCATCATTACAAATACCAATATGGTTTTGAAAGCATGAAACTGTGAATTATACAAGAGGTATCCAACTTGCATTGGATATGATATTGGAAAAAGGAAAGGAAGATCTGGTGGAATTCTATGGACTATATGGTTTAAGCAGGGTCTATTCGCTTGTAGTTTGTCGCTAAATTTCTCTTGTATAGTTGCCACTTGTTTGATTAATAAAATTATTGTTTTCCTTTTCATAAAGCCTTTCTTAATGCTAACATGTTTTTAGTTTGTATTTTTCCTTATTTGTTAGATGAAGTTGACCGACACCCCTCCTAATCCCACGGATTTATTTCGTCGCACACACCAGCGTCGTAAGGATAACACATGGGTGGATAGACGATCAGAACAAGTGAATGTAATGAACTCTCAACTTCTATTTCTTTTATATGTCTTATGTTGGCCTTATTTTATTTGAATAACGTCTTGAAATATCAGTTAGCCTTACATTTGTGTTAACAGGAAGAATTTACATGCACATGGGAAAAATTGTCCCAAGTAGCATCTTCACAGGGAACTACTCCACCAAGTCAGTTAGATGTTTGGCGTAATGTGGCTGGAGTAAAGAAAGGAAAGATATACGGCCTTGGAATGGAGTCGACTGTAGTGGTAAGGAGGCCTTACTATCGTGGTTCATGTTCTTCATCAACTGAGTGGGTTCAAAGGCAGGAGCTTGATGAACTCAGAAACCAAATGGAAGAAGTGAGAACAGAAAGAGATCAACTCCGAGTGGAAATGGCGAATACCAACAAGGAAATGGAAAATACCAAGAGAGCCTGTGAGCGGAACAACAAGCTGATAAAACAATTAATGAAAAGCATGAAGTTTCAGCAAATGCCATTTACTGGAGAGCAAGCTGATGATGATGATCAGGAGTTAGATTCAGAGGGACAAGCTGATGATGATGATGATCAGGAGTTAGATTTAGATTGACAAAGTGAATTATAATGAACTTTTGATGATGTCTTTTGATGTCTTTTGATGATCAGAGGGACAAATCTGTCTCTTGATATTGTCTTTTATTAGGACTAATAGTCTTGTAATGAGTCTATGTTTTTTGTTATGTACATTGACATGACTATATGATGGACTTAATTTAAAATATCAGTCGTCTTTTATTATAGATACTGACATGTTTAATGTATTGAAGTGCTTTCCTCCGCTTTGTCCAAGGTAACCACCCCGATCTCTGTTAGATGTGTTTATTTTCTTTTGTTTGCTTCTTTCTGTTGATTTCTGCTTCAATGTGTTCTGCTTTGCAAGATGTTTTATGTTGTTTTTCTCTCTTATTAAAAGTATTTTCATCTGGTTTTTGGCCATAGTGCAGTAATTTTGTTGTGTTAACAAGGATTGCTTTATGTTTGCAGGAGAAAAAATGAAGTTTCAGTTTAAACTGGGTCAAAACAAACCTATTTAGCCAATATTCTAACTTTTAGGCTGCAATGCAACTCAGAAAGTTGTCCACAGGTAGCAAGTACGGATGATACTTTGTTTTTTCATGTTCTACCTCTTTATTTAGTTTTATTTTACTGAAAATGTGCATTTTACTTCACCCCTCTGGTATGCTTCATCCTTTGTAGAAACTTCACAGTGTAGAATGTAATCACAGTGTAGAAACTTCACAGTGTATGCTTCATCCTTCTGATTGACTACTAATGTAAAATGTAAAGAAACTGGAAGAGGATCTTTGAATGCTGAATAACACGTCACACCCCTTATCACAACCTTTATTCTTGAGCACAATCCTTTTGCTTACCTTTCTTATTTCATGTCTAATATGTTCCATTATTTGGTATGTTACTTTTAAAGAATTTTTTTTCCTCCATAGGCCTCACTTATGCACATTCCAACACAAAAAGATTGACCAGAATCAATAGTTTAAGTGTGCCTGTGAACCAATGTTGTGCTTAAGGATTTTTTTTTTGTTATAGTTTCTTTGCTTGCATGTGAAAAACAAACCCCTGGCAGTGACGTCTAAGTTTGTCTCCTTTTACTGAGAAATTGACACAATCATTTTACATATACCACTATTTCGTAGCTCAATAGAATTTTCCTGACAGGAGATGTCCCATCAAATCTAAACAGCCTTACTAACATCAATGAATTGTGACTACTTAGATTTGAGATATGGATGTATAAAAAGATTTATTAATATCATTAATGAAGATTCATATAGTGTTGTTCTCTTTCAGGAACTTAAAAGATAAAACAATAATTTGGCAGGTCCTTTGCCAGACTTAACTTCAATTGATGTCTTCAACTATGTGTAAGTTACTTGCATGAGTTGGTGTTTCTACTTTCTTTCCTTTAATATGATTTTGTCATTCACATTATGCCGATAACTTAATAATATTTGTGGGGACCTTAGTAACAACTCTTGATATTAGTTTGCACTCATATTGATATTATGCACAATTGAGGCAGAATAGATTATCAGCAATATTTGCTTCCTGGATTTGAGTACTTGATGTAAAATTGATGCATTTACCATACCACCAACATGGCAGCATATAAAACAACGACATATAAGTTTTTCACTCACTTATTCCCTACTTCCATCTTTGTCTTCTGCTCCTTTTTTTTCTTCACCTTTTTTTATTGAATGTTTTACTGAATGTTAGCTACGAGTGTTTTATACTGAATGTTAGCTACAAAGTTGTTTTTTTTTTGTTGAATGTTAGCTACAAGTTGAAAAACAAAGTTGTTGCCTTTTAGCCAAGCAGGGTCACATTCTAACAAAGACTATTTATGTAAATGTAAGAGGGAATTAACCAAAATTGTATTGAATATTCAGAAGACATCAAAAATGGAAAAGCAAAACTCTCCTACAAAGTTGACTGAGTTATTGGTGGAAGGGCTTTACAAAGTCAAGGATTATGAGATTTGAAGAGGTCATGCTCAAGAACAAAGAAAAATGTCAATACTAATTTCAATCAATGGTCAGGGTCTTTCAATATTTTGATATTCTGTTTTGTTTCAAATGAAAAGCTTCAAAAGAAAATAGGCTAATAACTGCTTTGTGTATCTGCTGATTTGGTGGTCTTGGTGAAGTCGAAAGAAATTGAACGATTTTTAGGTAAATTAACTTTTTTTTTCCTCTAGGCATTGGCTTTTGCGGTTTTTGAAAGTATGTTTTTCTATCTATTTCAGCTTCATAGTTTCCCTTTTTTTAATTGTTCTTTCCCTTCCATGACAGATTGGAGAATTGTGATTCTTGGCTGCGGTGGTTGTTCTAGAAGGCAGTCACTGTTGTTCTGTTATTGGTAGAGGCGAATCCTTGAAAGACTTGCATCTTTATCTATTTTGTTGTTATCCTTTTTGTCTTGGGATGCAATTCCAATTATGAGGCTTTGTCTATTGTGGCTTTACCTTTTCCAGTCATTTTTAATTTGTACTTATTCAGCCAAATAATATGTCTCTCTCCCTTATAAGATTTACTTTTTCTCTATTGTCTCTCTCCCTTTTTCCTTTCCCTATCTCACTTTCTATTCATTTGTTTCTTTTGCTTTCCCTATCAATCTCATAACTATAAATACCTGTCAGAGATATACCAATTTCAAATACAGTCTCCCTTTCTGATATGAAGGTTGACTATGGTGGATGCGAGGTTTGATATTCAGTTACCAATGCCAAAGGTAAAAACTTTTAATACCTAATTTTTTTACATGCCCTGAACTTGCTGACATGCCCATGAGTTGAAGTTGCTCTTCAATGATTTCATGTTGAATATGCATCAGAACTAATAAAGTGATGTGTGCTCTTTCTTTAAAGTAAATCAATATTCTTATGCACGCTTTGTGTTCATTTTATACTTATATTTGGTTTTGATACTTTATTATATCATGACTGTTGACTTCAATTGTATTGTCTTAATCTAAAATGATTCTTATTAAAATATTATAGTGACCTTTTTAAAGTCTTTACTTTTTATGTATTTGTTGGACTGTTAAATGCATATTTGTCTCAAGTGACTATGCAGTTTTGAATGATCAAATAGCTTTCTATTTTTTGTTGGTTGGTGATATAATAATTTGTGCAAAATCTTCTATGCTACTTATTCATTTCAGGTACTATCGCAATAGGTATTGGTTGGGATGTGTGTATGTATGTTGTGTACCTACTGTCGATGCTAGAGATGTGTGGCAAGCATCAATGACCCATATTGCTCTTGAAGGTGGATGCCTCATTATATATTAGCAAACCAGTTTAATTTGTTGGAGGAACCCTTAAGAGTATGTTCTTGCATGTACAAATAGGGCCTAATACCATATTTTGTTGGATGCACAGGGGGTAGTGTCACTATATCACCATAAGGGGCTGTTTTGACTGGACCAAATTATGAAGGGAGGCATTGATTAATTGCCAAAGCTTAATTGCAAAGCTCTAAGATTACCGAGTATTAAATATGAGTTTATGCAAGTATAATTACAATTTTTTTTTGATAAAAAGTATAATTACAAATTTGTTACTTGGAATTTGAAAGCCAATGTATTCATTCATATTATAAAGTCTTTTTCTTTCAGTATGTAACAAAATATTAAAGAGTTAGTGACCAATTTGGTCTCATATAACATTTCTTTTTAATGTGACTCTCATATAACCTCTCTTTTTAATTTGATTTCCATATAACTATCCTTTTAATATAATTCTAGGATAACTTACTCGTGCATCACACGGGGCAAAGTACTAGTGATGAAAAAAAGTAAAATGTCTCGAGAAGAAAATGGTCCTATTTGACCGCTATACATTGCTAACATCAGGAAATAGAATAATTGGTATTCTCGAGTAACCGGCTGAGCCGCTAATGTGGTTAAAGTGGTGATAAATCCCGTTGCTCATTTTGAGCTTGATGTAAAATTAAAAAAAAAAACTTTGAATCCTTCCTCATTTTGCTCAATTCAAGCTTTCTGTAAATTTTTAAAAAAAAAACGTATTAGTGACCGATTTAGCAACCGATTTTGTAAAAAATTTTACAAAATCGGTTTCTAAAACGGTCACTAACATCGGTCGTTAAAGCAGTCGCTAAATTCGGTCTCTAAATTCGTCGCTAAATTCGGCTAAATTCGGTCGCTAAAGCAGTCTCTACATTCGGTCTCTAAATCGGTCTCTAATTTCAGTCTCTAATTCGGTCGCTGAATTCGGTTGCTAAAGCAGTCTCTATATTCGGTCTCTAAATCGGTCTCTAAGTTCAGTCTCTAATTCGGTCGCTGAATTCGGTTGCTAAAGCAGTCTCTAAATTCGGTCTCTAAATCGGTCTCTAAGTTCAGTCTCTAATTCGGTCGCTGAATTATCGGTCGCTGAATTGGTGGCTAATACTTAGCGACGAGCGTTTTAGCTACTGATTTTTGATGGTCGTTAATTCGGTCTCTAAATTTGGTAGCGACCGATTTTACATCTTTAGAGACCGAAAAATCGGTCGCTAATTGACGTTTTTTTTGTAGTGTTTTTCCCTCCAAAATCTTTCTTCCTCTTTCTCTTTTTACACGTTTAGAGATTTGTTTGGAATCGAGCTCTTGGATTATTGGGTTTTGGTCCTATATTCTATTTGAAAGTTATCTAGATGAACTTAAATGTACTAATGTTAAATGCTCTTGCTGTCCATCTCTTGCAGATTCTTGCACAACATATCAAGGCTGTGCTGCCAGGGCTAAAAGGACGAATAAGCACTTCACTAGTTGCTCTTGCTAAAGAACATGCAAGCTATGGAGAAATCACAGAGTCCAAGGCATGTGTTAATATTTGGATGTGTACCTATAACTTTTTAAATAATTCTCCTTCTAATCAAAAGGAACATGTTTTCTACTTTGGCTGGCCATATACCTTATTTTAGCTATATAATTTTTCATCTCCTATAGGCTGGACAGGGTGCTCTTATCCTGAACATTCTTTCAAAATACTCTGATGGTACTTAACTTTCTTTACTATCGGATTTCTTAATCTGTTCTTCAACCTTTACATTTGCAAACTCATTCCATTTCTAATCATACTTGTTAATTAGTATTCCGCATAGAACTACCTCCCAAAGTCAGTAATACCATTTTTTTTGCTTGTTGAAAAAAGCATTCTCTTCCATGGTGGAGGAAAAGAATGAGGCGATGTCCACATCTGAGCTATCTGGTGGAGCATGAATTCATTATATTTTTCAATCCATCTTTGTGACGAGTTTAGAGGTATGGACCTTATTTTTATATATGATAGTGTTTGAAAATATACCTGTGTTCTTATGAAATGTTGAAATTAGGGGCGGAAAATGGGTATAGTTATAATTAGGACATTAACCCATCTGTAATTGATTGAACAAAATAGCAACACATCTAGCCTACAATCTATTTGTTGTAGTTTGTGTCCATCTCATCCATTTATCCTAGTTAATGGATGGATGCCCATTAACCCATCCTCTGCTTTTTGGAGATTTGTTAACAGACAAAGTTGGACCTATATATTAACTAAGATACCAGGACTCAATATATTAAATAGTAGCTTTTATAAATTAAAAAGTGACTTTTTACACCGGTTATACATAAAATCGGGGTAAAAAGTCACTTTCTACGCTAGTTTTATGTACAACCAGTGTAAAAAGTCTTTTATTTTGTTTTTAAAAATGACATTTGGGACAACTTTTTACACCCGTTATATATACAACCGGTGTAAAAAGCCACATTTTATGCCGGTTAAATAACCGGTGTAAAAACCCTAACTTATAACACCAGGAGCATCTATACCGGTACCAAAACCGGTGTAAAATATCAATTTTAACTGGTGTAAAATCCTCCTTCTACACTAGTGAGGATGTGTCTTCCTAGTTTTAGATTTTCTTGATTTTCATGGGTCAGTTGTCACATTCTTTTTTCATTTTTTCAATAAATTTTGGCGTGCTGCAGATTATTGGTGATACCAACATAGTTGGGATTTCTTGCATCATAGTGATGTCTTTGCATGCCATTTTTGTCGATATATATATATATTTCATATTTTTTATTATATTTAATAAACACATACTCATAAAAGATCCACAAAAACAATGGCGTTAAAAAATTAGTGTTAGTGTTTTTTCTTATCAAAAAAAAAAATTAGTGTTTTTACTTTTTATATACTATCCAAAATCGGTTTAGATAAACTTCAGAAGAAACACACTTAAAAAATATTTAAATTTTTTATGATAATTATAATCTTTTAAATATAAGTTGAAATTAATTTATATATCTCAATTCTTTTGGAAACTCTCTCATCTCATCAAAATTTTCTAGAAATATCTATAAGTTTATTAAAACTTTTTCTTTAAGTAAAAAACCATAATTTTATTTTTATTGAAAAACTTTTATAAAATGAAAATGAATTCAAACTGAATAAATCAGAAACTAATACTACCATACCTGTACGCTAGTTATGGTTCAATTGTTAAAAGTGCTTTGCAAAATTATCCTATGTTGAAATAAGTTTTTATTATGTCTGCCAAATATATAATTTTTCTTCTGTTGAAACTGAATAAGTTTTTTATTTAAAATTAATTATAATAAGAATGTTTTTTCATACAAACTAATGAAAAAAGTTTCCTAAAGCAACAAACGGTAAAATATTTCGTAATAAAATTGACTCAGAAATTTCTGTTTTGATACAAAAAAGGGCCTAAATTAATTTCTCAAGGGCGATCAACCAACCCGGCTAATTTAATTTTAATTATATACACATAGGCGAGATTGACAAAAAAATTATAAAAAAAAAAACCAAGGCGAAGAGGAAGAATTAAAGAGTTGCAGTGTTGTGCAGCAGTGCAGATATGTTGAATCAGCGGAATCCTCTTATACCTCTTGATTGATAGAGTTCCAACCTACTCTTGGCTTCTGGTAATATTGCTTCAATGGATGGTTCTTGAATGATATGTGCCTGCTTGGCGCACCATTCAAGAGCCCCGGGCACCTCTTCTTGCGCAAGAGTCTCATTTTTTGGGACATGAAGCGCTATGTAGCATAGAAGGGTTATGGAAGGGATCTGGACCATTTGCTCCCCAAAGTAAACCAGTTGAAGCAAGTATTTTACACCACCTGCCTCTATTATGGCATTGCAGTGATTCTCATGTAGATAGTTTTCCGTACATGCAAATTTGTTTAGTGCAATTGCGGCTTCCATAGAAACCTGCGGTTCTCTTTCGTCAAGCAGTCTCACCAACGGGCCAACAATTCTCGTTTCTGTTGCTCTAAAAGTCCTTGCCAAGTTACCAATTGCCCTCACACAAGGTACAAGCAAATCAGAGTCCTCGCCTTTCTCGATAACTTTAAGAAGTTGGTCCACAACAGCCTTGCAAGCAGGGGAAGTTGGCTTGAAAGCGGAGCATCTCAACTCTGAATGTTGGGCTGCGACCGCAGTGATTTCCATCAACGCCATTGCAGAATAAGATTGTACATCTTCAGGCCCTTTCTCTAACAAAACCGCGAAGCAAAGAAGAGCTCTCGATTCAGTTATGCTCCGACATATAGTCAAGTTTCCCCTAGAGAGCTGCCACAGTGCTCTGGCCGCCATGGCCTTCATCTGGGCCTTTGTCATATGATCTTCAAATTCCCTTCCCTTAATGCTTGCCCCCGCAATTGAAACGTGTGAATTCCCATTTCCACGTTGTTGTTGCTTTGCAATGTTATTGTTGGGTGCATTATTCACGGTCATTGTGTTAGTGACCATATTGTGCATCTTGTCATCATCGTTGGGGTTTGGTGTGTTACTGGCCATTACAACCGAGTGAATGGACATCTTTTGTTTATTGGCAACGGCATACTTACTGTGCTCTTGAATGGTCTCAAAAGCGAGATGGCTAACAAGCAAGCGTATGGCATTGTCTTGGGAGAAGTGGTCTTGGCACTTTGGGTGATGTGCAGCGAGCTCCGAAATAGCCCATGCAACCACTGTCTGAACCTTCATGTGACCTTCTTTGAGGATTTTCGTAAACACGGAGCAAACACCAGCATTCACAATGTGTTCCACGCTTTCAGGGTCCCTCCCAAGCAACCCAATGGCCCTTGCAGCATTCTCCTGACCATCCATTCGTCCTTCTTTGAGCAATTTGAGAAGCGGGGGAATTCCACCTTCCTCAATAATCAGTTTCCCATAGCGGTCGTTGTCGCGAGCGAGAGAAACCAATGAAGCTGCAGCGTCTGAACGTTCTTCTAAGGAACAACCAGAGAGTAAAATGGCGACTTGTTCCCATATAAGGCAGAGGATGGGTTCGTTGGCGGCAATTGGGGGAAGACCAAGATACTCGTCATCGCGTTCATCGGCGGAAGCAGAGACTCGAAGGAGCCATTGGACGTCTCCGACGGAATTCTCGAGTTGCATGGAGGTTTTGCGAAAAGCGGTGGCGGGGATTATGGTGAAGAGTCGTTTGATGACGCTATTTGCGCGACATTTGGTGACGAGTACAAGGGCTTTGTCGAGGACTTGTTCGGTGTCGTCGATGATGCGTCTAGTGGGTCGCTCGTAAAGGTCGTTGCTGTTCCTTGCGGCTTGGCGGAGGAGACCAGCAAGTTTCTCGGTTTTGGCCTTGAGTTCCATACATTCCTGCCTAAAATTTTGGGCCTCTTCTGCCATCTTTGATACCTGGTCCGCCATCTGTATCGGGCTCGCCAGGATCTCCTTGACGATGCTCGACATCTTTTCAGCGGACCCTACCCCACCCTTGTTTTCGCACTACTAACCAAGGTTGTCGTGTCTTGTATTCCCTTCTGCTTATGGATTAGTCTTTGTATGTTAAGAATTCCTACATAAGTAATGGATGTCTTGATGGGGTGCGGTGACAATGACGGTGATGGTGACGCCGTCGATGGTGTGATTCAGGGGGAATTATGGGAATGGTTCAGCGTGCTTTTCTCCAAGTTTTGTGTGAAAAAACTACCGTGATGGTTAGTATGTGCAAATGGTTGGCCTAAACCGGGCTATGATGTTTCAAGTACTGGAGAGGACAACTTCTCGCTTCCCACAACTCATGTTCAACGATTGGTATCCACGCTCTAATTCTACGCCTTCTCATATATATATATACACACTATTTTAGATTTATAATTAAATTTTGCAATATCAATTTTAGTCTATAATTAAATTTTATGTACCTCCACTATTTGTCATTACAATATGACAACTTTTTATTATTTTTTCTAACTAAATTCATTCTTTCACCTTCTCATAGCCGATAGCAGTAAAGACCTATTGCATTCATTACCTTGGTAAATATTGTATTTGGTGGAAGTCTTTAGCTTGATATCAAATTTTATGACGGTTAGCACAACTTAGTGATAAAACATATGTAACTGTTGTGTGTAGGGACAGATCCAGAAATCAACTAAACGGGGGCTGAATTTTTTTTTCATACATTTGGTTTAGATTTTTTTTATTTTATATTTTTTAAATAATTATATATTTTTTAAATATTTAATCAAAATAAAGATAAATATAGTTTGTTATTTCATGATTTTTTTGGATAATTTTGCAAAAAAAAAAGCGAATAAAAAGTACATGCGTAAAATATAAAATTTAAGTAACGTAAAATATAAAATTTAAGTAACCGTAGTTTATTTTTTATATTTTACGTATATATATTATTATTGTTATTAATAATTTAATATTTTGCTTTAAGTAATATGAAATTTAAGGACTGAATCAGCACCAGTGCCAACGGATAGAACGAAGTGCTAATATAGCACCCAAAAAAAAGAGAATGAAGTGATAATATTTTAAGCACAAAAAAGTGATAATCATAATAAAAAGAAGTGATAATATTTTGCTTTATGTCCATGTTGGTGACGGTGCTGTAAACAACAATACGTGCATCACATGAGGGCACCCAGTTGGTAACCTTTTTTTATTAAAAAAAATTATAAAAACCTATTCTGCCTGGTGAACATATTTCATATTTTAAGAAGTTTGTATTCAACAGAGGCAGGGGCTATAGCCCTAGCTTGCCCGTTCGTCCGTCCCTGGTTATGTGGATACAGGGAGCGCAGATTTATACCTACAATGCTCTACTTTTTTTTTCTTTTTTACCATCTGTATTAGATAAAAAAAAAACTTATGACTATTCAAATTCGTGAAATTATTTTGTAACCCAAAAAAATCTTGAAATTATTTAACTAAACCTTATTCATAGATACACAAGTTTTGTTTTTCTTATATTTATGTTTTACTATTTTAAAATTTTAGAACTATTTACACACGTAATTTTTTTAACGAGGACAAGTTATAATAAAACTTGAATTTTGTTTTTATAATAAACATTTGAATATTAAATATATTTTTACATAGTCATAATACGTGTTATTTTTTACGTGCTCATTTCTTCAATTTTTTTTGGGTAACATCTTCAGTTTTATTATTATACGTTTATTAAATAATAAAAGTCATGATTACATATTGTAACGTGTTATAACTGTATAAAAATAACACATTAAAATAACAGTTCAAAGAATAACATGTCTTAAAACTGTGTAAAAATATTTTTAGTTTTTTTTAATAAATTTTCATTATTTAATATACTTCGAGTAAATTATTTAGAGAAAAAATTAATTGTGAGGAAAGTGGAAAAGGAAACATTAATTGCAAGGAGAGAAAAGATTTAAAAAAAATTTAAATTAAATAGTGCAAATTACATTAATACCCATTCATTTAAGTAGTTTTTTAAAAACAAGAGTTAGGTTTTTAGTCCAAATAAAAAGGTGTTGGTTGCTAACTTACACTTTTTATTTTTTGAGTGGGTGTAAATTAGCAGCCCATATATATATATATATATATATATATATATATATATATATATATATATATATATATTAAAGGGGATAGGGGAAGATGATATATTATTATTTCAGTGGCACTAATGACTATGTTATAACTGTTCCCGAAGGGATTTGAACCATGTTCCTTGGGGTTACAAGGTCAAGCTCTTACTACTAAGCTAACACCCCTATGTATATAAACAAAATTAAAAGATCTTTGGATCTTTGGATGTTTTTAAAACGAGAAATGCTAGCAACACATTTTCTATCACTCTCTTTTGAATACACATTCTCTTATTGGTTAAAATTCAAGTGAATCCCGCTATTTTGAGAATGGGTCTCACCAAATCATATGGACCCCACTTGATTTCAATCAATAGGAGAGTGTGCGTTTAAAAGAGAGTGATAAAAAGCGTGTTGCTAGCACTTCTCTTTTAAAATATCTTTGAATCATTTTTAATTGTTATAATGTTCTTTTTGTTATTTACTTTTTTTATAGTTAAAATATAGGTATGAGTAATTTTTTCAAACGCGGGTATAAGGATGTGTACTATAGTACCCTATCCAGAGGGTACTCATTCCATCCATAAAATTAATTGCAAAGTAAATAAAAAAAACTAACGACCAAATTCTACATTAAACATATAAAAGTGTTGAAAATATATACATATGACGGCAATAAATTGAAGATGTTTTGTTTTATTATTAGCATACATATAAAGGACATAACTCACAGTATAAAGAAACTAAATTAAAGTTGAGGATAATGATACAAAATTATGCAAACACACGTAATATGTGTGTGTGTGTGTGATATTATATTTACTTATTACATTTTACAAATAATCTACCTCTATATATATTTATAATCCATTTAAACGTTAGATTAAATATAATTTTTAATTGTTCCGTTTAACAACCATTAATTATTTTAATTTATTAAAAAATATTATTACTTGCAGCACTAATCATTTAATTTAATCTGTCCAAAAAGTATTTTTACTCAATTTATAATTTATGCTGAAACAATTCTCGATTTAAAAGGTTTTAATTTTATTTTTTGTTGCCTTTTAATGTAAACTACTATTAAGCAGACATATTTTTAAAGTACTATTATAATATAACGTAAATTGTGTTGGACCGCTGGTATTACTCCATGTTTCTTTATAATCATCATTACTCCACGTTAAATGGATACAGTGATGATATAGAAAAATCTCAAAAAAAAAAATGGATACAGTGATTGCAACATTGATTTGGTTATAATTACTGCTATAAGAGTAAGTGGCACGTGACATGGACGGGTAATTGATATCGGTATAATATGAATGTTTGATGTGATAAATAAATTATTATATCTAATAAATGTTATTAATAAGAAGAAAAAAAAGAGATTATAATTTGTATAAAAATTATTAAGATTTTAGATTTCTAACTTTTAGGGTCTGTTTGGTTCAAACGATGAGAGGAGAGGAGAGGGATTTTAATGGAGGGGAAAGGCGGGAAGGGGAAGGGAGGGGAGAGATTTAATTTGATTTTGTGTTTAGTTGAGAGGAGGGGATGAGAGGGGAGGGAAGTATTTGCTTGTCAGAAGGGGGGAGGGATTTTAATAAAGGGGAGGGATTAATTTACTAGTATATCCTTATAGTCTTTTATATTACATTATATATAAATATATTTAAGTAATTTTATTTTAAATAATTTAATCTTCCACCCCCTCCTCTCCAAAACACCCCACTTTAGGAGGGGAGCCAAAATTGGTTTAGGAGGGATTTTGCTCCCCTCCCCTCTCCTCCCTTCTTATTAAAAAAATTGAACCAAACAAACATAATTTAAAATAACCCCCCTCCAAAACCCCCCAACCAAACGCACACTTATGGAGAATATTCATCCCCATGAATTAACTGGAATTTATCTTTTAGTTTAAAACCCTCATTGTTTTCATGTAAAATTTTACTCCCACACATAATGTTTTATCTATGATTTCTATATTTATCAAGTTAAACGTAGATATTAATGTTTTTTCATATAAAACAATGTAGAATATAACTATTCCTATTTTTTTTTCTTGTAAAATGTTTATCCCAGTGGCATATGCTTTATATACTATATCAAAAGAAAATTACAATTTTCTAGATAAAAAATATTTGATAAATATATTTTACAATATATTTTTAGGCCAGTGCTACGTACGGTGTATAATTATAAAAATTATAATCATATACCTATGTTTAGAAAAAACAACATTCTATATATATTTAGATAAAAATTACAATTATATATATATATATATATAAAGTGTATATGATTGAAAATTTTCCCTTTACTACAACTAATACAACTATAAGTATTTTTTCCCTTATAATTAAGGTGTTAATATAGTTTCACATAAAATGTTCATTCTCGTGTATTAAGTGTAATTTTCTCTATATACGTTCATACAAAAAATAATCACATTTGTGTGTTATATGTATCTATAAATTCAACATTAATAATTATAGTTTAGTATATTATAATTGTAAACAAAATTAACTTCTTAAAATAAGGTAAACAACATTAGAATAAGTTTAAATTTATTAAAATATATTGAACAAATATTGATTAAATTTAATAACATGACACATATGGTTGTCCAAATAATTTTTTGTTGATTGAATTTAATAATATTTAAAAGTAGAAAGTTTAGAATCTCTTAATTTTTGAAATTTTGGTTTTTTAAAATATTTCATAAAATAAAATTAACATTATTACAATAACAGAATTTTTAATTTTAATTTTTGGTGAAAGATAAAACATAAAAGTGTAAACAAAATGTGTCTGAAATGTTATCAAAACCGGACCGAACCGGCCAGTTCGACTAGAAATCGGACCCCTTACCATTTGAATAAGCATGAAAATCGCTCATAAAAAAACTGGTCAAAGAACCGCTAAACCAGTTTAAAACCGAGAAAATCGGATAAAATCGGCTATGAATCCGGTCCAGTCGGTCAGCCAAAAGGATCTGTGCTTTTTAATTTTTAATTGTAAAAATAACTATTGAGGACGGTGCAAATAAGCTAAGTATGTGAGTCTACGTCGTGTGCCTTTGTTTTATAGTTCACCTTGTCCTCTGTTTCATACAAGCATTCCGATGTGGGACTCATTCTCATATGCTAATTTGGAAGCTTATGCAAGAGTGTGTGGTACTTTTGAATTCCTTTCTTTTATTTTCTTATCCTATTATTGTTAGCAGTTGGGCTAAGTATATTTTTTATTTTATAAATAAATATTACATTGTTAATCATATTAACAATCCTTTTAAAACAACGTACATAAATATTAACATTAAAAAAAAGTAAACATGATTTCACTTCCAGCTAGCTTGATTAACTTAGCACTTTAAGTTTACTTTATGTCATCGTATTCTATATTTTTATCAAGTGCACCCGTATCTCTTTCACAGAATTATTTCATTATTGTTATTTGACTTTTATGTTTGTGAATCTATATCTTTTTTTTAGAATATTTATGAATTTATGTCTAACGTGTTTTGATTGTAAATTTATAATGATAGAATTATATATATATATATATATATATATATATATATATATATATATATATATATATATATTATTGGTATATGTTTTTGCTTATAACGTTTATATTAATATTAGATATGTGTTTTTGTACATAATACAAACATATAAGGATTATTAGTGTTTTTAGAATATAAGGATTATTTGTTACATGTATATAATTATAATAATAATAATGATAATAATAATAGTAGTAATAATTTTTTAATGGTGTGAAGTTATGAATATTATATTATTTTTTGTTTGTTATTGTTTTATATATTATATTAAAAATTATAATTAACTATTTTCGGTTCAACCTCTGTCAAACCCTTAAACCTTGAACTAGTGCCTACACTGGTTCACTGCTCGGTCCAGTTTTAATTACCTTTGAAAATTATCATTAAAATACTTTCTATAGTTAAATAAAAAAATGTATCAATTTTTTTAAAATAGTTTCAGAGCTAAAAATTTTCAATATCTTTAAAATAGAAATAAATGTAAAAAAGCCAAATGAAAAATATAAAATTTACTCCAAGTTGGCAATAGAACCAATGTTTCTTAGTTCAAGTAGTACTTCATCAGGTCTTTCTCAAACTTGCCTCACCACATGCTCATCCTCAATCTCTTGCCACATTTTTAAAACAGTATAGGACAGGGTGCTTCCCTGTCTTCCATCTCGCCTTGATCCTTCTGGATGATTGAGAATGAGAGTCCCTCAATGAATTAAAAATCTACATTAGGAAAAGTAATCATAAACTTCAAATATTTTCAATCGAAGATAGATCACTACTGCTAGCTATACCCCATCCTACACGCAAAAGAATAATAAAAAGGAAGAACAAACTACATGAACTAATGTTTTTTTGTTTATTTCATAGTCCAAACTATGAACCTGTGAATGGGAAATGCCCATAGTTTATCCCAAAATTTCAATTTTGTGAACATGCATAAGACGCAGGTATTCTTCAGATTGACAGTCTAGCATTTCAAGACACACCAGCGTTTTTTCAATCTCTTTCTGTTAATAAAATATTTAAAATGTTTTCACTCGAAAAACACAAATAAATACATGCTATGTATAGTGTTATACATAAATCAGAAGATCAACTAAAAATCATGATATAGTTTCAGCGAGATTTTGAATTGATAAGTTATTGCAACCCCTGATTTTTTTTCACCCATTTTTCTAACTACAAATTAAAGTGTCTCATATTTAAAATATATATATATATATATATATATATATATATATATATATAGTGTTGCATACATCTTTTTTAAAATAATGATTTTGATTAATAATTGTATATGATTTTAGCATTAGAATTTTGAAATTATACAGATTCTTTATATTGATATCGATGGACCTATTATTAAATCCTACAGTGTATGAATGTTTTTATCAATTCGTGCTTGTATAATAACAGGTTTAAATAATTTAAAATATTAGTTCCAAAAATTAGTCAAAAACAATGTTATTAATTTTAGTATTAGAGTAATGTTTTAAAAAATATTTATATGTATATTATATGCAAGTATTATAAATATATATATTCATTAAGTATAAACACCAAAATAATGACTTAGTGACACATAATAAAATTTATGGTGATGTAAGATGACACATGTCAGAGATTTTCCAAAATAGAATGACATGTGTGATAGCATTAAATGTGAGATGTGTGAGAGTATGACACTTTAAAGAGAAATAAATGTGATTTTTTTTTTCTTGAGAGGATGACATTTGGCAATGCATTCAATGAGATTCATTTCTAATTGTATATATTATTGATTTACTACTACCAAGTTTGGTTTCTATAAGTTCACTCGTGCTGTTATTGGTGCTAGTTGCAGTTGTTGCTGTGTGTATTGTGGTATCTCGGTACATGTGGTTGGTTAGTCGGTTACAATTTTGCATTGTGCAGGTTTATGGCCCGTTTGGATTAAAGTTTGCAAACAGACATTTGATTTAACTTCATTTTACAAAAGCACATTTGGTTAGAATTAAGTTTAACGTAACATGATTTATGTTTGGATATTTTTTCCGCAGACGTACGTGTGCCAAAATAGAATTTGTTTGGATGATATTAATCAAAATTACTTTTAAATGTATAATTACAAAAAAAAGGTATGAGTTTTATAATATAATTTTAATATTAGTCTTTATATCACTATTAAAAAAATTAAATAAAATTATGAAAAAATAGATAAATTCTTTTTTTATCAGACAAAAAATATAAATTCCCATAACAAGTATTATATTAAACTATAATAACAAAAGCAAATAAAAAATGAATACATAAAATAAAAAAATAAAAAAATATTTCAGTTTCGAAACGTTACAATCATGGCACTTATATAAAGTCAAAAAAATACCTAGCACAATAAAAAAGTCAAAAGAATACCTAATGCAATTGTAATTTGTAACGTAACTCAAAGGAATAAAAATTAAAAAATACAGGAAAAACACCGATAGCTTGTTGTCAGATAGTGCAGCAAAGTGGGTAAAATAGGAAGATAAAATATAGAATGGACAACTACATAATGAAAAGCAACTCAAATGTTTCTTTTACTTAAAATTGCGTTTGAACCATAACGTCAGTTGGGAATTTAAATAAACGAAAAACCAAACATGTTGTCAAATTTAGTTTGTCATTTCAAGCAGACGTTAAAGGATTGTAACGACAATCCAAACGGGCACTTAATTTGTGACAATTTTTTGTGTTATTTGATGCAGGGGCAATGAAGTGAGTACAGACAAAGTAGTGGTTATGTTATCCTATTGCGTTTATAGAATAGTATAGATGCACATCAATTCCATTATTAAAAAAGAAAAATAAACCAATTGGCAAATTGATTTGATAGAAACGAAGAGGAAGAAATGGAAAGAAGGAAACAAGGGGCCTAAGCGGAAAGTACAGGTGAAGGACACATCTAGATTCTTGATGATTTCCAAATAGAAGTCAGTTATCTTGTGTCCTTTCAACTTCTTAATTGCAAAGGGAAGGTAGAAAATATTTAAAAAAAATGACATTTTGGTGCCTAAACGTCAGAAACTGCTTTGTATTAGGAATTTAATTTCAAAGATGCTATGTTTTATGAATTAGTTTTTTATAAAGCGCAATAGGGGTAACAAATCTTTTTTGCATTCATACATTCACCCACCCCATAATAAATACTATATCTTTAGCATGTGATATCTCAAATTCTTCATCGACGCACATTATTGCACAAATCATAAATTCCAGAATTTTTTTCACCATGTAAATCACCTCCAAATGCTCTCTAATTTTAAAGTCACTTTTGAAATTTGTCATACTTTTAGTTTGGCCGAAATCAACACCAAAAAGTGCAAAAAAATTCGAAACAGCTAGGCCAGGAGCAATCATCCATTAAAGTCACTTTTGTGTACTCAAATCGCATCTAGTTTACACGAAATTTTGAGGGTGAACTCGCAACATATTTCAATCAATTCCCAATCAAGAATCAATCCCAAATCTTCCAAAAATATCAAACAGAATCGGTTTTATCAGCAGAACAAAAAACGGCATGCAATAGAAGCTATACCCAATTTTAAAATTGTTTAACCTATGAAACTCTGTCCAGTTTCCATGAAATTTGATAGGTAGCATCCTAACTAACACATGGATACATGTATAATTTCACTTTTCCCGAAATCACTATAGAAGATTTTAAACTGTGACACTGATGGACTTGAATTGAATTGAATTGAATGAATTTCTTAGTTGTGTCTATGCTCTCATTGGTATCTAGCTAACGAACGAGGCAATAGGAGAAATAATAATTCCACTATAATTATCACAATTTAAGGCATGCAACAGTACATGCCGTAGTTTGGTATTGAAATTTACAATCAAATCCATACACATGTACAAACCAACAAATAAAAAATATACAAGAGCATATATATTGCTGACCATATCAATTAACTATGATATGATCTTCAAAAAAATACTTAATTACAGAAAGTAGTGCGAAAGAACAAGAATATAAACTAGTGGAATGGAGTGGAAACAGTACATACAGAAGATGAACAAGATTTTTGAGTAATATATGAATGAACAACAACGACAACAACAACAACAACAAACACACGGAACAGAACAGAAATTTAAAATTTTCAGGCTTTTCCTTCAACCCTTGCGTGAGTGAGTCCAACGCACGCATCAACAAAATCCTCATCAATGAAATCCGTTGAAAAAACCTGAAGCCTATCCGCACAGCCCTTGGCGAAGCACTGAGCGATGAAGAGCCTAGCATACCCATGAATGCGTCTCGTGACAGGTTTCACACACAAAACAGGGTTATCCGCCACAGGTGTAACCGTATTCTCCACCCTGTAAAAGTATTTCCTCGCCGTAACCGGCGGATGCTCGCTCAAATGCTTCAAATTCTCATCAAACTTTGTCGACGGCAGATCGGTGTTGATCCAATTATCCTTCAGAAACCCCGCACTCCACAAAGGACTCCCTGCCTTAGGCTGTGGCGATTTTCTCGGCTTCCAAACACATATAACCCTTTTCGGCAACAACTCCGCAACGGTTTTTCCAAAAACATGATCATCCTGTGGAATCAAGAACTCACCCAATTGATCCTCCAAGTACTTGTGAAATTCAGGTGGGTCTTCATGACCAAACTCTGTTCTAATCTCAAGGATTATGATCTCTGACTGTGTTTCCGTTAGGAACTTCTTGACGTCGTTAATGACAACATCGATGCTGTAAGTGAGGAGAATTCCGTGGCACACGCGCCGGTTTTCTTGTACCCGAATGTCAAGCACACGTGTGCCCCGCACGAGTTGGTGATAGATGGACAGCGATTGGCATTGAGCAAAAGGGCGAGTGATAAGTGGGAAGCCAATTTTGTTGGTTGCGGAATCATGTGTTCCGGGCCAAACTATCTGATTGATGTGGAGTTTCTCTGGGTTAAGGCCACCCATCCAGTTTTTTCTGTCTTGGGGTTGGTATTCTGAGCCAGGGTAGTCTTCACCAGAGCTTTTGAGATCGGATAGTGTTTTCTTTTGGGTGTGGATTGTCTTTCTTCTTTCAACCTGTTTGGAGCATTGAGAACCCATCAAAGAAAATAAGTTAGATGGCGATGATAATTGATGAAGAGGACTTCCAAGTTCTTCCTATTCTTCTTTTGCCTTTTGGTTGTTGCAGCTGGACTTCGCTGTCTGTTACACACAAAGGCTCAACTCAACTGATGAGATTTGTAAATAATAATAATAATTAATATAAAGGGCTGTTTTCTTTATTTGATTTTATTACGCATGTTAACAGAACCATACAAAAGCATGGAGATATCAAAATGCATAATTTTTTTAAGGAGTTGGTAATAGGCTTGACAGTTGTTGTGAAATTATGATAGTGATGATGACTTTGGTTTGGTGTTTTATTCACTCAATTTTTCTTTGGTTATCTTGATTGGAGGATTTTAAATTGGGAGGGGAAGGGCCCATCGATTATTCATTTGTCATTAGTCATTAGTCATTATTGGTGGGAAGTCTCAATTTATGCACATCCTTGATTGGTCCACCTGTATGGCTAGTTGTCCAAACTTCACTATCTTAATATTTGTTTCAGTTTATTTACTTCGCTTTCTTGTACTAGTTGTAATGTAATGTTAAATTGTTATGATATAATATTTGTTGTTAAAGAATCACATAGATATATAAATCCAATAGAGAAATTTGTTCAGAGGGATATGGACATGCCCCCAAATTATCAAAAGGAACATATAGCCAAAAAATATTCTTCTGCGTCACAACATACCTTGGAATAATATATTATAGTTTGTGACGGAGCGCGATCAACCATTACTGTTTCTCCTTCTTTTTTTTTTTTTTTTTTTTACAATTACTGGTTCTCCTTCTCAGCGAGATTTATCTGTCATTGTGAGAAGATATTGATTAATGAGTAGTTGAAGGAGACCTTATACCAATTAGATACATGGATAGTACATAAAATATCTTCTAGAGTTGCTTGTAAACTACTAACCTCAAACTTCATATCCGGATCAGAGCTTATTTTTTTGAACCATTGCTTGTAAAAATAAAAAACACATGTGTGGCGGACCTAGACCCTAGGTCAGCGGGTGCATAAAATTTTAAAATCATCGAAATTATAACAAGAACATCAATACATATTTATTTTTATTGTAAAATAACAAGAGCACAGTTTCTAATAACACAAAACATGTTTTCGGACTTCAAAAAATAGAAAGGTTTCGGAATTAAAAAAATTACAAGAGAAAATAATAAAACAACGTAAATCGGATTAACAAAGACCCAATTATAACAAAAAAAATTACAAGAAAAAATTGACAGAGTGATCATATTACGATTTTAGTCTAAATTAGGGGGAATCTGAACTTAGTAAAAGGGAAAACAGAGATCGAAAATGACACTCACAAACAGGAGGAAGAGTAGGTCGAGATGTGATACGGTGATAGAGTTGTGTTTTGAGTTTTGAAAGAAAAATAGTTGTGTCTGACTGAATGAGATGAAAGAGATGACTAGGTGAGAGTACTATGTGCAAATTATTATACTGATAGGGGTCAAAATATAAATTTTATAGAGAGTAAGTAGTATTTTTAATATTTTAAATAGTGCAAGTATACACCCTAAATGACACATAGGTCCATCTCTGCTTGTGTTGTTTCGAGTGGCTGCAAAACTTAACATTAAGGGGTTCAAAATATAAAAATTTTAGGATAGTAAACATAAATTTAAACCTAAGCCGTACGTGGGTCTGCCAATGCATATATATCACTATCATTATGATATAAAAATAACATGTTTTTTTTTTAGAATAATAAAAATATCATGTTATTAACATTGTTTTTTATTATTTATCATTCTCTTTATTATTAATATTCATTTATTCCAGGCAATAACTCATATTGAGAAAAATAAATTAGCATTAAAATACATATTCAATACTTTACCATGTTAAAATAAATAAATAATTAATTATACTAAAACAAATAAAAATAATAGTTAATTAAAATAGTTGTCTTGTACAATAGCACGGCTATCTTGCTACTTTGAACGATGAAAAAACATTCCTAGCTGCTGTGGAGGAATTTGATATGGAATTTGATCACTTCCATGGACAATATTTTCTATGTTTAATTTTAAAAATGGTTAATTGATCAAAGACAAAAGCATATATCAAAATTAAAGATCATGTACAATTTGGGTTAGGAATATGTCAAACTGTCCGATAGAGGCCAACAACATAGCATACATTAGGCACATGTTAGGTCAAAATTATTTACTAAATAAATTATGTTAATGTTTTCTTAAAAGTCTATTTTACTAAAAAAGTCTAGCTTTAGGTCATTCAAATTGTACCTTTAATTTGTGTGGTAAGAATGTCAAAGTCAAGTCCAAACAAATAAGATTATGGACGGGTAGTGATGACCATTATGGCCATAATTCATGCAGTAGAATGTGAAAAATCCAAACAGATATAATTACTGTCTGCCAAGAATAACAATTATGATCATAATTCGTGCAAAAGAGTGTGAGAAATTCAAACGTATATAATTACTACCTGTCAACAATGGCGGTTATGGCTATAATACGTGCAATTTTGTAACACACTTCACATGCATTGCATCTAGTTCCTCTCTCCAATTGCTCCCAATCATTCCATTCATCATAAATCAACATATTCACAATTCAATTCTTTACTTAGCAATTCTAGAATAACCCAGTACGAGGATGAACTCACTTTAATCATTGCATTCCTAAGACATGCATTCATAATCTCCATACCTTAGATATACCCCCACAATCAATGAGGAACATTAACAAACATCAAATACACATATTAGGATCCTTCTCCAAATGTGCATGCAATTTCAAACACCCGTAAACTTCAACCAACATATTACTACCTCAAATTTGATACATTCATCACATACAAGAATACCATTTCAATGCCAAACCCCAACCCACATTCACGGCACATTTTTCATTCAAAATCAACATGCAACACCCACTACAAAAAAAGAACGAAATAGGGGCGGTTAATTTGCGGGGGTTTTTGGAACCCCCCCAAATTAATTAAAAAAAGACACTTCCATGTTTTCCTATGTTAAAAATTCGGCTAAATTGAGGGTGTTAAAAACCCCCTCAAATTGAACATCTCCCTCTCCTTTTTTCCATTGTTTTTCGATGATTTCCCTCGCACTAATTCCCGCTCGCGTCCTCTGTTGAGAAACAAAAGGGTCACAAAACCCTATCTCCTCTCAGTAAAGCATCCACTGCGCCGGTAACGAAGAAACGATTCTCTCTCTCTCTCGTTGTGGATCGCCGCCGTCGTTCTCAGCCTGGCTGCCAAGTGTATCGCCGCTGCTTGTCGTTCTCCGCCGGAAGTAAGTTTCTTACGACCTTCTCTGTTCTTCCTCTTTCAAAAATTAATCCGCCCTCTGATCTTCCTCGTTTTACAGCACCTTCTCTGTGCTCGCCGTTTCTGTCGTCGGCGTCTTTGCCATCGCACCTGTTTTTCGCAAAGAGAACCAACAAAGAGCGATTGAGCAGAAAAAGAGGCGAGGTGCACTGTTGCAGATTAAAGGTTACGGTGATTGACATTGTTAAGGTGATTTTAGTTTCTCATGGCTGTTTACACATTCTTGGCAATTAAAAGTTGATGATTTTCATTGTGTGGCCTAGGAATTTAGTTCGGGTAATTTGAATTCGTTTCTGGGATCAATTAATAGCAAAGTGAATGGAATGTTTGAGGATATCAAATTTGTATAACCATGGATTTGTGTATTCGTAGTCTATCTGTGCAATTGCATTATGCTGCTAAGAATGAACAAAGGCCCCCTTTATGTGTTCGTAGACTACAAAAAATTGTTTTATATTTGCATAATTTGTTTACTAGCTAATTTGATAAAAGCAAGAGCTAAGGAATAAGTTTTTTTACTTTTTTAGCTTTTGGGATATTTGATTGTCCTGAAGCAAATTAAAATGGGGATGGCTACCTTTTCTTGAGTAAATAATTTTGTGGACTAGAGTAAGAGTTCGCTGATGGATGTAGGTCAGCCGGTAAAATATTATATTCAAGATTTTGGATCATTCTGTAAAATGGGGATGGCTACCTTTATGAAGTTTTCTATCAAATCTAGAAATAAGCTGAGCAAGTTTATTGTTCATGAAAGATACTGATTATGGAAAATTGTTTTTTAACAAACATTTAAGTGAAAATAATCGTTCTGTGCACTATGATTTTGAGGATGGCTGTTTGAGACAAAAATTTGAATCTTTGCATTCTTGGGCATTATAGCAGTGTACTATACTAGTGTTGACTGCCCAAAAAAGAGTAACTTGTTGATTGTACATTTGTGCATGAGATAAACCAGTTTGATAGTTATAATGTGTGTTTTGGTTTATGCTTCATGGAATTGCTAAGCATTTTCTGCTACTACTGATTACTAGATGCTTTGTTTCTGAGAAACTTCTTTACAGGGGAAGCATTCATGTCTGCACAGTAATTTGGGATTGGGTGAGGGCGAGGGTGAGGGAATTTTGGGTCTTCGCATTACTCTGCATTTTAACTTAAGTTTAGGATTATTGAGAGAATCAAACCTCTGTAGTTTTGAGTCTATCAAATTAAAATTAAAAAAGTTGAAGCTATTGCAATTATTATACTATGTTTCCTTTTGTGGTTGAAAGATAACATTATTTTTTACATAATAATATGTATAGAAAACATGCCTGAGGGTCATCTTTTATTTTGAGATATTGAATTGTCTGAATAGGATTTGTATATTTGTTTCAATGATTCTTTTGTTTTATTTCTTTGTTTCCCTTGATATGATGGATTTGCTGCAAGGAAGGGGGTCTTTGGATTGGATAACCTTGTTGATACAATGATTGCTATCATGAGTGGATAAACCTACTTTAGATTAGCTTCTAGAAACTTCTTAATTAAAAAAAGTTTATAGTTCTTGTTTGTTTGCAATGGCTCAACCAATTCTAATGTCCTCAATTGAAGTCTGGATACTGAGGTTTGTCACTTTGTTGTTTGGTTTAGCTTGCTTTGATTTTCTTGTATGATAAAGCCATAAGGCCACAAATTGGTTTACTTTCTGTCCAACTCTCAAACTGTTTTCTTGATTTTCTATCACTCACCTAACTATGCAACTACTCAGTTTATGTAAAGGTCAAAACATTATATCATTCTTTAAATATTATGAAGTTTGGTTTTATGAACTATCATTGATAACTTGTTTAGGTATCTTGAGTATGGATAAATCTTGGATTTCTAAGCCACGGGCTACAGATGAATACGAAATTGGCTTAGGTAAATTTTTGGATTTTGCTTTTGAGAAGGCGGCTGTTGGAAATAGGATACAATGTCCATGTTTTAAATGCGGGTTTATAGATTGGCAAACTAGAGAGATAGCCGAGGATCACTTAAAGTTCAGATCATTCCCCGAAAACTATGTCATATGGAATCGTCATGGTGAGAAACAAGTATCGAACTCTTCTAGGAATGAAGATCTTGTGCAAGAGTCTTCTAGGAATGAAGATCTTGTGCAAGAGACATCTCATTATGAAAATCCGATAGAAACAATGGTCAATGATGCAATTGGGCACTATAGGCAACAAGCCGCTAATATAAATGAACCACAACCATTAGGTGCAAATGAAATATTAAACGAAGAGTCAAGGGAGGGTTGTAGTGATTTTCATGAGTTTATGAATGATGGAAATCAGATATTGAATGAAGGGAGCAAGTACACAAAACTAGAATTTATAATCAAATTATATCATATAAAGGTTTTGTGTGGATTGAGTGACAAGGCAATGACTATGATACTAGATTTGTTGAGAGATGCATTTCAACAAGCAAAGTTACCTCCTTCTTTTTATGAGGCGAAGAAAATCATCAACAAACTTGGTCTTAATTATACCAAGATAGATGCGTGTCCAAATCACTGTATGTTATATTTGGGAGACGACGAAAAAGACTTGCAAACATGCAAGCATTGTGGAACATCCAGATGGAACCCCAAGAAGAAGAAAAAACAAGCTTTAAAGGTTTTGCGTTACTTTCCATTAAAAGCAAGATTGCAAAGATTGTTCATGTGTCGTAAGACTGCAGAGCATATGAGATGGCATGCCATAGAGAGCAATAAGGATGGGTTGATAAGGCATCCAAGGGATGGTGAGGCATGGAAGACATTTGATTTGATGCATCCTGAATTTGCTTTAAATCCTCGAAATGTTCGCTTAGGCCTTGCCAGTGATGGTTTTAACCCTTTTGGTACCATGAGTTCTTCCTATAGCATTTGGCCAGTGTTCTTGATTCCATATAATTTTCCTCCTTGGATGTGTATGAAGCACACTTCCTTCATCTTATCGATGATCATTCCAGGAAAGAAGATGCCCGGAGATAATATAGATGTTTACTTACAACCCCTTATAAATGAGCTAAATGAGCTATGGAATGATGGTGTGGTCACTTTTGATGCATCAATGAATGAAAATTTTAGAATGTGGGCGGCTCTTATGTGGACAATTAGTGACTTTCCTGGCCTAGGAAATCTATCTGGTTGGAACACTCATACAGGTTTGGCTTGTCCAACTTGTAATTTTGATGCAGAGCCATGTCGTCTTCGTCATAGTAAAAAGTGGTGTTTTATGGGTCATCGCCGTTTTTTGAGCAGAAATCATAGATTTAGACTGAACCGTGTTCGCTTTGATGGAAGCACAGAGGAACGAAGTCCACCATTAAAAATATCAAGATCTGACGTTTTGAAGCAAGTTGAAAATATTAATGTTACATCTGAGAGAGGATTAATGTTGGGTGGTAGGAGAAAAAGATCTAGACAAGAAACTAAGCAATGGAATAAAAGAAGCATATTCTTTGAACTTCCATATTGGGAGTCTAATTTGTTGCGTCATAATTTGGATTTCATGCATATTGAAAAAAATGTATGTGACAATGTCCAAAAGACTATTTACAAGGGTGATACTTTTGTTTTCCCAAAAGGCTTAGTTCACTTCCAAACGAACAAAGGCATGGTTCCTGCTTCTGTCATTGCAGCCTTCAATAGTCAGAAAATTAAGTCTAGGCTTGCACCCAAGAAGTAGTGGTTGCTTTTACCCTCTGATCCTTTTACACATCTTTGTTGCTTTACAATTTATGTTTGGAACTCATAGAGGAATAATAAAAACAAATGGGGCATGTTCAATATTCATTCCTTGGATAAATTGAAATTTGAAAGCCTGCCTTGTGTGCTTGTTACATATGTTGTTAATCAAATGTGCTATCAGTTCTGGTTATGTTATGTCGAGTGTTTGACTTCTTAAATTTGTAGTAGTTCTTATACAAGTACTATAATCTGTCTTACATATTAAAAGGTAATATGTAATTATGCTGCTGTTGGCCCGTGTTCTTTAGTTATGCAAGTCTGCATCACTCATCCATATATATATATATATATATATATATATATATATATATATATATATATATATATATATATATATATATACTCAAACTGAATCCATAGAATTTTCTTCGGAGAAGTAGATATTTAGCTAATCAGATGGAAGAAGAGAAATATGATACTCATTTTATATAAACTGTATCCTATGATTTAAAGCTTAAAGATGTGATCTTTTTATGTTTGTGGTTGCATGCAATTATTGGAAATTTTTCTATTGGTGAAAAATTGTTGTGGTAAATTTCCTGTGATGATCCTAAAGTTGTTATAAAATATTGGTTAAAAATTTAGAATTTTCTGAGAAGGTTTGATATGTTAATAGTGGTTGCAAAATTGAGACATTCATAGTGAATTAAATGCTGTTATGGTTTTGCTTGAAAATTTCTAGAACAACTTTCATGATGTTTATATTAAAAGTACAAGTATGGTTTGATCATTCTGTTTTAGGAATGCTCTCTAAAAAATTTAGTATATTCTATTGATACTTTTATGCTTAAATGTGATTATCTTTATAAGTTGCCCGTTTATGCATTTTTAAAAACCTTTGCGGTTTTGCATTTAACTTGGTATTTTTCTTTCATTATCTCAGGCAAGTGTTGATGCAAGTGAGCCTAATTCACCTATGGATGCAAGAGGATCATCTGGTGCTAGCAACATTTGATGTTTTTTTAGGATCTTTTAGTATAAGACTTCTTTTAAGATATTATAAGTTTTGAGTTGTATAACATTAGATATTTGAACTACAAATGTTTCTTTTGATGGAGCTACAAATGTTTGAAATACATTTATGTTATCATGGTTATATTTTTAATGGAATTTTGAGTATTTGGATTAAATTTATTGAATGTTTTCATAAATTAGGAAAATATAAAACAAAAAAATGGAAATATTTTGTAACAAAATCATTCCAAATTGTAAGGTATATAAAAGTGTTAACAATGAGATGGAAAAAAAAAAGCCTCCTCAAAATTCTACAGAATGTTTAGAGGAGGTTAATAACCCCCTCAAAATAACTTCTAATCTTAGGAGGTTTAGAACCCCCGCAAAAAAAAGCCCCAAAATTACTTCACATTTAGGAGGTTTTCAGGTCCCGTAATATAACCCCTACTAACTGTGGGGGTTAAAAACCTCCACAAAATAACCGCCCCAAATATGTACGATACCAGCGTTTTCTAAAAACCCCCGCAAAAAGGTTGCGGCACTGCATGCTTCTTGGCGGTTTTGTAACCCCATGAATCAATTTACGAGGTCGAAAACCCATAAAATGACAAAAACTGCCAAGAATTTCTTTGTTTTTGTAGTGACCCAAAGTCACACCATGATAGAGGTTTTAGGGGATATCTTTTGTCACCTTAAAGGGATTTGCAGAAGATGTAGAACCTAGGATCTTGTCTTAAGTTTTCCCCTACTCGATGGAACCCTAACTCTCTCCATCTCCTCCTCTTCTTCAATGGGAGGTCCCTTTCCCTGCATCCTTCCTATTCTTCACAACTATTCCCAATCATGATTTCTCCCCTCCTTCTCATGATCTCTCTCTCTCTCTCTATATATATATATATATATATATTCTTCTCTCTTCTTTATTATCTTTCTTCTGTTCATTCTTTTCTGTTTTTTCCTCCTTCACGACCTCCAATCTTCTCCTTATCCCCTCCTCTTATTTCTATTAATTTTTTATTTATTCAGCCTACTAGCTGCACCCCTTCAATAAGTGGATTGCACCACTTCCTTCTCCATAATCTAATCATTTTACTTGTTACACCTCAATTCTCTAATACGCCCCTTCAATAAATCTAAAATATTTCTTCTTAGTCACCTTTAAAAACTCTTCTTATTGATGTGTGGTTTCTATTAAAATATTATTCCATTGTAATTTGGACATTAATTCTTTTTCATGTAAAATATTCAATCTCCTTATGATACACTTTTATTATATAATTTAAATATTAATAGATTATTCATGTAAATATTAATGTGTTTTAATGTAAAATATTCATGACTCTATTAGATATAAATAATAACCAATATAAATAATTACTAATAGCAAAATTTGCATCTATAGTATGATGGCCCGTGCTTCGCACGACATATGGTTACAAAAATAAAAATTTATCTTATAAAATTTATATTAATTTGTAATAAAATATTCATAAGGAATATGCTCGTTTTTAGGATTTCATTAAAAAAGTATGTAATTGTTGATTCCACATTTTTTGTTTAAAAATATTTGTGGCAAGATATAAATAAAAAATTATGTTTTCTTTTAAAAGTCCATCCCCATTTTTTACAATATTTCTATAGTATGATGGCCAGTGTTACGCACGACATATACTTAAAAAATTACAAATTTTATACTAAAAATATATTAATATAATATTTCTAATAAATTGTTAATTCATGATAAATAAAATAGTAATATTATTTCATGTAAAATATCCAATACTGTTGAATTTCTTATGCATGATTTCTTTGCTAGCAAAGGTATTTTACATCATAGAACTTGTGTTGAAACTCCTCAACAGAATGGCACTGTTAAAAGGAAACATCAACACATACTTAATGTTGCTAGAGCCCTTTCCTTTCAAGCCAACCTTCCCTCAAATTTATGGAATTTAGCCATTCAGCATTTAGTGCATCTTATCAACAGAATTCCAACTCCTTTATTGCAAAATTAGTCCCCATATCAAGTTCTTTTTAACCAACCTCCTTCCTTGGTCCATCTTAAAGCATTTGGTTGCTTATGTTATGCATCCACATTACATGCTCATCGAACTAAATTTGATCATAGAGCCTACAAAACAGTCTTTCTTGGCTACAAAGAAGGTGTCAAAGGATTTCTCCTTTATGATCTGTTGTCACATAAGTTTCTCATCTCTAGAAATATAATCTTTTATGAGAATCATTTTCCATTTCATTCTAATCCATCTTCTACTTCAGATTCTTATACTGTTCCTGCATCTTCAAATGACAATGCTGCTCTTCTTTTTTGAACCTGCACCTGTTATTGTTAATAACTCTGCTGTACCTGCTCCCATATCTGTTCCTGCACCTGATTCTTCATCTATTTACACTTTGATTCTTCACCGTTATTGCCCAGTGATTCTGCGATAGCGATGAGATGCACACATCCTTTGCATCTTTACCTATACCTACACAACCTATCCGACAGTCCACTAGAATTAAGACCACACCTAGCTATTTGGCGGATTATCACTGCAGCATGACTTGTTGGGCTGATCATACTTCAGGTATTCTCATCCTTTATCGTCTATTTTATCATATGATAATTGTTCTTCTTCATACAAAAGTTTCTGTTTGGCTGTCACTTCTAATCCTGAACCAAAGACTTTCCTTCAAGCTTCTAAACATGAGTGCTGGCAGAAGGCTATGCAGACTGAGCTTAATGCTCTTGACTTGAACAAAACTTGGTCCGTTGTTGATTTACCTACAGGAAAAGTACCTATTGGTTGCAAATGGGTATATAAGGTTAAATATCATGCGGATGGTTCCATTGAAAGGCACAAAATTAGGCTTGTTGCCAAAGGCTATACTCAATTAGAGGGTGTAGATTATTTTAAAACCTTCAGTCTTGTGGCCAAACTCACCACTGTCAGGGTGCTTCTTGCTTTAGCTGCTGCAAAGGGTTGGTTCTTGGAGCGATTGGACGTCAACAATGCATTTTTGCATGGTGACTTAAATGAGGAGGTCTATATGACTCTTCCCCCTAGTATACAAATAAACTCTGATCTGTCCAACAAAGTGTGCAAGCTCCATAAGTCATTAAATGGACTTAAACAAGCTAGCCGACAGTGGAATCACAAACTTACAGCCATTCTCTTATCTCTTGGTTATGTACAATCTCAAGCAGATTTTTCTTTATTTGTCAAAGCCACAGATTCATACATTACAGCCTTGCTAGTTTATGTAGACGACATAGTACTTGCAGGAAATCACATGGATGAGATTAAGTATGTTAAATCAGTTTTAGACAATCAATTCAAGATTAAGGATCTTGGCCCCTTGAGATTTTTTCTTGGCCTTGAGGTAGCTAGATCTAAACATGGTATTGTCTTAAATCAAAGGAAGTATACTTTGGAACTTCTTGAAGATAGTGGGCTCTTGGCTTCAAAATCTATTAATATTATTGTTGTACATTAGATCTTGGATCTTATTAAGGTATAAGGTCTTGGAAATGGTTTGTGTCTAGATCTAATTCTAGCTTGTGCCTTTGCTACGAATGGATTGTGCTCTCTTTGAAGTGTATCCATAGGAAGCAGATCCCACAAGTGTACGAGGTGTAGTTATGTTGTGGTTTTGGGGTCTTTTCCATGTTTGTTGTCCTTTTAATTTGTTCAATTCTAATTTAAATGGGTTGAAGTGTCCCTTGTTTTTTTTTTATAAGCTTGAAGTGTCCCTTGTTATTATAATACATTCATTTTGCAGTTAAAAAAATATGTATGTATATATGTATATAACATATACTATTTTTACAGTTTTAAGGATTAATTGATACGTGCTTTGACCATAATTAATAATTTTAACAATTATTATATTTTTGATAATTGATTAATATTATCCAAGTGAGAGGATGTTAAATTATTTATTCAAATTACTTGAATTAACATTAATCAATTATTTATAATATTGTTCATTATTAAAATCTTTAGTAACAAAGAATTTTCATGGCACATCACGAGTGGCCATGCGTTTTATTTTTATGAAAGACAAAAGGTGGTGCTGTAGTACTATATGATCCTTCATCTTTCCTGCCCAATTTCCGGTTTCAGTTTTATCAGTGTTTGTATTTCCTTCCTGACGCAACGTGCAAATCTAACCCCATCAACCTTCGCCTCAATTTGAATTTTGATGCGCAGACAACCTTCGTCTTGATTTGTCTCTCATGTTGTAAGTATGCTTGCAGATTGCTCACCCTCTCTTGTACGTCACTACCAAATTTTCGAAATGTCATTGTCAGTCCTCGTGGGGATAGCTAGCTTGCTAGGTTGGGCCAATGAACTACTCCCTCTGAACATAATAATAGTCGGGTTACTCGTGTAAGAAAAATAAAATCTTAAAATAAGTGTCATTCTATATTTTTAATGTAATATTATTTATTGTTTTTTCATTTTAATTACCCTCAAATTAATAATACGTATATCACTTTCAAGTTATTTTAGTCTATTATGTATTTATAATAATAGTAAATATCCAATAGTTAATAAAGATAATTTTATAAAATTATTACTTTCTTTCATCTATTTACTAGCTTTTTTTTTTCGTCCGTATAAACTAACTTAAGATGACACTCGGACCGAGAGAGTATAATTTGGCCACCTATGAGTCGCGCGGTATGCATTTGGTGTACGCCACCATAGGGTGGCCAAATCCAAATCAACCAAACCCTGATCAAAAAAAAAAAAAATTGAAATGATACATGGCACCTGTAGGAGCCCGTAAATTTATTATTTGCCATTTCTCTGTATCGTTCCAATATTATTGGCTATATGACTGTGTTAATAGTCTGGTGGATATTCATTAGTTAATTAGTTAGGATATGCTTTGTAAAGCTATGTGATAGCTATTCCTTTGTATTGTTATAGTTAGTTAGTTGGGAGGTTGTTATACCGGTTTGTAACTAACTTGAGGGCATGGGAATGTAGCTATATAAGCCTTAGCTTTGTAGAATAGAAATAAGTTTTTTCAATTATGTTTTGAGTGATTGATCTGTATGAATGTGAGTGCGAGAGAAGTAAAGGGCTTATAGGCTCATTCTTGTAATCTTGTTACTATTTCATTAGTGATCAATAAAATTGACTCTCAGTGAGGACGTAGGATTCGATTGATCCGAACCGCGATAATTCTGGTGTTTGCTTGTTGCTGTTTTCTGCATAGCAGATTGTGTTCTGCTGCTGTGATTCTTGGCACATCATTGGCTCGGTTACATAACAAGTGGTATCATAAGCTAGGTTCAAGAAGAGGATCTATTCTTTTCTCTTCAATGGGGGGAGCCAAATTCGATGTTGAGAAATTTACTGGTGACAACTATTTTGGTCTATGGAGGATCAAAATGAAAGCCTTGCTGGTTCATCAAGGTCTTGAGGATGCGTTGCTTGGCATCTCTAAAATGCAAGCTACAATGACTGATAAGGAAAAGAAAGACATGATATGCAAGGCCCATATCACTATTATTCTTTCTTTGGGAGATGAAGTTCTCAGGGAAGTTGCAGATCAAGATTCTGCTGCAAGGTTATGGCTAAAACTCGAAAGTATTTGCATGACCTAGTCCCTCACCAACAAACTGTATCTGAAGAAGAAGTTGCATCAAATGAAGATGGAAGAAGGTATGTCAATCAAGGAAGATGTCTCTCTGTTCATAAAGACAGTTCTTGATCTGAAAACCATTGATGTCACGATCACTGAAGAAGATCAGGCAATAATGCTTATGTGTTCTCTTCCACCTTCCTTTGACAATCTTGTTGATATAATGATGTTTGGGAGAGATACACTCACCCTTGAAGAAGACAAAGTCACCCTAAATGCTAGGGAGATGAAGAAGCAGATCTTGGAAATTAAAGGTGAACCGGATGATGCAGAAGGGCTGTTTGCAAGAGGTAAACCAGAAAAGAAAGATGGCAAAGGCAAGAACAAGCAGAGATCAAAGTCCAAAACAAAGAAATCTTGTTTTCCATTGTCATAAGGAAGGGCATTTCAGAAAGGATTGCCTCGAAAGGAAAAAGAAGAACAACAAGAAGGGCAAGGAGGATAGTGATTGTGCTGATGTTGCAGAGGGATATGACAGTGCTGATTTGTTGGCTGTCACCACTGATAATTGTTGTGATGAATGGATTCTTGATTATGGGTGTACCTTCCATATGACACCAAATCAAGAATGGTTTGATTCATACAACAAAGTGGTTGCTGGTAAGGTTTTGATAGGAAACAACATTGCTTGCAAAGTTGTGGGAATTGGAACTGTGAAGATCAAATTCGCTGATGGTTCAACAAAGATTTTCTCTGATGTTAGACATGTACCACACCTGAAGAGAAATCTTCTTTCTCTTGGAGTGTTTGATCAAGTTGGCTGCTCATTTAAGGGTGAAGGGGGAGTGCTCAGGGTCAATAAAGTTTCTATGCAGATTCTGAAAGGAGTAAGGCATAATGGCCTATATCGATTGCAAAGTAACACAATTCTAAACTTTGCTGGTTTAATTTTTGCTGCCAAAACAAATGCTTAAAACTTTGGCATCTTAGACTTGCTCACTTAAGTGAAAGGGGTCTAGAGGAATTAAACAAACAAAGTTTAATTGGTAATGGTGATTTTGAGAAGCTAGATTTTTGTGAACACTGTCTGTATGGGAAACATAAAAGGGTCAAATTCACTACTGCAACACACACAACAAAGGCTATATTAGAGTATATACACTCGGATATTTGGGGGCCAGAAAGGGTGCCTTCATTGGGAGGTGCCAGGTACTTCGTAACCTTCATAGATGATTGGTCAAGGAAGGTTTGGATCTATTTGTTGAAACATAATAACCAAGCATTTAAATGTTTCAAACAATGAAAGGCATTGGTGGAGAAACAAACAGGGCAGCAGGTTAAAACATTTAGGACTGACAATGGATTTGATTGGAAGTACTGAAAAGGGTCACACTGTGTCTTCAAGTTCTGAGAAATTAGGACAGGGAATTCATGTGGAGGTGGAGGATCCTACTCCAAAGAAATCTGTTAGTCAACCACAACCAGAATTGCATACACCTAATTCTGATTCTACTGACTCAGGATATTGCCTTGCTAGAGACAGAGAAAGAAGGGATATAAGATCTCCAGAGAGATATGGCTATGCTGATGTTATTGCATATGCCTTGAATATAGAAAATGATGATGATGTTGATCCACTGACATATAAAGAAGCTGTCTCAGGTGAAGACATTGAAGGTTGGAAAACTGCCATGGATGAAGAATTCGATTCTCTCATGAAAAACAATACATGGGAGCTGGTGGAAAAGCCTAAGAAGCAGAAAACCATAGGCTGCAAGTGGATTTTTAAAAGAAAATTCGAGGTTCCTAGAGTAGAGAAAGGCAGGTTCAAAGCTAGGCTTGTTGCCAAAGGTTTCACTCAAAGGGAAGGGATAGATTTCAAGGAAATTTTCTCTCCAGTTGTGAAACACACAAATATTAGAGTGATACTTGCTCTAGTTGCTGTCAATAACCTAGAACTTGAACAAATGGATGTCAAAATAGTTTTTCTCCATGGTCATCTAGAAGAAGACATTTACATGAACCAATCAGAAGGTTATGTTGAGGCTGGAAAAGAAAATCCGGTTTGTCTCCTAAAGAGGTCTTTGTATGGTCTCAAACAATCACCTAGCCAATGGTACAAAAGATTTGATTCTTTTGTGATCTCTAAAGGATACAATAGAAGTTCTTATGACAGTTGTGTCTATTTCAAGAAGGAGGACTCGGGTAAATTCATCTATCTACTTCTATATGTAGATGACATGCTAATTGCAAGTAGTGGCATTGATGCAATCAACAAACTGAAGAGGTTGCTGAGCACTGAATTTGAAATGAAGGATTTAGGGGCTGCAAGGAAGATACTTGGGATGGAAATTATCAAAAATAGAAGCAAGGGTTTATTGTATGTTAACCAGGCCAGCTACGTTGATAAGATCCTCAAGAGGTTCAATATGCAGGAGGCTAAATCTGTGACAACTACGATTGCTGCTCATTTCAAGTTGTCAGTGGAGCAATCACCTAAAACTAAGGAAGATCGGAAATACATGAGTGGCATACCCTATGCTAATGCTACTGGGAGTCTCATGTATGCCATGATTTGCACTCGGCCTGACATTTCTTATGCAACAAGCATGGTGAGCTGATTCATGGGAAAACCAGGGAAGGCTCATTGGCTTGTTGTTAAGTGGGTATTTAGGTACCTAAAGGGTGCAAAATCAGCAAGGCTGGTATATGGTAGACCAGAGGTTAAGAGCAGTGGCTTGAGAGGATTTGTTGATGCAGATTTAGCAGGGGATATTGACAAAAAAAGGTCAATAATTCCTCTCAAGCCACTACTCTCAACCTCTGGTCTGCCATATACCAGCCATGCTGATTTTGCTCCCTTTAGATACCTAAATACCCACTTAATAGCAAGCCAATGAGCCTTCTTTGAGTCTGAATACATAGCAGACCAGAGGAAGGAAAATTCACTCTATTCGGTTGTGCTATTAGTTGGAAGGCAAATTTGCAATCTATTGTTGCCTTGTCAACTACTGAGTCTGAATACATAGCACTAACTGAGGCCATAAAAGAAGCTATATGGTTGAAAGGTCTTGTTGGTGAGCTGGTAGGGAAGACTGATACAGTGGATGTATGGAGTGACAGTCAAAGTGCTCTATGTCTCTCAAAGAACCAAGTGTTCCATGAGAGAACAAAGCATATTGACATTAGGATGCACTATATTAGAGATGTAATTGCTGCAGAGATTGTGAATGTGAAGAAGGTTGCAGGTGCTGAAAATCCTACTGACATGTTAACTAAACTGGTCCCTAGCACCAAATTTTCTCACTGCTTAAATTTGGTGAATATCGGAAGTCTCTGCTAGAGACTTGGTGCATTCCTTGCTATGGGCAAACTATGAAGATCCAAGGTGGAGATTGTTAATAGTCTGGTGGATATTCATTAGTTAGTTAGTTAGGATATGCTTTGTAAAGCTATGTGATAGCTATTCCTTTGTCTTGTTATAGTTAGTTAGTTGGGAGGTTGTTATACTGGTTTGTAACTAACTTGAGGGCATGGGAATGTAGCTATATAAGCCTTAGCTTTGTAGAATGAAATAAGTTTTTTCAAGTCTGTTTTGAGTGATTGATCTGTATGAATGTGAGTGCGAGAGAATTAAAGGGCTTATAGGCTCATTCTTGTAATCTTGTTACTGTTTCATTGGTGATCAATAAAATTGACTCTCAGTGAGGACGTAGGATTCGATAGATCCGAACCTCGATAATTCTGGTGTTTGCTTGTTGCTGTTTTCTGCATAGCAGATTGTGTTTTGCTACTGTGATTCTTGGCACATCATTGGCTCGGTTACATAACAGACCGATCTATCGATTTTTTTTTAATCATTATGCATGAACAGATATGATTTTTTTATTTAATTAAATGTCTACAGTGATTATAAATTCTTTTTAAGTCTTAAGAACCTGTTTTTTTTTCGTTCTTTTACCAAAGGAGATCAATAGTGGTTCCCCAATTCCCCCTATATGACTCGAACCCAAGTTCCTTTGGGTGTAGGTGAAGCGTCTTACCAACTGAGCTGCACTTCGTTGTCAAGTCTTAAAAACCCTTTTTTTTTCCTTCTTTTACCAAAGGGGATCATTAGTGGTTCCTCACTTCTCTCCTATATGACTCGAACCCACGTCCCTTTAGGTGCAGGTGAAACGTCTTACCAACTGAGCTGCACTTCGTTGTCAAGTCTTAAGAACCTATGTTTCCGCAAAGATTAGTGCAACATTTATATAAATACAAGTGACTATTCATTTTTCAAAAAGTAGTATTTATATTTTTGTAAAAGACATAATCTTTATCCTGTTCTTCTTTTGGTAAATTAAAGAGGAAAAAAAACAAGACTAAGCCACAAAAGTGAGCCAAAGCTAAATGTTTAAGGACAAAAAAACTTAAGTAAAGTTCTTGGTTCTGTTCCTCTTATAAAATTAATAAAAATTTTTCTCTTTGTTCACTATCTCTAACCTCTTGTGACTAACACTATCAAAACAGTTTTTATCCTCTTTTGTGAGAGGAACAACACCAACCACATCTAAGGAACTTTACCTGAGTTTTATCCAATGTTTAATCACTTAATGTTAGATATAGTGCATACGAAATGTAATACTCCCTCTCTGTCAAAAAAAATGTAATTCTCTCTCTGGACTCGAATATAAGCAACAAAAAAAAATGAAAGTTTTGTGATCTAAATTATAAGCAACTTTTTTAACTAACTTCACTTTATTTAATATTTTATTACCTAAAATACTTTTCAATTAATTTGGATTTATTTTCCAATAACTCTTTTATTCCAATGGAACAAGTTCCCATGAAAGGACAATTTGGGAGATACAATTTCTTTTTTAATTGCTTTAAGAAAATTAAATGAGATTAACTACTTTTCTTAATAAGTGTGATATAGTTTTTTTTCTTCTTATAATCGAGTCTGGCGGAAGAATTATATTATCTTATAAAACATTTTTTTTGATCAAATCTTATAAAATATATATTATGATGTTAGACTAAATACTTATCATGTAATGTTAAATTCTATCCAGCAGGATACCACCAAATACTATCTTAATCACATCAAACCCAATTATGAACCCTTAAATGAGCCCTTGAAAGAGTATAATTTGTAGAATATAATGCCCGTTGTGGACAAACATTTGGATATGATGAACAATGAAGGGGGGAAAAATTCTGACCACAGCAAAAAAGAATCATTCTTTTTATTTTCAAAACATAAGGGAGGCCAGACCAGGGTCCAGTACGTTTTTTTTTTTTGACTAAAGGTCCAGTACTATGTTTGACACCACTGGAGTTTTTTTTTTTTTTTTGTTGACTGGACCACCGGTAATTTTCTTAAAGGGCGTTTTGATGCTGATTGGATTCTTTGCCCTTTTAAACGGACATTTTTTTTTTTATGGTGAAATGTCAACGCTATTCGTATACGTTTGGCTTTTTCGTTCATGTTCTTTTAATTAGATTCAACAGTATTAATTGGCGTGTGTTTTTGGCTTTTTTATTCACGTGAACAGGCATATTTTTATGGCGAAGCTGATATTTAATTTTATTCTTATATGTTTGGCATTTTATTTGCATTTTGTAAATATATTAGACATGAAACCCGTGTGCTAAGAAACACTAAATAAGTAAATAGTTGAAGGAGTAAGGGTCCAATACTCTATCTTTGCTTGTACCCCACTAAGATAACAATTATTACTCGTGCACGGGCATGAAAAACTCAAAAAGTTTTAAATAATTTAGTTCATGTTTTCTAATCTTAATTCTTCTAAATTAAAATACATGGGTCAAGCCGTTTTGTAATTACTGATGGCTAAGCCCTTGGTAATATGAAAAAACCAATCCACCTGGATCTCAAAAGTTACTAATGGCTTGGCTGTTGATAATTATTCCAGTGTCGGAGCCGTCGGTAAAAGGTTATCGGTAATTAAATTATTATTTTTTTGTAATGCACTGATATTTGTTAAAAGGCATTTTGTTGGTGATGAGATTCTTTGCCCTTTCAAACACGCTTTTTTTATAACAAAATTATATTACGAAAAAGAGTACAAGATGTATTCTAACCCATATACAAAACTCTTAAAAAACCAAATAAGAGAGAAACATGGATACAAGTAGAGCTGGGCATATAGGCCAAGGCCCACGGGCCACCCGTTTAGCCTGCTGCCCGCGCGGGCCACGGTCCATGAAATACGAAATTCGTTTAGATGCAGACCTTTTTAGCCCGGGCCGGCTCGCAGACTTTTTTTTTTTTTTGTGTATTTATTCCTTATAATCACAATTTTGTTTTTGTTTTGGGATTCAAGGAGTCCTTCATGAACTCATTTTGGAGTATAAAAAGTTGTGTTTGATCATTATATATTTTAAAAAATATGTATGTTTTCTTTGAAATTGTAATTTTTTATTAATTTTTTTTAACATTTTTTAATGTATTTTGCTTTTTTATTCACGGGCCCAGGCTGGCCTGTTAGCTCGCCGGCTATGCGGTGCGGATGCGGGCCTAGAAAATTTAGACCGTATAACCAGCTCTAGATACAAGTAACAAATCAATACCAGCCTATTTGAATTAGATTTTGCCCACCAGATAATTGAAAAACGCGAGTTACGAGGCTTTTTTCCAATTCTTTTGAAAGCTTGGTATGTGAAGATTTTGCCCACCACCGGTACTTTATGGGGTGGAAATCTTAAACAAACAAGTCCTACATCAATTAAAAAAATAGCATTGAATATTACCCTTCTTGGTTTTAAACCAAGACTATGATCTTTTTTTTTGACTAAAAACCAAGACTATGATCTAAACCTTTACCAAATCTACCACGCAAGTAAAATAAAAAACAGTACTCTGAAACACGATTTTATTATGCATACTACATGTAGACTAAACCAAAGCATGTCAAAAAAAAGATGCGGGCACCGAATCTTTTTTCCCTATGAAGGAAGAGCTAAAATGAATAAGGAAGAGCTAAAACCGTACCCCTAAAATAATGAAGCCCTAGTTCTTCAGAACAGATTCGGCGCATCCCTCTCATTTTTTCAGAACATATTCTTCACCCGCATACACCGCACCCCTCTCCAGCATCCACCGCACTGGCACGCATCCATCTCCAGCATCCACGGGACCGGCGCGCATCCCTCTCCAAAGGCGTATCCACTGCAGCAGCACACCATTCTCTTCGTACCGGTTCACCATTCAACTGCACCAGTTCTCAGTTCATCTCATCTGATTTGCCAAAAATTCTCAGTTCCGGTATACCGCAATAGCTTTGTTACTTCCTTCTTTTGTCACTCTCTCTCGCTAATTTCTGTTTTGCTCGATTTCACAGCTCTCCTGCAGTTCACTGCCATCGGCGACACCCTCAATTTCTGCAGCTCAATCACCTGTTCGCATTACATTGGAAGATTAACGCGTTTCTCTTTCCCGTCCGCCTCTCCTCCGTCAAAGTCGTTCTTATTCTTCCGATTCAAAACCCTAGGTTCGTTTTCTTACAGTGGCTCGCTTTTCTTTTTCTTTTTTGTTTTGATTCAGAAAATTTATCTTTTCTCCTTAATGCAGTTTGTGTCTCTCCTGTAAACCCTAAAGCCCCAAATTAGAGAGAAGTTTTGCAAGGAGGTTTTGTGGTGGAATGAGTAGTTAAAACTCCTCCTCTGCTAACGAATCTAAGTATTCGAGAGTCGTATGATGATAGTATGAGAAATTTATAGTTTATCCAAATTAAACTCTTTTAATATCGATCAGTTTGTGGGGGTTACTTTAATATATTTGCTGTTGTCATGGTTGTTATCAGACAAGAAATAATGTATCGTTTTAATGGAATTTTTGGCATTTGATGCATTTTTCTGCACTAAGTTTCTATTTTTATTGGAATTCAGTGTAAGTTTGCCAATAAACTTCTAAAAGCATGTGATGTGATAAGCAGAACTATATGCCTCAAAAGTGTTATGTCTATTTTCCTATTAAGTCTGTTATGTACTCCCTGATATGTGAAGTATTTTTTTTATATATTTGGTGTGAATTAGTAAATTTTTTGTCTGTTAGCTGATGCGCATAATGATCTACTACTATTTTTTGTTTGTTTTATCTTCTGTCTTTTTTAGTTCTCTTCTTCTGTTTTATAGCTTCTGCTTGTTCCTTCGATTTGTTAATGTTGCTGTGTTTTCTGGTTTACTGGATTGTTGAAGAGGATCAAGAGGTGATTTCCTTTACAAAACAAATGAGGGTTTTGATTGAAATGAAATTGCTGTTGTTGTTGCCCTTTGTTTATTTCAGAACATTTATTCCTCTTTTCAGATACTGCTATTGGTTTGTAGCGTGTGGCGCAACGAGAAGGAAAAGAGAAATTTTCGCTTTTGGTTGAAATCATGTTGGAACATTAGTCATGCAAGTTACTAATGTATTTCATGTTTCACTTTAAATTATTCTTACAGTTACTGTTTTTTGCCTTCTCTTTGGATCTCGTTCCCTTCCGAATATTTTTGGTGCTCTTGCTTGAGTTAACCATCTCCTATTTTGGTTACTTGTTATATTTAATTGTATAATAGGAAATTTATTTGACTGAATAACCATCTTTTAAGACATATTAGTAATCGTATTTATTGAACAAAATGGAAAGGTTTACTCTGTTTAGGGATCAACTATTAAAATTTAGTTAAACGGTGTCTTTGTTCAGCAATCTTCATAGGTAACTCTAGGCCCAAGGATAACTTGTAATGTGGTATATGGAGATGAAACTTTAGAATCAGAATATATGCTTGTCAGATATCCCCTGATATCAAATGAGAGTTGTTGATTTCAATGAGAAGAATTCACTTGAAGGCATCCAATTATGGGTCTCTTTTGCTAGTAAGATCGCAAAATCTATTTCTTTAATTCTTTTCTTTCTCTTTAGTGATGTTAACTTGTCTAATATTTCCTCAGCAACACAATATTATGGGAACAATCCTCTCATGGATCTAAACCCTATTGGGAATTATGAAAATTCAGGAGTTAAGGAAGAAAGCAACTCATTTTATAGCTTTGAGGAGAGTACTTCATGCAATGTTTACAAGCTCTTAACTGACTATAAGATCAAAGTAAATCCCCATGTTTCATGAGCATTAAAGTTGACAACATCTGTGACATTTTTTAAACAGTGATTTGCCTTATGAGATATACATCAAAAGTGTGTACTTGATGGATATAATAACTATAATTGTAGGTTCTTGGTCATTTCATGGATATTGGTAATACAAAGATATTTTATGGATCCGTTGCTTTTCTGTTCAGGTGTGATTCTGCTTTTTTATCAGGTGCCACACTAATGCTGTTGACTTGCATTGTGTGGTTAAAATTGGTGTCATATGCACATACAAACTATGATATGAGAGCGCTTACTGTTTCAAATGAAAAGGCAGAAAAAGTAGTGGTTAGTATTTCAAAAAATGTATTTAAAGAGTACTATGTAATGAAATCTGTAGCAGAACTTTCGAAATTCACTATTAGTGTTTGTCCTTCTAAATAAGTAATGAACTCTTTATGATATTAATCACTTAACCAGATGTTGATGTTGTTACTTACTTTCCTCTTTTAAGCCACTTAAAATGTAAAGGTTATTTAATATTTATGCCCGCACTAGTTTAGTCTTAATGCTGATTTTGATTTTTTATTTGTATACATGTTTTTCATGTGTTCAACCCCCTGTGATTTGACCCATCAACAGTTGGAAAGTAAGTAATGGTTTGTTTTTCTTCATGGTTGTAATGTTTTTCTTCATGTTTCGAATTTGCAGATAGTGTTTTCTTAATGGTTTGTGATTTGGAGCATACTGTGGTTAGCATTTTGAATTTTTTCTGTGCAGAAAGTTTAAAAGGAATGAAGGAGAAGAAATTTTTTCTGTGCATACTTTGGTTAGTGTTTGGAATATTTTCTGTGTTGCAACTAAAGGAGAAGAAACCTCACAAGACGTTCGCACAAATGGCTAAGAAATATGGATCCATTTATTCCATCAGAGCAGGTGCTTCCACCCTCATTGTTCTCAACACTGCTCAGGTTGCCAAGGAGGTCGATTTTCATTCCTCTTCCCTAAAACAAACGGTTTTCAGATTTCAATTCATGAAATGAATGAATAAATTCATGGTTAAATTAAATAAAACCTTGTTGAAATGGAAGTACAAAATGAATTTATGAGCTGTTAAATTCTAGGATTCCTTCTGATTCTGTAGAGGTTCCTTCCTATGGTCCTGCTGCTTGATATTGTGTTGGACCACTTTTACTTTGAAATGAAAAAGAAAATAAAAAGTGTTCTTACACATTGATTGGCTGGCTATTGGTTCTCATCTCACAATAAGTATTTAAGGTGGCTATTGGTTTATTTTTAAGTTTAATTGATTGTGTTTTTCCTTTTTCATGTTCTCTTAGTCAGGTTATACTACCAGTACATTCCATAGGAAAGGCATATCCTCTATTATGTATGTAGGAAGCTGGAAACAAGGAGAAGGGATTGGCGGAAGGCTGAATTGCAACATTGATTATGCAAGACTAAATACAATACTTAATCTTGTTACTTATAATTTTAAAAGTTCACAATTGGCTAGCTTTAATGGGATAGTTTATACTCATTGTTTTAAATGTTAAATTCATGCTTTAAGCCTTGAGATTCAACAATGTGTTATTAGTCGTTTCAATGATTTCACAATTCATACTTGTTGCTCTAAGTCATATTAGTACAATTTAACATTTCCTTTTGAATGAAATGGGCCTCTCTAAATCTATTTTCTATATTTTTTTTATTACCTTTGGCAACGGTTATGAAGTGTTGTATATGATGACGATATACAACGGTTTTATATTAGGCATCGTTGGAAAACCGTTGATGTTGACTGCAACGGTTTTACGCTGTTGTCATAGAGGAAAGCAAAAACTGTTGTCTTTGTCCTATCAACAACGGTTTTACACTGTTGTTATATAGAAAAGAAAAAATCATTGTCTTTATCCTCTCAACAACTACGGTTTTTTGTTGGCATTGCCTTTTTTTTGCGAAAACCGTTGCCTAAAGAATAGTCAACGCCTGCAAAAACCACGGGTAAAAAACCGTTGCCGAAAGAAACGGGAACGGTATTTTGACCTTAGGCAACGCTTTTTACGCGTAGCCATAGACTTAAAATGTTGTAGTGGGTGCAGTAGAAAAAATTTGATTCCTTTGGAAATTAAATAATTCACATTTGAAAATAATATTCAAAAAATAATTTATTTAAATAGAGTAAAGTAAATTTTTTGAGTCGGACATAGAATTCATTAAAAATTTAAAAGTTATTAAAATTCTCTCAAAATAATTTGCTTAAAAAAAAACTCTCAAATTAAATTATATATAGTACTCACCAAATACAAAATGTAAAACAAAATAATTAATGTTTTTGTACAAATGTGGTCCTGAGCACATTAATTATCTTGAAAATGCATGGGTTTCCAAATGACAAACTTTCCTACTGTTTTTTTTTTTCCCCCTCTCCTACTTGGTCACCTTCCAAGCTATAAATATAGGCAGTGCACACAACGTACTGTTCAACGAGAAAAGCAAAAAACATAAGTAGCAGTCAATCTCCTTCGGGCGATTAAATTGCTCTCATGCATCTCATGGCTTTGAAATTATCCAAAAATATGCTGCCTTGTCTCCTCTCACTATTGATGATTATTAATCTTTTAACTACTGCATTATCATATGGGCCGTATAATGTTAGGGCAGCACATGGACTTTCATTCAAAGAAGCAACTATAGACGACATTAAATATGCTTTTCAGCATAAGCAGCTGACATCTAAACAACTGGTTAAGTTTTACTTAAGGGAAATCAAAAGATTGAACCCTGTAATTAAGGGGGTGATTGAGGTGAACCCAGATGCCTTGTCCCAAGCTGCTAAGGCTGACTACGAACGTGAATTAACCATGTCAGCGTCACACAACAAATCATCATTGCCGCTGCCTGATTTGCATGGTATTCCTATTCTGCTTAAGGACAACATTGCAACCAAAGACAAGCTAAACACCACCGCTGGCTCCTTCGCATTACTTGGCTCTGTGGTGCCTCGTGATGCAGTTGTCGTCACTAAGTTGAGGAACTCTGGAGCAATCATTTTGGGGAAGGCCAGCTTGAATGAGTGGTCTAGCTTTCGATCTACAAAAGCTCCTAATGGTTGGAGTGCCAGAGGTGGCTTTGGAAAGGTAATTATATATTATTACTACTTAATTACGTACGGAGTACTACTACTACTTATTAACTTTAAAATATCATTATTATTATTATTATTATTACATGTGAATGAATATATAATAACTTGAGAATTTTTATATATATACAGAATCCATACGTATTGTCAGGAGACCCATGTGGGTCGAGTAGCGGATCAGCAATATCAGTTGCGGCAAATTTAGTGACTGTATCACTTGCAACTCAGGCTAATGGATCGATTTTGTGTCCAGCCAGTTCCAATTCAGTAGTAGGAATCAAACCAACCGTTGGTCTCGTTAGTAGGGATCAAGTTATCCCATGTACTTATAGACAGGATACTGCTGGGTAAGACACACAGACACACACATTTTCAAAACCAATATTGAATATTATATACATATATATGAATTAATTATATGTACGTAACATATAATTTAATTATATATATATTGTTACTTGAAATATTGAAAGCATATAAAATTAAAATTCTCGAAATATTAATTTTATGGCAATCTAAATCTTTTTTTATTTATTTATAAATTTTCAGGCCTATTTGCAGGACTGTATCAGATGCTGTGTATGTTCTTGACGCAATCGTTGGTGCTGACAACAATGATCCAATAACTAAAACTAGTCCAAAATATATTCCTCGAGGGGGGTATAAACAACGCCTCGTCCATTATGGTCTTAAAGGGAAAAGACTAGGAATCGTGAGGAATCCTTACTTTAACCTTATAAATGATTCTTACGTCACGCGTGTCTTCAATAGGCATTTTCAAACCTTAAGGTAAATAATAAGTTTAATATATATGCAACATATATATAGTAGTATCAACAAAGGCATATATACATACATACAATATTATTTTATAATTAATTGTTATAATTATAATATAATTTGATTGATTTAACATCACTACTTGATTGGAAATTGAAGGCGGAGAGGAGCAATCGTCATAGACAATCTTGAAATACCCAATATTGGCGATATTTTAGATACAGAGAAAAGTGGCGAAAATGACTTAATTCATGCAGAGTTTAAAATATCCTTAAATAAATATCTCCAAGGGTTGGTGAGTTCTCCAGTAAGATCCTTGGCAGACGTCATAGCCTTTAACAAAAGGAACCCTGAACTGGTTTGTAGTTACCTAACTACTACGTCTACTAGTTTCATTTCAAGCCTTTGCATTGTGCTTATATTAGCATTAAAATTGATCAAGCACGTACGTGTATTAAATAATTAATCATCATTCATCGTATAGGAAATGCTTAACGAGTTTGGTCAAGAATTCATGTTGGCAGCCCAAGCGACAAATGGAATTGGTGATAAGGAGAAGGAGGCATTGGATAATTTGGCACGACTATCTAGAAATGGTTTTGAGAAATTGATGAAGGATTATAAGCTTGATGCTTTGGTGACTCCAGGATCAAAAATCTACCATGTTCTTGATATTGGAGGATACCCGGGAATTAATGTGCCTGCAGGATATGATAGGAAGGGGATTCCATTTGGCATTAATTTTGCAGGGCTCAAGTATTCAGAGGCTAAACTAATTGAGATTGCGTATGGTTTTGAGCAAGCTACTAAGATTAGGAAGCCTCCTTTGTTTAAACCTTGAGACTTAATATCTCAAGCTAAAACTTAATATTAAAATAAAGCTTGAATCTTATTATGGACTATTTAAGAACTGGTATATCGATTTTGCTTTGGTTTTTATTATTGCTATTGTTCTTCTATTTTATCTCTTTCTAGTCTATTCATAATATATAGAAGTAATAAGATGAATTATAAGGTAGACTATTCGATAGCATTTGATAGAAAAAACAGAATATTGATACATATTAACAGTAGAACAGACAAGTCTATCTACTGAGAAGAGTGAAATCAATGTGAACAATTTCCAAGTTCCAAATGGCAAATGCTACATTTAAAAACTAATCTATCAATTTTGTGCGTTTGGCACACTACAAAAACGTAAGGACACAACATATTCTGCTCATTCAACGCTAACAAAGGTTGATTCAGTTGGTAAAAATTCGACTCATATCCTACAAAGACTTGGGTACGAATCCCGCTACCAATTTAAAGACCTCGTTAATGTGTAATATGTAAGTACACATATAAGCATTCAAAGAGTCTTGAGGCTTTCCTGAACCCTGGTGAGCCTCCGGAACCCAACTCACATAAACTTTTTGTAACCAAAAAAAATATTATGCTCATTGAACTAAAGTGTAGCGCTTTTTTCACCTTATGTCCTATTATGTTTTTCCTTTTAATACTTCATCCGAATTCGAATATAAGTAAAAATAGCTAATTTCACATTGATTAAAAATGTTAGTTAAATCCATTTAATTTTCTTGATGTAATAAAAAAAACTAATTGCATTTCCTAAAATACCCTTTCGCTTCATTTAGTTTTTTGTAGAAGAAAATAATTACATCACCCGCACCAACAATAAAGAGGCAACAAGACAAACTACTCCAATATAATTATAAATACTCTAGATCCCCACTGTGATTTGGCCAAAAATTGCATTTTGACACAAGCTGGCAACAAGCGAACAAATTAGCAAGCAACAAGGAGTCACACCTATACAAAGATACTCCCATTGTTCCATATCTTTTTGGGTGTTTAAGGTTATAGTACAAAAATTAAGAAATATTAAATTGATGTAAATTTTGACTAAAATACCCTCATTTTTTATTTTATTTTTTACTTTTGTCATGGTCAGTTTCAATACAAATAACACTAGAAAGTATAAATACCCCACTGTAATAACCTCATGGAAATATTATATTTAAGATCTAATTGGAAAAAGAACTCAACTACAAATTAGATTTCTAAAACACCCAAAGTTTGTGAAACAAAAATAAAAAATTAAACAACAAAAGATATGGAACCAAGGGAGTAGTTCTGAGCATGATTGAAGATAAACCACCATATTCCCTAAAGTTAGCTGCTGGTTAAGAGTATCATGCATACCACCTTGATCACAATCATATTTGCCTAAACCAGTATTAGGAGTTTCAGAACCAAAATATGAACTCCAAAAAGGGGGGAACACCACTATGTTTTGCTGTCTACGGTGGATACTGATGAAAATGGGCAAATTATTTTAGCAAACAGAAACAATTACAATGAAGAGAATAATAAGTGGAGGAGATGAAAGTGAAAGAAGAAATAGAAGAGAGGAGAAATAGTATTGTGATACTGAGAACAATTTCAGGGCACTGCGAAGGAGAGAATGACATGTTAGGGGACTATGGGAAGGAGTTATCATAATGAGATGGTAAGGGCAGAATGTAATTGCAGTAGCCTGTGAACTCTTTCTCGTCCCTTTCTTCACAACTGGGGGAAGAAAGTAAAAGGTGCAAAATAAATCTCCTATACTTCTCTCTTTCCTACTTCTCCGCTTTATCAAAATTAATCTCCAGCCATTATTCCATTTATTATCCAATAATACCCATTTCATTTCCATTCCTTCATTATCAAAACAGACCTCCATTGGCTGTACAGCAAGGACCAAAAAATAAGGTATCTCGAACCAAAGTTGAGAGTTGTCGCGGGAAGGAGGCCACTCATTCAAATTCCGAGCAACACTTAAAACACAACATTTGCCAACTCATTACTCAATAAATTAAGCTTTGGATTGGTCAGTCCCTAAAGATGCAAAAATCATTCTGACCTCAAGACAACAAAAATTAACACAAATGCTTCTGACAGTATGCAGAGCATGAGACAACACGGAGAATATACAACAAATATATAATTCAAAAAGAAGTACTACTTGGAGTCTAACCGCATAATGTAACAAAAATACCAAAAGAGAATATCTAACAAGGGAAACTATAATGACTACGACCAAATAATAGGATATTTTTGGTATAGAAAACACGAAATTGCAATCTATTATTATTCTAATTTCATGGCAACCAGCAAGAGATGCCATCTGAAATTAATTACCTATTAACTTGCAAGTGCTGCAGCTTACATAACCTAACATCATCATTGTCCGAACTGCAACGGTTGAGTATAACCAACTAGCTTCTTGAGCAGAGGGATGAGACCAATTAAAGCAATTTGAAGCTGTTCTGAACTATTTAATCGAATGCTTATTTGTCCAGCCCCGCGATTGTTCAAATTGGCCCGGGCAACAAGGTTTGTATAACGTCCAATGGGAATTTGTGATTGTAAATTGCACCCAACAGCAAGGTCTCCATGCCAATCCATAACAGAAAGCCCAAGTGTCGATAATGAGCGTCCTAGAGGGTAATTTTTATCTCTCAATTGGGCCTCCAAACTGCCACCATAAGCAACATCATCACGCCCTGTCATTGCACCACCAGCTATAACCAACTTGAATTGCTTATTAGCAATCAACTTGTCTTCAACTTTAAGTCCAGCTGACAAGGCATCACCTAGGAGAGTAAATGAGAGACCAGCAGTTGCCTTATTTCTCCTAAAATTGCAAAATTTTGTCTCACTACGTAATGTGTAAGCCAAGTCTTTCCCAACAGTCTGCATATCAAAACCTAATGAAGTTGCTTTCCCTTCTCCATACTTAACTGAACTGGCTATTTCCATCTGAACATTAGCATCCTTTTTATCCTTCGTAACCTGACCACTAAAAGACAACGGTATCCTGTCTTTAAGAACAAACAGTCTTTCTACATTTAAGCCTTCATAACCCACATCATGATCCCATCCATGAGTTTCTAGGACCGGTCTTACAAGCCACTGGTTGGACGAATCAAGATAACGATACCTGTGAGTAGGATTATCAGAATCAAAAGAAGCAGGCAACGCAAAATCTGGCATGGGGACAGGAACCGAAGCTGCACCACCACTTTCTTCCTCCACATTTTCACTATAATCACTTGGCAAATCTTTCACTGATTCTGCCATTTTCTTCATCAGCCTCCGTTGCTTTTTTTCTTCCTTCAATTGTTTCTTCATAAAAAGCTTTTCTCGGTATTCTAACTCATCAAAATATGCTTTCTTCTGAGCTCTAGACAGCTTTTTGATCTGGGACTTTGTCAAAGGTTTAAATGGTGGCAAGTCATCAAGTTCTGTTTCATCATCAGAATCTGATGGTTCATCAAGATCGCCATCGAGACTGTCCTCATCACCAAACTGCTCCTCTGGCAACTTCAATTGTGGCCTTGACTGCAGAAGGGATGAAAGAAGAAACGGTAATGGTGGCACTCTTGCGCGAACTGTGTAAGACTTTTCAGGTGGACTATCTTGTAACTTAAGAAGTGCATTTGCTTCAGCAAGAATTTTTGATGCAAAAGATAAGAGTAACAGATGAGGTTTCCAAACTTGGCCATTAGGCAACACTCTCTGGCCAGCCCTATTAATTCTGCATGCAGAGTGGTTCTCAACCAATGCTACTGGATTCATGAGACGCATATCTCCAGCTGCTTGACGAATGGCTTGCTGCACAACAAGAGAACGCTGTGTGACAGACATTTCATAGCTGGAAACTGCACCATTAGGGCCATCAGGTGGAGCAGATGCTGCATGAGTCAAGACCACAATAGCATTGAACCATATGGATGGTCCAAAAATCTTAGTGATCGTGCGTAAGAGCGGCATATCACTAAAATCCCGGCTCTGCGTATCTAACCTATCAAGATACAGCACAATATCAGGTGGTGTTTTCTTAATAAAGCCTTTGACAGATTGCAGGATCTTCTCATTATATTGCTGGTCTGACCAGCAAGGTAGAAGTCCTGGTGTATCAATGACCCGCACTTTAATGCCCTGTACTGTTCCCACAATATCCTGAACCCTTTTTGTTCCCTTGTTAAAAGCATCAGTATTAAATTTAACCTCGTCAAAAATAGAATTGATGGTTGCACTTTTTCCAACTCCTGTCTTTCCAAGGACCATTATTGTACAAGAGAAATCAAGTGGTTCCTGACCCGATGCTTCGAGTTGCTCAGCCATTGCACTTGCACGATCAAAGCTAAAAGTGCCAACACGGCCCCCATTCCCCCCTCTGAGTTGTTCAGCCAGTCCTAGTCTATACAAAACTTGTGCTACAACAACATTGTGGGGTGTCTGTCCAAGCCTATGAGCTAGCCGCAAAAACTTCGCCCGTATCATTTGAAGTTTCTCACGAGTCTCATCGTACTCCTCAGCCTCCGCAATTGAGGAGTCTTCCATTTTTTGGGACTGTGTATTAGATGCAGTACAATTCACCCGAGGCTGCTGCACTACCCGAGGAGCAAGTTCCAATAATGGGGCTGCAGATCCAAGGCCAGCAGGACGAACAAAAGTTGGGCTAGTAGCAGCAGATTTTTCAGACGAGGAAACAAGGTCACCATTCTGTTCTTTTGTGATTCGAGTAGTTTCCTTCTGCTTCACATTATTCTGTGGTATCTTTTCAGGTTCCCCAACAACAGATAAGTTTTCATAATTTCCTTGATTATCTTCGTTAGAAATCTTAGACTGATCATCCTCAGTACTTCCTTCTTTTGAATCAGCTACATTAACTTGAACAGTCGGTATCTCATTAGCAAAAGAATTTTCTGAAAGGCAAGAGCTTCCAGCAGAATGCATCACTTTTCTTTCTTCCACGGCTGGAGAAGCTCCTTCTATTTCACCACTTGTTTCCAGATGCTCTGAATCTGATCCAGCTTTAGCATCCTTGGTTTCACCATTACTATAATCTCTGCATTCAGTACTCTGACTATCAGATATTTCCATTTCTTTGCCATTTCTATCCTCATCTGCCATTTTTATAATTGTTTCACCTTGAGGTTTTAAATTCCCATGGGCTAAATATTCATGTGCTCTTTCACCTGTATCATCTTGAATTTCACCGTAAGGATCACCCGAGGCATTCAATGGTTCATCTATTTTGTCATCTCTAAATTCAGGATCCAAGCCACCCTCCTTCATATCCCCAGCATCAGCACCCTGGTTTGGCATCTCCTCATTGGAATCAGATTCTGTATGAAACTCAGCAACAACACAATCCCCCTTGTCTGTGCTTCCATTTTCCAAGATCATACCACCATTTTGTATAGGAGTCATGTATTCAGGATCCTCATTCTCATCCTTCTCTCTTGATGTACCAGAGTTCACATCCACCAAGTCTCTATTCTCCTGAGATACCATGTCTCCATCAGTGTTTAAATCAGATACTTCCTTTCCACCACTACAATCACTACTTTCCAAACCATCACCCCTCACACAGTAGGATTCATCACAAGATACTCCACCCGCAGTCCCTCCAGAGTCAACTCCATCTAGACGCGAGCTATCAAGCTGCCCCTGCCAATCCCCATGCACCTCCTGATTAGCAATTAGTTCAACCTCCTCATCGTTGGAGTGTTTGCCAGACTCCTCAGAAAACCCAATCGCCTCTTCAAAGTTATCCAGATCCTCTGCGGCATCAGTGATTTCATCAACCAAAGTTGAAGGCAATGCGCTAACCGCAGCAGCATCATTGCCTTTACCAACGACATCCCCCTGATCATGGAAATGCTTCCGCGGGTCTATTGCCTCCTCAAAAACCTCTTCTCCTTCCAACTCGTTCATTCTCTCCTCGGACACCCCGACGTCCACCCTCTTCCTCTCTCCCTCACCATACCCATCAAGAACCCCCACCTCATTATCCTTATCCATGACAAATCTCTATGTTATTTCAAAACCCTATATTAGCCAAAAAGAAAGAATCAGACATCAGAAACCCTTTTAAAACGAAAAACAGGAATAGGGAAGGAAGCACGGAAACATTCCGATGATTAGACAAAACACAAGTCTCAATAATCCATTAAAATCGAAACCCACCATAACGTATACGTTACGAACTCAGGACCCAATGAGATATAATTTAAGGGAAAGAAGAAATTTTTTTATGCAACATAGACAACTGAATTATATTTGATCACTGGCGGGCTCGCATACGTGGTTTTGTATTAGGGTTTATCATACATAATCAACCAAAACGAAAAAGGAACATTGAATTAAATTTGTAAATAAAAATATCAAGAACGCAAACCTGTTTATGCCCAAAACAGAGATAGTGTGTGTCTCAGACTCGGACTCGGACTCGATTGAACCGGAAGAGGTGAATTTTGCTTCAGTTCGTGTGCCTTGGCTCCAGCGAGTGAATTCGGGATAAGGTGTAAGATCGACGGATAGAGATGTTTTTGAGTTTAGATCGACGGTGAAAAATGAAGCATAGGCATCATCAACGGAAATGCGCAAATCACGGTGACTGACGTGAACCAAAAGCGTAAGAAAAGGTTATCTGTTTTTTATCGCAGTAAATCGGACACGTCGAAAAGTTTGCGTTTCACGTGTGTGCAACGAACGGCTTGGGACTCCGGTTGGCATGACCGAGCAACCAGTCTACTCAATCCAACTCAACCTATAAAAATTGGGTTGATTGGTTTGGATCATTGGGTTGGATCGATTTTAAAAAAAACTAACTCAAAGTCTATAAATTAGGTGTTAGGTCTAAAGATTACGAACTCAAACAACCAAACTCAACCCACTGTAAATAAATATATAACTTTTTTATTACTTATTAAGTGAACGTGTCACATATATTATACAAAGTGACTTTTTTCTTGTAAGCCTAAGTGAATGCTGAATCGCATATTTAGACTATAAAAGATGTGTTTACATTTGGAATGATTTACATACAGTATAAAATATGAAATATGAAATATGAAATAATATCACTCTACAAACTGTGAAATATTGCATTACAAATTTGTTGTTTTTTCAAGCAGGCTGGGTGAATGTTGGATAAATTTATGTTTGAGGCATTGATAGTGGTTTTTTTTCATAAATATTTTTTCTTTTTGTCTTTGATTTTTTTTTTCGAATTTTTTTGTTTATTTTCTTTGAGAAATAAATATTTTAATACCAAACCCGCTCACCCGACCCAAACCAACCCATATGAGGTTGAGTTGGGTTGGTTCGGGTTTCGTAAATTTTTTTGACTAAACCGACCCAACCCCAACCCATGTATATTTGATTGGGTTGGGTCTAAAATTGGGACTGTCCTCACGGCAGTCTAAAATTTTGATTGGGTCAATTTTTTAAAACCGAACCCGTGTTAGACTCAAACAAACTCGATGTACTGCAGTCAAATTAAGACTGATTATTTAAAACGGGACTGAGTTTGCCCGTTGACAATTAAAATAAAAATTATAACATGATCGTTCAATTACGACAGAAAGTTAAATGTGAAAGATTAAATATTTTTAGGCCACGTTCGGGGTGGTTTTTAGTTTTACACATTTCAAATTTCAAAAAACTAAAACTGATTTTCGGTTTTTAGTTTTGAGTTTTCGTTTTTTGTGGTTTTCAGTTTTAAAAAATTGTTATCGACATTATAATTTCTTTTTTAAAAGTTATTAACAACAACAATTCTTCTAAAAAATAATAATAACAGTAAATAATAATAATAATAATAGTAATAATAATAATAGATTTATTAAATTTAATAATAATAATAATAGATAAATTGTAATGCCGCGTCAAGCGTCTCTGTCTATCGAGAAGAAGGATGATAGAATCCTACAATCTTTTTGGTTGATAATGAAGACTTGAGAGCAAGAGAGTGGGGTTAGGGTGAGAAGTCAAGATGGAGGAAAAGAATATACAAGAATAAGTAGAGCTGTAAAAATGGGCCTAGTCCGATTGACCCGATATAAAGCATGGGCAAAACAGGTCAGCTCGGCCAAACGTGAGCCCGCATAAAAACGAGTCGGCCCGTCCCGGCCCATCAAAGGGTTATGGGTTGAGATGTTGAACCCGGTCCGGCCCTCGCGGGTTGGGCGAGCTGGTGGGTTGTCCCGTTAAAAAACAAACATAACAAAAACAAAAAAATAAAAAAAGCAAAAAAAATTGAATAAAACGAGCCAAAATGGGCCAGCCTGCCCAAAACAGGCCAAAATGGGTCATAACAGCCCGCCAAAAATATGTAAAAAAAAAGAATCGTTTAAAAATAGAAAAAATATTAAATGTGTTGGCCCAATGGGTTGGACTAAACGGGTTAGTGGGTTAATAAAACGTAGCCCAGCCCACCCATTTTAAAAGGGCTGGCGGGCTGGCCCGTTGATAAAACTTAGCCCAGCCCTCCCATTTTAAAAGGGTTGACGGGCTGGCCTAACAGGCCTAGCCCAGCTTGCCACCCCTTTTGGTGGTGGTGGCGGCTACGATGACAATGTCAGTGGTAGCAATGGCGATGTTAATGGTAGGGGTGGCAACGATGTCAGTGTTGTTGGGGGTGGCGACAATGTCGATGGTGATGTTAATGTTGTTGGTGGTGGCGGTGTCGATGTTGTTGGTGGTGGCGACAATGCCGATGGTGATGGCGGTGTCGGGGGTGGTGGTGTTAAGTAATGGAGACAATGATGGTGTCGGTGGTGGTGGTGGTAGCGACGGCAACGATGGTGGTGGTGGTGGTGGTGGTGGTAGGCTGGTTGCGATGTCAATGGTGGTGATGGTGACACCGGAAAGAACTATTGTAAAATGTAGTGAGTGAGAATGTGTTTTTTTTTTTAAACCAAAAACCAAATTTACAAATCATTTTTTTTTAGTTTTGGAAATGAATGTAAAAGTGTTTTGAAATTGAGTAAAACACCATTTCAACTCTATTTTAATCGAACATGTTTTATTCTAAAAATGATATTTAAAAAACCAAAAACCAACAACCACCCCGAATGGGACCTTAGTAATTTATTATGTATCCAAGCCTAAACATGATTCTTACAATAGTAATTTGGCACAAGATTACCAACTAAATTAACATAAATTCCAATTTGAATAATTTGTTTATAAAAACCTCATTGCAAACATAATAAAACTAACAATTAGGATTTAAGAGTAAATAACAAATTGGGACGAGTTATACTTGACCCTAACTCGTCACTAAATTTTGACAGGCCAACTTTGTAAACCCTAATTCATTTCTAGACTCAAACAAACCCGATGTTCTGCTGATCAAATGGGATAGGGACGAGTCATTGGGTTAGATTGGGTCTCTGTGGACGGCGTTGATCTTGCCCACGGACGTTCAATTTAATTTAAAAGCCTTTATGTACATCTTATTTCACAAACATAACACAAACGAGGGGTCCTGAACAGTGAACAATGATCAAGTCACTTGGATTATTGGATTTTGATTTTCCTTAGAAAATATTTTAAATTCAAGTATTGAAAAAAAAATTGAATACAAGAAATTTTTTACCTTTTCAAGTAAGTTTTTCAATTTATCGTGTTAATGAGACATGTCAAAAACTCATTAATCCATTCTCGCGTCAAAAACTATTTTTCCACAAAAAAACTTAATTACTTTACCACTTGTATTGAGCACGAATTTTTTCAGCTAGTTACGTATTAAAGATTTTCTAACTCATAAAAAAATATTTTCTAACACTTTTTTTTACCCGTAAAAAAATGAGTCAGGAAATGGAGAGGATCCTGACTCTAAAAAAATGCCTTTTCATAGCAAAGATTTTCTTACACTTTTTTTATGAAAAATACTGTCTTACAATTTATAGGAGAGGTAATAGCTCGAGTGAAATTTCATCCATTTTATTAGGATAAAGATTCTTTTCAAATTTTTTTTTTGATTAAAGAAAATTTAGGATGAGGGGATGACGCCCCAGTCCAATACATGGAAGACCTCCGGGCTCTTTGAACACTTATGAAGGTAATTAATTACATTTACCTCACCCCTAAGGAACTAGTGGGGACTCAACCCGCGTCATGTCAAATACAAGTCCGGTCATATTCTATTAGGCCAATCCCTTGGAGTTTCTTTTCAAAAAATTTATTATTTGATTATTTTTTAACTTTTATATATTAAAATTGAGTTAGTATAGAGGGAGTCTATTTTTGTTGTTAAAATTTAATTAATTGTAACCTTTTCAATGACTGATATAAAAATGTTTTCATAATAATCTTTATATTTTTATTTATTTTTAGATGTTGTGAGTAGGATCAATGTCTAATTTTATTTTGTTTCTCTGGGGGCTTAGCTAAGCCCCCTGTTGCTAAAAAAAATATCAATGTCTAATATTTAGGTTTAAGTGCATTTTTGGTCCCCCTAATTTTCACAATTTGGTGATTTCGGTTCTCCTATTTTATTTTTTGCAATTTTAATCCCCAAACTTTCTCAATTTTGCGATTTTAATCCCTATGTTTTTTTAATTGCACTTTTGATCCTAAAAATCTTGGGTTGTGCACTTTTGGTCCCCACTTTCCTAAAACCCAAAATTTCTAGGGATCAAAAGTGCAAAAAATTCATGATTTTGAGGGACCAAAAGTGTAATTAAAAAATAGGGGCTAAAATTGCCAAATTAAGAAAGTTAGGGGACCAAAATCGCAAAAAATAAAATAGGAAGACCGAAATCACTAAATTGAGAAAGTTGAGGGACTAAAAGTGTATTTAAGCCTAATTTTTATAACAATGTAGATCTGATTTATAATCTCTAGAATTATTGAAATACATGAGGAGATGAGATTTTTTAGTGATTTAAGGCTCTTTTTCAACCAACCCTCTCACCGATTGGATAACACATTTATTTATTATAGAAAAAGCATTCAAGTTCCAACAACTTTTGCGGCAACTCGATGGAGTACTTTTCTTGAAAAAGAAAAACTATTGTATTGAAATTGGTTAAGCGTTACTCTATCCCTGTCCCATATCTTTGAGTGTTTAAAGTTGTGTCACATAGACTAAGAAATAATTGATAGAAAAAAAATTTAGACTATATTACCCTTAATTAGTGATTTTCTTTATCATTAAATATTTTACACATTCCTATTATATTAATTAATCGCACTACTCCCATAACAACTATTCAAGCCTTTCCATGTTCTTAATTAACAAGGTGCATTTTTTCAATGCAAATTCAAATGTAACTACCTAGTAAATATAAATTGTAATTAATTTATATTCCAAATTAATTAAGGGCATAGTGGGAAAGAAAAACTAAATTATACATTGGTATCCTAAAACAATCAAAGTTATGGGACAAAAATAAAATGCTAAAACACCCGAAGATAAGAGACAAAAGGAGTAACTATTCCTTAAATAGGATGAATATTTTCAAAAAAAAAAATATAAATACGGAATACTCCCTCCAGACTTATTTATAAGCAAAATAATCGAACCTCACACATATTAAGAAAGTTAGTTATATTCATTTAATACTTTTGATTTCATATAAAATATAAACTAGATTTACTAATATACCCTTAATTTACCAACTTATTTTCTTGGAAGTGTGCAATGCTTTTGAAAAATTTAAAGTAGAATTAAATAAGGGTATAATTGGAAAAATAGCATTAAATAGGGTGGAGTTAGTTGAAATTTGCTTATATTTGAGTCCAACAAACTTAGGTACATTTTTTCTTATAATTGAGTTCGAACGTGAACACAAGAAGAGGGTTAAATTGTGTTGAAAACTTTTCGCAAACTTTAAATTAAAAACACTTTTGAACTCTTGATTTTAAAACAGTAAGTTATCGGATGCTGGAGTACGACCAGACGCTGGAAATGAAGTTTAAGAAAACTTGTTTTTCTTTACAAAATAAGAATAAATGTAAAGCAGTAAAGCAAGAGACACAGAGATTTATACTAGTTCACCACCAACCTGGTAGATACGTCTAGTCCCTTCGTTCCTGAAGGATTTCCACTATAATCAACTGATTACAAATTCCTTAAGAGTATTCTACTGTCACAAACTTGGCAATGCTCTTAACTTCTCAAAATGACTCAGTGCGTTCGAGCCTTTGAGGAACAAAGCCTTAACTAGGCAGAATAACTTTTACAAAGTAATATTCTTTTGAATACAATCAAATAGCTCTCACAGAGAGGATGAAAAGATTAAGCACAAAAACAAATAACTTTCTAAAAGAAAGAATATCAGACGATGAGGTTCAGTTCTTGGTGTCCAGAAACTTGACACGAAACTTGATTGCTCACTTGAGTAATAGCTCTTTCATAATGTAGTTTCAACAGTTTTTGGCTACCTTCTTCAATGAATACCTTAGGGTATTTATAGGAATCTTTAAGGGGTATTACCGTTGCAGTAAATTTCAGCTCCATATCCATATCATTGAGTGAGGTAATTTGAAATGTTGTCCTTTTTTTTTCTTTACAGAGAATATTAGAATAGTACAAATTACCATTTTTGTACTATCTGCTTTTTCACAATTGCCTTGTACAAATTTTGTCTTATACTAAATGTGTCACCTTTGATAACTCATACATCAAAATGAGTGCACAAAATCAAATTCGAATTCCGTTCCAAAACAGCTGAGGTAGAAGAGCACAAACGTGACCATCATGTGATTCATTAATAGACAAGATGCTCGCTCAGAATAATGGACGGACGCTCGTAGCAATTGAGTAATCCACGTGTCAAAAGATAACACTATAGGACACTTACTTTAGACAAGACGCTGGAGTGAACCGGATGCAGACACACATGGAATGTATTCAAACTCTTGTGAATTTCTTCTTCTTGCTTGAGTGAGTTATAAAACATGAGTGATTTTAATACCTGCACACTCCAAGACTTATCAGAAGATAAATTGTTCGCTTGCAAATACTTTGTTATCATCAAAATTAATGAGGGTCTAAACTTCTCAATCGTTTAGGTTCCAACAATCTCCCCCTTTTTTATAATGACAAATATCTAATGTTGATGAACAATTTAATTTAAAAAAAAATATTTTCAAGGGTCTTCCTCTGAGTTCAACAACTCAGATATAATTAAATATTTTGAGTATCAGAGCGATTTATAATAATCAGAACGCTTGTGTGATCGCAAAAGGCATACAAGTATCAGAGCATATATTCAATTAAGCATTGAGATCGGATGCTGAAATTATTGTACCAATAATGAATATGGTTAAGTAATTATTGAGGATCAGATGCTGAAATTCATTGTACCAATTATTATAAAAATGTGCCAACAAATATTGATGAATATCAAAGCACCAGACAATGAATATCAATGAGTATTAGAACAATTCAAAGATATGCTATGTATGATTTATGCATGAAATGTGTAATACTTCAGCGTCTTTAACCTGTTCATCAGACTTCAACGTGTTCATCATACCTTTCTTTTACTCCCCCTTTTGTCATCAGACAAAAAGAGTGTAAACAACACCATATTCAACACAGTATGTAATAATACTAGAAAATTTTGAATTGTACCAAAAATTAGATCAAGTAAGGTTAGATCTTTCAAAATATGAACCAAGTAAAAAAAAAATTGTACCAAGTTAACAGTTATACAAAATATAAAAATAAAAAAAAGAAATATTTTTAAGGGTTTGATGGAGGAGGGGGAGGAAGGATTGATTGAAGCGTTCCAAGAGAAGATTCACAGTGCTTTCTAACTAATGCACTTTCTGATTTGTAGCCATGATGGCTTCAAATTTAGCTCTTGGCAAGACGACAACGTCATCATTTGTAGCAGGAGGAGCAAAAGATGGTTCAGCTTCTGGAACAAGTTTAGCAATAACAACTCTTTGCGACTCCAGCTTCTGATGTTCTGCTAACACTGCCTGTGACAAACTCAGTTTCCTTTCCTTTCTTTCCTGAGCCTTCTGGAAGAAATCATCATTTGGTAAGCTCTATCTAATAATTTTTCCCAGCTTCTGTTTCTCAAGATCCATAGCCCATTCCCATCTATGCACAATCTCTTCAGGGTAAAGCATACTCATAAAGATAGTTTCCGTGTGCTTAAACAAGTATTCTACATATGCTTCAAATTTTACAAATGCAGCTTCTCCAAAATTGCATCTTATCAAAGCTCCTATATCATCAAGAATGAAGTTGATGCCTTCATTTTCAGCCAGATACAGCCTGTGCAAATTCTCCTTATCATCTTCTTCAATATTAAGAGGCCTAAAACGAGGTAGAATGGCTTTGTCTTTCCAAGACATAGTCATTTGACTCCAACAAAATCTAATGTCAAAATGTTTGCAAATAACAGCCTATTGATCTTCCAGTTTCATAAAACTTAGAGGCCTGATAACAGAACACATAAGCATGTCATCAAAATAAACAAAAGCGAGGTTTGTGTCTGTTACCCTGTTGATAGAGCCAACAGTAGGAATGGTTGCTTTTTACGCGTTACAGCAGCCAAAAGAACCAGTTCTCCAATCATCTCTTTTGAGAAGGTTCAGATACAGACGCCAAGCATGGTCTTCAGATAGCTTATTAACCGAAATCTTAGAGAATGCTTTGACATCGTATTTCCTAGGAGCTTCTTCATACTCCTTGAGACCAATAGATGTTGGAAGTTTACCAGGAGCTGGTTCCTTCCTTTTATCAGGGATAGACCAGGATAGCCACTTTTGCCTATCAGGCACAATCTTTACAGATGCTGAAGAAGGGTCTCTATATTGACGAATTAGCTCAAGCTTTTTCATCTCCAGGCAGTGAGCCATGAATGCCATTTCTTCATCTGTAATCCATCTTCCGCATTCCTCCAGAGTGAGAGGTTCATGTTGTGGCAAAACATGAGGAAGATCAACAGAGAAAGGAATAATTCCTCTGTTTGAAAGAGGTCTTAACCTTCCACCAAATTACCTTTCCACTTTCTCACCATCTTTAGAGACAGTGAGGCGTGAACGAGGGGCAATCTCCAGTCTTGCAACCCCAGAGGTGAATGTCTTCAAGTGCCACAGAGAAGGGCGATCATAGATGGAATGATACACTTCTTCTCTTACAAACCGTGGTTTGTTTATGGATGACACAGATTTCTTAGCACCATAGTAGTTGGTAGGTTTGAGAGTGAGAGAAAGTGGGAGAGGGAAAGTCACCTTAACTTTGTATGTTTTGGGTTGGTTTGGAGGGATTTTGAAGAGTAGGTTGAAAGGGTGAGAGTAGAGTGATGAAATGTATGTAGTGAGGGATGTGTTTGATGAGGGTTGTGGTGAGGGAAATATAAGTGTTCTGGATTTTGTGGTTAATTGGGAGGTTTGTGGTTCGGTTGATGGATGTTGTTGAGTGATAAGGGCAGTGGTTTGAGATTTGGTTTTTGTGGTTTTCTTGGCTAGTGTTTTGAAGGGTGATGGTTGTGTGGAGTGTGTTTGTGGTGATAAAACAGAGAGTGGTGATGCAGAATAGTGTCATCAGAACCAAAGGTAGTAATGAAATCATCAATGGTAAAATCCAGTACCTTTGGGTTAAGCTCAGAGTGCCTAACCAATCTCTTTCTTTTTCCTTGTGGGGCAATAACAGGAGGAGGAGGTGGAGGAACTTGCTTTTTAGGGCCAGATGCTGAAACATGTTTTTCAGCTTCTGCCTTTCTCTTTTTCTCTATAACGCTTCTGATGGGGACTCGGTCCTCATCATCTTCTGGATCATCTCTCCTTTTAGGTGCAGGAGGCACCTTCTGCTTCTTGCTTCTTGTCTCCCTTGCTGGAGACTCACCAGTTCTCTTCACACCAGATACTGAGCTTCTGGTGGGTTTTGTTTCAGCTTCTTCACCAACAGAAGCACCAGCTTCTTCTTCTTGTTGCTCCTGTTTTACTTCCTTCATTCTTTCACCAGTTACCAGCTGCATTCTTACCAAACAGTATACACCGAATACATTAAGACGCACAAGAGCACCAACACCAAAGTACTTTTCCCTTTCTTTTCCTTCCAGAGCTTCAAGCATTTTTAGGAATACCAGCTTTAATCAACAGGGCAGTAAGACGAACACCATAAGGTATCTTCTTGTAGATGTTTTTATTTTCTACAGTGCCTTTCCTTGAACTCATAATAGCTTGAACTAGATTGTTGTAGACCAATCTAGGCAGGTTCACCTTTTGTCTTACCAAGTAAGTCCTCATAATGAACTTATGCTCATAGTTTACTATGTCACTAGACCTAGCCTTCAGAAGAACCCTCTTGGCTATGATCTTGTGAAGTACTCTGAAGTGACTCTTCAGATGCTTGGCAGTAGGAGTTTCCCTATATTCCTTCAACTGCTTATAGTTCTCAAACAAGGCTTCATTCACTTTCTCCATTCCATTGAAAGCTTTTTCCCAGCCATTGTAAAAACTAATACCTTCTAATGGACAACCAGTAACATCAGCAATGTCGTTGAGGGTAAACTCTAACTGAAATCCTCTGACATAGCCTCCGATTTTTCCATCTAGAAAAGTAATATTTCCCCAAAGTTCTTTAATACCAGTAACCATAACTTCAACAAAAGAACTCGAAAAGAAATAACTTGACCAGCCCATAGCCTCAAAACCTTCATCAAAGTTGAAACCGTAGACTTTGAACTTCTCCAAATCAATCATATTCTCATTCAAAAGCTTTGCTTCTTTCATGGTGTCGTAGATAGCAGTGTATTGTCCAACCTTAACATCAGTCATGGTTGCAGTTGGAGAGTAGGTGATGGAGGTTTAGGGTTTTAGAGAAATCACACACACAAAGAGAGAGAGAGAGAAAGCAGTTTTCGTAGACAAAAACAGAGTGAGTGTGGAGCGAAAGAGGTGGAGTAGTGGGAAAGTTTTGATAAAATAGTACAGTTACTTTTTCAAAAACCTCTTCACATTTCCTCTGAATAAAAAATAATTAAAAAGAAAATAAAATAAAGATTCCCCTTTTCATTAAATGCAGTTGCCAAAATAGAGTTAAAATCAAGAAAAAGATTTTATTGAAAACCTAAATAATCATGACTTAGATTAGGTGTGATGAGATGCTTAAGTCCCGCACGCGCGTGACACGTGTGTGCTTGGACACGCGTAAACGAATTCACCGGACGCTGAGTATGTGATGTGAATGACATATCATATGTGTACACGTGTGAATGCTTATGTCATATCAGATGCTAAATGATGCATATCATAAAATGCTGAGATTAATCATTCTTCTATAAGATGAAAATATAAGTTTCTTCTTATAAAATTGAATCTATCATCAGCAAAAGGTTTTGTAAAGATGTCAGCCTACTGATGATTAGTGTCTACAAATTTTATTTCAAGAATACCCTTCTGAACATAGTCTCTTATGAGGTGATGTTTAATCTCAATATGCTTTGCTCTAGAATGCAATATTGGATTCTTAGTAAGACAAATTGCAGATGTATTATCACAAAAGATAGGAATGTTACTCTTTTTTATTAAGTGGTCTTCAAGTTGATACTTCATCCACAGAAGTTGAAAGTTGTAACTTGCTGCTGAGATGTATTCAGCTTTTGCTGTTGAGAATGCAATTGTGCTTTGTCTTTTGCTTGACCAAGACACAAGATTTGCTCCAAGGAATTGGCAGCCTCCACTTGTGCTCTTTCTTTCAATTCGGTCTCCAGCAAAGTCAGCATCACAGAAACCTACTAACTTGTAATCTTTTGATTTCTTATAAAGCAAACCAATATTAGTAGATCCTTGCAAATATCTAAATATTCTTTTAACAGCACTCAAGTGTGATTCTCTAGGATCTGATTGAAATCTAGCACATAAGCAGATGTTGAACATAATATCAGGTCTTGAAGTGGTAAGATAAAGTAAAGATCCAATCATACCTCTGTACATTTTCTGATCTACCTTCTTACCAGTTGCATTTTTACTAAGAGTACATGTAGGATGCATAGGAGTGCATATTGGCTTACAATCCACCATCTTGAATTTCTTTAGCAATTCCTTGATGTATTTGCTTTGATGTATATAAATACCATCATTGCATTGCTTAATTTGAATTCCAAGGAAAAACTTCAATTCTCCCATCATGCTCATTTCAAATTCAGCCTGCATTATCTTTGAAAATTCTTTGCAAAGGCTTTCATTAATAGCTCCTAATATAATATCATCAACATAAATTTGAACAAGTATAAAATGTTTGTTTGATGTTTTTCTAAATAGAGTAGTGTCTACTTGACCTCTAATAAAACTGTTTTCCATTAAAAAGGAACTCAGTCTGTCATACCAAGCTCGAGGAGCTTGCTTAAGACCATACAGAGCCTTTTTAAGCTTAAAAACATGTTTTGGAAATTCAATGTCTTCAAAACCAGGAGGTTGTTTCACATAGACTTCCTCAGTTATAAAATCATTTAAGAAAATACTTTTCACATCCATTTGATAAAGAATTATCTCATGGTGTTCAGCAAATGAAAGTAAAATGTGAATAGCTTCTAACCTTGCAATAAGTGCAAAAGTTTCTGTAAAATCAATACCTTCTTCTTGTGAGTAACCTTGAGCAGCTAATCTTGCTTTGTTTCTCAGTACCTTACCATCTTCATCAAGTTTGTTTCTAAATACCCATTTAGTACCAATAGCTTGCTTATCTTCTAGTAGAGTGACTAACTTCCACACATCATTTCTTTGGAGTTGATTCAACTCTTCCTGCATAGCCAGAATCCAACCTTCATCTTCCAATGCTTGATCAATCGTCTTAGGTTCTATTTCAGAGAGAAGTGCAATATATGCATGCTCTTTGAAAGAGGATCTAGTTCTTACTCTATCTCCAGGTTCTCCTATGATTTGATCCTTAGGATGATTGGTTTTGTATCTCTAACACTTTATGGTTTCAGCTTCCGCTTGAGTAGAATCCTATGTCTAATCACCACCAAATGCTGAAGATGTAGGTTCACTGTTTGTTGTACCACCAATATTTAATTCTAAAAATAATTCATCTAGCTCTGGCATGGCAGTGTCACGCTTCTTGTCATCAAACTTGACATGAATTGATTCTTCCACTATCAAAGTTTCTTTATTGTATATTCTGAAAGCTTTAGATCTTTCAGAGTATCACAAAAAGATACCTTTGTCAGCTTTGGAATATTACCAAGTTGATCCTTCGTATTCAGAATATAACATATGCAACCGAAGGGATGAAAATAAGATATGTTTGGTTTTCTACCTTTCCACAGTTCATATGGAGTCTTCTTCAAAATAGGTCTAATAAGAATTCTATTTTGAATATAGCAAGCTGTGTTTACTGCTTCTGCCAAAAAATGTTTTGCAATATCAGCTTCATTGATCATGGTCCTGTCCATTTCTTGGAGGGACCTATTTTTCCTTTCTACAACACCATTTTGTTATGGTGTTCTAGGAGAGGAGAAATTGTGGGAGATGTCATTTTCTTCACAAATTTTTTGAAAGCTTTCATTTTCAAATTCTCCCCCATGATTTCTTCTAATTGAAGAAATAAAATACAAATTCATTTTTCATTTTGAACTGATTTGTAGAAAACAGTAAATAATTTGAATGACTCATCCTTGTGGGCAAGGAATCTAACCCATGTCCATCTAGTAAAATCATCAATAATGACCAATCCATATTTCTTTCCAGTTAAATAGGTTGTCCTTATTGGACCAAAAAGATTAAGATGCAAAAGCTCAAGTGGTCTAGAGGTTGAAACAACATTTTTCGAATGAAAAGAAGTTTTAACTTGTTTTCCTCTTTAACATGCCTCACAGAGGGCATCAGATTAGAATTTAAGATTTGGTAAGTCTCTAACAAGGCTGTGCTTGTTTAGTTTTGAGATTAATCTCAAACTGGCATGACCCAATCTTTTATGCCAAATCAATTGTTCATCTTCAACAAACATGAGACACTTGACATCTTGTTTTACAAGTTCAGAAAGATCAATTTTATAAATATTTTGTTTCCTCTTTACTGTAAAGAAAATAGAGCCATCATTTTTGCTTTTTACTGAACACCCAGTTTCTGTAAAAATGACATCATAGCCATTGTCACATAATTGACTTATGCTCAATAAGTTATGCTTTAGTCCTTCAACATAAAGTACATTATCAATAGAGGGAAGAGAGCCTTTACCAATGCGACCAATTCCAACTATTTTACCTTTCTGCTTTCCTCCGAAACCAACAAATCATTCTTCTCTAGGCCTTAGCTCTTGGAGCATATGTTTTTCTCCCGTCATGTGACGCGAGCATCCACTGTCTAAGTACCAAGATAGGTGTGTTGACTTTGTTGCTAAGTATATCTGCAACATAGACTATTTTATCTTTAGGTACCCATATCTTTTTGGGTCCTTTCTTGTTAGTTCTTGAAGGATACTTGTCCTTCTTAGTCTTAAAAGCAGTACATGCACTTTTCAAATGACCATGTTTGTTGCAGTAAATACAATGCAAGCATTCATTGTGATCATTTGATTTATTAGATGCATGATTTTTATTTTCTAAAGAGGGTTCATCTGTATGTAACTAAGACCTTGAGTTGTCGTTTTACTGACACCCCAAATTATTGAAGCTTATTTGCTTCGAGTTACACTTTCTCCAAGAAACTTTTGAAAGGCATATTCATAATCATTTGATTTACACTTAGGATTGCCTTTAGCTTCAGAGCTTTCAGTTTGAGAGCTCTCAGCTTCTGGTTGTTGATATGTCAACAGATGCTGACTATCCACCATATGCTGATTTTTAGTTTCAGCTTCTAGTTCTCTTCATTGAGCTTGGAGTTTTCATTTTTCAAAACTTGAAATTCTTGTGATAATTTTGAAAATTTCTTTTTCAAAGCTTTGTACTCAGTGGAGAGAGTGGCAGAGTCCTTAATAAGATCATAAAATGCAAGTTGAAGTTCAGAATAAGAATCATATATTATTACCTATTCAATTTCTTCTTCAGAGTCTAAGTCAGTATTTGCCTTGAGGGCAAGATTGGCTTCTTCTTCATTATCTTCCTCAGAGGAGGATAAATCCAGATATTTCCATGTGGCCATGAGACTCTTCTTCTTTTCCTTGAAGGAACTTCTTGTGGGCTTGTTCTTAAGATTAGGACATTCAGATTTGAAGTGTCCACGCTTTTTACATTCATAGCAAACAACTTGGCTTTTGTCTTTGCTTTCCTTCTTGTCCTCGACATCTTTCTTGTGGAATTTCTTCTTGAAGTTTCTTTTCTTTCACATTCTTTAGATCTTCCTGGATATGAACGAAGCTCATCATCCGACCCATCAACGTCTCCTTCTGAAGCTTCATCTTCTGATTCTTCTTCAGCCTGAAGGGATTTAAAAGTATTGGTTTTATGTTTGTTGACTTTCAAAGCAATAGACTTGCTTTTCTTCACAGGTTTTTCTTCATTCAATTCAAGTTCATGAGCTTTCAAAGAACTCAAGAGATCTTCAAGTCTTAAGACATTTAAATCTTTTGCTTCTTGAATAGCAGTGACTTTGGGTCCCCACTGCTTGGTCAAACTTCTCAAGATCTTTCTCACATGGTCAGGTGTGGTATAACTTTTTCCAAGGGCCTGTAACCTATGAACAATGTTTGGAGCCTTCCAAACATAGATTCAATGTTTTCACCATCTTCCATTTTGAACAGCTCATGTTGGCGAACCAACATGCTAGCTTTAGTCTCTTTTACTTGGGCAGAGCCCTCATAAGACAAAACAAGAGAATCCCAAATTTCTTTGGCAGTATCAAATTTGCCACATTTGTCATATTCCTTTTCTGACATAGCACAGATAAGAATGAATCTAGCTTTTTGATTGATTTGATATCTCTTTTTCTACTCATCATTCCAATTTTCTCTGCCTATTGCAACACTAGCAGCATTAGTGGGAAGAATGTAGCCACTTTCAACAATATCCCACAACTCAAGTTGTTGTGTCTCAAAGAAAGCTTTTATCTTATCTTTCCAGTAGTCAAATTTTTCTCCAGTAAATAGAGGAGGACGGTTCATGTGACCACCTTCTGCAGACATGTTCACAGTATAGGATCTTTTCTCTTAACACTGTTAAGTTCTCAACCAAGAGGCCAAGCTTTGGTACCAACTGAACGTGAACACAAGAAAGGGGGTTGAATTGTGTTGAAAAATTTTCGCAAACTTTAAGTTAAAAACACTTTTGAACTCTTGATTTTAAAACTGTAAGTTATCGGATGCTGGAGTATGACCAGAAGCTGGAAATGAAGTTTAAGAAAACTTGTTTTTCTTTGCAAAATAAGAATAAATGTAAAGCAGTAAAGCAAGAGACACAGAGATTTATACTAGTTCACCACAAACCTGGTAGCTACATCTAGTCCCTTCGTTCCTGAAGGATTTCCACTATAATCAACTGATTATAAATTCCTTAAGAGTATTCTACTGTCACAAACTTGACAATACTTCTCAAAACGACTCAGTACGTTCGAGCCTTTGAGGAACAAAGCCTTAACTAGACAGAATAACTTTTACAAAGTAATATTCTTTTGAATGCAATCAAATAACTCTCACAGAGAGGATGAAAAGACTAAGCACAAAAACAAATAACTTTCTAAAAGAAAGAATATCAGATGATGAGGTTCAGTTCTTGGTGTCCAGAAACTTGGCACGAAACTTGATTGCTCACTTGAGTAATAGCTCTTTCAGAATGTAGTTTCTAGCAGTTTTTGGCTACCTTCTTCAATGAATACCTTGGGGTATTTATAGGAATCTTTGAGGGGTATTACCATTGCAGTAAATTTCAGCTCCATATCATTGAGTGAGGTAATTTGAAATGCTGTCATTTTCTTCCTTTCCAGAGAATATCAGAATAGTACACATTACCATTTTTGTACTATCTGCTTTTCACAATTGTCTTGTACGAATTTTGTCTTATACTAAAGGTGTCACCTTTGATACCTCGTACATCAAAATGAGCACACAAAAACAAATTCGAATTCTGTTCCAAAATAACTAAGGTAGAAGAGCACAAATGTGACCATCACGTGATTTATTAATAGACCAGATGCTCGCTCAGAATAATGGACGGATGCTCGGAGCAATTGAGTAATCCACGTGTCAAAAGATAAAACTACCGGATGCTTGCTTTAGACAAGACGCTGGAGTGAACCGGATGCAGACACACATGGAATGTATTCAAACTCTTGTGAATTTCTTCTTCTTGCTTGAGTGAGTTATAAAACATGAGTGACTTTAATACCTGCACACTCCAATATTTATCAGAAGATAAATTGCTCACTTGCAAATACTTTGTTATCATAAAAATTAATGAGGTTCTAAACTTCTCAATCATTTAGGTTCCAACAGAGTTCAGAGGGATTATAAATTAAAAATATCAAAAAATGGTTTAATCACATCACTCATAGCTAGAGCTGGTAAATTGGGTTCCAAACCGCGAGGCAGCCTGACCCGTCCCAGCTCACGAACTGGACGGTTCATAAAAACCCGGATTATTATGATTGGTGTACTAAATTAATGGGTTGACATCAGTTACCCTTGGGTTGACTCGGGTCAACCAGGCTATTTTAAAATTTTCAATTTTCATAAAAGATATTCCTAGTAGTGCCTTAATTAAACATTCAGAGTCTTTACTCTTAAATAAATCATGAACCCTATTAGTGCACCGTCAGTGATCTCTACTCTTCATGGCATCTTCGCCTTAGGTATCTCCTAGATCCATCACTATTGGCAGCTTCCAGCACTGTCTTTCTCTCTGTGCAGTACAATGCTCACTCCATGGAGTATTATGCAAGGTAGAACCCCATTCGTCCTCTCTTCTCTCTGTATAACACAACAACTTCTCTCACTGCCTCATCTTTTCTCCCACACCATTGTCGCCACTTAGACTGAGTGTAGCATTGGGATGTTTACGACAAGTATGTATTTCAATTGAAGTTCCTTCCACACAACACATGCACTCTCAACATAAACAGTGCTTTGCACAATTGAAGGAGTTATCGAATTTAAGATCCACGAATGAACGAGGTTACTACACCTCTAGAAAGCCTCATAGCTCATTCAAATCTATCTGGAGTAGGTAAGGAGTTGCTTGTGAATTAGATATTTTTCTTCATAATAAGTGCCTTCTTCGTCAATCTAGCCCAAGTACGATAGTTTCTTGTTCCAACTAAAATTGGATTCACCAAAGCATTGACAATGTGCTCTCGAGGATTAATATAAAATGGAAATGAAGGATTTTGCGAAGGATCAACATGTTGTGGTTCATTGGTAACAACATATCCAATATCAAAAGTAGAAGCACTGTTACTCGACATCTTGATATAAAATGCAAGTTCAAAAACAAAAAAGAGAAAGAAGATCAAAACAAGCTTAAAGAAGAAGGCACCTCGCGCAAAATTCAGAGCTGTGCAGTGTTGATACACAAATTTGTCTAAATTATTGGGGTATTTCAAGTATAAAATATTGTGATTTTATAAAATCTGATCATTATTTCCTCATTTATGCAAAAAAGTAAAAAAGGCAACATGGAAAGCAAATAATGTAATTTTGGGAAGATTCTGGCAAGATTTGAACATATTTTGGTGATTCTAGACATTCAGTACGACCTTACCTAAAGTCAGTATGGTCGTACCTAATTGCGCATAGCAGTAGGAGTGTACCTCATGGTCAGTACAGCCGGCGTCGAAGAAAAAGACCAAGATGCAGTAGTACCAAAGGTCGATACGGCCATCTAAAGCAATCGAGCCGCACCCGGTCGTATACGAGCCAACACCGAGAACATAAGGAGGTACGACTGTGTATAAAGACGGTACGGCCGTACCCAAGCCCAGAATGCACATATTTGAAGCCAGTTTGACCTAGTGCGCAACAGAGCCTATAAATAGGCATTCTCAACCCTTTTTGAAAAAGGAACTCATTCTCTGAGTGAGGGTCTTTTGTCTTTCTTGTCTCTTGCTTCTTGCTTCTCACCTCTTGTCTCTTGTCTTTTCTTTTCTTTTATGATTTCTTATTTAGATTCTTGTTATTCTACGTCACTGAGAAATACTACGAGTAGCTAAATCCATCACTAGGAGTGATGGGGGATCTTTTACCATGTCTTTGATATTTATTCAACTATTATTATGAGTTTCTTATTATCTTATTGAATTCTTAGTGTGCTTAATCCCATAGGATCTGGTCAATCCTTAATAAATTAGTTTAGTTAATTGTAGGCAATCCACTAGTGTAGAAAGAGGATTTTACACCAGTTAAAATCAATATTTTACACCGATTTTGTTACCGGTGTAGATGCTCTCGGTGTAGTATGTTAGGATTTTTTACACCTGTATTTAACCGGCGTAAAATGTTGCGTTTTACACCGGTTATATATCCGGGGTAAAATTTCAATTTCCATTTGTTTTTTATTTTTTTGAAGGACCTTTTACACCGATTATTTTTAATAACCGGTGTAAGAAACTAACTTTCTACACAGGTTTCTTTCAATAACCGGTGTTAAATATCTATATTTTACACCGGTTTCTTGTATAACCGACGTAAAAGTTGCACTTTTTTTTCATTTTCTGTTTATTTTTTCATTTTCTGCCCAGAGGCAATCTAAAATGACAATAAATAGGCAATAAATTTGACAACAATCAGCAGCAGAGTTGGCACCAAATGTGCCCAAAATTCAAACCATCAAAAGCTATCAAATGTAATCCATAAACATATCAAATCAAATATGCACATAAACAAAGTTAAGCTATATATATATATATATATATATATATATATATATATATATATATATATATATGTATGTAAACAATATATAAACAATGTACAAAGAATGTAGTGCTATAAATATCTACATATGCATCTAGTCCAAGACCTCGTAGGAGATTAGGCTGAAGAATCATCCATGATGCCTGCAGTATAGACAAAAAAATAATATGTCAGTCAGACTATAAATAATGAACAAATAACAAACATGCATGTATTAACAAAAATATTATAATGTTACAAATAACAAACTTACATGATCATTTCTCCTCTAATATCCCTTCTTGATGATCATCACGAGTGACATATATACCGTTCACTTCATTTTCATCAGTGAAAGAAGGTCTTTGTGTTGAGAAAGAAGGAGTGTCATAAATATCTATAGATGCATCTTCATTTTCATCACTCTGATCATGCATGTTTCTTCTTTGGAGCACTACAGACCACCTATTGCTAGAGGGATCCTTCACATAAAATACTTGTTTGGCGTGGAATGCCATGATGAAAGGCTCGTCCGTATAACCTATCTTGTCAAGGTCCACCAATGTAAATCCTAATTCATTGGTTTGTACACTACTGTTACTGTTAACCCACTTACATTTAAAAACAGACACTCTAAATTTACAATAACTGAGCTCCCAAATCTCTTCAATGACCCCAAAGTAAGCTATGAATGCCAGAACAAGGTTCTTATCCTTTGAACTAGAGTAGTGCATTGCAGAAACCATGACCATAACCCCACTGTTTTGCACAGTACTCCTGTCATCCTGTGACTTTGTATAAAAGGAAAATTTATTTATATCGTACCCACTCCAACATAAGACATTAAAGCTAGGGTCATTTGTTAGCCATTTTAAGTCATCAGAAGTAGTGTCATCATTCAAAATATGTGGTTTTTAATCAGCTTAGGAATGTCTTGTTATGCTCTTTCAACACCCATTGTTCGTTCCTGTGAGGTTTTTGGCCTTGACAATGAATTTGTGAGTAGACAAGTATGGTTCAACCTCATCGATGTTATTCAATATGTACAGATGTGCCTGCATCACTTCCGCATGACCCATGTTCCTAACCTTTAGACCTCGTGTACCCTTACCGTCACATCTTCCCTCATGATGAGACTTAGGAATCCCTACAGGTTCCGCTTTTGACAAGTAGTCTGTACAAAACTCAATGGATTCTTCTGTAAAGTACCTTTCAACAATAGATGCTTCGGGACGATATGGATTCTTCACATACCCTTTCAAAATCTTCATGTATCATTCGAAAGGGTACATCCACCTTAGATAAACGGGACCACACACTCTAATCTCCCTCACCAAATGAACAATTAAGTGAACTATGATGTCGAAAAAAATCTCTAACTGACACACGATAATAACAACCTCATTTTCCAATTCGTCCAACTCCTGCGGGTCAATCACTTTACTATATACAACATTGAAGAATAACCACAATCTAGTTATGGCATGTCGAACCTTTTTTGGCAAGATGCCACGAAACGCCACTGGTAGTAGTTGTTGCATCAAGACGTGGCAGTCGTGAGACTTTAAGCCAAGTAGTTTGAGATCTTTCATTGACACAAGACTCTTGACATTTGAAGAGTAGCCCTGTGGAACTTTCACGCCCCGTAGACACTCGCAGAAGCTTCTTCTCTCTTGTTTTGACAAGGTATGACATGCTGGTGGCAAATATGTCTTGTTACCTCTTGGCTCTGGAGCTAACTGTTCTCTTATGCCCATCTCAACCAGATCTAGACGAGCATTCACACCATCCTTTGTCTTACCCTTGATGTTAAGAAGCGTACCGATTACACTATCACAAATATTTTTCTCCACGTGCATCATATCAATACAATGTCTCACATCAAGACTCGACCAGTATGGAAGATCGAAGAAAACTGACCTTTTCTACCATATTTTTTTTCAGTCGAATTCTTTTGTTTCTTTCCAAAACTAATATTGACATTCTTCTTCACCCGTTCGTAAACTTCTTCCCCAATTAAAGCGTTTGGAGCTACTCCATTCTCCAGGCGACCATTAAAAGTCTTTTTCAACCTCCGATACGGATGATTACGTCTGAGAAATCTCCGATGCCCAAGATAAACAGTCTTCCTTCCATGTTGCATTTGATGGTAGCATGTGCCTTCTTCACATATAGGACAAGCTTTATGCCCCTTAACACTATACCCAGACAAGTTTCCATACGCTGGAAAGTCATTTATGGTGCAAAATAACATGCACGCATCTTGAAATTTTCATTGGAATACCCGTCAAAAACATCAATGCCTTCATCCCACAATATTTTCAAGTGTTCAATCAAGGGACTTAGATAAACATCTGTGTCATTTCTTGGCTGTGTTAGTCCGGATATCAACATAGATAACATAATATATTTACGCTTCATGCACAACCAAGGAGAGAGGTTATAAATAACCAAGAGAACAGGCCATGAACTATGGTTACTACTTAAACTACCATATGGATTCATTTCATCTGTAGAAAGTCCAAGCCTCAGATTTCTTGAGTCATTGCCAAAATCCGGAAACAAAGAATCAACTCTCTTCCATAGCAAAGAATCAGCTGGATGACGAAGCTTCCAATCACATTTCCTCTCATCTGCATGCCATCTAATATTCTTTGCGTCTTTTGCATTTGCGAACAATCGTTTAAACCTTGGAATAATTAGAAGATATCATAACACCTTCGCAGGAGGATCTTTTGAGGTGACATCACAACCATCATCACCATCCTTCTTTTTGTATCGTGATTTCATACATCTAGGGCATATTTCCTTGTCTTCATTCTCCTTCCAGTATAATATACAGTTATTGGGACAAGCGTGTATTTTCTTATACTCCACACCCATCGGACATAATATCTTCTTCACCTCGTAGTTACGATTCAACAAAGTGTTGCCTTCTGGAAGCATGTCCCTCAACAACCCCAGCAACTCAGTGAAGCTTTTATCAGTCCACCCATTTATCGCCTTAAGATTAATAACCTCAAAACCGCTGATAACTGTGTGAAATTTGTGCAACCCGGATACAATAGTTCGTCCTTATCATTACATAGAGTATCATACACATGTGCTCGCTTAAAAGAATCTGGTTCAATATCACGAATCATATCCTCTAGTCGATCGCCCATATCTACCTCAACTTCCCCACTTTTGGACACACTTGGCGTGTCTAACACTTCACCATATCATGTCCATGTTGTATAACTCTGGCTAATCCCAAAGACATCAAGGTGCTCACGTATGTCTTTAACTTTTAGAGGTTTCTGATTCCCACACTTAACACAAGGACAGTAAAATTCTCAATTACTATTAGGAAGCTTTGTTTCAGCAAATTTCAGAAACTCTGACACTTCATTATAATACTCATCGGACAATCAATTTTTTTGCATCCAACAACGATCTATAGCTACGTTCTGAAAAAGTAAACACACGCTTATTTAATGAACACAATCACCACTTCAGGACCCTTCAACCACAAGTATCCAACAGATCTTTGTATATTTGGTATGAACCTATCCCATTCAAGAAGAAACTTTTTCTTTATTTGGTTAATAGTTAGTCGTTAACTCCTTATATCTTATACCTGACGAAATTTCGGCAGCATTTCCTATTGGTCTCCAAGTACACAACCCAAACGTGGTGACATCCACCACGATCAAGCATGCATCCAGAGACAATAGGAAATGTAGCAATCTAAAATTTCATTATGTATTAGATAAAAGATTTAAAGACTAACTATTAACCAAATATAAGAAAAAGTTTCTTCCCAAATTGTCCTACTTAGACAATTCAAGATTCAATAAAATGAGTGGTACCATCCCCGGTACACATGCAAACATTTTATTGAATCTCAAACGGGAAACTAAGGCTTAACACAAATTAAATAGAGAAGCTCAAATATAAAAGCATACATTATATATCATAATCATAATTATCCATCTAAATAGTCAGGATATTCATAAAAAGCAATGAAAAATACATTAATATATTCTCCTGATATATTTATCCAATTAAAATATCAAAACAATCAAATACATTAATAGATAACATGCATAATATAAAAGCAAGGCTAGTGGTGGCTCCTTGAGGGGTCCCTATGACAAAATCGGCCTGTAGATTCTTCCAAAGGAGTCGATGGAGTGTAATCATCTACGATGGGAGAATACTCCAGTGTGGATGGAGTATACTCCGAGATCTCATCGTCATCATTGGTGATCTGAACGATGTCCATCCCTCGATGAACATCCCTGGTAGCTATGGGCCTCCTAGGAGAGGGTGGCCTCCTCTGAAGCATGTGCATACGAAGGCCCGCGCCCCAATGGTCAGCATCGGCACGGGGATCACGATACTGGTTCATCAAATCACGATCCTCGTCACGATAAGGATCGCAATGATATCCTCACAAAGCTATCTCGATACTCCCTTGCAGTCATCATCGGCCTGCTAATAGAGGGATGCGACCTCCTGGAAGCCATACGAGTACGACACCCCCCACGACCACGATTTTCATCTAAAGACATTGTCAGTTGTCAACAGTGGTCAATCATGAGCAACAAAACTGAAATTTAATTGAATGACATCAAAAAAGCATAATATACCTCAACAGTTTAATTACTATTCGTAAGTGCAGAGAATTACCTTTTTGTAAAGGATATAAACTTGAATGAAAATAAAAAACCTAGTATAACTTATAAATTTCAAACATTTGGCCATAAATTGAAAACAACAATCCATATTATCTTTGTAGGTAAACTAATATACACATTGCAGACAATATTACTTGACATTCTTTGTCATGTGTTAAATGTGAGAAATCATGTACCAAATGTTTCCATAACACATAACAGTAACACAAGTGGCATGGAATTGAAGACTTTAACCTGAAACAGTGGCACAACCCGAGTGGCACAAAGTACATAGAAACTAAACATAGTACATAGCTCGCCAATGATGAATACCCATGAAGCTAGCTAATGCTCAACATTGGACCAAAGCTAGATTAGACGCTATGGTGAATAGATTATCAAACAGATTAAAACCAAAAAGGGAAAAAAACTATAAGGTAAAGGAAAAAACCTATAAGCACGAAGAATGAACAACTGGGTGTGGTCACTTCTGGTTTGCCTCTGAGGTAGGGCTTCAAAGACGAAATGCGGCGACAACCGCGTGAAGGAGAGATTCGAACGGCAACGAGAGAGGATGAGAACGATGACAGTGCCGCTAAGAATGATGACAGTACCGCAGCGAGATAGAGGGCTCGAATGGCGGAGAGAACAAGGAGAGTGCAAGGGCGATAGAGAAAAAGTAGGGTTATCGCAGAGAAATGCTTCCCGCATATCTGAGAATGAGAGGGAGAAAGTAATTTTAATCAAAGAGAAAGACTTTTAACACCGGTTATTTAAATAACCAGTGTCATAAGTTCTCTTTTTAACACTGGTTATATAAAACTCCAGTGTAAATTGATTTCAGTTTCTTAAATCTGAAACCTTTGACACCGGTTGGACATATAACCGGTGTAAAAAGTTACCGATAATTTCAAAATTGCAACCACATCACTTTTTACACCAGTTAAAAAAAAACGGTGTAAAAGACCTAATTCTTTTTCGTTTCGTGCACTAGTGATCGTACCACAATTAGTTAATGGAACTCTAGGAATAACCGAATTCGCTAATTATGTCGGATCAAGGATAATTGCTTATTTCCAATCAGTCATTGAATTGATAAACTCACTGTCTCTTAATGCTCTTTCTTTTTATTACCTTGTATGATCAAACTGGGTAGTTCTTAGGAAGAAAACTATTAGCATTGCATGATCATTGAGTGTTAATAATATAATAGTGGGTGATTGGCTTTCAATTAGGATTATAACTCGTAATAGTTAATTGGTAAATTCAATGACTAAGTATTAGTAAACCCAGTTCCCCTAGGTCTTCCATACTTGATCTCTATTCTTTATTGCGTATTTGCTTTATTGTTTAATTGTCTTGTTCTCATAATCACTACCTTCGTTCGTCTAAATAATAAATGATCTCTATTAATTTAGTACTCGCACATTCTTTGTGGGTTCGACATTCGGAGTCTTAAATATATTCCACTTTATTATGAGTTATGATCAGATGCACTTGTCTGAGCCGCAATATGCAGTAAAGCCTGTCCTAAAGGAGTTTCGATACCATGACAAAATTGTAGGAAAAAATAACAAAATTGGGAGGAACAAAATTGAATTGAGAGAGAAGATTGGAATGTAATAAAAACTTTTTATATATTGATTTCCTAATTAATGTTTTTAGGGAATTAGTTAGACCAAAAAAATAATCACTTTAACCTTAGCAAAGAGCTATTTTGTCTTTAGGTTTAAATATGCTTTTTGGTTTATGTAATACACCTAATTTTTCATTTTGGTCCCTGAAATATTTTTGTATCAAAGTGGTCCTTATACTTTTTTTTTGTATCAGTGACCTTCCATTTCTTGTAATATCCTTGGCCAACTATTTTTTGGCTGCATCATCATGCCCGACATAAGAGCCGAATAAAAATGCCCCAACAAAAGATCAATTATTAACGGGCAAAAAGCACATACTCTCTCCAGAATGAATTATAGCAAAAAATGACATGTACCTGGCATGGACCAGATACATGTACTTTTTTGCTTATAATTCATTCCGGAGGGAGTAAGTTCCTAATCCTTAGAACTTGTAGAGCGTTCCCAATGACCATTTCTAATAATCACAACAACACCTATAATGTGTTAATCCAAGTGGACAGATACACGTGTCACAACCTTGTAATGCAGTTCACAGTGACAACTTGCAATTTAATCTGACACATGGAAATTATTTAGGTCTACTTGGGAGTTAAGAGAGAAAGAGAGGAGAGGAAAAGACTTATTACTACTACAAAACTTAAATTTGCCCTCCAAAATTCTCCCTCAATTCATTTTTTGTGTTCCACCAAATTAGAAGGTTTTACTCCAATGAAGAAAAATATACTCTCATATAAGGTGGGGACTATCCTCCCTAAATTCCTCCTCTCATTCCCCCTGTCAACTCCCAAACATAACCTAAGAATATCCAAGAGCCAACCAAACCAGCCATTATTCTAATTATCATTCAATACCCATTTCCATTTGAGTTTAATTGATATATACCAACAGAGTAAAAATGTTTTACACTGTCAACTAATCATATATCACCATTGTGCCATAATTTTCTAAAATATCTCAACAAACATCTACATAGTAAAATATAATTGAATGCTAGTGTAAATTTTTTTTACACTGTCAGTTCACATGAATTAAACTCTTTTTATTTACGCTAGCGGCAAGACGGGCGCTACCGTGCCCATCTTTCCGCATTTCTATTGCGCTACGATGAATATCTGTAAAAAAATATATAGAAATTCAAGTAAGAAGAAGAAGATGCAGTTTTTTTTCCAGTTATTTTTTTTTGTAAACTACTCAAAGGTAAAATAGGAAGTAAATTAGTACACCAAAAAACAGTTATTGAAAGTAGTTTCTTTTATATAATGGTATAGATTTGTATCAAATCAGACCCCTTTGACCGTAAGGTATCTCAAACCAAAGTTTAGTAAGGTATCTCAAACCAAAGTTTAGTATTGCTCTAGGAAGGAGGCCACCCATTCGAATTCCAAGCAACACTTAAAATAGCATTTACCATATCATCTATATGTACACTAAAATCATGTGGCAAAAAAAAAATTCTGAAAAAAACACATAACTATAATTCCGTTTTTCTTTGCCATTCATGCTGAGCACCGGGTTCTCTTAGCTAGTTACCCAATAAATTAAGCTTCGGATCGGACAGTCCCTAAAGGTGCGAAAATCACTGAGAATTTACAAAAGTGCTTATGTCAGTATGCGAGGCAAGAAGCAATATATATAACGAAAACATGGGTCAAAAAGAAGCATTACTTGGACTTCGGCGGCATAATGTAACAAAAATACCAAAAGAGAATATCTAACAAGGGAAACTACAATGACTATGATAAAAAATAATAGAATATTTTTGGTATAGAAAACAGGAAAACGCAATCTAGTACCACTCTCATTTCATGGCAACCAGCAAGCGATGCCATCTGAAATGAGTTACCTATTACTGCGCAAGTGCTGCAGCTTACATAACATAACAACAACATCATCATCATTGTCCGAACTGCAATGGTTGAAGATAACCAACTAGCTTCTTAAGCAGAGGGATGAGACCAATTAATGCAATTTGAAGCTGTTCAAAACTATTTAATCGAATGCTGAGTTGCCCAGCCCCACGATTGTTCAAATTGGCTCGGGCAACAAGGTTTGTAAACCGTCCAATTGGAATTTGTGATTGTAAATTGCACCCAACAGCAAGATCTCCATGCCAATCCATAACAGAAAGGCCAAGCGTTGATAATGAGCGTCCTAGAGGGTAATTTTTTTCCTCTCAATTGGGCCTCCAAACTGCCACCAAAAGCGACATCATCACGCCCTGTCATTGCACCACCAGAAATAACACACTTGAATTGTTTATTAGCAATCAACCCATCTTCAACTTTAACCCCAGCTGACAAGGCATCACCAAGGAGTGTAAATGAGAGACCAGCAGCTGCCTTATTTCTCCTAAAGTTACAAAATTTTGTCTCACTACGTAATGTGTAAGCTAAGTCTTTCCCAACAGTATGCATATCAAAACCTAACGAAGTTGCTTTCCCTTCTCCATACTTAACTGAAGTGGCTATTTCCATCTGAAAATTAGCATCCTTTTTATCCTTGGTAACCTGACCACTAAAAGAGAAGGGTATACTGTCATTAAGAACAAACAATCTTTCTACGCTTAGGCCTTCATAACCCACATCATGATCCCATCCATGAGGTTCTTGGACAGGTCTTACAAGCCACTGATTGGATGAATTAAGATAACGATACCTGTGAGTGGGATTGTCAGAATCAAAAGAAGCAGGCAAGGCTAAATCTGGCATGGGAACAGGAATAGATGCTGCACCACCACTTTCTTCCTCCACATTTTCACTATAATCACTTGGCAGATCTTTAGCTGCTTCTGCCATTTTCTTCATCATCTTTCGTTGCATTTTTTCTTCCTTCAATTGTTTCTTCATAAAAAGTTTTTCACGGTACTCTAACTCATCAAAATATGCTTTCTTCTGAGCTCTAGACAGCTTTTTGATCCGGGCCTTTGTCAAAGGTTTAAATGGCGGCAAGTCATCAGGTTCTGTTTCATCATCAGAATCTGATGGTTCATCAAGATCGTCATCGAAACTGTCCTCATCACCGTACTGCTCCTCTGGCAACTTTAATTGTGGCCTTGATTGTAGAAGGGATGACAGAAGAAAAGGTAACGGTGGCACTCTTGTGCAAGCTGTGTAAGGCTTTTCAGGTGGACTATCTTGTAACTTAAGAAGGGCATTTGCTTTGGCCAAAATTTTTGATGCAAAAGACAAGAGTAACAGATGACGTTTCCAAACCTGGCCATTAGACAACACTCTTTGGCCAACCCTATTAATTCTGCATGCAGAGTGGTTCTCAACCAATGATATAGGATTCATGAGTCGCATATCTCCAGCTGCTTGACGAATGGCCTGCTGCACAACATGAGAGCGCTGTGTGACAATCGTGTCATATCTGGAAGCAGTACCATTAGGGCCATCAGGTGGAGCAGATGCTACATGAGTCAAAACCACAATAGCATTGAACCATATGGATGGTCCAAAAATCTCAGTAATCGTGCGTAAAAGCAACATATCACCAAAATCCCGACTCTGCATATCTAACCTATCAAGATACAGCACAATGTCAGGTGGTGTTTTCTTAATAAAGCATTTGACAGAGTGCAGGATCTTCTCATTATGTCGCTAGTTTGACCAGCAAGGTAGAAGTCCTGGTGTATCAATGACCCGCACTTTAATGCCCTGTACTGTTCCCACAACATCCTGAACCTTTTTTGTTCCCATATGAAAAGCGTCAGCATTAAATTTAACCTCGTTGGAGATAGAATTGATGGTTGCATTTTTTCCAACTCTTGTCTTTCCCAGGACCATTATTGTACAAGAGAAATCAAGTGGTTCCTGACTCGCTGCTTCGAGTTGCTCAGCCATTGCACTTGCACGATCAAAGCTAAAAGCGCCAACACGGCCCCCATTCCTCCCTCGCAGTTGCTCAGCCAGTCCTAGTCTATACAAAACTTGGGCTATAACAACTTTGTGTGGTGTCTGCCCAAGCCTGTGAGCTAGCCGCAAAAACTTCACCCATATCATTTGAAGTTTCTCACATGTCTCATCGTACTCTTCAGCCTCCCCAATTGAGGAGTCTTCCATTTTTTTGGGACTGTGTATTAGATTCAGTACAGTTCACCTGAGACTGCTGCACCACTCGAGGAGCAGGTTTCAATAATGGGGCTGCATTTCCAAGGTAGTAGGATGAACAAGCGGGGGGCTAGTGGCAACAGATTTTCCAGATGAGGAAACATGCTCACTATTAAGTTCTTTAGTGATCTGAGTGGTTTCCTTCTCTTTCGCCTTTTTCTCTGGTAGGTTTTCAGGATCCCCAACAACAGACACGTTTTCATGATTTCCATAATTATCGTCATTAGAAATCTTAGACTGATGATCATTGGTACTTCCTTTTTTTAAATCAGCTGCACTAGCCTGAACAGCCGGTATCTCATCAGCAGAAGAATTTTCTGAAAAGGATGAGCTTCCAGCAGTTTGTACCATTTTTCTTTCCTCCACAGCTGGAGAAGCTCCCTCTGTTTCACCAATTGCTTTCAGATGCTCTGAATCTGATCCAGCTTTGGCATCCTTAGTTTCATCATTACTATAATCTTTGCATTCAGTACTCTGACTATCAGATGTTCCCATTTCTTTGCCATTTGTATCCTCACGGATTATATCAGTGCCAACGGTCTCATCCTCCATTTTTATAATTATTTCACCTTGAGGCTCTGAATTCCCGTGAACTAAATATTCATGTGCTTTTTCACCCGTATCATCTTGAATTTCACCATAAGGATCACCTGAGGCATTCAACTGTTTGTCTATTTTGTCATCTCTAAATTCAGGATCCAAGCCACCCTCCTTCAAATCCCCAGCATCAACACCCTGGTTTGGTATCTCCCCGTTGGATTCAGATTCTAGTTGAAACTCAGCAACAACATAATCCACCTTGTCTGTGCTTCCATTTTCCAAGATCATACTACCATTTTGTCTGGGAGTCATGCATTCAGGATCCTCCTTTACAGCCTTCTCTCTTGATGAACCAGAGTTTACATCCACCAAGTCTATACATATCCTAAAATACTATGTCTCCATTGGTGTTTAAATCAGATACTTCCTTTCCACCGCTACAATCACTACTTTCCAAACGATAATCCCTCACACAGTAGGATTCATCACAAGATACTCCACCCATAGTCCCTCCAGAATCAACTGCATCTAGACAAGAGCTATCAGGCTGCCCCTGCCAATCCCCATGAACCTCCTGATTAACAATTACTTCAACCTCCTCCTCATCCTTGGAGTGTTTGCCAGACTCATCGGCAACCCCAATTGCCTCTTCAAAGTTATCCAGCTCCTCTGCGTCATCAGGGATTTCACCAATCAAAGTTGATGGAAATTCACTAACAGCAGCAGCATCATTGCCTTTACCAAGAACAACATTGCCCTGATCATGGAAATGCTTTCGTGGGTGCATTGCCTCCTCAAAAACCTCCTCTCCTTCCAAATCATTCAAATTATTAGACCCCGCATACTCTCCCCAGACACCCCGACGTCCACCCTTTCCCCTCCCCCTCTCTATGCCCATCGAAAAACTCAACCTCATTATCCATCACAAATCTCTACGTAGTTTCAAAACCTTAGATTTGCCAAAAAATAATCAGATATTAGAAACGCTTTTAAAAAGATAAGTAGGAATAGGGAAGCAAGCATGGAAACCTTCTGATGATAAGACAAAACACGAGTCTCAATAATCCATTAATTTACCCGGGGGGAGAAGAATTTCAATTAGGGTTTATCATATCTAATCAACCAAAACGAAAAGGAACGTTGAATTAAATTTATAAGTAAGAATAGCAAGAATGCAAACCTGTTTATGCCCAGAACGGAGATAAAGAGTGTGGTGTCTCAGACTCAGTCTCGGTTGAAAGAGGTGAATTTTGCTTCAGTTGGTGTGCCTTGGCTTTCTAGCGAGTGAATTTGGGATGGGGATTAGATTAACGGATAAAGATGTTTGAGGAGTTTAGATCAACGGTGGAAAAGGATGCATAAGCATCGTCAATAGGCAAACCAAACGGTGTGTTATTCTTGACCAGTGACGACGCTAAAAACCAAGAGAAAAACAACAACTACAAAAGCTAAGGTGCTAAACACGATGGACCCAGTTGAATTATCTAGACCAAAGATCAAATCCCACGGATTTTAATTTTTCTAATTTTCTTAGATAAGATTTTGAATTCAAGAATTGAAAGAATTGAAAGAAAAACAAACACTAGAAAAATTAAAAATTAAAAATGTTTATAATTTTAATGTACAAAAACTTATTTAATTATAGTAAAAATTAAAATAAATAAAAATAGATATTTAATTATTTTCATTTTGAAAAATCTTTAAAGTCGAGAGAAAATAAGTTTAATCATTATTTACAAATATCTCATTATATTTTATATCGATGGAAAAAAAATTTAAATGTTGATTAAGAATTTAAAATAAAAATCGTTTTTTATTAAATAACTAATTAAAGAAACATTTAATATTGATTTAATGTAATCTAATTTAGTATAACAAATTTTGAATATCGCTCATCTATATCTATATCTATATAATATACAATCAAGAATAATTCTCAAAAGGAAATTTTCCAAATGTTAACTCTTCAAGAATTTACACGCCATGTCATCTACAAGTGTCTTCCTCTAATTAATTCCCTCAAAAATAAATCTTACGTAGATAACACATAATCAACATTTATGTGTCCTGTCAAAACAAAATCAGCATTATGTGATTTATTTGAATCTCATGGTGCAATCGAATTAAATGTCTGAATTTGAAATGCATGATGCAATTTCCTCATTAGTCATAATATTGTTAGTATGAAACATGTTAAGATTACTTGCAAATTTCAAATCTATTTAATACTAATCCTATCGTAATCAATTATCAAATCATGAAGCTCACCATCATACCATATCAAAATCGATACCATTTGTATAATTGTTCTTACGAAAAAAATTAACATCATATTAAATATTAATTTCAATATTGAAATAGAAATACACCATGAAATACATTTTAAAACCTCAGTTGTTCTATCTGTTTTTCGAATATAAATATAATGTTAATAATTATAAATATGAAATGCATTCAATTCGAAAATTGATGCAAAACCAATAATAGAATCAAACTGTATTTTTTTCCAAACGAAAGCAATACCTTCAATCAATGTAAGATCTAACAAAAAAACAGGTTACGTCTAGCATGAACCAGCAAAAATGTGGTGCATCGGTACACAATAAATCACTACCGTTGGATACTCATATTTTTAAATTTAACGGTTAAGATTGAGCAATTGGTAAAAGGGCAAATCAGTCCAATCAAATATTGACTTCTTCCGCTTCGTGTTTACCCCACCTCCACGCCACCCTCTCTGTGTTCCCCGCCCCCACCCTTCTCCCCGACCACCGTCAACCCCCCTCCCCCATCCTCTGTGATGTATTGTACATACGGATATTTTAATAATTTGCTATTTTCTAATTACCCTTGGTTTCTCTCATCTCACTTTCTCACTTTCTTTTGGCTTCTCTCTCCGTCAAAATCAAAAGTTGGTTCTAGGGGAAGAACACAACGCGACCAGAAGGAAGGGTTTTCCATATTGGGTGGTCTGATTATCGTGTCATTAGCTTCTTTCATTTTTTGGTCTTTTTCAGCTCCAATTCTCCTTTTTTTTTGTTAATGGTGCTCCTATTTGGTGCACGGGTTCTCATAAATCTGGATAGACTGGAGCGCATATTGTTGCTTCTGACGATGGCAGAGATCTGCGACGAACTCACGGTTAGTGCCTGGAAGGCTACCGATGTGGTCTCTTTTTTCTATTATTTTTCTTTATTCTATTTATAGTATCCTTTTATTCCTGTTTGATCTTCTCTTTTTGTTTATGATTCTGTTATCTTTAGTTGACGATGGTCCCCTTTTCATGGATTACATGTTTGACTAGGTGTCTAATTTTGTTGTCTTAGTTATATTTTCTTTTTTTAGCTTATATTTTTCCTTTTCATTTTCTTGGTTAGATAAGGTACTTCAATACTCAATATGGTTGATGTAAAGGGAGTGATTTACAATAGCAACATGGCACAACATATATAGCTTTCTGGTATGTAAAAGTTCTGACATTTTCGCAATTTTGTTTCAGAGTACAAAAGTCTTTTATTGTTTCTCTGTTATTCTTCTGGAATATTATGTGAAATTACTCAAATAAACTTCATGCAAAGGAACCATAGATACGAGGCAGAGCTTGATCTGGTCATCCAGTCTTCTGGTATAGCAAACTAGGTAATTAGTCATATATTGACTACTATTTTTACTATATATATATATATATATATATATATATATATATATTTAAAAAAAAACTTACTTCAAATGTGAAAGTTCCATTATACTTTTTCATTACATACAAACCGGGAATGCAACGTACCTTTTCACTAACAAAACTTCTCAATTTTTAACTCTTATATGATGGCCATCTTCCTAACTGTATATGGTTCAGGTCTCCCAAGCTTAAGTTGGAAGAAGAGACCTGCGAATATGCATTGGAGCTTCTGGCGGACTTCATTACCTTCACACTGGCTATTCTAAAGGAGTTTTTCATTGTGATGTGAAGTATGCAAATATCCTACGTGATTAGAACCTAATGGCTAAAGTTGCTGATTTTGGATTGTCAAAAGCTGTGTCGGAAATTGATCAGACACACGTAACCACAACCATCAAGGGGAGTTTTGGGTATCTTGATCCAAATTATTTCAGAAGGCAACGACTAACAAAAAAGTTAGATGTTTATTCCTTTGGGATTATTTTGTTTGAAGTTCTCTGTGCAAGACCTATCCTCGATCCATCTCTTCCAAGAGGAAAGGTGAAATTCACATAATGAGCAATGAAATGAAAAGAAAGGACAGTTGGAACAAATCATATATCCAAAAGTTGCAAGAAAAATCAGGCCATAACAATGTAGTTGGAATTGTTGCTTAATTATTTACTTTTATCCTTTTGCTAAAAAAAATAAAATAAAAATTGTTTATATCCATATTTTCAACAGCCACGACTGCTGTTGCTGTTTTTTATGTGTTGCGAGGCTCCTTGAAGTTGATCTAGGATTGACTTAAGGTCAGGTTATCACCGAATTAGGATTAAGGATGATTATGTTCTCAAAACTGTCCTTATTAATATCCATGTCGTTAAAGCAATTATAAATAAAAATAAAATAAATGAAGAGTAAATAGATTTTATAACTTTAGATTAGATATATTAATATTTACTTGAAAATATATAAATATATAAGTAAAAATATATCATCACGAGATTGAGAATTAATATCTATTTTACAATATATGTATATTTTAATAGAAACTTAGATAAAAAAATAGAAACTACACCATGGTATAATTTATTTAATATATCATAAGGATTTCGAATATTTTGAATGAAAAAATACTCATATCTAAATTACTATAGATCCACATTTTAATAGAAATTACACATTAATATGAATTTTTTAGATGAAATTTATTTATTTTAATTTGTACGGTACGCGAAGCAAGGGCCATCACTCTATGAGTGAAAGAACATTTTGTATGAAAGAATATCTATATCCACATGAAAAGCTATTAGTATTTAAATAACAAAGGAAAAATATATTATAAGTAGTTGAACATTTTACATGAAAAAATTATTAATATTTAAATTACTTATGATAAGTACTTAAATAGAAACATACTCCAAACACACTCGCGCGCACACACATATTTATAAAAAGTCCAAGATTATTCTGCAAGATATAAAACTTTATAACAGAAACTTTTTATTGGTTTTAATTGTGTATTGTGTGGAGCACGAGTCATCACACTATAGATATAAATTTTGCTATTAGTAAATATTTCTATTGGTTATTATTTATATCTCATAGAGTATTGAATATTTTACATGAAATAACATTATAGTTTATCAACCATGAATGAACAATTTAGTAGAAATAATATATTAATATATTTTTGGTGTGAAATTTATGACTTTTTTAAATATATACCATGCATAGCAGAAACGTGAAATCATAACATATTGTAAAAAAAGGACAAACATTTTACAATGAAAACATAATTTTTGGTTATATTTTGCCACAAAAAATTTTAAACTAGAAACGTGAAATCAACAATTACATATTTTTTAACGAAATCCTAAAAATGAACATATTTCTTATGAATATTGTAATAAAAGTTACAAATTTATATAAATTTTATAAGAAACTTTTTTTATTGTTTTTAACTATATACCGTGCGAATCACAGATCATCACACTATAGATGTAAGTTTTGTTATTAGTGAATATTCTTATTGATTATTATTTTCATCTCATAAACATTATCACTTCGCACACATTTTAATTTGGTGTGAAATTGAGTTTCAATGAAAGCAATGAATTGCATGAGGTATTTTCTGGTCTCATCTTTAGATTTCATTAGGATCACCCATGTAAACGGCAAAAGTCATCAGCTAATGTCAAAAAGTATTTATGACCAAGAATGGAAGTGTGGGAGTAAGGACCCCATATGTCAGCATGCAATAACTCAAAAATGCTACTGGTTTTACTTTGAGAGCTGAAAAAAGGCAATTTTCTTCGCTTAGCAAAGTGACATGTATCACAAGGAAATTTATTATCATGAAAATTCTTTGTTACTAAAGATTTTAATAATGAACAATATTATAAATAATTGATTAATGTTAATTCAAGTAATTTGAATAAATAATTTAACATCCTCTCACTTGGATAATATTAATCAATTATCAAAAATATAATAATTGTTAAAATTATTAATTATGGTCAAAGCAAGTATCAATTAATCCTTAAAACTGTAAAAATAGTATATGTTATATACATATATACATACATATTTTTTTTAACTGCAAAATGAATGTATTATAATAACAAGGGACACTTCAAGCTTATCAAAAAAAAAAAAAACAAGGGACACTTCAACCCATTTAAATTAGAATTGAACAAATTAAAAGGACAACAAACATGGAAAAGACCCCAAAACCACAACATAACTACACCTCGTACACTCGTGGGATCTGCTTCCAATGGATACACTTCAAAGAGAGCACAATCCATTCGTAGCAAAGGCACAAGCTAAAATTAGATCTAGACACAAACCATTTCCAAGACCTTATACCTTAATAAGATCCAAGATCTAGTTGAGAGAAATTAAATGTACAACAATAATATTATTGTAATGTATCACATTATTGTAATATATCACAAATGATCTCAATATACTTTTAATATATGAAGAAATTCTTGAGTAGAGACAGTTAGCATGTCATTTTTAAGCACAACTAATAAAAACGTGACGTATCATTAAAATTTTAAAAAATGTAAAAATTTTTAGAAAATATAAACCAATTATCCTTCTTTTCTCTCTCATTCGAATCAGAAACCCAATGTCTTTTCCGTAGAGACCTACCGTCTTAAGCTTGAGTCACCGCAAATCAGTGTTTATAAAACCGAACCAAACCAGACGGTTGAACCATGAACCGACCCTATTAACGGTCCAGTTATTTTGATGGTTTGACCGCGGTTTCGTCCCTGTTCGAGCAGTTAAAAGCTATTGAACTATGACCCGGAGATCGCGCCGGTTTGATACCATCTTAGCATCAGGAATCGCACAAAACAGAGAAGGTATTGAAATGGTTTTCATCTTCATTGAATGAGAAGAATTACATTACTGTTACATTACAATTAGAGTATATATACTACCTGATTAGAAATAACTGTAAACTAACTCAACTAGTTAAATAGCTAACTAACTTAACTTGGGTTAAGTATGTACAGTTGGCAGTGGTTAAGACTATGCTAATATCCCCCCTCAAGTTGGACTGTGGAGATTCCTAAGTCCCAACTTGGAAATGAAGAAATTAAAAGAAGTAACATGCAGTGGTTTAGTAAAAACATATGCTAATTGAGAGGAAGAAGGAACTGGAAGCAAATGAATGACTCCCTTATGAATCTTCTCTCGAACAACATGGCAATCTACCTCAATGTGCTTTGTATGCTCATGGAATGAGGGATTATGAGCCAAGTAGATAGCAGATTTATTGTCAAAATATACAGCTGAAGGAGCAGAAATGGTTCATATAAGTCAGCAAAGATATAGTGCAGCCATTGCATTCCACGAGAAAGACTAGCCAGTGCCCTATATTTGGCTTCAGTAAAGAAACCGTGTTTTGTTTCTTGGATTTACAAGAAATCAAAGATGAGCCCATATGTAGCGACCGAAAAATCCGGAGGGATTTTATTTGAGTTTAATGGAGCCGCCACCAATAATTTATTTCGAAGGGAAAATATTGGAAAAAACCTTTTTTTAAAGAAAATGGTCCTTGAGACCAAATTTGGGGTCGGGAGTCGATTATGTGTAGGGAAGGTATTAGCACCCTACGACATCCTTTCGGAAAAGGTTACCTCTAATTAATTGTGCAACATTTATTAACTTCTAAAAAAAATATTTATTTCCCTTTTATTAAAAAAAGACAAGAATTAACAAAGATAAAAAGATGACTTAATAAAAGTTGTTTATTTTTGCGCTTAAAAGGAATGAGATCCTGCTCCTACGTATCTCCGGGTGCAGTAGAAAAATCAAAGACTACATAGTTCTTGGGAAGAAAATGGTTATGTGTTGTTTGATTTTAATTGTATATTTTTTTATGGAAAATAGGTAGGTTTTGTAGGGACCAAACAAGAAGCAATCAAGAGTGGTCCTCACTAACAACCAATTTTGTTTAGAAAATTAACAGTGTTCGTAATGATCAAACGGGAAGCAATCTCGAGTGATCATTACTAGTAAAAAAAACTTGATTTTATTTTTATAAAGAAGACAGGTTTTCATGGGGGTCAAACAAGAAGCAATCAAGAGTGGTCCTCACTAACAACCCATTTTTGTTTAGAAAATTAACATTCGTAATGATCAAACGAGAAGTAATCTCGAGTGATCATTACTAGTAATTAATCTTCGTAATTTTAATATGTGATTTTTCAAGAAAAATATGTCCTCAAAATTTGTATTTGAAATTGAAATTTAGTTGGGTAAAATTATCCTAGTGTAACTAGTAAGAATGGCGTGTCTATGTTTATTTAGTAAAAATGGGCAGAAGCCCAATACTTACAAAAAGCCCAAATAAATGAAATAAAAAAATATATATAAGTAAAAGAGAAAGAAAAAAAACAAACAGAATAAAAAGAAAGAAAGAGGGCCCTTATGTTAAGTGGACTGAGGCCCAAAATCAGAAATTAGAAAAAAAGAAAAAAAATAAAAGAAAAAGGGGGAGCAGATGGGATCAAGCAAAAGGGGAACGGGGTGTTTTATTTGGTTTCATTTGATTGAAACCCTAATTTGAGATGCTGCAAGTGAGCAGCCGCGCGAGACAGGAGGGAGAAAGAAAAGGGAAACGCGCAGGGGGAAGAGGCGAGGCGACGAGAGAGGAGAAGGAGAGGGAAGGGGCGGCGACCACCTTGGCTGTGTGCGGCCGCGAGCCAAGCCGTGTAGGGGGCGGGGCGATGCGTGGAGAGAGAAGAGGAGGGAGGCGTGAGAGAAGAGGCTGGGGGAGAGGTGCGGTCGTCGCCGCACGCCGTTCTGACATGTGCATGCAGCGAAGGTCCGGGCGAGAGAGAGATGAGTTGACGCAGGGAGGAGAAAAGGGGAATGGTTCGAGAGGGAGGGAAAAGCGCAAGAGGGAGAGGTTGAGAGGGGGTACGGTCGGCTGTCGCGCGCCATCCCTGGCCGCGCGCGGCCGCTAGTAAGAGGTTCGGGACGAGGGAGACAGAGACAACACAGGGAGGAAAAAAGAGGACGGCCGATGCGATGCGGGTTTCAGTGGATGCGAAAAGTGGCTTGCGGCGGTGGACGGCTGCAGAGGGCCGCGCGCACGGTGGTGGTCACCCACCGGCGCGGCGACAGGGGGTAGCCCGATCTCCTCTCCCTCTTTTTTATTAGATTCCTTTCTTTCTGATCCTATATTCTTGCTCTTCAATCCTTCCCCTTTTTTTCTGTTATTTATCCTATGATTTTTCTTTGATTTCAGTTCTTATTTTTATTCTCTGGTTCTATTCTTATATCAGCTCGCAGGGTACCTCTATTAACAAGCATGGCAGCAACGCTTTATTTACACAACAATCTGAACTGGCTAAATCAAGACACAAAATGTTCAAACGGATCTACCTGGATTCCGAGCAGAAGGTAATGACACCGATTCTTCCTCCTTTCTCCTCTGTTACTGCAATTTCTTCTTCTCTGCCACTGTTTTGACCTCTTCTATGCCACTGTCTCATTCCTTTCTTAATTTTCTCTCTGTGTTTGAGTTGAATTAGGACTCCAATGTGAAGTCCTTAATTGTTTGATTGGTGGTAGAAGTCTCAGAAATTCCCCCCTTTTTTTCTGAATTGAAGTTGTATTTATTGGGTTGAGGAGCTCTAATGAGACAATGTTGGCCTGCTTGTTGCAGGGTTGTGGGAGGGCTGAAGGATGCAGGGGGTGCAGAGTAGTGCCTGCAAAGCTGCTTGGTTGGAAAAAATGGAAAAAAGCAAAGGAACCAGAAGAAAGGACGTTGGACCCATTCTCAAATTACCTCTTGTTGTTAGTGTTGTTGTTACTGATTCTGGCAGGATGCCATGCGCATCCCTGCCCCATTTTTATTGCTTCCTTTTTTTGCTTTTTTTTCTTTATTCTGATTTTGTAAATTTGTAATGGATTAATGGACTGTAATGGACTAATGGGCTTAATGGACTGTATTGTATTTTTGCAATTTTTGACATGTAATGGACTGTTGTTTTTTTTTTGGACTTATGCCCTTTGGATTGTATATCAACTATTGGGCCCAAGCTAGACCCAAAGGATTTAAAACTAAAACTTAGCAAAGGCAAAAATGGCCCAAGCAACATTTTATCTTATCATTTCAACCCAAAAGTAAAATAATAGATAAAACAAGCCAAAATAAGTGGACAGAATTGGGGTATAACACCATAAAAACACAATAACCAGTGACAGATTTTCTTGTATCCAGGCAGCAGGCCCAATCAGAATCAGCAAAACCAGAGAGATGCAGGGAATTATCAGTTGAGAAGAACAAACCTTGAGCTGGTGCAGACTTAAGGTATCTCAGAACCCGAGAGGCAGCTTGGAAATGAGACTCAAGAGGCTTGGATACAAACTGGCTAAGCTGTTGCATAGAGAAGGCAATGTCCGGCCTAGTGGTTGTAAGGTATAAAAGTCTTCCAATGAGACGCCTATATGCAGATTCATTGGGATAAAGCTGACTCCCTTCACTAGTTAACCGAATTGAAGGAGTGGAAGGAGTATTGACAGATTTTGAAGCCAAGAGCCCACTATCTTCAAGAATTTCCAAAGTATACTTCCTTTGATTTAAGACAATACCATGTTTAGATCTAGCTACCTCAAGGCCAAGAAAAAATCACAAGGGGCCAAGATCCTTAATCTTGAATTGATTGTCTAAAACTGATTTGACATATTTAATCTCATCCATGTGATTTCCTACTAGTACTATGTCGTCTACATAAACTAGCAAGGTTGTAATGTATGAATTTGTGGCTTTGACAAACAAAGAAAAATCTGCTCGAGATTGTACATAACCAAGAGATAAGAGAATGGATGTAAGTTTGTGATTCCACTGTCGGCTAGCTTGTTTAAGTCCATTTAACGACTTATGGAGCCTGCACACTTTGTTGGACAGATCAGAATTTATTTGTATACTAGGGGGAAGAGTCATATAAACCTCCTCATTTAAGTCACCATGCAAAAATGCATTGTTGACGTCTAATTGCTCGAAGAACCAACCCTTTGCAGCAGCTAGAGCAAGAAGCACCCTGACAGTGGTGAGTTTGGCCATAGGACTGAAGGTTTTAAAATAATCTACACCCTCTAATTGAGTATAGCCTTTGGTAACAAGCCTAGCTTTGTGCCTTTTAATGGAACCATCCGCATGATATTTAACCTTATATACCCATTTGCAACCAATAGGTACTTTTCCTGTAGGTAAATCAACAATGAACCAAGTTTTGTTCAAGTCAAGAGCATTAAGCTCAGCCTGCATAGCCTTCTGCCAGCACTCTTGTTTGAAGGAAAGTCTTTGGTTCAGGATTAGAAGTGACAGCCAAGCAGAAACTTTTGTATAAAGAAGAACAATTATCATATGATAAAATAGAAGATAAAGGATGAGAAACAACGGAGGAAATACCTGAAGTATGATCAGCCCAACTAGTCATGCTGTAGTGATAATTCGCCAAATAGCTAGGTGTGGTCTTAATTCTAGTGGACTGTCGGATAGGTTGTGTAGGTATAGGTAAAGATGCAGTGACAGGTGCATCTGTTACTGCTACTGCAGAATCAGCTGGGGCAATAACAGGTGAAGAATCAGGTGCAGAAATAGATGAAGAATCAGGTGCAGGAACAGATATGGGAGCAGGTACAGCAGAGTCATTAACAATAACAGGTGCAGGTTCAAAAAAGAAGAGCAGCATTGTCATTTGAAGATGCAGGAACAGTATAAGAATCTGAAGTAGAAGATGGATTAGAATGAAATGGAAAATGATTCTCATAAAAGATTATATTTCTAGAGATGAGAAACTTATGTGACAACAGATCATAAAGGAGAAATCCTTTGACACCTTCTTTGTAGCCAAGAAAGACTGTTTTGTAGGCTCTATGATCAAATTTAGTTCGATGAGCATGTAATGTGGATGCATAACATAAGCAACCAAATGCTTTAAGATGGACCAAGGAAGGAGGTTGGTTAAAAAGAACTTGATATGGGGACTGATTTTGCAGTAAAGGAGTTGGAATTCTGTTGATAAGATGCACTGAATGCTAAATGGCAAAATTCCATAAATTTGAGGGAAGGTTGGCTTGAAAGGAAAGGGCTCTAGCAACATTAAGTATGTGTTGATGCTTCCTTTCAACAGTGCCATTCTGTTGAGGAGTTTCAACACAAATTCTATGATGTAAAATACCTTTGCTAGCAAAGAAATCATGCATAAGAAATTCAACACCATTATCACTTCGCAAACATTTTAATTTGGTGTGAAATTGAGTTTCAATGAAAGCAATGAATTGTATGAGGTATTTTCTGGTCTCATCTTTAGATTTCATTAGGATCACCCATGTAAAACGGCAAAAGTCATCAATTAATGTCAAAAAGTATTTATGACCAAGAATGGAAGTGTGGGAGTAAGGACCCCATATGTCAACATGCAATAACTCAAAAATGCTACTGGTTTTAGTTTGAGAGCTGAAAAAAGGCAATTTTCTTTGCTTAGCAAAGTGACATGTATCACAAGGAAATTTATTATCATGAAAACTGATAAATGGAAATTGAGTAGCCATACATTTGTGTCTATTTAGAGAAATATGACCCAATCTCAAATGCCAAAGAAATGAATCACTAACAGGTGCAGATGCAGAATTTGCATTACATTTGGAAGTAGTATTATTGGAAAAAGAAACAGAATTACAACCAGAAATTGAAATGACACAATTGGCAGCACAAACAGTGGAAGGAATAGGTGGTTTGTGATCAGACTTAGCTATTTGTAGAGTCATCACATAAAGCCCATGATGAAGACTAGCTGTACTAATCATCTTCTTGGTATTGTCCTGCAAAAAGGAACAAGTATTGGCATTAAAAACTGCATGACAGCCACTGGATTTGGTAAGTTGTGGAATGGATAGTAAATTGGCACAAACAAGACATTATGCAAACATAAATCTTTAGAGAAGTGGACTGTCCCAGCCAATGTTGCAGTGGCATAGGTATTTTTTGACATACTTATCTTGATAGGAGAAATATCATGACAATTAGAAAGGGATTCTAAATTGTAAGTGATATGGTTGGTAGCTCCTGTATCTATGATCCAGGAATAAGTATCCTTACCAGACATGAAGTTGGAATTGGCATTGAATGCTAAAGGGCTGGTTGCGACAGAATTGGCTGAGTGGTGAAGAGAAACAGCAGTGTTGGTAGAGTGAGACACTGGCTTAGCTTGTTGCTTTGAAGCTTGAAGCAATTCCATGAGTCCCTTGTACTAATCTTGTGTAAGAGATACATTGTTACTTAATGTATCAGGGGCAGATTGTGCATCAATCTCAGAAGCAGTGGCATTGTTAGCAGAATTTGCATTTCTTTTTGTTTGATATCCTGAAGGGAAGCCATGTAATTGATAGCAAGTGTCAATGGTGTGATTGGTCTTGCCACAGTGAGTACAAACTTTGTTAGGACCCCTCCCTCCAGAATTATGCTGACCCCTACCTCTGTTATTAAAGCCTCTTCTTCTATTATTGTATCCACCTCCTCCAAAATTTCCCTGATTGCTATTAACAGCACATGTTTGACTATTTCCAACATCAAGATTTTTCACTTCTTTGTCTAAATCAGTGGCCACAAGAATGTGAAACTGCCTTTCTTGATGAATGACAATCGAGAAAGCCTTAGCAATTGGGGGAGATGGATCCATCATCATGATTTAGGATCTCAAATGAGCATATTGCTGATTGAGTCCTTTCAAAAATCGAATAGTGTAATCTTGATCCCTAAAAAGCCTCATAGATTGCAAAGCACCACAAGAACACTGAATATCACACTTACAAACAGGTAGAGGGCGAAAGTTCTCCAACTCATCCCACAATGCCTTTAATTCGGTGTAATAATCTGATACACTGAGACTTCCTTGTGACAATTTGCAGACATCCTTCCATGTATCATATGCTTTATCAAAATACACAATCGATTTCAACATAGATGCAGAAACAGAACGATGGATCCAGGCCATCACCATATTATTGCAACGCATCCACTGATTGTACATAGAATGAGTTTTGACTGGAGCACTGAAGGTTCCATCAACGAAAGGCATCTTGTTCTTTGAAATTATCGCAACACGCATTGAACGAATCCAAGATTGGAAGTTCTTGTTACCTTCGAGCACTGGACTTACCAAGGTCACCGCCGGCGTATCACTCGGATGAAGGTAAAATGGATTTGAGGTGTTTGTGGCGAAATCAGTATAAGATTGGAAGCTCTGGTTCGTCATCTTGAAGGAAAGAATCGAAGAATCAAATCGAAGAAAAAAATTTGATTTAGCAAAAGAATTGACGAACGATTCGAAGAAGAAATTGATTCAGCAAAAGAATCGAAGAAGGAATTCGCACGAAAAGGAAACCTAATTGCGGATTTGACAGAACCAGAGCTCAAAAATTGATCTTTGATACCATCTTAGCATCAGGAATCGCACAAAACAGAGAAGGTATTGAAATGGTTTTCATCTTCATTGAATGAGAAGAATTACATTATTGTTACATTACAATTAGAGTATATATACTACCTGATTAGAAATAACCGTAAACTAACTCAACTAGTTAAATAGCTAACTAACTTAACTTGGGTTAAGTATGTACAGTTGGCAGTGGTTAAGAGTATGCTAATATTTGATTCGATTTTTAAAACATTGCCGCAAACCCTGTCACCAGCCACGCACCATCAAGCCTTTCCCTTTTATATGTGCCACTTAAAAAATTTAGTTTTATACTATTCAATAAAATAATTTCAAATTAATTTCTAAGATATTATTTCTAATTGCATTCTTTACATTAATTCACATAAAAGAAACATTTTTTCCACTGCATCACCACATGCTTAAAACGTGAATAAAAATCCCAAACACATATGAATGAATACTTTTAAATATTAGTTTCACCATAAGAAAAACGCTGTCGCAAATGGCAAAGAATGCGCGTGAATAAAAAACCAAAGCATACATGAATACTAATTTTATTTTATTTTTTGACGCAAGCAGCATACATGAATATTGGTGATATTACCATCGTAGTATCGATATCTAAAGTGCCCGTTTCAGAGGGCAAAGAATCTAATTAAATGAACGTGAATACAAAACCAAATTACATATGGCATCGTTGAATTTTTTTTTTATAAGCAAAATAAATTTTATTACAGAAAATACTCTAACCCGTTACATTAAGCTATCAGTCGCAAAGTCTTAAAGCATTCCAACAGATTAGAACACCGGTAAAAAAAAAAAAAGCCACAGTTTGTACCCTCCTTAAAGCATCGATGAATTTTCACCATAAAAAAGCGGCCGTTTTAAAGAGGAAAAAATCCAATAATCCGTATCTAAAAAAAAAAGAATCCAATCACCGTCAAAACTACCTTCAAAAAATAGTAGTGGCGCCAGACATAATTGTGGTCCTCCTTAAGCTTGAAAAACTATTAGATTTTTGATGCAACCAATGTGTTTTTTTTTTACTCAAATAAATCATGGCATTTCATTCAAAATAATGTTTCAAATACAAATAGGAATGTAACTGAAAACATTGCGAGTAGCGTAACAGGTAGATACTCTAGCTAACGTATGAGCGCTACCATTTGCTTGTCGCCTAGCAAAAACAACTTGACAATTGTTTAAAAAAGATAGACGGTCCTTGCACTCAGAAATTAAGGACCCATACTCTGAGAAGTCATGTTTATCGTTGCGCACATCTTCGACTACTTGCTTGCAATCCATCTCAATTATGACACTTTGAAAGTTCATAGAATGAAGCCACTGAAGCACTTGACTTAAGCTCCAAGCCTCTGCCTCTCTAGCTGTCATATTCGACTCACACCAAGATGTGTAAGCACTCACAAAAAAGGGAAAGAGAAAGAACATAAATCTTTGTAATATGATTATAGTTTAATAATAGCTTGATATACAAAAGACTCACTAATTTATAAGGATACAATACAACTCATTATCACCAAAAAAAAAAAGGATACAATACAATTCCTATATAAATAGGAAAACTAGGATTTATTTATCATTAAATCGATTTATTTATCTAGGTTACTTTTTTTGTTTCGAATCAATTTATTTATCTTTAAATATTATAACTTCACTAAAAAGAAAACAAACAAATTTTTTTGACAGAAGATTGTGAGAAAGTTCACGCTGATAATGTCTGCTAGCGTATATGGAGTTTTGACAAGTTGTCTCTGCAATGTTCATAAAAAAAATTACAATTTTTTCGTTTTCTTTTGGTAATATTAATAGTATACTTATGAAAAGAAAATATGGTAGTAATAGTATAAATATTACTACGTGGCACGAGTGTATTGTGTACGAGTTACCTTAATTAGAAGAATTGTGTTCGTGTTACCTTAATATTTATTTATCAATACTTTTAATAATCTTACAATTTTTATGACACAAATAAAAAAATTTCAAATGAAAAATACAGAATTATTCTCACAAATTTTGTTTTCCCTATATATCGCACCGGTCAAAAATCTAGGAAACTACAATAGTACCCTAACATAGTATCAATATATTATAACATATTTTCTCATATTCTAACATCCAAGATGTTTCTTTTCCTTCATAGCTTCATCATATCCAAAAGTTTATCCACAACGAAAGATAGTATTTCTAGTGCATTGCTACAAATCATAAATTAGTCCAAAATTGTGATTTTATACCATCCTCGGGTTAAATAATTAATTTTCAATTAATTTTAGAGCTTAAATTTGAACCAGTACACTATATTATGAAAGTTCTTTTTAATTTTTTTAGTAAAAACAAATAAAGAAAGTTCTTTTTATTTTATAATGTTTATTCAGTTTTATGAATTATGAATGTATTATATTTTTTTACCTATCATATTTTTTTCTGTTGGTTCTAGAAGAATCTATCTAAGTCTATATCACTTATATATCGATCTATCTATTTATATTTATAATAAAACTAGTCGACTGACCCGTGCGATGCACGTGGCAACAGTATGTCCAAATCACCATATTTTTAATGAAAAAAACATTGAACACAAATGTGTTTGACATTGTTGCTTCCTTGCTAACAGTCCCCTAAACTACTGATATAAATTTCACATTGTATGTCATATTAACTTAAGCGTGGACCCGTGCAATGCACGGGCTCAGAAATTTGTGAACTTAATAGTATGGTATTTTTTTAATATATTTTTTTATAAATTAAAAATTATAAGATAACAAACAAATCAATTCCTTTCATTGACTTAACAATCAGGATGTACAATATACCTGCATAAAGTACCCTGATTTTGCAAACCAATTTGTAACATAAGCACATGACTGAAACGCCCGCAACAGAAAAATTAGTAGCATTCCTCCACAAATCTGAGTTACATTGTCAATACAGTTGCTGCCTAATTAAACCTATGCACACCAGTGGAAGCTCGAAAAGGATTTAATGGAAATTGGTTTTGAACATTGTCAATTGAGCACTTGAAGCAATATCACGAAAGGCTTGGACTATGATCTTAAAAAGCTATTACACCACCCAACATTTGTATAACCCAATAAAGAATGAAAGTATCTTTTCTCTACAGCTTCAGCAAAGACCTCATGACTGTGAGGATAAAGTTTATTTTCCCTTGCTGCCTTCACCTTTTCCTCTATCTCATTGTTGTACCCCAATCAGAGATATCGTCAAACTAAAAAATTATAAAAAACTTACCAACACGCAATCAAAAGCCACAATTTAAAATCAACAACATTGAAAGCTGCTCTATAAATCAGTAAGTAAACAACCCAGAAAATTGCCCCATACATTTTTCTCTAAATTCATTTTTACTATTTCAAAGAAGGCAACTACATTTTTAAGCAACCCACAACAAAATGTAAATTCCAAAACAAAAAGAACTAAGAATCAAGAAAAAAATCTAGTACAATCGGATGAGACACAACAACATGTGCAAATAACTCATATATTATTTGAAGTTTGTGCTATCGTATGAGACACCCAAATCTCTTGCACTGTATAGAATAGAAATATCAAATTCTAATTTTTATTACTCAAAAAACACATAGACAGTTCTGTTAATACAAACCAAAACACAATATATGCATTTTGTGTACGACATGAGTATAAACTACTACCTCACCACCAAGATAACAGAGATCACCAAAAGATGCTAAAGTGGTGTCATGAAAAGTTGATCTTCTTAGCACACAAACCATTTCAGGGTCCACCATGTGCTTCCTCCCAATATGTTGAGGATGGTGCATGTGTAGAAAAAAACGTGCATCTAGGGAAGCATGAGCAGTGGGTGTTCTCAAAATTATTTGACCCATCAAATATCATCCAAATGCTACCAAATTTAATATGAAGCATCCCAGCATACATAAAAACATGCTTATATTTTTAGATTTTCAGAAAACATGACAGAAAAATACAGATTTAAATTAAAACAGAATGCATGTGCAGTAAGCATTTTAAAAATTGTTTGGCCCATCAAACCTTTTCCAATGCAAATGGACAAATCTACACTTGGGTATTGTCCCTAGAAAGAACTACAAAAAAGTTTCAGTGAATTATTTTGTAATCAACTCGACATAAAATCTCAAACCAAATTCAACACCAAAATATCAACTAATCAATGTAAATGTAAATGTAAAATATAAACAAAGCAAAGTAGAACCATATTACAGGCCTTCAACATATTATTTCAGGCAAAGAAATATACAAATAATAGTATAATACCATGACAATAATCTTAACTACCGGTAAGTGCAAAAGAGAAATACCAAACCACATATGTAACTTATTTTAATTTAATTTAATTAGAGCAACAATAGTTAAAGTAGATAATAAGCAACAAAGCATGACAGAGTAAGCAAATCACCTTGAGTATTTGAAGAAAATTGAACAAAAGCTACAAAACAGAGAACAAAACGAAGATGAGAAAGATAGAGGAGAGAAAGATGCAGAGCAAAAGTCACAGAACCGAGAAAGATGACTTCACACCCAGCTCGTGGCGGGCACAGTTTCATTTTCCGGCAACGACGCACGCAGTGGTCTTCGTCGGGTGTGCATGACCGACTTTCTTCTTCAATCCAGATCTAGTCCAACAAATCTTGGACAAAGCCCCCTGTCACTCGACCGATTTCTGGATCTGGTTCTAGGACGCATGCAGCGGTCGTCCACTTGTTTTCTTCATTTCCCATCGCAGATCGGTCATCGGAGAGTGTCGGAGAAAATGGTATGGAACGAAGGGAGGGAGAGTCGTACATCACAGATCGGTCGGGAAAGAGAGGTTCCAAGATTCTAAATCACCCAAAATTTGAAATTTGAAAAGGAGATGAGAGAAGAGTATGTGAGAAGCTGGAACTTTTCGTTAGAGCTTTTTTTGCAACTATGTAGCTGATTGCTTTTGGTTTACTTTTTTTTTGTCTAGCTCTCTTAAATGGGCATTAATATTGGTAGGTAGAAGTTAGCATTAAATGTGCAATAAATGGGAAACATAGAATGTAAGTAAAGAAGGATTTTGGGCGGGATAAAATTGTGTGCAGACTAACCAAGATTATAAGATAAAAGATGTTATTCTGAGTAGCCAAAAATGAAAGATGAAAGATGGAATAAATGAAATAGGATGATTGGTAGGTAAAAAATAAATGTGCATTAATTGGGTAGCAGAAGGAAGGAATTTGGGCGCGATTTTTTTTACGTGCACACTTACCAGGATTATAAGATAAAAGATTAGGTGACTACATACAACTAAGAAATGTAATTGATAAAAAAATATTTGAGAACTCAATATTTACTAAGGAAGCCGTTTTGTTTTGTAGAATTTCAAGCTGTTTCGTGGTCAATCAAATATTTAACAGAAAAAGAAGTGACGTCATATTACAATTATTCAATTAGAAGGAAAAAAACATGAATTTTAGAAATGTCCAATAATTAAAAAAATGAAAGATGGAATGATAATGTAAAATTAAAAAAAAATTATTCTCAGTAGCCAAAAATGAAAGATGAAAGATGATTTTTTTTGGGTAAACTGCGGAAGATGGAATCATAATGTAAAATTAAAAGAAAATATTATTCACAGTAGCCAAAAAGGTATAGAATGTATTAATGACAAATGATGCACCAAAAATCAAGAGACAATAAATACACCTATTTGTGTTGATAAAATTGCATTAATTATATGCACCCAAAAAAATTCACAGAAAAAGAAGTGACATCATATCACAATGATTCAATTAGAAGCAAAAAAAACACAAATTTTAAAAATGTCCAATAGTTAAAAAAATGAAAGATGGAATGATAATGTAAAATTAAAAAAAAATGTTATTTTCGGTAGCCAAAAATGAAAGATGAAAGATGTAATTTTTTTTTGGTAAATGGTGGAAGATGTAATCATAATGTAAAATTAAAAAAATGTTATTCTCAGTAGCCAAAAAAGTATAGAATGCATTAATGACAAATGATGCACCAAAAATCAAGAGACAATAAATACACTTAATTGTGTTGATAAAATTGCATTAATTATATGTACCAAAAAAAATTAACAGAAAAAGAAGTGACATCTTATTACAATGATTTAATCAGAAGAAAAAAAAACACGAATTTTAGAAATGCCCAATAGTTAAAAAAATAAAAGATGGAATGATAATGTAAAATTAAAAAAAATGTTATTCTCAGTAGCCAAAAATAAAAGATGAGAGATGGAATTTTTTTTAGTAAACGGTGGAAGATGGAATCATAATGTAAAATTAAAAAAATGTTATTCTCAGTAGCCAAAAAGGTATAGAATACATTAATGACAAATGATACACCAAAAATAAGAGATAATAAATACACTTAATTGTGTTGATAAAATTGCATCAATTATATGTACCCAAAAAATGCATTAATTATTGCAATTAATTTGGGCGGAAAAAATTATATTACCGAAATACCTCCAAACTATCCACAAATTATAATATTAGCAAAAAATGAAAGATGAAAGATAGATTTTTTTTGGAAAATGGTGGAAGATGGAATCAAAATGTAAAATTAAAAAAATGTTATTCTCAATAGTCAAAAAGGAATAGAATGCATTAATGACAAATGATGCACCAAAAATCAAGAGACAATAAATACACCTAATTGTGTTGATAAAATTGCATTAATTATATGTATCCAAAAAAAATTAACAGAAAAAGAAGTGATATCATATTACAATGATTCAATTAGAAGAAAACAAAGCACAAATTTTAGAAATGTCCAATAGTTAAAAAAATGAAAGATAGTTAAAAAAATGAAAGATGGAATGATAATGTAAAATTAAAAAAAAATGTTATTTTCAGTAGCCAAAAATGAAAGATGAAAGAATGAATTTTTTTGGGTAAACGGTGGAAGATATGAAATCATAATGTAAACTTAAAAAAATGTTATTCTCGGTAGCCAAAAAGGTATAGAATGCATTAATGACAAATGATGCACCAAAAATCAAGAGACAATAAATACACCAAATTGTGTTGATAAAATTGAATTAATTATATGTACCCAAAAAAATTGCATTAATTATTGCAATTAATTTAGGCGGAAAAAGTAAATTACCAAAATACCCCCCAGACTATCCACAAATTATAAGATTAAAATTAAGATAAGATTCACTTGTACTCTAACATTAAATGCTATTGTTATTAAAAAAACCTTAAATGCTATTTTTATTACTACGAAATATTATATATATATATATATATTAGATATTTTATACATCATCAATTTAATAGAAAACATATACTTTTTTTAGTAACAGAAAATTATGTATTAATCGGGAGCATAAGGAATACTCCAATCCAATACATTAGAGAGGAGAAGAATATATGGCCAGTGCCCTCACCTTAAGTACAAAAAAAGAAACTCACCACACCAAAACTAAGATGTTACACAACTAGAATTAAGTGATTTAGAGACAAATTTTAGTGACGGAAAATAATAATTGGTCTCTAATTTCGTGGTCGCAAAACTTAGTGACGGACATAATTTTAATTCCTTTTCAATATTGTTTATATTCATCTTCTAATGTTTTAATACTTCGTTCTACTATTAAAATTCTATCTTTTAATTCTTGCCAATTCTCAGTAGTAAATCCTTCGGGCCATTGTATATAATAATCAAAAGATCTATACAATCTTTCTAATTCCATTTTTTCACGTTGTATTTGGGTTAAAATCATTTCTAATTTATATTTTCTTATTTCTTCATCAGAAATACCATATTTATCCATAATAAATAATTCTAGAATCTTAGTGCTCTGATACCAGTTGAGTGCGTGATTTCCACTCAGTCAATAAATCCAGATAAATCCATTATTTTACCTAAATCTATTCTATTTTCTAATAAATTCTTTGAATAATTTCCTAAGATATATTTTAATTCTTTAATCTTCATCTGGAAACCAGTCATCATCATCTATGTTTAATTCTGCAAAATAAATTCCTATATTATTCTCTAAATTTTCTTCTTGTATTTCTTCTTCTCTTGGTAGGTTTAGGTACCACAGTTCTTCACTTATTTCATTTTTGTATACTATCGATTGTGCACAAAGCCTTCCATATTCTTCACATATTTTTGTTTTTATTTCCTTTGGCAATTCTAATGACCATATATATTTTAATTTCTCATAAAAATCCTTATCTTCATTTTCTATTGCGTCTATATGTAATATACTAAGTTTATCATTTACTTTTATTTCTATTTCTATTTCTATTACTTTGTCCTTAATAAAAAATTTTGCGGTGTTCATCTTTTTCTCTTCTTAGATCTTTCAAGATTTTCTATTTTTACCAGTATATTTTCTTTTACTATAAGTATTCCTTCTATTTCTTTCCTATTTCTGTCATTTAAATTTCTTTTTAGATAATCCTTTAATATTCTATGAAAATTTTTAATTTCATTTTTAACCTCTTCCTTTCTTAATTCTAAACTATTCATATTCTATTTCTTACATACAAATCTAGTTCTTTTACCTGATTAACTAATTTATTTATTTTGTTTTCTTCGTTTTCTTCACAAAATCCAATCGGTTTTGGTGTTAATATTCTTGGTTTTCTTATAAGAGTTCCTAGATCTGTAATTTCATTTTTCTTAGGATAATAAATCTTTCCTATATCTTCAAATAGGCTTGGGATATCTATTCTATCATTATTTCTAAAAGTAATACTATGATGTGAATTTATTAGTGCGTAATTAACACAATAAGTGACCGAGAAAATTTTATCTCCTGTTTTCATTAAATTTCCTCTTAGGAATTTGTGTTCAAGAGTTAGTGATTGATCTAATCTTTGAGTACTTAAAGGTATTCCAATATTTGGATGGATCTCAAACTTTAACTTAACATAAGCTAAGTTTCCTTCTATAACTCCTAATATTTTGTCCTTTGGATCAGTAATTCTATCATCCTTTAATACTAATTCTATTGGTGAATTTATTCCTTCCTAAAAAGTTGCTTTTATTAGAACTTGTATTGCTCCTATATGAATATATCCTATTTTATCACTATGTTCTTTTTCTTTATATTTCTTTTTAATTCCATAAGTTTTTCTTATTTAATAATCAGATACAAGTATTTCCTTGAGCATCTGCTATATGCATTGGTGCTTCATTAATTATTTTCCCATAGTATATTATATTTTCCTTTTGGTTAAATTTTTTCATCAACCCCTTAAATCTTTCTTTTCCTTTAACTCCTTTCATGTTTGCATCATTTGACAAATCTAAGTCCTCTTGTTGTATCTTTTGAAATAAAGTTGGGTCTATTAAAATACTTCCTTCATAGTTTCCATCTTCTTCAGTAATATGTAAGTGCTCTATATCATTATTATCTATTTTTTCTCTTTCCATTTCAGTTTTTATATAAGCATAAAATAACAATAGTAATAATAACAACAATAATTAAATTATTCAAGAAGAGTAAGTAAGTATACCTGACTATGCTTCTGAATCTTTGATTAAGTAAGCCCACTGTTGCTTCCGCAGTTCTCCATTAGTTGTTGAATATTTAGCAAAGTTTTGAGTAAAGAAAATAAGTCAAGAAGATTGAGTGAAATGAGTGATTTTATTCATAATAAGTGGTAATTTTACAAGGATAGATAGATACACTCTCAAGTATCCGACTAGCTCCTAAGGAACTAGCACAAGTTTTCCTAAGGAAAACACTTCTCAGAGAGAAATTTCATTCTTCAACTTTCTCTACTTCCTAAGTGAAGAAATGGCCTTATTTATAGCCTAATGGCCTTCCACTATTTATAATAGTAATATAGCACTACATTAGTGCTTTACATTGTGACTTCAATAATTCTACATTTTCTAGTGCCTTCACGTGAACACTCAGAATGCTTCCAAACTCTACTCCTCCACTATTGCTTCAAAGTCTTCTTTCTCCTCTATTGCTTTGTCTTTTTCTTTGACACATCTTTCACATGCATGGTCCTTACTTTCTTTGATCATAGAGCATAAATTATTGAGGACAGATGGCCTATATTCCATTAGGGGTCCCGATAGTGAGTAGAAAGCTACCTCAAAATTTGTCAGAAGACTCATGTCTTTTTCCTTTATTTCTTTATTGCTTGTCTTGCTTAAAAGCAGAGTGTAGGGTCCTTTGTATAGTACTTTGATGTAAGAGCCTTTTCCAATGGCTTGACATTGAGTGAAAATACTTGCCAACTGATTACTTATTACTTGAGTCATTAATTCTTCCCCATAGACCGTGTCATTGGGTTTATCCTTCAGAGGAAAATTATTATTGCTTATTCCAATAAAAATAAAATGCTTAGCAGGTTGTTTAGTGGTAAAATCTGGATAAGCTGAGTAAAATTTTAGAAAATTATTTTTCTCTCCTTCAATATTCCTTCTAAAAGCTTGAACTGATTCTTTGAAATAATAGGGGAACAAATTAATTTCTTCATGATTTGAGCTTAAATAAAGACAATCAATAAGTCCAAACTGGAACATATTGTATGTTAGATTTGATGGTGCTCCAGGAAGAATAATTGTCTTAATTCCAAAAATCTTTCTATCAACCATGTAAAAACAATTGATTTTTTCTTTTTCAGTCCAATTCCTTAATCTATCAAAATTTTCCCAAAAATTCTTTTCTGAAAATTGTACTTGTAGTTCATGATCCTTTCTTGAAGTAATTTGAAAATCATCTAGAGAAAAAGGAATTTTTCCTAGTGTTTTAAATGTAGATGATTTCACTGGTGGATTCTTTGTTGTTTCTGAATAAGTTTTTGGGCCAAGATATATTTCTTTACCTTTCTTTTCTTTTTCTTTTTCTAATTCAAGATGATTTTTTAGTGCTTTTTCTGCTTCTTCTTTTGTTGCAAATCCTTGGTGGTAGACTCCTGGAATCTTTTGACAGTGTGGTGCTGCTTTGTACCAATCATCATAAATTCCTGGAAATGGTCCATTAAAAACTGTGTACCACTTTTTAGGCTTCATTTCTTCATCTGGAACTGATTCTTTTGGAAAATTTTCTTCTTCTCGTTGCAACCTTAAGAGCTTTAATTCTGCTTCAATTAATTCAAGTTCTTTTTCCTTTTGGGCCTTTTGTGCTTCCTTGATTGCTATTTGTCTATCTAATATTTCTGCTTTACTTCGTTCCATTCTCTTAAAAGTATGTCTGCCAGCACGTTCTTTTCTCCTTTGATATGTGAAATTGAATAATTGTATTCAGCTAATTTCATTTGCCATCTTATCAACCTTCCTTGCTTGTATGTTCCTTTGTGGTTGATATTCTTAAAACCTGCAACATAAGTAGAGTCTGTTCTAACAATAAATTCTTTATCTAGCACGTATATTCAATGTTTTTCTAACATTCGAATTAGTGCTAATGTTTCTTTTTCATGTGTTGGATAATTGATTTCACAGTCCGAAAATGTTCCAGACATATATCTATATAATAATTCTTTCTTTTGTCCAGGGGGTTTTGCCTTCATAACTCCTCCCCAATATTCATTTGACGCATCAGTTTCAATAATAATTAAATCATCATCTGATGGATGATATAATTCAGGAAGATCTTGACATAAATGCTTTAATTTAATAATAATTGCTTCATCTTCTTCGGTCCAAGACCAAAGAGCATCTTTCTTTAATTTTTGTTGAAGTTGCTTTCTTTCTGCAGCCAGATTCTTTATAAAACCCTCATTAGAAATATAAGTTAATAATCCAAGAAATTTTTGTAAATCTTTTTTATCCTTTAACTTAGTGGGAAAGTTTTGAAGCTTTTCTAGTACATGTTTCTGCATTACTATTTTTCCTTTTTCAATTTCTAATGCTAAATAATTAATTTTATTTTGAGCTAAAACAGCCTTTTTTCTACTTAAAACCACTCCATAATCAAGACATTTATTAAGTACTAGTTCTACCTTCTTGAAATGATCATTTAAATCTTTATTGGTAAAAACTAATATATCATCGATATAAATAAGACAAAAATCTTTAAATTCTTTGAGTATTGAATCCATTCTACGTTGAAAAATTCCTGGTGATTGCTTCAATCCCATTGGGAGTACATTCCATTCATATTGTCCTTGAGGACAACTAAATGCTGTTAATGGTTTAGACTCTTCTGTTAACCTTATTTGGTAAAATCCTGACTTACAATCAAAAGTACTAAACCAATTCATTCCTCTTACTCTTTCAATAATTAGGTCTTTTCTAGGAAGAAAATATGCATCTCCCTCCATTGCATCATTCATTTGTTTATAATTAATCACCATCCTTCTTTTTCCTCTTTTTATTTCATTATGATTTTCAACATAAAAGGCTGGAGTTGAATGCTTACTTTTCGATGGTCTTATTAATCCTTTATCACACATTTGTTTAATATCTTCTGCAAATTCATCTCTATCTTGTTTTGTGTAAATCATAGGTTTACATTTTACTTCTTTTGTAGGATCTTTTAATTTTAATTCTACTAATTCCATATCTTTATTATTAATTTTTGGATCTAGAGGATTTTCACTACAAACTTTATCTAATAGTTCTTCAATATGGGCTGGAATTTCTCTTCCTGGTTCTAAATTTGTTAGTACATGACGAATTTTTCTACATGTTATTTCTATTATCTCACCACGTTTCAGCTTGCTAAACTCTGATTGTTTCTTAGAGTAAGCACTTTCTGAATAATGAACAATTGGAATATTTATTATTTCTCTTAATTGTTTTCCTCTAATATATGGAGTCTTTAGTGATATAAATTCTAAATTTTGGCAAAAAGGTGCATATAATCTCAAAAAATTATTTCCTATTATCATATCTAATCCAGTTTCTTGTTGGTAAACTGTAGGTACTATAAATAATTTATTTTGAATACTTAATGTAATTCTTTTGGCTACCCATAATAATGGATGTATCGATCCATCTGCAATTTGAATCTTTAATGGTTTTTCTAATCTTTCCCATTTACTAAATAATGCTCTTGTTGCTAAACAAATGCTTGCCCCTGTATCTATGTATGCCTCTGTTTCTTTATTCTCTTTTTCAATTCTTATTTTAATGTAAGTACTATTCGGATTCTGTTTCTTCTGAAGATAATTCATCTTCTGAATATTCATATACACTTTCATTGGTACTACTTAATTCTTCTTCTAATGGCTCTAAGTCATATATTCTATACATTCTTTTTATTAATTTTGATTTTTCTTTAGAATCTTTTTCTTTTCTTTGTGGACATTCATTTGCATAGTGACCTTCTACATTACATATCCAGCACACACATTTCTTTTTTCCCTTTGGACAATATTTTTTAGGTGTTTGTCTTTTTCTTCTAAAATACTTTTTCTTAGAATCTTTATAGGCTTTTTTCTTTGGATAGGTTTTCCTTAGTCTAGGCTTTCTTTTATAATACTTTCGTTTTCCCTTTTGCTGATTACACCCATAATTTCCTGGTTTTTCTATTTCTGGTATGTCACAACAAACTACATTTCTTCCTTTGTTTAATTGCCTAATTGTTTCTCTATTTAAACATTGTTGCCTTAATTCATTATATAAGATTTGTATAATTCCTCCTAAAGTATTACCAGTTTCAGCTGGTCGTACTTGCCATATAGATCTTATCTTTTCATTGAGTGGGTATGGTAATTTATCTATGAATATTTCTTTATATACTTCCTTTACTTCAGTACTTAATTCATAATAGTATTTTTGATATTCGCAGATAAAACTTTCTACTTCACACATGTTACAAATTTGTATTCCATTTAAATGTGCTTTTGCTTTTTCTTGTAAGAAATTGTTTACTTTTTCTTTATGTTCAAGGATATTATACCCTATGAACTCTAAGTAAATCAAATTCATAATAAGTCTAGCAAATTCTAGATTATCTCTTACATATCTAGCATAATGTTGCCAGTCTTGCTCACTTATACTTGTCAAATACTTTTGTACATTTCCTGTTGTCTTATAAATTATTAAATTTCTAACACTTGGTAAGTCTAATCTAGTAAATCTTTCATCAGTTGCTATTAGTAACGTTATTTCATTAGTCCATTGTAATAACACTTCCTCTTTATTTCTTGCACAGTCAATATTTAGTATGTTACCTTGTCTAATATTTTCATAATGTGGTTTATATTCTTCTTGAATTTTAGTCCATTTACCACTCTTTCTTAAATATCTTTTTTTATTCATTGTTTCAAATTCATGTTTTTCCCAAGTATTATCTGGATTCCAATGTTCTCCCCATCTTCTCTTTGATTTTGTATTGCTTGTTTCTCCTTTTTCCATAAATATTTCATCATAATCTGATTCTGAAGAGCTGTAATTTAATATTACCTCCTCAGTTTCCTTTTTAGTCTCTATTTGCTCTATTTTTTGTATTTGTTTATTTTCTTCCTCAATTATTGTTAATTGTTCTAGTAATTGCTGAATTTCTTCAATATCATTTGACCTTTTTAGGGTCTCCATATATTCTTCTTTTATCCTCTCCATGATGACACTGGTTTTAATAAAATTGAGGAATCATATCTTATTATTTCTTTAATTTCTGATTTGTGATTTATCAGTTCTTCTAAATCCTTTATTGTTATAATTCTATTACTTTCTTCATATTCTAAGAGATCTTCTAATTGCTGGAGAATTTCTCTAATTTTATTAATATTTTGGTTCTCATCAACTTCTTTTCCTTTATTTATTCCATCTAATGTACTTCTTATATTATTTATTTCGTCTCGTTCATTTTTTATTTTATGACATGTATAATTTGCAATTCTATCAGTGTTTTCAATCAATAAGTTTATATTTTTATTGATTTCTATAAGTGTTTTATTTAATTCTTTATACATAACTTCTATTTCTTCAGATAAAGTCATTTCCGTGGCTAATTCAACTTTTCCTAGTAGTGTTACCTCATAGAAATAAAGTCTAGTGGATCGACACACCATTCATGGAATAAACAGTGCCCCCTATCTGCCCTAGGAAAAAAACCACTTTCACGAGGTGACCTTAATGTGCTCCACAACCTCTGTCAGATTAGGTTCCTTCCCTGACAATATATATACACCTATTTCTAAGTCCCCTTTTGCTTCCTAGACAAATACACCCGATCGTAACGTAGTAATAAAATAGGACTTAGAGTCCCGGTTGTCGAACCCACGAAAAATAGTAGCAATTTCTGAATTAATTAATTTTATTTTTTAGGCGAGCAGATTGAAAGTTTGTAAGCGCAATCACTACGAGAGAGAGAGTAAGACTGGGTTTTGAAAACAATAAAGCGAAATCTAGGGTCACGGTTTCATTGTCCCTTTTAATTCGCCAAAGTCTTTATCATATTTAATTCCTTTATTATTACCCAATTGTCCATTAGAACAGGCTGTGTTTTGCTTAATCTTTCTATAGATTTATCTTCTACTCAATCTCTATTTGATATTTTCAAAGCTAGCTACAGCCCACAAGTGAAAGATGTTGTTTTAGCTGCTATTATCACTACTAGATTTTGACCCGTGATGAATTTAATATGAGTTTAAATAAATTCTTACAAATAGAAGGTTAATTTAAGTCATAAACTGATGGGAAATGAGTTCCTACAATGAAAACAATGCCACTAATCATATAGATTTCGCCATGTATAGTACTAACAGTCATACTTACAAGTAACAATTATATTAGCATATTTGTTCAAAACATGGAAAGATAGACCGAAGAGAGAAGTTTTGTTTAGGCATTGCATAAAATAAAGAATACAAAATTAAAATAATTCCAAAAATCTTGCACAGGCTATTAGTCACATTACACTTGCCAACTGCTGAGCCCGATCTCAGCAAGAAAGATGCACCTTTTGTATACTTGTTGTTATCACCAGAAAATATCAAACACAGCCGATGAAGGGAATAGCCGATGCGTGGGATAAGCCGATCGGATTGGTAGCCGAAAATTGGTCCCATTGAGCCGAGGTTAGAAAGGAAAATGTTAGAAGTTCAGGGAGCATCGTGAGGTCAGCCGATTATTAAAGAAGTTTAGCCGATGCGGATAAAAGAAATATCCGATTATTATGATCTCATCGACTGAGTTACTTTCAATATAGAGCTTTGAAGCTCGACCAAGGGCTAAATATGTGAAAGTCATGGACTTTGGCGCTAAAATAACTAAAGCTAGCTTTTGAAAGTCTCCAACGCATTTAACACGTGATAAATCGTTTGCCCAGCCGATGGGAGAACGGTTAACCCACGATACGCATGAAGAAGCAGTTGAGGGACACCCACGTCCGCCGTTGTCAGCCATGAACGTGCGGAACGCATAATGGCCGATAGGGGGTGTTTGCAGTTTTGTTTTTTTTTCTTTCTTTTGTGTATATATACTTCCGCTGAGAAATGTAAATGACACACGAAATCAATCAAACAACTATTTCTTTTGCATTTTATCAGCTTTTTACAGCATTTATCTTAGCCGATTCCATGTATCTTAGTCTTAGCCTTAGCATAGCGTAGATTCATCACTCTCAACGCTTTACGGGCGGTTGGGAACCCATGTCGAGAATCGAGTTAGTTCTCGGTGTAATCGCTAAACAGGAATCAATTTGTCGGTGGATGTTAGCCAGAATCCTCGGTGATTTTCCACGCAAACAAGTTTGCTTGCGCGGTGGGGCCATAGGTGAATCGAAGGGCAGGTTTGATTCTCGAGGGCAGGATCACGCTTGGCGTATGAACCTGAGGTCCGGAAAGAAACTCAACAACAACATGGAGTCGAGTTCAAATCCCAAAAGAACCCCATCACGCAAGAACAACGAGTCAGCATACACCTTGGGTATGCCCGTAGCGATTGAAGACATTCCGGTTTCGCACCTCTGCGAAATGAATAACCCGTAGAATCTGAAGCTCCAGTGGTCATGACCACTTCTTTCATCAGGCAGCAGATTGATATGGGAATTCATGACATTATGTACCAAGTGTCAAGGAAGTTGGCAGATATTGTCAGACCCATGGTGCATAACGAGGTTCAAAGAAAGCGAGAGACATGGAGAGCGTAGGCGGCAAGGTGAACACTTGGCTAGTTCTGCGTTGGTAGAGAGCAGGAACGGCAAACCCAGATGCACAAGCGAAGTGTCCGCAACCTCAACCGAATGTGGTTCAAATCGGGCCTTTTTCAGGCACAACCCATACCACTACCAGAGGCCACCAACCCGCATGCGGTGATCGCAGAATACATGGGTACCACCCCGTCTTTGAAGCAAGTGATGCCACTGATCAGCGAATCTGCGGTATGGGCGGATCAACATGGCCGGAGGCCAATTAACACGGTTGGACATATCGATCTGCGCCCGGTAATGTCGTGTGCTCCAATGCATGGCCCTACGGTGCGGAAAACTCATATGGGACGGTAGAATTGGCGTGCCGATGGCCCCCTGGTTATGGTTCGAGGAAGCTATCGGTGATTGGAATACCAACAATCCACCATTACGCCAACCGCAACTAGTCCCCACGCCCATACCCTCCAAAGAAGTTCAAATATACTACGAACGGCTGGCAACTATGGGGGAGAGCAGACATGGAACACTGTTCCACCTTTACCCCAGAATGCATCGGCTGTTCCAGGGACTCAGGTCGGAGGTTTTGGGGAATATGGTCCAGAGCAGCAATGGAATACTAATCCACCTCTAGGCAATGTTCCACCAAATACCTTTAACCTTCAGAATTCGTTCCAACAGGCTTCCCCCTGGAGACCAGTGGGTCAGAGTGCGCCCCAGCTGAATCCACAAGATAATCGGCAGGGAGCCTCCCATTTGATAGACCCAGAAATGATCGCAAATACCATCAAGAAGTACTTCGGGATACAGTTAAAGCCGTTGGACCGTCCTGTTTACAGGAAACCGTACCCTGAATGGGTGGATCGGATGGTTCCTCTCCCTAGGGGATTCAAAACTCCAGATTTCACCATATTCTCAGGGGAAGATGGCAAGTCTACCATGGAGCACATAGGGCGTTTCACAGCCCAGTGTGGTGAAAGCAGCCAGAATGAGTATCACAAGCTTCAACTTTTCCCATTATCACTCACTGGGACAGCATTCACCTGGTATTCCTCCTTACCTCCAAACTCAGTACAGAACTGGGCCGACATGGAGAGGTGTTTTCATGATAGATTTCTTGGCGCAACCTCAAGTAGCAATCGATCTAACTAGTCTCGAGCAAAGAAGTTGATGAGTCGGTTGCTGATTATATTGAAAGATTCAGAAAGAAAGCAGGGAAATGTTCTGTGCAATTCCCTGAAACAGAATACACTTCTATGGTGATTAACAACATGCACCCGCAGTTGAAGGAGAAGTTGGTAGGACAAGCCTGCACAGATTTGAATCAGCTGGCAGAAAGGGCTATCCGAGTTGAGTAGTATATCCAGGAAAAGGAAAAGCGAAGGGCTAGCCGAGGAAAGGGCCCCCATCTAGTCTCTATTATAGAGGCAGAGGAATCTGACTCAGAGATGGTCGACCTCACCGATATGATGGTAGCGAAATAGTCAAAGGAAGAGCTATTCTCGCCCGGCATTGAAGGCCGCTAAGGCCAAAGAAACTGAGTCAACAGAGGATAGGGTGGTACTCCTTTGACATAACCAAGGCGGACGGTTTTCGATTACTTACTCAAGGACAAGCAAATTCGGTGCTAGAGGGCATCGATTCCACCTCCTGAAGAATTGAAGAACAAGAAATACGTAAGTGGCACAACTCATATAACCATTCTACGCCTAATCGTAGTTTTCAGAAGGCCATACAAAAGGCTATCAAGGAGGGTAGGTTCAAGCTAGCCGACAAGAGCATAGCCGAGATGTCGATGAACACCAATCCATTCCCAGTGTAACCATGGCCATGGTGTCCTTCTCAAGGCCTGATCAGCCCAGGCCAATAAGAGGGGAACAATCCATCAGGAGTGTTTGGATGCCCAAAGAAGAATCCAAAAGAAACCAAGAGGTCACCAGGGGATCTGTGTTTGACAGATTGGGAAACCCACCAATGTTACCAAAAAACGTCGGGGGCCAACCATCTTCGAGCCGATTCCATGGTAAACCTCCCAGACTCGGACGTTTGACTAACGAGTTGATCAGCCAGTACCGCAACATGCACTCAAAGACTGAGAGAACGCAGCATGCTCAGGAGACTGGGGGGCAAACTCGACTGGGAACCTCAGCTGAAGCCCAGCCGAGTATGCCCAGGATCACTGAGGACCCTCTCCCAAAGTCTAAGAGAAGAGTGGCGGAGTTCAATGTCGAAGGGGGAATGTCCTCTCTTCGCATAACCGTAAGGAATGATGATGAACTCAAACCACAGAGGATGATCAAGCCAGCTGCAAATGTCAAAGAAGGGAAGTGGGTGGTTAATCAACCTCCGAAGAAGAAAGAGTTCAAGCCAGTCACACTGACTAGAACGCAGAAGAGAAGGCTGCAGAGGGCTAGATCCTTGCAAAGAATGAAACAAACCCTGCAGTTGATAAGCCGATGCCAAGGCGTAGATAAGAATGAGATCCCAGAAGCTAAAGTGGCAGAAGCCATTGACAGGGCTTTTGGACCTTGCGGTTTGGAGCCTGACAAAGTGGAAACTGATCAAACCAAGGAAGCCCCAGTGACAACCCCGGTTGCCGAGGTAGACATAAGGCAACCTGAAGAAGACATAGGGCAGCCTGATGAAGAGGAAGGGCATATTCACATATACACAAACTGCCTAAATGGTAATGACGAGCCGAACTTAGAGTCTGGTTACCGAGAAGATTCAATTTTGGATTATCTCTCAGATGAGAGTGAAGCCGGATTGATGGCCGCCATCGAGGTCGTCAGCCTGATCCCAAGTGAGTTCTGGGCTGGTTACTCCCAGATCGAACACTTAGAAGGAGACGTATTTGTGGAAGAAGCAGAATGGGCAACTTTAGCCGATGACACGGCAAAAGATGCTTTGAGTACTGTATTTGGTAGGCCAACCGAAGAAATGGTGAAGCACCTGAAGCCCCTGTACGTGAGAGCCCACATCAATGGCAAGGCCTTCAGTCGAGTGTTCGTTGATAATGGGGCAGTATTAAATGTGATGCCAGTGGCCACCTTGAGGAGTCTGAACAAGTCTGAAGAAGACCTGATCCCAACTAACAAGAAAATGGGCTAGCTTCATGGGAGAGGCTTCGTCTGCCTTAGGAATCCTGATAGCCGAGATCACAGTTGGCCCCAAAAGCATCAAGTCAGCTTTCTTCGTGATTGATGGCAAACCATCTTATGCAGTTCTGCTAGGGAGAGATTGGATCCACACCAGCCAATGCTTACCTTCCACCATGCATCAGAAGCTCATTTTTTGGGAAGGGGATAAAATTGAGATAGTCCCAGCTGATGACAATCCATTCCCAGCCGAGGTACAAAATCTAGAAGCCTTGTTCTACTCTCCTCTGTGGCTCCCATAGTCAAGTATTCTTGAAGAATACGAGGAAGGATCACGGGAATCTCAGTAACTTGACACCCAGGGGTTCAAGATTGAGCAATTAGCCGAACCACGGCTAGCCACGAAGGTTTGATATGTTTAAAGACACCCAGGTGGTGCAGGACTTATGGGACCGGCTAGAGGATTTTAGGATTGAATCTCACGTAGCTGAGTCCAGGATGATAGACAAACAACAAGGCGATGGCCTCACATCGATAGACGAGATCACGGAGTTGCCGATGAAGTTTGAATCACCTATTCAGAGGACTTTGCCAACCTTTGAATCACAAGACCCCTTGGAGAACCTCAATTTAGGAACTCCAGAAGAGCCTCGGCTAACGCAAATCAGCGGATTGCTGGGGGAAGAGGATAAGGAAGAGATGGTAGCCCTGCTAAAAAATTATAAAGACTGCTTTGCATGGGATTATCATGAGATGCCTGGGCTAGCACGAGAATTGGTGGAGCATAGGCTACCGATCAAAGAGGGATTCAAACCACATAAGCAGCCACCCAGAAGATACCATCCTCAGTTGGTACCACAAATCAAAGCGGAAATCGAGCGTTTGCTCAATGCTGGGTTCATCAGAACAGCCAGGTACGTAGAGTGGTTAGCCAACATAGTACCTGTCAAGAAAAAGAATGGCAAGATTCGAGTCTGCATTGATTATAGAGACTTGAATTTAGCCACTCCAAAGGACGAATATGTGATGCATGTGGCAGACATGTTAGTCGATGCAGCTGCCACACATGGTATTTTAACCTTCATGGACGGGTACTCGGGCTATAATCAGATACTTGTAGCTGAGGAGGACACTCACAAGACTGCATTCAGGTGCCCAGGGGCACTGTGAATTTATGAATGGTTAGTGATGCCATTCGGCTTGAAGAATGCTGGGGCCACCTACCAGAGAGCAATGAACGCTGTCTTCCATGATCTAATCGGCAAGACGATGGAAGTATACATAGATGATGTGGTGGTAAAATCCAAAGACTTTAAAGCCCATTTAGCCGATTTGGAGCAGGCTTTGCAGCGGATGAGGATCCATAATTTGAAGATGAATCCTGCAAAGTGCATGTTTGGTGTATCGGCTGGCAACTTCCTTGGTTTCTTGGTGCATCAAAAAGGCATTGAAATAGACCAAAACAAAGCCAAGGCAGTGATGGAGGCTAGACCACCCAGAACAAAAAGGAGTTACAGAGCTCTTCGGTAAAATCAACTTTTGAGAAGATTTATAGCTAATTAATTTGGTAAGATGAAGGCTTTTTCCCATTTGCTAAAGCTCAAGAGTGCTGAAGAGATGGTGTGGGGCCCTGAACAGCAAGAGGCCTTTGAACAAATAAAGAAGGCTTTAGGTAGTCCACCAGTTCTGGTGCCCCCCATGCCAGGGAGGCCCTTGAAGCGTTACATTGCAAATTGAAGAGTCTATCGGTGCTGTTAGCACAGGATCTTTGAAGATGGAACTGAAAGAGCGGTGTACTACCTTAGCCGAAGTCTCAATGATGCTGAGACCAGATATACTCCATTGGAGAAGTTGTGCCTATCTTTGTTTTACGCTTGTACAAAACTTGAGTATTACTTAATGCCACATGAAATATTAGTTTTATGCAAAATTGACATTGTTAGGTACTTGCTTAATAGGCCTGTCTTACAAGGTCGCTTGATGAAGTGGGCCATTAAGCTCACTGCCTTCGCGTTGAAATACGTCCCATTAAGGGCTGTTAAGGGTCAGGCACTAGCCGATTTCCTGGCAGAACATCCCTGCGTGGAAGTTGATGACCCTTGGACACCCCCAATTACTTGCATAAACCTATTGCCTTGGGTCCTAACTTTTGATGGGTCCAAAACCCAGAAAAAGTCGAGTCGGAGTGACAATTACCAACCCAGATGGGAAGATGTGGAGGTTTGCGTATCGGCTAAAACCAGATTTAACTAATAACCAAGCCGAGTACGATGCCATGATCATAGGGTTAAAGTTGTTAGCCATGATGGGCGCTGAGTACATTCATGTAAAGGGCGACTCCCAGTTAGTGGTCAGACAACTAACCAAAGAATATGGGTGCAACAATCCAAATCTGTTGGCGCGTTACGCAATGGCTGACAGATTGATTCACCAGTTTATTGATGCAAAGGTGTCATACATCCCTAGAGGAGCTAATATGGAGGCGAACGATCTGGCCCAAGAGGCCTCCGGGTATAGGAATTCTTTGCTGACTTTAGAGTACGACGAATTACCAGCCGAGGTAATGGTCGCAGACCAAATCGAGTCATGGAGGAACGAGTTGATCGAGTACTTACAAGATCCTTCTAAGTGCACTAACCCCAAAGTTAGGAGACGAGCTCTAAGGTATATGCTTCTTGATGATGAATTGTATAAGAGAAGCATGAATAGGGTACTGTTGAAGTGCATAGATAAAAATGAAGCCCTAAGGGTTATGGGCGAAATTCATGAAGGCATATGCGGCTCACATAGAGCTGGGCCATTTATGAAATGGTTGATCTATCGCCATGAATACTATTGGCCTACCATTACAGCCGATTGTTTTCAATATGCCAAGAGATTTGAAGAATGCTAGCTGCATGGTCCCATTCAAAGGTACCTGCCGAATTGATGCACCCAGTAGTGAAACCTTAGCCATTTAGAGGCTGGGCCATGGACTTAATCGGCAAGATCCATCCACCATTTTCCAAAGGACACAATTTCATTATTGTGGCAACCGATTACTTTACTAAGTGGGTGGAGGCTCGGTAATGGTCGTGGTACAAAGAAGATGACGTTATCCGATTCATTCAACACCAGGATCCTATACAGGTTTGGGATTCCGCAGACCATTACCACGGATCGAGGAACTATGTTCACTGGAGATAAGGTGGTTGCCTTTGCTCAGCAGTTTGGGATTAAGTTGATACATTCATCCCCATATTATGCACAGGCCAATGGACAAGCCGAGGCAACCAACAAAATTATCGTGGACCTGATCAAAAAGAATTTGGAAAACAAGTCCAGAAAATGGCATTTAACTCTGGATGAGGCTTTATGGGCCATAAGGAATTCCAAGTCAACGGCCACGGGCACAACTCCATATCGGCTGACTTACGACCAAGATGCGGTTTTGCCTTTGGAAATCAATGTCACTTCTCTAAGGGTGGCGAAACAGAATTCCTTAAGCCTAGAAGAGTATCAGCAAGCCATGCTTATGGAGTTCGATCAGTTGGATGAAGATTGGTTAATGGCTTTAGAAAGAATTGAGGCAAGCAAACGCAAAATGGCCAGTGCCTACAACAAACATGTTAAGTTGAAGAAGTTTGTTGAGGGTGACCTAGTTTGGAAAACTATTTTACCAATAGGAGTCAAGGACCCTAAATTCGGTAAGTGGTCACCAAATTGGGAAGGTCCATTCACGGTTAGTCAAGTATTCGCAGGAAGCAGCGTATCGGCTGAGTTAACATGCAAGGCGAAGAAATGAATAAGCGTCGATGGCAAGTATCTCAAGAAATACTACCCCACGGTTTGGCAAAGCATACTAGAACAATAAAGGAAACTATTCAAAGACAAAGCAGGAATTGTTCGGTGACCGCAGTGACCACCTAGCCAACAAAAATACTTGAAGACAACCGAAATAGCTAGTCTGTTGGGTCAAGAGTGGCGCATCGGGAATCAAAGCAACCATAGCAGGATCGGTGGTTCAACTTGGTTAGAAGTCTTTGGCGGGCTTGGTTGCCTCTTGAGGATCAACCTTCCCAATAGGATCGGCCACCTCTTCTTGGTTGGAAGCTTCAGTGGTGCGATTGCACTTCCACAACTCTTGCCTCAACAATCTCGGTGCATCTGACCATGTCTTCCGCCTAGAAGGAAGAATAGCGATCGACCAGTGGTAGCGGTGCTTGATAGCCACCACATCGGCAGGGACGCTTTAAAGCAAATACAAGCCGATTCTTCTACTGAACCGCACTGCCTTACCGATGGGATTGAAGATTGTTCCTTCTTTGATTCAAAGAAGAGTGATCCATCCCATTGATGGTTTGCCGAGTCTATGCCTTCTCTACCCTTCTGCATATCTTGTTCCAAACCATCTTTTTGGATGGTGAGTCGTAAAATGTCTGGGTCCAGAAAGGAAGCTAGGGTTTAAAGATTCAAAAGAGTTTAAAATGTCTGAATAGTAAGAAGAACGAATGGGGCTAGCTATTTAAAGAGGAATCATGCGCACGGCCAACGATGAGAGTTGTTAAGATATTATCGGATAGCAGCCTTGATCATCGGGTGTGGGAAAAGTAGCCGCTCAGTCATAATGGGTGACATTAAATGCATATAAAGTGACTAACGATTGACGTTTTGAAACTTCGAATCTTATCCGATACATCAATCCAAAGCATTTACAATTTGAAATGATGTAGGGGGCAATTGTTATCACCGGAAAATATCACCCACGGTAGATGAAGGGAATAGCCGATGCGTGGGATAAGCCGTCGGATTGGTAGCGAAAATTGGTCCCATTGAGTAGAGGTTAGAAAGGAAAATGTTAGAAGTTCAGGGAGCATCGTGAGGTCGTAGATTATTAAAGAAGTTTAGCCGATGCGGATAAAGGAAATATCCGATTATTATGATCTCATCGGCTGAGTTACTTTCAATATAGAGCTTTGAAGCTCGACCAAGGGCTAAATATGTGAAAGTCATGGACTTTGGCGCTAAAATAACTAAAGCTAGCTTTTGAAAGTCTCCAACGCATTTAACACGTGATAAATCGTTTGCCCAGCCGATGGGAGAACGGTTAACCCACGATACGCATGAAGAAGCAGTTGAGGGACACCCACGTCCGCTCGTTGTCAGCCATGAACGTGCGGACCGCATAATGGCCGATAGGGGGTGTTTGCAGTTTCGTTTTTTTTCTTTCTTTTGTGTATATATACTTCCGCTGAGAAATGTAAATGACACACGAAATCAATCAAACAACTATTTCTTTTGCATTTTATCAGCTTTTTACAGCATTTATCTTAGCCGATTCCATGTATCTTAGTCTTAGCCTTAGCATAGCGTAGATTCATCACTCTCAACGCTTTCTGGAGCAGTTGGGGAACCCATAATAGAGAATCAGAGTTCTGTTCTCGGTGTAATCGCTTAAACAGGAATCAATTTGTCGGCTGGATGTTAGCCGAATCCCTCGACTGATTTTTCCACGCAAACACTTGTGTATTAAGAAAAAATACCCCATGTCTCCAAGGAATCTGCAAATCAATATTCAAGAAATGTTTCAGTTATTGTATTTTGCATTAGTGCAAATGAAAAGTGTACTAATATTCCGGTAATATCTCAATTATACTTTCAAAAAGCTGTCGTTCTTGCCTAACCACAGGTAGGCATGAGATGCAAGGGAATAAAGCAATCCAAGGCTTACGGAGCAAAAAAAAATATAAAAAATACTAAGACTATGTTGTGGTCTAGTTTTCACGTAAGCTGCCTTTACAAGTCATTGATGAGCTAATTCTTGGCCCTATTTATGTTCTAAGTGTCAAAAGTTGTTGATTAAGTTAATTCTTAATTTTCTCTATTTCTGTTTCAGTGTATTTTGGAAAATTATTAGATACTGGTCAACTTCTGGTTATAAATTTGGAGGTTCCTTTACAAACACACAAACAGTCACAATGTGGTCTTTAATCATCATCTCATTGCTTGCAAATCATGGAAGCCTAACATACTAATGAATCTCTAGTTAATCTGATTTCCAGAGAATAACTTTGGGCTGCCAAATGTTTTAATTTGTTTGTTGTCCTCTTTTAGTCTAGCTATCACAACTTTACCAGATTTATCTCACATCACAAGTTTCAAAGCTGAACATCTAAAATGTCGCAAATTTAAAATTATCTAGATACATTTAAAATATAATGAGCTAATGCTATATATGGATATGGTATAATATCAGGTATAGAGGGTCTTGCATCTTGGATCCAGCAGAGTAGATCCCATCAAAACTGCTATATTCATTAAGGGAATATTGAAATTTATGTGTGTTATGTTACATATTTTAGGATTTAATTGTAGCAAACTTATGTTAGATGGCAACTTATAAAATAAAATCAATGGAGAAGCATGAATAGACATTCAACCGCATGCAGAGACAGTAGACACAAACATTATGTCCAATAACATTAAACTAATAAAATATTAAAAGAAAATTTTGAGCCAATATTCATCAAGTTTGATGGTCTTCCTATTGCATACCTATCAATGTTGGAGATTCGCATAATGATCTGGCATTCCTTTTAATATTTGGACTTTCTTCTAAAACTTCCCAAGATATAGTTGCAATTTGGTAAGAGCATATGGAAGTCTTGCAATCTATATTTTCCATCATATTTACTAAAGCATTCGTATAGGGCATGATGCTCGTATTGAATCAATTGTCCGATCTTGTCTAATTTAAAATGTCTGAATATTTCTGTCTAATTCTTCAAATTATGTTCCTTATTTATTTTTGTCACTCAATAATTAAGATGCTCTTGAGAACTTAGTTTTCTAATATGGAATATTGGTGGCACAGTACATTTAAACATTTAGGGTCTGTTTGGTTTAAATAAGGGGAGGGGAGAGGAGGGATTTTAATGGAGGGGAGGGGAGGGAAGGGGAAGGGAGGGGAGGGATTTACTTTGATTTTGTGTTTGGTTGAGAGGAGGAGAGGGGAGGAGAGGGAAGCCTTTGCTTGTTTGGTTCAGGAGGGAAGGGGAGGGATTTTAACGGAGGGAAGGGATTAATTTACTGGTCTATCCTTATAGTGTTTTATATTATATTATATATAAGGATATTTCAATAATTTTATTTTAAATAATTTAATCTCCCCTCCCCTCTCCTCCAAAACCCCACACTTTGGGAGGGGAGCCAAAATTGGCTTAGGAGGGATTTTGCTCCCCTCCCCTCCCCTCCCCTCCCATTAAAAAAATTGAACCAAACAAACATAATTTAAAATATCTTCTCCCCTCCTCTCCCCTCCCCTCCAAACACACCCTTACACAACCTTAACATCAGGAGAGTTAATATCTCCATCACGTAGAAAATTAATAAAAAAGTTTCTTATCTCCATTAATCTTCACAGGTGCCAAAGCCAAGTTATAAGGTCCTTTAGTTTCCTTAGGAAATTATAGAGCATCCAAATCAAAAGAAGAAGCCGAGTTATAAGTTCGATTCTGCAAGCAATACTATTTAAATCATAAATAACTAATCAAGCAACTTCAAATAATTATCTGTATGACCTGTATTCATATCAGCATTAAAATAATTATCTGTATGATCTGTATTCATATCAGCATTGTTGGTATTCCTTATCGGCTGTAGCAATTGCTTCCTTGTTAACTTGGCTTTGGACTTTCAATGCATTTGGACTTTCCGCGTGGGTCGATCTGGACTCCTTCATGGCCATCTGGAATCCGTCACTACCGTGTTTGATTGGGTCGATTTGGATGCAGAGAGAAACCAACAGGCCAAAAGCTCCAAATCTCTGCCATGTGTCCCTTCAAACAGGAAGGCGCCAAGCACGGAATCTGCATCCCGCCAAGCACTACATAAGATAAGATCCTTCAAACCGGTCGGGAAGATAAAATCTATTTGCCGCTTTTGGATGCACCCAATTTCCCGAGAAGAATGAGGATTTAATTACTTGAGAAATAAATTAGGGTTGAACATACGATGCAGTGGCAGTGATACAATTGGTAGGGGGCTTACGTTACAGAATAAGTGCAATTAAAAGAATATTATAAATGTACCAACAAAAAAAAGAATATTATAAATAGAATAGATGCTGAAGAAAGACGGGAGTTACGCAAATAATTGAAGAGTCGGTGTCAGTGGGGGATAGGATAACGCATAGATGAGGAATTGTGTTGGTGTGTAAAGAATCGGAAGAGAAACATAATTGAGTAAAGGACAGTTCAGCATAAATGCTGAAGTGGCAAAATGTAGTAAAAAAAATATAGCTGAGGTGGCAGCGTCCTATTTCGCGCTTTAAAAATTATATAGTATAAATAAATAGATAGATAGATTCTTTCATCCATCTGGTTTTGCAGGAATAGCATTCGGTCTGATAATAAAGTGATTTCGGCTAGCGCGGCCATTACCATGGTTATTGGTTCCACTTTTCTTTCTTTCAACATTACCAAGAATCACATGTCATCTTCTATTGAAGAATTCTCTATTTTAAAATATTTTTCCGTTACCGGTTACCCTAGGAAAGCTCCATGTATCAAACAAATGGATTGGATCCCTCTATCTAGTGGCTGGTTTAAAGTCAATAATGATGGCGCTACTATAGGTTCTCCAGGCCATGCTAGTGGTGGTGGTATTTTTCGTGACAAAAGTGGTGCAATTGTTGGTTGTTTTGCAACTTACTTTGGCATCACTTATCCTCTTATTGTCGAGCTATTGGCTGTTATGATCACCATTGAGGAGGCCTATTAGAAAGGGGGGCACAACCTTTGGTTGGAGTGTGATTCTCAGTTAGCTTTTGTGGCTTTCTTTGCTAATGACATTGTTCCTTAAAAGCTAAGAAGCCGTTGGAAGAGCTGTCTTCTTTTATCTACCAGTATGGGGTTTAAAGTCCCCCATACAGGGTCGTGTGCATAGCAAGGCAATTCAGGCCTTTGCCTTAGGCCCTTGCAGTTATATTTGGCCATTATTAAATGCACCTCCCCACCTGGTAGGTACACCCTCCCAATTTGTGAATTTTCCAAAATACCCCTCGAAAAAAACAGCAAAAATTCTTTTTTTTTTTTTTTAATTCTGAACATTTTACCGGAAATTGCAATTTCCGGTATACAATTTTAAACACAATGTTACCGAAAATTGCAATTTCCGGTATACAATTTGTATACCGAAAATTGCAATTTCCGGTATACAATTGCAATTTCAGGCAAGAATTTTAAACACAATGTTACCGGAAAGAGATAATTCTCTATTGGGGGGAAACTGAACCTTTTGATTAAGGATCTTCACCCATCATCAACAATCTCGATGCATTCGGACTAGCTTACTTTGCATCGAGGACTAGCTTACTTGGCAAAGTAAGCTAGTCCAATGCATCGAGACAATCGTTGATAAGCGGATGCGACTACGATGCATTCGGACTAGCTTACTTTGCAAAGTAAGCTAGTCCTCGATGCAAAGTAAGCTAGTCCGAATGCATCGAGAGATTGTTGACAGTATGGGTGAAGATCCTTAATCAAAAGGTTCAGTTTCCCCCCAATAGAGAATTATCTATTTCCGGTAACATTGTGTTTAAAATTCTTGCCTGAAATTGCAATTGTATACCGGAAATTGCAATTTCCGGTATACAAATTTTAATCACAATGTTACCGGAAATTGCAATTTCCGGTATACAATTTGTATACCGGAAATTGCAATTTTCGGTATACAATTGCAATTTCAGGCAAGAATTTTAAACACAATGTTACCGGAAAGAGATAATTCTCTATTGGGGGGAAACTGAACCTTTTGATTAAGGATCTTCACCCATACTGTCAACAATCTCTCGATGCATTCGGACTAGCTTACTTTGCATCGAGGACTAGCTTACTTAGCAAAGTAAGCTAGTCCGAATGCATCGAGAGACAATCGTTGATAAACAGATGCCAGCTTACGATGCATTCGGACTAGCTTACTTTGCAAAGTAAGCTAGTCCTCGATGCAAAGTAAGCTAGTCCGAATGCATCGAGAGATTGTTGACAGTATGGGTGAAGATCCTTAATCAAAAGGTTCAGTTTCCCCCCAATAGAGAATTATCTCTTTCCGGTAACATTGTGTTTAAAATTCTTGCCTGAAATTGCAATTGTATACTGGAAATTGCAATTTCCGGGATACAAATTGTATATCGGAAATTGTAATTTCTGGTAACATTGTGTTTAAAATTGTATACCGGAAATTGTGATTAAAATTTGTATACCGGAAATTACAATTTCCGGTATACAAATTTTAATCACAATGTTACCGGAAATTGCAATTTCCGGTATACAATTTGTATACCGGAAATTGCAATTTCCGGTAAAATGTTCAGAATTAAAAAAAAAATTGCTTTTTTTTCGTGGGATATTTTGGAAAATTCACAAATTAGGGGGGTGTACCTACCAGGTAGGGAGTGCATTTAATAATGGCCTTATATTTTTATTTCCAAAGGTTGTATAGGCCTCGCAGTTGTATCTTGGGTGTTTAGTGGCTTACAAATATTATGTTGCACACGGAATAAAAATAGTTGAAGTGGTTATATTTTTATTTCTTGTCATGGCCCGGACTATTGGAACAGAAGGGCTTATGTATATATTTTCATTTATTTATTTTTTGTATATATTACATCAAGTCTCTTCAAAAATTTGCCTTAGGCCTCAAAATACCTGGACACTGCCCTGCTCCCATATTTATAGGGAAGAAAATGTTTGTGCTAACAAGATAGTTAGTTATGGTGTTAATTCACAATGCTTTACTTGGTGGGATTGAATCCAAGTTTAACTAGTGTAGACTTTTTATGTAATAGGTTCAGTCTACCTAATTACCGTTTTAGATAGTGTGTTTCTTCTTGCATGAGTTGTTATTCATGTCCCCCCACGCTTTTGTCCTCTTATTTTCCTTTTTTATAAATAAATTTTGGTATGCTGCTAATAATTTGTAATGTCTGAAGTGCCAACATAGCTGTGATCTCATTCTTTACAATGATGTTTTTGCATTCTATTTTTTGCTTAATTTTTTTTTACCCAATTGTTAACCCCCTATTAATTTGAATTGGTCATAGAAATTAATATTCTTTACCCTAAAATAATCTCATTTGATAATGCAAGATTCAATTCAATAGAAGCATAAAGAACTAGAGGATGATCTATTGAAAGATTGAATAATTAAAGTTTGGTCATGCAATAGTTATTAATCTCAATTATCCTATAGGCCCACCGATTAATTAAAGCGTAGCCACTACTATTAATTGATTATTAACATGCAAGGTCTGTTCAATTCTAACATATGATTAAAGCAATAAGATAATTCAATTAGAATAATATTAGCAAGATTAAAATAGTATTAAGACATAAAAGAGAGCTTCTTAGAAAACAAGATCCACTAAAACCCTAGAAGAGAGTTTAGCTACTCATGTTTCAACCAAAAGCAATAAACATAATAGGATTCATAGTACAAGAAGCAGAAAAACCAGTGAAATAGTCCCCAATCTTTACTCCAATCCCTTGCTTCAGCTCCATAACTCTCGGAACAGAAAAATAGGGTTCTCTTAGTAGCAAAAAAAAGTCCTAAATAAAGAGCCGTGGAAGAACATGGAGGAAGAACGTCCCAAATGGCGTTCACGATGGTCACAATATGTCTTACTAACTTCCTTATTGCATTTTCATGTTGTTGCTTTAAAGTGATGCACTAGTGATTATAGTTGATCTTAGGGAGGTTCATGGTCGTAGAGGTTGTTTTGTTCACAAATGGTGATTATTGGTTGTGTTGTTATGCAATGAGGGTGAAGCGTGCAGAGGATTCATGGTGAGGATGGAGGTTGGCTGTGTTCTTAATTAGTTGATAGCTTGAAGCAGGGGCGGAGCCAGTATTTTTTATTGAGGGGGACCATGATCAAAACTCTATTTGCCAATTTGAAAAGGAAAAGAGGATGAGGATCAAAGGTTGAAATGATCGTAACAGACTATACGAGGATCAAGACCAAATATACAAAATATGAAATTATAATGATAAAATAAATATATAAAACAAACAACATGAAACAAATTTGATATATATGATTAAAAAAGTTCACCAAAAATACATACTAGAGTACCAACTAAGTCAACTTAAGTACATACTGTTCACCAAAAAAAACTTGGGTACATACTTAAAACCCATCAATTCTTTAATTGTGTGCGACGATTCTTCATGGAATAAAAATAATCAATTATCACATATGTGGTAAACTTTTGTGCATTACTTCTGGTGTTTTCAATTTCTAAATCTGGTTGAAGTGAATGGACTTGATCGTTTAGAAAATAAATAACACGAAAGATAAAAGGCAGCATCTACTTCTGGTGAATACTATAACCAATGAAAACTTTTAAACCAATGAGCTTGAAATCGCCGAGGATGATCTTCTTGACCAGAAAGTGGATACACATCCATAATAAATTGATAAGGTCCAAACTTTATATATGCCCTACGAATCTCATCTTGTTGGTTGATAGGATAATTCCAAATTTGTGGTCGTTTTCACGGATCACGTATCAAAGTATCAACATTAATCTTTTCTTGTTCTATCCTTATAGCTTTAGAAGGAGGTGGCTCAATTGGTTGCTCAACAACATTTTCAACATCACTCTCCAAATTTAGAATTGTTGCATTAGACTGTGTTTCATCATTTATTCTCTCTTTTCTTTTGAAAAATGAGTCAATAGTATTCTTTTTAGATATCACTTTGACTCAACCAATGAACCTAAAAAATAATTTTGATAAAAACATTGTCATAGAATTAGAAAGCAACACTAAAGGAAGGTGGAAAAAAAAAGCAATAAAATAAGACAACTTTAAATTTAAAATTCTGAATAGATGTTAAAATAATCATGTAGGCATGTAGCAACACAAAATAAAGCAATAAAATAAATACTGTTGGGGCCTGGGTGGGTTCCCACTTCGGCACTTCCCAAACCACCGAGATAGTTACAAAAATAAAGAAATCAAAATAAAACAAAAGGACAAAATGATGAAAAGAGATAAAATAAAGGGAAAAAAACGTTTACACGTTCCAGCACAGCATCTGACCTTCAACACTGTTCCTCGCGTCGCATTTGTCGGCAAGATGCACCGCTGCGCCGATCGCACTTCTCTCTGGCACTGCAGCTTCGTTCGTGTGTTTTTAATTTAGTGTGTAACGTGTGTTTCTTTCTGCCGCTACAAGTTTAAATATTGGGCTTTGGGACTTGGGAGTGGGCACAATTAGTGGGCTTACAATATCAGGTTATGTTTATATGGGTATATAAAAAAAAATTGGAAACATGGGGGACCATGGCAACCTTAGGTCCCTTTTCCCTCCGCCACTGGCTTGAAGGTGGTACCATAATGGAAGGGGGAACAAGTAGCAGTGGTGGAGGGGATAATGGGAAAAGGTTCCGGGGAAAGGGAAGGCGGTTAGAGTTGGAAGTGAGAATTCTTTTTTTTTTTTGACTCGAAGCGGGAAGTGGGAATTGAGAAGAGAAAATATGAAAATTTAAAATACATTTTAAATTTTGAGTAAAGCCTCAAAATGGTCCCTGTGAAATTTTATGCGACCTAAAATGGTCATTGAGGAAAATGAAGTCATCAAATAGTCCTTGAGGAATTCAAAAGAGGGACATGTTAGTCCCTCTGTCAATTGTCAATTGTTAATTGGGACCAAAAACTGATTTTTTTGAGAAACCCATGCGGTTTGCTCTAATAGGGATTGCATGCATTGACGCCATCATGCTGCATGCGTTTCATGGTCGGCTTTTCGGCGTAACCTGGCCGTGCCCCACACTCGCCTCCCTGTCTTCTGTCGCGGCATCCACTCGTTCAACTCCGGCACATGCTTTTCTGCTACGAAATTTAGCTTCTTCGTCACGAGAGAGCGTTGACCCGTGGCTGGTTTTACATTGCGGCTTCCACGTTTATGCCGTCCTGCCTTCCTGATCGGCGCGAACTCGACCTTGTTTCTGGCTTGCCTCACCTTCTTCTAGGGCAGTGCACCCCTTCTCCACTCCGGCGCATTCCTTTTCTACTCCAGCACATGATCAGGTTTGTTGAGACGTGTCTTGCAAGGTTCCGCGGCCAACCATGGCGCTGTCGGTTCTGATCCGCACGTGGGGCTGCATCCCACCATCCTCCCCTCCTCCTCAGCCCCCTCCTTCTCATCATGCTGTCCCTTCATCGCCTTTACCAACGCCGTCCACGGCGGTGCAAAAGAAAACCTTCACACAAGTACTCTCCAAATCTTGTGCTATCCCATCCGATCAACTACCAAAGCCTCGCATCATTGGAGATTCTCTGTCGATTCAGATTCCTGAAGAAGAGTATAGGGCCGGCCTTGAGGCTTGTAAGAACAACCTCCATGGTCGATTGGTTCTAGCGAAAGGTGATGCCCCGATCAAGAACGCTGCCTTGCGCAACAAGTTAGCATCTCTTTGGAAACCTCTAGGTCAATGGCGCATGGTTTTGCTGGGCAAAGGATTCTATGAGTTCTCTTTCTCATCTGCTGAAGATTTGTAGAGTGTATGGTCTTCAGGTTCTTGGCCTCTCAAGCCTGGAATGCTACATCTCTCACGGTGGACTCCAGATTTTCATCCTTCTCTGCAGGGGCAGTCTCGCACTCGATGCTGGATCCGCATCATTGGTCTGCCTCAGGAATATTGGAGGCCTCGGATTTTGTTTTCTATTGCTGGGGATATAGGAGTCCCAATTGTGCTGGACGAGGCAACAATTAACAAGACTTATGCTCACTTTGCCCGCGTTTTAGTTTATTTGGATCTTAAGGAAGTTCTTCGTGATCATATCCTGGTGGAAAGACTGGGTTATTCCTTCAATGTTCAGCTTGAATATGAGAAGCTGCCGACTTTTTGTACTATATGCAAATCAATTGGACATTCAAATTCTAATTGCAAAAGGCATGGTCACAACTCCTTGGATGTTCGTAAGCTTCCACCTGTGCCAAAGCAGAATGATAAGCAATTTGCTGGTGGTCCTAGAAAACCAACTGACAAAGGAAATGAAATCAATAAGGGTCCTGTGGTTGAAGATAAAGGCAAGGGAATTGATACTTCCGCGAGCCACACACTCAATTACAAAGTGCCTGATCAGGCCAAGCACATTGGCACATCCAATGCAATTGTAGTTGAAAAGGTAAATGCTAACTGTGATGATTTAGTTGGAATTAATAATGTCCCATTTGTTGTCACAGATCTGCAGGTCAATCCCAATCCCTTATTGGGGTTTATGCCGAATCAAAACCGTGAAATTGTAGCACCTACTGTCGTGGCAGTGGCAGTAGACACTCAGGTGATGTCAGAACAGGAGCCAACAGCTATTCCAGCAGTGGATGCTGGTTTGCATTCTCAGGGTGAGGTTGATTTAACTCTTAATATGGTTAATTCTATTGTTGACACGATAGTGCAGGATTCCCTATATCAAAATGAGGCTGCAGTTGACTCTGCTGAGGAAATTTCTAATGCTATGCCTGATGTAATGCAGCCTCCTAATGTCAAGGAAACTATAATTCCTATGGATAACTACACTAATAATAATATCGCTCATGACATGAGGCTAGTTGGTAGGCTTTGGGGTGATATGGATCCTAATAATGAGGAATTGGATGAGGAAATTGATATGGAAACACCCAGTTCTGCCTCAACTCACCCTGTTGGGTCTGCTTCTAAGTACTTAGAGGATGCTCCTAGTGATGCTGAATTCACTTCTGTTCTCTCTAAATTCGCAAAGAAGAAACTGAAAAAGAAGGCTAAACAAGCAGCTAAGGCTGCTGCATATCAAACCCTTTCTAGGGGAGGTCCTCGAAACTTTGCTTAACGAAGATTCTTTATTGGAATGTAGGGGGTTTGCTAACCCTGATACCAGACTGATGCTCAAAAAGTTCTGCAATCTTCACAGACCAGACTTGTTTTTTATTGCCGAACCGTGGATTTCTTTTTCTGATGTTAACCTTTCATTTTGGAGGAATATTCATTTGCAGCCCCTTAACAACAAAGGTTCTGCTTTGCCTAATCTTTGGTGCTTATGCTCGAATCAAATAGCTCCAATAGTCATTAGTAACACTTCTCAATAGATTTCACTCTCTATTAACATTGATGGTCAGGTCAATTATGTTTGTGTTGTTTATGCTGGCACTTCTTATTTGGTTCGTAGACGGCTTTGGACGGATTTAATCAGTCTGCAGGCTTCTAATCCCGGTCCTTGGAGCTTCATAGGTGACTTTAACTCTGTTTTGGGAGCTCATGAAGTCAAAGGTTCCACCCTTCCTACCAAAATTGCCTGTGATGATTTCAAATCTTTTACTGATTGCAGCAATCTTTTACATGTTCTCACTAGAGGTGCTAAATATACTTGGAGCAATGGTAGGAGGGGACGTGCTCTTACTGAAAAACGACTTGATAGAAGTTTATGTAATGATGCTTGGCTTGATTTTTGGTCATCCACAACTTGCTCAACTCTGGTCAGAAGCACTTCTGATCATTTTCCTTTGCTCTTGGTTATGAGTAGAGGTAATTTACGGGTTCAGGCTGCTTTTAAATTTCATAAAATATGGCTACAGCATGATGATTGTAGTAGACTTGTCAAGGAGGTTTGGAGTAGGAATGTGGTAGGTTGTCCTATGTTTATCCTCTCTCAAAAGTTTAAAGCCCTAAAGAAAAAATTGAAATCTTGGAATAAGCTTGTTTTTGGTAATGTTCATGTTAGAGTTGATACAGCTTTGGCGGCTGTGGAGTCTGTCCAGCATCTCATCGATTCGGCCGGTCTTCTGACTCTCTTTTGGAGCAAGAGCAGCTAGCCCAAATGGAGCTTCAGCATGCTCTTAGCGCTGAAGAGGATTTTTGGAGAGAAAAATCCAGAATTAATTGGCATTGTCAAGGTGACAGGAACACTGGTTTCTTTCACAAAGTTGCTAAAATCAGGTTTGCCTATAAAGCTATGACAGTGTTAAAAAATGGTGATGATCTGCTTGATGGCCAGGATGATATTGCCGCTCATGTCCTTAATTATTATACTTCTATTTATGCTAGTCCTAATGCTTGCATTTCCAATGATTTGATTAGTCAGGTAGTGCCTTCGATTGTCTCTAATTTTGATAATGCTACTTTGACTGCGGTTCCTTCTATGGATGAGGTTAAGGCTGCTATTTTTTCCCTCAATGCGGATGGTGCTCCGGGTCCTGATGGATTCGGTGGTTGTTTTTATCAGGCATTTTGGGATATTATTGGGGTGGATGTCTACAATTCTGTCAAGCAATTTTTCTCTCAAGGGTGGCTTTTACCTAATATGAATTCTAATTTGGTTGTTTTGATTCTTAAATTTATTGGTGCAGATAGAATTAAAGATTTTAGACCTATTGCTCTGGCTAATTTTCAATTCAAAATTATTACTAAGGTTCTTGCTGACAGGCTTGCGAGTATAGCCTCTAAGATTATTTCTCCTCATCAACGGGGTTTCATTAGGGACGGGCATATTCATGATTGTATTTGTATTGCTTCTGAAGCAGTCAATCTTTTGGATTATAAAACCTTTGGAGGCAATGTGGCCCTTAAGCTGGACATCAAAAAAGCCTTTGACACTTTGGATTGAGATTTCTTATTGTCTGTGTTGCGTGCTTTTGGTTTTCATGACAAATTTTGCCAGTGGGTTGAGGTTATTCTTCACTCAGCCAAGCTTTCTTTTGCTGTTAATGGCCGGTCGATTGGCTTCTTCTCTTGTAAGAGGGGCGTCAGACAAGGTGACCCTTTATCTCCCTTTCTTTTCTGTATTGCTGAGGATGTTCTTAGCAGGGGTATCTCTCATTTGATGTCTTCGGGTACTCGTAAACCTTTTATAGGCCCTAACAATTTTGCAGTCCCCAGTCATGTTCTTTATGCAGATGATGTTCTTGTCTTTTGCAAAGGGACTAAGAGGAATTTGGAAACTCTTATGGCCTTGTTTCAGTCTTATGGTCAGGCTTCAAGTCAGCAACTTAATTTAAATAAATGCATGTTCTACTCTAGTAATGCCTCTCCTTCCAAAATAGCTCAGCTTGCCACTTTGCTGGGGTTTGGTGCTAGTCATCTTCCTTTCAATTACCTGGGTGCCCCTCTCTTTAAGGGAAAACCTAGGAGAGTGCATCTCCAACCAATTGCAGACATAATTGTTAATAAGTTAGCTACTTGGAAGGGATCTTTGTTATCCATTATGGGCATAGTTGAGCTAGTCAAATTCGTCATTTAAAGTATGTTACTTTACAGCTTTCACATCTATGCTTGGCCTGTTTCTCTCCTTAATTCCCTGGATCGTGCTATCCGAAATTTCATTTGGGCCGGTGATATCAATATTAGGAAAATTGTTACTATAGCTTGGGATAATTTGTGTTCTCCAATTCTTGAAGGTGGTCTTGGGGTTAAATCGCTAAGAGCTCTTAATGAGGCTTCTCTGTTAAAGCTCAGTTGGGATATGTTATCCTCTAATAAGGAGTGGGCTATTTTTCACTGTGCTAGATTCTTCAAGAATAAAAAAACCATTGTCAGGTATGTTAAGTCTTCCATTTGGTTGGGTATCAAATCTCAAATCTCCACTGCTTGTCTCATTTTATTTGGCAATTTGGAGGTAGCACGCTTATTAATTTTTGGCTGGATAATTGGCTTTGTACTCCTCTCGTTCAGCTGCTGCAACTTCCTGATTGCCATGACCAGCTTTCGGCATCTGTGGTAGATTTTTTTCATAATAATTCTTGGCATATTCCCAGGCGTATTCTAGACGCCTTTCCCCAGGTTGCTTCTGATATTGCCAATGTTACTATCCCTCTATTTCAGGATGATGATAGGTTACTTTGGACTGATTCTAGTTCCGGCAATCTTACTTACAAGGATGCTTATTTGCATATCAAGCGATCCAAGCCGCCAGTGTCTTGGCATAAGATTATCTGGAATGCTTCTATTCCTCCCTCCAAATCTTTTATCTTTTGGCGTTTGATGCATAATCGTATGCCCACGGAGGAAAATTTGAAGTCTAGGGGCTCTGTTTGTGTCTCCATTTGCAGCCTGTGTCATGTAGCTGAAGAGTCCTCCAATCACCTTTTTCTTTCCTGTAGATTTGCTAAAGCTCTATCAGACTAGTTTGCCACAGTAATCAACACTAACATTGATACTGCTTCCATTACGAACATTTTGAAGGTCTGTAATCTGAATTGGAGCCCGCAAGCTAAGGTCGTCATTGCAGCTGCTATAATAAACATCTTGTGGGTGATTTGAGAAATAAATTGAAGTTTGATAGCAAGAGAGTGCCTTTCCGAATAGTTAAGAACTTAGTTGTCAGCTCCACTTCTCTCTCAAGAAACATGACTAATTGTTGCATGTCATCCTCTATGCAGGAGTTTGTGATTCTTAAAGAATTTGATATTAATGTTCATCCCCCTAAAGCCCCAAATATTATCCAAGTTGATTGGATCACTCCCTTTGTGGCTGGGTCAAAGTCAATACCGATGGGGTAGCTAGAGGATCCCCAGGTCGGGCAGGGGGTGGGGGTATTTTTTGAGACAAGAGTGGTGCTGTTATTGGCTATTTCGCTGATTATTTTGGTATCATGTTCTCATTGGAAGCGAAGATCTTGGTGGCCATGTTTGTTATTGAGGAGGCTAGTCGTAAAGGGTGGGTTCGTCTCCGGGTGGAATGTGACTCTTCTCTGGTTGTGCAGGCTTTTAATCATCCAACATTGGTGTCGTGGCACTTAAGAAACAGGTGGAAGAATTGCATCCACATTGCTTCATCCATGTCTTTCAAGATTTCTCATACTTATAGGGAAGGAAACCAATGTGCTGACAAGTTGGCTTCTTTTGGAGTTTCTTCAAAACGCTTCTCCTGGTGAAACTCTATTCCCTCTTTTATCAAGGGCGATTTATTCAGGAATAAGTTTGGCCTTCCTAACTTTAGATTTAAATAGCCTTTTTCCTGCTCTATGGGTTTGGCTTTTGCTCCCTTTTGTTGTTTTTTCCTTTTTACGAAGCGTGTGCTGCAAATGATTGTTAATGTCTTTGGTGCCAACATAATTGAGATGAAAGGCATTATTGTGATGCTTTTGCACACTTTGTTTGCTCTTAGGAATGCTAGTTTCTTATTTATAGGCGGGATTATCTGTCCTATAGATTCTACTATTGTCTTAGTTTATGGGTTTTGACCTAGTCCCCCATGTTTTTTTGTACGTCTTTTTCTCTTTTTTTATCTATAAAATTTAGGGAGGAGTAATCTTTTTCCTTCTAGATATTTTTTTCCTAAAAAAAATTTTGCATCAGAAGATTTTAACGAGACTTCTTTCATTTTTTTGCTTTAAAAAAAACATTAGTTACCGTGCTGGCCTAGAACGTTAAATGCCTAGGTGGATAGTTAATCACCCTTTCCATAAGCGTATGATAAAATTACATCATTTGACTCCTACGTTTCTGAGTTTGACATATATTTAAATTTAAAAATTATATTATATTTTGTATCATGTACTTTTTTTTTGGTACAATTTTGTGTCATGTATTTAGATCATATATATGCAAATTAATTATTATATTTTGTTTTAAAAATTATGTTACATCTTCACGTTTTGCATGTAATTGATGTTGCATCATATCAATTCAGGTATATTAAATTTAGCGTTAATAGTATTTTTCGTCCCAGTAATATGAGCAAAATTTGGTTTTAATTCCTGCAAAAAAAATTATTTGTTTTTGGTCCCTACAATGTTGAAATTTTTGCTTTTAGTCCTTGTAGTTTCGATTTTAGTCCATATAATATTTGTTTACTTTAGATTTAGTCCTTATATGATCAATATTACATGGACTAAAATTAATATGAACTATATGTTACAGAGACTATAACCATCGTGAAAAATTATTGCAGGGATTAAAATCGAAACAACAAGGACAAAAAACAAAAATTTCTATATTGCAAGGATAAAAAACAAATAAAAAAATTTACAGGGACGAAAACTGAATTTCGCTCATATTACAGGGACGAAAAGCACTATTAACCCTTAAATATATACAAATAATATGTTAACACATCATTAGTCATGCATTTAAATTTCAAATTGTATTACATTTTGCTCTATGTATTTTTCTTATTATTCTATTTTTTTAGTTTTTTTTTTGTGTGACCAAAATAGACTTATTTCATTTCACTGAGAATAATTCTAGCAACATAATCAGGAGCAACATAGAAGTTACAGCAACAAGGATGAGCTACAGTTGCCATTGCAAAAGCATGAACCACGATATTGACTTGTCGCTTTACAAATTGGACTGAGCAATTTTCTCTAAATAAAAGAGCATTCCTACAAGCTGAAATAATAGAGCCATTCTCTGAAGCATCAATGTGATTTCCATGAATGCTATCCACTACTAACTTAGCATCCATCTCAAAAATAATATTCTCAAGTCCAAGCTCTGAGGTCCAATGAATTGCTGCTTTTAGTGCCAGAGCTTCCCTTTTTTAGCTGACAAACAAGGTGAGAACCAGGCTGATTTGGCTTCCAAAAAAATACCAGACTCGTCCCAAATGCACACTCCATAGCTCGTCAAATTTTCCTGTGCAAAAAATATGGCATCAATATTGCATTTTAGGAAGCCTGCAGGTGGTGGCTGCCACGACACCAGAGGTTCAGCTGAAGCAACCTCAGTATCTCCACGCTGTTCCTTCTTTCTCACTGCCAACCAGTCTTCTAGAAAAGTCTTGGAGCGGTGGATTAACCCTGCATTGGTCTGCTGCTTATTGTTCCACACCTTCTCATTTCTACGATTCCAAATGCCCTAAGCTGTCATGACCAAGGCCACTCGGTTAGCAGATGAAAGCACTTCCAGCAGCTTCAAGACATCTTCTGCTACTGTTCCGGCCGACAGCAGAAGAGGTGCAATCGTGCCCTATAGTCCAATCCACTCCCAGCAAGCAATACTGCATGGGCATTGAAACAACAAGTGCCAAACGCTCTCCCAGCCACTGTCGCAAAGAGCACACTCTTCAGGGCATATGTAATTAGCTTGTCATTTTGTACTTTCATCAAGATTGTATTGGAAATTTTCACTGTATTTATTTGTTTTTGTTATTAGTTAAATATACCTGTTAGTAAAACTTATTATTATTTTTCATATTTTTTTAACAAAGAAATATAAAAAATATTATTAATGCTATATTATAAAACTCGTACCATTTTCAGTAATTACACATTCAAAAGTACTTTTGATTAATATAATCAAAACAAATTTCATTTTGTCAAGTGTACGTTTGGAAAAAAAAAGTATCAAACAGAAATCACATTATAGTAAACTCATTTTTAACCAAACATCCGTTTGTAAAATGAGGTTGAATCAAATGTCTGTTTGTAAACTTTAAATTTAACTTGTGTCAGCGTGGTTTTTTTGAAAACATGTAAATGTTTTGGGACATTTTTGACCAATGCATCCATTTTTTGAGATTATCTCAATGGCTATGTCATATGGACCAAAAACGTCCAAAATGTTAAGGACTATTTGATAACTTAATTTTATCGGAGGGCAATAGGTCGCATAATATTCTTCAGGACACTATGGCATAATATTCTTCAGGACACTATGGCTGTGTTTGGTTCCGGAGAGAAGTCGTGAAGAGAGAAATATGTGAGAGAGAATGTATAAAGAGAGAAATAAGTGAGAAATAGAGTAGATTTGGGGTATTATTTGATTTATGAGAAAGAGAAAAGAAAAAGAGAAGAGAGAAGTGTTGATTATTTTTTAAAAGACATTAATATCCTTGACTAAAAATTTAAATAATTCGAGATATAATGAGAGAATAAGGGGTATAATTGGAAAACAAAAAAAAGCGCTGAACCCTATTTCTTCTCATTTTGGAGAGAATGAAAAAATGTATGGGACTCACTCAATTTTAATCACTCTCTCATATTTCTTCTCTCCATCCATGAAAGTGCGCTCTCTCTCTCTCTCTCGTATATCTCTCTTCGATCACTCTCTCTTCTCTTTCCACCCCCAAACCAAACTCACGCTATGGGCCTTTACTCTAAATTCTAAATAAGAGAAATAACAATTTGGTGAAATTTAAATGGAAAGAAAAAGGTGGAAGTTATCGCTGGGTGGAGAAAGGAGAAAATTGGAAGTTGGAAGACAAAGAAATGGAGGGCGATGTACGGCGTTGGTCGTTGGAGTTCCTTCTCGGGAAGTCAAAAACAGACAGCAACCTAATTAAGAAAATGATTTGTAGAATCCCAATTTCGGACAGCGATTCCCGCTTGAAAAAGGCCATTCTCCTGAAAACCCTTGCAGACGAGTTGTCAAAAGCCTCTATTGCAGAATGGATGCTTGTAATTCTGGAGGTACTCGAGGAAGTGCTTCGTTGCGAGGGTTCTCCAATCAGCACCGCCATGAGAGCCGCCTACTGCGGCGTTGCAGTGGAGTGTACGCTCAAGTATTTGGAAGTGGAAGTATCCCACCCTTCCTACGTCAAAGCCGTGGACAGGATATGGCAGGGTAGGGTTCAGTGCATGGAGCCCTCGTCGTCCTCCTCCCGTGAAGAAAGCCTTTTGTTCTCCGCCGAATTGAAACGCTGGAGAAGTGATATCGAGGCTTCCCTTTCGAACCCGCGAGTCATGGACAGGTTGGCTGCCACGGTGAATACCAGAAGGGACGCCATTAACAAGCTCAAGGTTTATTTGGCCGAAGCCTGGACAAACGTTGGTCCTTCTTTTCTTGAATATGCAGCGGAGGGCTTGCACAGATTAAACTTAACCTGGAATTTTGTGGGTCCCACTCAAGAATTGGGCGTGAGTGTGACTGACTTGCCTGCACGGGAACAGCAGCAAGAAAGAGGTCCGTCTTTTCTTCTTCCCTTTTCCCTGTTCAATTGTAATGACAATTTTAGCAAACGGGTTAAGAATCTTTGTGTTGTTTGTTAATTATTTTTCCATTTTTTCACATTTTATAAATTATCAAGGCTAAGTTGGAAACCCAAAACAAGTTTTTTTTTTTTTTTTTTTTTGTTAGCATAGAAATTCAGAAGGACAATTCTCTGATTAAAGGCAAGAATAGCATTTGAGTTAGAGCCTTATTCTCAGTTTGAAGGTTAAAATGAGGTTGGCTTCCTGATCTTAGTTACTGCTGAATCTGAGCCCTTCAACCCTCTCAAATGTAGCAAATGAAACCCTTTTTACTATCATATATATACAGTGGGAGACTTCAATGCAAACTTACAATGGTGGGTGCATGGATAGAACATGCTGTATAAATCATTGATTAGGGAGAGAAAGCTTCTTTTAGGAGCATTAGAAAGCTTGGACATTGATTCCTTGGAAGCCTCATCTAGTGACATTGATTCCTAGGAGTCCTTGTTAACATTCTATGAATTATCAACAAAAGTTGTTAGCTTGTGAGCACTTTTTATAGTAATGGTTTTTTTCCCATTCCATCTTTAGTGTCTCCAGTAGAAATTCAGAAGGACAATCAGCTGCATAAAGGCAAGTGTACTACTACTACTGGTGCTGACGAGATGGATCCGTCAACAACTTGTAGCAAAATTGACTCTGTGCCAAGTCACGAGGTCCCAAAAATTGGGGAATCTCTTGAATGCAGTTCTTTGGAGTTGCAAACCTTGGCCAAGGATCCTCTACCCAATTCAATTGACATTGTAAGATCTGAGTTACCGATTAAGGACAAGAATCCGGAGCCCCCAATGGAAAGCCAGAGTAGAGATGCAAATGTACCTGATCCACATGCATGCCAAAGTATTGAGAGTAATGAGACTAATCTCAATGAGACAACTTCTGATCAGAGTGATGTTCACCGCCCTAGCTTGATGCAACCAAATAGAACTGCTCGTACTCATGAGGTCAGGAAAATAGTGCTTCTAGTTTTTGTTTTGATTCCTTTTGACTCTTAAAAAGATACCAGGTCTTCATTTTAGGGGGTTTCATCTTGTTCAACATCTCTTATGCTTCATTTTTCTTTTACAATTTTGTGGTACTCATTTTTTATTTGGATATATATTTAAATTAGTATATTACTTATTGCTTCCTTTTTGCAGTGGGATGATTCTATAGATGGCTTGCAGGGAGGAACATCAAATCATGCAAGTAGATTTCACTTGCCTAGTCCAAAGAGGAAGAAACTTTCTCCGTTGAAGAACTATGAAGCAGTAAACGTTACAAAAAGGAGAAAACATAAAAAATGGAGTCAATTGGAAGAGGAGACCCTAAGTACTGCAGTAAGCAAGTATGTACTTGTTCTAACTTTAGTCAAATTATTGCATTTTTTCGTTGTGTATTTTCATTGATACAAAGTTTTGCCATATTTGGTCTGTTCCTCAACTCTTTATGCTTTTATTTTGTCATTCATTTTTTAATATATTGATGGAACGTGGAACTCTAGTCTGTTTAGTTTTTATTAATTAATAAGATAAAGATAATAGGTTTGATCTCAGCGGTCACATTTCTCACCATTTAACCATTCAAGTGAGTTTGTTCACTTGCTGCAACTATTTCTACTTATTTCAAAATATAAATGGAGCTAATTACAGTTTCACTACAATTTCATTTTTCATTTATCTTTTTTTTTTTTTTTTCAGATTTGGCAGAGGAAACTGGAAATCAATCCTTAATTCTTACAAAGATGTATTTGAAGAGAGAACTGAAGTAAGCCTAATAAAAAGCTATGGGTGTTTTCTTTTTCAACTCCTTTTTTTGATGCCAATCAAAATATTTTTTATCAGGTTGATTTGAAAGACAAGTGGAGAAACATGATGCGGTATGGAGGCAATTTGACTTAGCAATACAGTTATACAGCAAAGTCCAAATGATGAACGAAAAGAGGTATAATTAAAAAAAAAATTATATGACTTTATATATCAAACTTCGATGAAGTTTGCAATAAAACCATTAGGATGGACTAGTGGTGAGATATTTGAGTAGTTTCTATGAAATTATAGTTTCAAACTTCACTGTCAGCATTGTAAAAAAAATGAAGTTTAATTTTATCTTTCAAGGATTGATTAAGTTATTTATTATTTTAATTTATGAAAAAAATTAATGGATAAATTGATATAAATATAATATTATTCTCACACCATAATATATTATATCAATTTATCTTGGTATGCTTAGTATGATAGCTGAAAACAGCTCAGCTCTGTTATATAATAAATTGGTGATTAAAAAGTTTATTATCATATAAATTACTCGATTTTTTTAATGTTATTCGTTCCACTTGTACAATTCTTTTGAATGTATAATTCATTTCTTAAAAATTAGTACTTTGCAAAACAACATCATCATCATTATAAGTAGTAGTACTACAGAACTTTGAGGATAAACAAAATATCATTTACAAGAAAATCCTCACACTCATGTAATATATACTTTTAAAAAAAAAAAAAATACCTGCTTCAACCTCAGTTTTCTTTTATTGTTCTAAAAAAAATTTAAAAAAACAAGTAGCGTATATAATGTCATGTCTCATGGTTTTTATGGAGGAAGTGCATATTACGATATACAGGAGAATTAATTTTTTTAGATCCTTCATATTCTTTCTAGAAGATCTTTTTGACAGAAATATTTAAATGCAAATAAATCAGTTCAAACACATTTTGTAAATGATAGTCAGTTGATTTATTTAAAAATTATGGGTCATTTTTTTTGGTTATGTTATTATGCTTATGTGCACTTTTTTTTATCAGATGCTTATGTGCACTTTTGATTTAGGTTATATATACAGTTTAATATTTACATATAAGTTATGTAAGAGTGTAACAATCAAAGAAAAAATATTTTTTTAAATTATTTTATCATATTATGCAAGTGTTTTTATGACATAAAAAAGGTATATGAGTTATGCTCTTTTTTATTTACAATTTATTAATAACTTTAATTGATTACATTTTATATTGGGATTACTTTTCGTTAAAATTTTAAACAAAAGTCTTTTAATTGTAGATACAATTAGACTGTTTATGAGTCATCTTTTTTATTAATATATGATTCATTAAAATTAATGTATGCTAGTGAAGAATTATGTACATTTTAATCATGTTAAATTTTTATATTTAATGGTTATTGTTTATTTAACAATGTATAATGTTTGATGTTTCTCTAAAGGTGAATTCATATTATTATTTATTATGGTATCATTAAAAGTCAATAATGTCGATGTTATTGATACTTTTAGAATTTAATAATTATCAATGACAGTGTAAACAAGTTTTACATAGATGTCCAATCATATTTCACCATATTATCATATCATAATACTATTTCTTAAAATTTATTAACCCTATATCAAGATAGTGAAATATGATTGGATTTATATTCTGAATGTATAATCATTAAACTCATACAAGATAATTTTGTTAATTTTATACCATAATTTTATTATGGTATAAAATCAATGTTGATGCTGCTGGCCCTTCTAATAATATGTGGGGTTTTGGTGCTATTGTTAGAGATGCAGATGGTTTTCCTATGTCAGCCGTAACTTGGAAGATTTTGGCTTTACCTAATTCAGATGTTGCAGAGGTAATGGGATTAAGGTTGGGCCTTCAATTTGCTTTGGACATGGGATTTCAAGATATTGTGGTTGAAGGTGATTCTCTTAATGTTGTTCACGTCATGAATGCCAATGTTGTTGGCAACTCTTATTTTGGGATGCTAATAACAGAATGTAGATCTATTAGCTCTTCTTTTTCTAATTTCCAAATTGCTCAAGTAAGGAGAATTGCAAATATGGCAGCTCAAACGTTAGCTAAGTTTGCTCTTAATTCTGTTGACTGTGTTTGGATTGAGGAGTGTCCTCCTTGTATTTCCGCTACTGTAGCCTCTGATTTGGCTTCTTAATGAAATTGCTTTTTTGTCAATTTTTTTTTATATTAATGTGTATTAATAAGTAGAAACGAAAAGAAATGACTCACACAGAGAGCAAATATTGATTGTTGTCAGAAAATAGCAATCACTTTGAAGAGGGGGACTCTACTCTAAACAAGGACATGCTTGTTCTAAACTAGTCACACCATACAGATTTCAATGATTCAAAGATTTGTCATATTTGGTGTGCTTCTTGTCTCTTTATGCTTTTACTTTGTTTCTCATTTTTCTTACATTTTTTAATATACTGATTGAACATGAAACTCTTTTTCTATTTGTTAGAAAAATTGGAGAAATATCTGATAATATCTTTTTTATATCTTTAGACTATTTTAGAGTATCTTAGATGATCTGTTGGGATTTTATATTCTATGATTTGTTTCCTCATTTAATTAGGATCTTTGTAATTATTAGGCATATCATATCATGTAAATAGGAATAGAATCTCCTATATTTATTTTTATTTATTGTATCAAGCCTATATAAAACGGGCTCTATTGTGTAGTCAAAACACAGATTCAACATCTCTTGTCTCTATTTTCTCTCTTTCAACATGGTATCAGAACGTACCATCCTCCGTAACCTGACCCGTCACTATTTTGCTGTCGAGTTCCGAGAATTCGAAACTCCAATTAGTCATCTCTTTCGCTGCGTCTCTTCTTTCTGGGGTGACTGTCACCACTTCCGACTATCTTGGGCCGATCTACCCACCATTCTGCTTTGACAGCCTTCGTTCATCGTTGTTCAGCATGTTCTCTCTCTCCCCCCTCTACCCAGATCTGTCATCTCATTGTCCAACATTCGCACAAGTGAGATCTGGCCTTTATCACCTCTGTTCACCACCTCAACGTGATTGTTTTGCTCTCTTGGGTTATGTTTTGCAATATTTGAAGCTTAAATCTGATACTATTTTGGCTTTATTTATTGTCTGCTTCTTTGGTGTTTGTCATGCAATTCTTGTCTCACTAATGGATCATATTAGTGGCTTCTATTCGCACCGACGATCATTCCAGCGGTGACTTTTTTCCCATAGATTAATCATATGAGCTTTCTCATTATAGCCATCTTGGCAATAGAAAAAAAAACGTGTCAAAAAAAGTCAATTCCCTCGATTTGAGTGTCTCCCTTGGCAACTAAGCGGACCTTGTATCTCTCACGAGTGCCATGTGCCTTTCTTTTCACTTTGTAGACCCACTTGCATCCAGTAGGGGTGATGCCTTCTGGTTTGTCTACAAGGAGCCAAGTGTGGTTTGCTTCCTAGGCACTTAACTTCTTTTGCATAGCCTCAACCCAAAAAGTATGTTTACAGGCTTTAAGGCAAGTGGAGGGTTTTGGAATGGTATCAATTGAAACAGAATAGGATTTGTGGCTAGAGGAAAGGTTAGCAAAGGAAATGCAGTTTTGAATAGGATCTGTGCAACTGTGAATAGAAGTTGAGTTGCAACTTGCAATCACAATCCTTAAGGTGAGATGGTGGCCTAGAAACTCTGTTGGAATGTCTAATGGGAATGGCGGGAAGGTTGGGTTCGGGTAGAGGGTTAGGAGCAGGCTCAAGGGAGGTATGAGGCGTGGTGACATCCGCTGGTTCAACAAGTTCTACTGAAACAGTAGAACTTGTTGCAGGTGCAGGTGTATCTGCTGCAGGTGCAGAGGGAGGTTAACGGGGGATCTGTTGCAGGTGTATCTGCTGATATAGCAGAATCAGATGCAGGGGCAGTCACTGGTCTGGAAGTAGGAGTAGAAGTGATTGTTGGTGGTGGTAAAGGTGAATTGGCAATAGGATTTAGATGAGAAATTGATTCCAAGTTTGAGGAAGGTTCTCAACATTGAGGTTGAGTAACAGGTTGAGGACCTATGTATGGAAAAATGAGTTCGTGGAATACAACATGCCTTGAAACCAGAATTTACTTCTTGATAACATCATAGACCACAACCCTTTTCATATTCAGCTTGAAGCCTAATAATAACACACATTTTCTTACCCTGACATCAAACTTTGGTCTTCCTGCCAAATGACTAGAAACATGGCAAAGGCACACAAAAATTCTGAGGCTATCAAGATCTGGTAGTGTAACAGCTGAAGGGGGAAACTTTGATTCAACTCCATGAAAGGCATTCTGTTAATGAGATCACAGCTTGTAAAACAGCATAAGACCACAAGTATTTTGGTAGGAATGACTGCGTCGTTAGAGCTCGAGCCACTCCCAAAATGTGTTGTTTTCTTTCCACTCTGGCATTCTGCTGTGTCTCAACACAACTGAATTGATGGACAATGCGAATGCCCTTGCTTCTGCATAAATCATTTAGCTGAAACTCAGTACCATTATCACTCCTAATCACCTTAACCTTTTTGCAAACTGATACTCTACCAAAGCATTGAAATCTATTACTTTTCCTTTTACTTCAAACTTGTTTTTCAATAACACGATCCAAGCATAGCTAGTATTGACATCAACTACCGTCAAAAAATACTTGTAATTTGTAAGCATGAATGGAAGGTAATGAGCAAGGCCCCCCAAGCATCTAAATGAATTAAATCAAAAGGACCCGTAGCTCTATTACTACTCAACAGAAATGACAATCTTCTTTGCCTTGCAAAGTGACAAATATCACAAAACAAATCTTTATTAACAACAACTCTAGGAAAGTCTTTACAAAGCATCTCTAACCTTTTAGAAGCAGCATGCCCAAACCTATAATGCCAAAGGAAGTTTGCAAGTTTCCAAGAGCTAAACAAAAATAAACTAATTTGTAAAATGCAATTAATCACTTGATTAGCAAGTTTCCAACAAGACACACAATGTGATATTTTATTTTGAAACAAAGATCATACTCAAGCTTTATTTAGTTATTAATTTTTAGCTCGAGATATTCATACACATGTATTCAAGGTTTAAAAGAAGGAGGCTTCCTAATCTTAGTTGTTTGCTCAAAATCATATGCAATTTCAACTAACTTTGCCTCTGAAAACTTGAGCCCTGAAAAACTAATTCCAAATGGGATTCCCTTATCGTCATATCCTGCAGGCACATTGATTCCTGGGTATCCTCCAATAGCAGTAACATGGTAGAATTTTGATCCAGGAGTCACAACCGCATCAAGCTTATAATCTTCCATTAATTTTTCAAAACCTTCTTTTGATAGTCTTTTCAAATTAGCCAATGCTTCCTTCTCTTTGTCACCAATTCCATTTGTCTCTTGGGCTGCCAACATAAGGTCTTGACCAAACTCGTCAAGCATTTCCTACACAGTTGTTGAATGTATATTTAATATATTTGATCAATTTTAATTTTAATAAATAGTAAAATACAGAGGAATGAAACTCATTTGAGTAGTTAGTTAATACAAACCACTTCGGCGTTCTTTTTGTTAAAGGCTATGACATCGGCCAAAGATCTCACTGGAGAAACCACCAAGTCTTTTAGATATGCATTTAGGGATATCTTGTACTCGGCTAAAATTAAAGCTTTTTCGCCACTTTTCTCTGCATCTAAAATATCACCAATATTGGGTATTTCAAGATTGTCTATGACGATTGCTCCCCTTTGCCTTCAATTTCCAAATAATTAAATGTTATGTCAATTATAACAATAAAATAAGAATATATACATCTCTCTCTTTTTTTTTTTTTTTTTTTTCAGTTCTGCATGTTGAACTTATTAATAGTTTACTTACCTTAAAGTTTGAAAATGCTTCTCGAAAACATCGTTCACGAAAGAATTATTTATAAGACTGAAATAAGGCTCCCTCACGATTCCTAATCTTTTTCCTTTGAGTCCATTTAGTCTAAGGTGATGTTTATATCCCCTTGCAGGAATATGTTTTGAACAGTTTTTTGTTACTGGGTCATTGTTGTCGATTCCAACAATTGCGTCAAGAACATACACAGCATCTGCTACAGTCCTGCAAATAGGCCTGAAAGAGAAGGAAGATCTATATTGTCATAAAATAGTCTAACAGTTTTTAAGTTTAGTGATGTATATTGTATATGATTATGCTGTCGTTTCAATTAACTATGACTATATTACATGTTGTGTTTAATTCATATATTCTGGAAATGTCTCTTACCCGACAGTAAATTGTCTTGGAGTGATTGGGACAACTTGGTCTTGGCTAACGAGACAAACTGTTGGTTTTATGCCTACTACTGAATTAGAGCTTGCGGGGCATAAAATTGATCCATTAGCTTCAGTTCCGAGCGATACTGTGGCTAAATTTGCTGCACTTGATATTGCTGATCCACTGCTAGACCCACATGGGTCTGCTGACAAAACATATGGATTCTGCAAAGTCATAGAAATTCTCAAGTTGTTAAGCCAAGTCCACTATATGGACAAAATGTTTTCATGCTGATATAATAGAACATGTTGACCTTCAATTTTTTTCATTAGTGGTATTAAGTTATCAACTAAGGGCCTGTGTGCTTTCTAGAAACATTTTGAATTTATCTTTGTTTGTTGTATACAGGATTCTAATGAGAAGATAGAAGGTTCTTTAATGAGAAGATAGAAAGTTCCTGCAGTAAAAAATTGTGACAGAGAAAAGATGGAAGACACTTTCCAAATGCATTTTTAAAAACACTGAAGATGGTTTTTTGGCATTTTTAGTATTTCAAAAAATACTGAATCTATTTTCAATTTTTTTTTAAAATGCATTAACTAATGTTTATTATTTTCAGTGGAAATGAAATCATGCATGATACACGAGAAGTAAATCTGTTCTAACCTTTCCAAAACCACCTCTAGCACTCCAACCATTAGGAGCTTTTGTAGATCGAAAGCTAGACCACTCGTTCAAGCTGGCCTTCCCCAAAATGATTGCTCCGGCGTTCCTCAATTTAGTCACCACACCTGCATCGCGAGGCACCAAAGAGCCAAGCAATGCGAAGGAGCCAGCCGTGTTGTGTAGCTTGTCTTTAGTTGCAATGTTATCCTTGAGCACAATAGGAATACCATGCAAATCAGGCAATGATCTGTGTGGCATGGTTTTGCGCTCATGGTCAGCTTTAGCAGCTTGGGACAAGGCGTCTGGGTTCACTTCTATGATCCCCTTAATAAGTGGATTCAGCCTTTTGATTTCTCTCAAATAAAACTTAACCAGTTGTCTAGACGTGAGGTTGTGGTGTTGAAAAGCATGCTTAATTTCATCTATAGTTGCTTCTTTGAATGAGAATCGTCGCGCCGTGGTGGTGCACGATCCATATGATAATAATGTTAAAAGAATAATTAGCATCCGTGAGAGAAGGCTACGCAAATTTAAAGATAATTTGATAGCCATGAGAGCAATTTGACCAAAAGCTAGAGAATATTGATTGTAATGGTTTTTCTTTTCTTGTTGCTTTATATGTTGCATGCGCTACGTACCTGTATTTATAGCTTGGAAGATGACCAAGTATGAAAACGTGTGTTATTTGGAAACCCATTTAAAAATAATTTTAGTTGTTGAAACTACATTTTCTTCAGCAAAAACTATATATTAATTGTTTGTTTTAAACTGAGTTCTTATATCAATTACGAGAGAAGTGCTGAAAAATGTTTTATTGAATAGAAATAATTTTATATAAATATACTATTCAAATGAAAAAAATTAAATCATTTTTGAAATATTATTTTTTGAATACAGATCAATTTTTCTCTACATTAACTTAAAAAAAAAAAAAATTTCCCAATGCATCATCACATGTACAAGACTTAAATAAAACGCAAAACATATTTTGCCTCCATTTTATACTTATAGTCATTTTGGTAAAAGAAAAAAATTCATATTAAATGAAATTTTATTTTTTTCAATGAAATATTAACTTTTTTTTTATTTTATTTCAATGGTTAATAAGATTAATTTAATAAAATTATTCCACTCATTTCACCAAAAAAAAATTGTTCCACTATTTTGTTAATCATTATAAAAAGAGTGCTGTTAATTGAACACTAGCAACTCGACAACATACGCGACACCACCTCGTCCGTACTGTACGGACCACGTGTCCATACATGTACGGATGCCACTTTTTTTTTTCTTCCAAAAAACAGTTTTTTTTAAAAAGAAATTTATCTGGTTAATCACGTTCAAATATCTGGTTAATGCTATTCATTATCTGGTTCATGCTACATTCTGAAACTTAAAACATCTCATTTTCTTATCTGGTTAATCACGTTAAAATATCTGGTTAACACTATTCATTATCTGGTTAATGCCAAATCCTGAAACTATAAAAATCTCATTTTCTTATCTGGTTAATCACGTTCAAATATCTGGTTAATGTCATTCATTATCTGGTTAATGCTAAATCCTGAAACTTTTTCTTATCTGGTTAATCAAGTTCAAATATCTGGTTAATGCTATTCATTATCTGGTTAATGACAAATATTTTTTTAACCTGTTTAAAAAAATCTAAAAAAAAATAAAAAAAAAATTGAAAAATAAACTTTGTCCATAAGTCCGTACAGTACAGACCATATACTATACGGTGTCTGTGTCAAATTATGTGTTCAATTATTATTATTGTTATAAAAAAGCTATAAACGTCACTTAACGTGAAATACATCGATGGTCCATAAAAAAAAAAATCAGAAATCAAGGAAACGTTTAAAGGGTAAACAACCATTTAGATCCTTGAAAGTGTGAGACGTTGTCATACTACTGATTGTATTGAAATGATAAATTAATCATCGAATATTGATTTCTTAGTCACATTAGTTCCTCAAAGTGACTAATTACTGTCAATTTGATCCTTGAATTAACATTTAAATTTAGTTCCTCATGGACCAAATTGGCTAACAGAAGACACATTCGAAGATTAATTTGTAATTTCGATACAATCAAGAACTAGTGTGACAATATCTCACATATTAATGTGGTTGTTGACCCTATGTTTAAATAGTAGTTTCCAGCACGAGTTAGTGGTGCATCACTTCATCGTGAACTATAATAAATTTGCAAAGCTGAGGATGATATGGAGAAAGAACCAGAGCTGGTATTCATTGTACTTCCGATATTTACAAAATAGACCCTGATTTATAAGAAGTGGTTGTGACGGAGAAAAACGCAAATCGTGATATGTGGTTTCTTTGCTCTCCCTCAGCCGACGGTGTTGTCCCTGTTGGGAATTTGACTCTTCAAATTCTCTTCCTCAGAAATTGCACTTGTGGAAAATAGGGAAAACAAAATAGAGAAATAATAACAACACAACCTTTAACGTGGAAAACTCCCAAACCAGGAGAAAAACCACCAGCACCAGAGAAAAATCCACTATGTAAAAAATTATTACAACTACACAATTTTCTCTCTGCACCCCTGCACACCCACAAAGCTTCCCCACTAGCAAAACTTATTCCTCACACCTCTCCTTTTACAAGAAATATTCCTAATAAATTCTTTTTCTGATGTGGAGGTTCAGCCCAAGCTGCAACCACAGAGCATACTAAGAATTCTATTAAATTCTAAAACAAAGAGAGGAATTTATCTAGAGACAAAAGTTGCTAGAAAAGCTTTTGAATGGTGTACATAAAACCAAGGCCTAAGCCTCCTTTTATAACAAAGAGGTTCACTCCTCTTTAATATTTTACCCGATGTGGGACTAAAAGTCCCAACACCAACAATCTCCACCTTGTGACTTTGTGGTCCCACAACGCTCCACCTTGATGAAGATTCTCATAGCTTTCGCTATCACTGCAACGCAGTCATGCTCCACCATAAAAGCATAATCACTCAGAACTAGCCATCCCAAGCATTTAACGTCGGCACATGTCGAAATATAACCTTGCTGAAAAAAACTATGGTGCAACTCCCATATTTGACTCTCATGGAAGTTAATCAGCCATCGACATAAATTTCACCACACACCCTGCATCAATGTCAACCAATGCCCGTGTGCAAAATGTGGTCCCGCTAACATTTAATATCCTTTATCATGGCAACTTTGGGACCCATGCCATAAGGATATACATGTCCTTCTTTCAAAAGACATCAAAATCGGAGATAATGTTAGCCTCATTATCAGCATCTCCACTACTTTCAGGAGTAACCCTGCCCTTCAAAGCCTTGTGTAAACCAGACTGAATCAACACATCCTTGACTTGTATTTGCCACAAGCCAAAGTTGATCTTTCCGTCAAATTTCTCTACATCAAATCTGACTGCATTTGAAACTCTGCTTCCCAACATCCTCTTTGGCAGAACCTGTGCTCTGATACCACTTGTTGGGAATTTGACTCTTCAAATTCTCTTCCCCAGAAACTGCACTTGTGGAAAATAGGGAAAACAAAATAGAGAAATAATAACAACACAACCTTTAACGTGGAAAACTCCCAAACCAGGAGAAAAACCACCAGCACCAGAGAAAAATCCACTATGTAAAAAATTATTACAACTACACAATTTTCTCTCTGCACCCCTGCACACCCACAAAGCTTCCCCACTAGCAAAACTTATTCCTCACACCTCTCCTTTTACAAGAAATATTCCTAATAAATTCTTTTTCTGATGTGGAGGTTCAAATTATGCAACCACAGAGCATACTAAGAATTCTATTAAATTCTAAAACAAAGAGAGGAATTTATCTAGAGACAAAAGTTGCTAGAAAAGCTTTTGAATGGTGTACATAAAACCAAGGCCTAAGCCTCCTTTTATAACAAAGAGGTTCACTCCTCTTTAATATTTTACCCGATGTGGGACTAAAAGTCCCAACACCAACAGTCCCCTCCGTGAAGATTGCAACAGTTGACTTCCTATCCGTGGCGTGTGTGATGAGGAATCGGCGTTGCAGCGTGTCTGAGGAGGGATCGTAGTGTCCACGTACGGTTTTGAGACAGGTATGGAATATAGATTCAACAGTTTGGCTTTGGGGAAAAAAATGCTGCAAATGTTGTTTGTTTTTGAAGTCATTTATGAGTTTTTCTGATTGATGATTGATCTAGCAACAAAAACAAATATCTCTATTCTATTATCTATTTATAAAAGTTAACTAATTGGCACATGTAGAATATCATTCATTCACTTTAAAGTATTTTCTCGCTCTTTTTTTTTTCTCGTCAAAAACAGTTGTATTGCGCCACCTGTTTACCACCACCGGTGTCTCGGGCTAGTTTAGTAACAATATCAATATCCATTCATGGATCAGGATTGCATTTCTCAGATGTCAGAAATCATGACGGGATAAAATTTCCTTTCCTATTGTAGGTTTCTTCTCAACCAAGCAATCATATTTAAGAGTTTGAGAGTTCAGTTGCCGTATAGCTCACTTGTTATGAATTTCCTAAACCTTTCTGTCACGCCCTCCCTTTGGACAATTAATGGTAGGTACCGTAATAGTTACTCTGCTAACTAACAGATCAGAATGCTTAATCATTCGTAACAACTCCTAATCCCAGCCGGCTGCATGACTTTCTTTATAAGCATTTAAATTATTTGCCAATTTTTTCCATGTGAAAACTAGGACATTGACCTTAATGTAGTAATAATCTCACAAGTTATCACTTCCAACACAGTTTCAGTTTCAGGTTGAATGTATATAATTCTGCAAAACTCATAATCCTGACAGCCTAAACACTTGGTTTCATAACTTGATTTATAGGTTCCTAAATGACATAGATGGGACTAGTTGTGGTAAAATTCTCAAAATTTTTGTTTGTGGTAATATAGCCACGGCCACCCACATCCTAACATCAAAGTTAGTGAATTGTACAGTATTGGTTGGGGGATCAAATAACTGGTAAATGTTGCTGTAAACATGTCGAATAGTATGTTGTTTTTTCAAGTATGATGTCATGTACTCATGTCCCTTTGTGCCCGTATGAATAGGTAGCTTGGTGTATAGAAGGGCGGAAGAAGACCGATGTTATACTTCTATCGTTTATTTACAATAATAGACACTCAGACAAAATAGGCGGAGCATCCATGCAAACCTGGCAAGTCTCCCATATTTCATGGTTAAACATATTTTTTTTTACCGTGAAAAAACTTCATTCAATAGCTAAAACAGAGAGATCGGTACAAAAGAGAATGAGTTAACCGTGTTGCGGCATTCTCCATCCGCATTTTAAAGACAACACTTTCATAAATCAATAGGGCATTACCAAACCAATATCTAAATCCTAACAACCAAACCAAATTCTTTCACACATGATCAATGGCAAAGGAGAATTGAAGATCCATGGTCCTTAACCTTATCCAATTGCGGATCATATCTTTGATTTCTGCAGGCACAAATCAACTATAAATGATCTCGAATTTGTCCAAACTAAACACATGTATGAGAGCCATTTGTCGAGTAGAGAGGATGTTGAGGTTGGCAGCGGCCACCCATTAGCTCTGCACTCAAAATGTTGTTCCAAAATGCCAAGCACTATTGGGGTTTTTCATCAAACACCATGGGTACAAACTTGAACCAAACTAAACTTAAAAAAAAACACAAAACTAGGAAATCACAAAAGCACCAGCAATCACACATTGATTAGATCTTAAACCAACCAACATTAATTAAGCCAAACCACAACATTGCCATGGTGGTTTTGGTGGAGGATGCACTACAAGAAATCTGCTAATTACCCACGGAAAATTACTGACGGTCCTGTGGCCGTCGGTAATATTTTAATTACCGACGGCCAGACCGTTGGTAATCCCTCGGAAAGAAGCTACGCATGAATTTAATGTTTTTTTTGCTTTACCGACGGCTTATCCGTCGGAAATTACCGACGGCTTAGAAGCCGTCACTAAATCTAAATCTTTACGGACGGCTTAGTCGTAGGTAATGTATTATTTTTTTCAGTTTTAAAATTACCGACGACTTAGCCATCAGTAACTTCCGCATAATTTCTGGACGGTGATTTTTGTTAGTAGTCTCAGACCCGCTCACTCTCTCTGCACCCACTCACTTCGCGCTGCACTTGCTCGCTCATATTTTTTCCTCATTCGAAATTCGCCCGGCAGCCTCCCAGGCGCCCAGCCTTGCCGCGCCAGACCTAGTCCACCACCGCGTCGCATATATCTCCATGCCTCCAACCAGATCGCGCCACCGCCTGCCTTCTACGCCTCCACCAAGCTAGCGAGTCGCTCGCGACCAGCAGCCAGCAGAGCTCACTGCGTCGCCGCCAACCACCACACATCTACCACGCGACCAGTCCGCTGCCAACCCCTCCAGTAATCCAGGTATCTTTTGTCTTTCTTATTCTTTGGTGAGGAACTCCATTGTTAGGGTTTTTGTGAAACCTTAGATTTGGGATTTTTTTATTTTTTTTTATATAGCTCTAATTATATTGACGGGAGATTTTGGGATTTGGGTTGTTGTTGTTGTGGTTTGGGTTGGGTTTGAGGAGAGGAAGTTGGTGCTTGTGCTGGAGGTACAGAGATTCTGGGAAGTAGTGGTTGGTGGAGGATACGACGGTGGTGGTGGTTGTGTAAACCGGTGGAGGAAGCACGTGAAACAAATGAGAACATAAAGAAGAGTGTGCTTAAGATCATAGTGCGTATGGTGATGTTTGTTGTAGGAGTGAAAATGAAGAGCGTTAATCTCTTGCTGGAACAAGGTGCTGAGGTTGACACTGTTGATAATGCTGGGTACACTCCCCTGCATTGTTGGAGGATTTGATATTAAAAGCATGATTTAATGGAGTAAATACTCGTTATTGGGGAATTTTCTGAAATTTTTATGTCAAATTCAATTTTTGGTGGGATTCTTTCTATTGTATTTTTCATTCTGTTGAAGGGTGTTTTGTTGGGGGGGAGGATAAATAGGTTGTTTTGTACTTAAAATTTCCAGCACAAGCAGTGGATTGTATTAATCAGAAGAGATCTTGGTTTTCTGCAGGAAACAACAACAGTGCTTTCATCGCCATAGTTGTGTCTACTATTGCCTTTGTTGGGTTGCTGATCTTTATTTGCACCTATTTTATAGTGAGGAAGCCAACAGAACATATTGAGAGTAAGTCTTGATGTTTATTTATCTATTGCTTGAGCCTTCAGGAAATATTTTCCTGTGATTTCTTTGTTTATGTGAGACCTAATATAAGATACAATATAAAGAATCAAATAGTTTATTTCCCACTGCATTGTTGACATAAGATATGACATAGAATGTGAAAGTTTTCTTAAAGAATTTTACATATCTTGAGTTAAGAACAAAAAAAAAATTAAATCGATTCCCTTTGTGTTCTGCTTGGTCTCAAGTTGATGAATTGTTTAGAAATTTTTTGGGAACTGAACTATCAATTTCCATGTAACAAGCTCACTTACTATAACTACCTCCCCAACTAGGTGAAGCTAAAGTTGTCAATGAAAATAAACAAGATTCATCACAATTTGACTTTGACACTATCAGAGTCGCTACAAACAACTTTTCTGATGCAAATAAGCTTGGACAAGGTGGATTTGGGCCTGTTTACAAGGTAAACATGGTTTATTTACAATTAAAATTCATCTGTAGCCTGGATTGTTGGACATCTTTTACATGCATAAAACATTGCCACATGATATCTATCTTCAGGGCTGGCTCTTTAATGAACAAGAAATTGTAGTCAAAAGGTTATCTAGCGAATCTTCCCAAGGAGATATAGAATTCAAGAATGAAGTTCTATTAATGGCCAAGCTTAAGCACCGAAATTTAGTCAGGCTTCTTGGCTTCTGCTTTGAAATAATTGAACGTCTACTTGTCTATGAGTTTCTTCCCAATAAAAGCCTCGACCACTTCTTATTTGGTAAGTTAGCTAGCTCTTCTCAAACCAAACTGCTTTTAATGCAACTGGCTATGCTTGGCAGACACTAAACTGTTTCTTAACTGCATCACATCCTGTGAGTATTCATTCTTTTTTAGTTCTTCTTTTCTTACCCTTCTATTACTGTATGGATGCTTTTCAAATGAATTTCACACTTCTAAATGGAAAAGGTTTAGTTTGGTTTCGGATTACAGGGATAATATATAATGTGTATATGTAGATAGCACCAATTTTAGCTTTTAGTTAAGTTTGCAGATTAATTGGTTGTTTCTTTACTGCTGCAGCTTATCCTACAAAGGGTCATGGATACGGCAAAGCAATTTACTAAATCTGGAATTTTAAATGAGTTTTCGATGGTCTTGTTGAACAACACTCTTTCTTTGCCTTTGGGAATTTTCCTGATTGTTGTTTTCAATGAGGTGGATTATCTTTTAAGAACGTGAGTTTTATCCATGTCTCTCTTCATTATAAGTCTAAGACTAAGAGCATTGCTTGATGGCAATGAGAAATCTTATCTTCTTTCTTTCGGTATATAGTGCTGTAAATTTCTATTTTACATTGAGATGACCCTTGTATCTTTGGCTCAACTTTTCAGTTTAAGTACCTATTGCAGCTTGTTTTTGCCCCCACTATTCTAGCCGCATCAACGAGCTAGGAAAACTTAATTTTTGCTTTCATATAATTGTCTAATTCAGTTACTAACTTGTTTTTTATGGTCTTATATATGAATAAATTATTTTGGCTTGTTTATTTATTATTGGTTAGTGTTTATTTATGTCCATGGCTAGAAGTAGATTGTAGTAATATGGAAGAGAAATTGTGATTCTTGTTTTTTATGGTCTTATATATGAATAAATTATTTTGGCTTGTTTATTTATTATTGGTTAGTGTTTATTTATGTTCATGGCTGGAAGTAGATTGTAGTAATATGGAAGAGAAATTGTGATTCATGTGTTCAATTTGGTTGGTTTTTGTAAAAAAATGTTATAGATGCGCTCACATTTGATGCTAAGGATGTGTAGCTAAAGAATGCTATAGATTTTTTTTTGTTTTAATTTTTAGATTACAGTGGGCTTAGCCGTCGATAACTTTACCGACGGTCAAGCCGTCAGTAATCACAGTAAAAAAATTGGTTATTTTCGTAGATTTACTGACGGCACTAGGCGACTTACTGACGGACAAGCCGTCGGTAACTTTACTGACGAAGAAAATACCCACTACCCCGTAATCTTGATATACCGACGGGCCGTCGGTAATGACGAGAATTCTTGTAGTGACGATGCAAGCCCTGATCTATAGGAGGGAGACAGGTGCACGAGGCTGATGTCCCAGCCCTTCAGTGGTGGCTCCGGTGGTGGGAGAGTGGGCATCAGTTCTGTCGCAGGTATGAATAAAAACTCGTGGTGGTGGAGAATGTGTAGGGGAGATTCGACACCCATGGTCTGATCGCCCATGATGACGGCGCCTTCAACAACATCAAAACTCAAAGAACCAGGCCAAACCGATTCAAAACTCAGAGAAACTGGACAACCAAGCCAAAATAGAATCGGAACTCAAAAAAGCAGTCGTGGAGAAAAGGAGATCCTATATCGGGTGGGGGAAGACCGAGGGAGCTTGGGGAGAGGCCACTGGGAGCCGGCCAGGAAAACCTGGGGGGAGACCACAACAAAATGCTAGCCGCAACTTTGGTTGGGGGAGAAGGTTGATCAAAATCTATAACATTATCTATACTCTATCCGGAATGAAACGCAAAATGTAAAGCTTTCTAAACAACATTGACATCGTACAAAATGTAAATTATTCACTTACAAAATAGGTTCAGTAGATGCTGCTTACAACAAAACAGAAATTCAAAAACTAGTTCACCTTTTCTTTCGGTAGAGCCTTTAGATTAATGTAACAAGTAACAATGTCTTTAAAGAACGGTGAAGGTATTACAATAAGGGAATACTCTGCTTCAGTAAGTGCTGCGGCATGTGCAAAACCATACAACATCAAATCTCCATTTATAAAGGCAAAAGTTATAGAATAATATTAAATATTCTAGCATGCGTATTTTTAATCAAAACCTTTCTAAGTAAATCAACTTGAAAAAAAATGATATTTCCCCAAAATAATCATTTCCCATATATGCTAAAAAAGGATGAAGGCTAAAAATTAATTGCAAGTGGAGAATTTGCAGGTGATATTTCCAGCACCAGAATTAGCCCTCTTGAAGCGTAAAGCGGTATGCAGGACACCCCTAGTTGAGCCCATCAAAGCCAAATTCATGTGTTGGACTACGCCAAGTGGATGATAAGAGAATTGGAGGCTGTTATAAGAGTTAAGAAGTGCAGTGATCCCTTCTCTTAAAAGAGTCCTGTAAGGGTCCCCTCTCCCTTGCAACCCATGCCACAGTGTAATGTCTGTTCCGTATCTTCTTGCTGCTACCATTCCAAAAGCTACTGCTACTTTAGTGTCCCGGTTCACACCCCTCCAGTAGCATTTGTATTCTGGCATTGTCCACTTCCTGACATTTTACAAGTTATTGATGTTCATGGAGGCATGAAATTCAATTCAGCTAACAACAAAAAATCTATCATTACTTGATTACATTTTTTCACATTTTTTTTGGTTTCTTTAGTCCCTACAAGATTACAAGCGTTCAAGTTTAGTCTCTATACAAATTTTATTCATTTTACCAACGACTGTGTTATTAATCCCTATCAAGAAACTAAAATGTGAGAAAAAAATACCGTTTTTGTTAAATATAGAGACTAAAAATGAATAAATTTGTTTTAGGGATTAAACTTGAACGATATTAATTTTACAAGGGCTAAAAACATTTTTTTTTTCAATATTTGATTACACTTTTCCCCTTTTTCATAATATAAGTTGTTAAGTTATCCCGGTGCAACTATTCTCAGTAGAGTAGCAGCACTGCAACTCTAATTTCTTGTCCTACTTGCATGCACACGTAATATATATGTCAATAGCAGGTTAAACTAGAATCTTAGCCGTTGCCTTAATGGGCATGTAGTATGCATGTGTTTCAATTGGTTTCAAGTTTCAACAACTATCAGAGAATGTTATTATGAGCCACTTCCTGAAGGCGAAATAACATTATGACACTTAATTGTATGTGATTAACTATCATAAACTTACTCTGATGGACATGCTGAAGCTTCTGCAAAAATAACTGGTGGCATTGGAGGCAATGGTGGAAGTCCTGGCATTGGGGGTAGGTTGAAAAGTGGAGGAGGAGATTTGGGTGGTGTGACTGTGATAGGTGCTGGGGCTGGATTGGAAGATCCTGATCCTGATCCTGAGCAGTATTGCATAGGCTGAGCTGGCTGAGCAAGAAGAGGATCCACTGTATACATCTCCATGTCAAACATCCTAAACATGAGTCTAGGATTTTGGGGAGGACCAGCACCTTGACCACAATCATTTGACCCTTGCCCACTACTGCCTGAGACACGGGTTGAACAACCACCCAAGTCTGGTGCTCCATCAAATCTCATTGTATAGCTCCCAAACCAATTTGTTGTTTCTTCTCTTGACATTGTTATTTGCCCATTGCTGTCAGCACAGGACAGAGTTACTTTTGCACCTGTAACAAACAACAGGGTGCAAATGCATTAACTATACGGTCAAAAAAAAATCTAAAAACATAGGTCAGCATTTATTGAACACGTCTTAACGACCAGCTGGCCACCTGTTCCAACTCCATTTATTGACAGAATGAAAAAGCTAAGACAAAGAGGCAAAAAAATAATAAAAAACTTCTTTCCCCTCACAACTTGTGAGTGTGTGAAAAAAGTATTTGTAAATCTCAAGATACACAAAAACAAATAAGCTTGCTTTACTTTTCACATTTCTTGTTTTGATTTTTAAAATAAATAATGGAACATGAAAATATGTTTATCTAACGTTTTTCCTTCTCAGTATGTTTTAAAATTTTGAAAATATATTCTTGTTAAATTTTTAAAAACAAAATACTGTTTTTAAAAAAATAAAACAAAATACTGTTTTTAAAAAAATATAATCAAGCAGATTCTAAGTTTTTCATTTATTATTTCCACTAAGTAAAGTTAGATATATCTCGGAAGATAATGTTTTGAGAACATATCTCAAACCATAGACAGTAACAAAAATGTTGAAGTTGAAGGGGTTAGATCTCACCGTTAACAGGATAATCGAAAATGGATCTCTGCCCATCTTTGCATTGGTCACAGAAGACGGTGCCAGTGACCATAGTATCTGCCTGCGTTCCATCAATGGCCACCGAAAGAATGAGACATGCTGCAAAGAAGAGTTTCTCCGGCAAGTCCATGAATGTTGGAAGTCCACTAAGAAAGAGCAAATAACAAAGAAATGGATTGGTGTGTGTGAGTGCGGGTGTGATTAGAATGTGATGAACACTTATATAGTTGAATGCAAGCGAGGTGAAAAGTGATTATGAGTCCCAAATAGATGCACACTTCTAACTCTCAACTGCCGCTTTTAATGCTCCGTTGAAAATCACTTTTTCATGTCTGAAAAAATAACTTTTACGTTTATACTCTATTTACATAAATATTTATAAATTTTCATACATGTTTTAAAATTTTGACAGAATTTTACTTATTTAATATTCACATTAATAACATTAAATATTATACTTTTAAATAATAATTTTTCATTCTTACTTATATAATATTACATGAAATTTTAAAGAAGATCTGTACCGATCAAAACAGTGCCCAAAATTAGTTTATGTATCTCAATTTTCTTAAATGTTATCTCATTTAACTTTTCCAAAAATATTTATAAACTTATGAGCATATTTCTACACGTGAAGAATCATAAAAATATTTCTATTCAAAAACTCTCAGCAACTATAAGTTAATCTAAATGATGTTTACACACTAGACAGAGCAATTAAATCACTAAAAAAACTTCTATAGAAGTACAGTAAAATTAAACTCTCATGGAAAGTATGAAGGAATTGTGAATGAAAAATATATCGAAGACGCAAATTTTCAGAATTTTTTATCTCCTTGGGTTTACCAACAAATCTCTATATTGATGAATGTACCAGGAAAAAAAAATCTCTATATTGATGGAATTGAACTCTTGATAGTTTGAGCTCTTAAAAAAAAAAAAAAAGAATAAAAAGCTTCCATTTCGACCAACTGTTGCGTTAAGAGCAGCATTTGTTTATCTTATAAATTGACTTGATTTAACAGCCATTCATGTTAGCATTATAATTCATTCCATTGTAGGTAGGCGGTTATTATTTTAGTCACGCATTGGCATGCCCGTACAACGCAAGAGGAGCTAGCAAAAACAATAGCCCATACATATGAACTTGTACAAAGCTGAAGATGGAAGTGTCATGGTCAGAGTTTGTTTTAGGATCCAAATGTTGGAGACGTGGGGGCACCATAGCCACTGCAACATGAGCTGATGGTGCCATGGTTGTGTTGTGATGGGTATTAATTAGATAGCCGTCAAGGTAGCAAGCAACATTAATGGAAAAACATATCGTGTCAGAAAAATAAGCTCCTTGTGTTGTGTGAACTGGATCCGGTTCGGATTTCAGAAGAAGCGTCCATTTGCTGAAACATTTTCTCCTTTCCAACCACACAATATCACATGTCAATGCCAGGATTTATTGGTTCCACACTACTACATTGTTGCATTCTGCTGAGAAAAAGCAGGATGAAGATTATGTGATGGAATCGGGTCTTAGATTAGAAGTAATAAGCGGCAAGTAAGCCTACCAAAGGGTCCGACTATGAATTCAATATAAGACAAGGGTTAATATAAATATGGTTTTGTACTCTAATATACTCAATCTTTCACTTTAGCCCTTATAAAAAATTTTGTTCAAAATATATAGTCTCTAAATCCCTTTTCTTTTTCTTCGATTTAGTCCATGTCGTTAGGTTGTTGCGGTTAATTGCTAAGTGGCTCACTGAAGGTCACCCCAGCACATCATATGCAGAGGCGGACCCACCTATTGCTGAGGGTGTGCATTGAAAATTTCACTAATACCCTCGTATAAATATTTTTTTGACCCCACTGAATTGTGATTTGTGCACCCCCTGGTCCCTGACCCATCACTCAACCCTCTCACTCTATCACTCGCTCTCTGCTCCCAGTCTCAAGCGACCCTAACCCTCTTCTCTCTCTCACTACTCTCGCGGCGACCCTAACTGCTCTCAGTCTCCCGCGTCACTGGTCCGTGAACGCTGCTCTCTCTCTCTCTCTCTCATACGCGATCGTCGACTGGTGACGGCGAGTGCGACCTCATCTGTGACCTCCTCTGCTCTCAATCGCGATGAGTGCTGGGAACCGTAACAGTTCCTTTGCGGCGTCGCGTCCTCCTCTGCGACTCCGCCACTCCTTTGTCTCTCTCTCGCGGCGTCGCGCGTCCTTCTCTGCGACAGCTCCGCCACTCCTCTCTCCCTTTCTCTCTCGGGCTCGCGTTTGTCACCCTTGTATCAGATCTGGTGAGTCTTAGCTCACTCACCTCATATATGTTATGCTTGTGCCTTGAATCTTGATTATTTTGCCATAGAACAAGATTTGTGATCAATATTGCTGAGTGAGTCTTAGTCAATTAATGTGCGTCCGCACCGCTGTGACTTGTGTGTGGTGGTGATTTGTGAATGTGATAATGGGATTGGGAATTTGAGATCGATTGTCTGCCACTAGAAGTGGGTTATATTATATCTGCTGTAAAAAAACTACATTTGAAGATTTAGATGGGTATCAGTGTATCACGGTTGTGAATTTGTGAATTGTGATATGTAAATTGTGGCTTGTGTCTGATGAACTAATTTCCCTAATTTCTACCCATAATTTCCCTAATTTCTTCCCATAAAAATTATGTTGGAAGTCTCCTAATTTTTTAGTTGTTGGTAGTCCCTAATTTTTAGTCCCTAAATGTCATAATGTTGTTATTGTTAATTTTTAGTGTTGACTGTCTAGTAAGTTATATTGAGAGATGTATTCAATAACATTGACAGTGAGTTGATTATTCAACAATTTCAAGACAAGAAATCGTGTAGAGGATAATTATGAGGTTTGTAATTTGGAGTATTTGATTATATATATTAAAATTTTGCGATTTCGACATTTATAGCGACATATATAATTGTAAATTTTTTTGCACCCCTGGCCCAAGATCCTAGATCCGCCACTGACCATGTGGCTGATAGGCAATATTAATATGTCAATTTATGTAGTTTTTATTTTAGTCCTTCTAAAATATATTAGTTTAATTTTTAATCCCTATCTCACTCTCTCTTCTCTTTCCCCATTCCCTTCTGGCAGTCTCCCCCATCGTTGTTCCTAGCAAGCTCATTACTCTCAGCATCGTGAAAGCACTACGACTAGAATCATTACTGAGCCTTTTCAAGTGACTACCACAAGTGTAATCTCGTGTATGGTCTTTTACCATTGTTATGTGCAATTTTCTCATCAGAATGAATCTCCGCTCAATGGTACTACCCTTCTCGGGAATTATCTCCCCTCTTTCGATGACCTCTCTTCTCCATTCTCTAGAATGAATATCCTTTCTCTAGCTTCCTTGTTTTTCATCTCTCTCTCACAATCTCTTCATACTCAACCTTACTTCTCTTCAGTCACGACATATTTGACAAAAACTCCATTTTCCAAATCACTTATGGGCCACTTCAAATTGCCCAACAACAAGGAGGTGAAAATTCATGTTTTCATGTAGTATTCCTTCACCATGTCGAGTTGGGAAAGGGAAGTGAAAGGAGAGAAAAGGGGGAGGGGCACTGTCGGGAAAAGGAAGGGGAGGGTTAGGGTTGGCGTCGAAAAAATTAGACTGATGTGTTAGTCATATGGTGGCGTGTTGAGGTGGCCTTTCATGAGTCATCTCAATAGACCAGTTACCAATAGGGACCTAACGGTAGGGACCGAATTGGGAAAAAATTCTAGCATTTTTGAACAAAAATAATTATAAAGACTAAATAAATTAGCTTAAGCATAATTATATATGTACTGGTGTCATTCTTTTTTAGTCTATAGCTTTAGAAAAGACTTTGTTTCATTTCATTTGCACGCTTAAAAAACAATGAAACATATTTTCTTTAAAATTTTATTATTGATCGATATTAATAAGTGAGTGAAAATCTAAAATAAGATTTATTTTTCTCTGTGAAAATCAAGTTATATTTCAAGTTTGCTCTGGTCCATGGCATTATAAGAATCAGGCCGGTCCAGCAGGTTTGCGATAGTTCGAGCCCATGGCCAATACAACAGAAATGCGGCTGGTGTTGTTTGTTAGACTGGACATATGTATCTTGGGCCATCTGAGGCCCAAGTAAACCTTTCAATGAATGAAATGCACAACCTTTTGACCCAAAAAAAAATAAAAAATACGCACACGCGCTATACACCTATTTTAATTTAATTTAATGATATAAAAATATGTAAACTGGTTCAAAAATGTTATAAAACCACTAAGCGGAATTTTAATTTTTATAACGTTTAAAAATGACTCTGAGATATACCAAAAAAGCTGAAGTAGTAGTCATTTATATAAGTTTTATAATTTAAGTATGATATTTTGGATATAAATTTTATAATTAAAAAAGTTCTCTGCATGCCATTCTTTGCTAAAAAAAAATCTATTATAAAGTAAGATTTTATTCTTTTGATTCCAATTCCAATGTAGGTGTATCATCATCACGTTCATAATTTTGTCTCTCCAAATAATGTTTTAACGTAATATCATTTCGTTAATATTGAATAAATAATTAAATTCATAAATTAATGATGTACATATGATTGGAGATCATGTTAATCTAGAATAAAAAAATTCAAAACGAAATCAAAACTTTCAACTAGTTTATAATTTCTGAAATCATAGCCATGTTAAAGTATTATTATTATTATTATTATTATTATTATTATTATTATTATTATTATTAGGCTTAATTACATTTTTGGTCCCTCTATTTTTTCAAATCCATGATTTTGGTCTCCCTATTTTATTTTTCACGGATTTGGTCCTCATATTTTTTATTTTTCACGAATTTGATCCCTACACTTTTTTAATTACAATTTTGGTCCTTCAAAATTGTGGATCTCTTGCACTTTTAGTCCCCACTTTTTCAAAATCCATGATTTTTAGGGACCAAAAGTGCAAGAAATCCATAATTTTGAGGGACCAAAAGTGTAATTAAAAAAATGTGGAACCAAATTCGTGAAAAATAAAAAATATGGGGACCAAATTCCTGAAAAATAAAATAGGGAGACCAAAATCGTGGATTTGTAAAAATAGGGGGACCAAAAATGTAATTAAGCCTTATTATTATTATTATTATTATTATTATTATTATTATTATAAATGTGAAGCAATAAATTTAGAAAACTAAATATATTAATATATTGACAACTTTTTAAATAATTATTTCAAATAGATTTTTCATTTTAAAATGTAAATAATTTACATTATTTGACTTATCTTATATATTATTTGTTCCTTCATATTATGTTATTTTATTTAATGGTTAGACTTTTGTTTTTATTCAATACATTTTTTTGTTTTAGAATATTTTAAGTAGTAAGTTTGAAGATATTTTTATTTTTATTAAAAACTAGGTTTAATCATAATATACATATTTAAATAATTACTATAATTTGAAAATAAACAAGTTAAATTAATATGATGATATTATTTATAAAGCTAGGTTGGATCATAAGCTTATTAATAGAAAACTAGAAATAAGATAAATTAATCTAATTATTGTTTTTATGTTTTCTACAACTAGATCAGCCTATTCATTCAATCAGTTAATACTATGATAAATAATTTTATAATTAATAATTTTATTTCGACATAAAATTATATCATTCATAAAAATTTGATTTGACTAAAATATAATATAATATAGTTTTAAACTTTAAAATATAAAATTTCTTCTTTTAATTAATTGATTAGTTAATTAAATATTATATTATTTAATTTAGTTCGACATATATATTTTTTTAATTCTAATAATATATAAATTCAAATCATTTTTTTAATTTAAAATATAAAAAATAAACTATTAAATAAATATGTATAAAAGTTTCATACAAGGTTCAGTTTACATAACTGGATTGTCAAAAAAAAAAAAAAAGGTTACATAACTGGTATATAAATAATTTAGAGCTTTTATTCAAGAGTTAAATCTCAAAGTTTGGTGGGAAGCTTATAAGCATTGCAAAGTTTTGATTTACACTCGCTTAAAGCTCATAATATTTGTTGTCTTCTTGAACTGGTTGTTCAAGAATATGCTGATGAACTACTCGATCACGTAAGAGACCAATATTGGCACATTCACAAATTCACTAACAAGACTTATTTCGATACCAAATACCCCTCTTGCATTGTTGGGAGAGCCAAGGTAAAATAAGAAAAATATTGGGACTACTTGTACTAAAGCAACTAATTACCACTAAAATAGCAAGTTTCTAGTAGACACGGAACACAAACTTATTTTATTCTGATAATATTAAGATCATATCAAGCTTCAATTCAAAATGAATTTTCAGCCTGTATCTTATTTTATATTATGATATTTAGATCATATGATCAAGCTTCAATTCAAAATGAACTTTCAGCTTGTGACTTTGATACATATGGAAGTTTCAAGGTTTTATAGGAAGGAGGCTTCCTAATCTTAGTTGCTTGTTCAAAACCATAAGCAATCTCAATTAGTTTTGGCTCTGAACCCTTAAGCCCAGCAAAATTAATGCCAAATGGAACCCCTTTGTTATCATATCCTGCAGGCACATTGATTCCTGGGTATCCTCCAATAGCAAGAACATGGTAAACTTTTGATCCTGGGGTCACCAACGCATCAAGATCATTATCTTTCATCAATTTTTCGAAACCATCTCTAGATAGTCTTTCCAAATTGGCCAGTGTTGTCTTCTCTTTATCACCAATTCCATTTGTCTCTTGAGCTGCCAACATAAGGTCTTGACCGAATTCCTCAAGCATTTCCTACACAATTGTTATATAGATAATCCATCAATTGAATTTTAATTTTAATAAGCACAATACAAATGTATTGGATTTAATTTAATATTATAAGTAGTTAGCTACTATATAGTATATATACAAACCTGATCGGCATTGTTTTTGTTGAAGTCTATGACATCGGCCAAAGATCTTACTGGAGAATCCACCAAGTCTTCGAGATATGCATTTAAGGATACTTTGTACTCAGCTAAAATTAAATCTTTTTCCCCACTTTTAATTGAATCTGAAATTTCACCGATATTGGGTATCTCAAGATTGTCTATGACAGTTGCTCCCCTTCGCCTTCAATTATAATTATAAAAGAAAAGGAAAATTATACATGTATTATTTAATTAATTATATATTTTGCATATTAATTAAACTCACTAATTGTTTATTTAATTACCTCAAGGTTTGAAAATGCTTCTCAAAAGCTTGGGTGACGAAAGAATCATTTATAAGACTAAAGTAAGGGTTCCTCACGATTCCTAGTCTTTTCTTTTTAAGCCCGTTAAGTCTGAGGTGTCGTTTATATCCCTCTGGAGGAATATATTTTGACCAATATTCAGTATCTGGATCATTTTCATCAATTCCAACAATTGCATCAAGAACATAGACAGCATCTGCTACAGTCCTGCATATAGGCCTGGAAAAGAATATTCATTTTGTCATTAAAATAATTCAAGAACAATATATATATATATATATATATAATAACTCTTTCATTTAAAGTAATCACAAATCAAGAAACGTTAATTAATTTCTTACCCAACAGTAAATTGTCTAGGTGTGATTGGGACAACTTGATCTTTGCTAACAAGACCAACTGTTGGTTTGATTCCTACAACTGAATTGGAACTAGCTGGGCACAAAATCGATCCATTAGCCTCAGTTGCAAGTGTTACTGTCACTAAATTTGCCGCAGCTGCTATTGCTGATCCACTGCTGGACCCACATGGATCAGCTGACAAAACATATGGATTCTGCATAGTCATCATAATAAAGATTCTCAAGTAGTTATTAATTAAGCCCAATCCATCCCTCCGTAACAAAATATAAGCAAAAAAGTACATGTATTTGGTCCAATTGTTAAGAAGAGAGTATACAATAGTATTTTCAAGGTGATATGCACCAAAAAGTTGATTAATTCTCTGCGGAAATTTTGTCTCTAGTTTCATTTTGTCTGGTGTTTCATTTTTTATTGTCTCTAGTTTCCGTCGGTAATTTAACTTTTTTTTTTTTATGTGTGATAGTTGAACATTTTAACCTTCACACTAATTTACCACTAATTAATTTGACTAATTATTATGTTATCAACTAACTAACCTTTCCAAAGCCACCTCTGGCACTCCAACCATTAGGAGCTTTTGTAGATCGAAAGCTAGACCACTCATTCAAGCTGGCCTTCCCCAGAATGATTGCTCCAGAGTTCCTTAACTTAGTGACCACCCCTGCATCACGAGGCACCACAGAGCCAAGTAATGCGAAGGAGCCAGCAGTGGTGTTTAGCTTGTCTTCAGTTGCAATGTTGTCCTTAAGCAGAATAGGAATACCATGCAGATCAGGCAATGATGATTTGCATGGCATTGTTTCGCGCTCATAGTCAGCCTTATCAGCTTGGGACAAGGCATCTGGGTTCACTTCTATGACCCCCTTAATAAGTGGGTCCAATTTTTCGATTTCTCCCAAATATAACTCGACCAGTTGCTTAGACGTGAGGCGGTTTCTTATAAAAGCATGTCTAATGTCACGTATAGTTGCTTCTTTGAGCGAGAATCGTTGTGACATGATGGTGCACGAGCAATGTGATAATATAATTGAGAGAATGATGAACATTTTTGATAGAAAGCCAAACAAATTTTGGGATGATTTGGTAGCCATGATAGCAGCAATGTGAAGCCTTTTCTTTCATGTTGCACAGTGTTGTGCATAACCTATATTTATAACTTTGGAAGGTGACCGGGTGGGAGTAAGTTAGGCGATCTATTAATTAGGAGCCTATGATACGACATGTTATTGGCCTTGTCTAGTCGATCCCTATTTACTAATTAAGTTAGATCAAAACTTCTATAAAACCATATTTAGTTTAAAAAAAAAAAAGTCATCTTCTATACCATTCGAAAATCCTATAGAGCTTAAGATTGACTTCTATTAAAAAAGAGAGCTTAAAGATTGACTTTTTCAAATAGATAGCAATAATCAATAATTATAATAATATTATAGTTGTGATTATATTATCGTATTCGATTTTTGTTATAGATTGCTTTAAAATTATATGCTTATTGTCTTTTTTAAAGGCTCAAACTCATTGCCTACATAATCATTTCATATTGCTACCCTATTTAGTAAGTTTTTTTTTTGACCATGCCATTTTTTTTAAGGCAAGGTGATCCTAAGTCACCATATTTATCTATTTAAAGATCTTACTAAAAACTAGGATGTTACATAGATTTTTAGGTCAAATTAGAGTAAAAAAGTCAGCAAATTAATTCTAGGTGGACAACTTTGATTCACCTAGACTGATACTTTAAAAATTGTTCAAAACTCTAACGATAATTGACACCCCGAAAGTGAAAGATCACAGTCCTCTAAGTCTTCAAGATTGAGATGGTGACCTAATTAGTGTCGTTTCGACAAAAAATAGGACGATCGAATATGAGTTCCTTAAAACTCAACGATCTATTCGTTTTCTTTTTTTTTTATCGAACCGACATCGATCATGTCACCATCTGAACCGTGAGAATGATGAAGACTTTGAACTTCTGCTTCGAAGAACAACATCAGTTGTCATTAGAGTTTCAAACAAATTTTTAAGTATTGATGCACGTGGAACATCCAAAAAAAAAAAGTCATATTAGGCTGAAACTTGAAAGAAAAACCAAAACTTTGTATCGGATCGAATTGAATTTTGGGTTCAAACTTAAAAGCACTTTACCCCAGTCAGTTATTGTAATTCACCCTAATACAATTATACGGTTAACTTTCACCGAAAAAAAATTATCAAATAGGTGAGAGACGCGTGACACAAACCAGGGAAACCCGTGAGGCTTTTGACAAGAGACTCGTGAAGACTTAGCTTTTTGACAAGAAACCTGTGAGTGATTGAGAAAGACACGGGGAGTGAGAGAGAGAGAGAGAGAGAGAGATCTCAACACCACCGACGACGATGAAACGCCGCACTCGTGCTTCTGCTTCCTCTGTGTTCTTGGAGTTGTGGCGGTTCAACGATCTCGTCGCCGTGTTAATTTTCTCAATCAAAGCTAGCTCTTCATATAGTGTGAGCTCCTCCATCTTCGTTTTTTTTTTTTCATCATTATCATCGACTTTAGATCTGGATCGAACTGTTCCGATTTGATGTTTTCTATTATTCGATTACTATGTGAGTTTTCTACTCTGTTTTCAGTAATTTCTGATGTTTCATACTTTCAGAGATGAAGGAGACTGTGATGTATTTTCTATTTTGATTTCTCTGAATTTCACTGTCTTTTTTTTCTTCTATAATGTACAAAGTCGTAAATGCAATATCATTTGTTTGGAAAGAATATGAAAGATCAAACTCAATCATGAACTCTCATTTACACAGATTGTTGCGTTGGGGTAGTTCAGCTAAGTCGTGTTTATTCTGTTGTATGATTTTGTTTGAGCCTCAAGTTTGTCAAAGGGATTCAAACTCTCCAAATGAAATGGAAATCATTGAAGGTCTGATGCAAACTCATGATGTGACATTAAGTAATCTTCCTTCACGCTTGACAAAATTACAGGTAATTTTAGCTAGTCATTAATATTAATATTATTTGTTTGTATGCTAGGTCTCTATTAATTAATATACTCAATTTGTTTCAGTCTGTATTATTCTTGGCTATGGAACTTACCGCGATGTGTTTGGCTATAAGCCGATGTTTAACTATATTTTTGTCTTTTCAACAGCACTAAAGAAAAGAAAATGATAGAAGTTGGAAACATGTTGTAATTAACGTCATTGACTGGTTAGAGATTATAATGTGTATTCTTAGATGGTGCGGCATTTTGTGGAATGGGTAGGATTGATGGCCAGAAACAACAGCACCTTTGTCAAGGAGGTGCTGCTGCTAGTGGTAGTGGAAGTGGTGGCATGGCAGAACCAAAAGCAACAGCAATGGCTTTGTTCCCAGCTCCTTCTGTGCTCTCTTCAGCTACTTGAGGATTGTTTCCTCTGGTGCTTCCACTGTTGCCTCCTCAATTGTGGACAGAGATGACGATACTGACCGTGATCAGGTATGCATGAGTGAGTTCTAAAAAGGTGGAAAATAGTAGCTTTGCTTGCTCATCATGATGATCAAGTTAATGAATTGTAGCTTACTTAGATTGTTGATTTCATGTGAGTTATATTAACTAATAACTATTAACTATTTGCTTTCACTGCTGAGGTGAAAGTCTGATTCTATGTTTCATCAATTAGCTTGGGTTTCTCCTAACTTGAGAGAATAGTTTATACACGTCAAGTACTGTTGTAGTTGCTATTGGCCTGTTATCCTTCAGTTCATACTTGGGGGATCGGGATCCTCATGTCATGTGCAAAGTTCACTTTGGAGGGTGAACTGGAGTGTGGAGTTGATATGAGAAATTGATGGTTTAGAGTTTTTAAAATACAAGCACCTGGGTCAAAAGAAATCAAGGCAAAGAGTTGCTGTTAGCCTATTTTCAAAATTAATTTCAAATTATGTTATTTTAATAGCCTCTAGTTGATGGTTGTATTTGCTGTTAGCTTGTTACCCGTTGAAAAATGCTTGTTTCATAGTGCAAAGAGTCTAAACTGCATGCACGAGTAAGAGGCCAAAGCTGCATAAACACTGTTGACTATTAGTTTCACAATTTAAAAAACCGTTTTAGAGGATCTAAACACGGGAGTTGGTACATACACCCTACTTTTTTCATCCATACATCCCAAAACATGTTTTTCCCCCCAAAAATACCCCCACTTCCTCCCTCTCCCCGCTCCCCCTTGCGCCCCACTCCTCCCTCCTCCTGCCCCCTCGCCCACTGGTGTATGGAGAATGACCAAATTACACTAGTGTACTTTTTACTATCTTTGCTAGTTTGCTAAAATAATAAAATTTAATGATATAAACTGATGTCAATTAGTTTTATCAAAAAAAATTGTGGCATAAAGTGTATTGTATTAGGCAATGCCATTGAAAAACTCGGGTGAAATTGCTTCTGTAAAAAGTCAAGCACATGTATTAATAACCGGAGATATAATTTATCAAATGTGATAATCAGCCTCAGAATTTATCATTGTGCTCAAGGGTTTGATGGAAAGACTGATCTTACTAGAACCGACACAAAAAGTACTCTGTTGCAGGAACTAACGCAAAGACTACTCTCTTACATCGAGGCTACTCAAAGAGAGTTGAAGTGGAAATTGCAAACATCGACATGAGACAAGAGTAGAATAGTTTGAAAGTACAATATTTTGTAAAGAGTATTGACTTCTTGTATTGACTTACGCAAGAGTGTAAGAGAATTATACCAATGTATTCAAATTCCGATTTTTGAATTGATAACATTCCCAATATTTCTGTTGGCTTGTTGCATGTCCTTTGAAAGCTCATATTGAAAACTGCGAGAAGATCTTCAATTAGTTTCTGACAAGTTGACGAGGAATCAACACTACTAATTCTAGATTGCTGCAGCCATGGGCGGGTCCAAGAACTTCGATAGTGAGGATAAAATCATATACTATAAATCAACTATCAACTATATTATATAAAATAGAGTTTTGTCACATAGGACTATAACACGTGTCAAAACCTTTTCTCCTAAAGCAATTTTATTTATTATTATTATTATTATTATTACAAAATCTCAACTATTAAATGTTATAAAAAACATAATTATCTTATCTTAAATGACTTGTTGATTTTGAATTAATATAATCAATCAACATTTAATATTCTTTTATCATATAAATTTGTCAATTTTTAATTTGACATTCACAATCAATTATATAATTCATAATAAATTTGAATTCAAATTTCAAAACTAATACATCATACTAAAATTTTAATTTAAATAAAATAAAATTAAAATTAACTAATACATCAAACTTAAAATATCACTTAATCTATAAAAATTAACATATTCATTCGGTTAAAAACTATATTAATATATTGATGAAACAAAACTGTTGTTATTTTTTTCTTTTTTATTTTCCCCTTTTAGAATTGTCAATTGTTTTTTATTTTGTTGTTTTTTATTCAATTTTGATGTAGGATTAAATACAACAACACAAATTCGGCCATAAGCTTTTAATTTTTTTCATTCTCTTTTGAATGTTTTCCATATTGTGTCTAACATTTAATAATAAAAGTTTGTTTGCTGACACAAATCCGGTTATTTAATTTTTATCATTAATTTCTACTATGAATTTACCTTAAAATCATATTACTATTTGTTATTATATTTTTTTATTGGACTATTTGTAATTATATTAGAAACTCAATTATGCTCTTTTTTCTACTTTCTTTTGAAAATATTTTTGACTACTTATTTTTTTACGTGACTCGATAATCCTCAATTCTCACCCGTGTATCGCACGGGTTAATAAGCTAGTGTTTATATAAAAAAAAATACATCAATACATAAGCAATAAAATAATGACATCATTATCATTAAGTAAAAAATTAGAGATTACAAAAACTATAACATTATAATACCCAAAATGAAGACACCTCAACATCTACGAATTATAATTACTCTCTGCGTGTTTTGATATTTTGAAATTGTTGTATGATTTTTTTATTTTCAACACTAATAAAAATATCTCTCTCTATGTATGTGACTAAACAATCATTCAACGATTTATCTTCCAATCATATCGATAAAGAATAACTCATATTTTATTTTATTTTCCTCTTTAGTGAGGTTAACAATTAGTTTTAAGAGGGGGCAAAAATTAAATTACTTAGTAACTAAATAAGTCAGTGGAATCAGCTACCCTCAATTTGCAACACGTGTATCTGTCCCTGGCTGCAGCTTGATAAATGCATTCAAGAGAGATATGAAAGCAATGTATATGTTTCATTTACATTTACATATATAAAATAAAACAATCCTATTTTAAGGCATAAAAGTATCTTGTAGCACAATATGCAGTGAACAATAATGTGCAGCCACAGAACATTAGTGTATATATCTACAAAAGGGGTAATGAAATCTTTGAACTATGCTCGAGCCTAAGCAATCGGATGCATGACCTATGGTTTGGTGTGGGCTCCACTTAGCATTTTTCCATTCTCTCTTACTATTACTCAAAAACAAAAGAGGGAAAAGTTCTTGGGCTACGTGTTTTTTCCCTTCCTTTGGATTTTTCCTTTCTTTTCCCTCCTTTTAAACCGACCATAGGTGTTGTCCAATCACAATATGATAAGTATATTGTTTGGCCGTATTGTTTTTATACATTGGTGACGGGGTAAGAGAATTTTTTTTTTTTTTTCAAAAGAAAAAAAAAGGGTTTCGTTAAAATCTTTTGATGTAAAACTCTCCTTAGGAAAAAAATATCTAGAATGAAAAAGAATACTTTCCCTATTTTTTATTAATAAAAAAGGAAAAAAAGATAAATAAAAAACATTGGGACTAGGCCAAAACCCATGAACATAAACCATAGTAACATCAATAAGAATGAAGACCAAACCTATATTAAAGAAGCTAATTCTAAGAAAATTAATAATGGCATGCAAAATCATCAATATAATGACTTTAATCCCAACTATGTTGGCACCAAAGACATTATCAATCATTTGTAACACACCAAAATCCAAGAACAAAAAGGAAACATAATATAACCGACAAGGGAGGACCAACGCCAAACCCATGGAGAATCACTTAAACCTATAACTAGGCAGACCTAACCTATTTCTGAAAAACTCCTCAGCAATGAAACTAGGAATGAGGTCCCACCAAACAAACCCATTGATGCTAGTACCATGACTAGCAAGCTTGTCAGCGCAAATATTTCCCTCTCTATAAATATGAGTGCAAATAAAGTTCATCTGTCTAGTCAAGTGAATATAGTTATTCCATCTATTTCTGAGCTTCCAAGGAACCATCTTACCATTCTTGAAAACAGAAACTACCAACTGAGAATCACACTCCAACCACAAAAAATTCCAACCTTTGTTAAAAGCAATTTCTATAGCCAGCATGGCCCCAATTAGCTCAGCATGGAGCGCATAGTTGATACCAATGTTAGCAGAGAAGCAACCTAGGACATCATCACTTTTATCTCTGAAAATCCCACCACAAGAGGCTGGGCCAGGACACTCTTTGGCAGCCTCATCAGTATTGCACTTAATCATATAAGGAGCTAGGGGAATCCAAATAACCTCTTTGATACTCGGAGAACTTCTGTAATTACTATTAACCTTGAAAGCCTTCATAATCATAAATTCAACAATAGAAGAAGACATAAGAGAGTTGGAGGCATTTCCTGCTAAAGCCATATTTGAAAGGATTAAATTTATAATCGAATGCAAAGGGATCATTTTATTATCAAACCTGGCCTTGTTTCTGCAATGCCAAATCGCCTAATAGACATTAACAATAGCAGAAGAGACAATGTCACACATCTGAGGGCTCCAACCATGAAGAGACAAAGATAAAATGTTCTGGAAAGAGGAACTATCAATCGAAGTATTCAGAATACCTCCAAGCCAATTCCAAATAGATTTGGCAAAAGAGCAGTCAAAGAAAATGTGATGAGTAGATTCTGAAGCATTACCACAAAGACTACAAACTGAAACAACAGTGCAACCTCTATTCCAAAGTTGCTCATCCGTCGGCATTTTGTTATGAAGAATCCTCCAAAGAATAAAGGATTTAGAAGGCGGAATAAAATTCTTCCAAATTATTTTGGTCCAAGGAACCACCTGTCCCACAAGGTTATGGAAAAGGAAGGCGTCTTTAAAGGTCAAGTCCCCTAAAGTAGAAGTATTCCACATCAACTTGTTATCCCCCGGAACAGTAGGAATAACTATATCCTGGATTTCAGGAAAAAAATGAGGGAAATGAATAAGAAAAGCTACAGGTATGGACCATCTACCATTAATAATAAAGTTACTCAAGGTGGCTTCAAAGTCCCTGTGCAAATTAGAGGGTATCCCAAGAGCATCCACAATTGGCCTAGATAACCAAGTATCGGTCCAAAAATTTATTTTGAGACCATTACCAATCTGCCAAGATGAATTCTCCAAAATCTCATAAATGCAAGATAATCGCAAGCCAAATAGAAGAGGAGACATGATAATTCACATGAACATTATTTCTATAAACCCTCGCTTTCATTAAAAGAGCCCATTGTAAATTTGAAGAAATGAAATTCCACCCAAGTTTCAATATGCCAACATTATTAATAGCTTTGATAGATCTCAAGCCTAAACCACCTTCCTGAAGCGGCTTACACACCTTACTCCAAGCCACAGTAACAGTTTTTCTGGTACTAATATCCACTGACCAAATAAAATTTCTAATCCAAGTATCAACAGAGTTGAGAAGATTAGTAGACCAAGCATAAATATGAAAACTATAAACTAACATACCAAGAATAATAGAATTCACAAGTTGAACTCTACCCATGATAGATAATAAGGAGCCTTTACAGGAAGATAACTTTGCCTTTATTCGGTCAGTAATAGGCAATAAATGCACTCTCTGCGGCTTACCTTTAAACAAAGGAACCCCAAGATAAATAAAAGGGATAGTACCTATAGTGAAGCCAAGCATGTCCGAGATGGCTTGAATACGAGATTGGGAGATACTACCAGTATAAAATTTAGATTTTTCTTTACTAATAACCTGGCCAGAGATTTGCTCATAAGAAGTAAAAAGATTCAACAGACTAGATAAGCTCTTTTTAGTAGCTCTGCAAAAAATAATTATATCATCAGCATATAAAATATGACTGGGCATACGGAAACCTTTGGGACCATTCATCAGCTGGAGCTGACCATCATCAACTAGCTTAGAAATACATCTGCTTAAGACATCTTCTGCCAGACAAAAGAGGAGCGAAGACAGGGGATCTCCTTGTCTAACACCCCACTAGCAGCCAAAGAAGCCAACAACAACACCATTAACAGAAAAAGAAAGCTTAGCAGAGTGAAGGATAATGTGTATCCAGAAGCATAACTTATTATTGAAACCAAAGGCTGTCAGAACTTGTAACAAGAAATTCCAATCTACAGTATCAAAAGCCTTCTTTATGTCAATCTTCAGGGCTAATTGACCCCCAAAAGCTTTTTTCTGAAGTAGGTTAATGGATTCAGAAGCAATGCAGATACAGTCAGAAATGTTTCTACCTTTCACAAAACCTCTCTGATTATCAGAAATAATTTTAGGAGCCACCAAAGCAAGTCTATCAGCTATAACTTTAGTGATAATCTTAAATTTAAAATTAGCTAAAGCTATAGGTCTATACTGCTCAATTTTATCAGCTTCAGGGATCTTAGGAATCAAAATAACAACATTAGAATTAAAATTTGGAAGCAACCAACCTTGTTGAAAAAATTACAGGATAGCATTATAAACATCTTGAACAACAATATCCCAGATATGATGGAGGAAAAAACTCCCAAAATCGTCAGGGTCAGGAGTTAAGAGAAAATGGGAAAGTTAAGGTAGAAGTAGGTGTTAGTCTACTGAGTTTCAAAGAACCACTTGTTATATTGTGATTGGACGGTAAGTAAGGGTGTTCGCAAATCGATTTATATTGGGTTTAAGCCAAAAAGTCATCTAATCCAAAAATAAAAACAAGTTGCAGTTCGTTTTGGATTGAATTGATTTCAATTTTAAATCTGAACTAATCTAATTTGATTAAAAACAATTTGGATTGAATGATTGGTATTTTACTGCACAATAGCTAGAAAGTATGTCTAAATAACTTCAACATGTATAATGTATAACACATTCATAATTAAAATATTATGAAGTAATAAAAACATCAAATTTATATTTGAAACATAAAAAGTAGTAAAAAATTACATCACATAAAGCAAATAAGTATTATTAAAAAAACAAAAATTAATAAATATTATATTAATATGTTGTATATTAATAATAGAATAAATAAGTATTCAATTTTATATATGCAGCTTGGCTCGATTTAAAAAGAATTTGAAATTCGATCCATTCAGTTCAGTTTTCATTAAAAGAAGTTCAAAAACATCGAATAAAAATCGATTTTGTCTGGTTTCGACTGTTTTTTTTTATCGAATTTCGGTTGGATGTAAATACCCGTAACTTTAAGTATGTTTTGTCCAAATAGGGTGCGTTTGATATGCATTGAGGTACTGGACAAGCAAAACAGCACAGGATAAAACCTTGAGTCACAAGACAACTTTTTGTCCAGTATATTATTTGGTGGACCACGGATAGTACAAGCAAAATAACATGAAATTTACTACAATACCCTTAATGATATATATTATTATATTATCATTAGTATCAATGTTATGATATATAACTATTATATAATATATAATATATAATACATTTTAAAATATATAATATTTTATGTAATGTAATATAATATTTTAATTAATTATACAATATAATATCATATATAACATATATTTATATATTATAAAATATTCTATATACAATATATTATAAAACATAAGTATTATATATACAATAATATAAAATATTATACTATATAATTAATAATATAACAAATACTTTATAATAAAATAAATAATTTACATATGTAAACGTAAACGTATATATAATACTACATCTATAACATATATATCTATACATCTATGTAAAACAAGCTTGAGAAATAGTTTTATTCTGAAATTAAATTTCAATTTTCAGTTTCATTATTTAATTGATTGTCATGTATTGAAAAATTAAAAGTATTATTTTATTAAAATATCACCCTATTTAACTGAGAAAATGATTCATATTCATTTTTACGTCATTCATATTTCTTTTAACAACTTTTAAGTTTATTCCAACTAAAAGTCATAACTCGACAAAAAATTAAAAAAAAAATACAATCAAACACTTAAGCTTAAATAATCCAAAAATCCTAAAATAAACACAATTTAAGCTTACTTCCATTAAGTTTTGGAAACTGAAACAACCACAACGAACAAAATATTCAGACGAAAAGGCAAAAGCAAATATTTAAGAAGACATAAAAGCAAATATTAATTTAAGAAATCAAACTGTGACATTAATTTCGTAAAAAGAAACTGTGGCATTAATCATTCAATTAATAGATAGCTCTATAAAAACAAAAGAAACAATGCTCAGCATTTCATTCTAAACCCATTTTTGTTACAAAAAAAAATTCTAAACTCATTTTCCTTCCATTATCTACGGTTCTTTCTTCCTACGTGTCAGAGCAAGTTCGGCCATAATAATGCCTACTCTCAACTCTCAAATAGCTATCTCATCAAGTGAGTCAACTATTCTCCAATGAAAAAGTGAATTCTATACTATATTTTCATAATGTTCTTTCATATTTGTCACTTTTTCCCAGGCAAAAAATATCCACACCTTGACGGTGGGTATAGATTTATCAACAATATTTTCTCCACGTCAGATTATTGGAATATAATTTTAGTTTCACATCTATGGAACACTCTGATTATACATAGAAAGAAATAATTATTTAGTACAAACATGGTCTTGACTGATGAGTTGTTTTGTCAAATTTTTCACACACACACATATGATAGTATAATAATAATGTAGTTGCGGTTATATAATTTTATCTTATAAATCATCATAGATTACTTTGAGATTTATGTTATTATGCTTTTGCAAGTTTTAAGGGTTATCTAATTTTTTTTACTATTTGGATTATTCATTTTCTGGACAGGTGCTCATATATAAGGTACATGGCCACTCATCATTATTGCCTTCGATTCTTTTTTGCAAATGAGGATTTACACAAGATTTAGTCATGTAATGTATCCTTTGCTTCTTTTTCAAAGAAAATATTTTGCCATTTTTTCTCAGCTTATTCACTTGACTTTCAGTTTCCATAGTTTGATTTGTGCTATTGGTATATATTATATTATGAAAAATTGCAAGTTAAGTTCTCAGGTTCAAAATGTATGTCTCAAAATGGTTTATATTAATTTGTGAGAAGTTTTCTCAACTTGACATTTTCCATTGGAGGACGGATGCGCATTGATGCAAGTGATGGTCTTCATATTGTGGCGACTTTTTTGTTGTTTAAATGACGACAGTATATAACACCATGCATGTTTCAATTTGAATTCACTTTACAATTTTCTCCTCAAGGTTGGAATGAAACATACTGTTTGACATACCTTGACCTTCAAAGAAGTTCACTAATTTGCCGACAAAAACCTAAAAGGTTGGTGCATCAGTTTATCATGGAAATTTAGCAGCTAATTTATATGAAGGCTATTTGTCTACATTTGTTTATTTCCTATTTATCTGTATTTTTGTATCAAAAAGAACTGACAAGTTTTTGGTTTCCTAATTATTAATACTAACATGAACGGCTTCTCTTATTAGAATTTGCATTCAAATGTGCTATGAAAAGCTACATATTACAATTCCATTTCAAATATTTTAATTCTAAAATTCTCTTTGCAAATATATATGACCAGGGGAGAGTGCAGATAAAAAAAGAGATCTATACTCCTTTTCGACAGTTGAAGAATTTTCCATTCTTTGTATTTATGTACTGACGGATAATTATAGTTCTTAATCAGCATTTGTTTAGTACACATGTTACAATTTTTCTATCCGTCATTATTCACAAGTAGTGACGGATAAAAAATTAATTTTGTTTATGGAATCAAAATCTTGATCGTAAAAGCTCCAGGATATTTCAAATTATCATTTTTGGACATTAAATGGAGCCTATCATGTCTTTTTAGTTTTTACTCTCGAAAATTATGTTTTAAAATAAAATTAAAACATTTTTTTTAATTGCTTATCGATACAATAGTCAGATACATGTTATATATATATTTATATATATATATATGCACGTTAATATTAATTAACAATTTTTTTTATATAATTTGTAGCTTTTATTGAAAAGTTATTAAAAATTCCTAATACCCCGTCAAATTTGTACAAGGTATATTTTCCAAATCAATCAGTGAAATTGCAAGGGAATTATTTCTACAAGTGAACGTGTAAAATTTAAATTAAGCCCAATAATGGTTGAACTCTCATTGTGCCAATAACTTTCAGTCATTGTTCCATAACTTGATATAGCAAGAAAGCACATGCATGTAACTTAAAACATTTTTGTTTTTGTGTAAAAGAAAACATTTTCTTAATTATTTAATGAAGTTTCAATTAGTGAAATATATTGCAGCTATTAATGAATATTTATATATTATAGAGATAGAAACTATGTAAGATAAGTTATTAAAATATAGATCCCAAAAACTAAAGTTATCTTGCATATATATGAGAATTTTACAAGAAATTTATATATTAAGATTTAAAAATAAATACTTATATTACATACGAATGAAAACTTTATACTAAGCATTGGGGTAACTATTTTATTGAAGATTTTATTTTATTTTATGTGAGCAAATTGAATTTTTTAAACGTTGATGTTTGTTTGGGCGCAAAGCGATTTATATGTTATTTGTTTTCAAACCTAACTAAGTACATATTGAGAAAATCTTTTTTATGTAAGAAAATCTGTTTACTTTGAATTGTTAATATCTGATTTATATGTAATTAAATTTTTAGTAAATACTTAATAATATACACAATTTATTTTAGGATATGCATAAACAATAATGCGATGCGACCCATGCAAAAGGATGGCTACCATACCAGGCAAGTTTTCCGGCCTGAATGCTGGCAATTTAGGTAAAACGTGTGAAAATATTGTTTCTTTTATGCAATATATAGTTTATTCCAATGTGAAAATTAATTAATTTTTTTTCAACTATATAAATAAAAATCTTTATACTTTATATTGTAGGTTTTAAATTATATTATTGTTTTTAATTTTCACAATTTTTTTCCACAACAATAAATTTAATATTCTCTGCATATAATCAAGCATGTGCATGGCAACCAAATGAGTATGACTCAGTTGGTTTAGCAGCGCTGAGTTGAGTGGGGAGGACCAAGGTTCGATTCCCACCGAACGCAGTCTTTGGGAAGAGAGATGCGCCTTAAGCTGTGAACTGACCCCCGAACCGGAGATTAGTCACATAACCGGTCCAAAGGATCGAAGCCGTGGAGACACTCCAGTCGGTTCACTCTGCTACAAAGTGATTAATTAGGGTGGGTCACAACAACAACAAAAAGACACGTGCATGGCACAGGTATAAATGAAACTTGATGTTTTGTATTAGATATAAATTTAATTTAGCTTATAAGTTACAATCTTTCATTAATTACTTTCATTAATCAATTCAATCATTTTATTACTCTATTTAAATATTATTATTAAATATTGTTTTATTTATTCATTTAAATATTGTTCCATAAAATATTAAAATTGCTTAAACTTGAGATTTTGTATTGATTACAAATTTAATTTAACTTATGAGCTACAACCTTTCAATTACTCTCATTAATAATCAAATTCATCAATTTATTTATATATAAATGTAAATGTAAATGTAATTATTATTTTTTTTATTTATTAATTTGATTTATTATTTGTTGTATTCACTAATAAGTATAAAACTTCTTAGACATTTTAATAAATATTTAAATTTGTTTACAGAAATTTTAATTATTAATTAAAATTTTTGAAAATTACTTAAGATATAGTTAAAATACACTATAAAATATTAAACATTGTTATCAAATGTAAAATATTGTGCTATTTACTAGAATTAGTTAACACAATACTAAATGTTATTTACCATTTAAAAATTAACTTAAAAATAATTAAATGAAATTGTATATTTTCAAATATTATCTATTATACAAGTATTTATATATTCTTTCAATAAAACTATTAAATATAAATAATGATACTACATATTATCAAATATTAACTATTGAATAAAAAGTTCTTTCATATTATAAAATTGCAATGCATCATATATAAAGATGACTCCAAATAAAATTTTTGGTATAAATGAAAGGTTTTCAATTTCACTTTTTAATGTCATTAGTATGTTTAAAAAATGTTAATTATTATTGTAGGTTATGCGAGCCGGAAGTCTTTTACACTATTATATTGACTGACTATAATAAGAGAAGCTTTTGAAAGTAGAAGAATAATATATTGACTATATTTGATGTTAATAATATCTTATTGATGAATAAAAATTAGATGTATTTTATATTAATAAAATAAGCTTTACAATAAAATATGAAATTATGTTAGATCATATTTTTAAACAAAATTAAAAAAATTTGATGCAATCATACTATAACATTTGTATTAAGAGAATGTTTATTATTATTATCATCATCATCATATATCTATTATAAATTTTAATTACTGAATTTAGTAAAAAAAATCATATTAAGTTGTTTTTTAAATTTCTTATTATTAATCCAAGGATATTAATTTATTTTAGAAAATAATTATTTATTATTTAATAGTCATAGTGATTACATACTATAATTTTATTTGACAAAAGTTACAAGCAAGTTTACCATATAAAATTTACTTTAAAAATAAATTATTTTTAAATAGCATAAATAGTACCGCTATTTAGATGAGAATGACAAAATAATTCACTTGATTGATGAACACATAAATTTGACTATATTTATAAAGAAAAGTATTATAATAATATTTTATAATAATATTTAATAAATGATAACCATCATAGGAAATACATATATGAAAAAAATATAATACCATAATACGATTAAAAACTTTTTTGATAGAGTTATATTTTGACATATTAACTTCTTAATTACAATCTTACTAAAAAATCGATAATTCTAATTATTAAATATGATAACAAATATTATATACAAATAATAATTATAAATAAATGAGTTAGTTAATACAATGTTTCAATATAGTCATACTGAATTATTATATTTTTGACGGGATGCTTAGTTCTTACATATTATTCTATAATTAATAAATTTTATTTATTTGCATTTTTTTTGGTAGTAAGAAGGGCCTAAGGGAAAAAAAACTAAAATATAATCCTTCAAGATAAGAATATTCCTATCAAGTATGTCAACAAAAACTAAAAATATGCTAAAATATAACTATGTATCAAGTGAACACCAATTTATTGAAAGAATTGTATAAAATATTTTTATATATTTAAATTATATATTTTTCAAAAAAAAAATTAAAATACATTTTGTATATAATATAAACAAACCCGTGCAACGCACGGGGTTTCATCTAGTGTAAACGTAAATGTAGAAGGGAGGGAGGGAGGGAGTATTTATTTAGTTAGAAATAAAAATAAAAAGTGGGTATTTTTGTCTTTTGAGTAGTTTGTTCTTGAGACAACTTTTTGTCCCATAGTTTAGTGGGGGACAAAAAGTTAGGTTTTTGTGCTGTCTCATGTCCCTTATTATGTCATGCTCATTAACTCTTTTTTGAATCAAACATAGAATAATAATTATTGTGTTGTCCAGTCTCCTAGTTTTTTGCAAATCAAACACACCCTTAGAGTTATTTTTTTTATTTTTTTGGGTACATAATCCTTAGAGTTATAATTATAATCATATAATGTACCAAAAAAATAATAATAATTATAATCATATAAAAAACGATAATCCTTATAGTTACCAACATGTGAGGGGAATGGATTGTCTCCATTTTTTTTCTCAAGTTTTTTTCTCCCATGAAATCACAACCACACACGGGTAAGAGAGAGAAAGTGTGAAAAATAATTAAAAAATGGGATGCATGATCTTCATGGTGGAGAAAAAAACTTGAGAAAAAAAATTGAGACAATCCATTTCCACATGTGAGCATCGTGTGCCAGAATTGACAGCCATAGTCATTCCTACAGTTTTTCTTCAAAAAAAAAAAATTAGTTTCTATTCGTGATATTAATTCTTAATTTGGTTCCTATACCAAAAAAATTATTAAAACAGTCCTTATACGTGTAACTATTACCCATTTAGTCCCTGCCGTCTAACCACGTTTTCTAACTGTTACCTATTTGGTCCCTCTATGTGACATAAATTCTTAATTTGGTCCCTATACAAAAAAATTATTAAAACAGCCTCTGTAAGAAACAGTGACTAAAAACTTATTAATATGGTTCCTATACAAAAAATAAACTATTAAAACAGTCCTTATACGAAAAAAACTATTAAAACAGTCCCTATAACAAAAACGTGATTAAAATATGCCCAAATTGTAATCCAAATATGGTCTCTAATGTGACATTTGACCATGTACTAGGTACATATATGACATATTTAATCCCCAAACAAACATATAAGATATTTAATCCACAAACAAACATATAAAACCACCTTGATTAGGTACATAAAAGTGCATATAAATCCACAACATAATATGTTTGTTTGTGGATTAAATATGTCTTATATGTTTGTTTGTAGATTAAATATGTCTTATTATACTTAATACATGAGCAAATGTCACATTAGGGACCATATTTGAAACTGTTTTAATAGTTTTTTCGTATAGGGACTGGTTTTATAGTTTTTTTCGTATAGAGACTGTTTTAATAGTATAGTTTTTTTCGTATAGGAACTGGTTTAATAGTTTTTTTGTATAGAGACTGTTTTAATAGTTTATTTTTTATATATAGACTATATTAATAAGCTTTTAGTCATTGTTTTATTAATAATTTTTTTCGTATAGGGACCAAATTAAGAATTTATATCAGGTATAAAAAATGCTAATAATTGTTTTAAACACTTATCGCCATTAAAAAACGTGATTAGACGACAGAGACTAAATCAAAAATTTATGCACGTGTAAGGACTATTTTAATAACTTTTTTCGTATAAAGACCAAATTATGAATTGATGTCACGTATAAGGACTAAAACATTATTTTAATTTTTCTTTTTTTAATAACTCCGGCTATGGAGAAAAGAAAAGTCATATTAATCATTCAATTTGTCTTTACCCTATTTACCCTATAATTTTTTATTCGCATAAATTTGTATCTACCGCTTGTGTTTTTTTTATTCGTTGGCAAAAATTTATTCCGTTGCCGGGACTTGAACCCGGGTCTCTCGGGTGAGAGCCGAGTATCCTAACCAACTAGACTACAACGGAAAGTTATAATCCTAGTGCTTGTGTTTACAGCTATTGGTTAGTAAACATATTATTTAAACTTCAAAGTTTTCATCCCTGCATTTTTGTTCATAAAAATGACCTAAAACCGTAACATCCTGACTTTATTGAAGGCAGCTCATCTCATTCTCATCAGTTTTATCATACACATGATTCCACTCCATAAACCACATACTCAATTCAGGAAAAAAAAAATTGGGAGAGAAAGATATTCAATATCATTGATTAAGAGCAATATCAACCCGATTCCCCCAATGATAGTAGTAGTAAGTAAACCCACAACGCAACCAAAAAGAAAAAAGAAAAGAAAAAAAAAATAGCGGATAAACTAAAAGACACAAGGGTCTGGATGAGACGAGAGCCACCATGACATGAAGGATGTTTGTTTAAGAGAGTTGGCCACAGTCAACAACCACCACCGGCCTTGAAGTCTTGCCGGAGCCGGATCCAACTTTCTCGATCTCCTTCACAACATCCATGCCTTCCACCACCTGACCGAAAACCACGTGCTTCCCGTCAAGCCACTCCGTCTTCGCCGTGCAGATGAAGAACTGAGATCCGTTCGTACCGGGCCCCGCATTCGCCATGGAAAGGATGCCGGGACCGGTGTGCTTCTTGATGAAGTTCTCGTCGGCGAACTTGGTGCCGTAGATGGACTCGCCGCCGGTGCCGTTTCCGGCGGTGAAGTCACCGCCCTGGCACATGAAGTTGGGGATGACGCGGTGGAAGGAAGAGCCCTTGTAGTGGAGGGGCTTGCCGCTGCGACCGACTCCCTTCTCGCCGGTACAGAGGGCACGGAAATTCTCGGCGGTTTGAGGGGTTGTGTTGGCGAAGAGCTCTATCACTATGCGGCCGGCGGGTTGGCCTCCGATAGTCATGTCGAAGAAAACCCTAGGGTTCGACATGGTCGCAGTAGTGGAGGAGAGAAGATTTCCTATTTGAGAAGAGAAGAGAAGACGAGGATCAGAACTCAGAAAGAACAGGTTATTGAGTCCTCAGGGGAGGTGGTCGGTTGCTATAAATAATGGCCTGCGAAACTGGTGTATTAGGAAAATGACCGTTCGATCGGGACACGTGACTCACTGTGAATAGGTACATTAACTATAGTTAAGTTTAGAATTGACTAGGATTTAGTGGGGGAGGATCTAATTCCAAGGATAGGATAGTTACTCTTTTGTTTTCGGCTACTAGTCCTCTATAATACTGATTTTTCTAAATAAATAATAAATATCTAAATAAATTGCTTAAAATCACGCTCTAAGGTCAATTAAGCCTAATCTTTTAGCAATGATTAATTAAACTTTTTTAATATATATGTTTATTTTTTTTGGTACAGAATATATATGTTTATTTATTAATCTTTGTTCTTTCTTATATACTAAATAGTTTGAATTCATAAATTTGAATCTATGCACATAAGATTTTTTGAAGTCACACACGTTTATTTGGCAGAGGTTTTCAACTTCGATTTAATAATGATTTTTGATAGTGTAATTCATATTTTAATATTTAAGTATTTATTTTAACCACCCCTGACTGTATGGAGCGAGTGTCCAGGCTTCCTGGAACACTCACCACATACAGGCAGTCAGGGTATGGAGCCAGCATCGGTCGTATGGCATGCTGAAAAAGGTCACCACTCCTCAGTCAGTGGAAGGTACGAGTTGCCCGTAGTTACAACTCGCCGGCACTTCCAGTTGTGGCCGTCTCGTACTATTGGTTAATTCAGGATACAGATGTAAGAGAGTTACCTCAGGGATTGTTGTCCCTAGGGGCTACAACTTGCAACCTTCATGAGGGGTCCCACTCCTACTCAGCATCCAAAGCTCTCTAAAGCCTCCACGTGCGCGATACCTGGCCAATGTTTTCAATAATAAAATATAATTGAATATTTACGTAAAATTTATCTACAATTAATAACTATTACTTTTTTAATATAAAATCAATATTTGATATTTTTTTACTCATTATTTAGTTAAGTGAAGTTTTGTTATTAATATTTAATTTTTCATTAAGATAAATTTAATAAAATTAATTTCTGATATGGTCATTTATGAATTAGAGTAATTTCCATAATTTTTTAAAATTATTATAAAGCATTATTAATTTAAATAATTTCAAATTCACTTTCAGTGTAAAAATATTTTGAAAATGAATATAATAATGTGATGTCACATTATTTAATAAAGATGACAAGTCATGTGCTTTTAAGAATTTAATTTGTATACATTATCGGTATAAAAATATTTCACACATGCATCCAATGGTGTGTTGGCTACGTCACTTTATGAGTATGACAAATAATGTGATTTTAACTCGTTAAATGAGAAGCAAAAAAAAAAAAACCAAATTGATCCTAGTTTATGAAAATCATACCATCTCTTTTCTTCTTCCTCCAAACCCTAAACCAAAAATAAAATATTTATGTTAACATAATATTGAGGGCTTTTATTAGGTTGATTCTAAGGTGAACCACCTTCATAGGTGGTCGACAGTGAACAAAGTTTCAGCACCATCCGATTCAATAGGCTCACAAATCCTATCATATGTTTGTCACACCTGATCACCACCTCTCTCCTCTCTCCATCTCTCAAGCAACAGGTCGAGTGGCTGTTTCTGTCACCTCAGAGTTGTGCTCCAATTTATTGTCGATGGCAGTGTTTCTTCTCTGAAATAACCACCAATAGCCAGGAAAATCAGAAATTGTGTGGCCCTTCCTCCCTTCACGCAACAACTTAGCCAAGAAATGGATTAACATGCTTCTCATGATGTTGAGAATCCCTTACGGGTGACCCCAAGGGTTTGGAAATCTACATAGCGACGAAACATAACGTGGGAGGGTGAAAGCCACAAGCGATTGGATCTATGCATAAAATGGAAGATTGCGAAGCCACACATAGCGTAGATCTCGACCACAAATCCAACAAACATGAAAACTCTAAACACTTGGTAAAAAAATAATTAAATCTCAATATTCACTTACAAAAAATTGAATCTTGCTTGCTACTGTTAAGTAAGCCTTCGAAGAAGGTTTGAATCTATGCATAAAATGGAAGAAAAATTTGCTTCTTGCATCACCCTGGATCCATTCCTCTTCCTTGACATGACGACAGTCGAGAACAGGCGGACATGCGGCTGAAACCTCCGCGAAATACCCTTTGTACACGGTGGGGCTTGTCTGGTGGTGGTCGGCCAGTTGAAGAAAGGAGGAGGGAGAGGGAGAAGGGAAGATAGGGAAAGAAAAAAAATCGGTAAAGAGGAGTATGGTATTATCATGAGCAACGGTTAAAACTAATAATCCATGGTGGTACCACCTATAAAACTTGTCAACGGTAGAACTTGCCCTCTAATTATGCATCTTTTCAATCCACAGTTTCCTTCTAAATTTCCTTCATAATTTACTTTGGAAAGGGGAAAAAAACACTCAAATTTCCTTAATTGAGCCAAATGGATTCCATTGAAATAACATAAACAAACTAAAATTTAAGTGGATAGCAAATAAGAATAAAATATTTTAGTGTTTATTGAATTATCATCAAACTCTCTTAGGGTTTATTTTCACCGTTCACAAAATTCAAACTTGAAGCTGTATTTAAGATAAATCAAATTCCTCACCATTGAAGCCAATAAGCGTTGGTTATGAATTTTGTTGTTGTTGATATATATATGAAAGAATATTTATAATCTTATGAAAATAATTTTGAAACCACCTTAAGAACAAATTGTAACCTAACTGCATGACTTTGGATTCTTTATTAAAATATTCCATACATTAAAAAATATATAATTTGTGATTTTCAATAACACGTTTTAATTTTAATTTTAATTTTGCTTTTAATTTTATTATTAATTTTTAATATTGTTAACCATGGAGTTAGGGTTTGGAGGAAGAAAAAAGAAGATTGTCAAATTTAGTGATTTAATCGTAAGTAGGGATCGATTTGGGTTTTTTTTAAATTTCACAGGGACAATTTGAGTCTTTTTCAATTTTGATATTTCCTATTTTTTTTCGACCATTTCACATGGGGAAATACATCAACGCATACGTCACAATTTAACGAAAAGAAGTAAATGAAAGGAATAAGGTGTTATATGCCATAGATCAAACGGCTTTCATTCCTTCAAAACGGGAATGGTGTCAGATCCCGAAGCTGACGAAATGAAAGGCAATAAGCTATGGATTTTTTATTCTCTGATTTTTTATTCTTCTATATTTTTATGGGCAGAATAATTTTTTTATTTTGCAATTTGACGTACATATACTCAGTTGACGTATGTGTACGTGAATTTAGTTTGCGTACATTAAAATTATATGTTTTATGTGGATGCAAACTGAGTTCAAGTATATGTACGTGAATTCAATTTGTATACACACCAAACATGTGCTTTTAATGTACGCAAACTGAATTCATGTACATATACGTCAACTTAGTTTAAGTATGTGTAAATAAACTCAGTTTACGTACGTGTTAAATAGCCAATGAGTTCAAGTACGATATCCAAATGCAGAAAAAAAAAAAGCAAAAATCATATTTTTTAAGTGGGGTGTGAGAGAAGGGACAATGGAGGGGGGAGAGAAAGAGATCTGGGTGTGAGTCTATGTTTGAAAATTAAATATGATATTAAGAATACTTTTGCAATGAAAGTAGTAAAAAAATGTCAAGGAAATGTAATTAGTCTATAACCAGTGTAACTAGAAGCAGCCAAAAACTTATGTGGTGATCAATAGATGTTTTTGTTGTTCGTTAATTATAACATATAATATGGATTAATTTTTTCTTTAAATTCGAATTGAAAATAATCCAATTTTTATTATTGAATAGTTATTAGATACGTTGAATTGTGATTGAATAACCGTAAAAACAAAATAATTTTTTCTGAAATTAATTTACCTTCTTAGAAACTTTTTGGGTTTAACTCTAATCTACAATTGAGACCGTAACAGTTACGGAAGTGACAAATAACAATATCAATTAAACTTTAAATTTGTGCAATATCATTGAAACTGCATTTGATAATGAAAGAGTCTTGGTAACTGTTGAGCTAACGAAGGTGATGTGTCTAGTGACCATACTTCAGTAACGTTGGTTTTTGTTTTTTTGTTTTTTTCAAAACTATATTTTATAAAATGGTTTTAAAGAACTATTTTTCAAAACAAAATAGAAAAAAAAAAGGTTTGGTAAACTTATTTTGAAAACATGTTTTAGAAACAAAAAAAGAGAAAACCTGTTTGATTATATTTCAACTTCATTTCATAATTTTCTTAAATCAAATTAAAGTACTTTGATATTTTTTTGGAATAGTATGATAAATAATTTGTATTGCAAAGTTTATTTTTTTCATAGAAGAGAAAGACCCAAGTCATGGTAACAGTCATTCAAAACTCAATTTAAAATGGACCCAAGTCTTTCTCTTAATATCAAATTTATTTTTGGAAAATGCTAACGAGTGCCTGAAGGGCACTGGTTAAGAAAACAAATATAGAAATATTTTATTATAAATTGTGTATTCAGTTCCTTAAAAGTTTAAAAATTATCATTTCTAATACAAAACTTTTATTTTTGTACTAATATTTCTTAACAAGTGCCTTGAGGGCACTCATTAGCAAGACACTTTATTTTTACGTAATTAGTATCATATGCCATTGAGTTCAAAGGGGATTAGACAGAAGATGGATTCCTCGGTAATTCAAATATTACGATAGTGCCATTATGAAAAGCACGTTTCCCGTGTTTTTGTTTGTTTTTTGGCTAAATTATGTTTTTGGTCCCTTAAGTTTATTTTAGGTTTTGGTTTGGTCCCTTATATATTAAAAGTTTCGACATAGTCCCTTATGTGTAAAATGTGGTCCCTCTTGTTTTTTTTCGAATTGGTCCCTTATGTTACAAATATAATACCAATGTAGTCCTTTTTTATGCAAAAAAGGACCATATTGGTATAATATTCTTAACATACGGGACCAATTTAGAGCTTTTAATACATAAGAGACCAAACTGAAACTTAGAATAAAGATAAGGGACTAATTCAAGACTTTTAATAGATAAGAGACCAAACTGAAATCTAAAATAAAGATAAAGAACTAAAATCATAATTTAGCCTTGTTTTTTACCAGTAAATAGAAAGCAAAAATGGAAATCAGGAACGGGAATCAGAAACAACTCTCAGCTGTTTTGGTTTTTTTTGTTTTAAAAACAGCAAAATACAAATAGTTTTACAAAACAACTAGCAAGATACCCGTGTATTCGCACGGGTCACTCTATTTTCAAGCATTTTTAAAATATACTTGTTTGTAAAAATAAATTTTTAAATTGTGACAAACATATTTAGTAGTTTTATATTGACAACATATAATGTTTCTCCGTCGAGATTTAAAAACTAAAATAGCCATTTATAAATAATAAAAAGATTTACAAAATTGTTATGTGCTCAAAGGCAATAAAATTATACTAACATGTTATATATGTTTCCCCGTCAGAATTCACAAATCAAAAAAAATTATTTATAAGTAATTTATAAAATTCATAAAATTGATATATGCTGAAAGACAATAAAATTATGCCGATAACAATAATGTTTCCCCGTCGGGACTCAAAAGGAAAATAATCATTTATAAGTAATAAAGAGATTTCTAAAATTGTTATGTGCTCAAAGACAATGAAATTATATTGATAACATCTAATGTTTTCCCGTCGGGACTCAAAAAGCAAAATAGTCATTTATAAATTAAAAAAATTATAAAATTGATATATGCTGAAAGACAATGAAATTATACCGACAACATGTAATGTTTTCATTCGGGACTCAAAAGTAAAATAATCATTTACAAATAATAAAGAGATTTATAAAATTATTATGTGCTTAAAGACAATGAAATTATACCGATAACATGTAATATTTCTCCGTCATTACTAAAAAACAAAATAATTATTTATAAATAATAAAGAGATTTATAAGATTGTTATATGCTCAAGGATAGTGTAATTATATCGATAATGTGTATTATTTCTCAGTCGGGACTCAAAAGCAAATAATCATTTATTAATAATAAAGAGACTTATAAATTTGATATATACTTAAAGACAGTAAAATTATACCAATAACAAATAGTGTTATCCCGTGGGGACTCAAAAGTCAAATAATCAATTATAAAAAATATAAGAATAAGAAAAATAGAAAAAAGTAAAAAAAGTAATATTCAAAGACGATAAAAATATACCGGAATGTAATGTTTTTCTGTCGATACTTAAAAGTAAAGTAACCATTTATAAATAACAAAAACATTTAAAAAATTGATATGTGGCCAAAGACAACAATAAAACAACAAAAAAATAGGGTTTTCCGTAAAGAAATTAGAAATTAAACACAAAAGTAATCATTTAGGGTTTTCTCTTAAAGAAATTATAATAACATTTATAAAATTTGATACCAGTTCAAAAAAAAACGGAATAAAAATACTAAAAAATTTAAAAAATGAAAAATATTAAGAAAAAATAGAAAATTAAAATCTAAAAAATAAATCTCTGTTAGGAACTCATAAATAAAATAGTTATTATAAAATAGTAAAATATTTATAAAATTTAATATATGCTCAAAGACAATAAAATTATACCGACAACATGTTATGTTTCTCTACCAGGACGCAAAAGAAAAGTAATCATTTATATCGACAACATGTAATATTTTTCCCGTTGAGAATCAAAATTAAAATAATTATTTATAAATAATAAATAATAAAGACATTTACAAATTTTAATATGTGATCAAAGATAAAAATTATTCCGACAATATTTAATATTCTCCTATTGAGACTTAAAAGTAAAATAATAATTTATAAATAATTAAAAAATTATAAAGATAAAATATAAAAATTAAAAATTAAGAAAAATATGAAAAATTAAAAAGTAAACAAATTAAATAAAAATATTAAAAACAAAATATAAAAATTAAAATATAAATAAGGAAATAAAAAAACAAAAGAATTAAAAAAATCGAAAATAAAAAAATAAAAATGAAAATTTAAAAAAGAATAGAGAAAAAAGTGAACTTAAAAAGTGAAGGAAAAATAGAGATAAAATTTTTTGAAATTTGATAAGAGAGGGGAGAAATGGGGAAAGATATGAAGTTAAGTTGACTATTTTACCCTTAAAATTGATGAGGTGTCAAAATTTTAAAAATAGATAGTTTAGTATTTTTGTTAATAGTTTATTTTTTTAGATTGATTGATATTAATTTTACAAAACACATAAAACAATCAAGTTTTTTACTTTTTAAATTTGTAAAAACTAAAAACAGGAATCAAACCGGGCTTACATCTCCCATCTCAATTCGGCATCAAGAATTCGAGAAACCAGTCCATGCATCATATAAGACATGCTAGTACATGATAAATGGTCTTTTTGGTAATAGAAGCAGCTAAAGAAAATAAACCTCCTTAAAAAAACTAAGAAAATAATCAAACTTAATCATCGAGACAGAAATTAACAGCGTAATTAACTATCAGTATTTTTCTTTCAGCTTGTGTAAGTCAGGCTTTAACCAGCTTCATCTTTCCCAAGGAGCAGAGCCCTCCGGAAGGAATTTATTTCATATCAACAATCATGTGACGCTCACTACTTATAAATTTATCCCTAACCCTTCATGGCCGATAATATCCTTTTCTCGAAAAGAAATTCTGCTTCAAATATGCAGAATCACAAAAAGGAACGGTGAGTAAAACATCCACAATTCAACATTTATTAATATAAACATGAGGAATATATGTAGCTAATATACATACTAAGGGGAAAAATATGCTCTGGGCACTATGAAATTCTGCATAATTAATGTTCACTTTTTTGTCTGCCGCAAATGTCCGATAAAACTCTATGCTTGCAGCAATCCACCTCAGTCCAAAAAATATGCTAATGCTATCATTTGTTTGACGGAGTTGTCAAATGCATAAGAAAAAGTACGGCCTTCCATTTCTGCGAAAGCATCAACGAATATTTATAACATTTTATTATTATCGTAAGACAAATTTTTTTGAAAAACAAAAACAAAATAGCAATAGATTGATACCAAGTTTTTAAATAAAATAAAAATATAAAATAAATTGCATTCATTTCTTATTCTATTTTTACTCCTACTAAAGAATAAAATAAAAATAATTCTTTTCTTGTGAGAAATAGAAATTAAAATAATAATTAAAAAAAGAAATTTAATTTTTAAAAAACTTTTACCATGTTTTCTATTTTATTATTATTTCATTTTTTTTGAAAAAATTGCTTTCGAAAAAACTTTTGCCATATCTTTTATATTCTTTGCGATTTGTTTTTTATTTTTTATTTTACGTTTTTTATTGTGTATTTCATTTTGTATTTTATTGTTATCTATATGTCATTTGTATTTTGTCAGGAAAGTTATTTCCATTAACATCATGAAGATTGGACCAAGCCCAGGGCTAAAAGCCATACAACAACTCCCCAAATGATCATATACCGAGCATAGACAGAGATTTGCAGTCTCAGACACATAAGCAAATACAATTAAAGACATGTCTCTGATTCAACACATTCAAGACCAACTACCATCTAAGGACATAAACTAACAGGAATTCTAAAACCTAAGACTCCTCCAGCCATAGAAACCCCAGTAACTCTATATGGAAAGCAGACTACACTACCATCAACTTGGGCTCGACCTATTAGGTTAACAAAGAAATCCTTATAATAGAAAGACCGATTTGCCCTTAACAGCTTCTTCTCCTTCCAATCGGACTTGATGGTGGCCATGCTTTGCACATAACCTCCAAAGTTGGGATCAAAATGCTTGATTTGGTGGTTTTCTCACTGGGGTTGCACCACCAGATTGCAAGCTTTGTTGGAGAAGAAGCAATTTTGCAGACGTATTTGATAACCCATGGAACAAAAAAGCATTTTCTTCTAGATTTAGATATGCATTGCTTGTCTTGACAGGGGTGCTAAGGTGTATGTGCAGGATCTCTATATTTCGGAGTAGATATCGATCTCCGACGATTGGTGGTGGTTGGTTTGCGATGGTGGATGATGGAAGTGCGAGGTAGTGAGGTGTAGTAAAGAGGCCATGACATCAACGGCTCCCTTACGGTAAGAGCTTAGAGGAAGGAAACAAGCACCCCTTTAGGTGTTAAACCCCACCAGATGGGGGAAATCTCCACTGAGGGAGGGGACGAACTCCACAACATGTAGAGGACAAAAACCTGGAGGATAACACATTCAGTAAATGATGGGCGAACACTAGGCGAGGCGAAATTATGGTGGCGAGTATAAGGAGAAATATAGTGTTTTGTGAGGGAGAGTAGAGGCAGACGAGGGTACCTTCCACTAGAAGGAAGATAAACCCTGGTTGAAACTAAGGAGAGGCAGTGCTGATAGCCGAGGAAACCATAACAGGCCGGGGAGAGAACTTTTCCTAAGTTGACAAAGATAGTTAAACCTTATGCTCTGAATTCAAATCCTAATTTTTTTTGTTGGTAAGCTATACATAAATTCCATTGTTAACCACTCTACAAAAAAAAAATGCTAAATAAAGGCAATTTTTTTGTGGGGGTTTTTAAAACCCCCTCAAATTAATTAAAAAAGACACTTCCTCAGTTCACTCCGTAAAAATTTCGGTTGAATTGAAGGGGTTTAAACCCCCCTCTAATTGATCATTATTTTTCCTCCGTTTCTTCCTTTTTTCCGATGATTCCCTCCTCTAATTCCTCTAATTGAACATCGCGCGTCCCTTTTCCCCCAAAACCCTATCCCCTTTTGCTTTATGAAGAACCAAAGCTCCCTCTCCCACAGCGCCGTCCTGCCACTCACTTATCTCTCTCTCTCTCCCCCCTCTTCCCTGGAAGTGCAAGCAAGAACCACCGCCCTTAAACCGATTAATGGACTCTCGATGTGACTGTCGTTCTCCGCCGGAAGAAGAAAGTAAGTTCCTTTTAATCAGCTTCTCTATTCTTCCTCGATGCATGCAAATCTATGTACAACTTCAAGTTGGAGCTCCGTTTGGGCGGGGTAGAGATCCGATTTGTTGACGTTGTTGAGGGCGAGTTGGAGATTTGTGGTGAATGAGTGGACTCAGGCTGAGTCCTAGGCGAGTCAGGCCAAGACGAGGTTTTTGTAGTCGTGGTGATGTTCGTTTAGGAGGTTTTTCTAATGTATAGTTCTTCTACCGTTTCATTTTAATTTGAAGATATTGGAAACCTAGTGATCAGTCCCTTTTGCTTGGTGTTTCAATGTCCTGTTGTTCTGCATCGCTATAATTAAATATATTATTTTCTTTTTTCCCCGTTTCAGGGCCAGACTCCATTGTTTCCTCGTATATTTGGTCATGAAGCTGGAGGGTATGTTTCTTTTATGAATATTATCTGCAGAATCACATATTTTGATGTATTGTTTCATTTTTCTCTAGTCTATTTGGTTTCGACATAGACTACTTTTGGTTAAATCTTATGTTTTTTTTCTCTAGTATATGTATGTACTGTGTGAATGCATGTGATAATCATTGATAATGTTGGCAAGATGTTATTCAGGATTGTGGAAAGCGTAGGCGAGGGTGTGACTCATCTGAAACCAGGGGATCATGCCCTCCCTGTATTCTCAGTTGTGGAATTTGCACAGGTTTGAAACATCTCTACCTTGGGATATTAAGGAATATATAACAACTAGGCCATTCTATGTTCTTTTGATTCATTTTTTTTATGCTTGTAGGTCTTGGTGCTACCATCAATGTTGCCAAACCAAAACCTGGTTCTTCTGTTTCCATCTTTGGACTTGGAGCTATTGGCCTTGCTGTATGTTACCTTACCTTTATGCCTTTGTCTCTGTATGTGTGTGACAGTTTTTGTAGCAACTGAAAATAGCCAATATTAACTCCTGCTCTTCTCTTTAATCCAAATTTTAGGCTGCTGAAGGGGCAAGGATTTCTGATGCATCAAGAATCATTGGGGTTGATTTAGTTTCCAGCCGATTTGAACAAGGTAGTAGAATGCTTTCTTATTCCACCTAATCCTCTAAGATTCTGTTCCACATAAATTAAATGACTATTCACTTGTTGATGGTATTTCCGATTTTATTCTTGTTGGCAACTAAGTAGTTTGGGGTTAATGAGTTCGTGAACCCAAAAGATCATGACAAACCTGTACAGCTGAGATAATAGTCTTTGAAGCTGCTGGTACTTTTTCTTTCTTAGTTTCTTGTTTACAGCTAAGATAAGTAGTCATAGAAGATTACACTTTGAATTTGTCCTATCTTCATAATATTCTTGTTTGTATCCCCCATGTAAGTTACTTGGTTGGATTTTTGAACATTAATTAATTGATAATTGATGTCAGGAAGAATTTGATGTTTATCATTTGATTATTAACTATTGTTCTGTTTCTGAACTATAGACCCACATTTAGGAGAATTATCAGAAATGGGTCAACCGAAATGTTCTCAGGGTTACCATATATCTATTCTCTCTTGAGTCGGGATAAGAATTTTGGAGTTGATCATGAGATTTTCTTAGTCAATAGCTAGTCCTTGAAGTGCAAGACTGATGATGAAAAATGGGTAGCAAAATGGCCTGCAAAACTGCGAAGAAGCCAAAGTTGGTCTTTCTTCTTCCTTTTTTTTGTTTTCTTTGTTTTGCCATTATGTTCTGGTTTGTGACAGAATTGTAAGTTGTTTTGTTTTATTTGATTGATGACGTATCTCAATATCCAATATCCATTACTGATCCACACACTTACAGTTTGGTTTATTTTAACTAACTATTTTTTCTTTTGTTATTTCAGCCAATATATGCTACAAGTGAGCCTAATTCGCCTTTGAAAGCAAGAGGATCGTCTGATGCTAGCAACGTTTGAAGATGTTTAAGTTCCTTTGTATTAGATTTTTTTTTTGGAGTTCTATAAGACTTTTTTAGGCTTCTTTAGTACTATTTTTGAGGTGTATATCACATTTGATGTTTGCACTACAAATGTTTGGAGTACATTTTTTTTTTGGTATTATGTTTGGAGTACATTTATGTTACCATGGTTATCTTTTTAATGCATTTTATGAGTACTCTTATAAAATTTATTTCATGTTTTACAATTGCTATAAATTATTTCTTTTTTGTTGGAACAAAGTATTAGAAAATAGATATGTTTAGTAACAAAATTTATTCAGATAACAAGGTATATAAGATAGGGATGCTAATAATAAAATCACCAATCACCTCAAAAACCTGATTACAAATGACAATATATAAGGGGAGTTTTAGAACTAAAGATTGACAATTAGAGGAGGTTTAAAACCCCCACAAATAATGCAGACTGTGGAGGTTATTAACCTCCGCAATAAAACCGCCGCAAAATAAGGGCATACCGACATTCCTAAAAACCCCCGCAAATAGATTGCGGCGAACGTAACTGGGGCGGTTTTAGAAACCCCCACAAATAATTTAGCGGAAGTCGAAAACCCCCGCAAATTGAAAAAAAAACCGCCACTATTTAGCGCGCTTTTTTGTAGTGCCACCGCCAAATTGGTGGCTCTCCCTAACCTTGCTCGGAGGTGTGCCTCCCTTAATCAAATTTTTTTTTTTACCCACCAAAAGCAAATATTATAAGCCATATTGATGATGGATCTATATGACATGGATCATTTTGACACACAATATTGACAATGCAGGTTCATTGCCAATTTGCCATAAGCAATACGTTGTATTTCTCAATTACGCGTTATGGGAGCAAGAAATGTGGTATTGAATTCTAGAAGCAGTGGGAAAAAAAGGTTTCTGAACGGCATGTAAAGATGTAAATTTACAACAAGATTCATTTTATTTATGACCAAGAGTGACCCTTAATAACCTTGAATGAACCTTTTAAGTATCTCGAATGTATCATACAAAACGACAGAGAGATAATTTTTTAATGAATAAACATAATCCTTTAATTATACATTAAACTAAATAATTTCTTCAGATATATGTGAATTACTGATTAACTTTTAAATAATTTAAGAATTTAATAATTATGCAATGTCAATAGAAAGAATTTTACACTTCACTAACAGATCGTGATTTAAAAATAAAAAATTATAGTTCTAAAAACCAAATCAGATGTATAGTAGTCAGCTTTTGCTTCAACTATGGACTTTCTTCCTCCAGCGGGCTAGGTTTTGAGGGTTGGTGTTTGCCCTCATTTCTTAATATGAAGGGCTATGCATATATGCTCCAACCCCACATATCACTCACTCCATTTCCATCAACTCCCATTAATTTAGGTAAATCACACGAAAATACTAGGCTTAATTGCATTTTTGGTCCCCCTATTTTGACCAATTTTAGATTTTAGTCCCTCCATTTCTAAATTCAGACATTTAGTCCTCTTATTTTGAAAAACTCTAACATTTAGTCCAAATGTTAATCGGCCAACAAATTTGTGTGACGTGGCATGGCGTGGCATCCTACTGGATTATACATATGGCTGACACTTCATAAAATGAGTGTCATGTCATCAGCCACATGTGTAAATGAATTAAAACATATTCAATTTAACAAATACACAAATTAAATCAATTAAAACATATTAAATCAAACAAAAACTCAAATTAAGGATGCAGAACGAACTCCTTATAAAAAAAAGGAAGCAGAACAAAGAAAGCAGAAAACGAAGCTGATGATTCACATGATCACTCTTTGCAACGTGCAAAAACGAAGTAGAACAAAGCAGAACGAAGAACAAAGAAGCGAAGATGAAGACACGAAGCAAAGCAAAGCATAACTATGAGGAAGACCAATTTTATTTACTCCTGGGTGCATGGATGCACTAGAAGAAGCTTTCTCATGGATGCTCAAATTTCAATTCCTTCATATCCAAAACAATCCGAACCAAGCTTGAAAGAAAAGGGAAGAAGATGACCAGAAATAGATATTGGTTTTTCGATTTACTCTGTTTTGGACCCTTCCATGCGAAATAGATATGGGTTTTGTAGAGAATGATGAGGAGATGAAAAATATGGTGGTGGTTCGTTGATACACGGCCGGAGTTGGCCAGGAAACATCCATGGAAAAACGACCCATTTCCAAGATGGCTCCTTTGGGAAATCTACTTGGATATATAGAAAAAGGAGTTTGAGAGGAGCAAGAATATGTAATTATCTTGGCCAAAGGTGGCCTGAGCACGGCGGTGGACGCCGAAGAAGGTGGAGACGGCGAGGGAGAAGAGGATGAGGTGGGAGAGGATGGCAGTGGTGAGGAGAGGGAGGAAGCTGACATGATTAAAATTCATCTTCCATTTTTTTTTTAGTTTTAAATTGTTATGATTTAAAATTAATTGAATTTATGACATGGCAGCTGACATAATACTCATTTAATGACTTGACAACCACATGTGTGTCTTAGTCAGTTGCCATTTAAGCTAATGAACACTGCAGCAGTTCCACGTAATCAAAATTGAAAGCCAAGTTCCCATTTTGGCAAAATGCCTGAATTTTTTAAAATAGAGGGACTAAATATCTGAATTTAAAAATGGAGAGAATAAAATCCAAAATTTATCAAAATAGGGGGATCAAGAATGTAATTTAGCCAAAATACTACTATAAAATAAGTGAGATTAATGGCAAGGAGGACTCTCCACACTAGGAAAAATACCTCGACTCCTGCCGGAAATCATTCCAGAACAGGCTTTTACTCCCAATAACACTGAAACCTGGGAAATTTATCAAAATCCAGATAAAATTACCATAATGTAACATAACTCTGCCGGTTCTTAAAGTTGTACGGTATCGTTACTAACCCAGACCCCTGTTAGTTTTTTCTTACATAAAGCTCAACTTCGTGCGCAGAATAATAAATGACAAAATGCTCTCATAAGCTACAACAGAAAGACAGGTCTTCTAAACCTACTTTTTAGAACTACTTGCTCCTCCTCTCTCACCCTCTCCAACCTAGTCCGTTACAGTATTCTGTACTCCGTGGTATAGTTTTGTGTGGCTGAACTAGAGAACAATTATCTGTCTACTTCTTCTTCTTAGATTTGCTCGACCCAGACTGAGTATATGCAGTTCCCTGGGTATCAAAATGCAGGGTAAGGAAACCAATATGAATCAATGATGTTAAGGTTACATCAATAATTAGATATACACAAATCTGGCCAAAAGTATGAAAAGAAGAAAGATGAAACAAATCTCAAACTTCAGAAACAGGAACATCCCATAGAAAATTAGAAATAAGTGTCAGAGACAATAAAGCATTAGCACACGCACCTGAAGCCATTCATCCATTGAAGCATCTGTAGTCTTGGTCCCAACTTCAACCTTGGGAGCTCTTTTTGTTTTCTGAGCAAATATTCACGTGCAAATATATCAGGAGGGAGCAAATAATAGTCATGTGGTAAAAGGGATCTTCTAAAAAATCAAAAACATTGTAATACCTTAGACAGGTTCTGTATTTGACCATGAATCCATAGCCCAAGGAGGACAAGAAGTGCAGTTCCAAGAGTAACAAGAAAAACAGATTCCATGCTGAGAAAAGCACCAGCCTCGACAACTTCAATAGTGCCATTATAGAAAGTGTTTTGGTATGGATGTTGGTCTATCTCATATACAATGGTGCCCACAAGATCAAATGATCCAGGCTGCACAGCAGAAGAAAATGGCCGGGCATGAAAAATATAGAAGAGCATTCTGAAATCCGAATGTTACCCATTAAGAAATTTGAGGCATTAACCTTGCAACAAGTAAAGAATACCTGCAAGAACTTGTTGACAGCAAATATGTATTGGAAGGTAGCCTGAGTTGAGGCTGGCACGGAGCCATTGTTGAAAACCTGTGATAATACCAGAATAACATTCAAATACTTCATGTAATACTATTTGATAAGAATCGTAATAACAACGCTAAAATACTATCACAGAACCCTAATCGACTAATTCGCCCACAAGAAATGGCAAAAGCATGCACAGACACCATATTAACCATAAGTTGATAGAGTTATTGGTTTGTTGCAGTTGCGTTCCACGCTCCCAAATGGACTTGGAGATCCATGTCATCAAATGGTTGGGCATCATCAAATCTAAGAAAATCACAGACTACCATATACTATGGAAATAGGGACTCCGAAGTCCGAATGAAATAAAAAGGAAGAGAACAATACCAAGAGAATCATCCTCATGCCCATTTTAACACCCAGAGCATAAGGAGTGTCAGATCTATGACATTTATTATTTATTATACACAAATATGCTAAACCCATAGATGGTAAATAAACAATCAAGGAACTGGCCATCCCTGCTGCATTCCCACTTCCCCTGTTTCGTTGGTTTTATTTTAATTTTTTTCAGCCCTTGAGGATATTTTACAGTCCACCCTTGGTGCATACTTCTCTTTAGTACTATTACTTCTTTTTCTGCTAAAAAATAAAAACCCTGTGCTCTAAAACTTAATCTTCAAAAAATTTATTTAGCATATTTTGTTAAGTGTAAAGCACTTATCTTTGCACTTTTGAAAACCCAAATAAAGCAAATACATTGCAGCAGATACGACAAAAATAATGACAATTACCACAAATTATACAAGTTTAAAGTATTTTGAGCTATACTGATTACAGGTAGCAAGCATAAATAGAAGCAGATAGGTATGCTTCTCTGAAAGTAATATGGCTGAAACTTGAAATGATTCTTGAACATGAATAAGTAGATTTAATAAGGACATTCAGTAACCAATTTTTACCTGAGCAGTAAGGTTTTGAACAAGAAGATGATGATCAAATGGAAGGTGAACGCTAGCCTTAATTGCAACAACATTCAAACTCGACTGCCCTGTTTTCAGTCCATACAATGAAGTTAATCAACAAATGCACGGGCTTTTATATTTTCTTTTTTGGTTTTGATGGCCTCCAACAGTGTGAACCTAGACACTGGCAAGAAAATTATATAACTGAATAGCAAACACAGCGGGATGTTGACTTTTAGAGGTTTGTCAGAAGACACAAATGAAAGTCGAAACAGCTGAATAGCGATGGGAAAAATTCGGTTACCATCATTTTTCACACCGACCAGCAGCTCAGTCTCTTCACCAGCTGTTACCACTGCATCAAATGAGCAACTAAAATTAACCCCAAGATTCTTTGGGGGATAATTCGTGATAAACCAAACCATATCTATACAGAAAGATCTTTACATCTTGCACTATTCTTTGGGAACACACAGATTGTATCAATTCCGGGAGCAGAAGGGAAACTCCCAATCCCGTCAGCAAAATCTTGAACATCATCAGTTTCGTCACCAACAATGCCAATATCACTCACTTCGCCACCAGCTGTCTCCACAGCCTCATCTGACTCTGACTGACACCTAGCAACTAGCAAGAAGAAGAACCACGTTTACAGAACAGAAGACAACAAGATATACACATATATATATGAAATATCAAAACATGTGTAGAAAGCTAATTGTGAGACCCAGTGTCTACGAGAGGGGAGGAAATACAATTATAGAAAGAAAGAGTGAGAGAAACAAGGTGCATGGGGTTGGTTTGCCTTGCCCACAAAAAAAAGGGCTATTGTAAAATGAATCCATGCGCCATGAGCATTGACTATAAATTGAAAAGAACAGAACAACCAATTAGACATTCCATAACACTACCTAAAAAAAAAAAATTAAACATTCCATTTAGTCACAGCATTAAAAACTCGCGATCCCAAATAAGGTCAAACCCCAACCCCAACCCCGAAAAATAAAGAGAGAGAGATTAAAAAAAAACGAATTTTGACAAAGATGAAGGCAGATAATCGCAATTGAAATAAACAAAAGGGAACAAATTATGCAGAATCCAACAAAATCATGTAATGGTAGGTGAAGTATATTGGATATGAGAAATAACATTGAAATCTTAGAAAAGGAAAAGAGAGTAAAAGTGGGAAGGAGATCTAGACAGTAGACACCTTGGAGGAGAGGGGAAGCGAGGAGGAAGAGAAGCAAAGAGAACATCCAAAGCTTGTTGATGAGCGCCATGGTCAGGTCTCTAGGGTTGTTGCGGGTCGTTAGGTATTTTTATTATAATTATAGAAATATCATAAATCGCAAAATTTCAAACCGGAAAGAAACACAGAGGAGTGTGAGTGTAACCCGGAAATTTGTAAATGTAAATATTTGTCGCTTCCTTCCACCAACAACTACAACTAAATTCCTTCCAATGCCGTCGTTTGGATCAATGATGACTACTTGTCCTTTAACTCATTGTTATCCATTTGTAACCTTCTCTTGTGCTACCTTCGTAATTTTCTAGCAACACACAAGTATCTCAATAATTTACCAATATCACATCAGCAACAATTTACCGGTAACATTTTTTATTACAAAACTAACTAATTTTTACTTGAGAAATAGCGGCATACACTGTAAATAAGCTTTCCAGTGACATTCGATGACAAGAGTGATGTATACAGAAATTTTGTTTTGTGGGGTTATAAATAGTGTATAATCTTATATTATAATCTTATATAATGGGGGAGATAGAGAGAACGGGTGACACTGAGCGAAGCTACCATGGGGATCACCCTCCTCGTAAGCCTCCTGATGGGGGAGGGGGGTTGACTCCACCAAGATTTCTTTTAGAGACAAGGTGTTAGGGGCTCAAACCCCCTTACCACGTAAGGAGAAAGTTGATCTCTGGCTCAAGCCTGTTCAAGATTAGCGGCATGATGAGGATCGCCAAGCCTAGATACTACATTCTTTGAAAGCCTTTTGGAGGACTATGGAAACCATGGAAGGATGCAAGTGCTTGTTACCTTGTTGGCAAGAATTTAGGTTTCTTCACAATGAGGATAGATTGAAAGGCATGGAGACTGCTTTGGGGGCATAGAATATGGTTGATATTGGGCATGGGTTTACATAGTGAAGTTTGATCTTGAGTCGAGAAAGTGTAATAAGTGGTGGTCCTTGGATGATATTTGACCACTACGTTGCTGTGAGGCCATGGGTGCCAGACTTTGTTTCGTCAGAAGTGACTATCAACAAAACCATGGTGTGGAGTCGTTTTCCATGTCTTGGTTTGGAAGATTAATATGAGAGTGTGTTAATGGCCTTAGGTCATTGCATTGGTACACCACCATTAAGGTAGATATAAGGACTATTGATGCATCAAGAGGTAAGTTTGCAAGGGTTTGTGTGGAAATAAACCTTGATGAACCTGTAGTGGGCAAGGTGTGGTTCAGGCAACGATGGTACAATGTGCAATACGAAGGTTTACATCTCCTGTGTAAGCATTGTGGTCACTATGGCCACATTGCTAGGAATTGCCTCAAACCCCAGGAGGAGTAGCTGCGTAGAGTAATTCCAAACTTTGTGAGTGGCGCGCGATGATTCAACAAAGACGGAGGATTACGTGAAACCTACTGATTTACGTTTGGCTAAGAAGCAGCAATCGCGGAGCAATAAATTTCAGATACTAACTGATCATGCAACCGATGAAAGAGTCCACGCTGAGATAAATAATGGGCCCAGTTTCGATTTTCACGGTTCGAAGTTCGAGCCTGGTTCAACATCCAAAATGGGTAATAAAACTTGGGCAAAAAAGAGACAACGCCGAGAGATTAATAACCCCAAGATACTTGCACCAGTCCACCATGCTCCAAGTAGGATGCCACGTAATGAAGTTCCAGCAGAAACGCTCGCAATAGAAAACCCACACAACACTTCTACTAGCTTGTTCTCACCCTCGGCCAAGGTACCTCCCTCACTTAGTAAATATGCACATGAACATGGTATCTTCACAGCTATGAATATTGAAGTTGTAGCTCCAAATCACATCAGAATTTTAGATGAACCAGAACCTCCACCATTACACTACAAGAAGATAGTGGATGTTGAGGAAGAGGTGGAGGATATGGGAGGTGATGATGATTCAAGAATCGATGGAGAAGATATGGTGGATGAGACCCTGAAATGCTCCAGGTTAGGGGTGCTACTCTTTTGTTCCTTCTCATTATAGTGTCAAATGATGAGTTTCAATGATATGCATTTTATCTTGGAATGTTCAGGCTTTGCAGAAGAATAGTAACGCATACGTAGTGGAGCTTATTAGATACAAACCAGACGTAATCTTTGTTCTAGAGACACACAATCTTCTCTAACTCCCTTCCCGTTTACGGAATAAAGTTTGGCCTATGTGGCTATTGCGATTGAAGAGGTTCAGGGTCATTCGTGAGGATTTGGGCATTATTTAATAAAGTGGAGTCCTTTCTCTTTAGTGTGATTGATTCAATGCCTCAATGCATCACTCTTTACATTACTAAGGAAAATAATATGTGGGTTTGTTCTCGGGGTGTATGCTAGTCCTAAATATGCTTTGAGATGTAACTTTGAGAGTATTGTGCGATTTGAGAAGCGATATTAGGGCACCTTGGACTTGAGCAGTGATTTTAATGAAATTATTCTTCCCTCGTAACAAAAAGGAGGTGACTTCTACAATACGAGTGACTGCTTTGCTCAGGTCTGAATACTTGTGATATGATAGATATGGAGTTCTTTGGCACTAAGTTTACTTGGCAAAAGAAGTGTCGAAGTCGTTTTGTTCAAAAAGATTGGATGGAGCGATTTGTATTATAGATGAGAATGCTTTTTCCAGAGGTTGTAGAACACCCGGTTAAGCGTCGTTACGATCATAACCCACTTTTGATGCATTGTTGTAATGCGGTAATGCTAAGCAGTCTCGTCCATTTCAGTCAAGTCATTGTACCACATGAGAACTACTCTAATGTGGTAAAAGACTACGTGGAGGAAATCTCTGAGACATAATGCTTGAACAAGACGCAATGTTTCAGATTCAATCACTTTTAATAAAGATGTTTTTGGTAACATTTTTTATAAAAAGAAGAAGTTGAGGCAAGGCTAAAGTGGAATTCAACGATGCTCGGAAGGTATTGACTCTGCCCATTTGTGTCTTCTTCAAAAGGAGTTATTAAGAGAATATGAGGAGATCCTTTTCAAGAAGAGACATTTTGGTTTCCAAAATCTAGAGAAAATTGGATTAAGTTGGGAAAGTCGTAATACATCTTTTCTTTCATGCACAAACAATCATCGGCCGAAAAAGAAATAAGATACATGGTCTTCATTTACCTTGGGATGGTGCACAGACTAAACTCTTCAAAGCTAGGGTGGCATTCTTCAAAAACTTATTTTGTACTACAGTTGCGAGTGAAGTGCCGCTGGGGAGATTCTTCGCCTCTTGGGAAGATGCCAGGAAGGGAACTCTCCAACTTTGAACAAAGGATGAAGTGTATCGAGCTCTTATGGGTATGAAGTCTTACAAGCGCTGGGCACGATGGCTTCCAACCTATATTTTTAAACTCTTCTCGGGACGAGGTGGGTCATGACAACGGCAATTTGTGAAAAAGGCTTTGAGACTGGTGGTTTGATACTGAAGAGTCGCAACATCGCTTATTGTCTTAATCCCAAGGGATCATCAAAAATCCTTTAAGGATTTTAGACCTATTACTTTGTGTAATGTCATTTACAAGCTTATTTCCAAGGTGTTAGTGAACAAAGTTAAAGGCCGTTTTGAGAAGATTATTAGCCCCTTACGAGTAGTTTTATCCCTGGGTCTGAGTACTAAAGATAATGCTATTGTCCTTCAAGAGATTATTCATCATTTCGAATAAGAAAAAAGTAGAAATGGGATATGGTTCTTAAGCTTGATTTGGAGAAAGCCTATGATAGAAGTTGATTAGGGGTTCCTGAAGGAGACTTTGACCATGTTTGGCTTCCCTGGTGTTATCACACTTATCATGCATGGGATTACTACTTACGATTTCGTTGTCGTGGAAATGGTAAGCCGAACTGAGGAGTTTTCCCTAAAAGAGGTCTTCGTCAGGAGATCCCTTATCACCGATTTATTTGTGCTTTGTATGGAACGGCTGGGGAAATGATTACTAAGGAGGTGCAAGAGAATACTTGCAACCCTTGCAGTGTCAAGGAATGGTCCCAATTATCTCTCACCTATTATTTGCAGATGATGTTCTTTTTATTTGCCAAAGCTAGAGCTTCCCAAGCAAAAAGGTTAAAGCATGTGTTAGATTCCTTTGCTCTATTTCAGGTTTGAAGATCAAGATGTAGAAAGCTCGAAAATGTTTGCATCAAGAGGTTCTCTGGTCTAAGAAAAACAAGATCATCTGGATAACTCAAATGACCTTTACAAACCATCTTGAGAAGTATCTTGGGTTTAAATTGTTTCCACTGGTAGTCAAGAGAGGACTTTTCAGATATTATTGAACGAGTAAACTCAAGCTTGCATCATGGAAATGGCGTCTCCTTAACAAGCCAGGTAGACTTACTCTTGCAAATTCTGTTTTGGCCTCTATTCCTTCTTATTACATGCAGACACAGTGGCTTCCACAGGGTGTGTGTGACCAAGTAGATAGGTTAATCCACAATTTTATTTGGAAAGGAAAAAGTGATAAAGGCATGAATATAGGTGGTGGGAAAAAGATCACTAAAAAAAGAAGTCATGTGGTGGACTTGGTGTCCGTGGTAGCTAGACTCCATAATCTGGCGTTATTGGGCAAGTTAGTGTGGGATATGATCTCTTCTAGTAACAAGTTGTGGGTGTCAATAGTGCCAAGTATGTGAATCATGGGAACTTGTTCAACTCCCAAGCATGTTAAAGGGTCCACAACGTGAATTGATTACCAAAGCGTGATTGACTTCGGAAGATGGTTTCGATTTAAAATTGGCAATGGAGATACTAGTTTTTGGTACAAGCCTTGGGTGTCAAAAAGAGCCTTAAGTAGCCATGTGTTTCTTTGTGGATATTCATGATGTTGCTCATAAAATCAAGGATCTTTTCATAGATGAGAATGGTGCTGCCTAACCTTTACCGTCTTTGCGATGTCAAGAACGATCCTGCAAAAACCAAGGCTCGTGGATGGTGTGGAAGATTCTTTGGACTTAGCAACACCGTTCTCTGGTAGTTACTCTACTAAGTCCTGGTATATTGGTGGCTGTTTGATGAGCTATCGCCGGGAAATGATGAGAGAGTTGGCTGGATTTGGAGACTGCAAGTTCTGCTAGTGTCCGCTTTTTGGTTGCGCTATTTGTCATGCTTTCTACCTGGCCGTGTTAGCGAGAGAGAGGATATCGCTGGATGTAAATTGTCCTTTGTGTGGTAATGAGGAAGAAACAATTCACCATTACCTCTCTTTCATTGCGATCGGATTAAGGATGTCCGAGGTTTTGTTTTGATGGTGGCTTGTTGCTCACGATGCAGACTTTGATCCTTTCTTCGTGGCTCCATGGAGCTATTAGTATGGTGTCCTTATTCTTTTTGTCATGTGGCATGTGGTGTGGTCAAACAAATTCCTTTTTGAGAATGTGACAACCGATCATCATTGCTCCTGCAAAGCTCCTGATCATGATAGCATCCTGGCTTATAAATCACTGTGGTTGACTCAACTGAAGGTAGCTCCGAGAGAAGTTGTCGCAAAACCTCATATTGGGAGTGTTGTGTTAAACGTGGATGGTAGTGCTATTTCCAACCTTACCAGCAAAGGTTTGGGGGTCTAGTTAGAATCACTGCTTGGAGCCTATCTTGGTGGTTTATGGTTCGCTGGTACTCTAATATTATGCATGTCGAGCTTATGGCGTTGTATCATGTAATTACCATGTGTTGGGAGAAGGGTTTTCGGAACATTATTTGTTACCTGATTCTCCGATACTCTAAGGCTAGTGCGGAGGGAGACCATCGCTATCACAAATTTGGGAATGAGATTGCCCCTCATAAGGAAGATGCTTCAGAGATTGGACCATCCAATTGTGTCATACTCTCGGGAAGGTAATCAATGTGCGATTTTCTTGCAAAGATAGGAGCCACGAGTAACTTGCCTTGTGTCATGCTTACGGAGCCTCCTTCAGGAATGTGAGAACCTGCTTCTTCAGATGCTATGGGCATCTCGTTTTGAGATCTTAGGTGTTTTGTGCCTTTGTTTCTTTACACATTTTCATATTTTGAAAATTTTCATATTTTGAAAATATTATATAAGTTTTTACCAAATATGACGAAAAAACTAAAATACCTAATCTTTTATAAATTACGATTGTTTTTTTACACATTTTCATATTTTGAAAATTTTCATATTTTGAAAATATTATATAATTTTTTCATTGTCAATACTATAAAAAATATAGGGTTAATAATGTTTTTCGTCCTTGTAATATGAGCGAAATCTGGTTTTAGTCCCTGCAAAAATAATTATTTGTTTTTGGTCCCTACAATGTGTAAATTTTTGCTTTTAGTCCTTGTAGTTTCGATTTTAGTCCCTATAATATTTGTTTATTTTGGATTTAGTCCTTATATGATCCATATTACATGGATTAAAATCAACATGGACTACATGTTATAGGGAATAGAACCATCATGAAAAACTATTACTGGGATTAAAATCGAAACAACAAGGACTAAAAACAAAAATTTATATATCGTGGGGGCCAAAAAAAATAAAAAATTTTACAAGGACTAAAACTGAATTTCGATCATATTACAGGGACGAAAAGCGCTATTTACCCAAAAATATATCTCTATGTATGTAACAATACAATCTTCGAAACATCTTTTTCAAAAAAAAAAATACACAATCATTTAACTATTCATCTCTGATATACTCTTCGCCGGTCTCATTTTTTGTATCTTACTCTAATGGTCTTAATGGTATTGATAGAAAATCATTAAGAAAATTGTCTATGCTCTTTGAGTCTCTTGATATTTTTCTCTCTCTATCTGGAGCCATGTTTATTTTTTGAAATTTAATGTGTTTTGTCATTGTGTGGGTTTAGTGTTAAAGGAACGGTAAAAATTAGAAGGATAAAGAGATCAAATTAGTACTAAATTATTATCTCTTTTATCTCTTATAACTTTCTTCACCTAATTTTTTTTTATAAAAATGTGTCTTATGAGGGCAAAATAAAAATTATTAAGCATGTTCAACTAAAAAATAATTATATCATTGGGGCAATTTCCCCGAACCCCATTAAGGTGGATCCGCTATTGAATGAGAGTCCCCATCATTTGACAGTTATTTTTAAAATACAGTTATCAAAATGATTGACATAGATTTAAGTATTAGTTGGAAAAATATAAATAAAATAAAATTCTCTTTTGATCTAATAACTAACTAAAAAAGTATTATTTTGATTTAGTATGAAATCTCAAAATACATATGTCACAAGATAAGGAAGAGTACAATGCAAGTCATCAAGCTCCCTCGTACCACCATCCATTAAAGAATTTTCAAGATCTTTATCATCAACAATTAAGTGAGTGATTTTTTTGATTATGTACCTATGTAAAGATTGTTAAGTGGGCCAAATCGGGTCAACCCACTTTCAACCTACGTGGAATGAGAGGTGGGTTGGCCTGCCAAGAAAATCGGGTTGAAATTTTTAACCTCGTTTTAAGGGCGAGTTGACTCACATATTAATTTATTTTCAACTCACCACATTTTAATTTATTTTATTAGATTTTACTTTGTTATAGTCAAATCAATGAAGGTCTCCTTTAAAATAACAGGATTTTATTGAGTACTTTAGTTATTTCTTTTGTTTCAATTAAGTCAAGTAATATATTTTAATTACCTCATTTATAAAATTATGTTAATTTTTTGGTTAAAAGTCTTAAGAGAAAAATATTAGTTCATCACTAAAGAATAGTTACTTTATAGGTACAAAATAAAAAGAGGAAGGAGAGGAAAACTTACGGGCAAAGTATCCCAGTGGCCCAATCGCCCAATTGACTATCCATCCACACCATTTAGAGGGGCTTTGTTATCCCCACCTCCCCCGTTTAATTTTTCCACCTCCCCTCCCCTATGAAAAGACAATTTTACCCCTACTTAATTTCCTAACCTATCGTCTTCGCTTTTTTTTTGGGAAATTTGAACTTCACGTCAACTTGTTGACGAGCCTTTTCGTCAACAAGTTGATGCATGTGTTAATGGTAGTGGTCTCATGTTTAACACGCTCGTCAACAAGTTGACGAGGGTTTTCGTCAACAAGTTGACGAAAACCATCGTCAATTTGTTGATGCAAGTAGTAATTTTCCGCGTCACCTTGTTGACACCAGTATTAATTTTCCATACTTATTAAATTAATTTACGTCATCTTGTTGACGTTGCCTTGTTCAGGCCCAAACCTCCTTCTCCTCGCCTTCCACCTCGTCCCCACTTCCTCGTCTTCCTCGGCCGCCGCGACGACCGCACCTCCCTCTCCTCCTCCGTCGACAACCACCTCCCCAAACCCTCCATGCCGATTTCCCAAATTCCTACCCCTGTTCCTACCCCACATTCCTACCCCTGTTCTCAACCTCGAAATCCAATTTCCACCATCAAAACCCCCACTTTCTCTCCCATCGCGATCTGCAGCAGAGAAAAACAAGGAAAAACAGAAAAAGAAAGGAAAGAAGAAAAAGAAGAAAAGAGAAGAGAAAGATAGAGAGAGGAGACGCGATCAGGGAAGAAGGAGGAAACCGGAACCTCCATGGTTCTGGCGTGGCCGCGAGCGGTGGCGAGGAGGTGGTGGTGGCGTGCCAACAAACGCGTGGGTCAGGACCGAGAGAGAGTTATATATATATATATCGAGCTGAGAGATCTGAGAGAGATGGGAGGTGTTGTTGTTTGGTAGGGGTAAAATAGGAAATTAAATGGGGAGGGGAGGTGAAAAAATTAAAGGAAAAGGGGGTAATAACAAAGGCCTTTTAGAGCCTTGGACACAAAACCCTTCGCACTTTGGTAATTTTTCCCCGTCGCACCTCTTTTGTTTCAAAATAAGAATTTTGAAGTGCACATATATATTAATATTTTATTTTATTTTTTGATTGAAATATATATTAATATTTTAATATTAATATATATCTGATGCACATATATTAATTTTGTAGGGTTATTTTGCTAAAATAGTGCACATATATCTGATGTAGGAATGTTGAAATGACTATTTAAAAATTCAGTGCACACACATTAGCAAAATAGTGAAATGATTATTTTGCTAATAAACCCTTCGCACCTCCTTTGGTCTTTATATTTGTTTTACATTTTTCTCTCTTTTTTCTTCTCATCCCGTGTGCTAATTTTTTAGATTTTTTTTTTCCACTCCACACATTTATGCATCCCTTTCCTCTTCTTTATCACATTTCCTTTCACATTACAAAGAGTGTAAATATGGTATGAAGATAAAAAGAGCGTGAAGCACTCTTAATCTCTTTCCATCACATTCCTGATCTCTTTCTTCTTTTTTAATCACACACAGGTATATGAAAAAATAATGAGTATGAAAAACTTGCATCCCAACAAAAAATACCTTGCCATTCGAACTTGCAAGCACAATCACAAACTAAAATGTTGGTCACACACAAGTTACACTCAAAGAATATATACCAAAACCAACTAAATATCAGAAGCAATGAAGCTCATAAAGTCACCTGCCTTTTTTTATAAAACCCGGTGCGCTCGTAATTGAGTCTACGTTGGCACATGCGCTAGCTGGGTGAGACAAAAGAGAGGAGAAAATGGAGTGGGTGTCCTCCAATAGAAGGGGTCCAGAATGGAAACAGGGTTGGACAAGGACGACCATGGCCTCTGTTTCTGCACCTCCGCTCCAATTGCTTGTGATATTTGGGATTGTGGTTAGCTTGTTGTGTCTCTCACAGTACAACCACTTCAAGGCTCAGCTGCACAACACAGCCATCAGTTTTCAGTTATTCCTCTTCCTCTTGCCTGTCCTGCTGATGTTCTTCATGATTTCATATTCTGCCGGCGGAAGGCTCAACTTTCACGCGTTCAGAACATGAGATGGAGAGAGATGAGCCCCTCCAACCGAGTGGGGTTGGCCATATTGGTGCTGCTGTTTCCTTCTTATAACCAAAACCAATCTTCATTTTATTCAATGTGGTTGGGTTGGACCTCTTTAGAGATCAATCTAATTACTCCACAAGAGATAAACGGAAACAGTTGTATATATATTATTACTAAACAATATTGTAGGAATACTGAACCGTTATAGCATTATTAGGTATTCAGGTGTAGGAAGGGAACTCTTCCCTTGGCAGAGCAATAAAATCTGATTTTCTTGATTCTTACCTTCCAATTATTTCTTTCTCTCTCTATCTCTGTTCTTGAGGACCCATCAATTTGTCCGATCTAACGTTTTTTGAGTGAGAGCAGTGGTTATGGAGGCGAGGGTGGACACATTGGAGAGCTATGTAGTCTAACGGTTAAAAATAATGGTACTTTTTTTGGGGAGGTTTTTCAAAGCTAATAAAAATAACAATGATTCTACAGGTAATAAATGCGATCAGTGCTCTAATGAAGCTTTATTTGCAACAGTAGTGATTTGCAAAAAAAACAACATTATGCTTTGCTTTTGAGCTTTGAACGCAATTTGCATGTCCCTGTCTAACGTCTCTTCCATGTTCCAAATACATGCCACGTACTACTGCTTGTATAATTTAACTCACACTATTGTTAGTGCGGTGAACGGTGGTTGTACACTTGTATGAAAAAGTGTAATCCACTTATATGCTGACACCGCTTTAGACTGAATAGATCAATATAAGAAGAAGATAAAAAAATGATTGGGCTGTTGTGGGCCAGATTGATAACTATTGGGCTGTCGTGGGGACAGATTGATAACTATTTGGTTGAGCCATTTCCACTTATGAAACTATGCTTTTTCCCACTCCTTTCTTCTTGTGTTGTTTTTCCCCTTTTTCAGAGTGACATAACTTGGAATAATTGTTTGTTTAGCTTGTGTTGAGCCAGAGGCATGTCCCTGAGTGTAATTTCTTATGTGTTGAGACACTGTAAATTTCTGTCTCTGCTCGATGTATGATCGATTTGAACAATTTGTATTGTTTGATGCTCTATGCATTTGGTGCATCGTTTTTGGGCCTTGCCCTGTATCAATGGAAACTACACCGTTGACCAAAAAAAAAAAAAAAACCAAATTTCTAAGATTGCAAAAGCACCATTTCTTCTCAGATGAATTGACCATAAACCCAATGTTGATCTCACCCCCAATGCGCTGGCACAATTTTGGTTGTGTGTTAACTACTGCAGATAAACTCAACCAGTACTTTCTGTTCATACAAAAGGAGCCGTATTCTTCCTAAGAATTCATTCCAAATATAAGATAACTAGAAGCATCACAATTTTCATGAATCCTTCCTTGTTCATTAATTGTGCGAAATTGTCACTTCCATGAGAACAAGGCAAGCACGAACATAAAAAACATATATAGTAATATATTATGCTTAAATTAAAATATGATATAACCTGATGATCCACATCAATGTAATTTAAATAAGAAAAAAAAAATTCATGATATTCATACTGAATATTTTATTTAGTACTAGTGGACCAGGATTGGATAATAAACATACAACACAACGCAATACGCCAATACCACAGAAGGTCTTGGACTGACACTACCAGCAGCAAGTCAGTAACAATAACAGGCACGCTTACACCGACGGTAGCAAGTTGGCTTTGCATAAGTCCTTCTTGGCCTTCCAATCAATGACACCAAAAGCAGGATCACCAGTACAAGTATTGGTGTCCACAAAGCTGACCAATTCTTCTTTTCTTCAACCACTACCACTGATCCACTGCCACGCGAGAAGAGCCACGGTATGGCCAGAAGCATCAACGCCACGGCCAACATCAAAACAACATCCGAAGTATGAGTATCATAGGACTTGCGATTATAACAATGGTAACCCATCAAGCTTGATTGAAGGCCTGATCGAGAAATCTGGAAGGATTATAGAGATTCACAGTAATCAAATGAGTCTAAGCACATACAGATACCAATAGCAAGGAAAGGTCCTGTCCCACCCTTATGAAATTTTTGTAGAACTAGTAAGGGGAGCTAGTTAGGACAAACGATTCATAGCCATGATTAATATCCACCTCACAAATCACAACATCAGTAGATGGGTGCTCCCCCAACTTTTTCTGTTACGCCATCGCATTCAGCAATAGTGATTGAAAGCAATATTTTCAAAATCTGAATGATAATTAAATTCACCAACACACTATTGACGCTTGATCTACTAGTTCGACTGTACGTAGTTGGATCCTTAAATATATAATTTTAAATTTTATATATAACATGAAAACTAATATATTTATAATCAAGTAGCATCACAACATTAAAAATCAACAATTAATAAAATACATATGTTCATACATTTTAAAAAAAAAAATATTGTATATCATACAGATTTGTTGAAACCAGTTTAATCCCCCATGCCTGTAAAAATACTTAAACTCAGTTATGTTCAATTTTTTAATACAAATAAAATGTTAATAAATTAAAATGAACTTTTTCAAAATTATAGTAAAAAAATATTAAATTTAATTATAATGACATTATGGATTAGCAAGCACATGGATGAAGTTACCATATAAGTTATGTGACACACTATATATGGATAAACTCAATCACCTATCTATTGCATGCACTAAACCTCAAGCTTTCCCCTCATCAACTAGGAGAAGAGGAGCCAAGGCCTGCCCAACCATGAAGTTACAAAAGCTTCGACCCCCCCCCGCCTAATTTTTTTTTTTTTTAAGGAAAATGTTAAATATTACGAAATTGGCTTCGTAAGAAAACACACGAATGATGTGGCATCCAACGTGGAAGAACTTTCATTAGTCGTCTCTGCCTCTCTCTCTCGATTCTTGTCGTTCATCTCTCTAATTTGAAAAATAATGGAAAAAGCAAGGGAAGTAAGATGAACCATGAACGCTCTCATCCCAATCAAATCGACACACTCGTATAGGATTATTTGCCATCACGTTCTCCATTCCCTTCACTTGATGCCATCAGGTTCTTGGATACTCTTTTCCTCTTTATGCTGCGATTCTGTGATCTATTTCCATTCTTCTTTTTATCAATTTGAGATGTTTTACTGCTTTTCAAATGCCTTTGTTGAAGTTTGAAGATAGGGTTATGAGGTCTTTATATGTGCATAAATGCAGTTCTCGACTGGCACTATATTGGGTTTATCTTTATAATTTAATTACAAGTATGAGCTACAGCTATGTAGACTACAAATTTGACGGTAATCAATTAACGAGATTAGAAACAATGAGATGGTTATGGAACGAGTCATACACCTGATGCATTGTTGATGACAAGTGTTGCAGCTAGGGATAGGTGGTTTTGCAAATGGTGGTGATGGTGCTAGTATACTTCCATTTGGGAGGATGTGCATAATTTTATTTTATTTATCTTTTATTTGGAGAAACAAAATAAACCCGCGCGTGGGAGAGGACGTATAGACGCATCCGTGCGATTTATGTCAATATTTGCTAGCATTGCTGATTTTTTTATTATTTAGGCCCCCAAATTTGGGATAGTGTAATTTTAATTTATGTTTTATGTTAATTTATTATTATGTCTACTTGTTATTATTAGTTATTTGATATTTATTACAATCATGTAATGATGTTTAATATATTAACAAAATAAGTTGTTTTAAAATACACATATAGAATAATAAAAAATATAATTTTCATAAAAATATTGTTATTAATTTTTTTTAAAAAAGTCTTGTCTCAAATTTTGCTTTAGGCTTAAAAATACGTTGGGTTGGCCTTGCCTAAGGCTCTTTACTTGAAAGAAATGGTCATTTTCATTCCTTAGACGCATGCTAATTAAGCGAGTTAAGTTGTGAAGGCTATCAAAGGTGCCTCTACATTTCACTTCAGCAGACCCATATGTGGTTTTGCCCAAGTGGTTGAACACCTTCAGCCTTGATTGGTTGCGCATCGATCCCAACTTGCTTCGCTCGAGTTTACTCTTCCAAAGCACCTTAAGCCTGCATCACCACATGAGTTGTGCATAGTTCCTTCTTCTTCCAAAACTTCTCATTACTCATCTTCCATATACTATAGAGAAGCATACCAAGGATATGGTGGCGCAAAGTTTCAAGGTTAGAGCAGACACTACAAGAAATCAGTTAATTACCTACAAAAAAATTCCTAGGGTTTGGGTTCTAGGAAATTACCTAGGGTCAAAACCCTAGAAAAATAACACAGTCCCTCGGTTTTTAGATGCTTGATCGCGCTTTTTTTATTTCTCCTATAACCTAGGGTCCAGCCCCTAGGAAATTGGTGGACAAAAGAAAAAAAAAACCTACGGCCCAAGACCGTCGGATTTTGTGTTGCTGATCATGACACTGGGTCAGCGTCCGTCAGCGACCTGCAGCGTGTCAGCGAGGCACGAAACCAAGTGTCACTGACTGTCGGTTCTGCTGCGGATTTTTTTTTTAAAAAAATTCTGGGACAAAAGCGAGGGGCAGTGACCGTAGGATAGTTGCGTTTGACCACACGTTTTGCAACGACTATTTCCCCTCCCTGATATATGTTCGACCATCACCTTCATTTCTACCTTCTCCTCATTTCACCTTCTCCTGATTTTTTCTTCTCCTAATTTCTACCTTCTCCTGATTTTTTGTTTTCCTAATTTCTACCTTCTCCTAATTTTTTCTTTTCCTAATTTCTACCTCCTCTTCCTTATATCTCTTATTACAATAGTAAGTTTTTATTTTGTCTCTAAAATAATTAGTTCTGTATGTGTTAAAAAAAATATTAATTTGCCAAATTTTTTGTAACAGGTCCGGAGTCACCTTAACAGTCTCACCACGCAGAAATCACTCACTCACAAGTTAGTGGTAATTTATTTATTTTTTTTATCAAATTAGTTGCTCTATATTTTTTGTATGTTATAGAAAAATATGAATATAAATTGTTAATATATGATGTATTTTTGTTATATATATAATTATTTTTTTTCTGACATGAATTTTATTATTTTTGGATTACATAAATATATGTTATATATGTTTTTAAATGTTTATTGTATATTTTCATAATTTTATATACAATTATAGTTACTTTATATTTCTTATAATATTTTATTATATAAATATATATTTACACACACATATATATATAATTAGAAAATTATTTTCTATATATATATATATAATACAACTATATAGTATTTTTGACATACTCTAATATTTTTTCTTGATATATTATATTCGGAATTTTTTATTAAAATATTATTATATTTTTAGCAATATGTTAATTTATTATAATTTTTTATTATATAAATATATATTTACACACATATATATAAGCAGAAAATTATTTTCTATATATATATATATATATATATATATATATATAATGCAACTATATAGTATGTCAAACATACTCTAATATTTTTTTATTGATATATTGTATTCTGAATTTTTATATTAAAATATTATTATATTTTTAGTAATATGTTAATTTCTTATAATTTTTTATTATATAAATATATATTTACACACACACATATATATAATCTGAAAATTATTTTCTATATGATCTGGAAATTATTTTCTATATATTTACACACACACACACACACACACATATATATATATATATAATCTGAAAATTATTTTATATATATATATATAATACAACTATATAGTATTTTTGACATGCTCTAATATTTTTTTCTTGATATATTATATTCTGAATTTTTTATTAAAATATTATTATATTTTTTGTAATATATGTATATATATATGTTGTATTTTTGTTAAGTAGTATATGTTAATAATTAGTTGTAATAGAGATTTTTTTTGAATGGATTCATATATTAACATATACGTGTTTAACAGTTTAATAAATTAGATTTTTGTGATGATAATTGTTAATTGTTACATATTAGGATTAAGGTTGGGATAATTTCAAATTATGTGTTGAGAAAAATGTATATTAATTTATAATATTAGATTACTTAATTATAACAATAATATTTTATTGTTATAATTGTTTATTGTTATTGTTTATTGTTATTATTTTTCTTCTGCACACGCCCCTAGCCCAGCTCCTAAACCACGCAGATTCGGCCCAATGGCCCAGTCCCTAAACCTAAATACTAAAGAGTTCTCTCTCCTTCACTCACCAAACTCATTTCGGCCGCTGTCTCCCCTCATCACTTGTTCCCTCTCCTTCTCTCTACCACTTTCCCATCCCCTCTAAACCTAACCCTAGATCCGCCGCGGTGCCCCTTCCCTTTAACCACGGCCCTCACTCGTTCTCTCCCCTCATTTGGCATGTCTGCTCTTCTTCTTATAAATCTAGCCACCGCAAACAGCAATGATCCTTCTACCCCCATCAAGGCAGAGGTCATTGTTTGTGGCGGCAACACTCATGACGCTTTCAATATAGCTGAGACAAAGAAAGTGTTCCTACTAGCTCTCCAAGATTGTAACAGGTGATGGTCTTCCTCACTTCTCTCATCAGGAGACGTGTCCCAGGATTCGGATTCGGCCCCTCTCTCTGTCTCCCCCTAGCTCAGCTTCTTCTTTCTCTTCTTCCTCACCCTTTTCACTGTCAAATACGAAAGTCGAAGGATGGTAAGAAGCAACGCCTCACCGTCACCAACGCATGCAGCCACCACCACCTCCAACAACGCCTTCCTCAGGCCAGTGTCTTCGCCATCTTCATTGGTTTGGTTTTTACTGAAATCTTCTTGTATTTCGTTTTTTATTTTTTTTTCAATTCTGCCTATTTTTTTTAGGTATGATGGAGATATGTGAAGAAGCAAAAGATTTTTTTGACAGAAGAAGAAGCAAACATGATCGCAGGGTTTTTTTTTAATTTGGTTTCTGTTTCCTATATTTTTTTTATTTCTCATTCTTTGTATTCCAAATTTATTTACAAATAGTGGAGTTATTTTGGTGTGATTCTTTGGAGAGTCATTTGGATGATTAATGAAGTTTGCTTTTGAGACTTGAGAAATTGTTAATCTTGCAGGTTCCATGATGGGGATGGTTCAAAAATGTGTCATGGGGATGGTTCAACATGCAGATGGAGCTAAAGTTAAAAAGGCTATAGAGGAAGAAGGGGAAAGCAATGACAAAATTTTTCCAAGCCATTGTAGTCAAGTATCTATTTAAGGAAGAGCATATAATTCCATACCATCTGAGTGCTTTGTAATTTATAACTTCATACTCTCCCACTAAATGCTTCTGAGTACATTTTACAAGCTCTGAGGCCAAGGTAATCAAGTGCTTCTTTGATTGTGAGTTCATATGACAAATACTTGCTTGATGCTTGAGACATTGTGTGTGTGTGTGTGTGTTCGTAGTTTTTTTTTTGATGAATATAATGCATTAATGAATAACTTATCCATCAAAAGAATAAACAAATCATAAGACAAATTCTTCATCCACAATCCTTGTGTTAAGAAAACAAGGATGGTGATTATGTTCAATACTTTTGTAGGTATGCTTTAGGAAACTGAATTGCTCTAAATCATACTAAACTACATAGAACTATGCTTCTTCAGTGGTCTTCAATAGTTATTAGAAATCACTTCTGTCAGAATTTATTGCTTGCATTTATTCTTTAATATCAGCACCCTTAGAAGCTATACCATTACATATTCTTCTTTTCTTTGTTAGTTTTTCCATAGAATTGGTCTTTCTCCCTCTCTCCATTCTTTTATGACTTTCATTTGTCCTCCGATTTGGATGTAATAACTCTCTTAGAAGCTTCCCACACTGGGTACAACAGCTGTGAGGTATGCCACCAGCTGTTACAATTGTGATTTGACAAAGCCTGCAACAATGGTCACACCATTCCATGGCAACCATTGTGTTGTTGTGTGTTTGTAGTTAAAATAAAATAGTGTGATGAAGTGTTAAATAGTATGTCATTTGTATGAAATAGTTTTCAATTAAAAATTTACCTTTGGTTGGTATGATGCATTTGAATGTTCCTCGGAGAAATTATATCATTTTACCTTCAAGCATGAGCTTAAATTATAAGTACAAAACTGATTATCATCTATGTTTTTTTTATTTTAATTTATAGTTTACAGTGGGCTTAGCCGTCAGTAACATTACCGATGGCTAAGCCGTCGGTAAAGTACAATAGCAAAAATGGTTGCTTTCGTGGATTTTACCGACGGCCACGTGACGACTTTCTGACGGCCAAGCCGTCGGTAAAGTACAATAGCAAAAATGGTTGTTTTCGTGGATTTTACCGACGGTCACGTGACGACTTTCTGACGGCCAAGCCGTCAGTAATTACCGACGGCTTTTTTGGCCATCGGTAAATTTTACCAAGGAGGAAAATACCGACGACCCCGAGGCCGTCGGTAATCTCGAATTACCGACGGTTTTTTAGAATTACCGACGGCCAAAAGCCATCGGTAATGGCGAAAATTCTTGTAGTGTATTTTTTTGAAAAATCAGAAATGTGTTTATTAAATAAATTATGATATTGATTTATTCAAATCAGAAATTTAAATTAAAAATCAGAAATGTATTTAATAAATAAATGTATTCGAATCAGAAATGAAAAATCATTTTTTTTTGGTAAAACCGATGCAAACACCGAGGGTCAGAGACCCTAAGAATTTCCTAGGGCTCTATACCCTAGGAAATTTGTTGCATTTCTTACGGGTCAGGACTCTAGGAATTTCCTGCGGTTCCCAAAAAAGAACCCTTGAGTTCAATTTTCGAGAAGCTGATTACCTACAGCACGTGGGCCCTTGGAAAAATTGATATTTCCTACGGTTTGTAGCAATTTCCTAGGGTTTTTGGCCCTAGGAAATTGCGATATTTCTGGTAGTGAGACTTTGAAGAACAAGCCCCCTGAAACTATCCACCTGGTCTAGGTGTATTTCAATGCAGTACCATAAACCTTCTCTCTCCTGGCACACCTTATTTCGAGGACACATAATGCAAGCATGCTAGCAATTCTCTAGATCCCTCTCGCGTAATACGCAAGAGGTTGGGCACAGGACACCCTTATTCTGGAGATATATTCTGGTCGGTAAGCAATCGTGGTAAGCCCTCTAAGCAAATTTTACATATACAAAACACATGGTAGACAATTATTAAATATCTATATTTTTATATTTCAATTTTTTTACAATTAAATTAACTTTATCTGTCGACTTAAACTTTTAAATTATTTTAGATTGATTTATATTTTTTACAAAAAAGACCCATATAATTTACATAATACTTATTAGTTTAATTTCTAAATTCAATCAGAAAGAAGGAAAAAGAGAAAAGGGTAGAAGAAATACAAAGTGCGAATTATTAAAATAATAAATTGAAATATTTTTCAAAAATTATAAAGTAATCAAGTCAATTTTTAAAAAAATTGAAAAATAAGTTAATATTCTATTTTGCTTAAACTTTAATTTATCTTTATTCCCATTAAAATATTTTATATCAATTGAAATAAACTTATAGATTTACAATTGAATGATTAATATATATCTCATAAAAGTACTCCACCATGCGGGACTGAGACACAGAGTCACACCCAGCCTTGGAGATAACCACACAGAAAGAAACCTGGTATAATAATGGTGTTTGTGTCTGTGCACTTGTGAAGAAAACATAACGCTAAAATCAATTTTTTTTTTGTTAAGTTAGAATGGTCGACCCCAAGTATCCAAGTAAGTCTGTCCCTGTGCATACAATATATAAGATACTTGTTAGATGAGAAGGCTGGAAGGTAGTGCTAAATTGCGTCAACCCTAAACCTCAAGATTATATAATACCAACAAAAAAAAAACCCTTTTAAATCAAAAAAAAAAATAAACTTCGAGATTATAACTGAAAACAATAGAGTCAATTTTCCAAAAGAATAAAAAAGAACTTGCACGATCATATTAGGCTTAATTGCATTTTTAGTCTCTATATTTTTTTAAATTCACGATTTTGGTCCCCCTATTTTATTTTTCACGAATTTGGTCCCCGTACTTTTTATTTTTCACGAACTTAGTCCCCACACTTTTTAATTGCAATTTTGGGAAAAATCATGGATTTTGAGAAAAGTGGGAACCAAAAGTGCAAGAGATCCACGATTTTGGAGCACTAAAAGAGCAATTAAAAAAATATGGGGATCAAATTCGTGAAAAATAAAAGTATGGGGACTAAATCCATGAAAAATAAAATAAAAGGACCAAAATCATGGATTTGGAAAAATTGGGTGAAGCACTATTCAGCTCCGCCGCACCCTATTTTCATCCCTGGTCTCTATGCTAACGAAGCTAGCTTAACATTCACCTAAATGTATCCCCTGTTAATAGGAACAGAGCCAATTTTTATAGGCCTAGTCAAATTCCATACGAGTTGGCCTTAAGTCAGGGTTCTGGCCCAAAATAGACATGAACATAGAAATAGGGGTTACTATTGACACCCCCTGTTGTTTTATAACACACCCCTGCCTTTTTGTTAGTTTTTTAAAACGGAAATGCTGAAACTCGCGACAAGCAAAGTCGCGAGCGAATCACGAACTCAAAATAAGCCAAATCTTCTTTATTTTAAAGAGTAAAATACCCAAATTGATCCTAAAAAAATTATGGAAACCAATTTAGTCCCTAAAAAATTAAAAATATTAATTTAGTCTTTAAGAATCTCAAATATGAGTCAAATTAGTCTTTAATAGAGACTAAAATATCCCTAAAAATTATCCTTAAAATGACTAATTAGACCCACATTTGAGATTTTTAAGAACCAAATTGATATTTTTTATTTTTTAGAGACTAAATTGGTCTCCATAATTTTTTTTGGGACCAATTTGAATATTTACTCTATTTTATAATCACCATGTATGGTTAGTCATGGCTTCTAATGGTCATTGTTATGTTTCGTGATCCACTCGTGAGCAATTTCATCGCGTGATTTAGCATTGCTCTTTTTAAAATTTGCCCGCCTGGAACTTTATATTCGGACGGAACTGTCTCCAGAAGTTTTGTTTTTTTGAAAAAGACACGGATCCCCCCTCTCACTTTATCAATTCCATGTTCATCTTTTTCCCCTTCTCCCCATCTCCATCTTCATTTTCTCCCCAGCATTCAACTCACTTCATCTTCTCCCCCACCCCCATTGTTGCACGTAAGTAGAGGAAGGAAGCATTTGGTCCCATTTGCGAGGTTAGTTGTTCGCCCATTTTTTCTATGTTGATACTGTCTGAAAATTTACATTCGGACAAGATTTGCAAGCTTTTGAAAATAAATATCCAAATACTCATTTAGCACATCCAGATATTTGTTTCTGAACTTTTGAATCTTTCAAATGTCTGGAGATAAATATGCAGAGTGACTGTTTGTTTGCTTCGAAAACATATATCCAGAGTTGATGAAAATCAACATCCAAATATATTTTTTGGAAGACATTGAAATTATGAAAAATTCAGACTAGTTGTCATTTTTATCGTGTGCAGTTATGGAAACACAAGTAAGAGGTGAGCCATATTGGAGGTCTATAGCCTTCGGCCAGAAATGAATCCAGAAATCTATCGAACGAGAAATAATTTATTAACTAATATTACATTTTTTTAAGGGAATAATAATATTATTACATAAACATTATAATATTAAATACACACGTATATAATGATACATATAATAATTTTTTTTTGATAAAGATATAATAGTATGTTTATAACGGAATAATATTAATATAATAATATTCATATGTTTATAATATAACATATATAATAAGTAAATAATACTTTTTTGAGAAAATAATAATAATATATAATATAATACAAAACCTATCTATGTATATGATTATAATTATAATAATAACATAGTGTATAATAATTTTTTTGGGTAGGGGGAATAGTCCATACATGCCCTCCATTGTATTCGTCCCTATCCCCGTTTACACACTGTGAGCGAGGCAAGCTGATGCTATCCCCACAGCACCGGAGGTAGCAGTATCGACAGAAGTACCGCCACAAGCCAGAGAGATACCACCACTAAGAGCATCTTTATCGCTCGTTGCTCAAGTTTTTTATCCGCGTTTCTTAAATTTCTTTCTCCTACATGGCAAAGCAACGTTCACTAATATTCAGTCAAAGCAACAAGGTAATGCGCCGTTGTTTGTCAGATGAGCAACGCAAGTGGTGGGCCAGCGAAGAGAGAGACAGGGATAGATGAAATCATGGTGCAAAATCTGTCAGTGTAGCAACGAGAAATTGTTTGCACCGCAGCGGGTGCTCTAACAGGCCAAGGAAATATGACCACTGGCACAAGAACCACCAACACGACCACTGACACAGGCTGAGGAGTTACCGACTGCATTTTCGAGGGGCGAAGGGGAAGGGTAAGAGAGAAGAGGAGTGAGGGAAAATAAGAGGTGGGTCTTGACACGTGGAGTCCTCGTGGCCACATAAATGTGACACATCATTATCCGGTGTGGCAAATAATGTGATACATCAACATTTATGATAAAGTTAGCTATCTGGGTTGATGTCAAAGACCAAATTTATTAAAAAACATATTCGAGGACATTTTTATAATTTCCATATATTATAGCGTCTCACATGTTCAGGAACTAAAATGTCTTTTTCACCCTTAAGTAAAATGATTTTTATTTTTTTAATTTTAAAGTCATATAATAATGTTGTAAATATATTTATTGGAATTCACATATTTTTTAATTAAGGGTTAAATATGTTTTTCATCCCTATAAAATTGACAAAAATTGATTTTGATCCCTACATTTAACAAAAATAGTGTGTTTTTAGTTTCCCAGCAGGGACTAAACGCACAAATTTTGTATTTTTTAGGGACTAGAACTTAATAAAACTTTTATAAGGACTAAAATCAAATCATGATAAATTTATAGGGACTAAAAATATATTTAACCCTTTAATTAATTTCTATTTTACCCAGCCTCTTTCTACTTCACACGTACCGTTAATTAATTCATGTGTGAATTGAATTGAATGTCTGAGTCAGTGAGTCAGTCAGTTTGTGTGGGCGAGTGAGAGTGAAGAGAGCAAATGAGGCACGTAGGCACACCACAATATCAGCCCCTCCGTACAATCCCAAACGTGATGCATTTGTTCGTATCGTATCATTGAACTAAACTTGAATAATAAAACCAAAAACAAAAGGACACACACACATTTCCGTCCTTCCCCTTTTTCATAAATCACAATCACAACTCACAAGGAAAGAGCTTCTCTTCACGTGCTTCATCCTCTCTTTCTCGCCAACTCTGTTCTCGCTCTTTCTCTGCAGCTTGTGAGGGTTAGTTTATTTATCTATCTATCTATCTATTAATTAATTCCTGAATTGCAATTTAAGATGATTATCTGATGATTTTACCCATTCAGTCTCCTATTCTATTCGTGCTGTGCCACATGCATCGTGCTTTCGTGATTGGGTTAGTTTATCACGCTCGCATCGCATCCCTTTCTTCTTGGATGAACATGATTCGGCCTACATGTAAATCTTGCAATCTTGCTGATCCTTATTTTGTGTCTTTGGATTCTGAAAAACTAACTCTCGCAACGTAACTACGAATGGTTCGGTTTTCTCGCGTTGTAAACAGTGAACAACGATGCAGATTTTACAATGCTGTTTATGCATTGCCATATTCTGGGGGAAAACCTGGATCACCGATTACCACCTCTCTTTTCTTTTCTTTTTGTTTTTTTCCCCCTTTCTTTTGGTTTGCCTCTTTGCTCAATGCTCATTTTCTATTCCTTTTAGGGAGAATCAACCGGCTACTTAACGGAATTGAGTTTCTTGATGAATTTTTTTTTTCCTTTGAAAATTATACTATATTGAAATAAAAGTAAGAAAGTTATATTGAATTGGAGAGTTGGGGTTTGGTTGGTGTCCATAATCATTTTCTGGTCTCATTTTGGGGAACCTGTCTGTATGTTTGAACTCAACATCATTTGGGATTTTTGGATTTAAAGAATGATGCACGAGTCACGAAATATCTGCTTTTGGGCTTACAAAGTGTTACAGAACCAGGAATTTGGTAGTTCATTGGAGTTGGCATATAGTTATGTTAATTATAATTTTATATCATAACTTTACGATACCCTATCTGCAGGATTTTGAGCAATACTACTGCAAGTGCAAAGATTTTGCTTGGAGATGTCTTCCTCTCCAATAGATTGGTCTCGTCACAATGGAAATTTTAGAAGTCCAGATACACTATGTACCGTGGCAGAAGTTGAGGAATTTGATTTCTCTAAAGCATTAGATAGGCCGAGGACTTTGAACATAGAGAGACAAAGATCATGTGATGAAAGAACCTTGAGTGAACTATCAATTGGAATTTCTCCGCGTCAATTATCCACAAAAGCTGAGAATGGTTCTCGACTGGGAGAACATCTTGATAATGCACTTTCTCCTGTGCCAAAATCAGGTATTAATACTCCAAGATCACTGATGTTGGACCCGCATCTCATATTACCTGAAGCTTGGGAAGCTCTGAGGCGTTCCTTGGTACATTTTCGCGGTCAGCCAGTTGGGACAATTGCTGCCTTGGATAATTCTGATGAGAAGCTTAATTATGATCAGGTAACATGCCTATGTTCCCTTTTTTTTAGTTTTCTATGAGAGGTATTATATTTTTTGAGTTTTCTGATGAGAAGCTTAATTATAGTCTAATATGAGGTATTATATTTGTGCCTAGGTTTTTGTAAGAGACTTTGTCCCAAGTGCTCTGGCTTTTTTGATGCATGGGGAACCAGACATTGTTAAAAACTTTATCTTAAAGACTCTTCGCCTTCAATCATGGGAGAAAAAAATTGATAGGTTCCATTTGGCAGAAGGGGTGATGCCGGCTAGTTTTAAGGTATTCCATGATCCAGTCAGAAACCGTGAAACCCTGATAGCAGATTTTGGTGAAAGTGCAATAGGAAGGGTTGCTCCCGTTGACTCTGGATTTTGGTGGATTATATTACTACGCGCATACACAAAGTCTACAGGAGACTCTTCTTTGGCTGAAAGGCCTGAATGTCAAAAGGGTATGCGCTTGATTCTGAGTTTATGCCTGTCAGAGGGGTTTGACACATTTCCAACGTTACTATGTGCTGATGGATGCTGTATGATTGATCGCAGAATGGTGAGTTCTCTGAAGTTTATACATAATCTACTCATTCTACTGTCTTGAAAATAGGGATTGATTATAGGATAAGATGATTTTTATAGGTTTTCCCAACTTTGTAGATTCATATCGTGAAGACTGTAATCCTGTGTAAAAATCAAGACTCAAGACCTAATCGGTCTTTATGCTGGGTAGCGCCAAGTTAATCAAAAGTGAATAAGAATAGCTATCTAACAGAGTGATTCTAGATGTAGGCACCGATAGGGTATTTACTGTGACTTTTAATTTTATTTTTTATCCCCTTCTTACTTTCAATTTTATTTTTTAATTCATGATTTCAGGGTGTTTATGGTTATCCAATTGAAATTCAAGCATTGTTCTTCATGGCTTTAAGATGTGCCTTGCAATTGCTTAAGCCCGATGCTGAAGGGAAAGAGTTTATGGAAAGAATTGTCAAACGCTTGCATGCCTTAAGCTATCATATGAGAAGCTACTTTTGGTTGGATTTGAAGCAACTTAATGATGTATATCGCTTCAAAACAGAAGAGTACTCACATACTGCAGTCAACAAGTTTAATGTTATTCCTGATTCTTTGCCAGATTGGATTTTTGATTTCATGCCTCCTCATGGTGGATACTTTGTTGGGAATGTCAGTCCAGCTAGGATGGATTTCCGCTGGTTTTGCCTGGGTAATTGCATTGCAATTTTGTCCTGCTTGGCAACTCCTGAGCAGTCCATTGCAATCATGGATCTCATAGAATCTCGGTGGCAGGAATTAGTCGGGGAGATGCCTGTCAAAGTTTGTTATCCAGCCCTCGAAAGCCATGAATGGAGGATCATAACAGGATGTGACCCCAAAAATACTAGATGGAGTTACCACAACGGGGGATCTTGGCCAGGTACTCTTATTGCTATCATTTCTTGATTCCTTGAAATTTTAGATTTCTGCCAGGGTCTGGTTAATAAATGTCTTAGGATTAGGACACATGTCAAGGAATAAAAGAGTTAAAGGACTATGCATTGCCTGTGTAGAGTTTTTTTAGACTGTCATCCAATCAGATTTCATCATGATGTCACTTTGTTATATTAATTCCCAAAGTATCTCAACAAACATCTATATGATGAGATCTGATTGAATAACTCTATAAAGAAGGTTTACACCGTCTATGCATAGTCCTTTAACTCTTTATTAAATACTTCCTATTTTAAAATCTAAAGACAATTTTTAGTATTTGCTTTATTTATATATATATGGTGATATTTATCTGCTTCCCAACTTTCCTCTGAGCTACATTAATTGTGGTGGTTACAGTTTTGTTATGGCTTCTGTCTGCGGCCTCCATCAAGACTGGGCGACCCCAGATTGCAAGACGCGCCCTTCAGATTGCTGAGGCCAGATTGCTAAAGGACAACTGGCCTGAATATTATGATGGAACGCTTGGTCGATACATTGGGAAGCAGGCCCGTAAATTCCAGACCTGGTCTATTGCTGGTTACTTGGTGGCTAGGATGATGCTTGATGATCCTTCACATTTAGGCATCATAGCACTGGAAGAAGACAGACAGCTAAAGCCTTTGCTCAAGAGATCAAATTCATGGACTTTGTGAATTATTATTGTCTTTCATGATCAATTTTGACCTGCAATGATGAAAAGAAAGAAGTGGGGAATTGAATGAAAGAAGAAGAAGAACAAGGTGGGGGCAAACACCGAAATGAAGCATTCTATGTTTCATTTCACGTTTCAAGTTGAATGCTCATATGTCTAGCATCTGCAGAGTTTAAAGATTCTTGACGAGGCTATGGTTCGTTCGTGGTGTGAAGTTTCTGTGGACAATATATGCTGTTAGATGCATATGTTACAATTAGATTGCGATTATGATGGCGCTGGCAATACAATGTTTTTTCTTGATCTGGCATTACCACATCACATTACAAAATGTGGTAAAATTACAGGATAATCATTCATTCCTCCATTTATCCTTTTTATGTGAAAGAGCATATGTGGTCATCTACCCTTTTATTTTTTCATTTTAGAATTTCAGATGAACATGAGTACTCATTTATATGTTTTGTCCTTTTGCGTCCACAAAACCCTTAAAACTAGAAGACACTTGTAACAAACCTAGTTTCATATCCACACTGTTTTCTTTTAATGAATACTAGCACAGTAACCTAGCTTACGCACGGGTCAATCCGTTGGGGCTAAAGAGAAAAATAATCACTTATAAATAATAAAATATTTGTAAAATTTGTTACATGCAAAAAAGATGAAACTATATCCAAAACATGTAATATTTTCCCGTATGGACGCAAAAGAAAAGTAATCATTTATACCGACATGTAATATATTCCCATCAAGAATCAAAATTAAGATGATGAAATTATACCGAGAACATATAATTTTTTTCTCCTAGGACTTAAAAAAATAATCATTTATCATTTATAAATAAAAAATAATAATAAATATTGAATATAAAAAAAATCAAAAAACTAAAGGAAAAAATCGTTAAGACGACACGAACAGTTATATAGACCCGTGCGGCAACATCTAATATTTTCCCATTGGGACTTAAACGTAAAAGTAATCATTTATGAAATTATACCGAGAACATGTAATGTTACCCCGTTAGGACTTAAAAGCAAAACAATTATTTATAAATAATAAAGTCATTTGACAAATAATCATTTATGAAACTATACTGACATGTAATGTTTTCCCGCAGAAAATCAAAAGTAAAATAATCATTTATAAATAATAAAGACATTTATAGATTTTGATATATGATCAAAGACGATGAAATTATACCGACAACATTTAATGTTTTCCGTAGAGACGCAAAAAAAATAATCATTTATACCGACATGTAATGTTTTCCTGTGGAAATCAAAAGTAAAATAATCATTTATAGATAATAAAGACATTTATAGATATTGATATATGATCAAAGACGATGAAATTAAGAAGTAAAAACATTAAGTAAAAACGAAAAGAAAATAAGAAAAAAATAAAAACAATTAAGAAGTGAAAAAAATATCATAAGGACTCAAAAGTCAAATAAATATCTAGAAATTCTAAAAAAATTAAAAAGAAGAAGATTTCACCCAAAAGTGTTGTCTTGTGGTTTAATGAAGAAAGAAAAGCAAAAAGTGGGCAAAAAGAAAAAGAGAGCAAAAAGAGAGAGAACGGTCGGAGAATCGCGTTGAAAAGAAAAGAAAAGATAAGGGGGAAAAAGGCTTAAAAACCTAAAAACTTAAAGGATTTATTTGACTCTACTTAAAAATTTAGATGACTTATTTGGCCGAAAAGGACTTATTGGCCCAATTTAAAAACTTAAAAGACTTATTTGGCCTAACTTAAAACCTTAAAGGACTTATTTGAAAAGAAAAAAGAAAAAAGTGTGAGCTGTCGCGCCAGAGAGCAGGAATTTGAAGAAAAAAAGAGAAAAGTGGGAGTATGTGGCCCAACTTAAAGGATTTATTTGTCCAAAAATCATTTATTTGACCCAACTTAAAAACTTAAAGGATTTATTTGCCTCAACATAATTTATAGGACCTATTTGGCCCATCTTAAAAACTTAAAAGATTTATTTGGCCCAATTTAAAAACTTAAAGAATTTTTTTGGTCGAAAAGACGGAGAAGTGAGCAAAAAGTGAAAATTAAAAAGTCAAAAATTATGTATCAAAAACTTAAAAGCTGGAGATTGAAGTTTAAAAGAGAGGAAAAGATAAAAAAAAAAAAAGGTGCAGCCCCATAAAAAGAAGAAAATAAAGTAAAAATAAATAAAAAGTAAAAGGGGGAGCTGTTGATGCGGGAGGGAGCAGGATTTTTTTTGTCAAATATTGAAACGTGTCCTATTAAGAGGTTTGTTTTCTGAAATTTAGATAGAAAAATTTTGATAGATGAGATGAGATGTGTTGGTTTATATTATTTGTAACTCTTTTCAGCGGCAAAAAGGCATGCACTGTCATTTTCTTGTGACGGAAGCAAATACAGAAATTGGAGTCGTTATCATTTTATGGTATTACCTCCTTTAATAGCCTAAATTATAAAATTGGTCTTTTAAGTTTATTTTAGGTTTTAATTTAGTCTTTTATGTTTTATTTGTTTCGTTTTGATCCTCTACGTTTTATTTTAGTTTTCAATTTGGTCTTTTCCGTCACAAAAAGTCAATTGTCCGTAGCTAGAAGTCCATTTTCCAAAATGTTATTTGACTTTTAGCTACGAAAAATTGGCTTTTAGTGACGGAAAGGACCAACCTGTTGTAACTTTTAAAACGTAAGGGACCAAAACGAAACAAATAAAACATAGAGGACCAAATTGAAACCTAAAATAAACATAGAGGACCAATTTTGTAATTTAGCCCCTTTAATAATAGCTGTCTATAGTTGATGTGGTGTGGAAGATGGTGGACTCCATATTTATAGAAAAAAAGGGAAATTTCTAAAAACACCGAACAAATTGTCGAGTACACTTAATATTTGATAAAAAATCCCTGAGAACATAATAACACGCGCAAATTAGATATTTGTGCGTGTACAAAATTTAAAAAAAATAACACGCGTAAATAAGCTATTTACGAGTGTCAATTTTTTTCACTCGCAAATAGTTTATTTGCGCGTGTTGAAAGCTTATTTGCGAGTGTAAGAAAAAAATTTACTAGCAAATTGGCAATTTGTGAGCGCTAACAAAAAATAACGCGCAAACACTGCAAAGCTGCGAAGCATCCTGCAAAGTTGCAAAGCACTCAATCAGCCTTTTTTTTTTCGGGTATACCTCAATCAGTACAGCAAGTTGACATGCGATAAAAAAAAAAGTACAGCAAGTTGACATGGCCAAATTTGCGAGACAGAAGGACAGCAATTTGCGAGTGGGACATGTTATTTGCGAGTGGTTTCTGAAATTTGGTTTCTGCGCGAGTGGGCCAAATTTTCACTTTTGCGCAGATCTCCTTTAAAGATTGGTACTGCAATTTGCGAGTGGGACTTTGTTATTTGCACGTGGTTTCTGAAAATGTAACATACGCGCAAATATGTTATTTGCGCGTGAAGGAATTCCAAAAATGCCAATACGCGCAAATAGCATATTTGCGAGTGTTATTAGCTACTCGCAAATATGCTATTTGCGAGGGGACGTAAATTTACCAGGAGTATTTTTGTCATCTCGTGTAAATGTTGGGTGTACCTAGCAATTTGCTGGGTGCATTTAGAAATTCCCAAAAAAGGAGAGGCTTAGCCCAATAGAGTATTTGGAAGAAACTTAGCCCAATAGAGTATTTGGTTTAAAGGATGAGGAGGACTGAATTTAATGAAGAAAAAAAACTTATATCAAGTTCTAACTATCAAGCTGACCTTGTTTTTTATTAAAAAACACACAGATACTCACAAAACAGTTTGACCTTATCCAACCCTTAAAACATGGTAGGATAGTTAGCGACAACTTTTTTTGCTTTTCTCAGTTAAGAACATGACGAACTTGATAGTTAGAACTTAATTTAAATTTTGTCCTTTAATGAATGTTAGATTCTTAGATGGAAGGGGAGGACGAATACTTGAGAATGCAAACCCTTTTGACATGATGGTTTCTTTGAACTAGACGGTGCACCCGCGCGATGCGCGGGTTATCCGAGAATACCATTTAAAAAGAATTTTATATGCAAAACTGTAAAAAATGTAATTTATATTGAAATACTATTAGAAATATAAGCCATAAGGCAAGAAAGTATCTCAAAAACATCATATAGGTAGTTCAAGCATATTTCTTTGTAATTGCAAAATACTCCTTCATCAACCATTCTTTCAAGCATATTGTTTCTTCAAACCACTTCTTGATTTCGCAAGTGTAGCACGTTGGAAATCTGTAAAGAAAGTAAGAACTTGTATTTCTATGATTCAGATTATAAATTTAACATGTAAAGAAAATATTGATCCTTGATGAAAATATGAATTGTTCTATGAAATATACCTGTGTTATAAATTGCGAAATACTTCTTTGTAGACAACGTTCGAAGTGATGTTTGTATCTTGACCTTCACTATCAGTGAGTAATATCTTCAATCCATTTCTTGATGTGACTCTTGATATGGCAACATACAATTGCCTATGTGAAAATACAGATCGAGGAAGATAGACTCCAACATGCCTTAAAGATTGTCCTTGGCTTTTATTAATAGTCATTGCAAATGAAAGAACCAAAGAAAATTGCCTTCTTTGAAACTTAAAAGGAATCCGTTTATCTGAAGGGATCAAAGAAAGTCTAGGTATATGCACAATTTGACCAGTTTTACTTCCTGAGATAATCTTCGCCTGGACAATGTATTTCCCCATTTTTGTGATTGTTAGTCTAGTTATATTGCACAAGCCCAAAGACTGATCTATGTTTCTGAGCAACATGACAGGAACCCCTGCCTTTAGTTTCAAGACATGATTTGGAAGCCCTGAAGCAGCAAGTGTGTTTAAAAATTCAGGAGTATGGATGTCATTTGCTTGAGAAGAATCCAAGCTGGCTGAATAAGGACTATCAAAACTCAAATAGGTTTTCTCATCACCAGGAAGCAAGGATAACATATAATCATTGATTTTATCAACAACATCATTTGTAGGAGCTAATATTGCCCTATCCTGGAAAAAGGATGGATTGTTCATGTTATCGAAGAAAAATGGGTAAGTTTCATGAACAATAGATGCAATTGAGTCACCATTACTTCTTATTAGTAAATCTTGTGGAATTTGAATAGTCATATTGACATCATCTACTTTTCCAATAGTACCATCACCAACACTTAAGACCTAGTCTGAAAATTGCTTTCTTTTCTCGACATCAGAATCTATATTGGTGGAAAGGAGTCTCATATTTGTAGTTAAAGTCATGACCTTGCAAGAATCCCAAAGATATGAGGAGTTAATAGAAGCATGAACTACCTCTTGCCTTGTCCCTTTAGGTATAACAGGTAAAATTTGTCTGAAATCTCCCCCAAAAACTACTACCTTACCTCCAAAAGGTAGAGTGAGATCTCCACCATTAGAAAACCGAAGAATATCTCTGAACGTTCGATCAACAGCTTCAAAACAATGTTTATGGGTCATTGGTGCCTTATCCCAAATAATCAAATCTGCTTTTGCTATTAATTCTGCAAGGGGACTGCCTTGTTTAATGTTACAAGTTGAATCTTCATCAACATTTATAGGATTAACAAACCTAGTGCCCCATGCCTCTATGAGCTCTTACCTCATTGGTTAGTAAAGAACCATGTTGTTAAAACACTCCTTATACAAATGAGCTTCTAGCATTGATTTTTGGAATTTTCAGTGGCTATTAAACATTTAATTGGGTAAAAACATGCTCGCTTTCTATACTTTTCAGCCTGAGTTTTCTTTGCACCTCTATCATACCAATATTTTGTATAACTTGGATCTGATATCCATTTCCTTTGAAACCAAAAATCCAATTTCAAATTCTAAAAAAATTAGAATATTTTTCATATTTTTTAGAATAGTAAATAGTATTCTATATACTATTATTCTATATATAGTAAATATACTATTCTACATATTTTCTATTATACTATTATTACATATATTATATTCTAATATATATAGCTATAATGTATTCTATAAATAATATTAAAGAATATCGAAAGCATAAACATGTTCCCATTTAGAACAAAAAAAAATGATCCTGTCAGCAATCAATCAACTTGTGGTGACATAGGTATGCACAAAAAAAAAGGACATCAGGAATACCGTTGAAAAAAGACAGGACATCAGCAAGACAACTATTGTTACTCGCTTAAATTCAATATGCTTAGCTCAAGCATGTGAACATATTATTTGAGTAAATACTCCAACAATCCATCACAGCATGAACCCAATTCCATATGACTTTACCTTGACTTTACCTATACATCTAGTCTACTGTCAAATAATAGTTCAAACTGAAAATAACAATATAAAACTATATATATATGAATGAATGACCATTAGGTATGATGCATAACGTTCATTTGATGACGATATTGTGCCATGTACATGTTCCAATAGGTGTAATGCATGTAAAGAGGAAAACCAACTGCATGTACCAACAGGGAAATACATATACTGAAAATTTATGAACCATTCTGCAGTTCCTTTTTTCCTATCAAAAAAAGGAATTGCTTGTCCACCATATAATCATCAGAAGCACTATATCAATTCAGAGTCTTATGAATACCAACAGCTATAACGCCTAAGCCTTTGTATAAACTTTAAACTAATTTTATTGCCTCTTGTGTGCACCAATAACTACTTTTGAGACATGTCACTACTTAATTGATTCTATAATATGTAGATGTTATATGCATATCCTAAATTGAAATATGAACATGGACTCAAATTTGAATGCCACAAATTACAGAAAATAAAAACCCCAAATGTAATGTAAAAATGGAAAAGTAAACCAAAACCTGAAATCAAATAAACCAAAAAGTCTATTGTATCGATACCTACCTTAAAGAAACTCACACCCATTGAAGACAACCCTGAAGCTATTAATTCTGTTTTCTAGAAAGAAAGAAAAAAAAGAAATTATTAGACCAAATCAGATGTGAATAAGAAATGAGGAAGGGGAAGAAAGCATAAGAAGAAAAAATAAAAAGATGCAATGCAGCAAAATAAATTAAAGAAAGGAGAGTGTTTTGAAAAAGCAAGAGAGAAGATGATTGAAAACTTTGTGGTGTTTTTGAAAAGTAAAGCAAAATGCACTGTTCTCTCTCATAATGAAAACTTTGACCCCTGCGATGTACGGGTTTGTTATATTAGAGTTTAAAATATTAGTGGAGATTGTAGCAGAATACATGCAAGTGTTGGGGAGTAATATTTTATGTTACAATGGACGTTAAAAAACATAAAAATGTTAACTTCTAATATTTTTGTTGATGTATATATTGTTACATACATTACTCTTTTTTTTTCGATAACATAAAATACAGTACTCTTATACTACTTTATAAGAGTTTATAAAATAATTGTATTTGTTAATATCAAATTGAATCACTGGGTATAAAATAGGTAATCATCATTATTAAAATATTTAAACAATATATAACTATCAAATTTGAAATCCATGACTCCATAAAAAAATAAATTATATTTTCATTAGTTACAATAGTAAATAGAAAAATAATGTTGCAATAATAATAATAATAGTTCTATATATTCCATAATGTAAGGTAGCAAATGTCACGATGCCTTCATGTATCAGATTCTTTGTCTATCTAGTCTTATTTTTAGTAGAAAACTCCGTTTAGTTACACTAACGTTTGCAATACGCTCTCCAAAGATATGCTGTTTTTCCTCACAATCACATTTTAATTAAAGATTTACCATTCATATAACATTTTTTAATTAAATTTTTTAATTTATTTATGTAAAGTTTTTCCACTTGTGACATATAGAAGAAAAAACATATATTAAGTATTTTAAAAAAGAACAATGCATAATTTAATTATTGGGGTTGCCATCACCCTCACGTATATTGCATCTCACTTATTTTGCTTTAGATTCCTCGTTCAACGGTAAGCCTCAATATAAAGGCCTTTCTGAAGTTCTTGATGAAAGATAGCTACAACGTTCGTTTGTCAAGGTGCTTTTTATGTGCTCCTTAATGCTTCGAAAATATGTATCAAATGGAATTTTCTAATGTTTGTACAAAGCAGAAAAGTGAGGTATATTTCTAGGATTAAAAAAATTGGAGCTGCAAACAGTCTACAACACAATCGAGTTTATGGTGTGTCTGTTGTTTTTTCTCCTAGAATAACATGATAACATAATATAGTTGATGGCTCAAAAGTTTCGTTCGTCCAAACAGGAAAAAATCATAGAACATGGAAATGCAAAAATGCACCCAATCCAATAGCCACCATGATCTCATCCGAATGGTCAATACTCATTACCCACGTGCAAACAGAGGAAGAATGATACAACGTTGTCAAAGTACGGGTCTCCAACAAACATATGGGCATGCCCCCATATTTGATCACCCCCAAAAACAGTCATCGAGGTTGCATCAATTTAAAATGTTTTCCTTGCTTAAATTCCAGACCAAAATGGTTCACCTTTTATCACAACACCCAGTGAAGCAACAAATTGATTTAGCAATTAATTAGTAACACCTCCACCAATGCCTATATGCATAAAAGAAATATATTATGATTACAGGAACTAACCAATTTAAATACTAAGCAAAAGATAAATTATATACAAATGGTATGTATAGCACAAAGAAAGTCAGGTTCTATTTTCACAGTTGCTATGTAATGATGAAACATCTCCCAATTAAAGAACACATTCTGAATTGGCAATGTAATCCCGTGTGTGCACCTGCAAACAGTCTTGCACAGCAAATCCCATTAAAATGTTAAAATCCATAGACAATGGTTGTATATTAATGAGTATAAAGGAGTAGGACAGAAGCCGTAAAGATTTGAGGTTTGGGGATATATGGCATCTCTATGAGTTCTGCTGCTACTTTGTTCAAACTGTTTTTCTCCTTTTATGCTGAGATCAAGATATGCTAAGCATGAACTTCCACTTATTAATTCAATAATCTTCACAAACATGAACTTCTGTAGTTCTATTCCTCAGCACCTCTTGATCCTATCCAATCTTCCTATATCTGCAGCTCCTCCAAACTGTGAATCACAATAAGAGCAGAACACAGAAGCAATGAGTACAGCTCCAACAGACCCAATACCTGATTCTGAAAGCAAAGCAAAAGAAAATTTCATACTCACAGCTGGAAACTTCGTACACTGCAACTATCAGTGATATCCAAACCTATTAAGGGTGTAAAAATTAGAAATAAACTACAAAAAACCATTACTTTAGGGACGGAGAAATTTTGCAGTAACAACTATATAAAATAAACTACAAATTTAGAAAATCAAACCAACCATTAGAAATAAACTACACAGAATAAAAAAAAATACACTATGACATTAGCTCCTTACCATGCGAGAATGGAGACAAATAGGAGAGAAAATTGGACACAATGAAGCAGATGGGGGAAAACTATTTATATATGTATCTCATTTTGAACTTGAGATCATACCTTTAATAGCAAAGGATTGTACGGGCTTTGTCACGAAAAAACCATCTTCATCTTCAACTTCGTGCAGCTGCACATAATCCTCGCCAACACTGTCACAGAAAGATTAGGCCAACAGAAAATTAGAAATTAGAAAATGAAAAAATTTGAGGGGAATACACGGACAATCCATGAGAGTGAAAAAAAAAAAAATAAGTTTGAAGCTACCTTTCATCCCCATCATTTAGATCACACTTGTTCTCAAGCTACCCACCGAGTGTATCATCAAAAGCATTATTCAAATCTGCTGTAGCGACCGAAAAATCCGGAGGGATTTATTCGAGTTTAATGGAGCCGCCACCAATAATTTATTTCATAGAAAAATATTGGAAAAAACCTTTTTTGAAGAAAAGTGGTCCTTAAGACCGGATTTGGGTTCGGGAGTCGATTATGTGTAGGGAAGGTATTAGCACCCTACAACATCCTTTCGAAAAAGGTTACCTCTAATTAATTGTGCAAATTTTATTAATTTCTAAAAAAAATATTTATTTCCCTTTTATTTTAAAAAAAAATTTAACCAAGATAAAAAAAAAGAGTACTTAATAAAAGTTGTTTATTTTTGCGCCTGAGAGTGGGCTCCTGCTCCTCTACGTATCTCGGTGCGATGGAGAAATAAAAGGCTACGTAGTTCTTGGGTAGAAAATGGTTACGTGTTGGTTGATTTTAATTATATAAAATGGTAGGTTTTATAGAGACCAAACAAGAAGCAATCAAGAGTGGCCCTTGTTAATAACCTTTTTTGTTTATAAAATTAACGGTGTTCGTAATGTTCAAACGGGAAGCAATCTCGAGTGATCATTACTAGTAAAAAAAAACTTAATTTTACTTTTAATAAAAAGATAGGTTTTCGTAGGGACCAAACGAGAAGCAATCAAGAGTGATCCTCACTAATAACCCAATTTTATTTAGAACATTAAGATACTTGTAATGACTAAACGGGAAGCAATCTCGAGTAATCATCACTAATAAATTAATTTTCATGATTTTTATCATGTGATTTTTCAAGAAAAATAGAGTCTCAAAACTTGTATGTGTAAAATTTAGTTGAATGAAATTGCACTAGTTTGACTAGCAAAAAAAATGTGTTCATGTTTATTAAATAGATGATAAAAGAACAAATGGGCTTAAGCCCAATACTTAACAAAGGCTAACTAAAAAAAAAAAGTGAGTGGGCTGAGGCCCTAAAAGGATGGATTAAAAGAAAGAAAGAAAAAAGGAGGTGGAGGACGTAAAAAAAATTGGGCTGACATTTCCAGCAAATAAAAAAAACAAAACAAACAAACTCACACACACACTAAACCTAAAACCTGACACACACATACACACACTAACACAAACAAAAGAAGAAGCAGCGCCGCTGCAAGAAAGAAAGAAAGGGAGATGAGAGGGAAGGAGGGGAAAGAGAGAGAGAGAGAAGAGAGAGAGGGCGAGAAGAAGAAGGAGAGGAGAGGGGGTGGCGCTGCTGCTGCCACTTGACACAGCGATGGCGAGAAGAGGGAGGAAGGAACTGGTGATCGTGGGAGAGGGAGAGATCGTGGGACGAGAAAGGAGGAACAAGGGGAAGGTGAAGGAGAAGGGTGTTGATGGGAGGCGGCGAGGAGGGAACCATGAGGTTGGGATCTGAGGGAGGATCGTCCTCCTTGGAGGTGGAGTCTTGTTGGCCAGCCATGTCGACCTGGCCATGTGTGCCATGGGAGGGGCGTAGAGGTGGAGAAAACAAAGGGGAGGGAGATCGTGGGGAGAGAGAGAAGAGAAAGTGAGAGAGGGGTGGGAGGGGGAGGAAGAAGGAGGGTGAGGGAGGCTGAGAGGATGAGGGAGGTTTTACCTCCTTGTCTTCTCCCTTCTTCTTTTTGTTTTTGCTTCTTCTGCGTTTGTGTTTTTTTTTGTTTTGCTTCTGTTTCTTTTTTTTTTCTTTCTAGTTCTTCTCTTTTTTCTCTCAATTTTCTCTCAAATTGTTGTGTATAATTGGTACCAAGAATGAGATATCCAATTCTGAAATTAAATGTAATTTTTTGTTCTCCTCTTGTTCTCTCTTCTTGCTCTACTATTTATAAAAAAAAAGGTTCCGTTTGTCAACTTGAGGTTGCAACTTGTATGCTAAGTGTGTGCTAAAATGATGCTGAGGAGATGGTAACATGTGCAAAGTCTGAGATGGTATCAATGGTTTGAAAAAAATTGCAATCAGCCGTGACTTCAACAACGGTGCTCCCCCTTTTTTTGATTAAATTGCATTGTTTGTCAAACTTGGTTGGCAGATGAAGAAAAAGCAAGAGGCCTATGGGGGACATATAGTCAGAAGACATAGTTTGTAGAGTGGCTGAGGAGATATGCAGAGGACTTTGGTGAAGATATGCAGATGACTTTGTGAAGGGTGAAGATAAGAGTGTGGAAATCTGACTTTGATTTTCAGTTTTGGATTTTGGTTTTTTTTGTTAATTATTTTGGGCCAATTTTAGCCCAATTGCAAGAATTGTCCATTACAAGAGTCCAAAGTGTAAAAATGGGAATGGGCTGAGCCCACTAAAAAAAATAACAAAAGAAACAAAACAAAAAATAAAAAATAAAAAAAGAAATAATAATAATAATTGAGCCCAAGTATTATTAAAATTAAAAAAAATGAAAATATGAGCGGACAAAATTGGGGTATAACAGCTGCCCCTCTTTAGTTATATTTTATTAGAAAATGCAAACAACAATGGTTGTTATATTTTTGTCATAAAATAGAGCTAAAGATAAATACACTAATTTTGTCTTGAACTTGACGTGAGGAATGACAATGAGGGATCAACGCTTGATGCGTTTAATCGGAAAGTGATAGGGAAGGAATACGGCCAGGTCGGGTACTGACGAGGTAATCTAAAAGCAATAAAGAGGGATTAACGCTCAGTGCGTTCATCAGAAAACTATAAAGAAGGATCACCGCCAGGTCGCAATCGACGCGGTGATCGAAAAGCAATGAAGAGGGATTAACGCTTGGCGCGTTTATCAGAAAACTATAAAGAAGGATCTCTGCCAAGTCGGATACTGACGCGGTGATCGGAAAGCAATAATGAGGGATTAACGCTTGGCACGTTTATCCAAAAACTATAAAGAAGGATCTTCGCCAGGTCGGGTACTAACGCGATGATCGGAAAGCAATAATGAGGGATTAACGCTTGGCGCGTTTATCCAAAAACTATAAAGAAGGATCTCGCCGTCAGTCTTGGCGGTGATCGGAAAGCAATAAAGAGGGTTCGACGTCAAATAAGGTATTGACGCGTCGATGGGAAGCAATAAAGAAGGATCGCCGTCAGGTCGGGTACTGACACGGTGATCGGAAGGTTCGACGCCAAGTAGTGTATTGACGCGTCGATGGAAAGCAATAAAGAAGGATCAACATCAAGTCCGGAACTGATATGTTGGTCAAAAAGCAATAATGATGGACTACCGCCAGGTCGGGTACTGACGCGGTAATCTTAAAGCAATAAAAAGAGATGATGCTCGGCGCATTTATCAGAAAACTATAAAGAAGGATCTCCGCCAGGTCGCATCGACGCTTGATCGGAAAGCAATAAAGAGTGAGCGATACTTGGCGTGTCGCTTAGAAAGCAAAATAAAGGACCAATGCTAGGCGCATTGTTTGTAACCGAGAATGAAGGATCAAAATTTGGTGCACGGACCAGGTGTAACAAAATGGCTAAAAGGTGGTGATATGAAGATGATGCACGAATATATGGTATATGATGCATGCATGCAATGCGATTATTATTTTTACTGATTCCTCGTCCCGTATGATCTCTAGTGCTTAAAGATATGGGACGGACTGAGATTCATCGGATTTAGTCATGCTATGCCTTCGACTGGGAGGGAGCGCGAGTTATCGATGCAGCGCTAATTATTTTTTAAAGGTAATCCCTTTGCCCTTTTTGAAACTTATTTGTTGAGATTTGGCGTTTCCTCGTGATTCTTAAGATGTATATAATAACTGTAATGCTTTCCCATATCATCACATGCTTCACAATTCAGTGTCTATTATCATAAAACAACATTTTGAAATACGAGAACAGAGGTGTTTGGTATTCAAAAAAAAGAGTCATGTGTACAAGGACTGAAGTTACACAGACTTGAAGATACATCAAGAAAAATGCAGGAAGAAGAAAAAACAAAGAAAGACAATAACTAAACAGATATTTTATAGTTTGTGTCTTTGTAGGAACAAATGCCGACTTCCCATATCCATAACTTTGATTACTCATTACTCTACTTGAAAATATATAGAATCGCCATTGGGTAAGAGCCCCTTGATGTCGGCCTTCTTCAATGTCCGATTTGGACTTAACTTTTGCTTGGATTGCTCTTTCAAGTTTTCAATCCAATGGGTCGCTCTAATTTTGCCTAGGTCGCTCTTTCAGGTTTTCAACCTAGCGAGCTCACTTTTGCTTGGTTTTTATATGTTTTTCTTTTTTTAGGCATAATATTTTTGGTGCATCGAGTTTCTTGAGCGGAGATCTTCACCGCCCATCCTTGTGAGGATTAAGGCTCCTCCGTAAAAGCTTTTTCACAACATACGGACCTTCATAATTTGGAGTCCATTTTCCACGAGAATCCTTTTGGATGAGCAAAATCTTCTTGAGTACAAGGTCTCCTTCTTGGAATTCCCGAGGGCGAGCTTTCTTTTCGTAAGCCCTCTTCATCCTGTCTTTGATATAGTTGCCCATGACATAAGGCCATCACTCTCTTTTCTTCAATGAGATTCAATTGATCCAAATGAGCCCTGACCCCATTCTGCCTCTTCTAGTTTTGTCTCCATCAATACCCTTACCGAGGGGATCTCGACTTCAATGGGAAGCACTGCTTCCATTCCATACACCAATGAAAGGGGTTGCCCTGTTGAGGTGCGAACCAAGTCCGATAACCGTGCAAGGCGAAGGGAGCATTTCGTGCCGATCTCTAAATGTTACAACCATCTTTTGGACAATCTTCTTGATGTTCTTATTTACAGCTTCAACTTTCCTATTCATCTTTGGGCGGTATGGTGAGGAATTATGATGTTGGATCTTGAAGTCATTACACAGCTCCTTCATCATCTTGTTGTTCAAATTAGTCCCATTATCAGTGATAATCTTATTTGGCAAACCATAGCGACAGATCAAATCTCTCTTGATGAATTTGACAACCACATTTTTTGTCACACTCAAATATGAAGCCGCTTCAACCCATTTAGTGAAATAGTCGATTGCGACAAGAATGAAACGGTGTCCATTGGATGCCTTAGGTTCAATGGGTCCAATGACATCCAATCCCCACATTGAGAAAGGCCATGGTGCTGTCAAGATGTTCAAAGAGACTGGTGGCACATGGATATTATCGGCGTAAATCTGACATTTGTGGCATTTCTTCACATAACCGAAACAATCAGTCTCCATAGACAACCAATAATAGCCAGCCCTCAAGATTTTTCTTGCCATTGCGTGCCCGTTTGCGTGAGTCCCAAAGGAACCTTCATGAACCTCTCGCATAATCTTTTCCGCCTCGGTCTTATCAACACACCTAAGAAGTACCATGTCATGGTTTCTCTTGTAGAGCACTTCGCCGTTTAGAAAGAATCCCATTGCCAAACGCCTTAATGCTCTTTTATCATTCTCTGAGACATTAGGAGGATATTCTCTATTCGTGATGTATCGTTTGATGTCGTAATACCAGGGTTTGCCATCAGGCTCTCCTTCTATTGCTAGGCAAAGCGTGTCTTTGGCCGTGATTCTATATCTTTATGAGCGGTAGGCTCTCCTCATCGATTTTGAACATTGATGATAGAGTAGCTAAGGCGTCGCTAGCTGATTATCTTCACGCGAATGTGATGGAAGGTGACTTCATCAAACTGCTCCATCAATTCTTTGATGTAATCGTGGTAAGGAACTAATTTGGAATCTCTCGTTTCCCATTCGCCTTTTAATCGATGGATAACCAAAGCCGAAGTCTCCATATACTTGAGAATCTTGACCTTTGATTCAATGGTCGCTGAATGCCCATGGCACATGCCTCATACTCTGCCATATTGTTTGTACAATCAAAACACAATCTTGCGATAAATGGAATGAAATGATTTTCTGGGAAATCGTGACAGCTCAATCCCATGTCCAAATGCATTAGAAGCACCGTCAAACAACAAGATCCATTTTTCACTGTCAGGGGCTTCTTTTCCTTCAAATAGAGCCATTATGTCTTCGTCTGGGAAATCACACTGCATTGACTGATAGTCTTCTACAGGTTGATGAGCCAAGTATTCGGCTAAGGTACTGCCTTTAATCTCCTTTTGGGTGACATACACAATATTATACTCGGATAACAACATTTGCCAACGAGCAATTCTTCCTGTGAAAGCATGCTTTTCAAAAATATATTTGATCGGATCCATTTTGGACACCAAACAAGTTGTATGGGATAACATATATTGTCTCAAACGATGTGCGGCCCAGGTTAACGCGCAACACGTTCGTTCTAACAATGAATACCTCGTCTCGCAGCTAGTGAATTTCTTGCTCAAGTAGTAAATGGCATGCTCCTTCTTACCAGATTCATCATGTTGTCCTAGCACACAACCCATTGATTCGTCCAATACTGTTAAGTACATGATGAGGGGTCTCCCTGGCACAGGGGTACCAAATCGGGTGGATCTTGTAAGTATTGTTTGATTTTCTCAAAAGCTTTCTGGCAATTGTCGTTCCATTTGGTTTCCTGATTCTTACACAGCAGCTTGAAAATTGGCTCACAAGTAGCAGTTAGCTGGGATATAAACCTGGCGATGTAGTTCAGTCTTCCCAAGAATCCACGAACATCTTTTTCGGTGCGAGGAGTCGGCATTTCAAGGATTGCTTTTACTTTGGCCGGATCAACTTCTATTCCCTTCTGGCTAACTATAAACCCTAGCGACTTGCACGACCTTACACCAAAACTACACTTAGTGGGTTTAACCGAGTTTATACTTCCTCGATCGCTCAAAAAGTTTTTGTAGGTTAATGGCATGACCTTCCTCTGCTTTGGATTTTACAATCATGTCATCCACATAGACCTCTATCTCTTTGTGCATCATGTCATGGAACAAAGCCACCATTGCTCTTTGGTATGTTGCCCAAAGATTTCTTAATCCAAACGGCATTACTTTGTAAATGTAAAGTTCCCATAAAGTGATAAATGTGGTTCTTTTCATATCTTCGGGAGACATCTTGATTTGATTATAGCCAAAATATCCATCCATGAAAAAGAAGACAGAGTGATGAGCTGAGCTAGCTACCAAGACATCAATATGTGGCAAAGGAAGTCATCCTTAGGCTGGCCCTGTTTAGATCTCTATAGTCAACACACATTCGGACCTTTCCGTCTTTCTTTGGGACTGGAACAATATTAGCCACCCATTGAGGGTATTTTGCTACAGCCAGAAAACCGGCGTCGAACTGTTTTTTTACCTCATCTCTAATCTTGAGTGACATCTCCGGCTTCATCCTTCTCAGCTTCTGCTTGACCGGTGGGCACTCGGGTTTTAATGGTAATTTGTGCTCGACTATGCTATTATCTAATCCAGGCATATCTCGGTATGTCCACGCGAAAACATCCGCATATTCAAATAGGAGTTTAACCAATTTTTCTCGCCATCGCTTTTCATTGTGGTTCCAATCTTAACTTCTTTCTTGTCGCTTTCGATTGCCCAGATTGATTGTTTCCGTTTCTTCCTCGTGGGGTTGAATCACTTAGCTTCTTGGTCCACCAACTTCAATAATTCAGGGGTTATCCCAATTGTCCTCATTATCTTCCTCAGTATGATTAATGGGGTATTCAAAATTATAGTATGAGTTACTGGCATCATTATTTTCAAAGACAATGTTTTTGGATCTGCATTAGTTAAAAATAACGAAATGAAAAAGCGGAAAAAGATGAAGAGAGATGGAAAAGATGGAAAAGGAAAGAAAAGAGAAATGATTGGAAAATTCAAAGTGCATTTTATTGATAATGGTACTGAAATGAAACATGTGCGCCCTTTTGACAATAAATTATTCTAAGGCCTTGGGCAGAGCAATAGAATTTGCATTACATAATTACTTTGAATCAAAGATCACGGGAAACTCAACGATCTCCCAATTTCCAAGTTCTTCATTCGGCGAGCAAGGGCGGACAAGGTTGACATTGTCGTTTTCTGTACTGCGATCATCCTTGATAGCTGCTATTTGATTCGGATCCAATATTCCTGCACTCCGAAAGCTTTGCCTGATGTCACAGATGGGAATACTCTCATCTTTTGGCTCCCTGCCTTCCAGTCTAGCTATCATCTTTTCTTTTCTTTCTTTGGTAATTCTCTTTTGTGCAAATCTGTATCGTTCGTATCCCAACCCATATCTGTTTCTGTTATTTGGAAGTTCTAACAGCATCACGATCCCTTGTTCATATCTTCCCAATCCACATCCGGCCTGATACCCTCCTTTCATCATAACTTTAGCGATCATCATGGAGGTTTCAGACAATTTTGGTTTCTTCATTAGGACTCCTTCTCCTGCGAAAGTGGCATTCGCAATCTCCAACGTTTGAAAAGACGTCTCAAGAGCTTCTTCTGTAGCCTCAATATAGCGCGTGGAGGATGGCTTACTTACTAGCATCTCTTCTTCACCAGAGACAGTCACCAACTTATTATCCATTGAAAATTTCAGCTTTTGGTGTAAGGTTGAAGGCACAACTCCAGCTGAATGGATCCATGGTCTTCCAAGGAGGCAGCTGTATGCTGGTACGATTTCCATCACCTGAAAGACTACCTCAAATGTGCGAGGGCCGACTTGTATAGGTAGCTCGATTTCTCCAATAACCTCTCTTCTAGACCCATCAAAGGCGCTTACCACCGTGGTACTGGCCTCCATATCTGATCCGTCAACACACAACTTTGCCAAGGTAGATTTTGGCATAACATTTAGAGATGACCCATTATCGACGAGTACCCTAGCAAGGATATAGTCTCCACACTTCACAGAGATGTGCAATGCTTTGTTATGCCCCATTCCTTCAACTGGAATTTCTTCATCAGTGAAGGTAAGGTAATTACTAGCAACAATATTACCCACAATCCCGTCGAATTGGTTCACCGTGATGTCGTGGGTGACATGAGCTTCATTTAGCACTTTCATCAATAATTCCCTATGGCGCTCGATTCAAAGAAGCAGTGATAATACAGATATTTTTGCAGGAGTATGATTCAATTGATCCACCACCTTGTATTCACTCTGCTTCATAAATTTCAGGAATTCACAAACCTCTTCTTCAGATACTGCTTTCTTTGCCTTATTAACCATATCTTTATCAATGGATTCTTCTTCTTTATCTTTTCCCTTGCAAGCTTTGTCCATGGGTCTGATAGGGGTATAAATTCGTCCACTTCGGGTCATCCCACCGATTCCCGAGATGTTAGTGATAGCAGGATTGCCAGATCTAGATGCCACCTTTAACTGGTCATCCCCTAAATTGTCCACAAAGACCTTCATACTGTAATCCCATGGCACTGCATTAGCGTTCTTGAAAGGGAAAGGAGTTGGTACATGAATAGTTATCGGTTTAGGCACACCTCGGACTGGCTTATTGTAACAAATCTCCAATGGTTTTGGGAAGGTCGTGTTTTTATCTTCACTTGACTGAAGGGTCAATATGTTTTCATCTTTTTTCACACAACCTACCTGTATCAAGTGTCTGTCTAACAATTCTTGGAGAATTTGCCTGAATTCCTTGCATTCCTCTATGCAATGATTGTCATCAGGATGCAAGCTACACAAGTTCTTCTCATTGTATTTCATCCCAATTATACCGAACTTGCAGAGTTTAGCATAAATAACCCTTAACGGAGTACGAATATCCTCCACTTTCATTGTCAGGGGCTGAGTCCTAAACTCTTCAATAATGGCATTGACTGCTGAACCTCCATGACCTGGAAGGGGATTATTACCCACATTAGGTCCATCCTCCTTAAAACTCAACCATTTGGCATTGATCAGATCTTGAACCACGTACTTCAAAGCTTTGCAATTTTCAGTTGTGTGACCTACTGCCCCTGCATGAAACTCACACTTGGCATTTGGGTCATATCCTCTTGGGAAGGGAGGTTGGAGTGGTTTCATTGAGCGTGGAGAGATCAAGGAGTTACTGATTAGGTGTTGGAACAAATCCGTATAGGTCATGGGAATATGATCAAATTGGGACTTTCTTTTCTTGGTCATTTGGTTGTTTCTGGTTTTGGTTCGGTTGGGTGGGAGCAACTGGCTGTGCTTGTGTTTGAATGGGAGAAGGTGGTCGAAATGGCATCATTGGTTGGTTTGGCCAGGGGGTAGGATTATGAGAGGCAGCGGCAATGTATGGAGGTGGGAAGTAGGGGTATGGAAAAGGATGTGGGAAATTGGTAAAGAATTGGGGTGGTTTTCCTTGTGCTTGTCCTCCCGGGCTCGTCATCACAGCATTGGTTTCCCCTTCTTTCTTCTTTACGAAGTTTGTTGGGGGTCTTTTGATATTACTAGTTCCAGCAAAACTTTGGGCAATCTTTCCATTTCTCATTCCTCCTTCAACTCTTTCCCCTACGATGACTATATCTGAAAAGTTTGAGGATACACTTCCGATCATTTTGTCATAGAAGGGTGATTGAAGAGTATCCATGAACATGGCCACCATTTCTTTTTCAATCAGAGGCGGTTCCACTTGGGCTGCCAGTCCTCTCCATCGTTGGGCATATTCCTTGAAGGTCTCATTGTCTCTTTTTTCCATGTTTTGCAACTGCATTCTATCAGGAGCCATATCAATGTTATACTTATACTGCTTCAAGAAGCCATCCGCCAAATCTTTCCAACAGCGAATGTGAGATCGCTCAAGGTGTGTATACCAACTCGACGCTGCCCCTGTTAAACTATCCTGGAAGAAATGAATCAGAAGTTTGTCATCATGTGCATAGGACGCCATCTTCCTACAGTACATGGTCAAGTGACTTTTCGGGCAAGTTGTCCCTTTATACTTGTCAAAGTCTGGCACCTTGAACTTCGGTGGTACAACCACATCCGGTATGAGACAAAGATCTGAAGCGATACTTGAACCGAGATAGCTTACTCCTTCTACAGCTCTTAGCCTATCTTCGAGGATTTGCAACTTCGTATCAGACGACTGATTCCCAACTGGGATGCTTAGATTGGGTCCTCCCATAGCTGGAGACCAGGCAATGCGGTTAGTCTGGGGATTCAATGGATTTCCTTGAATATAATAGGGGTAACCAAATGGTCGGTGATTCACCATGGGGGTCACTACGGGCGTACTGACTCCTTGAGTATTCCCGAGATGGGATGGTGCATAACCAGGTGGAAAGGTGTATGTCATGAAGCCAGGAGTTGAGCTTTGAACTGGTATGGTTTCAGTACCGGAGCCAGATCCTTGAGCTACATCTTGCACAACAAGTGCTTGGGAATCAGTTTCTGCAGAGTTATTGTTAGCACCTGGCGGTGTGTAACCGGGCGGGAGACCAAATAGTGGGAACTGTTGTGCCTGTGGGCCTTGGGGGTTATGGTTTGCAGTATCATCATTGGCCATAGGTGGCGTGTAACTGATAACATCAATATTGCATCATTTTATTAGGGATAGCAGAGTGTAATTTGAATAATTATTGAATGATTTCACATACAATTCACTCTCTTTTCATCTTAAATGTGCAGAAATAGAAATTAAGCAATATGATGAAGAAATGCAAGTTTGGGCTTAAACGTGGGCTAAAAGAGGCTCATAATGCTAAACACGGCCTTCGCATAATATAATGAAGCATGTACATGCTTATCTGAAGAAGCAATTAGCCACGAGCGCGCCTCACACGCTGGCCCATGCGCTCCCTGATACCGGTTGGTATTTTATTCATATCTGAGTCAGAGATATCGGATTAAGGCGTTCTTTGTGGCGTTGGAAAGCTAAGAGAATTTCCTACAACTTTCTCAAGAATTGGATGGAGCACGGCCTTGTCATCATGGAGCACGGCCACTCATTGACCAGCACGGCCTCTCCATTGACCAGCAAGGCCTCTTCATTTGACCAGCACGGCCTCTCCATTTGACCAGCACGGCCTCTTCATTTGACCAGCAAGGCCGTGCTCAAGCAAAAATATCAGAAAATCATGTCGGCAAGGTCGGTGACGCGTATATGGAGCACGGCCGTGCTGGTGTTGTGCTGACCCCAAATTTTGCTTATAAAAGGAATGTTTAGCAGAACATTTAAATATACTCCGGGATCGACTTTCTCCCAAATTCTTTTCTTCCCCTGTAATATTTCAGTCTTATTTTACTAGTTTTAGTTGTTACTCTGTTTGTTTTTATATCTAGTTAATTATTTCCTTCTACTTAGTAGTGGAATAAAACCCCGTCACTGAGGTGATGGGGGATCTAATGTCGTATCTGTGATCATTAAATAATTTATAATATCAGTACTTAATCTCTTCTATGATTAAATTATTCCTAGTGAATTTATTCTATAAGAACTGATCATTCTTTACTCAGCTAATTAATTGTGTGGCGATCGTACCTTCAATTAGTTAACGGAACTCTAGGGATAATTGAATCTGCATGCTCTGCCGGATCAAGGATTGCGTGTTCATTTTTAGTCAGTCATTGAATTGATAAATCTATTGGTACTTTATGCTCTTTCTGTTTACTTGCTTTGAATGATCAAACAAAGTAATAAATTAGAAAGAAGACTGTTAACATTGCATGATCATTGGGTGTTAATAGCTTTTGAATAGAGATTGGTAATCAGTTAGACTTATTGCTCTTATTATAAATTGGTCAAATACACAGATATACGCATTAGTGATCCCGTTACCTTGGTGACATTTATTTTATTTGCTTTCTTTTTATTTATTTTTATATGACTTATCTTTTACACACTCTTTGTGTAATTTCACTTCAACCATTTGTCTAAATAACAAATTAATCTAAGTAGAGCAGTATTCGTTTCAATTCCCTGTGGAGACGATAATCTTATATACTATAACTTGACGTTTAATCGTGCACTTGCGATTTTGACGCAACAAGTTTTTGGCGCCGTTGCCGGGGAATTGTTAATGATATTGATCGAAATGATTAATTGTTAATTTAGACGCTTTTTGTAATTATTTTATTTTCTCTTATTTTTATTTTTATCTTTTATTTTTCTTTTTCTTTCTTGTCATTTAAATTTTAAAGATAAACCGCCTCTGAAGGTTCATCCTACTATATGGACGGTTATATTTTTTCTTTTTATTTCTTGTCATTTAAATTCTAGTATAACTGCCTACAGAAGGTTTTACCTACTATAAGGACGGTTTTATTTTATTTATTTATTTTTTGCCTTTTATTTTTTTCTTTCATTTTATTGTTGTATAGCATCTCCTATTGGAAGATTATGTCTCCTGTTGAAAGATTAGATTTTATTTTTCTTTGTTTTAAATTTTATTTCTATTTTCTTTTAATTTCTAAAAAATTAAAAAAAAAGGATAATGTTTCCGAATTTAGAACTTAATTGATCTGGATTAGGATAGTGTACTTCTGACATTTATTTGTTTGAAGGTCCCCTTGAGGTGTACCAAGAGCTGGAAGTGATTGTCGGCAAGGATTGGGTAAACTCGGGACTTTGAATAGACAAGGTTGAGCTTCGCACGCTGCTCAGTAAAAAAGGATCATGTGCTACCCTTTACAGAAAGGCTTCTTCTTATGGAAGTAAACATATGAATGATTTGTGGGTAATCATGCTGAGAAACCCTCTGGCTTTTGTCATCTGTAGCCACCTAGGAGGTAAGACTCTGGGTTCCAACAAATGGAGCATTGTGATTAAATAAAATATACATTCATCTGTGAGAAACTGTCAGTTTTGGGAAGAAAATGCCTACTGCATCTCCTCCAGAATATGCTCGTGAAATTTTTCCCAGGGGAGTCCCTTTCCACTCTTTACTTTTAGCACTTAAATTTATTGTTATATCTTTATGTGCTTATGCTGTGATTACTAGCATTGAGGACAATGTTAGAAATAAGTGTGGGGGGAGAACAACATGACTACATGACTCATGAATTCTCAAATAAATTGAAAATTTGAAGTTAATTAATTTTTGGGAAAATTAAAATTTTTAGACAGCTTTAAATTTCTTAAAAGAAAATATTTTCTGAAAAGCTGAGAAATTTGAATAAGCCCTTCATTGACAAAATCTCCAAGAAAAACTTCTATATGTGAGAATTCGAGCCTAATCTAGGGGTTACATTTAACGGATTGATTTTTAAAACCTCTATTTTTCATTTGAGTGTTTTCAGAAACAATTGTGTTCTAGAACTTGCCATATGACCATTCAAAGCGAAACTAATTTACAAAATTTTTGAAAAATAATTGAGGCAGTTAGGATTATTTCTAGCCTCCAACACTTTGAATTGGAAATTTTTACCAACTAGCTGCCCACTTCGAGCCTTCAAGATAAAATTCATTTGATACCTCATATTCCTTTGAAAGAACTACAAAATTGGTTATCATTGAGTTATAAAGAGCAACGTGACATTGGTAAAAAAATATATTGAGAGGAAAAAAAAAAGCGCGATGAGGAAGTATAAAAAAAAAAAACAAGTTTATGAAAATATGGTTTTCTGCACCTAAAAATGCCAAAACTGTGAAACAAGGATTTATGCTCAAAAAGAAATAACTGAATTTTCCAAAGCCCTTGTAAAACCATTTTCTGGATCTTCATACCTTGAATTTCTACCCTTAGCCTCATTAAAACCTTATACCAAGACCTCTTGATTTCAAAATTTTCTGTGAATTGTTAGTCGAGTTTTGGTCTATTGTCAAGCCTATGGTAATGCTTTGTTTCTGAGAAAATTGTGTGAATTCCCCTTAACCATTGAAACACTTGAGAGATTGAAAGGGAGTGACATATTCTTGGTTGATTTAAATATCAAAGTGCTTATCTTTTTTTTTAAAGTTTCAATCAAGTGGAAATATTTTTTTCAAAGAGATAAAAAGCTGTCTTTCAGAAACATTTGCTCTACCCCATTCATTGTTAGCTATTGTTGAAAAATTATTGAGAATTCATAAAACCAATTTGCTTGAGGGCAAGCAAAATTCAAGTGTGGGGGTATTGATAACATCAATATTGCATCATTTTATTAGGGATAGCAGAGTGTAATTTGAATAATTATTGAATGATTTCACATACAATTCACTCTTTTCATCTTAAATGTGCGTAAATAGAAATTAAGCAATATGATGAAGAAATGCAAGTTTGGGCTTAAACGTGGGCTAAAAGAGGCCCATAATGCTAAACACGGCCTTCAGATAATATAATGAAGCATGTACATGCTTATCTCAAGAAGCAATTAGCCACGAGCGCCTCACGCTGGCCCATGCGCTCCCTGATAAATGGTTGGTATTTTATTCATATCCTGAGTCAGATATCGGATTAAGGCGTTCTTTGTGGCGTTGGAAAGCTAAGAGAATTTCCTACAACTTTCTCAAGAATTGGATGGAGCACGGCCTTGTCATCATGGAGCACGGCCTCTCATTGACCAGCACGGCCTCTCCATTGACCAGCAAGGCCTCTTCATTTGACCAGCACGGCCTCTTCATTTGACCAGCACGGCCTCTTCATTTGACCAGCAAGGCCGTGCTCAAGCAAAAATATCAGAAAATCATGTCGGCAAGGTCGGTGACGCGTATATGGAGCACGGCCTTGGAGCACGGCCGTGCTGGTGTTGTGCTGACCCCAAATTTTGCCTATAAAAGGAATGTTCAGCAGAACATTTGAATATACTCCGGGATCGACTTTCTCCCAAATTCTTTTCTTCCCCTGTAATATTTCAGTCTTATTTTACTAGTTTTAGTTGTTACTCTGTTTGTTTTTATATCTAGTTAATTATTTCCTTCTACTTAGTAGTGGAATAAAACCCCGTCATTGAGGTGATGGGGGATCTAATGTCGTATTTGTGATCATTAAATAATTTATAATATTAGTACTTAATCTCTTCTATGATTAAATTATTCCTAGTGAATTTATTCTATAAGAACTGATCATTCTTTACTCAGCTAATTAATTGTGTGGCGATCGTACCTTCAATTAGTTAACTAACTCTAGGGATAATTGAATCTGCATGCTCACGATCAAGGATTGCGTGTTCATTTTTAGTCACCATTGAATTGATAAATCTATTGGTACTTTATGCTCTTTCTGTTTACTTGCTTTGAATGATCAAACAAAGTAATAAATTAGAAAGAAGACTCATAACATTGCATGATCATTGGGTGTTAATAGCTTTTGAATAGAGATTGGTAATCAGTTAGACTTATTGCTCTTATTATAAATTGGTCAAATACACAGATATACGCATTAGTGATCCCGTTACCTTGGTGACATTTATTTTATTTGCTTTCTTTTTATTTATTTTTATATGACTTATCTTTTACACACTCTTTGTGTAATTTCACTTCAACCATTTGTCTAAATAACAAATTAATCTAAGTAGAGCAGTATTCGTTTCAATTCCCTGTGGAGACGATAATCTTATATACTATAACTTGACGTTTAATCGTGCACTTGCGATTTTGACGCAACAGTAACCAGGCGGGAGTCCGTAAAGTGGGAACTGTGGTACTTGATTTTGAGGGTTGCTAATTGGTGAGTGTGTAGGACCCTGCGGGTAAATTGCAAAAGGTACCATCATCCCTTGAGTATTGAGACCATATTGCAACTGCATAGGACCAAAGCCAGGTGGGTGGGAAGGTGTAGCTTGACTTTCATCATTCACTACTGGAGAAGCCCCATCTGCAGCCTTGTCTTTGTTTAGGGATTGCAGAAGCTCCAAAACTTTGCTCATCTGTTTCTTCAGCTGGTTGACGTCCTCTTTCACCTCTTGGTCATCCATGATCTATGATTGAGAGTGAGTTCGATAAGGGTGTCGAGGAACCAGTTTGTTTGATTATTTTCTGAGTGATTAAAAAAAATGATATGAGTATGTAAGAAAGAAAAAGAAAAAAAATGAATGAATGGATGTGTATGTATGAGTCTATTCATTTTGTACCAGGGAACCGTAGGCCTCATCCATTTATTTTTTTTTTTTTTTAAAAGCGTTAAGTAATTTGGAGAATAAAATGGGATCAATAAGCAAAATGACAAATCCTTTGTTGATGAGAAACACAAATAGTACAATTCACTCAAACTAAAGCCTCAGCAATTAGCTGTTTCTTCTTAATAGGACAACCAGCCTTTTCTCTCAATTCTTCTATCAAACTTTTACAAAATTCAATAAACTTGTAAACATTGACTGGAGTATTCAGTGGGTGCATCGCCGCATCAGCCTCCTCTAGACGCCTTGGGATATCTATGATTGCTTGATTGGCCAAACTTGCCAACTTTGAAAAACAGTCCCTCCAATGCATGCCTTCGTTCCTCAGTTCATTAAAGAGTGCTTGATTTTCTATCTGACTGACCAGTTTTGTAAAACGATTCTCCCAATACGTGCTTTCATTTTTTAGGTCGTCATAGATCTTCTCTTGATATTCAATATAGTCCCGCAACTCATTTGCATCCTCTTGTTCTTTTTTCAGCGCATCTTGATATTTCACAAGCATTTCTTCTATTTCTTCCTTGTATTGCTGCTCCTTTTGGGCTCGGTTCTCATACCCAACTACTACCTTCTCAAGATGTCGCTTTAAACCTTCAAGCTCCTCTTGCAAGTTCTTTTCGGTAACCAAGGACTTTTTCCACAATCCTTTCCATATATAGGCATTTTCTATAGCCTTGTCCCTTTCTTGATTACGCAGCTCTAGCTCTTCATTTGCTCCTCTCAGACAAAGTTGCACATCATGCTTACTCTTTTCCTCTACTTTTGCCCTTTTGTTGCTTCTCTCAATGAACTTCCCTTTTAGGATATTTTCCGACTGCAAGTACTTGTTCTCTTGAAGTGCCTTTTCTAACCTTGCTTGTAATTCTTCCTTTTCCTCATTAGCTTTTGACAAAGCTATTTTAAGCTCTTCCATCTCTTTACTCGTAATAGGGATAGATTTTGGTACTTCTGGTTCCGGTGGGGGTGTACCATGGAACGGCAATTTGATTTCTCGAACCCTACTTTCGATCCATTGGTGGTAACTATCCGTAGCACCAATGCTTCTTTTTCCGAGAACTTTCCCTTTCCGAGTGACTTGGTCCCAAGCATGTCGAACCTTTCTAAGCATTCCACTATTTCCTTGATCGAACTCAAATACCACAAAGGGGGTCGTCATCTGATCTGACGGTGGATTCATCATAGAATAACCAAGTTGTCTTAGCAGCAGAGAAGGATTATAGTTAATACATCCTCTTGTTCCTATAAGTGGAACATTAGGGAAATTCCCGCACTGATAGATCACTTCATGTATATCCAACCACCCTGGGTACCATCGGACCGTCTTTTCATCAAGATCTGCCAGAGACACAGCCCACCGATCTCCATCTCTGACCCCTACATCACATGTGTTGAAGTCTGCAAAAGGACATGACATTTTCCTATTTTCGAATACATGGGTGACAAGCCACACATAGAGAGTGGATAAGCAGCATGATAGCGTTTTCCCTTTTTTTTCACGACAGTGAGTGAGGGCACAATAAGTATCCGCAAGAATGGCTGACACTGGGCTCTCTTTCCTTTTTTTAAAGGCTAGGAACACATCAATCGAGGCCAAGTCTATATAGCCATCAATGCGTGGAAATAACATAATGCCAAAAATTGTAAGAGCCAACACTTCCATGAAAGACGCCCAATCCTGAACACTAGCCAAATGCCTCATCTTTTCTTCAAAATACTCTAGCGGAAACCCCTCGACGCCATTTCGGTTTAACTTTCTTTTCTTTAATTCATTCTCTTTGTCTTTTAGAATTATAGCAACCTCTTGTAGGAGATTAAAATCTCGGGTGCGTTGGTAAGGCTTCATATTTTCGGTTGAGTATCCTAAAATCCGGGCAAATTCTTCCAGTGTGGGAGCCATTTGGAAATTCTTAAAAGTGAAGCACCTCATGGGAGAATCATAGAATTGGATAAGTGCAGAAATGGCATTTACTTGCACATCCACCTCTAGCAACTTGAGAATATTCCCATATTTTCCAATGAAGGTTACACGCTGAATACTCGTCGTCATTAAATTGGCACACTTCTTCAGGCTTTCTATTTCAGACTTTTTTATTCTCGGATGTATGTGCTTCTTCAAAGGGACAGTTTCGCCGCTTGATCCCATATTATCTCACAAAATACTTGCAGCCAAACTTTGAGTTCCTATGCTTCCCTAGCACCTAAAATGAAATGAGAATGAATGACATTTTTTTTAAAAAAATTTTAACATGTTTTTTTTTTGGAAGTATGAATGCATGAAGATATAATGTTGAGTGATGATGATGACTATTCATGTAGCGTGCACAAAAAATATGTGATTTGGTAGACCCTTTTTTATTATGCATGGATGTGATATAACAGATTTTGGTGGAAGAATAAAAATGATATGATGTCCCTTGTGTCTTAAATGGGTTAAACCTAAAATTAGAGATTTTCTAACCTAAGGGGTCTATAGTCTTGTATTAAGTGATAGATCTCATGGTGGCTCTAATCACATTCTCACCAAAGGCCTCTAGAGCTAAAGTCTCCTCCTGAATATTAACCACAACGATAGACAACTATCCGGTGCGGAATACTCAGAGGGAGCACACTCTAGATGAAGTTCTCGCAATAGCCAGAAGGAAAGCAAATTCTAATTGACCATCACCGAACCTCCACTCAACTTAAGCTTTGCTCTGACCCGGGTATAGGGCCTTACTCACATGTGTGTGCGAACGTGTAGGTGCGGTGTGTGAGAGGGGCAACACCCTAACACTACCCAAGCTGCAAAACAAATGAAATATACAAAATATGGTCTTCTAACCTAAGGTTCAATATATGCATAATATTCACAACAAATATTCACAAAAGAACAATAAATAAATAAATAAATGAATAAATAAATAAGTAAATAAACAAATGAATAAGTAAATAAAAAAAATAATAACAAGAAAAATTAAAACATAAGAGTTAACTATTTAGCACAATCAGTTATTTAGGCTTGACTCTCTAAAAAATGTCCCCAGCGGAGTCGCCAGCTGTAGCGACCGAAAAATCCGGAGGGATTTATTCGAGTTTAATGGAGCCGCCACCAATAATTTATTTCATGGGAAAAATATTGGAAAAAACATTTTTTGAAGAAAAGTGGTCCTTAAGACCGGATTTGGGTTCGGGAGTCGATTATGTGTAGGGAAGGTATTAGCACCCTACAACATCCTTTCGAATAAGGTTACCTCTAATTAATTGTGCAAATTTTATTAACTTCTAAAAAAAATATTTATTTCCCTTTTATTTTAAAAAAAAATTTAACCAAGATAAAAAAAAGAGTACTTAATAAAAGTCGTTTATTTTTGCGCTTGACAGGAGTGGGCTCCTGCTCCTACGTATCTCCGGGTGCAGTGGAGAAATCAAAGGCTACGTAGTTCTTGGGTAGAAAATGGTTACGTGTTGGTTGATTTTAATTATATAAAAAGGTAGGTTTTATAGAGACCAAACAAGAAGCAATCAAGAGTGGCCCTTGTTAATAACCTTTTTTGTTTATAAAATTAACGGTGTTCGTAATGTTCAAACGGGAAGCAATCTCGAGTGATCATTACTAGTAAAAAAAAACTTAATTTTACTTTTAATAAAAAGATAGGTTTTCGTAGGGACCAAACGAGAAGCAATCAAGAGTGGTCCTCACTAATAACCCAATTTTATTTAGAACATTAAGATACTTGTAATGACTAAACGGGAAGCAATCTCGAGTAATCATCACTAATAAATTAATTTTCATGATTTTTATCATGTGATTTTTCAAGAAAAATAGAGTCTCAAAACTTGTATGTGTAAAATTTAGTTGAATGAAATTGCACTAGTTTGACTAGTAAAAAAAATGTGTTCATGTTTATTAAATAGATGATAAAAGAACAAATGGGCTTAAGCCCAATACTTAACAAAGGCTAACTAAAAAAAAAGTGAGTGGGCTGAGGCCCTAAAAGGATGGATTAAAAGAAAGAAAGAAAAAAGGAGGTGGAGGACGTAAAAAAAAATTGGGCTGACATTTCCAGCAAATAAAAAAAAAACAAAACAAACAAACTCACACACACACTAAACCTAAAACCTGACACACACATACACACACTAACACAAACAAAAGAAGAAGCAGCGCCGCTGCAAGAAAGAAAGAAAGGGAGATGAGAGGGAAGGAGGGGAAAGAGAGAGAGAGAGAGAAGAGAGAGAGGGCGAGGAGAAGAAGGAGAGGGGGGAGGTGAGCAAGCCACACACACATGTCGGAAAGCAGGAAGAGGGAGGAAGGAACTGTGGTGATCGTGGGAGAGGGAGAGATCGTGGGACGAGAAAGGAGGAACAAGGGGAAGGTGAAGGAGAAGGGTGTTGATGGGGAGGCGCGAGGAGGGAACCATGAGGTTGGGATCTGAGGGAGGATCGTCCTCCTTAGAGGTGGAGTCTTGTGTGTGCACATGACACTGGCCATGTGTGCATGAGTGGAGGGGGCGTCACGAGAGGTGGAGAAAACAAAGGGGAGGGAGATCGTGGGGAGAGAGAGAGAAGAGAAAGTGAGAGAGTGGTGGGAGAGGGAGGAAGAAGGAGGGTGAGGGAGGCTGAGAGGGTGAGGGAGGTTTTACCTCCTTGTCTTCTCCCTTCTTTTTGTTTTTGCTTCTTTTGCGTTTGCGTTTTTTTTTGTTTTGCTTCTGTTTCTTTTTTTTTCTTTCTAGTTCTTCTCTTTTTTCTCTCAATTTTCTCTCAAATTGTTGTGTATAATTGGTACCAAGAATGAGATATCCAATTCTGAAATTAAATGTAATTTTTTTTTCTCCTCTTGTTCTCTCTTCTTGCTCTACTATTTATAAAAAAAAAGATTCCGTTTGTCGACTTGAGGTTGCAACTTGTATGCTAAGTGTGTGCTAAAATGATGCTGAAGAGATGGTAACATGTGCAAAGTCTGAGATGGTATCAATGGTTTGAAAAAAATTGCAATCAGCCGTGACTTCAACAACGATGCTCCCCTTTTTTTGATTAAATTGCATTGTTTGTCAAACTTGGTTGGCAGATGAAGAAAAAGCAAGAGGCCTATGGGGGACATATAGCTGTAAGACATAGTTTGTAGAGTGGCTGAGGAGATATGCAGAGGACTTTGGTGAAGATATGCAAATGACTTTGTGAAGGGTGAAGATAAGAGTGTGAAAATCTGACTTTGATTTTCAGTTTTAGATTTTGGTTTTTTTTGTTAATTATTTTGGGCCAATTTTAGCCCAATTGCAAGAATTGTCCATTACAAGAGTCCAAAGTGTAAAAATGGGAATGGGCTGAGCCCACTAAAAAAAATAACAAAAGAAACAAAACAAAAAATAAAAAATAAAAAAAGAAATAATAATAATAATTGAGCCCAAGTATTATTAAAATTAAAAAAAAAATGAAAATATGAGCGGACAAAATTGGGGTATAACAACGGCCATAAATGAGATAGCTCGGATTATCCACCATCGAAAGAAGTTTAGCATGGTGTATTTGAGAACTCAGATTCAAGTGATGAAAGCAGCAAGGCAGATCAAAAACCAATACTAACTACCCTGAGGAAAATGTCAAAACTATGGATCTATATATTTCCATATACCTTGTTTATTTGAGAACTCAGATTTAAGAGTTGAATGCAGCAAGCCAGATAAAAAACGAATACAAACTACTTTTAGAAAAATGCTAAGCAGCCAACAACTATGCCAAACTCAACTAAATAGGTATAAAGAAGATTGCAGGATTAGTAACCGAAACTCATGACCAATGAATGCAATTTTGCAGGTTTTCTCATTTGCTTTAATGACACTTGGAAAAGATTTATGGAAACTATTGCAGCCTATTTAGGTGGGTCACTATGAAGTCTTCTTTTATTTCACATGGAGATGTTATAAGTTTGAGCATGTGGTCTGCATAATTATTCTTTCCCACATGAAGTGTATCACACGAAATCTAACAGCTCATGCATGCATGCTTGGGGCTGCCGTTCTTATTGACCAATGAATGAGGATGTTTATGATACATAGTTGTAGGCTACAATATTAGGCTAATAGGCCAAGTAAATGACAGTTTTATCCCATGTTTTTGAGCGGGAGATTAAGCTGGAGACATTATCCGCTTTATAGTTAGCAAGAAAAAACTATTTTAGACTCTTGAAAAGAAGCCAGAAATTACTGACACGCACGGTAGCAAGCTTTCAAGAGGAAACCAATTGCACTAATGAAGAAGATTGAACTTCGTAGACAGCTTCCCCAGGATTAAAGAATAAAGCAAAAACTCAAACACCAAAACAACATCTTAAGCATCATGATAATCCAAAAACAACAGGAAAAACTTCCAATAAGGTTAACATGAATGCTCCTATGAATATCACTCTACAACACATACTGAAATAATTGTGTCATTTTACAAATGAGGAAATCCAAAAAACACATAAGACAATAGCATGAATCAGTGAAATACTCAGAAGCCAAAATGCGGAATATATAAGGACCCAGCTGCACACAAATTAATGAGACTATAGCTTAAGAAAATGGTAAAAGAATTAGAGATACAGATACATCTGAGGCCCTCCACACTGACAACACAATGCGTACAATAATTTAAGAATTGGCATTAGCCAAAGAAAAACTTCTGCTATGCCAACAACAGGTTAAAACGGAAAATTCCATCAACACCTCCAAAAGCCTTATGTATGAAAATTACAATTACTTCACAAAAGCTTTATGTACTTTTCCTTGAACAACTATTTTGCTGATAACAATAATTTACTAAGCAGCCTTTCACTGATTTGAAACTAACAAAAAAACTCCTAATTGAGTCAAGGCAATAGTGCAATCCACAATGTTGCAAGCAGATAACAGAATAACAATACGCATATATTTGGCTCTCAAAAGTATCATGAGGACTTTCTTTTCCTATTTTGTGTTGGAAGGAACAGAAACGTCCCTATAAAAAGAGAACAACTTAAATAAGAGATAGGTAGTAATAAGAAGCATATATTGTGAGGATGTTTGCTGAACAGAAATAGATTTTTATAAAAGAAGTCATTCCTCTGCAGATGCATAGATTGTATAGTTGATGTATTTCTAATCATTCCAAAATAAGGCTGCACATCATTCATCACTTTTTGAGCTTAAATTACCCAAAATTTCTGTGGATCAAAATAGTGAAACTTAAATAGGTGATGGATCAAAATATGTGCATTAACATCCAGAGTTGAAGAGGACAAATCAAATTCTGTGGTTAAATTATTTATTCCATCATTCATCACTTTTTGAGCTTAAATTACCCTAAATTTCTGCATCTCATGTGAAAAGAAAAGTGGTCCAATTAGTATTAACCCATTACTTTTGACATATTTTTTATCCAACATTAGTTCCATTCATTAACTAAAGAATCTTCAAAACTTTGATCCAGAAGGATTCATAAACTAAAGAACCTACAAAACTTTGATGAAGAAAGATTTTAGGACAGTGCATTGGATAGAAGCCACTGATATATAGAAATCACCTTAAGAAGATACTACAATGTCAAAGATCCTAGTGTATGAAGCAAACTATATAACCAAATCTGACCAAAATAACTGTCAAAGTTTTGCAGAAATTAAAAACTGACATATATTGGGAGTATTGCGGGATTACCTTAAGCTATCTTCTACCACCCCTTGCCCTGTAATGATTAAACAAAAATTTAAGAAGCTGCATCAAAGCTGTAGAGAAATTGCACAAAAACTACAGAGAAACTGTAGAAAATTTGCGGAGTTGAAGGTATTTAATGGTTTCATCTACCTTATCATGTATCAAGATCTCCAATCCCTTTTTGCTTTGGACTCTAGAAATTGGCATACAACTCTTCATCCCCTGAACTTGAGCTGCCATCAGAAACCACTCCCATTGGAAATGGAATATAAATGTTACTTTATGGATTAGTATATAGTAATACTTACTAATATATGATAGATGATGATGTTGTAAGCTGAGAGAGCAGTCCTTTAATATATAGAATATAGAATGAAATTCAAGCTTGTCTTCCTTTCAATCACTAATTACTCTAAATGCCCCCAATCTCAATGAGAATGCAACAGACAAACTACTATAAAAGAAACAGAAAGGTATTAGTGGAAATACACTAATGTTACCCGTATGCAACAAACAATCATTCCTTAGCAGTAGACCAATTGTAAATGCTTAAGCAGAGTAAGGCATTACCCATTCTTCCTCATTTTTTTTGGGTCAAATCTACTCTACAAAGTAGCAAAAGTTCACATCTCAGCATGCTTTTTAAAAAAATGATACGTACATAGATAATAACAAAAATATGTTTGGAACTCAATTTATAGAATACAGAGTTCCTCTCAAGCTGACACTAACTTCTCTAGTTCCACCCACACATCCATCACCGTAAGAGGCATCAATATACAAAGACATCAAACCTACAAAAATATGAAAGGAAAAGCAAAACCAGAAAATACAATTCACAGTATTTAATAAAGAGTTGAGATCCAAAACAGAACAAAGGCAAGTAAAAAACAAAGCAAAAGATTATCATTACACTGGCATAAAATTTAAGATTTTATCATGCATTAAATTTTGAATAGCCATGTCCAATACCTCATCCTCAAATACTTTTGTTCTTATTCTTTTGCTTCTGTGCTATTTTTCCCCTGCTTTCTACTCACTTCATCCTCATCAGATTGGTCATCATGAGGATGCACAACAACTGAAACAGGTAGCTCACTTCCATTTCTTTGCTGGGGTACTCAAATTTACTTTCACTTGGTGTCTTTTTTTGAAGGAACATGGACTTTTGATGCAGGTTTCTCAGCCATATAATGAAGTACGACAAAAACAATAACAAATGTGAATCAATACACACCATGAAAATTAAGATTGTTTGATGCATTAAACCATAAACAATCAAATACAATACCTCCTCTTGAACATAAGCCTTCATGAACATCAATATATCCTTGAAGAGTTTCAATAGTTGTAACTAATAAACTGGCCCTATAATCGAGGAATCATAATTAGCCAAGATATATGAAAGCACAAAAGAACTAAACATCAAATAAACATTCATAACATCGCATTAAAAATATGAATATATTCATACAAATCAAAATATTGTTACTTTTGATCAGAATATAACATCATAAGTAAGGATTTAAAGTTATATAAAGGTTAATTTAAAACAATCTTAACAGGTAATATCAGTAACTGGGCAAAACCAAACAAAAAAACATTAAAAATATGGCCAAAGTTAACACTAAAAAAACCAAATAAATGAGACAAAAGGTGTATAGAGTGGACCTAACCTCAATCATGTGAACAATTCACTTGAACATTCAGCAAGGAAAAATAGTATCTTTCATATCACAGCACTTCCACCAAACATTCAGCAAGAAAAAATTGTATTTTTCATAACATAGAAAAAAAATTGGAGAATAAAGAAGAAATCCAGAAAGGAATATACAACATAAGTCGATATATAAAGACTCAAAACCATAAACATACTATAGGCTCTCAAAATTTAAAAAAACAAAAACCCTAAACCAATACTGAAATGGAAAAAAGGGGAAAAAAATATTGCCCCTTGAAGCTGTACACAGAAGAATCAACGAAAACATCTCCATTCTTTCCAGATTCAAGAAATGATACATTTGCACAAAAGCAATGTAAATAAATGGCAACAATGCACAAACAAATGATCCCAAATTCCAAAAGGCAGTTTTTGAAAACTTCTTCAGCCTCCTTGCAAATTCTGTGGGACATGCAAACTCTAACCCATTGAAGACAACCCTCAAGCTCTTAATTCTGCTTTCCAGAAAAGGAAAAAAAGAAATTATTAGACCAAATAACAATACCTACCTCGCTGAAGAAACTCTAACCCATTGAAGAAACCCTCAAGCTCTTAATGAGGAAGGGGAAACCCTAAGGGAGGTATATAGGGGTAGTTTTATGTTACCTATTGATCCTTAAAAGCTTTGGGGTGAAAACCTCCGATTTCTGAACCTGAACCCTAGCCATCCTCGATGGAAGCTAGTTCCTAAGCTTCAATCTCCATCTCTATTCTTCAATTTCTTGAATCTAGGGCTGGTACTTCCTTCTCCTTCACCAGATTAACACATGCAAGGCTTTCTTCTTCTTTGATTCGAGTTCCCTTTCTCTTTCTCTCTTGTTCTGTTTCTGCTTCTCTTCTCCGTTTCAGCCTCATTCTTCCTCTCCATGGCGCGGTGGTGCACCACCACCCCTCGCAATCGTCGCGGCATTCGTGGCCGGCGCCGGATTTGTCAAGCTCCGCCCTTCTCTTCTCCTTCCTCATTCTCGGTCTCTCTCTCTCTCTCTCTCTCTTTCCCTTCTTCTTTTTCTCTTTTTCTTTCTTTTCTTTTGTTTCTTTCTTCTGCTGCTGCTACTCGATGGGGGGAGTAAAAGGGTGAGGGTGAGAGAGAATAAGATGTATGACCAATGCATGTAGCTTAGATAGCCTTGTGGAGCCAAAATAGTGGGTGAAGCAAAACTGGCCAATGCATGCTTGAAAGATGGGGTGAGAATCTGGAAGAAGAAGACACAAATGCGAAATGACAGTTTTATCCCTCAGGTATGGGCGGGAAGTTGGCTTGGAGGCATTGTTCGTTTTATATATATAAAGATATGTTAATTCTTCTCTTGTCCTGCTTAACACTATTCGGTACCAGAAGAGAGATAATACATATAAGTAGGAGGATAGATAAAAATAAAAATATAGAAGAGGGAGAAAAAAAAAAGATTACTTCACAATTACATATTTTGTGCCAAATGTACAAAAGACTTTTCGTTAAAATAGACTAAAGTGTTTTTTTTTTGTACAAAAATAGACTAAAGTGTTAAACTAAAAAGATTACTTCGCAATTCATTCTTTTTAACGCTTTAGTCTTTTTTTTTTTTACTTACCAAAAGAGACTAAAGTGTTAAACTAAAATAAAAAGATTACTTCACAATTACATCTTGTGTTAAAATAGACTAAAGTGTTAAAAAGAAAAAAATCATTAAAAATATTTGATACTTTTTAAAGAGACATTTTTACTTAAATTATCTAACAACCACATTTTTTTAAAAAAAATTTCAATCTATAAAAAATATTAAAAGTACGAGTTTTCGGTATTGAATAGATTAAAAACATATTATTTTTTATTAAATATAAAAAAACAAATTAAAAAATCATACTCAAACTGTATTTAGCTATTCTAAAATGAATAATTCACTTTAGAAAATAAAATCAATAATTTTAAAACAATAGTACATGTGCATAGTGAATCATAAATGTAAATGTCATTTGTTGTTTATTCTCTTAATTAAATATATATTTTTTTGACTGGATTATTCTCTCAATCAAATATAAATTGTTGACCTACATAAAAAAAATATAAATTGTTTACTATAGATTAGGCAAATCCTTGAGCTTAATATTATAATTTCTTCGTTACCAGAAGTCCGTAAATAATAATTAGTAAATATTGAAGATCTGAGCTGATAGATTCCTATATTTATGGTCGCAGTTTGGGTGGGTAGTACAGTTGAAGTTAGTTGCAGTTCCGCCCTAATTCAGATTTCCCAACTCTCCAACACAACACAAGACTGGTTTATATTACGAACGAATGAAATCTACATTGCAATTAGCAACCCAACACTGAACAATCATTGATAATTAGAAGGAAAAAAAAACAATAAATTGGGGTGAGAGGAAGAAGAGAGAAAAGAAAAAGAGGGTTATGAGATGAGGGGTGAGAGAAAGTTGATCCACACCATAACGACATGGGTGCGGCGACAGCCCCCAAAGGTGAAGGCTTTTCTTGCCGTCGTTTCGGGCATGGCGGCTCTCGTCCTTCTCCGCTTCATTGTGCACGATCACGACAACCTTTTCGTCGCCGCCGAGGCTGTTCACTCCCTCGGAATTTCTGTTCTCATCTACAAGCTCATCAAAGAGAAGACATGTGCCGGTCACCCCCCCCCTCTCTCTTTTCCTTCAATTCTATATTTTTATTTAATATTTAGTATATCTGGAATTTCCTTATCAAAAATTTATATTACGTGGAGATTGTTTCCTTCTTCTATTCATGGCATTGAAATTGACATGGCATTTGTAGCTGTGTACTTCTTTTCTTTCAAGAGTCTGCTTTGGAATGACCTTGTTGCTGTTGGAGGCATTGTTTGGCTGATTAGATTTCCTTTTCTTTCCCCACTTTTGTTTAGATACTTCATATTTAGCACTGTCATGCTAATTAAGTATTTTTGTTGTCTATTTTATCAAATCTTAAGTTTCTAATATATTTTTAAGTTAGGTTCCATTTTGTTGCACATCCAAAAAAAAATTGACAAAAATCACTTTTTTGTGATCTAAACATAAATAACATTACGTTCAACTCACTTTTAGTCAAGATTAATTCTACCGAATCAATTCTGTCAAAATCAATTTTGACACGTAGAATCAAACACCTAACTTGACAAATCTTAATCAATGAAAAAAGAGTTCGCATTTTTGTTTTATTTTGCTGATGGTTTTTGTACTTCTGCCTAGTTGACCAATCTTTTTCGTCTCATGTTAAATTTTTGTGATGTACACTACAGGATTATCGCTCAAATCCCAGGAATTAACGGCTATATTTTTAGCTGTTAGGCTGTACTGTAGTTTTGTCATGGAATATGATATACACACCCTACTTGATTTGGCTACTTTGGCAACAACTATGTGGGTTATATATATGATTCGTTTCAATTTGAAGTCTACTTACATGGAGGAGAAGGACAATCTTGCAATATACTATGTGGTATGCTCCCCTTATCATTTCATTTTGGAATTATAAGCTCCTTCTCTTTTCAGACAAAACTATTTATCAAGGCTTGATGGAAACCAATCACTGAGTCACAAAACATCAACCTATTCTTGCACCGAGAAAGAATTTGTGGCATCTTATTGAAACTTATGTAGATCATATTTCATTTTGGCTTTCCCTTTACTCAACTTTTAAATTAATTTGCATCAATTATTGATGGTTACATGTGCATTTACCTTATCTATTTTTGAAATTGATTGCAGGTCATACCCTGTGCTGTGTTAGCCTTGTTTATTCATCCATCAACTTCTCATCATTTATTGAACAGGATTTTCTGGGCATTCTCCATATATCTGGAAGCTGTGTCTGTACTACCCCAATTACGAGTCATGCAGAACACCAAAGTATATAAATTTTCCACATACATATTACATATAGGATCTAGTTCTACCTCATTCCATGCTGATTCATTTCATTTTATAATTGCAGATTGTTGAGCCATTCACAGCACATTATATATTTGCACTGGGTGTCGCGAGATTCCTGAGCTGTGCTCATTGGGTTCTTCAGGTATCCAAACTCGTGATTTCATTAGTCAGCTCTCTGTTTAATTTTCAATAGTCATTGTTATTCAAGTTGTTATTTGAATGTTTATATGCTTGGACTTCTAAATTTACTTCCAATTTCATAGCCACTGGATTACAGGTTTGATGTTCTTAGCAGTTCGCACATTTCTTTAGGGGCGCAACTTATCTGATATTCAAATTACTTGTCTCCTACTAAGTGTTACCATTTTTTGTAACAGGTGTTAGATAGTCGTGGACATTTGTTGGTTGCCTTGGGGTATGGTTTATGGCCCTCAATGGTTCTTATCTCAGAAATTGTCCAGACTTTTATCCTAGCAGACTTCTGTTACTACTATGTCAAAAGGTTAGTTGAGTGCATCATATAGGCCGGCCTTCGCCCTTTTGGCCCTTTCTATATTTTGCAGTTTTGCTGGTGGCATCTCAAGAACTTTCCAAGCATGACTATCATCCTTATAAATATTTAATTGATTGCAGTGTTTTTGGGGGACAGCTTGTTCTCCGCCTTCCCTCTGGAGTGGTGTGATTGAAGATTCCCTTCATAGCATACTTGCTTCTAAATTATAACCTAAGCAATATGGTCGGTAGTCCGTTGTTGGAATCCATATTGCGTTGACGTAGTTGGGCTCTTTGGAAGATGCTACAGTATTTGTAGGGATGAAGGGAAAACTAGATATTTATGTTGAAGTAACAGTATTTGTAGTTTGGAAATGCTTTTACCCGTGATGTCTCTTTTCACTTGGGCTCTTGGAATTCAGTTCGTAACATGCCTATTCCATGTGCTCATGTCCTAATCATAGTAAGTCCGGAAGTTCTAATCATAATAATGCATGTTGCATTCAAATTTTGAGTCCCTGATTTCAAACTTTCGTTAAAGCAGCGTGGATATTCAAACACACTGAATGATTGGTAATCATATTAAGTGTTAAAATTGCGTGTATAAAAAATGTGGTATCAACATTTTTCCTCCATAAAAATCACAAGAGGTTAAGCACATCCTTTACGGTAAACTCGAGCTGTTACTAGTATTAACTAACTATGACATTCATCACTGCAATTCTAGTGCCGCTATGTTCGACGGTCACATTCTTTTTTTTTATTGAAGTGAAATGATCGATTGCAAAAGTGTGCGTAATAATTAGAGATATGAATTACGAGGAAGTCATTGTACATGTTTACAATGAATGGCGCAATCTTGGCCATACAACTTATACAACCTGCTCATATCCTTCTTAGTTTACAAGTTTCTATTTTTTATTAAATCTCACAAATTTCCAATCAATTGTGGTAGTGTACAATTGGAATGCACGTACAGCATTGCATAAAACAAAAATTGGAAAGGTGAAACTCAGTTGTCAAAGTTCAGACACGCACTTCCCATTAATAAAATTAATGACCTTTTCAACAGCCAGATCAAGTGCAGCAGTTACAGATGCCAAATTCTGCAAGAATTCTTCAGCAGTTGGTTTGTCACCGTCAATGATATCAGTCACAGCTTTTATAAAAATTGCAGGAACTTTCAGAAGGTCAGCAACATAAGCAACAGCTGCTCCCTGCAGAAAAATGTGAACTGGGGAATTAAGCCTATATTGAACAAAGGATAGAATATGAACGACTGCTAGTTACTTGGGCCTCCATAATTTAAATGGCACTTGTTTGATAGGTATTACCTGTGTTGGCGTCCAGCCAATTTTGGTGCAAATACAAAGCACCATCAGCTTTGTTTGAAATTGGGTCCAACCAATTAGCCAAAAGAATGAAACTTATGGGCTGCTAATTCTCTTTTAGTGGGCTGTGCAAATTTAACCAGCACATCAGAGTAACCATTTTGGTTTTCTCTTCCTTTTGTCGGTATGTGTTTTTCATTTTTTGGTGGGCAACGTGTATGAATTCTTCTCTTCTTCTCATTGTATTTCCCCTCTATAAATAAAGGGGAAGGGAACAAAGTTCATCACACACTTGAATGCAACACAACAGGCATCAAAAGAGCCTTACTCGAGAGATCGAGTGACAGAAAAATAGAGAGCCTTGGTGAGAGTTTTCTTGAGAGAGAAAAATACCGACAAAAAAATAATGCGCCAATTTGTGAGGGTTTTACCACAAATTGAGGGTATAATTATATTGTATTATTTTTAGAGATCGCCTAAGGATGAAGTTTGTAATCTCATTAGTGTTATAGTGAAAGTATAAGCGGCTAAAGGATCCCGGGGTTTTTACCTTCAATTTTGGAGGGTTTTCCACACTAAAATCTTTGGCGTTATTTTTATCCCTTTGGTATGGGAAATTATACCGGGGTTTGTGGAAATTTATTTTATCGCACTGAGTTTTTCCAAACAAAGTCATTGCCTCCCTCAAAAGGAGTTTGACAGTTTTGCATTTGAAAGCATACATCTGACTCTCTCACAGATGATTCTATTCATCCCTGATTGTTTGATCTTCAAAAAAACACCACGTCCCTACTTCTAATGATCTTTTTGGTAGCGGGATCCCAGAGTCTGTAGCCGAATTCTTCATGAGCATATCCCACAAAAATACACTACTTCGCTTTTGCATCTAGCTTGGACCTCTCATCTTTTGGGATGTGAACAAATGCTCTACAGCCAAACACCTTCAAGTGTTTGTATGAAACATTTTTCCATGTCTAGACTCGTTCGGGTACATCGTAGTTCAATGGAACTGATGGAGAAATGTTGATCAAATCGACTGCTGAAGATAACTATCGATGATGAGTTACAAGCATTGCTGATGCTGAGTTCCCTACCAAAAAGTCGGGACACACTAGTTGTGTCAGTCAGTAACTCTGCTCCTGAAGGCAAGGTTACCATGGATATGCTAAAGGATAGGATGTTGAACGGAGAGTCTCGGCGAAGGATATAATCCTGAATCGCTTGTCGCAAAGAAACAAGGCAAGCAGAAAGGACGCGAAGGTAGAAACTCTCAAAGCCAAAACTGACAAAGAGGACGACGAAGTCCAGATCAAGGCATGATAAGAAGTGCCACCACTGCGGCCTTCACGTGCACTTCATTCAAGAATGTCGAAAGCTGAAACAATTGATGAAAAAGGAAGAGAAAACCAAAATGGTTACTCTTATAAGTTGGTCATATTTGCACAGCCCACCAACAGAGACTTAGCAGCCCATAAGTTTCATTCTTTTGACTAATTGGTTAGGGAACCAATTTCAAACCAAGCTGCTGATGCTTTGTATTTGCACCAAAATTGGCTGGACGCCAACAAATCTCCCCCTCCTGCCAATGGGGGAAATATTCATGTATTAGTTTGAGATTGATGTCAAGCCTGCAACTTCTTTGCAGACTTCTAACTTCTCCTTTGCTAAAGCTTTAGTCATCATATCTGCCTCATTGTCATTTGTGTGAATCTTCCGAACATTCAGCAGTTTATTTTCTAACACATCACAGATCCAGTGATACCTTACGTCAATGTGTCAGAAAGTAAACTGCTGAAAGTTCAAAAGATTCACACAAATGACAACGAGGCAGATATGACTAAAGCTTTAGCAAAGGAGAAGCTAGAAGTCTGCAAAGAAGTTGTAGGCTTGATATCAATCTCAAACTGACACAAATATTTTCCCCATTGGCTGGAGGGGGAGATTTGTTGGCGTCCAGCCAATTTTGGTGCAAATACAAAGCACCAACAACTTTGTTTAAAATTGGGTCCAACCAATTAGCCAAAAGAATGAAACTTATGGGCTGCTAATTCTCTTTTGGTGGGCTGTGCAAATTTAACCAGCACATAAGAGTAACCATTTTGGTTTTCTCTTCCTTTTGTCGGTATGTGTTTTTCATTTTTTGGTGGGCAACGTGTATGAATTCTTCTCTTCTTCTCATTGTATTTCCCCTCTATAAATAAAGGGGAAGGGAACAAAGCTCATCACACACTTAAATGCAACAGGCATCAAGAGAGCCTTACTCAAGAGAGATTGAGTGAGAGAAAAATAGAGAGCGCCTTGGTAAGAGTTTTCTCAAGAGAGAAAAATACCGAGAGAAAAATAGGGAGTCAATTTGTGACGATTTTAGCCACAAATTGATGGTAAAATTTTATTGTATTATTTTTAGAAATCACCTAAAGGTGAAGTTTGTAATCTCATTATTGTTATAGTGGAAGTTTAAGCGGCTTACGAATTCTGTGGTTTTTACTTTCAATTTTGGAGGGTTTTTCACGCTAAAATCTTTGGTGTTATTTTTATCTATTTGGTTTGGGAAATTATCCTGGGGTTAGTGGAAATTTATTTTATCTCACTGAGTTTTTCCCAACAATTTGTGAATATGCAATTCATGTCATCCCCAATAAATGATCCAAATGTTCCAATCAAGTAAAGAGTACCTCCATATCTTTAACAGTGGCATCATTTGCAACGATTGATGATTCATCCTGCTCTGTCATATCTAAAGAGTCACCAGTAGACAATTTAGCCACCTGAAATACGTAAAAGTATTGTCGAAGGCTTACATTTTGCTTGAATAATTTAATCAATGAAGGAATTGGGCACCATAAAGCAAAACAAAGTATATCTTCATTTGTTTGAACCGTAAGTTATAAAATGGAACATGACCTTGTTTCTAAGTAGGATTTATTTCCTGTGGTAAATGAGCTACTACTATGATTAGATCTAGGATAAAGCTGTTTATTCACTTACAAGATCATATCAATGCAAAGCCAGCAATAATACATTTGCATCCTCTTCAAATACCAACAGTAACAATATAAGAAAAATCCACTCCACTCAATTCACTCAATAAATTGGGTATGGGTTTAAACTATCCCAAGATGGTATTGCTCCACCTTAAAAGAACACAAATTAAGGTAATAAGTAATGATAGCTAGAGATAGATGTATTATTATTGACCTGTCAAAAGTAACAGTCAACCCCTGGAAGCTTAGTAATTTTCCCTACATATTAATAAAATGGTATTTCTTTTTCTTCATTCATTTATGATTTATTATTAGAAGTGTATATGGCTGGCTGATAGTGAATTCTAATAACGGAGACTATTTATGCAAGGCAGATCAATTAGAAAACTAGACTCTACATACACTGTATGCACATTATTATATGCCCCGGTTTCAGATTTGATCTCTAGGTCTCCATGCATATATAAGATCTCGGTGAGAATAACTATTCATAAATGTAGAAAATATCCTAGTCAAATCGTCAGGCCAAGACAATCATAAATAATAGGAAGACATTTGTGCTCAAAGGCACAAACTTCACAAACTGCATGGGCAATGCTTTAATCCAGTTAATCTAGTTAAAAAATGGTATGCAATTTGGGTTCGCATTTTGAATTTCAAATAAGACTACCTACAATAAAGAGTTCTATTTATGTCATGCGAAGACAAGCCTTAGTGTAATGGTTAGAGTTGCTCTAATATAACTTGAAGGTCATGGGTTCAGAGTCATGGAATCAGTCTCTCACAAATGCAAGGTAAGACTGTCTACAACAGATCCATAATGAATCCGACCTTTCCCTAGACCCTGCATAGGCAGGAGCTTTATAGCACTAGGTTGCTTTACACACACACACACACACTCTCAAGAAAAAATGACAGCAGAAGCAAGAATTAAAAAAATTTGGAACATTTATTAACTTTGAATATACAGAGTTTAGCAGATAGCACTTACCTTTAGATTAAGCTCCTTTACAAGGTTGGCTGTTTCAAAGGATTTACGTGAACCAACTCCATACAGATCAAAAACCTGCAGAAGACAACATATATATTGCTGTTAATAGCAAAACTTCTACCTTACTACATTGGAAGCACCAAGCATATTTTGACATGTCCCCGACCACAAAAAGATGTATCCGTGGCATAATAAGCACTATGAAATATTCAGGGCATAGTCACCAGGTTCGCAATTCGCTTGGTACGTGGTACGGGTACGCGGTACGCTACTTATGAAGAATTCGGTACGTAGAGGGTATACATAGTCGGTACGCTATAATACACTATCAATATTTTTTTTTGTAAAATATAAAATATCATTACAATAAATTATAAATATCAGTAAGTTGATATAATGCAAAAAAAAAAAAAATTAAAAATAAAGTTTCATTTTTTTTTGATAAGATTAAAAAAAAAGTGGTTGGAAATTATTTTAACCTTTTTCGTAATATAGTATAAAAAATGAAAAAGATAAAGAATAACAAAAATAAAGAAAAAGATAAAGAGGAAATAATAAAAACAATAATGTTAAGCTTCTTTTTCGACAGATTCGACGGACCTATGGCTATTTATTTAATTTTTCTGGCTGCTTTGCAATTGCATTTCCGAGGTTTTATCTCATTATTATATTTTTGTCCTTTCCAATATTTTCTCTCTCCACTTACTTCTCACTTTGAAACAGAAGCGATGCGCAAAATGAACTACTCATCTCCATTTACTCTCTCCACTTTAAACAGAAGCGATACCCTTTCCTCCATCTTCTTTAACTTTGAAACTGCTCGTCTCCATAAACAAATCGGTACGCAAAATGAACGAACCGGTACGGAAAAGAACCGCGAACCGGTACATAAGTACCAATTCGCGGTTCGTGGGGGTAGGGGCGAATTCTGTTTCTATGATTCAGGGACATCATTCCTATATATTATATTAGGAGAGTTGTAGTTTTGCTCAGATGCAAGACACAAAGATGAAACATGCACCTGTTTAAGTATCATGTACAGTCTAGTTAAAAATTTCAATCAAATGTCTATTTAGCATTCATTTCATCAGTGAGGGATCCCAAACAAAGTTTTAATATTTGAAGGTATCAAACTGAAAATTCTTAAAATTTGTTACAGTAAATCATAATGCCAATAGCCTTCTTTGGTAACTTCCTAACTAGGCCAATTGCAACATTTAAAAGGAAAAAATGGCATTTAACTTAATTTATTTGCCAACACATTAAAGGTCACCACTTTACTCTTATTGCTCTCACTTATCTCTGATGTTCAATGAGCAAAGCTATATCCTTACAAAAATATTTCATAATTGTTTTTCTAACATAGAAGAGTGATATTACTGGAAGGAAAGAGGAGATACATGGCAAAGGAGGATAAAGTATATATACAACAAAAATCAAAACTAGAGAAAGGATGTCTCCTTTCCCAACTCCTTCCTCAACTCACACATACACAAAACACAATATAAAAACACCACCACCAACAGGTTATTCCATCTATCACAGTCTTATATGCAAAATTGGGTTAGTCAATCACATTTCAAGTAGAGAAGAGAGCACAAAAAAAAAAAAACGCTACTAAACAAAACAGGAATAACACAACACTTACAGGTATGGGTATTCTTCTGTCATGAAAAGCACAATCTGAGACAACAAAAATGTCACCAACACTAGCTCCCCTCGCCTGAAACAAAAATCCAGGAATGAACACTATTTATAGAAAAACATGTTCATGCACACATACAAATTCATATATCTGCATCAGAATATTTTCAGCTTCATACATAATCATTCTAAGATTTTAATTTACTATAAAGAGTATTTAATACACGTACACTGATGGTGGAAAGTAAAACAACTGCACAAGTTGGCAAAATACCATAATTTTGCCATCAATAAATCACAATTACATACTCAATCCTCTAAAACTAGTTATGCATTTTAGTTCAATCAATTTATGATTTCAAAACAATTTACACATATAATTTGCAAGATATAAAATCTAAGGCCGTGATTGATTATAATTGTTGAGATCCCAATTATTCCACCCGCATTGGTCCACGCTTCAGATGTCTAGTCCTGAGCGTGAGAGATGTGTAGAGATTCCCGCATCGACTAGAGATATGGCCTAAGTAATGCTTATAAGGCTTGAGCAGTCATCACTTTACAAGCCAGTTTTATAGGATTGAGTTAGACATTAAGCTTAAATTCTAAGATGATATCAGAGCATATCATACATTTGTTATTGGGCCAAGATTTATGTTATTCCACCTATATTTGTCCACACTCAAGTTGTCCAATCCTGGGCGTGAGAGGATGTGTTGAGATCCCTGTCATTCCACCCACATTAGTCCACACTTTAGATGTTCAGTCCTTAGCGTGAGGGGTGTATTGAGAATCCCACATCGACTAGATATATGACCTAAGTAGTGCTGATAAGGCTTGGGTAGTCCTCATCTTACAAATCGGTTTTGTGGGGTTGAGTTAAGCCTTAAGCCCAAATTCTAAGAACAATAATGCTTTAGATTAATTGGTTTTTATTACTTCATATGTAAGTTAATTGCACAAGATTTGAAGAAAATATAAAAAAAAGCATTATTTAACATTGATTAGAGTCATTGAGATTTTTTCTTTTAAATTTAAAAAATATATATATATATTATATCAACTCCACCGCAAGTGTATATAAAGGAAAAATATTACAAAATGAATAGGAGAAAACAGTTTCATAGGAAAGAGGACCAAAATAGCTAAATTACAAAGATACAAGGAATAAAACAACATACAAACAATTTGGAGTACAAAATCAGAAAAACAGCAACTATAGCAACACTGCTGGGAAAGAGGGGAGAAGAGAGTGCCTACCTTGAAGCCCCCAGCAGTGCCTGCATTTATGATCAAGTCTGGCTGCAATGCTTGAATAGCAGCATATGTTACAAGAGCAGATGATATCGTGCCTACACTATCAACTCCTGAAAGAAATGGGACAAGAATTATCAAATTAGAATTTTCAATCAAAACAAATTGCCACTTGCTTTCTTTATATTCCTTGCAAACATGTGGTGAGGCATGTTAAATAGTTATGCTAACACACATCCATAATACTGGCCATGTAACTCAATCTGGAAATAAAGAAAGTCTAGGCTCGATAAAAATCAGCAGAGACCCTGCTGGCATAAAATTGGATTTTGATCATAATAGCCTGGAACTCAAAATTCACTATTCCCGGCTTATCACATTTCTTCAAAACAATCAATACATCACAAACCTAATTAGAACAGTAATATATTGCAACTGTCATATTGTTGTGAAAATGTGAAAGCTACCTACAACGTTTTGACTTGTTTGTGGGAACTTGGAAGTGGTGCAGTGCCAAATAGAAGAGACATGCTTACCCAAAGTTGGATCTTTTCCCGGCCAAATCAAGTTTATATTGAGATCTTTGTATGTACCATGATAACGGACCCAAGGAACGCCCTGTGGAAACCTGCACCAATGTGCATACACAAATCAATCAATGCAAATACATGAAAAGCAAAGCTCCATTTTACATTAAACAAAAAAAAAAAAAAAAAGATTGTCTAAGCATAGCATCTGCACATGTTTTTTTTGGGGGGCGGGGGTGGGTAAGTAAGATTAAAATAAAATTAAAAAAAAAGGTTATCATAGTAAGGGACTTTAAACCCTAACAAAATCATAAGAGGGGATGAAAGAAGAGAGACACCGACGGAGAGTGAGGGTCTTCGGTGAGCTGAAACTTATTGACAACGGGAAGCGCCTCCGTCTGCATAGCTGATATTTCAAACCAACATTAACACAATCAAACGAAAAGGAAGAAACACGAGAGAGACAGACAGACAGACATCATCGTAATGTGTTTGGAAAGGTACCAATGATGATGACGATGTTGGAAATAGGTCTGCTGGGTTCGGCAACCATGGCTTCCTCTGGAGCGGGAGCATCTGATTGGTCACCGCCACGCGCAGCCATTGCAGTAGTTTCTTTCTTGCAGATTCCTCCTATGCCTTTTTATGACTTTTCATCTATTTATTCCATTCTTCTATTCTATTTCCCCGCACCACGGTGGTACGCAAACGACTTTTCATCTATTTTGGTATTGAATTTTTATTTGACTAGAAGATATTTTTAGCTACATTAAAAAAATTATAAATGATCAACTTTCAAAATGGTTTTTTATTAACAGTTGTCAATCCATTCCTATTGATTATAAAATTAGTTGAATTATTTTTAATAGACTAGTCACACAAATGATTTAGAGCATGTTTGTCTCAGATTTATAAAAGGAGTCCTTTTAATAGAATTAATTCTAAGCCTCTTGAATTTTATACAAACACACTCTTAGGGTTGATTGGTTAACGAGAGAAAATGTGAAGAGAGAGTATGAGAAGAGAGAAAAAGGTGAGAAAATAGGTAGATTTTGGGTATTGATTGGAATAAGTGAAAGAGAAGAAAAAAAGAGAAGAGAGAAGTGTTGATTATTTTTTAAAAGACATTAATGTCCTTGACTAAAAATTTAGATATAAGAAGAGAATAAGGGTAAAATTTGGAAAAAGTGAAAAATTACGTCGCGGGTGCCATTTTCTTCGCACCTTTGAGGTGAATTTTTTTGTGGGACCCACGTGCTTTTTTTTTTCTTTCTCAGCATTTTATGGTCAAACAATCACGAGAAAATTTCATTTTCTCGGCATTCTCACTGCTGCTTTTTCTATCGCCTCATTTTCTTACGATTTTTGTCGCTGCCAATCATGCCATTAGTGATTTTTCAGTTGAATTAACTAGTTTTGGTGCGATTTTTCCATTTAATACCATTTTTTTAAAAGCGCGAGAAATTTGATAAATAAGCATGTCATTATTCTTTTGCACGGGACAACAACATGTTCATACCTCATATCTTTTGTTAAAATCATTGTAGCACTAATATGTTGGGGCTAAATTATATTTTTAGTCCCTTATGTTTATTTTAAATTTTGTTTTTGTCTCTTATGTATTAAAAGTTTTAAATTAGTCCCTTATGTGTAAGAGTTATATCAATGTGGTCCCTCTTTTTTTTTCCAAAATAGTCTCTTGTGTTACAAAAATTATACCAATATGGTCCCTTTTTTGTTCCATATTTTGCAAAAAAAAAAGACCACATTGGTATAATTTTTGTAACACAAGAGACCATTTTGGAACAACAAAAAGCAAAAGGGACCACATTGATATAACTCTTACACATAAGAGACCAATTTGAAATTTTTAATACATAAGGGACCAAACCGAAACCTAAAATAAACATAAATGACCAAAAGTATAATTTAACCTATGTTTCGCATCGATATTTCATTGATAACAATGCATAAACTACTGATCTAAATTTAAACTTCTATAACATACTAAATTCACAAATTCATTATAATCATCTCAAATATGTCTTCAACTACACATACACACCACAAGTGACACCACATATAGGTTGTCATCTTATAGAAGTTCAAAATGTACTTCAAGTTCTTATTGCAATTCCAAAATGACAAAATACCAAAATAGATAACTATTTCTGCACTTCTAGAAATTACTTCATATTTATATCGACTTCAAACAACCAACCCATCAATTGTCCAACATCTTGACAACCATGATATTATTCTTATTTGGGTATATAAACTTGAAAACCAGCTTCTTCCTAGCCACAAACCCATTTTTCTAGCAAAATGTCTTCCATCGTTTGCCAATCTTGACACTTTTCTTTGTTGGCTTTCCGAACAATAACTTGCAAGTTACATGACTAGGTATTGGTCCGGTCAAATATAGAGCAGTGTATTCGGTTTCCCCGAAAAATACAGCAAAATTGTGAGAAAGATCCTATACCAATATTAATAATGGATAACAAATTATCAGTAGTTTTAGATTATGATTATTAACAAATGTAATGAATCATTGACCAAGTTTTACAAACCAAATGACTCCCATTGGATGAATATTCAGAAAGTTTTACTTCAAAGTATAGTGATTGAGGTCGAACATTACGACTATGGTATCTTGGAAATTTAGTTGGTTCTACTGTTGCTTCTTCCACCGTATACGGAACACACGATATATTTAAAAAAATACTAAAAAGGTAAAAAAAAAAAACAAAGTCTAATGTCATTTTTTCTTTAAAAATCATACTATATCCCGGGTAATCATGAAACAAATGAAAATTCGAAACCATGTCAAAAAAATATATATATATAAACCATGTATGAGACAGACCGCGTGACCTGAATATAAACTCAACTTGTCCCTAGGCATGGCAACGGGCCGGTTCGAGGGCGGTTTTTGCCTTCCCCGCCCCCGCCCCCGCCCCCGCCCCCAGAAAAAAGCCCGAACCCGCCCCCGATCCCCGCCGGGCCTAAAAAACGGGGTCCCATCCCCGCCCCTGACGGGGGTCGGGTTTCCCCGCCCCGCCCTCGCCCCCGTTCAAAAATTATATTCTAATTATTCAAAAAAAAAATTGTAAAATCATTTTAATTTGTATTTTTTTTGACAAAAAACATTTTAATTTGCTGAATCAATAGAAGAAGGCAATCGCATGAACATGCTTGAAAACAGACATAAATTACAAATTATCCAAACAAAACAACTACAACAAAGTACATCACAAATTACAAATTAAAGCATCACCAGCAAGGGAAGCAAGTAACAACCACAAAGTACATTACAAACCAACATATAAATAACAACCAATGATACAAATTGGCATACAAAGTCTTATGAAAACAGACATAATCAAATGATTTCGACGTTTCAATTCGTCAAATATCAAGGCAACTAACGATCCTCTTCAACAAGGGAGGTAACACCACTAACCAATTCACCTGTATAAAGAAAAAACAAAAGTTAAATTATAAACATTAAGCTTGATAAAATGTAAAGCAAATAAAATAGATAAATAACACCTTCATCATCAGACTCCATTTTGTTGAGTAAATAGCAAAATCGTTGCCTACTTTAGAATTAGAACCACCTACAAATATAAAATCCGATACAATATAAAGAATCAGATAAGATATACAAACTTAATTTGTCATTTCATAAGATATTTGAAAGAATTTTTATTTGAAACTTACCGCCATTCTCAGCATTCCATAACCAACTTCTGGAACACATCAAGGCCTCTAAAGTAGTCCAATGAAGTCGACTACGATGAGGACTTAAGATATTACCGCTAGTCTTTGAATGCGATTCGTGGTTACGGTAGAAACAGGAATCGCTAAGACATCCTTTGCAATTGCTTGGAGTGTTGGATACTTGATGCCATTCAACTTCCACCACATTAAAATATCAAAATCTGCACTTCTTGGTAAAACATCCTCCTCTAAATAATGATCCAACTCAATTTTAACAAATGAAGTCTTAGCTCTTTTTTTCCTCATGATATATGCATCATAGTCTCTTAAAGAATCACTAGCAACATTACTAGCATCCAACATTGGGGAGTCACCACCGGAGGCTTGATTCAATTTCAAGTGATAATCAGAAAACCAAATCATAACACAATTGTTTGACCACCTTAATTTCATCCGAAGTGTTAACTGGATACAATTTGTCATAATAATATTCAAGCATGTCCATTTTAAATCTAGGGTCCAAAACAGTAGCAACCCCCAATATATCATGAATGACACTCCAATATTTATCAAACTTGTCTGACATCTTTTCTGCTATTTGTTTAATCAATCCATTGGGGTCGGTAATCCACTTAGATATTTCCAATTTTATCTCACAGATCTTAGGAAAATACAGATTTGCAGTTGGATATTTTGTGCCAGAAAAAATCTCAGTGATAGAATTGAACACTTTCAATTTTACACAAACTTCTTTTGCAAATTTCCACTGTGAACTAGTTGGTAAACAATTGTATTGAAAATCACGTTGTTTTAACCGACTGAATACGTCCTGATATAAAATGGCAACCTCAAGGATATTGTAAGTGGAATTCCATCTGGTGGGACAATCTAAAACCAAACTTCTAGTGGAAGAGACTCGTAATTGTTTGGCTGTCTCGTCAAATTTTTCCTTCCTTTTAGGTGTTGCAATCTAATACGACACACTATCTCTAATCTTTTCTATCCCGTGATCACCACTTCTAACCCATCTTTTACTATCAAATTCAATATATGTGCACAACAACGCATGTGAAATAAGGACTCATCCCTTAACAAAGTGTTTAACTGCAACTTATCCTTAACTTTGCTAACCATGTCATCATTTGTGCTACAATTATCTAAAGTGATAGTGGACAATTTCGTATCAATATTCCAATCCATCAAACACTCAACCAGTGCATTAGCAAGTCTATCACTTGTGTGAGGAGTTGGAATGTAAATGAACCTAACATAATAAGATTCTAGTTCAATCATCATATCATATAAACACACTATTAAACAAGATGTAACATAAAAATTATAAAAACAAGAATTTATTAATACCTCAAAATGTGACTAGTTAAAGTCCAAGAGCCATCGATGTAATGCGCAGTGACAGCCATATACCCCCTTTTTTGATTGCCCGCAGTCCACATGTCAGATGTAATTGCCACTCTGCAATCAAGACTGTCCAACAACTTCAAGGTCATTGATCTCTCAGCATCATACACTTTGAATATCTCCTTTTTGATAGTGTTTCAAGAAGGGACTTTAAATAATGGTTGGAGAGCAGATGAGTATCTCTTAAAACCAATATGATCCACTATTGAAAGTGGATATTCATGCATAATTATTGCATTTGCAAGCTCTTTCCTTGCATTCTCAGCATCATAAGTTCCGGTCCCCAACTCATTCTTACCATGCAAAGCCTTGGGCATAAGAAATGCTTGCCCTTTACTATTGTTTCCTCGCATACTAATTTTGCGTTGAACACAGCAATCCATGTGTTGGTGCAAGTGCCTTGTTCCATTTTTTGATTTTCCACCAAGATATTTCTTGCAGTAATTACATTGCGCCTTATCTTCTCCGTTAACTTTAGTCTTGGTAAAATGGTCCCATACAACACTTTTAAGCCTGCTACGTGTTTGTACTGTCGCCTCCAAATTATCCGCGGTCTCCCCCTGAGGTGTGCTCTCAGCCTCACCCTGAGGAGTGCTCTGAGGGTCTGTTTGGTTCAAACGAGGAGAGGGGAGGGGAAGGAAGGGGAAGGGAGGGGAGGGATTTAATTTGATTTTGTGTTTGGTTGAGAGGAGGGGAGGGGAGGGGAGGGGAGTCTTTGCTTGTTTGGTTCAGGAGGGGAGGGGAGGGATTTTAATGAAAGGGAGAGATTAATTTACTAGTATATCCTTATAGTCTTTTATATTATGTTATATATAAGGATATTTAAGTAATTTTATTTTAAATAATTTAATCTCTCATCCCCTCCCCTCCAAAACCCCCCACTTTGGGAGGGGAGCTAAAATTGGCTTAGGAGGGATTTTGCTCCCCTCCCCTCCCCTCCCCTTCCTTTAAAAAAATTGAACCAAACAAACATAATTTAAAATAACTCCTCCCCTCCCCTCCAAAACCCCCCAACCAAACACACCCTGAGTCTCACCCTGAGGTGTGCTCCCAGCCTCAGTACCTTGTACACTTTCCTGTGAAATGAGTAGTTGGGAATTACCAACATCTGCCATACTTATAACCTGTTAAATTATACATACATACATACAAAATCAGTCTACACAGTAAGCAAAAGGTTAGCACCGCACAGTAAACAAAGCAAAACGAAAAAAAAATCTCAGATAACTGATGATCATAGAATCTGATTCATAATCACAGCACCCCAGTCCACTTACATGTGTTTGCGGGGATGAAGTCAGATTTGGCCCCTCAATTTCTTAGTCTGCGGAGAAATGCCTTGGCCAAATCCCATGGCTGACTTTGCTCTTCCATCAATATTTAATTCTACAGAGTTATACATAAATATGCCTGCTTCTGCTGTCTTTTTTGCTCAGAGCTTTTATTTATTTTACTTGTTGATGCAAAGATCAAGTTGTCTGAAAAAAACTGGACGTTCACGTCAATGATCAATATATTGTATAAAGTTGCCATTGAATCAAATTTTGAAAGGCTTTAGTTTCCTATTGATCTTTTCTTTATAATATTGCCAGGTGACATGCTGGATCTATAATTTTGTATAGCCAAATATGTGATTTATTATGCAAGTGAAATTATGAGTCTAGCTACTAGCTAGTGTAAAACGTAACTCAATCAAATTCACACAGCAAATTAAAGTCCACCCTAGCTAGCTAGCCACAATTGCCTAGCCAAACCAGTGACATGTGCAGAACTGACACAAAACGGAATGCAAAACATTAACAAAACAAAACCATGGAAGAAATCTCAGACTCAGATTCTATGTACCAACTGAGATTTTTTTGTTTAATTCTACTTCACATATAACAGTAATTTTTTTGTTTAATTCTACTTCACATATAACAGATTCAAGGGCAAACGATGATCAGCGATGGAAACGAAACAAAACTCAATTCTACTTCAATTGACATGAAACTGAGTATCAAGCAGTAATTTTTTTGTTTAATTCCGCTTAATTTTTCTTTAGGTGAAAAATGGAAGCAAATTGGTAACTGGCTGCTTGAGAGAGGGGGAGGGAAAGTACTCACTTCATGGTTTGAGAAGCAGAATGTAGGAACAAAGTTGCTACTATGTTCTCCGTTGGTCGCCTCTCTCCATTTGGAACAGTCGCTACTATGTTCTCGTGAGTCGACAAAGGCCACCAAACGCTGCGTTCATGACGGATCGGATCGACACAACAAACAAAAACAAAACCAAGACGGTGGTCCTCCGTTGGTCGCTGTTGAAGACCGCGATTGGGGAAAGGAAAGGAAGAGGCTGATGGCTGTTGGTGATTATTGTGGTTCAAGTTCTTTCTATTTGCAGTGGTAATTAGCACCAACCAACTTCTGAGATAAAGATTTTCCTGAGCTTTCCCTTTTACATGCTACTCCCATAAATCATGGATCCAAATAGCGAGACCGAAAAAGAAGATCAGCGAATAGAAGATCAGCGAATAAGATTTTCATGAGATTTCCCTTTTGCTGCTGGCTTCTTCCTAATAGAAGATCAGCGAATAAGAACGAAAAGGGTCAACTCAAGCACACAAACTGTGGACCAGATTGAGGGCAAGCAAGCATCAACAGTAACGAAAGGGAAGGGTTTGATGAAACTAGGGTTTCAATTTCAATGATCCCTTAATAATATATATATAAGGGTAATTTGGTAATTGTGCAACAACGGGGCGGGTTCAGGCTCGGGTTTGGGACGGGTATTAACAATCCTAGACCCGCCCCCGAGCCCGACTTTGTAAAGCGGGGAAAGCCTGAACCCGAGCCCGAACCCGGTCAAACCGGGTTTTCCCCGTCAAAATCGGGGCCGGTTCGGGTGGGTCCCCGCGGGTTCGGCTTTTGTTGCCATGCCTATTTGTCCCAAACCTTGTGTCATGACCTGAATATGACCCTATTTTTATTGTGAGGCAAGGTCAAACTTGTCCTCGAGTGACTTAAGCTGGACTGAATCGCTGTGTCGAACCAAGTTGTACTAAAAATGAATTGTTTGACTTTAGTGGGAAAAACATGCCTTTTCCTTAAAACCATGCCTTCCATCTCTTCCCTAAAAAACCATAAAAACCATCCCTCCCCAAAAAAATTATGTCTTGCACATTTTAAGGAAAGTCACACCACCTTTCGCAGAAAAAGGTAGGAAATCCGTTCTCGTTGTACACACCCTATGGCCATGTATTAAACGAGAGTTCACGTTCTTAAACACGACATTCAATAAACTTCTCAAAAACAATCCCTTGTTCTTTTAAACAATCTCTACATGCCTTCTCTTATTTATTTTTCAGAAGTGCTATTTATTACGAAGTAAAATTTGAACGAAACAGACGAATCATAATCTGTCAAATTTTTAAAGACCCGCTTGACGGAAAACACAGAGGAGTTGTGTGAAAAAATAAAGAAGTAACCAATCACAGTGTTTCGTATGGTTTCGTGGAGTATTTGTTCGTAAAAACCAGCATTTTCCTTTATTTTTTCTCCTCAAATGTTTAATGAACGTTTTTAATTTCCTAATTATCCTCAAATATCATTATACTAGCAATATTTTAGAATGCCGTAAGGGGCTGAAGGTCCAAAAGAAACCACAAACTAATCCAATGCATCTGTACACCAAAAAAAACTAATCCAATGCATCTCATCTCAGCATAACAAATGGCCAAAGCACTGAAAGCAGGGGACATTCAAAAACTGAATAGAATGAGTGGCCTAAAATTAGCCAAAAAATTAAAGACAATAAATTTGCATGTATAGTACATGGAAGGGGAAAACTCTTTCCAAACGCATACATGTAACATCTACAGTTATCAATCAATCGACAAAATTGTATTACAAGAAAATACAACGGAATGGATCCTTCAAAATTGAGAAAGACGCTAGACACTAAAAGGTAAGTAGCCAGTGTTCAAAATCAAAAGTCAAAACCAAAGGAGTGCTACTGCTAGGCCAAGAAACAGAGAAATTAATGAAAGACTGAAACCACAGTAAGTAGGTCTTAAACTGGAGCCACCATTTGGTAACGTAGGGAATGTGTCGGGCAAAGGCATTTCACAGTTTTCGCCGTTGAAATATATTCTTCTCGGAAATGCCCATCCATTAAGTAATGTGAAGGAATCTGGATCTTTTTCCATTAGTATTTCTGTTGCCACAGAACCCACTCTATCCTTATCAGAATGCAATAGCTCACCGTTGTAAAAATCTATCCCCCAAAATAGGGCAACTCCATCTGCCACAAATTTCTCTCTTAATCAGTATACAACAAATTTATTGTTAAAAGGTTTAAGAATTGTAATTATTTACCAGCAGATGGGACACGGATGTGAGAAAATCAGTGAGAACGAAATTTTCAATATTCTATATAAAGGATGGAGATGCTAACACGTGACATAACGTGGATAATCGAAATTAGTGTAGTTAATTTTCTTAACGCATTTCTATTGCGCTACGATGAATACGTACCAAAATACATGGATAAAAGGTACACTACCTCAAGCAAGAAGAAGATGCGAAATTTATTTTTCTGTGCGGTTAGTATTTTGTGAAATTGTTTTAGATAGAAGTGTGCATTAGTCTTTTGTGTAATGTATTAGATAGAAGTATGTCCAGTAGTTGTGAAACTAAGAAGTTTTAAATTTAAGAAAACAGTTGAGCGAAGGGTATAATGATAAAAGCAGATACACTAAAAGTTAGTTTACTGGGGTTGCTTTCTTTATTAGTAATAGGTGTAGATAATAGAATAAAATAGATAATAGATTACCTTGGAGCCCAAGGGTGGGAAGTTTAGTGCTGTTGAAGCTGTAAGTTGTTGTTTTTTGGTTCAAACCAGGATGTTGAACCAGTAGGTTCCAGTTTGAGTAGTTTCTCTTGTAGTTGTAGTTAGAAATTGTAAGCTTCACCCTCCATTGGTCCATATAGTTGTTCTTGAAATGCCAATGGACTCTAATTGGGCACATGTGGTCGGTGCATTCAATTATGTTGTCATCATTTGACATTCGCAACGGACCGCCTGGCCTGGTTACATAATCATTAAACAGTAAGCACACAACAGAACAAAGAAAAAAAAGAGCGCAATTAAAATTTGATCAGCAATTGAAATACACCTTATGCAAGACAATGAATTTTTATCCGCTTCTCTGCATCCACCACAAGTGCAATTACGGCATGATGTGATGGCAGGATTGTAAAATGCTGAGAGAGAAACACAGCATACCGGTGACTTGTTTGCTAAGAAACTAGAGTATGTACATGTTGCCTTCCAGGTTCCTGAAGTGCAAAATGTATATATGCTATTCTATCAAAAAAAAAAAGTGTATGTATGCTATTAAACAATTAGGAATTAATTGTGTGTCTCATACTTGTAATTTAATTATTTTTAGGGGATTTAATTGAGAACTTACTGAGAACCGGAACTTGTCTTAGTCCTCCAAAATCTAAGGACACAGTGGGATCAGTAAGAAGAAAGGGGCTACAAGTGTAACCAGGACCTGGGGCCATGAATGTAAGATTATTAGGTGCTTGTCCAAGTGAATTTTCCTTTTCCGCCACCACGTTGCGAACTTCAAGTTCAAATGAAGAGAATGAATTGAAAGGATCGACAGCCGGGGCAGAGAGGAGGCCGCCGCGGCAACACTGGTCTGACCTGTTTTGTGAGACACGTGGAGCGAGATCAACTATGATGGGATCTTTCTTGCAGGAATGTGGCATCTGAGAACCACTGTAAGATGAGCAGTCCCCTCGGTCAGTTGCAATGGCACCACTCATTGACCACATCACTTCCTTGTTAGCCCATGTCCATCCAAGCTTCCACCCCGGTTTGTCTACATGCCTATATTGATAATAGTTTTGAAGAGTCACCCTTGCCTGTTGGAAAACACACTCAAGCCTTCAATTCAAGGTAGATTCTACCCGTGCTAGCTTCATTAATGATAACTTTATACTAATTAAACTAAGGATAGGATACAATACACCTCAATCAATTTTAAGATTTGTCCTGGTCGTTTGTTGTTATAGTGTTGTTCTTCTTGCTATACTTTATTGATCATAATTGTGAAGTTGCAAAATAATTTGTTCAAAAATTTGCGGTTTCACGCGTGTGACTGTAGTGACTACTAACCAGATATCCATTTTCTGTACGTTGGTAAATGTCAAAGGTTACTGAAATGTTCCCATTTGGATCCAACGGGTCATAGCAATCTGAAGAAAAGGGTGAGAACTAAATTAGCAAAGGGAAAAAGAAAAAGAAAAAACAATTAAAAGAAGAAAAATAGAGGGCAGTTAGCAAGTACTGAAAACAGAATAGAAAGTAGTAGAAAAAGGAGAAGTGGAGCACCTGATAAAGTGCAGAGAGTGATTAACAATATGGACTTCAGTGCAGGAGGATATACACGATGAACAATCAGCACCATTTCTTCTCCTTCAAAGATGGGTAGGTTTGGACTGCGGGATGTCACAAAAAATATATGAGACAAAGAAACGAAAGAATGGCGAGTTTATTAATAAGTTGTGTGTCAATATTGAGAAATTCGTTACCAGCTTGTTCTTATTATATTAATCGGATCAAACAAGGGGTCATTGGAAACATCAACTACTTGTGACTGGACAAATCCCGTACTTTGCCAGAAACATTCATACTCTAAAGATTCCACTCTAACATATTTTGGACAAACTCAATAAAAGAATGGTTCGTGTTTTAATTTCTTAATAACCTGTTACTGTTACTACTTAGTATTGTGTAGTATTGTTTACAGGATAAGGCACGAGTCATTGTGTAGTATTGTTTACAGGATAAGGCACGAGTCCTAATAAATCAATTAACTTCATCACACTAAAAAAAGGTAAACAAAAACGCAAACATGTTTAGTTGAGTGGGTAGAAAATGAGATGAGAAAAATTGGATGGAGAGTGTTCACCAGTGTGAATATGAGTACTGCCGCCACTAGTACAATATGACCTAAAGGTAGGATACGTAAGGTTGTAAAAAAGAAGAGTCCTCCTAAATGACCTAGAAGTTTCTATATATAGTCTTCTACTGGCCCCAAGATGGTCTGCTCTGCAGTGGATCGCACTCCCATGAGGCCGTTAGGGGAAATTCCAAGGAATCTCTGTACCAATCATTACCGGGCGTACGAGGCTCCCAAAGCATAACACATGTCCTTTTCTGGTATTGGCCGGGCTCTAAGGTTACAATGGCGTACGTGGAGAGCACGCGTTGTATGATACACTGTCTTCTGATCCTCGAGCTCGACCGAGCCATAGGCATAACTGACTGACTATTAATGGGGATTGGGAGGCTCTCATCCCCTAGTCATCCCAAGCTAATGGTCGGCCAAGCCTTTCATAGACTTGGTCATCCAGCACAGTACAGAGAGTAAATGAGAAATATATATAATTTTTTTCACTAAAGAAAAACCATATTAAGACTTTGTTTGGCAAAATGTTGCAAATAGCGGATAACAAATAAGTTAACTGATAGTGGATGAATTTATAGCAGATAACTAACAATGGATAAGCTAAGAGATTGAATTTAAAGTGTTTGATAAAATTAACCGTTGAACTATCGATAACTGTAGAATGACAAACAAACTTTTTAATTTAATATTTCAATTATTATTATTACTACTTAGTAAGATAGGGAGAACATTTATTTAAAATAATCGAGATAAAAACAACAGAAAAATAATATAAGCTCAAACGCCAAAACACCGTACCTAGAAGCCTATAGTGTTTTTCGGGAAATATTTTTTAGTTGGAACCTATCTTATCTTAATCTTATCTTATCTTAATCTTAATATTATAATTTGTGGATAGTTTGGGGTATTTTTGTCATTTTCTTTTTCCCGCCCAAATTAATTGCAACAATTAATGCAATATTTTTTTTTTTGGTACATATAATTAATGCAACTTTATCAACACAATTAGGTGTATTTATTGCCTCTTGATTTTTGGTGCAGCATTTGTCATTAATGCATTATATAGCTTTTTGGCTACTGAGAATAACATTTTTTTTAATTTTACATTATGATTCCATCATCCACCGTTTACCAAAGTCCATGTTTCATCTTTCATTTTTGGCTACTGAGAATAACATTTTTTTTTTAATTTTACATTACCATTCCATCTTTCATTTTTTTAACTATTGGACATTTCTAAAATTCGTGTTTTTTTTCTTCTAATTGAATCATTGAAATATGATGTCACTTCTTTTTCTGTTAAATATTTGATTGACCACGAAACAGCCTGAAATTCTACAAAACAATAAGACATCCTTATTAAATATTGAGTTCTCAAATTGTTTTTATCAATTACATTTCTTAGTTGTACGTAGTCACTTAATCTTTTATCTTATAATCCTGGTAAGTCTGCACGTAAAAAATTGCGCCCAAATTCCTTCCTTCTGCTACCCAATTAATGCACATTTATTTTTTACCTACCAGCCAGCCTGTTTCATTTATTCCATCTGCACATAGCCAACAACCCTCCCTCCTTCCCCGTTGCATCTTCTTCTTCTCAAATTCAAAAAATTTTGAATACCTCTTTTCTCTTCCTCTCTCATCTGAATCTCATCTCCCCGTTGCCTCAGGTTTCGCTGGTGAAAAAAAGTGGGCTAAACTAGCTTCTCTCTATATATAAGTTGAATCAGATGAGAGAACTCCCGCCCAAACTCCTTCGTCATTTGCAAATAGAAGAAGAAAACGTGTATTAATGCCTAAACTTCTGATGCGCATCTTTTATCTTATAATCTTGGTTAGTCTGCACGCAATTTTCAAAAGAAGAAAAACCTTCTTTACTTCCATTCTATGCTTCCCATTTATTGCACATTTAATGCTAAATTCTACCTACCAGTATTAATGCCCATTTAAGAGAGCTAGACAAAAAAAAAGCGTAAGCCAAAAGCAATCAGCTACACGGTTGCAAAAAAAGCTCTAACGAAAAGTTCCAGCTTCTCACATACTCTCCTCTCATCTCCTTTTCAAATTTCAAATCTTGGGTGATTTAGAATCTTGGTACCTCTCTTTCCCGACCGATCTGCCATGTACGACTCTCCCTCCCTTCGTTCCAGACCATTTTCTCCGACACTCTCCGATGACCGATCTGCGATGGGAAATGAAGAAAACAAGTGGACGACCACTGCATGTGTCCTGGAACCAGATCCAGAAATCGGTCGACTGACGGGGGCTTTGTCCAAGATTTGTTGGACTAGATCTGGATTTAAGAAGAAAGCCGGTCACGCACACCCGACGAAGACCACTGCGTGTGTTGTTGCCGGAAATGAAACTGTGGCCGTCGCGAGCTGGGTGTGAAGTCATCTGTCTCAGTTCTGTGACTTTTGTTCTGCATCTTTCTCTCCTTTATCTTTCTCATCTTCATTTTGTTCTCTGTTTTGTAGCTTCTCTTCAATTTTCTTCAAATGCTCAAGGTAATTTGCTTACTCTGTCATGCTTTGTTGCTTATTATCTATTTTAACTATTGTCGCTCTAATTAAATTAAATTAAATTAAGTTACATATGTGGTTTGGTATTTCTCTTTTGCACTTACCAATAGTTAAGATTATTGTCATGGTATTATACTATTATTTGTATATTTGTTTGCTTGAAATAATACGTTGAAGGCCTGTAATATGGTTCTACTTTGCTTTGTTTATATTTTACATTTACATTAACATTGATTAGTTGATATTTTGGTGTTGAATTTGGTTTGAGATTTTTATGTCGAGTTGATTACAAAATAATTCACTAAAACTGTCTAAAGGTTCAAGGTCTAAAGCTTGGTCTCATCTTTTGTGGCAGATAAATAAAAGTTGATTTAGGTGATGTGTTGAGGATAGTATTAAATTTAAATCTGTTGTTTAATTTGTCCATTTGCATTGGAAAAGGTTTGATGGGCCAAACAATTTTTAAAATGCTTACTGCACATGCATTCTGTTTTAATTTAAATCTGTATTTCTCTTTGATGTTTTCTGAAAATCTAAAAATATAAGCATGTTTATATGTATGCTGGGATGCTTCATATTAAATTTGGTAGCATTTGGATGATATTTGATGGGCCAAATAATTTTAAGAACGCCTACTGCTCATGCTTCCCTAGATGCAGTTTTTTCTGCACATGCACCATCCTCAACATATTTGGAGGACGCACATGGTGGACCTTGAAATGGTTTGTGTGCTAAGAAGATCAACTTTTCATGACACCACTTTAGCATCTTCTGGTGATCTCTGTTATCTTGGTGGTGAGGTAGTAATTTATACTCATGTCTTACACAAAATGCATATATTGTGTTTTGGTTTGTATTAACAGAACTGTCTATGTGTTTTTTGAGTAATAAAAATTAGAATTTGATATTTTTATTCTATGCAGTGCGAGAGATTTGGATGTCTCATACGATGCACAAACTTTAAATAGGGTATCAGTTATTTACACATTTTGTTGTGTCTCATCCGATTGTACCAGATTTTTTCTTGATTGTTAGTTCTTTTTGTTTTGGAATTTACATTTATTGATTGTTCAAGATTTGTTGGACTATAATCATACTTAGATATATGTTTTTCTTATGAATATTTTATTGTATTTGAAATGTAGTCTGAAATGTATAGGAACTAATTTGAATTTTATATAAAATGTATCCTTCTCAGAATATAATCATACTTGGGTTTAGGTTTTTCTAATGAATATTTTAATTGTATTTGAAATGTAGTATGAAATATATAGGAACTAATTTGAATTTTATATAAAATGTATCCTTCGTTCTCATTCAATTAATAATGGTTGCAAATAGAATTTTTTTTCCCAATCAGATTTAGTTTAGGGAAAGAGATTTGTTCGGGTTCCCTAGGACTCTCTTTACATTCCTACCGAATAAATTGCAAGACAATGTTAACTGTTGTGGATGGTGTTGTTACAACTGCTTTTGGGTTTGAGGTTTGAATCTGGTCGAGCATGCTAACAAATCTTCTCTCCATGGATGATTTTTGTACATTGCTTTGATATTTTCTTCAAGTTTGATCCCATCAAATTATATGCATTCATTTTTTTCTTCAACTGACTTTTGCAACTGTATGCAAAGATTAAATTGGCTACAACTTCGAAGAACAGTCTGATATTGGTGGCTTAAGTGATTTAGACATTGGTGGCTTAAATTACCCTTAAATGGTGCTTATCTTCCAGATTTGGATGTCTCTGTCTCATCTGAATGCATAATTTTGGTATAATATTGGTATAAGGCATGGGTTCTGTAAAATTGTGTACTGCTTCTATTGCATGTTGTTGTTGGTTCTATTGATAAAACCAACAAGGTTTGATATTTTTGGAAGATTTGGGAATGATTCTCTATTGGAAATTGATTGAAATAAGTTGTTGTACATTTTGGGAGTTCACCTTCAAAATTTTGCGAAATTGGATGCAATTTTGGTACTTAAAAGTGATTTTCAAAGAAGAGTACCTCTTCTGAACGTTTTTAAAAAAAGTCTCACAGTTTTGAAGTTTTATGCACTTTTTAGTGTTCAATTTCAATCAAACTAAAACTATGACAATGTTTCTATTTGTGTTTTTCATCATCCTTTAAAATTAGAGAGCATTTGGAGGTAATTTGCATGATGAATTTTTTTATGGAAGTTTTATATATAACTCTTTCATTTGGAGGGCTATATATTATGGCTTTTAATGTCCTCTTTCGTATCATCACGATTGAGGTTTCATGTGTTGCATAAATTTTATTTTCATTAACTTGTAGGTTGATGGACTAATTTGTTTAGCATTAATTTGGAAATGTTTTAAGCTTTGAGCTTGCTCATTACGTTAATGAATTTTTATGTGTTTTAAGCTTTGGGCTTGCTCATGAAATTAATGAATTTTCACGTGTTTTATTTTCATTAACGAAAATCACTTAAGCCATGAAAATTCACCTTGGAGAAATTATTTTCCAAGTTGTTTCCATTTCACCTTGAGACAATATTTGTCACTTTGGCCTATATTATTACAATTTTGATGTCCTGGCACATTTTTAGTAAACACGTGAATTAATTTAAGTTTTGTATCAAATGTAGCTACAATATTTATCAAGTCGGCTGTAGTACTTATTCAATGTTGTTCCCCTAATTTGATGGTTCATGGTTCATCTGTGCAATTCAACGATCGGCATAGAGCTTTATTGTAGTTGGGTTTTAGGTGCTTATGCTGCATATTGAAATTGAGTTTTAGCCTTAGCCAATTAACAAAATATGAGCCATGTAGATATTTCAAATCCGATACATTGATTTATTTATACTTGGAACAACCACTGTATGACTCTTTTACTTTTAGCAAATCATTTATATGTAATCCATTTACGGTTTACTTTTAGTTCAAATATATGGTTGTATAACTTGGAAAAATTTGCTGCAGTTGCATTTAGTTTTTGTTTAAATGTTGTTGTAGTCCCTGTTTAGAGTTCCATTCAAATATATATTTTAACGTAACCAGTTCAATTTGCCCCGTGCATTGCACCGGTACAAATACTAGTCCAAATAATGTGAGTAAAAGGAGACATAAATATAAAGTGGAGGAAGAGGGAAACGATAATCTCTTAGCCGTTCCATCGTTGGAGCACATCGTCATAGAGGATAGCGAAGTGTTCCTATCAAGCCCTTTCTGTTACACATATACTTGAAATGTTCCCTCATATATAGCTGTATATTTATGAATAGACAGCGAAATCCAGGTATCATTAATGAAATCACACAGAAAGAACTGGATTAGATAAAAAATAAAAATAATTGTTTTCAACGTAAAATAATTTCAGATATAAAAATAATATACTTACTGAAAGGCTAAATTATACTTTTCGTCCCTTAACTTTATTTTAGTTTTTAATTTCGTCTGCTAACTATTTTACTTTTCATTTACCTCCCTTAAGTTACAGAAATTACGACATATTCATCTCTTCTGTCTGTAATCCCTTTATTTGTGTGTATGGGTCATTGATACTCTGTTTTTTTGCTCCATTATTATTACTATGTTACTTCATCAATAAGAACTCTGATAGGAATATGATTTTGACTTTATTGTTTAAAGGGATTACAGACGGAAGGGACGAATGTGATATAACTTTCGTAATTTAAGGGATGAACGTGGCGTAACTTTCGTAACTTAAGAGACGTAAATGAAAAGTAAAATAGTTAAGAGGACGAACATGGCGTAATTTTCGTAACTTAAGAAACGTAAATAAAAATTAAAATAATTAGAAGATGAAATTGAAAACTAAAATAAGTTAAGGGACGAAAAGATACCTCAAATGCCCTTCAAAGCTGCATATTTATAAAGAGACAACGGTACCAAGTATGATACAGGATATAAAATATATAATTTACAATAAAGCAGTCTAAAATTATAAAAAAAGAATTCCAAAATTATAATATGATTAGTAGTACTTTTTAAAGTGTCTAGTGTTTCACCGAGGACAGTATTATATATTGGTTATAGGAAAAGTTGTGGAGAACACGGAGGGATATGTTCCCTTGTTTGTGTCCAAAACTTATCCACGCCTTAGATTTATATGAATCTACTTATCTAATCGTTCCCATGCCCTGAAAACAAAAATGCAACATGACAACTGAGCACGGTGGCGAGTTTTCTTTACATAGTGTTTAGCCAGAGAGAAACGAAAAAGAAGGGAGGAGAATGGAGAAATTATTTTAAATCATATTTGTTTGGTTAAATTTTTTATTTGCCAATGTATAATTATTAAACTTAACATTTTATTTGAATCTTACATGAATCCATATTAAAAAAGATAATGCTAATTGGTAGTGTAAGGAATGAGTAATGTCTATGTATATGAATGGTTGGCTGCAAAGAATTTTTTTACTCTCTGATGCCTTTATCTCTTCGCTATTTTCCGTTTTCTCCTACTTAGTATTGTTCTATCCAAGAGTGGGTGGTTGAGTTGATAAGCGAAATACAACCCCATGAAGAAGTCACAAGATAGAATCCTGGAGAAGCTACTTTGGAGAGACAACTAACCGGGTGTAAAACACAACGCTCCGTTTCGTCGACTAGGAATTAGTCTCATGTGGGCCCATAGGGCTTTGACTTGGGGATACCCGGAGAACTCACTCAGTTCAAAGAACTAATTAGGGTGGTTTAAAAAAAAAATAAACAGTATTATTCTAATTAAAAAAAATGACTGGGGTCCCTAAGTTTGCCGGGCCAGGTGAAAAATGAAAATGCACCCTGATCATGCCCATGCGGCAGTATGCGCGCACATGTCAGATAACGATGTAATTGCATAAGAAATGTTGTGAAAACGGTGCCTCAAGAATTTCTCCCCACCTAGTTGATGAAGAACTTCCTAGATCGGTTCAAAGTCCTGACTGATGGGGCAAGAATTTTTTGAATAAAACTCCTTGCTTCTCATTGAATATATTAGCTGGCTTGGTGACGCATCCTAAATTTCTTCAACTATGTCTATGTTTGCCCCTACCTCTTGATGGCGGTAATATCATGCAAATCAAACACAACAGAAGGTCCAAGAAGACATGGTTGGTGTATGCCATACTAATTTGTACTTACAAGTTGCAACTCTTCCTTCGATGCTTACTTTATGCAACTCTTCCAAAGTTAACAAATATATATATATATATATATATATATATATATATATATATATATATAATTCAAAAACAATGATTTGAAAAAGGTACCATGGCATATTTACTATATTAAATCTCTTTCCCTTCTTATGTTGCCGCACAACACATCTAACTAGTACTCCATCTATTCCTTAATATAAGACTCTTTTGTAAAAAAAAATTGTCCCTTAATATAAGACATTTTTCAAATACCTATAAGACATTTTTCAAATACCAAAGTGCATTAATTAATTTTTTTACAAAATTACCACCTATACCAAAATGCATTAATTCTCTCTCTCTTAATATAGTCTTGGAAGATGAGAAGGATAATTTAGAAAAAATAACACACATTTTGTACAAATTTGATGCTAACAACTAACAAAACCTACGAGGCGTGAAATGGTCAAAAGAAGTCCTATATTAAAGGACGGAGGGAGTACATTACAACTGAAGTGACAACAACACGCCCGACAAGGGTTATTGACATTTTAATTTTTTCCTCTCCATGGCATTCTATAATTTTCAGATTCATAAATAACCCCACGGCATACAAATTGACTTCCAAAAACATATATCATGCAGGTAATACTTTGCATAAAAATAAATAAAAAATATTGTACTTAGTTTTCGACCGGCGCCATACAGTACTTGAGGCCCGGTTATGGTGTTTCACTAGAAGATGGCTGCAAAAGCGTAGAAGATGAGCCTAGCGGCTCATGCACAACTGAATTTGAAGAAACACCTATGGGACTGCCCTCTAACTGCAGCATGATACTCCCCAGTATCTCAGTTAAAATTTTCTTGAATTCTTCTTCTTTAATCACATTCTTATCTTCTGCCTTCACCATCTTAAAGGCTTCACTAATAACCTTATCCATCTGTAAAATCAAACATACATAATTCGCGTCATAGCAATAACAAATAGATGAATGATGAATCCGACGTTAAGTTGGAAAGTGGATGGATATACTGACTAATATGCATTGGCTAACATACCTCTTCAATTGCACCAACTGGAGGTAAACCAGCAGATGGAGACACTACATCCAGTGCCACTCGCAAATAGTCCTTTGATATTTTTCCGTTTCGATCTTTTGGCAGATTCCCTAAAGCTGTGTTCAATGTCTGCACCACACGATAGATATTGGTATATTTCAAATAACGATGTCTAAAAAATTAAATTGAAAACAAGAAAGACATTGCAAAATCACAATTATTAATAAAAATAAACCTTGTCCAATTCAAACTTGTTGGATAAGAGTCTCTTGATGCCACTACCATCAAAGGTGTTTTCACTGTGGGCAACAATCACAGGTTTCTCTTTAAGACAATCAACCACACTCAATGCCACTTTCTTGAATTCTTCCAAAAATGTCTCTTGAGTAACAGGCTTATCCCAAGCAGGGCCAGCTTGAGACAGCAGTGCCGGATCCACAATGTTGTTAAAAACCTAAATGAAAGAAAGTTGAGATATGTACACTTGCATTAAAATTGGAAACAGAACTGATATTTATTTTAACCATGTTTTGATCATGCACAAGTTCTATTTGCAAAAACAAGAATTTAAACATGTGCAGCAACATTTTTCAATCCAAGGACAACAATAGTTGCATTAGTAATAGTTGCATTAGTGTATATATATATATTACCCAAGAATCTGATGTAGGAGGAATTCCTCGATCAACGGTGAGTCTTCCAAAGGCTTCAATTACATGTTCACGAAGCGATCCATTAGGATTTTCAATCTGAGAGAATATGGATGCTATTTCTGCTTCATAACTTGGACCATTAACAAACTCGAGGAGATCTTCCCCATCCATGCGGAGTATAACAATTGGGTCTCGCTTCAGTCCAGCAGCCATGCCCAATAGAATGTCTGAGAGAACCTCTTTGAACTCAGTCTTGCTCACTTTTTCTTCCTTTCCATGGGTGAATTCATTCAAGACCTATTCTTGTTCCATTAATTATTAGCGCAGATTCATGCAGAAATTATTGAAGGAACTTGAGGACTTCAATTGAAAATACAATGGCAAATCAAAGTGTACTGTCTTCACAAATGAATACAGATAGAGAATTTGGTTTACCCAATAATACTCCAAAATTACATATTGACCCTAGGCAGTGCCAGAGTGAATCAATTGCCAGCAAACAAAAAAGAAAAAAGAAAAAAAAGAAAAGAAAATAAGCAAGGATCTTTACACGTCACTAATATATTATTATCATATTGCCTCTATTTTTTTTCTTTATATGGAGGGTGTCTTTTGCTCTTGTTTGGCCATCTTTAGCATAAGGTTAGGTAAGACATTTGCTTTTTCCTAAAGGATGCCATTAAAGGATCCCCTTTACCTTTCTACACGAGCACTGACCTCAGATAGCAGCTAGCACTAGCAATTTGGGTCCCTGGAGTTCATCATTAACTATAATATATAGCAGGCCAACTTTTTGTCACTCTATAAAGTCTAGTTTAAACTATAAATTTTCAAGTTTTTCAGTACTAATGTAGTATGCTTCAAAGACTGAACAACAAAATGAGCCATCAATAATTTAGCATATACTAGAGGTTAAACATACCATATACATCACAAGACTCCACCAGGCAATAAAAATATAGAGCAGGGCAAGTAATTGCAAATAAAAAAAGTACATTCCCAGCTTGGGGACCTTGTTCTAGAAAGTATCGCATTAAAAATAATTTTAAAAACATATTACTATCATTTAAGATTTTTTAGCCCAAGTTGGTCAGACTCAGAGTGCTTCTTTATCAGCATCTCTGAAGAATTAAGCATGTTTCGAGTTTGTTAATTAATTAATGAGCCACATATACAGAAAGAGAGGAGCTTTCCCAGGCCAAAGCTTAAAATCATAAATAAAAACTAAAAGGAATTTTGTTTTTTAATAAACAAACACCAACAGACATGGAAACCGAAACAAATCGGATGACGATAATAATATCAAAATTATTGATAAGTTAACTCATTTTGCTTAGACATGATATAAAATATTATGGAAAGAATTAAAATAACAGAATTCGTAATACTGCCAAAACTTGAGCCAAAGCAAAAGTCAAGAGCATATGTAACAAGTCGGTTTGACACTTTGTAGCAACCGATTTGTGTATATCACCCTTTTTCTTTGTGAGAATTACTTACAAACAATTGACAAAGACCTTCTTAATTCTTTAGTAAATTTTTTATTTTGAACCCACCCACAAGACAACATTGGTAAGATTCCAAGCAATTTTTAGAACAACTACTCCTCTTTCCGTGGAACATTAATTTAATTTAAAGAGGAAAAAAAACACACACACACACAGACACACACGCATTACCTAACAAAAAGAAATAAAAACATGAAAAAAACCTGAACCTCATAGTAGATGTGATCAGAGTCAGGATTAGTGCCCTGAGCAGGCAAACCAAGAGCAGCACCGATGTCAGCAACGGCAGGTTGGAGTTCCTTGACGGAGAGCTTACCGTCTCTGTCCTTATCCAGCTCTTCAAACTTGTTGTCCACATAGTTGCTGAATACTTGCTCGTTTCCAACCAACTCCATTATGTTCGAACCATCCACAACCTCTCCTCCGTTCCCACCACTTTTCCTATTCGCCTTCCCCGAACTACTCTCCATTTCCATTCTCTCCTTCCTTCCTACCACTGCTTCAGGCTTCTTTTCTTTTCTCCAACACTCTTTCTTTGGCCTCTACTCTATTTATGAAAGGGTTGTTTAACAACCAACCTCATAAGAGGAAAAGAAGGTCAATAAATTAATAAGCACTGGTGTGAACTGTGTTGTGTACCCCACACGCGGCTCCCTCCGGCCAGAAGAAATTTATATAAATAAATAAATAAATATAATTAATTAATTATGCATATATCGTTCCCGTAAGTGTGAGAGAAAAAGGGCAAACATAACATGTGATGAAAAAACATAGGTCCTCTTTGTTTTAGCTGATGTGAAGTTGTTTGTTCCACAGCCAATCAGAGCATCTTTCTCCATTTTCTACTCTTTTTTAATCGTTTTAATAGGTTTCAATAATAGGAACTTCGCCTTGTAATCCTAAGGAACATGGTTCAAATTCCTTCGGAGACAGTTGTAACATGGTCATTAGTACCACTAAAATAATAATATATCATCTTCACCCACCCCTTTTTTAAAATAAAAAAAAATCAGTTTCATTATATTGCGCTTATTTAGTGCTAATTATTTGATGTGAGGTGAGATTTTATTTTATTTTTTATTTTTTTGGTACATGAGCTTTTATAGCCAAGAGACCCGTGTCAAGCACGAGCCCTATAAACTTAAATATGTTGTATTATAATAGTTTATCTTTTTTTACCAACACAGTGTTGGAAGAATTGGTAACGAAGCTCTCTTCCAAGAAATAAAATCTGGATTTGATTCTTAGAGTCACTCATTTGGGAGACAGTCCAACCCCGTGTGCAAAAAACCAGACTTTCTAATGTCGACTCGAGAATTAGTCCCATAACAGATCCAAATTATCTAAGCTTGTGAGCATACCAGGGGAGTCAAAGGTCCTAACTACGGTGGGTTAAAAAAAAAAAGAATAGTTTATTTTTGAGATTTTAAAACCTTTGTATTAATAAATATAATAACCATAAATATTATTCTTATTATAATATATGGATATGGATTATAATTCTTTATACCATATTAGACAGCAAATCAATAAAAAAATTGAGTTATTAAATGAAGATAAATAAATATTCAAAAATATAAATACAGTAGAACATTACTTTTATATTTTTTTAATTATTTATTATTTTAGACATTTGAAAATATGAACTATTATTTTTAAAATATTTTGTATCGCTTAATATTAAAAAATTAATAAAGAATAACAAATATTAAATAAAAAGTAAGTTTTTACTCAAATAATATTATATTTATTTTCATTAAAAATATTTAATAAATTTTCAAATTTTATTGTAAAACCTTGAATGAAAATTATTTTAAAAATAAATAAGCATGAAACAGTGGCGGACCCATGTACATGTGCACACTCTCAAATTTTAAAAATTTCACTTACACCTCTATATACTTTTTTTTTTACTCCACTCAATTTAAATTTTTGCACACTCTGACTCATACACTTTCATCTCTCAACTCTCTCACTCAGATAGCATTTGGTCGAAGGTGAATGCAGGGGAGGGAAGGGGTTATTTTAATTTTTTTTATGTTTGGTTCAATTTTTAGAAGAAGAGGAGAGCAAAATCTCTACTAACTCAATTTTTGCTATCATCCAGTGTTGGGTTTTTTGGAAAGAAAGAGAGATGAGCTTAAATTATTTAAAATAAAATGACTTAAATAATCTTATATAATATATAATATAAATGATTACAAGAATATATAAGTAATATAAATGATGAATTTGTTTTTCAAGACACGCAATACAAAGTTGTAATATAATGCAATTTTGCATAGCTTAATCGTTTAGGAATATTCTTATGGTTTTACTTTTCGTTACCGCTACCAGTAATTCTTTAATTTTTTTCGTAATAATTTGTTATTAGAATTTTTTTAACAATAATAACATATAATTTTAAAAGTTTTTACACCCCTGATATAGGTTTCTAGGTCGGTCGCTGGCATGAAAGAAATGGCCAAACAATGTTCTTCATGTAAACAATTAATATAGGAAAATTTATTAAATGAAAAGGAAAGGAAATTAAAACAGCAATAGAAATGAGGACATAAAGGCAGAGATCCAACTTTTTGTAGTTGACGTGACTTGTGATGTCATTATATTATTGATTATAAATTATAGTATTGATTATTGATGATTATAAATCATAAAATATAGATTCCATAAAAAAATCATAAATATAAATAACATATAATAAAAGAGAAATGAGTCTCTTATAAATCATTGTAAGAGCCTTTGTGAAAACAAAGCAAATTTTTTCTTTGAATTTGCTTTTGTTAAGAGGAAAGCAAATATAGTAACTCATACTTTAGCTAGGCTAGTTATCGCTTGGGCTCGAATCCAAGATTTTGATTTTATTCCTTATTGTGTTGTTGTTCTTATTGGAAATGAGATGAGTTGAGTTTGATTGTGTAAAATAAAATAAAAGAGAAATAAAAAGTGAGAGTAATGTAGTAAGTAGTGTGGCGTCACCAGATTTATATATGGCATAAATAAAATAGGTGGTTTTTTTTTTGCGCAAAAAAACAAAGGTGGTTTATGTGGTGACTGGTGAGGATGGATTCGTGACGTATGGTCCATTGAGAGAATGAAAAAAATAATGTTGGAGCAGGTGTTTTTGGGATCAAATCATAATGTATAGTTTCCATAAGAAGAAATGTTAATGTAAATTGCTGATTCTACCTCTCCGTGGCTTTCATGCTAAACACGATTCTCAAATGTTAGAGAAAATTGAGAGAATAGTTAACAAATGCTCATTAAAGTCATGGAAATAATATAAAAAATCAATAGGTATTACTTACGTAGCTTTAATACTAATAATACTCCCTCCGTTCCATAACTTTAGTGGTTTAAGGTTTTCACACACAGACCAAGGAATCATTTAATTAAAGTATATTTTTACCAAAATAGCCTTATTAATTACTGCAGGTTTCAAAATAATCAACTAAATATTTGTGGAGTTGTGTCAATTTTCAATGTAAACACAATAAATATATGAAGGGTATACTTGGAAAAAAATGTAAATTACATCTTGGGTTTATAAAACACCCATTGTTTTGAAACAATTTTTTTTTGCTAAAACTACCAAAGTTATGGAACGGAGGGAGTAATTATTTTAGAAGATAACACTTCCTCAATTTTTAATTATAAAATTTTCAATTAATTATTATTAATTAATACTAATAAATATTTTATAAGATATCACTTCCTCAATTATTATTTATGAATATTTTAGATTCTAGATGACTGGTCACACTACAAGAAAACTGCATATTACCGACGGAATTTTACCAACGGCCACGACTCCGTCGGTAATATTTTAATTATCAACGGCCAAGCCGTCGCTAATCCGCCGGAAAAAATCTGTTTACGAAATTATTTTTTTGCTACGTTACCGACGGCTTAGCCGTCGGTAATTACAGAGGGCTTATGGGCCATCTGTAATTACAAGCGCTAAGCCGTCGAACATAAAATATATGGTCACGATTTTTGGCTCACGCATCGACAGATTTTGGCTACTTTACCAACGGCTTAGCCGTCGGTATAGTTAACATATAGTAAAACATTCACTTAGACCCACCATACTCCACACTTATGGTCCTTCCACCTTATCACTCCTCTTTCACCCCACTATCCCTCCCACTCGACCTGTTGCAGCAAAGAAAAGGAGGAGGAAAAAATCAGAAAGAAAGAAGAAAGAAGAAGAGAGGAGAAGGAAGAAAAGAAAGAAAGAGAAGAGAAGAAAAAGGAAGAGAAGCGATCGGCCGAGGGAGAGGAGAGGGGTGGTGGCCGCGATGGCGCGCCACCGAGCGCCCTGTTCAGGGCCGAGAGAGGGACAGATCGAGAGAGATATAGAGAGTGAGACGCAGAGGAGAAGAGAGGCAGAGACGAGCGAGAGAGAATGGAGACCGCGAGAGAGAACGAGATGGAGAGAGAGGAGCCCATGGCGTGGCTGGCCGAGAGAAGCAGAACGCGATGTAGGGAGAGAGAGACGAGAACAGAGAGAGATCAAGAGACTGAAGAAGAAGCTGAGCTCAAGATGATGGATGGATGAAGATGAACAGCAAGATTGAAGAAGTAAGAACCAGTTTTAGATTCAAGAGATTGAAGAAAGGAGATTGAAGCTTGAGAACCAATTTCAATGGAAGAGGGTTAGGGTTTTCAGATTCAAGAATTTGGGGTTATTCCGGTAAGGTGTTTGTTTTAATGCCATGCCCAACATGTTTGGTAATAGATTCATTCAATATTTAGAGGATATTGTTAGTATTTGGATTATTCAGCAGATATGCGTTTGAATGAACACTGAACAGTTAATTGACCGCAATGCCAGACACTACAACTGTCTCTATCTGTCACTCACACACACACAACACACACACACGGACCTTCTCTTTCTAGTATTGGCTGTGCTTGTCTAGGCTCTTTCTGATTGTTTTGGGAAGCGGTGATGATGATCAATTCAAAAAGACTTCTTTAGGATAATAACCGCTACTGTTGGTGTGAGGAAATTATTGTAAAACTAGAAATCAAAACAAGAATGAAAAAATTGGTCCTCTGAAGTTTCACATGTCACCACATTAGTCCTATAATGGTTTTCCTATAATGGTTTTTAATTTTTCATTCTAAATTAGTCCCTCCAAAATTTAAAATCTTACCAAATTTCTTCTTTGGACGAGGGACAAACAAGAAGGATGAATCTGGTGACTGTTTTGTATTTGAGGGAATAATTTGGAATACAAATCTTTTGAGGACTAATGTGGTGACTTGTCTAACTTCGGAGGATCAACTTGAGGGGTTTATTCTTACAACAATTTCCTCGATAGGAGTGGAAACACATTCCAACAATCAAATTCAATTGAATTCCATAAATTACAATATCTGCTTTCAAACAAGAGGATCCATTAAGTAAATTAAAAGTCAATACATGTAAAAGAATTGAATTGAATTTCTAATGGGATTGATTATGATTTATGAATGAAATGTCTTCTTCTTTTGCTGCAAAAGAATTATTATGCTTTTAACCTTAGTGATTGCTTCTATGGACATGAAAACTCTAAATTGTAATTTCAAGCAATAAATCCATTTGAGTCTGCAGGTGTTATTACATTTTGTCGTGTGAGGTCTGCATTTTCGAGTAACGAACGCTTGACCTTGCCCTGGCGGCTGAGGAAGGCTTCACTGGTCTAATGTGTAACTCTCAATCCAGCGAAGACAAATTGTCATTCTTCATGGAAGAACTTGAGGAATTTTCAAAAGATGAGATTCTCAGTGTTGATGGCGAGGGGAGATGCATTATCACTGATCATGGTCACTTCGGTGCGTATCCTGCATATATGCCTATTATCAACATGCATCTAGTAAAAGCAAAAAAATTGAAAGCTGGCTCCCTTGTTTACTTAGTTCCCTTTTTCAGATGTACGAAGTCATATAGAAGTTTGTGTATAAAGGATGATACATATTTTGTAGGAATCAATCGTACCTAGTTTTTTTATTAAAAAAGAAAAGAAAACTGTTATGTTTTCCTTGGATGTGTGGCAAGCAACGTCAGATTTTACTGATGGACAGGCCAGCAAACATAGGTATATTCTTTTCAAAGTTTTCCTTGGATGTGTGGATGTGTGCTGAATTGTTATGTGTTGATATAGATTGAAAAGTATTATGGTTTTGTTGATTTGTGACAAGCTGAAAAAGAGCAAGATAACTCGTTGATTAGAGACTGATTTCCAAATGGGATGTTGAGAATTCTGTCAAATAAGAGCAAGATAACTCGTTGAAATCGTTGAGGAAGAGTGGCCAAGTTAATGTTACAGTATTTGTGGACTTTATCGGACTTTTTATGTACATTTTAAAGCTTTTCTGAATAGTGGTTTTCATTGTACAAGATTTATTTGGTTAAATTTGTTAGTTTTACTTTGCATTGGGTTGGTACTATATGTTTATGTCCACTTAATAGGCCATGATGTTTGGGAACTCCATTTCGTGATTTTGTAGGCAGCATTTTCTGCAATGTCCGCAAGGACTGTCAACCAAGCATTTTGAAAAGCTTATCCAGTGTGACAAACGTCTTAATCTCATGAACAAATTTTTTTTTGTTTTAATTTCTAGATTACAGTGGGCTTAGTCGTCGGTAATTTACTGACGACTAAGCCGTCGGTAACTTCAGATCTATTTTTTTATTTTAATTTGTAGTTTACCGTGGGCTTAGCCGTCGGTAAAGTACAACAGCCAAAATGGTTTTTTCGTGAATTTTACTGACGGTCATGTGACGACTTTCTGACGGCTAAGCCGTCGGTAATTACCGACGGCTTTTTTGGCCGTCGGTAAATTTTACCAAGGAGGAAAATACCGACGACCTCGAGGCCGTCGGTAATATCGAATTAACGACGATTTTTTAGAATTACCGACGGCTTTTGGCCGTCGGTAATGACGAAAATTCTTGTAGTGTCATATTTACCTTGGCAACAATCTATTGATATTTTCTGGGACATATCCATCAAAAGAAAAGGTTGCGGCACATTAGGAAATATGAGAAAAATAGTAAATTATATGACATATAACATACATAGAAAAATATTAGCATGAGCTTTGTGTCTAGAGTTAATTTGTAAGCTTGAAAAAACTCAAATAGTTTGCTCTAATTTGATTTTTGTTTATTTAGATCAAATCCAACAAAACCTAATACTTCAACAGACTATTGGCCAATCATAAAAAGTAATAGAAAAACAGTAGACGACTATTAGATAGTTACTCTATAGAAACATAATTGTAGTTGTTATTATTTTTTGTTGAAAAAGACCTAAACTTTTTGTTTGCTTTACCGACAAGACGTGGAATCACGTGAAGAGGCAAATGTGCATTAGTATTTTATTAATATATATTTTACATCATGAATATGAAAATAATATAAGCTTTAGGTATTGACACTTAACAACCCTTTACTTCATTTTTAAAAACAGTAAAGAAAATTGTTATGTGACTCAGAAAAAAAACTGGGCAACAAATATAGAAAATAAAGGTTGTATGCGCCAATGAAAGCACAACTTTAAAATATAAGAGATCATAACTATGATGACGTTCTATAGCATATGTGTCTCACCTCAGCTCTAATTCACAGTCATTAATCCTCAACAATTGATCATCTTGTTGCTTTAACTATAATGTAATCTTTAATGAGCTCTTCTATTTTTTTTTTAGGAAAAGTATCGTAGCTTAAAAGAGCTTGCGAGTTTCCACTGCAGACCTGTTGCCTTTTTATCTCATTCAAATAACTAAGTTGAACAGACTGACATTTTAGTGGCCTAAACTATTTTGTAGAGGTAACACCATTTTTGGTGTCAAAAATTTCCCAGTTGCCATGGTTGAAGATGGTGAGAAATGCCTTTTATAGTAACTAGGTAAAAAAAAACATTTATAAAAGATTCTAGGAAAAAATAGAGAAGTTGAATAGTTTAAACAGAAGCCATTAGAGAACTTAAATAGGATAACATGTATATAGAAAGGTGAACTAATGAAGGAGAGAAATTGAATAGACATAGTCACAATTAATAAAAATATAAAATTGGCTAACCAAGTCGTTAAGACCTTTACTTTTTTTTGTGTAGTAACCTTTACTATCTATCATTACCAAAAAGACCTTCCTGCCTTAGAAATGTGATCAATAATGAAGTCAAAATTCATAATCTCACCAAATTATTTTATACAAATATTAACCAACTTATAAATATATTATGCAAATCCTTCTACTATTCTATGTTTTTTCACACAAAATATCATTTTTTCGTAAACTCCTTATTTTATAACATTTTATAATTAATTTGAATATTTTATGACATAATTAAGAAAATAGTCCGTAGTCAATTTTTTGGTGTAAAATTGGTAAAAATATTCTTATTGCACATTTTGCCTTGTTGCAAATTATTTATTTATTTAGAAAGGAAAAGGTCAATTTTTTAGCATTGTTTGGAAATTACATATAACTTATGTGAACTAATAAATTAAATACATCATACATTAACTGATGTAATTAGTGCTTTAAAATGGAAATTATTTAACAATTTATAAACTTACTGATTTAATTAATGTTCTAAGATGAAATATGATTTAACTATTTAAATTTATACTACCGTAAAAAAACACTATTTAAATTTATTGAGATGAATTTCCCTCGATTTAAATAATAAATAATAATATTTAAATTGCAATAATAGATATCTTAGTTAAAACTATGCTTCAATAAGTTTTAAAAAAACAAAGCACAAATAATGCTCAATGATTTATTTATTTGGAAATAGAAAGGTCAATTTTTTTAGCATTGTTTGCAAATTATATTTAAGTTATGTGAACTAATAAATTAAAGTCTTCACTTTTGGTCCCCCAGGTATCGCAATTGTGCGATTTTAGTCCCCAAGTTCTAATTGAGCGAATTGAGTCCTCAAAGTATCACAATTATGCGATTTTAGTCCCCTAGGTTCTAATTGAGCGAATTGAGTCCTCTAGGTATCGCAGTTGTGCGATTTTGGTCCATCCGTTCAATTGTCATTCGATTTATAACTGAAAATATTGTAAATGTTTGTTAATTTTTACGCTAACTAACATGTCACATAGACCAAATTATGTGTTAGGTCATACCTACACATGATACATCGATTTTTTATATTAGAAATTAAACAACATGAAGGACCAAAATCACAAAGTTGCGATAACTGGAGGACCTAAATCGCACAACTGAAACTTGGGGACTAAAATTGCACAATCGCAATACCTGAATGACCGAATTCGCACAATTGAAACTTGGGGACTAAAATCGCACAATCGTGATACTTAGAGGACCAAAAGTGCAATTAAACCTAAATTAAATGCATCACACACTAACTGATTTAATTAATGTTCTAAGATAGAATATTATTTAACTATTTATAAGCTTACTGATTTATCCCTAAATTTGTTTCTGCAAATTACCAAAATGCCCCCGACAACATGACTAAGGTGGTAATAAGTAATAACATTTCTTAATATCATTAATTATTGTATTAAAATGACATAGTTACCATCAATTAGATAGGAAAATGACTAAATATACTCCTAGAAAACCTTCTTATATATATGTTAATGATTTGAAAATTGGACCGGACTAGACGGTCTGACCGGTCTGGCCATCACCCGGCAATCTCAGCGGCTTGGTTCGATCAATAGAACTGCTAGTCATAAGGAACTGGGATTAAGCCGATTGGGCCGCCCCAAACCGTTTTGAACCGGCAAAACCAAAAAACAGGGCCGATTTTCTTCTAACCGTCCGGTCCAGTGCAACACCCCCTGATTTTCCATTTTTCTTCCGTCATCTTGTTTCTTCTCTGCATCCCTGGGATCTTTTGCAGAGATCATCCCCAGAAGAAGAAGAAGAAGAAGAAGAAGAAGGGAACAAAACAAGTAGAAAAGAAAAAGAAAAAGAAGAAGAGATCATCCCAGGTTCGATGCCCCTTCAGCGGTTAGTGTTTCGCCGATAAGGCCGCGCCTCATGCCGGTGAGGGAGGGAGGCCGAAGCGTATGAGTGAGGGAGGGAATGGAGATGAGGGAGATCAGTGAAGGTGACACTGCTCGCAGCACTGCCGTTATGCTCTCTGCGTTTTCGTCGCTTCTCCCACTACCATTGAAGATGAAGAGATAAAAGAAAAAGAAAAAAAAAGGTGAAGGGTTTGGGGCTTCGGGTGAGACTCGAGAGAAAGAGAGAGAGAGAGAAAGAGAGCCACTGATTTTTCTAATTGATGGGGTAGATGTAGATAGACTTAGACAATCAGAGAGACTTACTTTTTATTTTTTACTTTTTAGATAGACTTAGACAATTAGAGAGCCACTGATTTAGCGTGTCTCGATCTTTCTTTTACTTTTTATTTATTTTTTTTCCTTGCTTCACTCACTATAGAGTAGGGGTGGCAAAGTGGAGTGCACGCCGGCTTCCTCGCCAACCCCGCAAACGCGTGGGCTTGGGCTGGGGTTTTAACCCGCTAACCCACATAACTCCGCCTGCTCATCAACTCACCGCAGGTGGCGCAGCTGATGGCCACCCGCTCGCTATCTATTACAATTTACAAGGCCCATATAACTCCATCGGAAAAAAAGGCCCATATAACTGACACCCACGCAATGCTGTAACACGCTCCTCTGACACTCACTTTATCGAAACGGTTCTCTCCTCGCTATATCCTCTCTCCTCTCTCATACGCCGTCGCCACTTTCGCCATCGTGGCCGAACGCCGGCTACGGGCCGTCAAGTCGTTGTCACGCCTCGCTTGCTCGCTCTTCCTCTTTCTCTGCTCTCCTTCCTCTTCGCGTTTCACGGCTGTTTTCTTCTCTTCGCGAATCGCGACGGCTTTCTCCATCTCGACCACCACGCCACGTATCTGCGGATTTCCTGTTTTTGAGTGATCTGCTGATGCCTCTATTAATGTTTCCCCACTTGTCCGCCTCTTCATATTTTCCCCTAATTTTGAAACCGTAATTCCCCAATTTGTTCGTTACCACCCACGATTCCCTAATGCCTGAGATTCGAGATCGCATGACTATGGTGTTGCTCGATGCCTCTTCTTGGCCTTCACACCTTCTTTTTCCATCCACGCCTTACGCTGGCCTAATCCCTAATGGCTAATGCCTCTTCTTGGCCTTGTCCTCACGACACTGGCTACGGCTTGTTCTTGGCCTAATCTCTAATCCTAATTGACTAATGCTTCTTCTACTACTGTTTCTAATAATTTTATTTGTTTTTCTTTTCAAGGATACCTCCTCCGAGGATACCGGTCACATTGTTTCGGCTAATCACAAGTAAGTGAACCGCCATGATGCACATTTGCACTTGCATGATTCTATCTTTCTAAGTGAACTCATTGCTTTTTGTATGAGGTGTCCACTCCTCTGAGAAGGGTGGTGGGTTAATTAATACGAGTCTTCCGATATTTATTGAATTGATGTTAATGTAGATTGGAAGTAGTGATTGAGATTGTTATGTTTAACTCGACTTACTAAATGAAATAGTTTTTCTAATTACATTTGGTTGTTGTGTTTTATGATTTAGTTTTGGAATGGATACAATTGATGAGAATTTGGTATTTGATGAGGATCTAGTGTTTGATTCAAGAATTGAACAAGACTCACAAGAGTGTCAATCCATTGAACCTAGTGAGAAAAGGGTTAAAAGAGCAACATCCGAAGTATGGAAATTTTTCACTAAGTTAGAGGGAAAAAGGATAGTAGTAAAGTGCAATGGTAATGTTGAGTTTGGCGGTGGTGGTAAAAACATGGGACTCGACTTTAAACGCCAATGCGTTAAGAAGTGTACGGAAATTAAATTTGAAGATGTGGGTCAAATGATGTTAGATATGCAAGGAAAATTGAAGTCTTTGAAGATAGAGCAAATGGTATCTCGTGAAAAGTGTGCTAAATTGATCATTAGGCGTACAAGCTTGGGAGTTGAAGGTGGAACAAATAAAAGAAAAGTTGTACAAGCTTTTCTCACAATATTCTACCAAAAGTGCTACTTCCAATGCTTCAAATACTATCCATGCCTCATCTAGCAAGTCAAGTGAACCAAGCCTATTTGATGTAAGTTGCTTCCAATGCTTCAAATACTATCCATGCTTCAATATTATGTGTATTTATAAGTTGCTTTCTTTATCATGCTCATCTAATCTTTTGTTATCATCATTTTAGGAATTAAAAGTGCGTAGGCATCTAGTTGCTAGTAAAACTGGAAAGAGTCAACTTGATATTTATTTGAACGAGCTCGCTTTTGGATCTCGATTTTACATCAAATGGATGTATTACAATGGTGGAAGAATAATAGACATCGATTTCCGAGCTTTCAATAATGGCTAGAGACTTGTTAAGCATTCCTATTACACGCTTGCGTCAATCTTCATTTAGTATTGGTTCTCAGTGCTTAACAAGTATAGAAATCGCTCTTTTGTCCGAAATGTGGAAGCATTGCTTTGTTCTCGCAATTGATGCATGCCTTTAATGATGGTAATTTATTTAATGCGACGTGATATTTACTATTTATTTACATTATTTTGATAACCATTGAATTGATCACATTATTTTATAATGTAGATGGAAATGATGATGACAATGATGATACAAATGGGGATCCGACTTTTTCCAAGAGTGCATCTAATGTTCTTGATGTGGAAGATGATGCCTGATGATCTTTCTTAGTAATCTAATAGTTTAATGAATTGTTGACGAATTTCATGATGTTATTTTGGAAGTTGGGACTTGTAATATTGGATGTGTATGTATTATGCACTGAATGTGTGTTTTGTGTATTTGAGACTTTTGGTTGGACTTGCAGTGATATCTACATTATAATCGTGTGTTTGATATTTTGAGATGTCGAAAATACACTAGACTGGCAAACGTCAAGAAAATATGAAACATAGTTATTTGGAAAACTATTTCGATGAGTATTTTTTAGATAGCTATGGTGTACGGATTTGATTTAAAAAAATATTTAGAATATGTAGTACATATGCTATTCAAATAAAAATAGCTCAACAAATTAAATCACTCTAAAAAAATGGTACAAAAAATTATTAGATCAGAGAATTATATGTTGAGTATTGGGCTTGCAGATCAAAAGGCAAAAAACGATTTTTGCATATTGAATTTTATACCCAACAATAAAAATGCCAAAATATTTTTTTTGTTGGGTGGCTCGCCCGCTGGCCCGCCACACCATATATTAGCGGGTGGGCTAAAATGTGAACCCGCCACCATGGCGGCCACACCGCCACACCGCTTTTGGCGCTAAAGTGGGTTGGGTCGGGTTGGGGCGGGTTGGCCCGCTTTGCCTTCCCTACTATAGAGAGAGAGGCATCGAAATTTGGGGAGGAAAAGAAAAAGAGATAAGAAACATATAAAAAAGTAAGCATTTTAATTAATAGTTTAATTAAGATGAAATAAAAATGAATATAAATGATATTTATAAAAATGTTGGGCAAATTAATACCTATGAAGTTTATTTATTTATTTTATTTATTTAATTAATTATCATCCAGTTCATCCGGATGAACCAATTGAACCATGACTCAGAGTCTCGCCGGTTCGATCTCCGGTCCGGTTTTTAAAACATTGATATATATATATTATGTTTTAAAGAATCCTTGAATAGTTTTTTCAATTGAGTATCAATTTTATTTTTTTTATAAACAATATCAATTATATTTTTAATCAGTGTTCTTTCTTATTTAATTATTTTTTATTGTTAAAAAGTGTGGGTAACAGATACAGATACAAGTATTTAGGTACCAACAAGTAAATATACAAGTAATAAAGTTGTTACTGATGTGAGAATGTGGGTATGAGAACAAATACTATAGTACCCTACCAAGAGTGTACCAATTTTCATCCCTATGTTATACTCGTCATTCACAAAGTCCACTCTGCAAATAAAATCTTTTAACAATGTTTAATACTCCCTCCATTCGTATTTATTGACGTTTAAATTTTTTTTAGAAAGATTAAAAAAAGAAACAAATAACTCTATGAGTGAAAAAATTTTACTAAATTTTTCTTGTTAACTACTTCTTCCATCCTTTAGGCTTTGATTGATTCCGAAGAGAAATTATGAAGAGAGTATAAAAAGAGAGAAAAAAATGAGAAATATTTCGATTTGGGGTATTGATTGGAATATGAGAAAAAAGAGAGAAATAGAAGAGAAAAAAGTATGTGTAATTTTTGAAAGGACAAAAATAACCTTATACTAATAATTAATTTATTTTTTATTTGAGTGTGCAAATAAGGATAGAAATGGAAATGTGGAAATATTAGGCAACTTTTGCCATTTCTTCGCAGTTCTAGGAAGAAAAATAAAGTGCACACTGTTCACATTTTAAAACTCTTTCGTTGCTTTTTCTCTTGTCTCCGATCAAAAGAAAATATTGGACTAGTCTCTTTTTCTCTCTGGTCAAAGTTACCGCTAACAATCAAAGCGTTAATAATAAATACACTTCCATAATTCCATAATTCCATGTCTATCCTAATTAGTATAGCTACACAATCTGCTTCATTAAGTGTAACGTCTCAAGAACTACCTTGTTTGTCCTCATGCACCTGATGAGTGCGAGGCGGTAGTGCTGCCTGAGAAGTGACATGGTATAGAATACCGGTGAATCCTTTTTGGCCATAAATCACAGCCTTATGCCAAGCAAATCCTACAAAATCCATAGCCTTTACTTTCAGCTCTAACAAACTATCATTGATTTCCTTCTCATGTTTGACCATGTAAGGCCGGACCAAGGAATTGTAAAGATGAACACTTTCATGAAGCCATAATTACCAGCGACATTGGAAAAAATGAAATACTTCTAAACAAGCGAGCAATTCATCATCAAGTAACTCAGTCACAGGTGTTAAATACATACTTCTGTTTTGGTATACCAGAGAATGCCAACTTTGCTTCGCTGTACAATGGTAACCTTCACAAACAAATAGAACAAAATCAGAACAATAAATAAGAATTAGAGCGCAGAAATAAAAAAAAACATTAGATATATAGAAATTAAGCATGATAGTCAAGTCAATTAATAGAGTAATAACTGTACCATGAACCCCCAATCCTTCAACAACAGTAAGGAAAGCAACTACGATCCTAAAACGAATTAAACAATTCACCAAAAAAAAAAAAACGAATTTAACTAATTAAGGTAAGTAATAGTATCATTAGTTGTCTTGTCTGCATCAAAAAATTGAAAGCTGAAGAAGAATATATCAATGACGTGTACCAGTATTGGCACCAAAGTATTAGTCGCTCAATCTCTGGTTTACTATATTCCACAGTTTTAAAGCACTCATACGCGGGCAAAGCGTAACCAAATACCAACCTACAAGTAAAAGTTTGATTTAATTAGTTACTTCAAGAAATTAACACCAAGTAATGAATCTTTGACAGTAAATCCTCTTTTACATACATACATACATACACGAGGGCTTTTGAAACAAAGGAACCCATCATTTAAAGCCTGCAACATGTACCAAAAAAGGGGGGAAAATTCGCTAGTCTTGTATATAGTAGATCGTAATAAGTAGTGGTAATTTCCAATAAACACCGAACCCTGAAATCACGGGAGAAAAATCGATATCCATGAGTGCAAAGAAATGTAATTGCGTCAGAATGACCGTGGCCAAAACATAATAGTAGAGATGAATGGGACAGTCTTAAAAGATGAATGGTCATATTAAAATTGAAAACCTTACAGTTCGATCGTTTGTTAATTAGTTAGTGAAAGTAATTAGAAAACGGACTGAATGCTTTGGAATTTAAACACCATGCATAAATATTTATATAACTCCAAGTCTCCAACACAACCATTACATGAAATTATAAAAATCAAAATAAACAATATTACAAGGTTAAGGTAAGGACGAAACCTGCACTACCGATGGCTTCCTCGCAACAAGAGTATGTGCAATTTCCCATATCTATATTAATATTATATAGGCTTCGCTCCGTCTCCTTTCCCACGAAACATTGCAACGAAAACCCGAAAGGCGAATTTCCACAGAGTCCTCTCTGCATTTTGAGTCAACCGTTAATGAGTTTTTACTTTTTAGTCCTCCAATTTGTGTTAATATTAGTCCCTGAAATTTTAAAAGGCAAAAACTTATGTCCATTTCCTTAGATTCATTTCATCATGTTCCTCTCACGTAAAAACAGTTTTCTTTGACAAACAGACAGTTATATCATGCACCTTTTGGAGTAGTTTATGACAGTTTTTGTATTTTTGTAGTAAAAAAGGACGAAACAAACCTAAGAAAATGGACATAAGTTCTCTCCATTTAAAAAGTGTCTTTTTTGATTCCAATTCATGAAGTGTGCTACAATTAGTTCTTGTTATCTTGTTTAACTAATAAAATACCCGTGCATATGCACGGACGCGACGTGTTAGTTATCACGTAAATGGACATCCAACTATTAATAAGCCAGTATCAAAATTCTTGGCATCCATTAGCAGAAAGTAAAGGTGAAATAGTTATCAAATTATTATTATTATTATTATTATTATTATTATTGGAGTTTAAGCATCCCATAGTAGATGACAATAGTGTATGAGAGATATGGGTTTCTTTCTTTCTTTTGCTGTCCTATATGCTAGCTTCACATTATTCAAGTCAAGCAGCTACAACTGCAGCCTTATGCAATATACATACACCTCCTACTTTCTATCACTCTTTTCATATCTCCTCTTACCCAAGGTTTTATGCCCCTTTCCATCCAAGTGATACAAATCTTCGTGAAACTTTCATTCTCAATGCATTGTTTACAGTGGTTGATAATATCCAAGCCGGTTATGTTGCTAAATCGAAACCACATTCAGCTATGTCTATAATAAATTCTGAAATGTCGATAAAGTAAAGAAGGAAAAAAATGAGAACAGCTAGCAGAAGCGTGAGACTAACTGCTACTATTAGTCCAACCCAAGTCATTTAAATGAAGCATCAAGGAGTCAAGGACTACTCTTTCCAACACTGTTAAAAGAGGGAAAATCAAACTCAATTGATATAACAGGATGTAAACCCATTTATTATAGACAATGTTAATAGTATAATTAATGAAAAAGAAAAACAACATCATTAACTTCCCCTACGTGAAAGGTTATAATACCAAACTACTTTAATGAACATCATGCCATAATGAGACAACAATCATTGCCATTAGTGATATGATTCATCATTATGACAATGAGAAATATAGTTGCTGCAATTTGGGGGGGGGGGGGGGGAGAATAACCGGATAAGTTATTATAACCTCAAAGTTTTAGTCTCTTAAAGGGGATTGAAAGACCATTAGGCTTCTTGGCTTCTTGACAATTTGAATAATACTCCCAAGGATAATGTTTGACACCCAGAAATATTTAGTTTTAAAAATGCTCTGCTAAGTGCTTTCCTGCAAGCAGAAAAATGAACTTAAAAGAGTTCAAATCTAAAAATTAAGGAGGTATGGTGGCACAATGTGAGGCTTGTAAAATTATGCATTATGTTGCTTTTTAGTCCTCCAATTTGTGTTAATATTAGTCCCTGAAATTTAAAAAGGAAAAAACTTATGTCAATTTTCTTAGATTCATTTCATCTTGTTCCTCTCACGTAAAAACGGTTTTCTTTGGCAAACAGACAGTTATATCATGTATCTTTTGGAGTAGTTTATGACAGTTTTTGTATTTTTGTAGTAAAAAAAGGACGAAACAGACCTAAAGAAATAGACATAAGTTCTCTCCATTTAAAAAGTGTCTTTTTTTATTTCAATTCATGAAGTGCGCTACAATTAGTTCTTGTTATCTTGTTTTATTTAGTCCTTATACTATATTTTTCTCATTTTAGTCCCTGTAATATCTTTTTTTTTGTTTTAGCCACTATAATATAGAGATTAATTGAACATAAATCAAATTAAGTTTAATTTCTATGTACTATTGCGTAAAAAATTTTACAGTCATCCAATAATATGTTACTACATCATTTAATGAATTTAAAAACACATAACTTGTCATGCTCATTAAATGATGGATAATATATCATTGGATGTATGCGCAAAATATTTTAATAAAAATGTAACTTTAAGGGGTTTAAGGGAAAGAAAACTCATGCATGGTAGGACAATATTTGCTTAATTTTGATGTAAAATCACTCAAAAAAAAAAACTTATGGGACCAAACCACATATAGCTCAAATTAAAGGGAGCAAAAATGCAACTAAACTTACAAAGATAAACAGTCACATATCAACCTACACTAATTAAAATACAAAAGCCAGCTCGGCTTAACGATCTCCAAAATCAAAATAGTTGCTGTCAACAGCATACAGGTAGCGCCCTCAACAGAATGCACACTTCCAAGGCAGCAATAATTGACACAAACATAAAGAAATAGATGCACACTTCCTTAACAGTAGAAAGCACACTTCCTCTCTTACCGAAAAAAAAAAAAAAGCACACTTGCTCAATAATATAAACATAAAGAAATGGAACAACCAGAAATAATTGACCATTTTTCGGATCTTGTTAAACATTCATCCAAACATTAACGTCAAGAACGTGCCCAAATCTGGAACATTATATAGAAATCGAAACGGATCGTTTTCTGTGAAAAACGGTGGGCAAGTAATTAGTGCCAAGTTGGATATCTGTGATTGCAGACTGACAGTTCAAAATATTCTACTGGGCAAGTACAAATTAAGGTACATATTCCATTTTTTCATGCAGAAAAATAGTATCTTATACATAATAAGCGAATACCGTCTCCCCCATTTTTTCCCGCGAAACTCAGCGGTTCTGCCTTTTTCGTTTGCTCCTTCTTCTTGCCATGCTACCACATGTTCCAATCCTCCTGTACACAGAGAAATTTGTCACTCAGAGAAACTCTGCAGCTAGACAAAAGCATGCATTGGCTGCTGGATCGGTGCCTCGAGAATAGAATAGAGTGAGAAAAGGGAAAGATGAAAGGAGGAACGGGACAAGGGAAAGATGGTAAGAGAGAAGTGAAGAAACAAACTAGTGGCAGCGCTATGAGCCAGCGCCGCACAGGGAGCGGAGGTCGCACGACGACGGCGTTGAGGGCCCGGAGGTGCACGCGGCGGGGAACATCACCGCACAAACAGCAATGGTGGAGGGCAGCAGATTCCAAATGTTGGAAGAAGGTGTAGATGTTCAAAAATTGGGAGAAGGAGAGAAGGAGAGGTTTCTGATCGACAATCGCCGTGATCGCTTGCCGCCCACCACCGCCGCGCCAGACTGCTTCACGCCTACAAACGCGAAAGCGCAACTTCCTCCATTATCGCAATGGCCAAGCACCGCCCAACTCGTGCTTTCCCTCCCTTGATCTTTAGATCTCTCTCTATATCTCTCCTCTTACGTCAGAGTGCAGATCGCCCTTCCTCACTTCTTTGCTTTAATTTTTTTCTTTGCTCTGTGCTTTTTTTTTTGCTTCTATTTGTTTTTGGCAATAATCTTTTTTGGAATAATATGATGCTCCTTTTTAATTTATTTGCCTCTTCTTAAACAGAGACACGAAGAAGAAAGGTCACCGAATATAGGGAGATAATCAATGAAATTTCTTGCATGAAGTCACTATGAAAAGGTGCTACGATAACGAGTTCTATCAATGCAAGGCAACAGCAGGATCTGCTTCTTTGGATTTGTAGTTGTTCTGCATCATTTGGAGATAGTAGAATAAGTTTTGATTTCTATATGCAGTGAACTTTGTAATAAGATTGGTGAAATTTGTATCAAATCTTGCCTTTTCAATGTTCAACACATAACATTTAGAATCTCTATTTCTGGGCTTGCATTTTAGGGAGGCTACTTTAATTGTTTACTCATTTGATTTTCCTTTGTATAAGCATCTCCAATTGCTCAATTGTTGTTTATACATTTTAACAGTGTTATATTATGATATAAACTTCTTTCTGTTTGCTATGAATATGTATTTGCTGCCTCATTTATTATAAGGTATTTCTTTCATGTTTTGTCTTGGGTTTTGGTTTGCTATTCATTTGGCTGATGATTATCCTACATATATGAGCAGAGTCCTTTTTCTTTAGGAATTGCTAGCTGTTGATGTGTACTACTTTTGTCATTATTTAAATCAGGGAATAAATCCTAATGTCAAGTTTATGCTAATAAAGGATTTGTACTTGGCAATGATATGGCTCAAGGTGTGTGCATAATCATCAATTAACCCTACAAATGTGGCATTTGAGAATCACTGCATTCATGGCAAAGAATTTTGATCTTTCATACTGTCCATTCTACTTTGCTATTACTAACAAGATCTGTTAATTGGTTCATTGTTTACTGGGATGGTTCAGGAACAAGATATTGCAGCTGTCAGTGAGTGGTCCACATCCCTGTTCTAGTGTTGGTCTATTTTGGTTTATATCTCGCACCTATTAGAAGGTTTGCTTTGTTATCAGAATACGTTTATTGGCGTTTCTTTTCTGGATATATTTGGTTCATTGGTGTTTCTTTTCTTTGTGCATGGAGATTTTCATCACTGGGTTGATCTTTTTAATGATTTCCATGTTAGAAAAAATAATACAAATAACAGAAGATTTTGGCATGCGGTATATTTTTTATCTTGCATTTGGCACATGTTCAGATCCCACTAACTTATATTGATAAGAATGAGGGTCTTACTTTTGGTGGCTTCTTAGAATTCTTGAATTATCTCAATTCTAGAATTGACTCTTGATAAAGGTTTCGTTGTGTTTCTAAATGAGTGGTTATTTTAAGTTTGGGGATGAGAGAAAAGAGGTTGTTTGATTAGGCCTTTAAAGTATATCAGATATGTTAACATTCACACACCATGTATTGTTTATCTGGTATGCTTTGTATAGTTCGAAAGATCTTCAAGTTTATGATAGTACTTATATATATGATGTTTCAAAGCTTACTCAATGTTGACCTTCAGCTCTAAAGCAGATATCATTTAAAAAATATGCTTTATGGTTCATGAAATTTTTGGAATGGATAGTCAGGCTCATGGACTGATTATTGCTAATTTTGATTCTGAAGAAGATTTTATATTTGATTGATAGAGAGTGGCTGATTTATGCTTGGTTGTTTGATTTGCTTTAACATCTAATTAACATGCAACTGAGGGTAAATTGTAAATGCTTCTTGCAGATTTTGATGCTTGAGTTCTGATCTGTGAACAAAATTGATAAGTGTAGTCTGCACCACTTAATCCTAATTTGGCCCAGCCACGTCATACAAATAATTCTCAACCTTCTGCATTTATGAAGTCACAATCACAGGTATATTTAACACTAGATGTGTTTCTGTCTTTACAATGTGTATTAGCCAAATTTGTTATTCTGCTACCTATAAATACTATTGTAAAAGAATTCTATGCAAGTTGGTTTTTTCTCTTGCTGGTTTAGAAAGTGATATGCAATCTTCTTATTTATTCTTTGTTGTATGGCTAAATATTCGAGTTAGGTAAACTTCTTCCCTTGTGTAATTATTTTTATTTATTGGTCCTGTCCTCTGGCTTTTTACCCTGCCATATGTTTTCATTCTCAGTTACCTGGTTTTAGTTACCAAGGTGATTTGATTATATTTAAAACTTGCACTTTTTCTAGGTGGTTAGGAAAGCAGTTACTGCTGGCTTTTTTGCTAATGCATGTCTTCTTGAGGTTAGTACTTCCTGACATACTAAGATGCCTGATGTTCTTTTCGATTCTTAATTGTATATTATTTTTTCCAACAGATTGTGGCAACCGAAATAATTTGACTTCAGCTATATTTTATTTGTTTTTGTACCTTTCTAAAAGGCATACAGTCACAATGGGATGTACAAGACATTAAGAGGATCACAAGAAGTTTATAATCACCCATCATCAGCACTATTCAGGTAGTCATAAAAACTGAGTTTATGATATCTATTTTGTGCTGGGTTTGTCACAATTAATTTATGCTTTTTAGAAAATTAACCACTAACCAATTATCTGAGGATATAAGAAATGCTGTAGTCTTTTCCAGCATTTGAAGTCTTTGGATTTTTACCATCCCCCCTTTTGTGTTGATCACGATGAGAACTTGGATGGACGGTCTCTGTATCTAAAGTCAACTAAAAATTATGTTATTTTGCAGAGTAAATCCAAAGTGGGTTATTTACAAGTATATTCATGTTTCAAGTACATTCACAAAATAAAGAATAAGCAGGTTCTGCATATAGGTAGGTATCTTCTTGCTGCTGCTGCTCTCATTTTTTTGTCACTTAGTCATGGATTTAAAATATTCTTGGTCTAGAATGGTTTTATAGTTCGAAGAAAAGATATAAAGTTGATATATCAATTTGTCAATATAAAGTGTTAGAGAAAAGATATAAAGTTGAAACTCGATATAAATAATTGGTTGAGGGTATTTATCACTCGATTTTTTTTTCCTTTTTAATAGCTACATGCTTTGCAGTTGCAGGGTTACTAAATTACATTGAGAATAAAGACTGATTTTATGACTCTCTTCAAATGTTATCTGCCACTAATATGTTACCAGAGGCTTTGGCATGTTATCAAATTGCATTAACATTGATCTCAATATTTTGGAAACATCTTTCAAGGCATAGTGTACATTTTTTCCCTTTTTTCTTAGAGGTAAAACCTCATTTTTACACTGGAAATGTGAATACTGGACTGAGTGAGAAAACCATACTAAAGCTTTTGAAACAAAATGCATACATTCAATTGAAACAGAATCTCAACTTGATGTAGATGAATTGTAGGCTACAGTAGGAAATGTTGATATCTTGGTCATCCTTGATATGTGAAAATACTGCAAAATAAGGTCAATTTTGTCGATTTAAAATTCAGAATTACTTGGGTTGAGAAGAAATAGAACTTGAATAAAAGGAACTGCTGCTGGGAATAAATGAGTGAATTAGGAAAGGTACCAAAAAAGGATATAAGACTTTGCCTACCTTCCTGCTAAAGTTCTTCTCTAGCTCCCTTAGAAGTCAAGCTCATTTCTCCATATTTACAAGGAAGATTACACAATATGTATTCTAGCTTTAAAGTTCATGTTCATAAGTCCACAAGTAGACACACGATTTGCTATTGTATTCTCATAGCAAATCGAGTGATTTTGTTGTTAGCATTCTAACAACACCACATCAACTCAAGTAACAAAAACAAAATATTTGAATAGAGTGATTTTTAACATTTGAACTAACATTTGATTGCAGAATTTGCTCTCCTCCTTGCTCAATGAATGAAAGGATGCAGATTTTGTTGTTAGTACTAATGATAAGAATAAAGATGCAAGATGTGGCTTTTGCATATTAATTAACCACCCATAATCGAATGTTATGCGCCTCTCCATTATAAGCTAAACCACTCCAGCCCCCTCTTTTCTTTTGTCTTCTCATACTCTTATCTTCTACATTCTCCTCCCTCTATTCCACAATCCATTTTCCTTTTTATTTTCATTTTTAGACATGCTCTATGAGAGGGTAAGACCATGTTTCCCATACTGATTTTCATCATAGAAATATAATAACTAGAACTACAAAGTACAAGCTGAAGATTACAATGATTTTAAATTTTGCAGGTGTCGGCTATGGGGTGGCTGTGACGGTCGGATCAATGATTCTGACCAAGAGTTGCTTATGACACAATTTTTCCTTTTGCTTAACTGAACTTAAGTAACTGCCAATTCCCTCTTACTGTACCAAAAGGGTTTCTGATAGCCATCCTTTTCCCTTTCCTTCAGAACCATGAGAACATCAAGCTGAGTGAACCAAACAACGACAATTTACGAAGACAGAGAGACAGAGAATCATCATCGCATCATAAAGAGGCACCTATATAGAAGGTAACAACCCCCTCTTGCTGTTTTTAATGTTTTATTTCTTCTCCCCCTCTCTCTGTATATTCTTCTGATTGCTTCTTCTCCTAATTTCCTCATCCTTAATTATTGTTTGTTAATTTGTTTTTTGGTTCTAATTTTTCATAGTATGCTGAATTCCCCCCTAATATTTGCATACAAGCAATCTCAAATGAGTATTGAGGAGGAAGAGGAACTTGCTAAAAGAGTATGTACTTTCTTATATGCATTGTATTGTTTCATTTCCAAAATCAATCATTTTATTACTTAGCAATATATTTCATATATTCTTATTCTTTATGAGTTTATGCAAATCCTTGCAAAACCTCAAAGTGATTTAATGTTTATATTTGATGTCTGATTCAAATGTGATTTGTATATTATTGGAAACCAGTTTTTGTCTTTCCAATCACTTTACTTTGTACATAACATATACAAATGTCTTCTGTATTCCAGTGGTATTAGAATTTTAGAGGAGGATATAGTAGAGGCAAGTGTTAGAATACAACCCAATGAGGCAAGTGTTGGACAACTTTTATTTCATTTTATTTTGTGTCTATTTCATTCACATTGTAAATTTGTTCATAAATGCAATGCAGGCACCAAGATATGATTACAAAAGGGAAATGGTAAAATATGAATATGAATACAGAAAATTTTGGGACTTTGGGATGTGAAATTATGATGAATAAGACTGTTAACAGAATGTGAACTAGCTTTGCTTTGTTTATAGCTAATTTTGGCTTTAGGAGAGATTATGATGTTTGTACAATTCCATTAATTTTGGAGTCTGTGGGTTTGGCTCCATTTTGTTTTGTTATGCTTTCAGGATGCAACATTATTGCTTATCAATATAAACTTTCATATTGATTTGTGTTTATATTACAATTCTCTAACATAAGCTGCCTTTTTTTTAATGAGTCTCCCACATAATTGTGTTACTTAATAATGTTCAATTTAACTTCGTATTTAATGATACTCTCATTTACCTTTTCTTTTAATAGGTTTTCATTTAACTTTCCTATTTAACAGTACTCCCATATAACTTACCCGTGCATTGCACGGGACAACCGACTAGTACTATACTATACTCTTACTTTGTCCTTTTTATATAATTGCACGGTAAGCTTGTAATTCATATATGAATACAAAAACCGCAAACTAACTTGGATAATATGTTTTTTTTTTTTGATAGACGCAAAACTAACTTAGATAATGAAGTCGAATCGAACCCATATAGCATTCACATATGATTATAAGGATCAAACTCTAAATATTAGTAACTCATTTGCACTCTCTGTCACACATTATGATGATCCAATACCGCGATTTTTTACACGATACTCGCCCACGCCTTTGTTCTGACAATATGCATATTGCACCATGTCAATGCATGATGTTGTGCTTCCCGATGTTGATTCTTTTTTTTTTTTTTTGGAGGAGAGAGTTTTGGAGTAATTCAAAAATCAAAATGATTGGATAGTATTTTAAATTATCAGATTGGAGGATTAGTAATACTATACTACCTCTGGTCCTGTTTATAAGAAATAAATGAGATTTTTTTCTTGGTCCTAAATATAAGAAATAAACTCTAATTTTCAACCACATTAATTGCATTTTTTCATATTTACCCTTATTTATTATGAAACCAATCTACCATGTTTGCCAATTTGCCATTAATTGTTTCTCTCTCTTTGTCTTTCTCATTTATTACAAGGGGTAATTTTGAAAAAAATTTAAAAATATGGCATCACTAATTGAGATTTACCCATTTCAATACACCTTATTGGTTATTGTGATTTTGTCCTATGTTTCTTATATATATGACCGAAGGTAGTATCTGGTATAAAGGCTGGACAGCTGGGGATTCTAAATATTTATGCCAAAATAGTCATGTGAAATTAAATACTTACTTTGAAATTAAATACTTACAAGGCTGGACAGTTTGGATTGTCTTGATTACTTTTTTGGTACTCATCTTGATTACTTTGATATTAATCCTTCTGTTTCAAAACATAACTTATCTCATTTTATAAGACCAATTTGAAATTGTCTTTTGTATTAATTAATTTTTTTATCACAATACTCTTATTTGATTTGACAATAAATAATAAATGAAGTGATTTATTAAGTATAAACGAAGATGAATAACCAACTTCCTTCGTGAAGAGAATTAGTTAAAAGTTTCTTACATTTTAGAACAAAGGGAGTAATATTTTTTTCCCACTTGTATCTCTGTAATTTAGTGTACCTATGCAAGTTAGAAAGTGGGTAACATGAAACTACAATCGTATAATTTGTATAGATTAATTAATGTGCGACGTGGGTTATCAGGTAAACCAAATATGTACCAGGCTTATCTACTTTTTTTTTTTTTTTGATATCTAAAAACCCTCTTGCTACGATCTCCTGATGTTGCTCTGAAGAATAAAACAGTAAAATCCTATCCATGACTATAATATAGAGGCAGTAAGAAACAGTTGGCATATGGTACGGATGTGTGAGTAATACTAGTTGCTGCATTTGGCGTTGCTAAGTTTTTTGAACCAGGTCTGGTCTTGTGCTTAACTGCTTATTATTGCATCTTTAAAAGGCCCCATCACATGGGAAGTGTGTGCTGTGATGTGATGTTACCCTTTTCGTTTTCAGTGTACGGCACTCTGTTCTCTACAGAGTGATGGACTGAAATTTGAAGTAGAGTTGAGTATGCTGAGTGCAGCCATGTGAGCATTCAGTGAATTTCATGAAGTGGGCCCATGGTACCATATATTACTCCGAAACCATTTATAAGGCAAAAAGTCATTTCCAGATTCGTTAAAAAATATATGTATTTATTATGATCCCATCTGGAATTGTATGGCTTCCCATTCTCTCTTAATAATTTATTTATAACAAACACCACTATAGTATAAATACAACAATGATAAAGCCTTCAGTTCCAAAATCATTGTCACACGTACGATCTACAAGTCCCCAACAATTCAATTCAATTCAATTCAAATCATTGTCCTATATATTTGCATTCTTTCGGTCTCTTCTCTTGAATTCAAAACCCAAAATCAAGATCATATTATTAGTATTATCAATGGGTATTCGTCTGCCATTTATGGTTCTTCATGCAAACAAGATATTCAAGTCGTCATCACAGCATCATCTCCATAGTAGAAATCCTCATTCGAATGTTCCAAAGGGCCATGTCGCAGTCTACGTTGGAGAGGCTCAAAAGAAGCGCTTTGTGGTTCCAATATCTTACTTAAACCACCCTTTGTTTCTTGACTTGTTAAATCGAGCTGAGGAAGAGTTTGGCTTCAATCATCCAATGGGTGGTCTCACAATCCCTTGCAAAGAAGAGGCATTCATCAATCTTACCTCTCAACTAAGTGCCTCTTGAAAGAGAGATATATATATATATATATATATATATATATATATATATATATATATATATATATTTGCATCACCTTCCTACGATTAATTTACTTCATTTTTCTGCCATATTGTTGTTTTTGGTGCACACACTATTTTTGACAAATAGTTAATAATGTATTTCATTGTAATATATTGACTGTTAGTGAGAAGCAAAAAAAAAAAAAAAATGGCACCTCCAAATTTAACTTCTGCTTCTGTAGTTAGTGTCACTTCCAAATTGTCATTTTGAATCTAGGGAATGAAAAGCCATGCTAATCATTTTTTGTGTGCTTGGTTTGAGACTTTTTGAACTCAGAACTTCGTTAATTCGAATGAAGTTGTAAGCACTGGATGGAGTAACTACTGAAAACTACAAATACAATAACGGATTCTAACGTATGCAACCTGACATATGATAAAAATCATTAATCGTTTACTTTTTTTCTTATTAATTATTTACTTTCCTTTTTATTCTATAGACTCACATTTATGTAATCTCTCTCTACCTACAAAATAGAAAACTAGATAATTAATAAGGAAAAAAAGTGAACAATTAATGATCTTTATCGTGTGTAACCTTGCACACGATAAAAAAAACCCATACAAGTACTTTTAGTTTCTATTTTATTTTGATTAAATATAAATAAAAAATATTTGATATTTTAAAACTTTAGTAACATTATATTAGCATAATTTTATATAATTTTTTCATTCTCATAAACATAAATTATGAGGTGTTTACATATAAAATTTTCAACTACTACATTATCAATAAAATATTTAAATAGTATAAAACACCATATCTATTTCAATAATATATAAAATAATTAGTTTTTCCCCGTAAATACGTAATGTGAAATAAAATAGTTAATGATTTAGATAACATATTTAATAATTAATATTATAGAAAATAATTGTTAGTTTCAAAAAATGCATTAAATACAAGTTTCAATTAATATTAATAATTTATAATAAAACATTATCAAATAAACCAACTTCATAATTAAAACTTCAATCTAGTTCTTAAAATCTTGAGTTGCTATCGGGGCCGGCCAAGGCCAAGCTACTAAGTCAATGATTTTAGGCCTCAAAATTTTTGGGCAAAAAAAGTCTCAAAATTTTTCTTTTTTCTTAATATCAATGACCGAATTCCTTTGGTTTACGACAAGTCTATTTAGCTTAGATGGTCAACATAATACTTTTAGCCCAATGAAAAAAGGGCTATTTAGATATGTTTTTAGGCCTCATTTTAGAGTTTACTTTGGGCCTCAAGTGTTAGACCGGCGCTGGTTGCTATTTTACAAAAATATTCATATATTGTGATAATATTTGTTGGTTAAATTTCAAAATTTAAAGAAAATAAAGAAATAAAAGTGAGTGTCAATAAAATAATAAATGCAAAATTATTTTAAAAAATATTGATCAAAATTATTTTTAAATTATTTTAAAATAATTTTGAATGACAATATCCATGTTTTATATATTGTATATAAATATTCACAATGAAAAACATATTTCTATCTAGGTGGGAAAATGTAAAAACGGTAAATATCATACTTTCTATTCATATCTTCTTTCTTGAATAACAAATGTAAGAAAAATATGGCATAAATAATAGTGAAATGTTTTCCTATCAATTAATTTAATTTTTGGAATTTTTGAATCTAAAAAAGATCAAATGTCTGAATTTTAAATGTACTAAAGCTTAATTTTTTATTACAAAATACCCTTTTTAATGCCAAAACACATGCTAATTTAATTTTAAAATCCAAAGACAAAAAAATAGAAAAAGAAAACCTAACATGACATAAATTATCATTGAATACGTTTCCACCAATAATTTGATTTTTAGAAATCTCATAAAAACTGATTTTTAGAATTTTCGAAAAAAAAAATGTAAAATCCATAGATAGAAATGAATGTAAAAGCGCTTGAGAAATCACGAGTGGTACCAGAGAGATGGATTACCCTGGAAACCAGGGACGGATCCAGAAAATTCGATAAGTAGGGGCAAAATTATATATTATAAATGTTTATATAAAAAATACATCAATGCATAAGCGATAAAATAATGACATCATTTTATTAAGTAAAAATTTGGAGATTACAAAAACTATAACATTATATACCCAAAAAATTGGAGATTACAAAACCTATAGCATGATGCAAAAGAAACTTACTCAAGTAACGAATGAGTTGTAAATAGAACAAAAAAAATAAGATTAAAAATGAAATGTACTTGTAACAAAATCTAAAGTTGAGTATGGAGAGTGATTGTTGAATAAAGAGAGAAACGACATAAATCGAGAGACAATGAGAGAATAAAGTAAAAATGGTTGAGTTAAAGCTCTTATAAAGTATTTAGGTTGATGGATTTTGACAATGACACAGGATAGAGACTAAAGAGTATTTTGAAAAATATAAATAGAGAGACAGAGATAAAAGAGAGTAAAAAAATATTTCTACATTCTCTTAAAAAATAGTAGATGTGGGGTAACACTTAAAAGAGAGTAGTTCAATTTCTATTTTTTTACTCTTTAGTGGGGTCAATACTTAATATTTAGTGGGGACAAAAATAAAATTATTCAATAATTAGTAAAAAAAAAAAGTTAGTGGGGTCAGATACCCCCAATTTCTTACACGTAGATCCGTCCCTGCTAGAAACATGGGGAATCCACCCTGATGTATGTAAGTGATAAAGTCTCAGATGTAACTTCAGATTGGGGAAATAATTAATCTGGCTCACACAGGGTGACATTATAAAAATATATTTGCATTTTCATACAAAGTCATGCTATTTTCCTATTTTCTAGTCACAGACTAAGCATACTGACTTCGGTGACTTGAGTATTGAAGTGCCTTTACAAGTACCCACACCGCCACCTTAGCTCGCCGAACGTGAGAGGTGGGAAGCGCGCTTTGGATCATTGTTGTGGAGGGTCATTCCCACGTTCAGCTGAGAATTGGAATGGAGCAATTACAATTTTTTAAAAAAATTGTTTTTTTAAGAATAGAGTAAAGTCCCATTTTAGTCCTAGACAATTTTTGCGAGACCCATTTTAGTCCCTAACAAAAATTAAGTCAAAAAATAGTCCCTGACAAATTTAAAACAGGGCCATGTTTGTCCCTCCGTCCATCTCCTTCCAAATCCATCTGTTAACGCACCGACATGTCACGTTAAATGCTGATGTGGCAACGTTAACCCATCTGCTGGCTGCCAAATCACCTCCAACTGTGCTTTTTTTTTTTATCAAAACCCAGACTAGGACGTTTTAGTCCCTGTCACTGTCAGCTTTGGGACATATTAGTCCCTGTCCCCCCATTGTTACCAAAACAGTTCTTTTTCTCCTTCTTCTTCTTCTTCTTCTTCTTCTTCTTCCCTAACCCTAATCTGATTATGATTTTTTGGGAATGAAAATTGGGGTTCTGGTTTTGTTCTTTTTAGCTTTGTTTGGTTTTGCAATATGAATTTGGGTTTTAGGGTTTTGAGTGTGCGAATTGAGAGCGTTGGGTTTTGGGGGTTTTAGGTTTTACATGCTCTGCTGACGATTTTTTGTTTCGTGGAGAGTGTTGGCTGAACGTTATTAATAATAAGAACAAGAATTAGGGCTTTGTGCGTGGAATTGTTTATTTGGTGGAATTAGTTTAAGCTGGACTTTTTCTTGTGCTAATGAATGAATGTGCATAATTTCCTTGTTTTGTTAGATCCGTATCAGCAATTGTGTTGAGTTGAGAAGAAATTACAAATTTTGGTGCATTGGGTTGCATGGGTGCGATTTTAGAGAAAGGAGAGCTAAAGTTCAGGGATTAATACTCAATCTGCCTGTTACATTGAACTTGTCTACTGGTTGCAGGGAAGCACAAGTATTAATGGAGACTCATACATCAGATTACTTGTCTCACCCATCTCATTTACATCAAATAATAATATTAGTATTTCTGGGTCACCAACACTTGATGGTTCCTCTGTAGTACAGCAGATTGGGTACTTGGGAAAAATTGGATTAGGGTTAGGGAAGAAGAAGAAGGAGGAGGAGGATGAGGAGAAAAAAGAACTGTTTTGGTAACATTAGAGGGACATGGACTAATATGTCCCAAATCTGACAGTGACAGGGATTAAAACGTCCCAATCTGGGTTTTGATAAAAAAAAGCAAAGCTGGAGGTGATTTGGCAGCCAAACGTGACACATTAGTGCGTTAACTGACGAATTTGGAAAGAGATGAATGGAGAGACTCTGTTTTAAATTTCTCAGGGACTGTTTTTAGACTTAATTTTTGTCAGGAACTAAAATAGGTCTCGTAAAAATTATCAGGGACTAAAATAGGACTTTACTCTTATCGATAAAAAGTATAAAAAAACTCATTTGAGTAGATGTTTTGTAATTGCTCATCCTTAAATTTTGCTTTTGATTTCCATCCATTTTAGAACAATAAAACATGAACGATCGAGAGTTATTTTGTTCTCACTTTTTTTCTTCTTTTTATTTTCATCCACCGTCGTCTAGACTTTGTGAGACCGCCCATTGGATGGATGACATGACAGTAACAATCGAACTCCTTTTCGGTTTGGCTTAGCAATTCTTGAAATAAAGGCTCGTTCAAGAATGAAACTGGAATCAAGAACCTCTTCATTTTCATTTTCTCTCCCACCAACATACGCCGCAAGATAGCCATTTGGGACTTCCACTTTCTTGCTAGATGCTTGGCTTGCACTAGATGATGATCATCTAACACCAGGTAAGCGAAAACCCATTCTTGTTTTGTTTCTTCACGCACTAATGATTTCAAACAAGTAGTAGAAGAACAAATAATTGAACTTGAATTCTGATGCTTCAGTACAAGAAAATGGTTTGTGTTGCTTGTAAACCCAATGTCTTCATTGGGTATATATAGTCGGTGGAAACCATTCTCTACCAAATTGGATGGTGAATGAGTTATTCGATGGGGTTTAGTGCTAGACGTTAAAGATCACATGGCACTGTCTCTTGGAAAATAGGACTATAAAAATTAAAAAGCACAGATAGTAGTAATACACCCATTACAATTATCACAAGTTTTAAAAAGTTGTGTAGGTCGTAAGTTGATGATTGAATCTCACAAAAGATGTAATATTTTGAAGAGCTGTTTTATCAGCTTAATTGCTAAGCGTATTTGAAAATTCAGTTGATAGAGAGAGGCAGCCAGAAAGCATATCAAAAGTTTGTGAGCTTGGGTACAAAGGCAGTTTATCAACTATGAAGAGATTGCCTAGAATCTGGATATCTTATTAGCCCAATAAACGTAGAGATAATCTCCAACATGGTTTCCAGTTTTCACTCTGCCACAGAAATAGCAGGATTGAGAAAATCTGAAATAGTAGAGAAAAAGTAGAACTGAACTGTGGAATTTGATAAATACAGCACCGGTCATCAAATTTGGGAAGGCACAGCCTATTTTTTCTTTGCTATAATAAACAATAAAAAGAGAAAATCTTCTCACTCTTCTGATATAGATAAACCATTAGTCGTTTCTGAGAGAGAGAATATTTACTATTGAAATAGGTCACTGACATTCATGGTAATAATCGAGATTGATGTTGCTCCCAGCAAGTACCCTTCAGTCATAACTAATAAACAGGGAAAAGTGAAGATTGCTTCTTAGTTTGATTGTTTCAAGGAATAACCAGTTTTGTAATTCATAAACAGAAGCACAGAGGAGCCAGTTGAGTTGTTGAATGCATTGTGTCATTGGTATTAGACAAAAATACAAAAAAAAAAAAAAGAAGGACATAATCTGTTACTGAATTTGTCATTAGATGGACAATTCTTATCCATTCCCAAGTAAGGGAAGGAAAAATCTCTAAAAGTCTAAAAGATGCCTATTGTACTAAAATGTCAGTACTAATCTATATTAGTCTCCTGTAGTGGAAGTATTATAGCCCATTGAAGCGAGAAGTAGTATGCAAGAAAACATCTTCTATGCAAGGAATTGTGAGACCACCCATTGGATGATCATATCCAAATTCTTCCTCCGCCTGACTCAGCAAGTCTTGAAATGAAGGTTGGTTCAAGTATGACATGGGGATCACAAACCGCTTCATTTGCTCCCCAACATACACTGCAAGATAGCCCTTTGGTACATTCACAACTTTTGAAGATGCTTGGCTACTGGAAAATGAAGCCCGTCTAATAGCTGGTAAACGGAATCCCATTTCTAGTGTTTTGAAAAACAAGCTAAAGTTCTTCAATTTAAGAAAAATGTATCTAAGTTTTGATGCTTGAGTATGTGAATGATTTGTGATGGTTGTGAAGGAGGGCAATGTATTTATAGATTTCAAAAATTTCATGAAATCCATTTGCTAGAGACATGATTCTTAAAAGAATGGGGCCCATGAGATAAAAGATCACATGGTGTTGTCTTAGATGCCTCTATCAAGGATCAATAAGTTCAATAAGAGTGCTGAATGAAAGGCCAATAGAGTACCCACTTGGAACCAAATGACAACATAAAAGAAAAGAATTTCAAAATAAAATGTAGAATTCAATGCTAGAACTCGAGAATCATGTAGAACTCAAGAAATTTCCAACATAGTAGTTATGTGGCTACAATTGTAAGCCTTATCTGGTACATGGTATATCGGTATCAGTCGCCTGTTCAGTATGAAGCAAACGTAATATGTCTCCAGCATGTCTAGACAAGCATTAAGTTTTGATCTGTACAGATTTCTTGTTTTTCAACTTTCAAGTGGGTACCATTTAAGCTGTTCTTCACATATTTTCTTGATCTTTGATAAAGATTAAAGACATCCAAGACCGTACCATGTGATACTTCACTCCCATGTCTCTTGCTACATCCGATTTGAAAAGGTTGTCATCAATTATTTCATTACTATATGGTGCTCTCTCTCTCTCTCTATAGTTTTATATATATATATATATATATATATATATAGAGTTAGAGAGAGTACTCATAATTGCAGTTACAAACAAGTCAAGTCTTCTACAATTTTGAAATATCAATATTTCCTACACAAGTCTCTTATTCTGCAATGGGTTTTCGTTTGCCTAGTCTTCAAAGGCGTACTAATGTTCCAAAGGGTTATCTTGCAGTTTATGTAGGAGAAAACCAAAAGAAGCGATTTGAGATTCCTATATCATTCTTGAGTCAACCTGCAATTCAAGAGTTGCTGAATCAATCTGAACAAGAATTCGGATATAATCATCCAATGGGCGGCCTCACAATCCACTGTAGAGAAGATGTGTTCATAGATATCACTTTTCGCTTGCATTGGCCATAGAGGAGAGAAGATTGAAATGTATATAGTCAATGACCTATTGAATTTTTGTAAAACACACATTCTCTAATGTAGATAGTTTTTTTGGTCCTCCCTAAGAAGTGGGAAGATGTACTCTGACTGAGAAATTTACAAACAAAGATTAGTGCAATTTTCTCTCTATAATTTATAGTAATTTATTTGGTTCTATCTAAATTTTCTCATAGTCATTTATTGCCAGATATTAAGTGGACCGAGTTATCTATTTCTTTTGTATATACTACAAATACATGCAGAATCATGTTGATCTACATGGGCAACTACTGTGCTGTGCCTGTACTACTAGCGTTTTCTTCTTCATGTTACTTTTATTGAAAGTACTATAAACACACATTCTCTTTTTAATTTTAGTTTTACTTGGATTGTTTTATTTGTCATCTGCTTCTGGTGCCCGAACTGTCATGTGGTAGTAATCACCACAATAGATGAGAAAATATAAACCTGGAGAGGTTTGTACACTTCAATTGACTAAAAAGACTATTTTCAGAATATAAAAATTAAAAATCTGTACAATTTCTGAGCCTTATCTAAATGATTCTGGCATGCTGTTGATTTGCTGCCTGATTGGTTGAAGGGATCTTCTAAGATGTCTTAAGCATGTCTAGAAGAAAATATGTGAGCTTTTAAAATATTTAAATTTAGACAAAGCATTAGGCTTTCATGTGGCTCAGGAACAAGAGAGAAATGCTCTATAACTCAAAAACTCTTAATATTTCTTAAAACTCAAGTGTCTTACATTGAGCTTCTTAGCCCTATTTATAGTATTTTGAGAGCTCAATTCTTAGCTGGATACAAAGGATACAATGTGAAAACAATTAACAAGAAGTCAAGAAAACAACTAAGATTGGAAAAAATCAAACAACTTGCAAATATAGACAAGGAAAATGGTGGTGCAATTATGGAGTTGAGGTGATGCCGTCTGTATCATACTCCCTGGGTTCAGAAAGAACTCGCTCGAGTTTAAATACAGCCATCATCTAAATATGGTGAAAGGTCAAGAACGTTGAATATGCGAGAAGATCGACAGCGTTGAATGTTGCGAGAGACACCATATGTTCCTGAATCCTACCTTGTAAGCATTGTCATTAATTTTCTGCACAATTTTGAATGGTCCATCGACTCTATGGGACAACTTAGCATTTGGTTGATTTGGAAATCGCTCCTTCCTTAGATGTATCAAACCAAATCTCCAACTTTAAAATTTGTCGCTCAAGCTTGTCTTAACGAGCCTTATACCTTGAATTTTGCTTTCAATCGCTCCGAACTTTGCTCATGTAAGCTTCTTGATCTCTTTTGCCCGCTTCCTTGCATCCGAATCGTATTGTTGCTTATCGGTGAGGAGGTCAAGTCAAACCACTCGATGACGAGTGCCATATACTACTTCAAAGGACATTTTCAGTGGCTTGGTTAGCTTGAATTGTAACAACTCAACTTGTGCAAGGATAAGATCCCCTGCTTTAGATTTTTTACCCACAAAACTTCAAGTAGATTCCCCAATAGTGACTGCTTGTCCATTCATCTATTGGGGATGACTGCACTACCGAATTGTAGCTTAGTACCCATTTTCTTCCATAAAGTTCTCCAAAAGTGGCTTAAGAACTTGACATCTCTATCTGGAAGTGATGGTTTTGGAATTCCATGAAGACGAACAATTTCTTTGAAATCTGGTCAATGAACTCGAATAAAGACGTTGGTCTTCCGGCAAGGAATGAACGGGCCATCTTTGAAAATCTATCTACCACAACCATTATTGAATCCTTGTGTGAGTTGAGGTAGTCCTAAGACAAAGTCCATGCTAACGTCTTCCTGAGGGCCTCGGGTATAGGGAGTGGCATATATAACCCCAAGAGCTGCCTTTAGTTTTGGGCTGCTGGCAAGTCTGCACCTTTGAATATGCCCATTGACATCTCTCTCCAGTCTTGGCCAATAAAAATTCTCTTCACTAAGGCCATTGTTTTATCTCGTCCAAAATGACCATTAATCCTCCATCACGTGGGCTTCCCAAATGATAGCTTCAGAAGTGAGCATTGAGGAATACACAAAGTCTTTCCTTTGAACAGAATCCTTCATGTCGGTAGTAATCTTGTGAGGCCTGTAAGTAGCATTCGGCACTGGAAATGCGGATCTCGGGATATAACTCCTTGATAGTCTCAAAGCCGGAGTGACTTTTGTCCGTAATGTGGTAAGCAAAGCATGACGCTCGTCTGGGGCATCCGCGACATTTTGAACTCGAAATTTATGCTTGATTAGGAAGCCGGGGTAAAGAAACTCACTCAGCGGCATGTCGGTATCTTTTGTTGAGAGTTCAAATGCTTTAAGGCTTCATGATCGTAATAAAGAATGAACTCCTTATTCAACAAGTAATGGCTCCAATGTTGTAATGCACGAACAATTGATAGAACTCCTTGTCATACGTAGAATATCGAAGTTTAGCATTGTTGAGCTTTTCCTTTAAGGCATGGGATGTCCTTCTTGACTTAGAACAACACTAATTCCAAGGTGTTAGAGCGTCACAATCGACTTCAATACTTGATCAAAATTAGGAAGTTAAACAAAGTGCTTGACGCTTCTTAAGTTCGTCAAAACTTTTTCCTGACCTCGATCCATTGAAACTTGTCTCCTTTTATACAATCGCGAGAGGAGCAAGTGAAGTTTTTGATGAACCTTCGTAAAGATGCCAATCCATGGAAACTTCTTACATCATGGATTGATTGTAGGTAGACCAACTTTTAATTGCCTCTATTTTTCTCGATCAACTCCGTATGCCTTCTAAGTAGCGATGATTATATAACCAAGGAATATAACTTCATTGGTTAAGAATGAACACTTCTTCAAATTGGCATAGAGTTTACGCTTCTCGAAGGGCTTCAGAGCACTTGGCCGTAGGTGGTCCAAATGCTCTTTCTTGCTTTGATCAGGATCAGATGTCATCAAAATAATTACTACAAACTTGCCCAATAAATGGTCGAAGGACTTGGTTCATCAATCTCATGAATGTGCTTGGGGCATTGGATAAACCAAAAGGCATAATACCATTCATAAAGACTCTACGGTTTTGAAAGCGCTTTCCACTCATCTCCGTGTCTTAACCTAATTTGATGGTATCCATGCGAAGATCAATCTTTGAAAAGATGGTTGAACCATGTAATCGATCGAGCAAATCATCAAGTCTTGAATTGGAAACCTATACTTGATGGTAATCTTGTTGGTACCGACTATCAACACACATTCTCCAACTTCCATCTTTCTTAGGGACTAGAACGGCAGGAACCGTACAAGGACTAATGCTTTCTTGTATCAATCCTTTCTTCATTAACTCTTCAACTTGACGCCGGATCTCGGCGTATGCTTCACGAGGACTCATTCTCGTAGGTCGCCTATTTGGAATCAACTTGCGTCGAATGAAGTCAATAAGCGTGTTGGATGTCTCGCATTGGTGGCGATCCGTATGGAATTTCCTCCGAATAAGATCCGAAATTCTTCTCGCTTTCATAATTTCTACCTGGAATGATTGTTTCTTTATTGTCTCGAATAAGAGAATGAAACTCATGGTCTCAACTTCTTCCACAGCTTCTGAACTGGCTTCTTCGCGTGGAGTAATGACACCAATGGCTTTGCTTTTCCTTTTATCTAGCTCACTGGGCGGTAAAGAGTTAGCTTGACCTTTACACCATCTTTGACAAAGGAATAAGTGTTGGAATAACCGTCATAAAAAGCACACGACTGATCATATTGCCAGTGGTCTTCCAGGAGAAAGACGACAGCATCCATAGGTACAACATCACACCAGACCGATCCTGGTATTTATGGCCAATGGAAAAGGTAACAAGGCATCGCTTGTCAACTTACTTCTCTTTGAGCCAATGCAACTTATAAGGGTGTGGGTGAATTTGGGTTTGAAGATTCAATTTCTCCACCATGTAGTTAGAAACTACATTTTCACAACTTCACTGTTTATAATGACATCACAAACTTTTTCGGCGGCCACTAGTAACGAAAGTGTGGAAAATATTGTGTCTCACCAATAGTCTTCTTTAGCCGACATGGCGTGTAGGCTTCTCCCGATCACCAAAGATTCGCCATGATCTGCAATAATGAGTTCTTCATCATATATTGGCTCTCCTTCAATTTACGGCTCGCCTCGAGCTTCTTCCCTCTTCGTGTTCTTCATAAGCTTCACCTTTGACAATGGTTATCGCCCTCCGGTTTGGACAATTTGAAGCTATATGACCAAAACCTTGGCATTTGAAACATTTGATTGCCTTGGTTTTGTTTTTTCGTGGGTTTAAAGGGCGGTGGTTGGTCAGTCGATGAACTCGGTTGGTTGGCGGGTGTTTTGTAAGGAGGATTGTTAGTTTTGGGAGAAGTTTTTATAGGTGGATCTTTTGGTAACTTTTACTCTCAAGCTCGCGTAGCTGTGCGAATAACATCTTCTAAAGTGACGATCTTCGAAGTTCAACACGCCAAAGAATATCGCTGTTTAATCCCGCAAGGTAACGCGATTGTTTGCTCCTCTTTCTCTTGTACATCACACCGCATCATGCCTTCTCAAATTCTCTAGTGTATTCTTCTCACGACAAATTCTTCCGGAAGGTTCCGCGGTTGGATGAATTTGTCTTGATAATATTGAGGAGGTAAGAACATTACGTTAGCTTCGCCGCATTTTTTCCCATGTCTTGATCTTGCTTTTCCCATCACGTTCTCGTCTCTTTTTAAGGTTTTCCCACTGCAAGTGGAAGCATATCTCTTTAATTTCACAAAGAATAATCTTCACCTTCTTTTCTTCTAGAATCTCCTTGTATTCAAACAACTCTTTCAACTGTTTGAAGCCAATCAACGGTCATCCGGGTGGAGTTTTCCCAAAGTCGGGAATATCAACTTTGATGTCATCAAGGTCCACATCTGGTGGTCTCTGGGGGACGTCGGGTTGATGAGGAATCACCGGAATATTCTTCCTCTTCAAGGCCTGGCGTTCCTCTAATAGACTCGATGTGCTGTAGCGTCTTGTAATTCCTGATTTGTCTTCAGCATTACTGCCATTTCAAGGTCTCGAGTCATGTCTTGAGACATTTTGGACGTAGAATAAAATTGCGAAAGTACCGTTACTGGGATTAGAGATTGTAGTTTTATAACTAGAACACCAAGGAAGTTCCCGGGAAAGAGAGGTGTCGCTAAGCGTACTTAATAACCTTTGTCTTTCCTAGCCGCACCTTTCTTGAAATGCACTTTTTATAATTCCACAATTTCTTTTCCAATAACAAAGAATACCTTTGGTACTTTGTGTGGGAAAAATATAGAGGGCAATTTATAAATTTGAAAAGTTTAAGGGTCAAATTGCAACCGTAAAAGTTTAGGGTCAAATTACAATTCATCAAAAATTTAGGGGCCAAATTGCAATTTTTCAAAAGTTTAGGGGCAAAATTGTAATTTTCAAAAGATTAGGTGCAAAAATGTAAATCTTTGCAAAGTATAGGGGCTTATCTATAATTTCAAAGAATTTGACAGCCGTGGATGTTGGATCGGTCAAAGTGGCGCTGGCGATTCTTTGGTTGGTGACGAATAGGCGTGGTCTGCGAGGTGGCTCAGAGTCAAAGGTAGACTTTGGATCGGTGATGTGGCTCCTTGACACGCGTGGCGTGAAGAGAAGGTGACGGGCGCACACGCAGTATGTGATGTGGCACGCCTTGACGTGGTCTTCAACCTCGATTTTCCTAAGAATTGCGCAACTCCGACGGTGGTTACGAAACACGGCAATGGCGACGCGATCTGGCTTAACTTTTCCGGCGCTCGTGGAGCGCGTGGAGGCTCCGTTGGCCTCAAACTTGGGTTCCTAAGGTTTTCGGCCCGCCAGGACCGCGATAGCGGCGTTAGTTTGCGAAAAAATGGCCGTAAAGTGGAGTTTGGGACAACTCTCTTGCTCACCTAAAACACTTAACTTTCCGCTGATTTTCTCACTCAAACTCAACTCAGGATCTAAGAACTTGCTCTGATGCCAAAATGGCTCAGGAACAAGAGAGAAATGCTCTATAACTCAAAACTCTTAATATTTCTTAAAACTCAAGTGTCTTACATTGAGCTTCTTAGCCCTATTTATAGTATTTTGAGAGCTCAATTCTTAGCTGGATACAGGCTGGATACAATGTGAAAACAATTAACAAGAAGTCAAGAAAAACAACTAAGATTGGAAAAAATCAAACAACTTGCAAATATAGACAAGGAAAATGGTGGTGCAATTATGGAGTTGGTTGAGGTGATGCTGTGGCTGTATCATCATGTGGCTACAGTGTTGGCTGTGTCTTCAAACTTTGACAAAAGCGTTTAAGAAAGTGGCATGTGATCTTTCATGCCAATGTCTCTTACTAGACCCCATTTGGGCAGCCCTTCATGAATTGAATTGTCTCTTCACTAAATGGTTTGCCAAAGCCCTTTGCTACTATCAATTGGTGGTTGGACAGATGCCATGGTGTGAAGCATTGCCATTCCTATTAAGACCTTTCTCATAACAACAGTGAAGACAAGTCCATGTGAAGAGCAAGTGAAGTGTCATTGTGATTGTGGTCTCCATCACAACCCTGCTTTTTGAAAAATCACAAGAAAAATGCAACTTATAAATCAATTAATGACTGTGATGTTAACGTGTTATTTTAATCTGTGATCAATTATTGGTATATCTTTTTTTTTTTTTCATTTAATTCGATCTTGTGATTGGGTGACAATTTAATTATTTTAATATGTTCATTTTGCTTCTACTGACTTTCACGTGCCGATCAAATTGAAAATCTTTGAAGTAAAAAAAAAAAAAATCTTTTTCAAATTATCTATTCTTTCTCTCATAGAAAGAGTAAGCACCTGATAAGGCGTTATGGCAGTTTGTATGTGACTTGCATGGTGAACATAGACACAATCATAGCTGAACATTCAACATAGCCATCAACTGAATACAATAAATATCAAGAAAGCTAAGATTCTTGATTTGACTTTTGTATGGCCTCACAATATATCGGAAAGAATGACTAATCTTGCATTACCCTAAAATCGGTACTGCGCTAATGTTTAGGTATGCAAGTATTGGAGTTGACGCATAAAGCAACAAATAATAACTAACAAGAACATAGTTTCAACGGGTTCTCATTAAGACAATTTTTTCCCATTTAAGAAAAAACATCAAAATGGATAAAGAAAATCCTTCTGTACAAAGTTATCTCAACTAATCAATCCTGCTGTACAAAGCTATCATTTAGATTACTTTTTTTGTTGCGGTATGTATGAACTAATTATAGGCTGTTCAAGCGAGAAGCTGTATGTAAGAAGACATCTTCATTGCAGGGAATTGTGAGACCACCCATTGGATGACAGTATCCAAACTCCTCTTCAGCTTGGTTAAGCAATTCTTGAAATAAAGGCTCGTTCAAGAATGAAACTGGAATCAAGAACCTCTTCCTTTTCTTTCCAACATACACCGCAAGATAGCCTTTTGGGACTTCCACTTCCTTGCTAGATGCTTGACTTGCATTAGATGATGATCGTCTAATACCAGGTAAGCGAAAACCCATTGTTGTTTTGTTTCTTCACGCACTAATGATCTCAAAGAAGTAGTAGATGAAAGAAGTGAGCTTGAATTGTGGTGCTTCAGTGTAAGAATGGTTTGTGTTACTTGTAAACCCAGTGACGGGTATATATAGATGGTGGAAACCATTCTCTACAGAATTGGATGGTGAGTGGGTTATTCTATGGGGTTGAGTGCGAGACAGGGCTCATTAATGATCACATGCTACTGTCTTGAAGGCTTTCATTGAGAATTACACACATGCCCCACTTTTTGGAAAATAGGACTATGAAAGAGATCTGCTTCACATGTTTCAGACAGCTTTAAACATATCAAATATATTGTTCTTGTTTCTATAAGACAAGTGGTAGCTATTGGTACTTGAAATCCAATCAGTAGACCTTGAAATCTACTTGGAAGCTGTTGCAACTTCATATGGATCTACTACTGACACATTGTTGAACTTGAACCTAACCATAAACTACGGCTGATGTATCAATGGGAGAAAAGAGAAGGATAAGATTTTGTTACAGTATCCATGAATTATGATCCCACAATTGAGCCAAACATAATTTGAATAATAATGTTAAAAGTAAAAAGTAAAAAGGTCCACCTTAGAGCAATAATATATAGTTTTGTCACGCCCTCGCCATCCCTATAGCAAAAGTAGAAGAGTAATGGACCAAAATAAAAAGTAAAAAATACAGATAGTAATACACCCATTACAGTTATCACAAGCTTTAAAAATTTGTGTAGGTCGTAAGTTGATGATTGAATCTCATGAAAGATGCAATGTTTGGAAGAGCTTTGTTATCAGCTTAATTGGTCAGCGTATTTAAAAGTTCAATTGACAGAGTAAGAAAGCACCTTAAAACTTTGTGAGCTTAGATATTAGGGCAGTTTATCAACTATGAAGAGATTGGCTGGATATCTTATTAGCCCAATTAATGTAGCAAATATTGGTTTGTTTAAATACTAGTTCTCATCTCACATGTTTTGAGTTTGCCACAGATCCAACAATATTGAGAAAATCTGAATTCTGAAATAGTAGAGTAACGTTTGAAATGTGGAGTTCTTCCACTGCTTCAACCGTTTTGACGGCGAATTTGGACAATGAGGTGAGTGAATCTTGCGCCAGGGAGTTTGTTAAAAGTAGAACTGAAACGTGGAATTTGATAAACACAACACTGGTCATCAAATATGGGAATTTGAGGCACTGCTAGATTTTTTTGCTATAAATAATAAATTATAAGTCATTTTCATTTTTAAGAGAAAAGGTAATTTGCTATAGAAGTACGTCAGTGAAATCCATGGGAATTATCAAGCTTTATTTTTCTCACAGCAAGTACCCTTCAGTCATTACTGATAAGCAGGGAAAAGGGGAAACTCTTTTTCAATGAATAACCAAATTTGTATTTTATAAAAAGAAGCACATATGAGCCATTTGAGTTGTTGAATGCATTGTGTCATTGGGATTATAATACTATACAAAAATAAAAGGAGGACACAATATGTTCCTGAATTTGTCATGAACAATTCTTAACCATTCCCAAGTGAGGGAAGGAAAAATCTTTACAAGTCTGAATGATGCCTATTTTACAAAATGTCACAGCTAATCTGTGTTAGTTTCCTACAGTGGAAAATTTATATCTCATTAAAGCTGGAAGTAATATGCAAGAAGACATCTTCTGTGCAAGGAATTGTGAGGCCACCCATCGGATGATTATATCCGAATTCTTCCTCAGCTTGACTCAACAATTCTTGAAATGAAGGTTGGTTCAAGTATGACACGGGGATCACATACCGCTTCATTTTCTCTCCAACGTAGACCGCAAGATAGCCCTTTGGCACATTCACAGCTTTTGAAGATGCTTGGTTACCAGAGAATGAAGCCCGTCTAATAGCAGGCAAACGGAAACCCATTTCAAATGTTTAAAAGAAGGAGCTAAAGTTCTCAAATTTAAGAAAATTTATCTTAATTTTGATGTTTGAGTATTGGAATGACTTGTGAAGGTTGTCAAGGAGGACAGTGTATTTATAGTTTTCAAGAGAGTTTCTTGAAATCCATCTTCTTGAGAAATGATTGTTAAGGATGGAGTCCATGAGATAAGAGATCACATGGTGTTGTCTTAGATATCTCTATCAAGGATCAATAAGTTCAACAATAGTGCAAACCCCACCCTTCTGAATGAAAGGCCAATAGAGTACCCACTTGAAATCAAATGAGATATGCTCAGGTTAAACTCAATGCTTGAACTCAAGAATGGTGGTGGGTTCATTTTGTTCCTGGCACAAACAGAATACAACTACTACCACATGTTGTTGTGCCCCACTTTATATAAGGCCCCACATTTCTAGTTTCCTTCTGGTCACATATGAGCTTGTTGGTTGATCTTATAACCACATCAAATATATGATGATGACCGGTCCTTCACTAATTGAATATTGTCGAACTCTCAAAGCCATTTTTAGAGAAATAAAAACAAGGAGGATCCTATTCCACAGATTCGTTTGGTCTATTACAAAGGCACCCCTCTTATTAAAAATTGTTACTTGGGTCTTGATAAAGCAACTTACTAGATCAAGGTCTAGGTTGTTGGACTAGTACAGGTTGTTGCTTAAAATTGATGTGCATGAAGAAGAGGGTCCATACTCTCCCATAGATATTGTAACATGCATGATGAACAAATTAGGCTTCATCACCTATGCAGAAGTCTTTAGCAAAAGTGGGTTGGCCATCATTTCAGAAGGCATATAACTCTTCAACAATGCCATGTGATTTTTTATGACCCCTTGTCTCACTGGACCCCATCATTTGGCACTTCATTTCAACAATCATTCCAGTGAGGCATTGGTTTTAGATCCAGAGACCCCTATTAGCAACTCTATATATATACTATATCTGGTACAGAAGGCACTTTCTTTTGATTTTTCATTTTGGTTTCTTCCCTTCATTTCTCTGAAAGTGGAAATATATAATTTGAATGGGATTGATACACTTTATTTTTTGTCAAATCTCAATGAATTCTAATATTTGCTGTTTGCACTATCGTTATCCAACCCAAGTCAATGTGTATGAAACTTCAAAATTAAAAGCAGTAATCTTTTTGGAGTTATTAAGCAAACTTGACCTTATGATGATGATTATAATTGCGGCACTGACATATAAAAAAAATAATCTGAAACTTGGTAATTAATACACGATGATTGTGAATAAGGAATAAGGAAGTTTGTAAATAGTAGATTTATTTATATATGTATTCGGCCCAGACCCGTTAGGTTTACGCATAGAATAGCCTATTTAAACTCATTAGTATTTGTACTCAGAGGAGCAAGAAAAGACAGACAATCAATAAAACGGAACTACAACTACTCTGTAGTCGCAGACATAGGCAAAGATTGGCCGAACTGCGTGACCAATATTGCGTCTCATACTTTCTGACATGGTATCAGCTTGGTCGATCAAACCTGTGCAATTTTAGTTGCACCCTAGTTTTCTCGCCGTCGTTTGGTTCTCACTGACCTGCGTTTGGTTCCGTCGTTTGGTTCTCCCATTCGTTGCTGCTTAATTTCAGTTGCAGCTTGATTGTTATTCCGTCGTTTGGTTCTCCCATTCATCTTCTTCGTGTGCTTCTGCTCCACTTCGCCTTCTCCGTCGCGCCATTCCATCGTTTGGTTCTCCAGTTTGGCTTCTGCGTGCGCTGCTGCTCCACTTCGTCTTCTCTGTCGCGGGTTCTGCTCCTGCTCGCCTGTTCGCGTTCTTCCTTGGCGTTCGCTCGCGTGCTCCTGTTCGCACGCCCTGTTGCGATTCGCTCGCGTGCTACTGTTCGGACGCCATAGCTCAGGTTCTGTGCTTTTGTGGTTCTGTGCTTTTGTGGTTCGATAGTTCTGGTCCTTTTCCTTTATTTTGTGGTTCGATAGTTGTGGTTCTGTGCCTTTTTTTTCTATACTTGCTACAGCAACATTGCTTAATGGCCTCAGAGAAGGAAATAGATCATTTCTGTGTCCGTTTCACCGGCAAGAACTATGCTGCTTGGGAATTTCAATTTAAGATGTACGTTAAAGGAAAAGGATTATGGGATCACCTGGATGAGCTCTCCAAGGCTCCGACAGATAATGCTACTCTAAATGCGTGGGAAGTAAAAGATGCGCAAATTATTTCTTGGATTCTCAGCTCTATTGATCCCCAGATGATCAATAATTTGCGCTCTTTTACAACTGCTAAAGAAATGTGGTCGTATTTGAAGCGTATTTATAACCAGGACAATACAGCCAAACGCTTCCAGTTGGAACTAGAGATAGCCAATTACAAACAAGGTAATTCGTCCATTCAAGAATATTATTCTAATTTTTTGAATTTGTGGACAGAACACTCTGCTATTATATATGCTGCTGTTCCCAAAACTTCACTCTCGGCTGTCCGAGATGTCTACGACATCAGTAAGCGGGATCAATTTCTCATGAAACTTCGCCCGGAATTTGAGGCTGTGCGAGGAGCTTTGCTGAATAGGAATCTTGTTCCTTCTCTGGATATATGTGTTGGCGAACTTCTCAGGGAGGAGCAGCGTCTCCTCACCCAAGGAACTATGTCTCAGGATGCTGTCCTTTCGAACTGGTGATTTGCATATCTTTGCGCAAAACAGAGGCCAAGGCCGTGATATGCGACAGACTCAATGTTTCTCTTGCAAACAATTTGGACATGTTGCTCGTAGTTGTCCCAAGAAATTTTGCAATTACTGCAAGCAGCAGGGTCATATCATCTCTGTCTGTCTGTCTGTCCTGACAATGATATGGTTATCAATTTATTTGGCAATTGTCACGAATGTGACTAGAATTGTACTAATAATTGCATTGTGTTATATTTAATTTTTGATTACAGTTTTTTCGTATCAGATCACAAGCATATAGATGTATGCTATGCTAACAGAATTCTTAGCTTCAGAGATTGATTGTTACCAAAAAGGTTGGGGCTTGTTGCATGAATTTTTTGAAAGCTTCCTTAGTCAATTCTTTGTATCGCAATAAGCGGACTAGCATTCAGAATAGATTAGTACAAATCTTTATACGTTTTGCACGGCAAATCAATTAAACACAATTCTCAAGATATTTGGTTGGAAATGTGGATCTAACCAATTAGGCTTCCATCTCATTGATGAGTGATTGACATCGCACCTAAATGGATCTCAAAATTTGGTCACTATGGCCTATTTGTATCTCCTTATCAAGAAATAGCATATGCCCATCTTGTGTACTTACCAAAACAAAACATGGGACTCCATCCTCTTTTTCAAGTCCCTTGCAATTGACCACATACTTTGTTGTCTACATCTGATAAATTAATTTTGTAATCCATGCCTAATTTCTGGTGCTCAAATGTAGATTTGAACACATAGAAATCGTAGTTAATCAAGTTCAAATTTGTGGTTAATGAAGTTCTGTAGATGATTAATGAGTTGCTATATCTAGTATATCTATTAACTAAATCCAACACTTCATTAGCCACGTGTGTGAACTGCGTTAACCATTTAAAAAGTTGTCGAAAAAATTGTCCCAAATTAGTTGTTCAAATAACGGAACCGTTTCAAGAACTGTTAAGTATAGCTGAGAAGGAATTTGGCTTCAGTCATCCAATGGGTGGCCTTACAATTCCATGCACACAAGACATTTTCCTTAATACTACCTCAGGCTTACAAAGACTATTATAAGCGACCAGAAGTAAATCTGAAGACAAAAATTTTGTTTTTGCCTCTAAAAACAGGGTCAAGAAAATTGTTGTTGAAATCCCTCAATTGAAGTAAAATTTTCTTTCCCTCTGCATAAAAATTACAGATATAAAAAACAAAGCTGTTATAAAAAAATTGAAGATTTTTGCAGCTTGAATGAAGGGATTGGCTCATTAGTTGCAGTGACATACCCCAACAAATATTCTTCACAACAATTGTTTTGCAATTTGAAACATGTAAATTATGCCAATGTTATCTAATAAGATAATGCTATCAAAAGCTGTCTCCTCTTGCCTCTAAAATCTGAATACCATGATTTAATACAATACAAGCAAGTAGCAATTATCCATCTGTGAAGAAAATTTGAGATGTTTTAAGCAAGTCTGAAACATAAGAACCATGCCATTGGTAATGGTTAAAAAATTAGTAGGTTCTCTTATCTCTTTCATTTTGGAGTGGTCACCATGTTGGCACAGCTTCTGAATGTGGGGCATACATTTAATTGCTCTCTCAAGTCATAAGCAATCATTCAATCCTTGAGAAAGACATCTAGACAATATCATGTGATCTCTAGTAAACCATTGTCTGATTGTCTCCCTCTTGATCCCTCAGATGGCCCATCCACTTCTAAGTTCTGCAGGGAAGGAATAGTCTCCCCAAAGCCTGCTTTCATTTATATATACTTACCACTGCATTCACAAGGAACACAAGTAGTCAATTGCATCCAAAGAATCAAAACTCAAGTATTACTTTAATCTACAACTTCTCTGTCATCATTCTTTTGTTTCTGGTGTCAATTAACATAGCACAATGGGTTTCCGATTACCTGGTATTAGACGAGCATCAACCCAAACAGCATCTAAGGGAGTTGAAGTCCCAAAAGGTTATCTTGTAGTGTATGTTGGAGATAACATGAGGCGGTTCGTGATTCCTATATCCTACTTGAACCAACCTTCATTTCAAGATTTGTTGAGTCAAGCAGAAGAAGAATTTGGATATTTTCATCCAACTGGTGGTCTTACGATTCCGTGTACAGAGGATGTGTTCCTAAACCTCGCTTCTCGCTTGAATGTGATGTAATTCATGCTAAAGGAGACTAAAATAGATTAGAGGAGACAAATATGTACAGAAGGCACATTCTTTAGATTTTTCATTTCGGTTTCTTCCTTTTATCATCTCTCTATAAATGGAAAGATGTTATCTGAATGAGAAAGTCAAGACTGAATGAGATTCATACAACATTTTAGCATTTGTCAAATCTCAATGAGTTCTAAATATTTGCTGTATCACTATACAATCCAATTTAACATGCTTCAGCTTGTAATTTAAGAGCTATGAAGCACAGACACAGACACGGACACGGCTACTGTCCAAAATATAGGACACCAACACCGATACATATATATGTGTATATATATTCTCTATAAATGGAAAGATGTTATCTGAATGAGAAAGTTAAGACTAAATGAGATTCACACAACATTTTAGCATTTGTCAAATCTCAATGAGTTCTAAAAATTTGCTGTATCACTATACAATCCAATTTAACATGCTTCAGCTTGTAATTTAAGAGCTATGAAGCACAGACACAGACATGGACACGGCTAATGTCCAAAATATAGGACACCGACATCGATACATACATATATATATATATAATATAAAATAAAATATAATATAAAATAAAATGAGTATCATTTATAAAATATCTAAATTGATAATCAAGGAACGAACTTCGATTGCGAAGGGAGCGGAGACATCGATGAGATGGAGCGAAGATGTCACCGTGGACGAAGCATTGATAGGGAGGGAGACGTCTACCGTGAACTGAGAGGATAAACATGCGTTTTGACTAGCATATGTGAGAAAACTTGCTTATGCGGGTGTCCTTTCCCACCAAAAGAGTGTCCCATCCGTGTCAGAGAGGTATCACTACGAAAAAATATAATTTTTTTAATTGGACACCTAAATGAGGTGTCGGAGACGTGTCGTACGGGTGTCGGTGTCCGAAACGTGTAGGACACGGGACATGCCTAAAACTAGAGGTGTCCGAGAGCTGTAATTCTTTTGGTGGTATTTGTGAATAAGGAAGTTTGTAAATAGTTGATTAATTTATATATGTATTCAGCCCAGGCCCGTTAGGTTTACGCATAGAATAGCCTATTTAAACTCATTAGTGTTTGTATTCAAGGACAGATAGACAGTCAATAAAACGGAACTACAGCTACTCTGTAGTCGCAGACGTAGGCAAAGATTAGCCGAACTGCGTGACCAATATTGCGTCTCATACTAACTAACAGTATTTACCAAACCTGACCTGATAATGGTTATAATTGCAGCACAATTGTACCACAAATGTTCCTGATCAACTGGAAACACACTGACACATTTTTCTTGAGACAGCCTTAGCCATTTCGTTGATTCTTCTGTAGTATGTGGTTCGTCTGGTCCCTGGTATTTTCCACACCACAGAAAAATATCCTCTTATTTAGTGCTTCATCCCATTCTATCTGCAATACCCATTTCCAAAGGGACATACATCGCTTCTTGTATTGTCCTTATCAAACAACATCATCAAATGGCTGGTTAGTTGTTTTAGGGGTAACAACAACTGATATTCTGGTCCTCCTTTACTGAGGTAATCTGCAGATGTACACAATTGTGAAAGAAAATTTTCCAATTTTTGGAGGAAAACAGTAAAAATCCTGATCCACATATATTGAATGATTAGCCAGCACTTGGTCTCTCATTCTTGGCCAGTGCCTCAATAATTTCCCTCTTTCCCAATTTTATTTCTTTATCAATTTCAAATGGAGAATTTGGAACTTTGATATTTAAAAGGAGAAATGCTAGCTACACACATTTTTAACAGAGTCTTTATAATTGATTCATTTTTTTAAAAGTCAATTCAGTTGTCTAGAAAAATTATTTCTTTTTAAAAAAAATGAGTTGCCTTTTTTAAATATGCATCAATCATCAATAGTGTTTTAGTGTACCAAGTCAACAACTATGTGATTATGTTTGAGATATTATTTACAACATAAACATTAGTTGACTGTCACAGTTGTTATATAAATCGTAGTTAAGCTGAGATTTAATTTAAAGAGAAAACATTGCATCTTATCCGGCAAACAAAGACTTCATGAAAAGTTAGAATCAACTCCACTAATTCCCCTCAAATTTATTGCTTAAATATTACAGAAGACGACATTCCCTGCCAGTTTTGTAGAGGTTTATGAATTAAATTTCTACTAGCTAAACATTCTCGCAAGCAGAGAAAAATAACCCTTGTCACCACAAGAAGCAGTTTTGAGATTAAATTTCTTGATAATGAAAGATCTTGTAAATGCAGTGGTTGCTAGAGTGTCTTTAAATGGATGCAATTATTTCAAACAAAATATATAAAGAACTAATGAAAATAAGAATTCAATTTGCAGAATAGAGTATGTTTTCCTACTTGTGGTTCTGTTAGAACAGCAACAGTATAGAAGAAATAAGGAAACGAAAAAAAACGCAAAAGGGACACGATATTTGGTCACGCTGTTCGGCCAATGGTTGCCTACGTCAGCGACTACAGAGCAGCTGTAGTTCCGTTTTATTTCTCAGTGAATATTAGGGTTCAGTGTTACAAGCAGTATATATAATATTATGCAACAGATTACAACAATACCCCTGAACCGTACCGCGGACCCCCCAGTGCCCCCCCGAAACAGATTTGGGCCAAGCCCCATGGGCTGGGGGCGAAGGGAGCTTTGCTACGCTACGCTCCGCTCCCCCACCCCCCAGCCTTTTTGATACTGCATCATATGAGCCATACTCAACAATCTCCACCTTGGCGAATATCAAACCCCTATGACGATTCACTGTATGACGATCACATCCTTGGCACTAGGGGGTAGAGCTCCTGCTTGATCACTGAGTAATGTGTAACAAGTCCAAGCAATGCTTGAACTTGTCACTGGTGACTGGCTTGATCAACATATCAGCTGCATTCTCTGAAGTATGAACCTTTTCAAGTAGTATCTGTCCAGATGCAAGTAGCTCTCTGATCTTGTGAAATCTCACATCAATATGCTTGGTCCTGGCATGATACACCTGATTCTTTGCCAAGTAAATGACGCTCTGACTATCACAATACAACCGAACTCCACCTTGCTCAACACCCAATTCCTTCACTAATCCTGTAAGCCATAAGGCTTCTTTTGCAGCTTCTGCTACTGCCATGTACTCTGCTTCAGTTGTCGACATGGCCACTATGGGTTGAACTGATGACTTCCAACAAATGGGTCCACCTGCAAGAGTATAGACATATCCCGTTGTAGACCTCCTATCATCCATATCACCCGCATAGTCTGAATCAACATATCCTACAACTGTAGGATCACCCTTTTCACTGCCAAACATGATACCATGATCTGTTGTACCTCTTAAGTACCTCAAAATCCACTTGACTGCTTCCCAATGATGCTTCCCTGGTTTGGACATAAACTTGCAAACTTGACTTACAGCTTGTGCCAAATCCAGCCTTGTGCAGACCATAGCATACATTAAACAACCAACAACACTGGCATAAGGAACCTTTGACATATACTCAGCTTCTGCATCTGTCTTTGGACACTGATCCAACGAGAGCTTAAAGTGATTCGCCAATGGAGTACTCACAGCCTTCGAATTACTCATGTCAAATCTGTCTAGCACCTTTTCAACATAGCTTTTCTGAGAGAGCCATAATTTTCTAGCACTCCTATCCCTGTGAATTTCCATCCCAAGAATCTTCTTAGCAGCCCCTAAGTCCTTCATGTCAAACTCCTTACCCAACATGATTTTCAGATCATTTACATCATGTAGATGATTAGCAGCGATCAACATGTCATCCACATACAGTAACAGGAAAATAAAAGAGCCATCATCAAGGCTCCTAACATAAACACAACAATCATACTCAAACCTTCTGTAGCCAATTTGAAGCATGTATGAATCAAAGCGCTTGTACCACTGCCTTGGAGACTGCTTTAAACCATACAAAGACCTCTTCAATTTGCAAACAAGTCTGCCCTTGCCAGTGTCGCTGAAACCCTCTGGCTGCTGCATGTAAATTTGCTCATCTAGATTACCGTGAAGAAATGTTGTCTTCACATCCATCTGCTCTAAATGCATGTCTCGACTGGCTACCAAGGCTAACACTGCCCTGATAGAGGTATGTCTGATGACTGAAGAGAAAATCTCATCATAGTCAATCCCCTTCTCTTGTGAGTACCCCTTTGCTACAAGACGAGCCTTGAACTTTGTCCCTTCTTTTTCATATCGCTGGTTTTCGCTTGTACATCCACTTGCAACCGATAGCCCTTTTGCCCTTAGGAAGCTGAACAAGCTCCCATGTCTCATTTTTCTGTAAGGACTCCATTTCCTCCACCATAGCACCCATCCACTTATCTTTCTCCTGGCTAGCTATAGCCTTTCGAAAAGTGGACGGATCTCCAGAACTAGTAAGAAGTGCATATGTTGCCAAGTCTTCAAACCCATATCTCTCTGGTGGCTTGATCTGTCGTCGCTCTCTATCACGTATCAGATAATAGTCATGTACTTCACCTGAATCTTCAGGTCCATGGTATGGCTCAGTGGGAGAGCCTAATTAGTCTAGTGTTTACGGTTCTATCGCACATTGCTCACCGGGACGGCTCGATATGCACTGAATCACCTCATTGTTGGAAGTTTTCCTTCGTAGACTCACTACATCTGTTGCAATCGACTTTTTCAACATGAACTGCTCATCAAAAACAACATCTCTGCTGGTAACCACCTTCTTTGAAACTGGATCCCATAACTTGAACCTCTTTACACCTTTTGAGTATCCTACGAAGACACTTCTTCGACTTTGGATCAAGTTTGGATCGATCTTCACTGGATATATGCACATAAGCTGGACACCCAAAAATCCTTAAATTGGTAAGATCAATGGGATTGCCTGTCCATACCTCCTCTGCAACTTTCCCTCCGCAGAAGCCGCGGTGACCTGTTGTGGAGATAGCATGCCATGTTAATTGCCTCTGCCCAGAAACCCTTTGACAATCCAGCATTCAACCGGAGACATCTTGCCCTTTCAGTTAGAGACCTATTCATTCTCTCTGCTATACCATTTTGCTGTGGTGTCTTGCGAACTAAAAAATGCCTCTGAATACCATGTTCTTCACAGAATTTCTTGAAATTCGAATTGTTGTACTCTGTCCCATTATCTGACCTCAAATACTTGATTTTTCTGCCCGTTTGATTCTCTACTTCAGCTTTCCACAGCTTGGACTTTGTAAAGACTTCAGATTTATACTGCAAAAAATACACCCAAACCTTATGAGAAAAATCATCAATAAAAGTCACAAAATACCTGGAACCACCCATGGAGGGCTGTTTGGTAGGCCCCCACACATCCGAATGGACATAGTCTAGGATTCCCTTTGTTTTGTGCTTCCCAGTCTGGAACCGAACACGACACTATTTCCCGAGTACACAATACTCGCACAGATCCATCTTGCAAGCGCGAACGCCTTTTAACATATTTCTCTTATGAAGTTCCATCATCCCACGCTCACTGAGATGACCCAGACGCATTTGCCAGAGCTTAGTTGCATCGTTATCTGACTCAACTGACGCAACATCACCTACAACTGTAGCGCCCAACAGTTTATAGATGTTACCTGCAGTCCTCTTTGCTCTCATCACTGTCAAGGCACCCTTGCTGACCTTCATGATGTCCCTATCTCCATCATACCTGTAGGAAAAACCATTTGCCTGTAGAGTACCTAAGGAAATCAGATTCTTTTTCAATTCTGGAATATATCTGACATCATTCAACGTTCGCACGCCACCATCGCCCATAGCAATTTTGATTTGTCCCATTCCTTGGATAGCACCAGCTTTATCATTACCCAAATAAACAAACCCAAAACTGCCTGACCTGAATGTAGTGAACCATTCCCGGTGCGGCGTCATGTGGTAAGAACAACCAGAATCAAGAATCCACGCCTCTATGCACTTCGTGCGAACGCAAAGCATATCTCCTTCATCGCCGTAATCATCGGTTTGGACCACATTTGCGTAATCGATGAGCCCTCGCTTCGCTTTGGGACAGTCCCGCTTCCAATGCCTAGTCTGTTTGCAAATGTAACACTCTGTTTTCTTGTTCTTGGATTTATACCTCTTCTTTCCAAAACCTCTTTTACCCTTGTTCCGCCCACGATCTTGACCCCCCTTCACATACAGACCCTCGCCTCCTTGACTTCCTTCCTCTGCGCTCTGTCTCCTTTGAGAATGAGACACGAGTGCAGCAGTAATATCATCTAGGCTATTAGTGTCTTTCCCGTAGGTAAGAGTAGTCACTAAGTGATCGAACGAACCTGGTAACGAGCACAGAAGAATGATTGCCTTGTGTTCGTCATCTACCTTAACCCCAAGCTTCGCCAGATCCGTGATTATGGTGTTGAAGGTATTGACGTGCTGTTGCAAATCGGATCCTTCCTGCATCCTAAGGCTGTACAGTCATTGCTTTGCAAACAGTTTGTTCGTCATCATCTTTGACTGATACTGACTCTCCAATTTGTCCCAAACCTCCTTCGGAGTCATTAGGTTCAGGATATGATACATCACCTCGTCTGAAACACATAGACGTATCAATCCTGCGGCCTTCTCCTTCATCTCGACCCAATCGACGTCCGCCAAATCTGCCGGTTTCGTCTCACGCAGCGCCTTCTGTAAACTTTGCTGAGCCAACAGATCCTTAACCCTTCTTTGCCATAATCCGAAGTTGCCCGTCCCGTCGAACCTTGCCACATCGAATTTTGCACCCAAGTTAAACGTCATCTGATACCAATTGTTAGAACAACAACAGTATAGAAGAAATAAGGAAACGAAAAAAACGCAAAAGGGACACGATATTATCATGAATATTGAGACGCAATATTGGTCACGCAGTTCGGCCAATCTTTGCCTACGTCTGCGACTACAGAGCAGCTGTAGTTCCGTTTTATTGATTGTCTTTTCTTACCTTGAGTACAAACACTAATGAGTTTAAATAGGCTATTCTATGCGAAAACCTAACGGGCCTGGGCCGAATACATATATAAATAAATCTACTATTTACAAACTTCCTAATTCCTTATTCACATCCCCCCTCAAATTGATGCGGGTCATCAAGGAGCATCAATTTGCCAACAAGAAACTGATGGCGTGGACGAGGAACACTTTTGGTCAAAATATCTGCAACTTGAAATTGAGTATTGATATGAGGGATGGATATAACATGATTATCATAGGCTTCACGAATAGCATGACAATCAACTTCAATATGCTTAGTACGCTCATGAAAAACCGGATTTGCAACAATCTGAATGGCACTTGTATTGTCGAGATAGAGATGTCGGTTCGGCTGAGGAAACCCAAGTTCACCCAAAAGACCACGAAGCCAAAGTATTTCGGAGCATGCCGTAGACATAGCACGATACTCCGATTCAGTTGAGGACTTAGAGACTCTTGCTTGCTTCTTACTTTTCCATGAGATCAACGAAGAACCAAGAAACATGCACCAACCAAGGATGAGCTACGAGTGTCGACACCCACCAATCATCAAGATCACTGTAAGCAATCAACTTAAGAGGAGTCCCACGAGGAAAGGATAAGCCCCGTTGAGAGGTACCTTTCAAGTAGCGAATTATACGATGAACCGCTGCCAAGTGAAGATGACGAGGAGAATGCATGAACTGACTTACTTCTTTGAGCAAAGAAACGAAATGTCGGGTCGAGTAATGGTCAAGTAATTAAGACTACCCACAAGCTGTCGATACAATAAAGGATCGGTCAAAAGTTCACCCTCGTCACGGTGGTATTTAACATTAACTTCAAGAGGAGTATCCACGGGATTAGCGGATTGGAGGCCAGCCATAGCAATAAGGTATGTGGCATACTTATGCTGATGAAGAAATATACCCTTAGAAGTAGAATGAACCTCGAGTCCCAGAAAATAATGTAAAATACCAAGGTCTTTCATTTGAAATGAGGCTTGAAGCTTTTGTTTAACTTCCTCAGTATAGATCTTTGCATCGTAACCAAGAATGATCATATCATCAACATAAAGAAGGAGTAGAACAATGCCCGTAGATGTGCGTGAATGAACAAAGACGAATCATACCGACTTTGAGTAAAAGAGAACCCAAGTAGAGTGGAACGGAATTGCTCATACCATGCCCTGGCGCTGCTTTCAAACCATATAGAGAGCGTTTGAGCTTGCACACCCTAGATGAAGAGAATAGGCCCTGAGGGGGAGTCATATAAATATCTTCAGTCAGGTTGCCATGAAGAAATGCATTCTTCACGTCCATTTGGTGGAGAGACCACCCATGAGAAGCAGCTATAGAAAGCACCATTCTAACATTAGTCATTTTAGCAACTGGTGCGAATGTTTCATCATAATCAATGCCATATTCCTGCTTGTTGCCTAAAGCAACCAATCGAGCCTTGTACCGATTGAGAGATCCATCAGTATTTAGTTTCACAGAATACACCCATTTACAACCTATGGGTTTGATATCAGGAGGGCAAAGAACAATATCCCAAGTAAAATTGTCCTGAAGGGCCTGGAGTTCCTCATTCATAGCATTTAGCCAACACACATCTTTAACAGCCTGCGAGTAACAAGTAGGAATAGATATGCCAGATAGAGAAACAGTTAAAGCAGTATGTGAGGAATCAAACCTGTCTGGTGAATATCTATCAGGTGCTCGAAACGTTCTACTAGAATGCCGTGGTGCAACCGCAGACAGATCGTGGATCGTGTGGCGGTCAAAGATCGGAAGGGCAAGTGGGAACCTGTCTATCGCGTTGTCTGGCATATACAAGACCTGGTTTGAAACGTTCTATAGATGGAGACAAAGTAGAAAAATGAGGAAGTATAGCAATATCAGTCATACCAGGAGTAGGGCAAGGAAACATAAACTGATGATCAAAAAATGTCACATTCCTCGAAATGCGAAAACGATGGTTAGAGACATCATAACACACAAAACCCTTATGAGAATGACTATATCCCATAAATGCACATTGGACAGATTGTGCCCCAAGCTTATGTCTTTCAGTGGATGGTAGGTGAACAAAACAAACACACCCAAAAGTATGTAAACTACTATAATCAGGCTGAGTTTTAAAAAGACGAAAATAAGGAGAATCAAACTCAATCACCGTGGAAGGAAGACGGTTGATCAAAAAAACAGCTGTGGAAAGAGCCTCTACCCAAAATTTGGATGGAACAGAAGCCTGGAGAAGTAAGGTACGTGTCACATCCAACAAGTGACGATTCTTACGTTCTGCAACACCATTTTGCTGAGGGGTATTGGGACAAGATCGTTGAGACAATATACCTTTTTGCTGTAAGAACTCCTGAAACTCATTAGACATATATTCACCACGTAATCGCAGAAGAATTTTAATCTTGGTTTGAAATTGATTTTCAACATACATCAGAAATCTCTTAAACATAGAAAACACTTCAGATTTAGATTTAAGAAAATAAATCCAAGTAAAGCGACTATAATCATCGATAAAGGTGACAAAATATTTATAATGAGCATGAGAAGCTACAAAGTAGATTCCCAAACATCACTATGAATAATCTCAAAACAAGTAGAAACACGATGAGCACCAGACGAGAAAAGGAAGTGTTTTGCTTTTAGCTAATTTGCAAACAGAACATGAAATACCAAGCACTAGAATCCATAGGTTTAGTACCTAACAAACCAGTCTTAAATAAGTGAGACAAAACAATGTAGTTTGGATGGCCCAATTTCTATGCCAATCCTCACATGAATTCAAAACAAGATTACGCAAGAGATAAATGACTAGAAATAGATCAAGCGGAAACAATCTTCCCACTTTAGGCCCCTTCGCGATCACCTTCCCGACACCTATTCTCGCACAAAACAACCAAAGACGAAAGATTAACATCACAACCGTCATTCACTAATTGTCCAAATAGACAATAAATTGGAAGCAAGTCCAAGTGCTACAAGCACATTTCAAACCGAGAGTTGATGTCACCAACATGAGTTATAGGAATGGTACTCCCACAAGAATTTGAATTTTATGATTGCCATTATAAGGATTTAAATTGTGCAAGTGTTCAGGAGAACCCGTCATGTGATTCGATGCACCAGAGTCAAGTAACCATGGACGAGAAATGAAAGAGGACTTACCAGTAATACCCAAGGCTGAAAGAGCAGAAAGTACCATTTGTTGAATCAATTTAGACTGAAGAGCACCACCATCAGAAGCACCACCGTTGGAAGGACCAGCTGCAGAGCTAGTAGTGGCATGGAGTGCCTGCACCGGACGCTTAGTCGGTAGTGGAGGACGCGTAGGACAGCAGAGATGATATGACCTGCCGCTGCGATAATTGCAAAATTTCGGGGACAACTACGAGCAACATGTCCAAATTGTTTGCGGGAGAAGCATTGAGTGCATCGCGATATCACGCCTGGCCGCTATTTTGCGCGGCATATGCAAATCACACAGATTCGTAAAGGACGGGATCATGAGACATGGTTCCTTGAGTATGGAGACGTTGTTCTTCCCTGAGCGGTTCACCAACACAGATATCCAAGGAAGGAACAGGTTCCTATTTAGCGAAAGCATCACAAATTTCAAACTCCGGCGAGTTTCATGAGAAATTGATCTCGTTTACTAGTATCATAAACATCTTTGGCGATAGAAAGTGGCGGCAGGAACAAAGAAGATATATGATACCCAGTGTTACGTCACAAATTGAGAAAACCAGAATAATATTCTTGAATTGACAAATTACCTTGTTTGTAATTAGCAATTTCTAGTTCCAATTGGAAACGCTTGGCCGTATTGTCCTGGTTGTAAATACGCCGCAAGTAATTCCACATTTCTTGAGCAATGAAAAAGATCGCAAATTGTTGATCATCCGAGGATCAATAGTACTAAGGATCCAAGAAATAATTTGAGCATCTTTTACTTCCCACGCATCTAAGGCGCTTTGTCTTCCTGGTGCCTTAGAAACCCCATCAAGATGACTCCATAATCCTTTCCTTTGACATACATCTTGAACTGAAATTCCCAAGCAAAGATAATTCTTACCAGAAACGAACACAAAAATATCCCTCTCTTTCTCTCAAGCCATTTAAAAATTATTAAAAGTATCAATGGGACCAACAAATGATAAAATCAACAAAGAACACGTAGCCAAACCAATGACAACCCACGATCAACACAACCCAGCCAAACACGTTGCCACGAACAAAATGCGAGGAACCAGGTAAAAAAAACGTAGCAACGAGAAGTAGGAAACCGAACAAGAGAAAACAGAGGAGAAGCTGTGAAGCCGACCGAACCAACAACCGCGAAACCCAGAGGAGAAGCCGAGAACCAGAGGAAACCGAGAATCACGTCGCAAGGAGAGAACAGAGACGCGAGCAGAGATCGAGAGAGAGGCGTGAACCAGGTTGCGAACCAAGAGCAGCGCTGACGAGGATGAGAAAAGCCGCCTCAACAGGAGTCACAGAGAACCAGAGAGCAACGAACCAGGAACGAAACGTCGTTGGCCGAGAGCAACAAACCAGGAACCAGTGCCGTCGTTGGCCGAGAGCAAGAGCAAAACCAAGAAAAAGGAAAGCCACGAACTAGGAACACGTCGGAGAGCAAGGCAGGAGCGACCAAGTTGTCGCTGAGGAAATCACAGGTAAGTGGATCGAACCCCTACTGATACCATATCATGAATATTGAGACGCAATATTGGTCACGCAGTTCGGCCAATCTTTGCCTACGTCTGCGACTACAGAGCAGCTGTAGTTCCGTTTTATTGATTGTCTTTTCTTACCTTGAGTACAAACACTAATGAGTTTAAATAGGCTATTCTATGCGAAAACCTAACGGGCCTGGGCCGAATACATATATAAATAAATCTACTATTTACAAACTTCCTAATTCCTTATTCACAGATATTTGGTCACGTTGTTCGGCCAATGGTTGCCTACGTCAGCAACTACAGAGCAGCTGTAGTTCCGTTTTATTTCTCAGTGAATATTAAGGTTCAGTGTTACAAGCAGTATATATAATATTACGCAACAGATTACAACAATACCCCCGAATCAGATCACGCGGCGAAGCCCTCGCACTCCCAAAGGCGCCCTAAACAGATTTGGACTGAGCCCGGGCTGGGCGGCGGAGCTGCTACGCCCGCTAGCTCACCTCCCCGCCCCAAACCTTTGATATCGCATCATATGAGCCATACTCAACAGGTTCCAAACATGTGTTGTCTCAAAAATTTACTTTCTTAAACTCGTCAGGTCATTCGTCAACAATAGTGTTTTTGGTGACTAAATATCAACATTAAGCTGCGTTATCAATATGAAGAGAACATGCGCCATGTCTGAAAAAATGTCTAAAAAAATGTGAGCAAGCATCGAACAAACATTGAGTTTAACCTGGGCATATCTCATGTGATTTCAAGTTGGTACTCTATTGGCCTTTCATTCAGAGGGTGGTGGGGTTTGCACTCTTATTGAACTTACTAGTCCTTGATAGTGGCATCTAATGGTCCCCATGTGATCTCTTATCTCATGGTCCCCATTCTTTTAAGGGTTAATACCCCTTTTGGTCCCCGTAATTTGAGCGAAATTCGGTTTTAGTCCATGTAAAATTTTTTGTTTAGATTTAGTCCCTGTAATTTAAGATTCTTCCACTTTTAATCCCTGCCGTCAATGGAAATATTGTTCTGCTTGTCAACAACAGTCACTTGCATCACTTTGTCACTAACAATAAAGGATATAGTACTATTTGTACTTTTTATTTTTGGTAAATTTTTCTTTTCCTTTCGCTATAGGGAAGGAGTAACAAAACTATATGATCACCTATGGCATTCCTTTTTTACTTCTTAGTTATTAATCAAAGTATGTTTGGCTCAATTGTGGGACCATAGTTCATGGATACTGTAACAACATCTGATTCTTCTTTTTTCTCGACTTGATATATCAGCCAGATTTTACAGTTAGGTTCAAGATCAACAATGTGGCAGTAGTCTATCCATATAAAGTTGCAACAACTTCCAAGTAGATTTCATGGTTTATTGATTGGATTTCAAGTACTAATAGCTACCACTATCAGTTGTCTTATAGAAACAAGAACAAAATATTTGATATGTTTAAAGCTGTCTGAAACGTGTGAAGCAGATCTCTTTCATAGTCCTATTTTCCAAAAAGTGGGGCATGTGTAATTCTCAATGAAAGCCTTCAAGACAGTAACATGTGATCATTAATGAGCCCTGTCTCGCACTCAACCACATAGAAAATTCTGTAGAGAATGGTTTCCACCATCTATATATACCCGTCATTGGGTTTAGAAGCAACACAAACCATTCTTACACTGAAGCATCACAATTCAAGTTCACTTCTTTCATCTACTACTTCTTTGAGATCATTAGTGCGTGAAGAAACAAAACAACAATGGGTTTTCGCTTACCAGGTATTAGACGATCATCATTTAGTGCAAGTGAAGCATCTAGCAAAGAAGTGGAAGTCCCAAAAGGCTATCTTGCAGTGTATGTTGGAGAGAAAATGAAAATGAAGAGGTTCTTGATTCCAGTTTCATTCTTGAACGAGCCTTTATTTCAAGAATTGCTGAGCCAAGCCGAAGAGGAGTTCGGTTACTGTCATCCAATGGGTGGTCTCACAATTCCCTGCAATGAAGATGTCTTCTTACATACAACATCTCGCTTGAACAGACTATAAACAATTCATATTGCAAAATAAAGTCATCTGAATGATAACTTTGTACAGCAAGATTTACTGGCTGAGACAACTTTGTACAGAAGGATTTTCTTTGTCCATTTTAATCTTTCCTCTTAAGTGGAAATCTGAAATGAGAACCTTATGAAACCATTTTCTTGTGAATTTATCAGTTTTTTTTTTTGGGTGTGTGTGTCAGCTCAAATACTTGCATTGCACGCACAAACACAAATCCTGCACCAATTTTAGGGATATACGGTATTACATAGTAGATATAATACTGCAAGACTGGTAATTTCGGATATATTATGCGGTCATACAAAAGTCAAAACAATAAAAAAAAAACTGTCCATGCAAATCACATACCAACTGGGATATAGGCTTGCCCAGGCGCTTACTATTTAAATAATAATAATAATAATAATAATAATAATAATAATAATAATAATAATAATTTTGAAAAAGAAAATCTTTCATTAACCTACAAAGATTTTCAACTTGATTGGCATATGACAGCATTTTGGAACAAGTCAGTACTCAGTAGGTGTGAGATCAACAGATTAAATGAATTTACATAAAAATTTGTCACCCTACAGGCTACAGTTACATGCACAAATTGAAATGAAAATGAAGAAAGGAATACACCAACAGATTAAACGTCTTAGTCACCAATTAATTAGTAAGTTGCATCTTTCTTGTGAGGTTTGAAGGTGGTGATTTAGACCAAAATCACAAGGACCTCTTGTCGTCAACGTTGTTCTCAGAAAGTATGCAGTTAACGGCAACCCTTTTACCCTGAGTTCCTAGCTAGCAGCCTCCACTATTCATAAAAGGGTATTATTATTTTCCTTATTTCTCAATCAAAAGTTTATCATAATCCCCTTGTATTCAGTATTCTCTTAAAAATACATACTTCTAGTATATTAGAGTGTGACAAGACAATAGAAATTATTTTTTGCTAAATTATTCGATGGGTCTTCGACTTCCTAATAAGTGGTTGTGAAAAATTCTCTTCTGGAGTGTTGTCTTACAATTGCACTTACTATCTTCTGGATCTGGTCACGATGACTTCAGACCAAGCCCTTCATTAAAGCTTCCTTGTTGCTTCCCTAACATTTATGATTTATAGCCCATTATCTGCTTAGAATTCATCAACAAAAGAATTTGTGGTAGCTATATATCGGCATCGACCGCGTTATCAAATATGAAGAGAACGCGTGACATGTCTAATGCATGTTTACAAAAATATGGGTAGCCAGCCATTAACTTATTTGACTTCAAGTGGGTATCTATTGGCCTTTCATTCATTAACTTAGTGAACATACTGATATTTGATTGAGAGACATCCAAGACAACACCATGTGATCTCTCATCTCCTCTCATGGACCCCATCCATCAACAATCATTTCTCAAGAAATTGGATTTCAAGAAACTCTTGAAAACTATAAATGCACTATCTTCCTTCACAGTCATCACAAGTCATTCGCATACTCAAAGCATCAAAACTTAGATACATTTTTCTTGGATTTGATAACTTCACCTTGCTCTTTCCAACATTTGAAATGGGTTTCCGTTTACCTGCTATTCAACGGGCTTCATTTTCCGGTAGCCAAGCATCTCCAAAAGCCGTGAATGTGCCAAAGGGCTATCTTGCAGTGTACGTTGGAGAGAAAATGAAGCGGTTTGTGATCCCCATGTCATACTTGAACCAACCTTCATTTCAAGACTTGCTGAGTCAAGCAGAGGAACAATTCGGATATCATCATCCAATGGGTGGTCTCACAATTCCTTGCACAGAAGATGTTTTCTTGCATATTACTTCTCGCTTCAATGGGCTATAAATCTTACACTGTAGTAGATTGACATAAATAGATTAGTGGTGACATTTTGTACAATAGGCATCTTTTATACTTGTAAAGTTTTTTCATTCCCCCTTATTGGGAATGGGTGAAAATTGTCCATCCGAATGACATACTCACTAACAGATTATTTGTTTTATCAATGACACAATGTTTCACCAACTTAACTGGGTCCTCTGTGCTTTTATTTAAGAATTACTAAGCTGGTGATTCCTTGGAAAAAGGAAATTAAGTGTTCAGTTTTCCTGTATCAGTAGATTTTCTCATGGTTTTATAGCAAAAAAGTTTGCCTGTTCCTTAAATTTTCCAAATTCAATTTCTAGCACTGTGTTTATCAGATTCTATATTTCAGTAATACTTGTGTTGTGTTGTGTTTCAAAAAAAGTAATACTTGTGTTGAATGCCGACATGTTGCCTTACAATTTCAGATTTTATTAATCTTGCTAGTTCTGTGGACAGAGGAAAATTCGAAACATATTGGAGCTAGTATTGGTACAAACCAAAATCTTATCGGCCAAATAAGACACACAGCCAGTGTCTTGTATCTAAGCTCACAAACTTCTTATATGCCTTATGCTTCTATTAACTGAATCTTCATGTTGTTTCATGGCATATTAAGAGTTCTTGACTAATTGCTTGCGTGGCAAGTTAGTTAAGTTTGTTATGTGGTTGTTACTTTGTAACAGTTTCTGTTATTCAGTTTTTTTTTTCCCTTCTTCTGTTGCATCTTGTACACTCCCTCTTAGTCATGCTATATATAAGGCTGAGCAAAGGAGTCTCAAATGCATTAACTCAATTACTTGTAATCTGTGAGATACCTAGAGGAATCATATAGGTACACAGGTGTAGGGGGATCAAGGGTAGATTGAGTGAACTGCTGTATCTCAGAAGCAGGGTGAGGCAACATTGCTGCATTGTAATCTTGGAATTTGGCTCTGGAATGAGAACTGGACTCAAGCTGTGCTTAGTCCCGCAGATGTAGGGATCCACACTGGTGACCGACCTGCGTGAACAAACTTCTGGTGTGTTGGTTCCTTTTATGCATTTCTTTAATTGTGTTCATATCTTAATTTTCACTGCATTCATATATTGCTATTGATTCTTGTTTTATTTCTTGTGTTTCTGGGTTGTGATCGAGCAATCAAGTTGTTTTGGTCACAACACTTCATCTAGGCATGACGCTTGAACTAAATAACAAAGATCTTCCAAAATTTTCAACTTTCCTGACATTCAATTATCAGCTAATGATATACACAACCTTCAAAAACTTACGATAATTATAATGGATTTACTGATGTACTTTCTTATTTTGGTCAATTACTCTTTTACTTTTACTACAGGGAGGGCCTACCAAAACTACATAGTAGTATCTTTTAATATTTTTAATATTGACTGTCTTGGTGATTAGTTAAATGTTTGGCTCAATTGCGGGACCACAGTTCATGAATACTAAAACAAAATCTGATCCTTTAGTTCAACGACATGGCAGCACTCTGTCAATATGAAGTTGCCTCGAGTCTTTTCTTTTCCACATTAAAAGTGGGGTTCTTAAAAAGGTCTCTTTCCGAGGTGGGCAAGTTGTTGGCGGATCATCCACCAGGTTGGCCATGAACTCTCAAATCTCAAGCAATCCTTGAGAATACCGCGTGATCTCTTGTTAGCACTTGCTATCAGTAGACCCCCATCAAATAGACCATCAACAATTCAATCCAGTTGAAATAGGAGTTTAAAAAATTAGAAGATCCATTCAAAAATAGCCTTAGTATGAAACCTATCAAAATCAATTGTTGAAATCCCTCAACTAAAGTAAAATTTTCTTTCCCTCTGCATGAAAGAGTAAAACACTAAAGCTTTTTATGTGGTGATGCTATATGTATATGTTAGAGACATAATATAAAACTCATTCTTATGTCTTTACCAAATAACTTAAGCTTTTTATATGTGTATGTTAGAGACATAATATAAAACTCATTCTTATGTCTTTACCAAATAACTTAAGCTTTTTAGATAAATGACTTATAACATGGTTCCAGAACCTATTTTAGACTTGATGTTAGCCAACCCATCCTGTCTGAGGGATGAGGGGAGTGCTCATATTCCACATCAGTTATGTCAAAGTACTTTTACTGGACAATTCTCTCTGCTTGAGATAACCTTTTGGGTAGTGTTACGTAGGCCTAAACCATTCACAATTTTAATATGGTAACACATTATTCAAAACCACGTGGTTCTGAATTGGATCTTTGTCACCCTTATTTTTCAAACAAAAAGCAAGTTGTAGCACAAGGTAATGTCAAGAGAATTAAGATTTTAATATTTTTGTTGGCATTTTTTGTGCAGATTTGTTGACCCTGGAATTAGGAATTATTAGGCAGAATATTTGGTATTTATAGCTGTAATTATGTAATTATAGTCTTAATTAGTTAGCAGATTTCAAGGCTAGGAACCAGATTGTATCATACTATTTAATTGAGAATTCTCTAGATGAGAACACACAGATTTTACCCATATTTTCTCTGAGTTTAACATGGTATCAGTCTAGGTTTCGATTCCAATTTTTTCCCCTTAGCCCCCAAGTCTATCGTTGATCCTAGTTTCAGTTTTTGTTCTTTGCCAATTTTTTCCAGTCACTCTTGGTTCTCCTTGCAGTCTCAGTTTCTTGATTTTTTTTCCCTCCTGCATTTTCTTTCTCAGCATCATGTCTACATAAGTACGATGTTCTTTTTGTTCGTCTTAATGGAAAGAACTACAGTACTTGGGCATTCCAGTTTCAGATCTTTGTCAAAGGCAAGGAGCTTTGGGGTCATGTTGACGGAACTGATTCTGCACCTGACAAAACAACGCACCAGACGGCACATGCCAAATGGGAGACCAAGGACGCACAAGTCATGGCATGGCTCATAGGCTCTGTTGATCCTAATATTGTCCTAAATCTCAGACCTTTCTCCACGGCAGCTAAGGCGTGGGAATATTTGAAGAAAATTTACAGCCAGAACAACACTGCTCGCAGGTTCCAGCTTGAACATGGCATTGCAAATTTTCAACAGGAAAGTCTCTCAATCTCTGAATTCTATTCTCATTTCATGAATCTTTGGGCTGAATACACTGAGATTGTTTATAAAGATTTGAAACCTGAAGGACAAACTGTAGTACAAACAGTTCATGACACAACAAAACGTGATCAATTAAAATCTTATGAAATTGAGATCTGATTTTGAGGGCATTCGGACCAACCTCATGAACAGGGCTACTGTCCCCTCTTTGGATGAATGCCTAAATGAATTGCTTCGTGAAGAACAACGTCTCCTTACTCAGACAACCATGGAATAACAAAAATCTGCCTTTCTTCCTGTGGTGTACGCTGTACAAAGTAGACCTCGAGGCCGAGACATGAGTACTGTCCAATGTTTCTGCTGCAAAGGCTTTGGACATCTTGTTTCCAACTGTCCTAAAATGTTATGCAATTACTGCAAAAAAGATGGTCACATCATTAAAGAATGTCAAGTCCGACCACCAAAGAGAAATGCAATAGCCTTCACTGCCTCTGTAGGATCTTCTACTACTCATGTTTCTGTGGATCAGAATATGTCTACTGCTGTACCAACTGTGACCCCTGAAATGGTTCAACAAATGATCATTTCAGCATTTTCTGCTTTGGGCCTTTCAGGTAAAGCTTCTCCACCTCGCTCTCCTTGGTATTTTGACTCTGGGGCATCCAATCATATGACCAACAATATTGCTGCCCTTAACAATGTTACCAATTACTCTGGTAATTTGAAAATACACACTGCAGATGGAAACAATTTACCTATCACAGCAATTGGTGACATTTCCTCTTCTCTAACCAATGTTTATGTTTCCCCTGGTCTCACCAGTAACCTTATTTCCGTTGGCCAACTAGTTGACAGTAATTGCAGAGTTGAATTCTCAAAATCTGGTTGTTTTGTGCAGGATCAACACTTAGGGAAGATGATCGCGAAGGGGCCTAAAGTTGGACGTCTTTTTCCTCTTTATTTCATCACTGTCTTTGTGTTCTTTACTACCCTTTATTTCTTGTAATTCTGCAACTGTTAGTTTTCAATTATGGCATAAGCGTCTTGGTCACCCAAACTCAAATGTACTTCATGAATTGATAAAATCTAGAGTTCTTGGCAATAAAAATTCCCCTTCTCTTAGTGCTGTTCAATTTGATTGCAATTCTTGTAAACTTGGTAAAAGTAAAATTCTACCATTTTCGGTTCATCAATCAAATGTAACTAAACCTTTTGACATGATTCACAGTGATTTACGGGGAATACCACCTGTTTCATCTCATGCACATTACAAGTACTTTATCACTTTTATTGACGACTATAGTCGTTTCACATGGGTCTATTTTTTGTGCTCTAAAGTTGAAGCATTCTCTGCATTCAAATTTTTTCATGCCTATGTTCAGACTCAATTTCCATCCAAAATTAAAATTCTGCGTTCTGACAATGAGGGGGGAATACACATCTCATTTATTTCAAGAATTCTTGCAGGAAAATGGTATATTATCTCAACGGTCTTGTCCTTCCACACCCCAACAAAACGGGGTAGCTGAAAGAAAAAATCGTCATCTTCTTGATGTTGTCCGTACCTTAATGTTGGACTCCTTTGTGCCCTCTCGGTTTTGGTGTGAAGCACTCTCAACTGCTGTCCACCTTATTAACTGGCTGCCTTCTCAAGCCTTAAACAATAATTCTCCTTTCTTAAGGTTATTTGGTAAGTCACCTAATTTTTCAACTCTTCGCACCTTTGGATGTGTCTGACTATTTGTTATGTTCATCTTCAACCCCAAGAACGCACCAAACTTACAGCTCAATCTCTTAAGTGTGTTTTCTTGGTTACTCAGCCCATCAAAAAGGTTTTATATGCTATGATCCTAATCTACATAGGATTCAAGTCTCTAGAAATGTTATCTTTCAAGAAGATACATATTTTTTACTACTAACCAAGACCCTTCTTCTACATCCATATCTGTTTTGCCATTGTTTCTTAACAATTCTGCAGGAAAACAACCTCGTCCACCTCTCTTGGTCTACCAGAAACGTCCAAGGCCCCCTCCTGATTATTCTCTGGCTGCTGATCCAACACTTCCACCAGAACCAGCCCCTGTACGTCGCAGTACTCGCATTAGTAAACCACTGGAAAAGTATGGTTTTTCTGAACCTTTATCTTTGACAGCTACTTTAGCATCTGTTCCTATTCCTTCTTCATATAAACAGGCCATGGAGCATAAATGTTGGCAAGAAGCTATAGAAACTGAACTTCTAGCAATAGAGGAAAATCAGACATGGGATATGGTTCCCTGTCCTCCATCTGTTAAACCTCTTGGCAGTAAATTTGTATTCAACATAAAGCTTCGTTTAGATGGATCAATAGATCGATACAAGGCTAGATTGGTTGTTCTTGGGAATAAGCAAGAATTTGGCCTAGACTATGTGGAGACCTTTGCACCTGTGGCCAAAATGACTACTGTAAGAACTATTCTTGCCATTGCTGCATCTGAATCTTGGCAAATTCACCAGCTAGATGTCAAAAATGCCTTCCTCCATGGTGACCTCAAAGAAGAAGTTTACCTCAAACTTCCTACTGGTATGCCCTCACCACCTAATATTGTTTGCAAACTAAAACGTTCTTTGTATGGATTAAAACAGGCACCAAGAGTGTGGTTTGAAAAATTTAAGGCAACACTGCTTGGTTTTTCCTTCATCCAAAGCAGCTCTGATTCATCTCTCTATCTACAAAAGACCTCAAAAGGACTCATGATACTTCTTGTTTATGTGGACGATATTGTCATCACAGGCTCAGATCAAGAGGCTATCACTACAATCAAACAACTGTTGCATACAACTTTCCACATGAAAGATCTTGGACAACTCGCTTATTTCTTGGGATTAGAAGTACAATTCCAACAAAATGGCATCTTGGTCACTCAACGCAAATATATACAGGATCTAATTCAGTTAGCGGGTCTCACTAATACAGCTACGATTGACACTCCCATGGAAGTTAATGTGAAGTTAAGACGGGATGAAGGTGAACTCCTAAAAGACCCAACTTTATACCGCAAGCTGGTCGGAAGTCTTATCTACTTAACCATCACAAGGCCCGATATCTCTTTTGTTGTCCACACAGTCAGCAGGTTCATGCAAAATTCTAGACATTTGCATTTTTCACCAGTACAACGCATCATTAAATATCTATTAGCCACTCCTAGCCATGGTCTTTTCTTTACTAAAGGTGCAGAAATACAACTTCAAGCATACAGCGATGCTGATTGGGTGGGATGTCCAGACACAAGGAAGTCTACTAATGGCTGGTTTATGTTTTTAGGAGATGCCCCTATCTCTTGGAAATGCAAGAAACAAGATTCAGTCTCTAAATCCTCAACTGAAGCAGAATATCGGTCCATGTCACTCGCATGCTCTGAGATTATTTGGTTACGGGGCCTTCTTTCAGAACTTGTTATTCACAAACAAAGCCAACTTCGCTGCATGCTGATAACATAAGTGCTATACAGAACAAAGCACATAGAGGTCGATTGTCATTCAATCAGGGAAGCCTATGACCGCAGAATTATCACTTTGCCTCATGTCTCAACATCTATTCAAATAGCTGACATTATGACCAAATCCTTGACACGACAGCGATATAATTTCCTAGTCAGCAAATTGATGCTTGTAGACTCACCAGCATCAATTTGAGGGGGGATGTCAAGAGAATTAAGATTTTAATATTTGGCATTTATAGCGCAGATTTGTTGGCATTTTTTGTGCAGATTTGTTGACCCTGGAAATAGGAATTATTAGGCAGAATATTTGGCATTTATAGCTGTAATTATGTAATTATAATCTTAATTAGTTAGCATATTTCAAGGCTAGGAATCAGATTGTATTCAGACTGTATCATACTATTTAATTGAGAATTCTCTAGATGAGAACATACAGATTTTACCCATATTTTCTCTGAGTTTAACAGGTAAGTGGGCGCATGAATTGTCCATTCTTCAAATACAAGGAGCTCTTGCAGCTTGAATGGAGGGATTGGCAATTTGGCACACTAGTTGCAGTGAGATACTCCAACTAGTATTTTTTACAATGATTTGTTTTGCAACTGGACACATGTAAGCTATGCCAATGTTGTTTGATAAGATCATGCTATCAAAAGCTATCTCCTGTTGCCTCTGAAATCTGAATACTATGATTTAATATGATACGAGCAAGTAAGAAAATCTGAGATGTTTTAAGCATGTCTGAAACATAAGAACCAGGTCATTACAATGCTTAAAAAATTAGTAGGTTCTCTTACATGTGCGTACCTCTTTCACTTTCAAGTGGTCATCATGCTGGCACAGCTTCTGAATGTGGGACATGCATTTAATTGCTCTCTTAAGACTTGAGCAATAATTCAGTCCTTAAGAAAGACCTCTAGACAATATCATGTGACCTTTTATGAACCATTGTCTGATTGTCTCCTCAAATGGCCCATCTACTTCTAAATTCTGCTGGGAATAGTCTTCTCAAAGCCTACTTTAATAGTTTCATGACATCTATATATACTCACCACTGCATTCACAAGGAACACAACTCAATTGCATCCTAAGAATAAAAAAAATCAAGTATTACTTTATTCTAAAAGTTCTCTGTCATCATTCTTTAGTTTCTGGTGTCAATTAACATAACACAATGGGGTTCCGATTACCTGGTATTAGACGAGCATCACTGTCTAAGGGGGCTGAAGTCCCAAAAGGTTATCTTGCAGTGTATGTTGGAGATAACATGAGGCGGTTCGTGATTCCTATATCATACTTGAACCAACCTTCATTTCAAGATTTGTTGAGTCAAGCAGAAGAAGAATTTGGATATTTTCATCCAACTGGTGGTCTTACGATTCCGTGTACAGAGGATGTGTTCCTAAACCTCGCTTCTCGCTTGAAGCATTTGTCATACATTGCTAAAGGAGACAAAGATAGATTAGTGGATACAAATTTGTAGAGTAGGAACTTTCATTTTTGTTTCTTCCCTTTATCATTTCTCAGAAATAGAAAGATTTTATTATCTGAATGAAAAAGTTATAAAAAGAGATTGATACCACATTTTAACATTTGTCAAATCTCAACTAATTCTAAATACTTTCTGTTTCGTTATCCAATCCAAGTTACTGCAAGCTAGCTTCTAATTTAAAAGCTGTAATTCTTCTGGAGATATTCACCAAACCTGACCTAATAATGGTTACAATTGGACCACCTATGTCCCTGATCAACTAGGAACACAACGCATTTTTCTTGAGACAGCCTTAGCCATTTGATTAATTATTCTATAGTATGTGGCTCATCTGGTTCCTGGTTTTTTCCACACCACAGAAAAAATATCCTCTTATTGGGTGCTTCATCTCATTCTATCTGCAATACAAACTCAGCCCCATTTCCAAAGGTTCATTGCTTCTTGTATTGTCCTAATCAAACAACATCATCACATGGCTTGTTAGTTGTTTTAGGGGTTACAACAAGTCATATTCTGGTCCTCCTCTACTAACGTAATTTGCAGATATTCACAATTGTAATAGAAGATATTCCCATTTTGGAGGAAAACAATGAAAATCCTGATCCACATATATTGAATGATTAACAAGCACTTGGTCTCTCATCCGTGGTTCCGTAACATCTCTCTTTCCTATATTTTTGTTTGTTTATCAATTTTAAATGGAGAATTTGGAACTCGGATCGGATATCTAAAAGGAGACATGCTGCTAGCTACATATCTTTTTATAAAATTTTCATGGTTGGTTTTTTTTTTTCAAAAAGTGAATCAAATTAATGCTTAGATTGATCACATATTAACAAAATATTTTGAGTTTTCACATATGCACGAATCATAAATAGCGTGTTGAAAAAATGTACCAAAAAAAGTGTGTTAAAAAGAGTATATAGCTAGCATTTCTAATTTAAAAGTACTAAGTAAACAACTGTATGATTGTTTTGGAGATATTATGTACAACATAAACATTGTTTGACTGTCGTAATTGTTATGGACCTAGAAACTGTAGTTTTGCTCAGATTTAGAGAGAAAAAAAACATTGCATCTTATCTGGAGGACAAACAAAGACTTCACGAAACATTAGATTCAACTCCACAAATTCCTTTCAGATTTATTGCTTAAATATTACTGAAGAAGACACTCCCTGCTAGTTTAATAGAGGTTTTTGAATTGAATTTCAACTATCTAAATATTATTACATGCAGAGAAAATCATCAAATAAACCTTATCAGTTTAAGTTGCAGTTTTGAGATTAAGTTTTTTGATAATGGAAGATCTCGTGAATGCAGTGCCAGTGAATGCAAAACTGTCTTCAAAAGACTGCAATTATTTCAAATTAATACAAAAAACTAATGAAAATAAAAATTCAATTTTCAGAATAGAGTATGTATGCATGCTACTTGTGGGTCCAAACATATACTATTGTCTTCTGGAGTGTTGTCTTGCAAGTTTACTTACTTAAATTCTTCAGGTCATTCACCAACAAGAGAGTTTATGGTAACTATATATCAACATTATGCTGTGTTATCAATACAAACGGAACATGTGCTATGTCTGATGCATGTCTGGAAAAAAAAATGAGTAGGCATTGTACAAGCATTGAGTTTAACATGAGCATATCTTATTTGATTTCGAGTGGGTACTCCACTGGCCTCTCATCAGAAGGTGGGGTTTGAACTCTTGTTGAACTTATTGATCCTTGATAGAGGCATCTAAGACAACACCATGTGATCTCTTATCTCAGGGGCCCCATCCTTTTAACAATCATTTCTCTAGTAAATGGATTTCAAGAAACTCTTGAAAACTATAAATACACTGTCCTCCTTCATCCTCCTTCACAACCATCACAAGTCATTCGCATACTCGAGCATCAAAATTTAGATACATTTTTCGTAAATTTAAGAACTTTAGCTTGTTCTTTGAAACATTTGAAATGGGTTTCCGTTTGCCAACTATTAGACGGGCTTCATTTACCGGTAGCCAAGCATCTCCAAAAGTCGTGAATGTGCCTAAGGGCTATCTTGCAGTGTATGTTGGAGGGAAAATGAAACGGTTTGAGATCCCCATGTCATACTTGAACCAACCTTCATTTCAAGACTTGTTGAGTCAAGCTGAGGAAGAATTCGGATATGATCATCCAATGGGTGGTCTCACAATTCCTTGCACCGAAGATGTTTTCTTGCATGTTACTTCTCGCTTCAATGGGCTATGAATCTTCCACCGACTGACATAGATTAGTAGTGACATTTTGTACAACAGGCAATTTTTAGACTTGTAAAGATTTTTCCTTTCCCATTCTTGGGAATGAGTTAGAATTGTCCATCTGAATGACAAATTCAGGAACAAATTATTTGTATTATTTTTGACTAATCATAATGACATAAAGTATTCCATAACTCAACTGGCTCCTTAGTGCTTCTATTTATAAATTACAAAACTAGTAATTCCTTGGAAAAAAAGAAACTAAGAAGTATTGTTCAGTTTTCCCGGTTTATTAATTATGACTAAAGGGTAAATGCTGTAAGCAAATCAAGCTTGAATATTCCTGCAAATTTCACAGACCTACCTTTATGGCAACTTAATTTTCTCGCAGCATTGACTTTATATATGTCTGTAGACTTTCTCATCTTATGTTTTGTAGCAAAAAAGTTTAGCTGTGCCACAAATTTTCCAAATTCAATGACCAGCGCTTTGTTTATCAAATTTCAAATTTCAGTCCTACTTTTGTTGATGGCCAACCACATGTTGCCCTATTATTTCAAAATTTCTTAACCCTGTTTGGGATATTGGGATATGTTCAGAGTGAAAATCCGAAACATATTGGAGGGAGTATTTATACAGACCAATCATTCTACATTTATTGGCTTTATAAGACATTCAGCCAACTCTTGATAGTTGATAACTCTAAGCTCACAAACTTTTTATATACCTTATACTCCTACTCCTATCAACTGAATCTTTATCTAGGCAGAGCAATTAAGCTAATAACAAAGCTCCTCCAAATGTTCCAACTCACATGAAATTCAATCATCAACTTGCATATGCACAACCTTATAAAGCTTGTGATAATTATAAAGGATATATTACTATTTGTATTTTTTATTTTGGTCAATTTCTCTTTTACTTTTGCTACAGGGATGGATTCACAAAACTACATAATCACCCTATGGAAGACTTTTTACTTTCACCTGTTTTGGTCATTAGTCAAATGTTTGGCTCAATACTGTAACAAAATCTGATCCTTCTCTTTTCTCCAATTGATATATCAGTCAATATTTATGGATAGGTTCAGGTTCAACAATGTGGCAGTAGTCCATCCATACAAAGTTGCAACAGCTACGAAGTAGATTTAATGGTTTATTGATTGGATTTCAAGTGGTAATAGCTACCGCTACCACTTGTCATAAAGAAACAAGAACAAAATATTTGATATGTTTAGAGCTGTCTGACGCATGTGAAGCAGGCCATCACAGGTCTCTTTCATAAACCTATTTTCCAAAAGGTGGGGCTTGTAATATCACGTTTTGTGTAATTCTCAATCAAAGCCTTCAAGACAGTAGCATGTGATCATTAATGAGCGCTGATTGGGCAGGATCACCATCAGGTAGAAGATCCACTACTGGATATTGTGTTCTCATTGGAGGAAATATGATCTCATAGAGGAGCAAGAAGCAAAACACAGTTGCCTTATCCAGTGCGGAAGCTGAATACCGTGCTATGGCAGCAGCTGCAAAGGAGCTTGGATGACTTAGGAATCTACTCCAACAGCTGGAATTAGGAGACTTCCAGGATATAAAGCTATCTGTGACAATCAAGCTGCACTTCACATTGCATCAAATCCGGTCTTTCATGAACGAACCAAGCACATAGAGATAGACTGTCACTATGTAAGAGAAAAAGTGCTCTTAGGAGAAATCTCCACTAACTTTGTCAAGTCTGAGGACCAATTGGCTGATATGTTCACTAAGGCCCTTAGAGGCTCTCGAGTTGACCACATTTGTAACAAGCTGGGGTTATATGACATATATGCTTCAGCTTGACGGGGAGTGTTAGAATAACACATTTAACATGAGTTAAATGTGTTTAGTGTGGCCTAATAGATGCTGACTAGACGATGACTCACATAGTGATCATTTGTATTTATTACGTAGATATGCCTTGTACTATATATAGATATCTCATGTAATTATCAAATATTCATTCCAATACAACCTTTTTACAATAGTCATCTCGCTATAGCGTTTTTGGGGTTGGCTGCGCTACGACGCTATCCGAGATTGATAACTATGATTACGAGAAATCTTCCATTTCTAACTTTTCTATGCCAGCCACAAAGTAATGTAGGATACCAGTAAACATGTGTTACGAGCGAACTTCGAGGAAGGATGGCGAGGAGGAAAGGCGATGCGGTTGTGCTGTGACGGATGGCGGCAGCGCGTCAGGTGGTACCGCAAACACTCAAGCGCTCGAAAGTCGGTGTGTGTCGAGCGTGAGTAAAGAGATGGTAGAACAATCATTACCTCGGCCGGATTCGCGCGGTCTTCTTTAAATATGAGTTGAGGCCAGTTCTGCTGATGTGTCAGTCGTGAAACCCAGTCGGCATTAAATTCCTTTAATGCACAGCCGTTGGAGTCGGCGCGTTGAGGAAGCGGAGAGGCATGCGGACGGCGTGGCATCGAGGAAGGTGGATCGGAGTTGGGCCTGCCACGGTCCGACATTGCCCCAGTCGCTAATCGAATGTCGAGTGGTGACTTGGTCGAGTTCGTTGATGTCGGCGTTCGACGTCCTTGTTAAATGAGGCAAGTGTGCGTCATGTCGTGCTTGTTCATTAGTTCGTTTCGGGACGCTTCGTGTTCCACGTCTGGCGCGATTCGACACGAGGCTTGATGTGCTTATGTACAAGGCCTGGCTTTATCACGAGCTCGTGCACGCCGGTCTCGACGCAGGTCGATCTCTTCATTCATCGGTGCTTGTGCCAGGCGCCGCCAGCGCCTGAGCTTTATCACGAGCTGCGTGCCGCGCGGTCTCGGACGCAGGTCGATCACGATGTTTGTGCGGCGCCGCAGGCTTTATCACGAGCTGCGTCTTGGTGGTCTCGGCGAGGTCGATCACAGTGCTTGTGCCAGCGCTTACGCGAGGCTTTATCTGAGCTCGTGCACGCGGTCTCGACGACGGTCGATCTCTTCATCGGTGTCAGTGCCAGCGCGACAAGGCTTTATCACGAGCTCGTGCACGCGCGGTCTCGGCGCGCAGGTCGACCCTTCATCGGTGCTCGCACGCGGTCGTGGCGACGAGGTCGATCCTGCTTGTGCGGTTAGCGCGCGAGGCTTTATCGCGACTGCGTGCCGCGTCTCGGTGACGAGGTCGATTCTTCATCGGTGCTCGTGCACGTCTCGACGCAGTCGATCCAGTGCTTGTGCCCAGCGCGCATTAAGGCTTTATCCGCGAGCTTCGTGCGCCGGTCTCGACGAGGTCGATCTCTTCATCAGTGCTTGTGCCAGCGACAAGGCTTTATCACGCAGGCTGCGTGCCGCGGTCTCGTGACGCAGGTCGATCCACGGTGCTTGTGCCAGCGTACGAGGCTTTATCACGAGCCTTGCGGGCGGGTCTCGACGCGGTCGATCCACAGGTGTGTCAGCGCTAACGCGAGGCTTTATCACGAGCTCGTGCGGTCTCGACGCAGTGTCGATCCGCAGTGCTTGTGCCAGCGCGCAGGCTTTATCCGCGAGCTGCGTGCGTGCGGTCTGCGCGATGTCGATCTCTTCATCGGTGCTCGTGCACGCTGATCTCGGCGAGGTCGATCCGCAGTGCCGTGCCAGCGACAGGCTTTATCACGCTGTCAAAGTATAGACAATTTGCAACAACTCGATGTAATTAAGTTGGCGTTAATTTTATCTTTGAGTAAAGTGCTCGTAGTCGAAGTTTTATACTTCCTGTGGGAGTAGTTGATCTGGCTATCCAGCGGCAAGGTCGGGGTCATCAAATAATCAAGCGTCAATAGCGTGGCGGAGTTTAAGGTCGTGCGAATTTTGCGATTGCGAGAGGTGGGCACTGGTAGGTCGGCTCGAATCTTTTGCGGTATCCACACATTTGCGAGAGGTGCTTGTGCGAGTGCACAAGGCTTTATCAGGCTCGTGCCGCGCGGTCTCGGCGCACGGGCTCGATCTCTTCATCGGTGCTTGTGCGAGGCCGCGAGGCTTTATCACGCGATCTCGTGCGGTCTCGGTACGAGGTTCCATCAGTGCAAGGTTTTGATAGTAAATAAATGATGATTGTGTATTTCTTCAATCATACTTCAACGCTCACTTCAACATGTGTTTAGGATACATTTGTTTCAACTATAATATTTCTTCATCTTTTGCTACGGTGTTACTGCGAGGATTTGTCTTTGGCTTTTAGGCTATCAACTTCTCTTCGTAATTCATAAATTTCGAGCTAAGCCCTTGGGAACTTCGGTCGAGGACCTCGGTTTATCGACACCAATGTCGATACGAATAAACTTCGCTTCGACCAGGCCTTGCTCTGGCAATGCTACACCTTCATCTCGTCGAGCATTTCTTCACCAAAATGGCTTCTTTATTGAAGCGCTCGGCGTAGTCTACGATAGACTCATCTTTCTTACGCTGGAATTGCGGCGGTCTGCATGCCGACTAGGTTGGACTTTGAAGACGTGATGAAATGCGCGGGAACGTCGACTTTCGATCCACGAACGATGGAATTTTCTTAAGAGTGCGGAACCAAGACAGCGCCTTTCTTGAGTGAGGGAAAGATTCGCACTTCCACCCTTGGCGCTCGATAGCCCATGTGGTATCAAAGCAACCAACATGCTCGTCGAAATTACGTGGTGCCCGTCGTATGAGTCCAAAGCGGGTGGTTTACGAAGATGCTTGAATCGGGAATTTCATGATCTCGGATGTAAAAGGACCAAAGGCCGGCTCGAGTCACTCGTGTCATCGCTCGAGGAGTTGATGAAAGCGAGAATAGCACGCAGTGCTCTATGCATAAGTGGCGTGGATTCGTGCCACGGTGGTGGCGATGAGCAACGAGATTTTCGGACTCCGCCGATCTCAGGAGAATGAGACTGATCTTTTCAATTTCCGATTTGGGTAACGCGAGCGGAGTTCGCCTGCTTTGATTTTCCATTCGATCGAGGCGTTGATTACGAGCATGCATCGGCATGGCCGGATGGTCGCGGAACTCGCGAATGAGGATGGCGGCAGTCTCGTTCGGCAGACGGTTTGGCCGACAGCAAAGAACGGGCGTCATGGAGAGGTAGTTACTGTCAATTCTCCGGTGGTTGGTGGTTCAAGATCTGCGTTCGCATGAGGGAACCGCTGAGTCGCGACCTGGCCAGCATCCGATCATCGCCGAGTGAAGAAGGGAGACTTGACCACGTAAGATGGAATCGAAAGCGATTCCCGAGGCGAGCGTAATGTTACGACGAGCAGAGGATGGCGGGAAGCAGCGGTTGTTTCGCGACGATGACGGATGACCGGCGTCGGAGTGGTGTACTGCGCAAACACTCCCGGCCTTTCGAGTCGGTGTGTCGAGGTGAGTAAAGAGATGGTAGAACAATCATTACCTCGGCCGTTCGGGACGCTGCGGTCTTCTTTAAATATGAGTTGAGGGCGGTTCTGTCGATGTGACAACCGTCCAGTGAAACTCAGATCGGCATTAAATTCCTTTAATGCACAAAGCCGTTGGGTCGGCCGCGTTGAGGGAAGGCGGAGAGGCATGCGGACGACGTGGCATCGAGGGAAGGTGGATCGACGGATTGGGCCTCGGCCCAGTCCGGAACAACATGTATTTCAAATCATTATTCAAATGGAAATTATAAGTACACTAGTGTAGAGAGTAGGCAAAGGCAGAGCCAAGTAGAACTTTCCTATAAACTTGTTTAAAATGACTCATTCAAATCTTACTGTTTAAGAATTAGTAAACATACATGATGATTCATGATTTTTATCCTTTGCCCTATATATTTCATATATTCTCTCGTTAGCCACCTATTGCTTGTTCTCATATAATTGATCAGTCAATATGCTTTACAGCTGACGCATAACCCTAGTCATCAACAGCTTTCTGCCTATAACTTGAAATGTAGAATATATGATCCTTTTAATGCTTATGACTCTCAAGTCAACATTACCTGCCCACTTTCCTCCACCAATTTCTTCTCGTGCCTCTATTTCTATAAATAAAAACACAGCATATCATAAGCTTTCTTCATCCAACCCGATTGAGAACAATAAAATCTTCAAAGTGCTTTATATTATTGTGATGGCTATTCTTTTCCTAGTGACTACTAGGAATGGTTAATTGGTCTAGTATGGTTTGTCATAACCAAAAAAGGTAGCATCTTAGGGTTTAGTTTAGTCAGAAAAAAATTGAGATCAATAGGAGAAAAAAGGTATTCTGTGTCAAGTGAAGCCTTATAGATCAGTCATTTGTCTCCAATGAATCCAAAATTTTGATGGTGACTATGAAATAATTTATCATGAAATTCCAGTCATTGGACTTGCATTTTGATTAGACTAGTACAAATCAGTACACGGTTTGCACAGCAAGATAATATTTGAGGCGAAGTGTGAATCTAACTAATTAAATTTCCATCAAACAAAAGTGTGGTGGTTGGTACTATACCCAAGTATGGCCCATTTATATCATCTTATCATCGTGTCAATTAATAGCAGACACGCATGTTGAATACTATCACCGACCACAACAAAACTTGAATGATATCCTCTCCTTCAAGAGCCTTATAATTGACCAGACACTTTGGTATATTTCGTTTGCAAAATTGTTATCTATTTTCCATTTTTTTCATTTTTAATTTTAAAAATGTTGTCTTATTTTTACTTTATTTTCTATTTTCAAGATTTTGTACAGACAGGGATCAAAGAAATAACAGAAAACAGGAAATGAAAATAAGAAATTAAGTTAAAATAAAATGACATTTTTTTGAATTAAAAGTAAAAATACAAAAAGAAAACTAAATTTTTTTTTGAAATCAAAGAGATCCTTAGCAATATATGTTTGTTAAATTAATTTTATAAGCCACCCACATCAGAAATGGTCAGCTTGACCAATAAATAAGCAGTGGAAGTCATTCAACACGTTTCTGCCAATAAGTTGGACTACTCTACACCCCATACGATCCAGAAAGCTTCGGTCTCACACTAACAAGTTTAAACAACTCCACATCCCCTTCGAATCCATTTGCTTAAACACTATAGAAGAAGACACTCCATGCTAGTTTAACGCTGGTTCATGATTCAAGGTTCCATTAGCTAATTATTCTTATTCTTATATGCATAAAAAGTCATCAAACAATTTTTATCAGTACAAGTTTTGACCTTTAGTCAACCTTATAATGGAAGATCAGAATAGCGTGTTTTTGCTACTTGTGGGTCCTCTTATACTATTATCTTCTGGAGTGTTTGTCTTACAATTGCACTTAATATCTTCTGACCAAGCCCTTGATAAAGGAACCCTGTTGCCTCCTAAAATTTATGATTTATAGCCATTATCTGCCTTAGAATTCATCAACAAGAGAATTTGCGGTAGCTATATACCGGCACTGACCGCGTTATCAACGTGAAGAGAACGCGTGACATGTCTAATGCATGTCTACAAAAATATGGGTATCATTAAGTTTAACCTGGCCATCTCATTTGACTTCAAGTGGGTATCTATTGGCTTTTCATTCAGAAGGTGGGGTTTGCACTCTTACTGAGCTTACTGATCCTTGATAGAGAGACATGACATCCAAGACAACACCATGTGATCTCTCATCTCATGGATCCATCCTTAAACAGTTATTTCTCAAGAAAATGGATTTCAAGAAACTCTTGAAAACTATAAATACAATTATCTTCCTCCACAACCATCACAGGTCGCTTGTATAATCAAGCATCAAAACTTGGATACATTTTTCTTAAGTTTGAAAACTTCAAGCTTGTTCTTCAAAACAATTGAAATGGGTTTTCGTTTACCTGCTATTAGACAGGCTTCATTTAGTGGTAGCCAAGCATCGTCAAAAGCCACGAATGTGCCAAAGGGTTATCTTGCAGTGTACGTTGGAGAGAAAATGAAGCGGTTTGTGATCCCCGTGTCATACTTGAACCAACCTTCATTTCAAGACTTGTTGAGTCAAGCTGAGGAAGAATTCGGATATGATCATCCAATGGGTGGTCTCACAATTCCTTGCAAAGAAGATGTTTTCTTGCATAGTACTTCTCGCTTCAAAGGGCTATAAATCTTCCACTGTAGGAAACTAACACAGATTAGTAGTGAAATTTTGTGCAATAGGGATCTTTTACACGAAGATTTTTCCTTTCCCATTCTTGGGAATGATTTAGAATTGTCCATCTGAATGACAAATCCAGGAACAGATTATTTGTATTGTTTTTGTGTAATCATAATGACACAAAGTATTCAACAACTCAACTGGCTTCTCTGCGCTTCAATTTATAAATTACAAAATTGGTGATTCCTTGGAAAAAAGAAACTAACAAGTAATGCTCAGTTATCCCGGTTTATTAATAATGACTAAAGGGTAAATGCTGCAAGTAAAATCAAGCTTGAATATTTCTGTGAATTTCACTGACCTACTTTTGTAACAAATTATTTTTCTCGCAGCGTTGACTTCCGATATTATCTATGTTTAAAGACTTTCTCTTCTTATGCGTTATAGCAAAAAAGTTTAGCTATGCCACGAATTTTCCAAATTCATGACCAGCGCTGTGTTTGTCAAATTTCAAATTTTAATCCTACTTGTGTTGAAGGCCAACTACATCTTTTCCTATTATTTCATAATTTCTTAATCCTGCTTGGGATGTGTTCAGAGTGAAAATCCGAAACATACTGAAGGGAGTACTTATACAAATCAATTATTCTACATTTAATGGCTTAATAAGACATTCAGTCAACTCTTGAATAGATGATAAACTGTCTTGTATACTCTAAAATCACATACTTTTTATATGCCTTATACCCCTACCAACTGAATCTTTGTCAAGGCAGAGCAATTAAGCTAATAACAAAGCTACTTCAAATTTCCAACTCCGTGAAATTCAATCATCAACTTGCATGCACAACATTTTAAAGCATGACATTATAAAGGATTTACATTTGTGCTTTTTATTTTGGTCAATTTCCGTTTTACTTCTGCTCCAGGGATGGTATAACAGAACTACATAATCACCCCATGGAAGACGTTTTTACTTTTAACTGTATTAGTTATTAGTCAAATGTTTGGCTCAATTGTAGGACCATAACTCATGGTCGATACTGTAACAAAATCTGATCCTTCACTTTTCTCCAATTGATATATTAGCCAGATTTTACGGTTAGGTTCAAGTTCAATAATTTGGCAGTAGTCTATCCATACAAAGTTGCAACAGCTTCCAAGAAGCTTTCATGGTTTTTTGATTGGATCTCAAGTACTAATAGCTACCACTTGTCTTATAAAAACAAGAACAAAATATTTGATATGTTTAGAGCTGGTTTGAAACATGTGAAGCAGGCCATCACAGGTCTCTTTCATAAGCCTGTTATCCAAAAGGTGGGGCCTGTAATCTCACGTTTGTGTAATCCTCAATGAAAGCCTTTCACGACAGTACCAGGTGATCTTTAATTAGCCCTGTCTCGCATTAAACCCCATCAAACAACTCATTCGCCGTCCAATTCCATATAGAAAGATTTCCACGATCTATATATGCCCATCATTGGATTTACAAGCAACACAAACCACTCTTATGCTAAGCATCAGAATTCAAGCTTACTTCTTTCTTTTAGTAATTCTTTGAGATCATTTTTGTGTTCAGTGCGTGAAGAAACAAAACAACAATGGGTTTTCGCTTACCTGGTATTAGACGATCATCATTTAGTGCAAGTCAAGCATCTAGCAAGGAAGGGGAAGTCCCAAAAGGCTATCTTGCAGTGTATGTTGGAGAGAAAAGAAAGAGGTTCTTGATTCCATTATCATTCTTGATTGAGCCTTTATTTCAAGAATTGCTGCAACAAGCTGAAGAGGAGTTCGGATACTGTCATCCAATGGGCGGTCTCACAATTCCCTGCAAGGAGGACATGTTCTTACATACAGCTTCTCTCTTGAACGGACTATAAATCATATTCCAATAGATCCTACCATATACTAGTTGAGACAAACAATCAATCAATCAATCAATTTACTATTAGAAAATGTTAGTCCTCTTCACAAAATCAACTCCTATTGCGACACATGGCATTCTTCCTTCTCAACACGTGGCAAAATTCAAACTTCAAAACACTCGGCTGCTTTTGTTTGCCCCTCCCACGACCATAATTTCAAAATTCAAAACTTTTTACAAAAACCATTCTCCTTCTCCCTCACTACTTTAGCCCTCTTTCTCCTTTTTTTTTGCATTCTTATTATTTGTATCATTATTTTTGTATCTGGAAACATTATTTTTGTATCATATCTTGATCTGATTATTATTTGATTTGTTAGCCAATCGATATGATAATATTAGATAATAATTGTGAGATTTGAATCTGATTTGTTACAGATTTGTTAAGATACTAGGGTTAGCCTAAGGTTGTATATATATGTACTCTTTGCAGCATTGAGCAGTAACTTGAATAATATACAAAACTATTCAAATATTTTCATGGTATCAAGAGCCCAGGTTGAGTAATCGAAATTCCTTGCTGAACTCATCATGGCTGGACCAAATGAAGACAATAAGTCAGATAGCTTAGTTGAGGATGAAAAGGAAAAGCAGAAAGCGAACGCCGACAAAGGCAAATCCGCACGAGATGAAGATCGTGTTGACATCATGTCCCTCTACTACGTTCATGCCGCAGATCATCCAGGACAAGTCTTCGTTAGTGAGCCACTTCACGATGAGAATTATGGAGAGTGGGTGGCATACATGAGCAATGCGTTGTGTGCCAAGAACAAAATAGGGTTTGTTGATGGAACAATCCCTATGTCGGGAGTGGATTCTCCTAATCTGGCTCATTGGATGCGATGCAATGCCATGGTGAAAAGCTAGCTGAAGAGTGGCATGGACAAAGAAATAAGCAGCAGCGTGAGGTATGCAAGCACAGCCTGTGAAATATGGGTGAAGCTTGAAGAACGTTTTGCCCAAGGAAGTGCACCAGGGGTGTATGAGCTGTGACGGGCCATAACATTACTGAGACAGGAGAAACTCTCAGTACCTTCATATTACACCAAGCTAAAGGGACTATGGGATGAGATACAATCCATAGCACTATGGCCAAAGTGTAGTTGTGGAGGATGCACTTGTGATGTGTAGAAACGGCTTGCGGAAATGCGAGAAAGAGAACAATTGTATGACTTTCTTATGGGATTGGACGATGCTTTTGGGACAGTGAAGACACATATTCTCAGTATGGTGCCAAAACTCAATCTCGGTCATGCTTATCATCTTGTGGTAGAAGATGAGCAACAGAGAATGATTTCTGCGATGAATAAGCCCACGGCTGAGACAACAGCCTTCCAAGCTCGAGGAACGCGACCTTGGGAGGCAGAGCACAGAGGCACGAGAAGAGAGAAACCTAGATGTGAGCATTGCAACAAGATTGGGCATACAAAGGATGATTATTATGAGATCATTGGCTATCCACCAGAATGGAAGAAGTATGGATGTGACAAGAGAGGGGGACCGTGGAATGAAAAGAGAGGAGGACCCAAAGCTACTCAAGTGAGCATTGAAGAGAGCCCAATCCCAGGGGTGTCAAAGCAGCAATATGAGCAGATCCTGCATCAATTGAAACAAGGTGCAGAATCATCGATGGGAGCCAACCAAGCTAGTCCGAGTGCAAATATGGCAGGTAATCTTGTAATTAATAAAAATTGGGTGATTGATTCAGGGGCAACAGAACACATCACGATGGATGAGACTTCCTTAAAAGAAAGACGTGCTTGCAATCAACAACCTGTGAGAATACCTGATGGAACAAGTGTGCCGGTGAAAAGTTGTGGGAAGCCGAACTCCTCAATGGAATAGAGTTGAATGATGTGTTACATATTCCAAAATTTGAATGCAATCTCTTATCTGTTAGCAGGTTAACAAGATATTGTAATTGCTTACTAACTTTTGTTCCTGATATGTGTGTGATACATGACTTGTATTCGAAGACCCTGATTAGAGTGGGTAGGCAACAAGGAGGGTTATACCTTCTTGAGTCGATGCAGGATGAGAGACGGGCAATGAAGGTGAGCAAGGTGGTGGATCAAGGCATATGGCATGCACGCTTGGGTCACGCCTCAGAGACAAAGTTAGTGAATTTGAAGCTTTCTTTTAGTTTAGATAGAGAACAAAGTAAAACGCCTTGTAATTCTTATATGCGAGCCAAGCAAACAAGGCTTCCCTTTCCTTCTAGTTCAACAAAGACAAATTCTTGTTTTGAGTTAATATACTGCGATATATGGGGTCCATATTCAAATAAATCAACATGTGGAGCACATTAGTTTTTGTCTATAGTAGATGATTTTAGTAGAGGTGTGTGGGTGTATCTCATGAAGCACAAGTCAAAGGTTGAGCGTTACTTGCAAATGTTTGTATGCATGGTCGAAACCCAATTTGGAACAAAAGTGAAGCGAGTGAGATCAGATAACGGGATGGAATTCACCTCTGGACCTATAAGGAAATTCTATGAAGAAAGGGGAGTGATGATGAAGCTGAGTTGTCCATATACACCACAACAAAATGGAGTGGTGGAACGAAAACATAGACATATCCTAGAGACGGCAAGGGCACTAAGGTTTCATTTTGGATTGCCAATTCGGTTATGGGGAGAATGCGTGCTTGCAGCAGTTCACATCATCAACAGGTTGTCGTCAAAGGTAATAAACAATAAAACACCGTATGAGATTTTATTTGGAAAGAAACCAGAATATGATCATTTAAGGGTGTTTGGTTGTTTAGTATATGTGTTGAAAAACAAGAGAGAAGGGAAGTTTGATGAAAGGGAGAGAGCTTGTGTGTTCATTGGGTACCCAGTTGGACAAAAGGGTTACAAAGTATATGATACAACTAGTGGGGAAATGCTTGTTTCCAGAGATGTTGTCTTCGTGGAACATGAGTTCCTATTCAAAAGGGAAGAGGTTGAAGGGAGCAATAACGGAAAGCCGCAGGATGTGAGTTGGGAAGAGGAGTCAGTGAGTGTTGTGCAGCGTGAACAATAATGCATAACAAATGAAGAATGGGTAAGTGATAAAACAGTAGAGGTTCAAGGAGAAAGTGGTGAGGAAGGTGATACAAGGAATTCAAGGCTTGAAGGGGAGAGGCATAGTGAAAGAAACCGACAGCTCTCCAGTCGCCTAAATGATTATGAAGTGAGCTTGCCACCTTCCATTGCCCATCCTACATCTAACCCACCCAAAGGTAATTCGGTAATACATCATTTATCTAATCATATCAGTTACAATAAGTTTTCACATTCACATTCTGCTTACTTAGCAGCCATTTCCTCCCAAGATGAGCCAAAGAGTTTTTACCAGGCAGCAAAGCGTGAGCATGGAAAGAAGCCATGAAGAAAGAAATTGAGGCGCTGGAGAGCAATGGAACATGGACATTAGAAGCTCTACCACCAGGGAAGAATATTATAGACTCCAAGTGGGTGTACAAGGTGAAGTACAAACCAAATGGAGAGATCGAATGCTACAAGACGAGACTTGTGGCAAGGGGATTCACGCAAGTTGAGGGGGAGGATTACCACGAGACATTTGCTCCGGTAGCCAAGCTAGTCACAGTAAGGTGCTTGCTGGCCATAGCTGCGAAGAAAGAATGGATTGTTCACCAACTTGACGTGAATAATGCCTTCTTACATGGGGATTTAGATGAAGAAATCTATATGAAGATACTGCAAGGCTTTGCAAAGAGGGGAGAAACGAGAGTTTGCAAATTGAGGAAGTCCCTCTATGGCTTGCGTCAGGCTTCAAGAAATTGGTATCAAAAGTTCACATGTGCATTGAATAAGATAGGCTTCAAGTAGTCAGTTGTAGACCATTCTCTGTTCATCTATAGGACGAAGAGCACGTTCTTGGCAGCTTTGATCTATGTGGATGACATGATCCTAGCCGGCAACAACAAGGAAGCAATGCAAAATGTGAAGAGATACTTGGATGTAGAGTTTAGTATCAAAGACTTGGGGCCATTGAAGTACTTTCTTGGGATTGAATTAGCAAGGTCAGCGCAAGGTTTTGTTCTGAATCAAAGAAAATATGTGCTAGATATTCTCAAAGAGACAGGGATGGAAAATTGTCGCCCAAGTCCATTCCCCATGGAGCAGAATTGTAACTTGCGTGTGAATGATGGAGAACCAGATGCGGATGCAACAAGATATAGAAAACTGCTAGGAAGGCTTCTGTATCTAACAATAACGAGGCTAGACATCACTTATGTAGTGAACACCTTGTGCCAGTATATGAATGCCCCTAAACGCATACACATGGATGCTGTAGAAAGGATAGTGAGGTACTTAAAGACAACTCCTAGACAAGGAATACTTCTTCCGAGTCATGGAGAATTGAAGCTAAATGCATATTGTGATGCGGATTGGGGAGGATGTCCTCTTACAAAAAGATCTTGTACCGGGTACTTAATGACTTTGGGAGGTTCGCGGGTATCATGGAGGATGAAAAGACAAACAGTGGTAGCAAGGTCATCAGCAGAAGCCGAGTACAGAGCCATGGCAGCCACAGTTAGTGAGGTAATATGGTTGAGATGGCCACTGGAGGAGTTGGGAGCTGCACAAGGAGAGGTTACAACAATGTTCTGTGATAACCAAACTGCCATACACATATCCATGAATCCAGTTTTCCATGAGAGAACGAAGCATGTTGAAATGAACTGCTATTTTGTTAGAGAAAGAGTTCAATCGGGAGAAATTCGGTCAATGAAGATTTGGACAAAAGAGCAAGCAGTAGACATATTCACAAAGCCTTTAAGGAAGAAGAGATTCAGATTTTTACTGAGCAAGTTGGGCATTGTAGATCTCCATGCGCAGAGGAGTGAAAGAAATCTGGAAACATTATTTTTGTATCATATCTTAATCTGATTATTATTTGATTTGTTAGCCAATCGATAGGATAAGATTAGATAATAATTATGAGATTTAAATCTAATTTATTATAAATTTATTAAAATACTAGAGTTAGCTCAAAATTATATATATATATATATATATATATATATATATATATATATATATATATATATATATAATTGAGCAATAAATTGAATACAAAACTATTCAAATATTTTCATCATTCTTATCCTTTTTTCTCCCTTCAAAACTTTACCTCTTTGTTTTTATGGTTTTGGTGCTTCATCTCTGCGTCTTCTTCGTCTCGCGCATTTGCAGAGCTCCAGAGTCAAGAGAAGGTTCTGTTGTTGAAAAGAGTACGCAAACAAAGTTTCGGATGGGTCTGCTTTCGTCTTCCAAACAAGGTATGTATTCCACCTTGGTTCTGCGACTGCTTTCGGCAGAATACCCCTTGAGCAGTTCTCTCATCCCTTTATTTTCTTCTACCACCAGATCCGAGTCTTCGATTTGCTCCTTCTCTTTTCTCCGAAACAGATCAGACCAGCCACCACTATTTGTTTTTCTCTCTTTCGTTGTGCGAACTCACACTCATTGTCAGAGCCGTATCTTTTTTCTTCTTCATGTTCTTCGTCGACTCAAGTCTCAGGACGGTGGAGCTCATTACAGGTATGGAAGAATCTTTGGGATAAAATTTCTTGAAGATAAAATTAGCTATTAACCCATTATAAAAGTTTCGATACTTCTGATGCTGTTATTATTGGGAGGTTCACTATGATATATTTTAGGTTCACTATGATATATTTTTAGGTTGCATCATGTTGTTATTATAAATGTTTTAATGGTATATTTTAATTAACTGTAATTTTGCAGCTCAAAGGAATATAGGAGAGACATCAATCCAAATAGAAGCATTTCATATGGCCTAATGTTTAGCAACATTGATGCTTTCTGTGTGATCACCAGCTATTTGATAAAATGCCTAATTGGTATTAATTTTGTTTCTGTGAGTATTTTGGTTGGTTGGTTGGTTTTTTTCTGTGACACAACACTTTAGTTTTCCATTGCCTCAATCTTTATTTAATAGTTTCTTCTCCTTTTTTGAATACTTGAATCGTATGTGCTCATTTTTCTACAAGAAACTTTTAGTATCAATCACTGAACTGATTTAGGATCAATCGATTTTTCTAACTCCAAATCCAAAAGATTTGACTTGCCAAACTAGAATCGAGTTGGTCATATTTTATTTGATGTACAAATAGTATCAGACATGCCTTTTTAAAATTACGTTGGGCAGTGTAGCTTAGAGTTATTTGTGCTTTTGGATGGAGTGATTAACACCATTTAAAACTAATTTCATAGAAATGAGGTTCCTAACTTGGAGTTATTTGTGATATTCTACTTGATGTTATTTTTACTTTTTGATAACATGAGCTGTTGAAGTAGGTTCCCACAGAAGTGATGAGCTGTATAAAAGATTGGCTTCTGGGTATTTTAGAGTTTTAGTTTTGATTAATTTTTTGGGGGGAAATAGCCTTTTTATTACCTCAGACTCAGTTCTAAGGCTTTTGGAGATAGATATAGTGACAATCATATAAAAACTAATGGATGCATTTTCTGCTCAGTTTATAGTTTACCTTAATATAGTTTCAACTTTCAAGCATTGTATCTCTTCCAATGAAAATTTGTAATTTTTTAAATTTATAAAAAATTAGTCGTAGAATTTGGTTAATTAAAGGAAACTAACTTAAGGAAAGATAGTTGTAGAACAGGAGTTAAGAACATGTAGGGCTGAAAAGAAGCAACAAAGGAAGGCTGGTGAATTAAAGGACCTGACTACTGCTGCAACAAAGGAAGGCTGGTGAATTAAAGCACCTGAATTAAAGGACCTGACTACTCCTTCAAATATTCTTCATTCTTTATTCCTTTTATTTCCTCGTACAATAACTTATGTCTTCATTGAGCATTTACTGTGCCGTTGAGTTGTTGAAGGCACCAAATGATATGTACGCCAGATGCAGTCTAGGACCAGAAGCACTCTTCATCAGACAGAGACTTCCGCCAGATGCACCCTTGGAAATAAATGCACTGTTGACCAGAGGCAGTCTTCATCTCAGGCATGACTAAGGTCAGATGCATGCTTCTCTTTTGATTACACGTAAGGGACCAGATGATGAGTCACAGCTATGTACTATTCACTGTCCAGTGTCCATAGGACCAGATGATAGTAGCTAGATGCTGACGTCGTCACTAAGAGTCCTGCTGCTTCTGTTTCACGTTCTTCTGCTTCTGTTCTAAGATATATGATATAGATTCTGCACACTTAGACAAAGCATTACAACTAAATTGTTCTTATATATTATTTGTTATGTTCAAAATAATTATGGGTCATTATTTCTGGATCGACTTGTTTCCAACAGACTCTCCCTAAACCTACAAGGTTAATTAATAAATGGGTTAGGACTTAGTAGTTTGTAATTGGACTAATTGTCATTATGATTGTTTAAGTGTTAGTTTTGTTAAATTTAAGTAATTGAATGATGTTGTTTTATTTTATTAAAATTGATTGTGATTAATTAAAAATGAGAGTAGAAATTGATTGTTTTATTTTATTAAAATTGATTGTTTTATTTTTTGGAGACTAGACTTATTTACCTTCATTTTTAGCACTAATTTGATTGTATTTCACTTAGTATTGATAACTGTGTTACAAGTTGGGGTTAGTAGTTGTCCTGTTTTCGTATATCAGTGTCTTCTTCTATTAAACTGCACTAACTTAATACATATTCTGTAAAATAAAAATTATATTCATAAACTAGACATCCTAAGCTTTCCAAAGAGTGGTCGTTTTCTTAAATCCGATACCGTTTGATATTTTAATAAAATTACCAAAGTTAGCGTACAGCTGCAAAAAATTCTGCAGTAGAGCTGTGTAAGTGCATGTCATGTTTTGGTTTTGATTTTGTTACAATTTCTTTAAATCCTTGTTATTTGGTTGGATTTAAGTGTCATATAATGTGTTTGGCTGCTGGTTGATGGTTTGGTTCACTGGATCTTCGATTATTATGTTGCCGACAATGTTTCAGCTCTGTTCGGTGATGCTTGGAAGTTTCTAAAGCATTTCCAAATAGTTAATCCTAAGCTAATTAACCATGTTTAAAGTGGATTACATAGGTTTATGATATGTTATTGATTAGACCTTTTAATTAAGGAACATGATATTACTGTCCGTGTCCCTCCACCACACTCGGCGGATGTTTTTGAGGATATGACTGTCTGTGTCCCTCCACGATACTCGGCAGATGTTTTTCTACGATATAATTGTCCGTGCCCCTCCTAGATACTCAACAGATGTTTTTCTATTATATAAGTTAATATTTGTTATCAAGTTTTAGGACGGTTAAAACGTATGTTATGTCTTTGCTTTCATACATGAGGAATCATGTATGGTACAAGTTGTTGAAAGAATTCACTGAGATTTTTTCTCACATCTTATGTTGTTGTTTCAGGTACACACAGATTTTTGAAGGACTTAGAGGTTTTAGGTTACAGAAACCTAATCTCGTCTGAAGAGTTCTTCACAGTCTTATTTCATTTTAATTGTAATATTATACTTCCGCTGAATTGTAACGTAAATACAATTTCGATGAAGCTACAAATTAATTGTTATGTAGTATTTATTGAAATTGTTTTGAGGTTTAGCTTGAAGTATTATATTCCAAGTTTAAATCCATGTACTGATATTTAATTATGGTTACAGCTAACGAGAGTAGGGTGTTACATAATGGTATCAAAGCAGTTTGAGTCTATCGAACTGTGGTAGTTAGATTGAGTCATTAGGGACTTAGGGATTTGCTTGCCAAACGTTCTAAGTACTTTTTTGTGGAGTATTAAGCCTGATCAACTCGGTACTCCCTACACTGTACAAAGGATTATGGCAAGTGAGTCCCTAGGCCCCGAATCATATTGTTTGAGTTCAAAAGATGAAGACTTCGAACGTGAACACAAGAAGGGGGATTGAATTGTGTTTACAAATTTTTCGCAAACTTTGAGTTAAAAACACTTTAGAACACTTGAAAAAGAATCTGTTTGAAATCGGATGCTGGAGTAGGACCAGATGCTGGAAATAAGATTTTTGAACACTTGTTTTTATGCTCAAGATAACCATAAGTATAAAGCAGTAAAGTAAGAGACATAGAGATTTATACTAGTTCACCATCAACCTGGTAGCTACGTCTAGTCCCTTCGTTCCTGAAAGATTTTCCACTATAATCAACTGATTACAAATTTCTTTAAGAGTATTTTACTGTCACAAACTTGACAATACTCTTAACTTCTCAAAACGACTCAGTACGTTCGAGCCTTTGAGGAACAAAGTCTTAACTAGGCAATACAACTTCACAAAGATAGTTTTGAATACAATCAAGATAACTCTCACAGAGAGGATGAAAAGATTAAGTTCAAACAAATAACTTTCTAAAAGAAAGAATCAGACGCTGAGGTTCAGATTTTGTAGTCCAGAGATTTGGCACGAAACTTGATTGCTCACTTGAGTAATAACCTTTTCAGAATGTAGTTTCTTTTGCAGTTTCTCTAGCCTTTTCTTCAATGAATACATTGAAGTATTTATAGGAGTCTTGAGGATAATCTCGTTGCAGATATTTCAGCTCCAAAACATTGGGTGAAGCAATTTGAAATTCTGTCATTTTCTTCATTTTCAGATAATATCAGAATAGTACATATTTTTGTTATTGCACTATCTGCTTTTCACACAATTGCATTGTACGAATTTGTTTTATTCTAAAGGTGTCACCTTTGATTCCTCGTACATAAAATTGAGCGCACAAAATCAAATTCGAATTTCGTTCCAAAGTAGCTGAGGTGAAGAGCAACAATGTGATCATCACGTGATTCATTAAAAGACTAGATGCTTGCTCAGAACAGGAGACGGACGCTCGCAGCAATTGAGTAATCCACGTGTTACACAAGACGCTGGAGTGTACCAGATGCTGACACGTATGGAATGTATTCAGTACTTGTGAATTTTCTTCTTCTTGCTTGAGGGAGATAAAGCATAAGAGATTTTAATACCTACACACTCAAATACTGATCAGAAGATACTTTGTTATCATCAAACTTTTCAATCGTTTAGGTTTTAACAATCTCCCCTTTTTGATGATGACAAATATCCAACGTTGATGAACAATTTAATTTAAAAAAATAATTTCAAGGGTCTCCCCCTGAGTTCAACAACTCAGATAAAATTAAATATATCAGGTATCAGAGCGATTTATGATAATCAGAGCATTTATGTGATCGCAAAAATGCATACAAGTATCAGAGCATATATTTGATTTAAACGTTGAGATCGGATACCGATAACAATGTACCAACAATGAATATACTCAAGTATCAGATGCTGAAATTCATTGTACAAAATTGAATAAAATTGTGCCAACAGATATTGAAGTTTATCAAAGCACCAGAGAATGAATATCAATGAATATATGAGCAATTAAGGAACATGCTATGTATATGTATATGATTTATGCATGAAATTTGTGATACTTTAGCGTATCCATCAGACTTTCAACGAGTTTATCAGACCTTTCTTTTACTCCCCCTTTTGTCATCAGACAAAAAGAGTGTAAAACACATCATAGTCAAAATAGTAAGTAGTAGTATTTAGAAAAATTTGAAGATAAGGTCAGATCAATTGAAATATAATTGTACCAAGTAACATAAATATTTGATTGTATCAAAAATAGAAATTGTAATTAGCACACAAATACAAAGTAAAGAAAAAAAATTAGGGGTTTGGTGGAGGTGGAGAATCCAGATTGAAACGTTCCAAGATGAATTTCAAAGTGCTTTTCAACTGAGCCACTTTTTGATTGGTTGCCATGATAGCTTCAAATTCTGCTCTAGGAAAAATGACAACATTAGCATTTGCAGGTGCAGGTTCAACATCAGCTTTTGGAACCGATTCAACTATAACAACCCTTTGAGATTCCATCTTCTGGTGCTCTGCTAGCACATCTTGTGACAATCTCAGTTTCCTTTCCTTTCTTGCCTTAGCCTGCTAAATGAGGTCATCATTTGGTAAGGACCATTTGATGAATCTTCCCAGCTTCTATTTCTCTTGATCCATTTCCCATTCCCATCTACACATAAGTTCTTCAGGATGCAATATAAGCATAAAAACAGTTTTCCTGTGCTGAAGCAGATCTTTAGTATAAGCATCAAATTGCACTAAGGCAGCTTCTCCAAAAAAATTTCTTATAAAAACTCCCATTCTATTAAAAATGATCGTGAGTCCTTCATTTTCAGCAGGGAACAACTTATGCAGATTCTCCCTATCATTTTCTTCAATCTTGAGAGGCTTAAAACAGGGCAGAATGGCTTTGTCTTTCCAAGACATAGTCCATTGTCTCCAATTAAAGCCAATATCAAAATGTTTGCAAACAGCAGCCCATTAATCTTCTATTTTCATAGCATTCAGAGGCCTTACGATAGAACACATAAACATATCATCGAAATGAATAGTACCAAGTTTTGTGTCTGTTACCCTGCTGATGGATCTAACTGTAGGAATGGTTGTTTTCTCTGCATTGCAGCAGCCAGAAGAACCAGTGCTCCAAGCATCTTGCTTGAGCAAGTTCAGGTATACTCGCCGAGCATGGTCTTCACCAAGCTTGTTGACCGGAAGCTGAGAGAATGATTTGACATCAAATTTTCTAGGAGCTTTCTCATATTCCTTCAGTCTAATTCTGCTGAATGGCATTTTTCCAGGGGCTGGTTCCTTCCTTTTTCCAGGAATAGACCAAGGCAACCACCTTTGCCTATCGGGTACAATCTTGACAAATGCTGAAGCAGGATCTCTGTATTGACATATCAGCTCAAGCCTTTTCATCTCCAGGCAATGAGTCATAAAAGCCGCTTCTTCATCTGTTATCCACCTTCCGCATTCTTCGAGAGTAAGTGGTTCATTCTGTGGTAGGAACCTAGGAAGATCAATAGAGAAGGGAATTGTTTTTCTGTTTGATTAAGGTCTCAATCTTCCCTTGAAGGGCATATCAACTTGCTTATCTCCTTCTTTGAATATAGCTCTTGATGGAGAGGCAATTTCTAGTCTTGCAACTCCAGAAGTGAATGTTTTCAAATGCCATAGAGAGGGGTGATCATACATGGAGTGATACACGTCTTCTTTAACAAACCTTGGTCTGTTAATGGCAGAGCAGCCTTTAGAGTTTAGAGTAGAGCTCACTTCCCCACTCGGTTCCTAATCTGTGGATTACTAAAAGACTACTTTGAGCAAGTCACTTATGCCTATTCCTTGATAGGAGAGGGAAAAGCATTAGGCGCCAATACCAGAACGATGATGAATAAGTCTGAGGTGGGTAGGCAGGAATCTGAGGACTAAACTTCTGTTGATGAAAGCATTCATACCATCATCTCTATCCCTTGCTCATTCTAGGCCAAAACTTCTTTGCACCAGAAAAGGAGTTAGGTTTGTAAGTGAGGGTAAGTGGGAGAGGTGAAGTCTTCTTGACAGTGTAGTTTTTAGGCTTATTTGGATTGATTTTGAAGAGTTGATTGAATGGGTAAGAGTGTGGTGAGGGAAATGTAAGTGTTTTGGACTTTGTGGTTAATTGGGAGGTTTGTTGCTTGGTGGATGAAGGTTGTGTGTAGTGTGTTTGTGGTTGTGCAACAGACAATGGTGGTGCAAGAATAGTATCATCAGACTCAAAGGTAGTAATGGAATCATCAATGGTAAAATCTAGTACTTTTGGATTAAGCTTCTCAGAATGCCTAACCAATCTCTTCCTTTTGCTTTGTGGAGTAGCAGTAGTAGGAGGAGGTGGTGGAGAGGCTTGCTTCTTTGGACCAGACGCTGAAACAGGCTTTTCAGCTTCTACCTTTCTCTTCTTTTTCATAAGGCTTCTAATGGGGACTCGGTCCTCATCATCTTCTGCTACAGTTTACCTTCTGGTGCAGGAGGCACCTTCTGCTTTTTGCTTTTTATCTCCCTTGCTGGAGACTCACCAGTTCTCTTTGCACCAGATACTGAGCTTCCGATGGGTTTTGTTTTAGCTTCTTCACCAACAGAAGCATCAGCTTCTTCTCCTTGTTCTTTTTTCACCTTCTTGATCATATCAACATTAATCAATTTCATTCTTATAAGGCTATTTACTCCAAAAACCTCAGGACGGACAATAGCACCCATTCCAAAATACTTATCTCTTTCTTCTTTGTTTATCATTGCACTGAGTCTTCTCGCAATTCCATCCTTGACCATCATAGCTGTAAGAAGAACTCCATGAGGAATAACCTTGATAATGTTCTTCTTTTCAGTAGAACCCTTCCTTGGACCAACAAGCATATTGACAATATTGCTGAAAATCTACCTAGGCAAGTTAATTTTGTGACCAGCCATATAATTTCTCATAATGAACTTCTGCTCATAGTTCACTATGTCACTTGACCTAGTCTTCATAATAATGCTCTTAGTAATAACTTTGTGTAGAATTCTGTAATGACTTTTTAGATTCTTGGCAATAGGAGTGACATCATTTTCCTTCAACTGGCGATAGTTCTCGAACAGAGCCTCATTGACATTTTCTATTCATCTGAAAACATCTTCCCAACCAACATAGTAACTAATGCCTTCACAGGGGTACTTAATCGTTTCAGCAATGGTGTTTATGGTGAACACCAACTTGAAACCTCTGACATGACCTTTAACTATTCCATCCAAAAGCGTATGAACGTTTCCCCATAATTCCTTGATAGCATTAACCAACACATCAACAGGTTCCCAAATGAAGTAGTTTTTCCAGTCTAGATACGTCAAACCTTCATCTAAATCAAACCTATAAAGCTTGAAACTTTTCAAGTTGATTCTGTTCTCAGTCAAAAGCTTTGCTTCTTTCATAGTGTCGAAGATAGCAGTGTAGTCATCGACCTTAACATTGGCCATGGTAGCAGTTGAAGAGTGATTTGATAGTGGTTTAGGGTTTCAGAGAAATTCACAGAGAGAGAGAGAGAAAGAAAACAATTTTCGCAGATAAAAACAGAGAGTGGAGCGAAAGTGAAGGAGTAGTGGGAAAGTTTTGATAAATGGTACAGTTATTTTTTGGAAAAACTCTTCACATTTCCTCTGAATAAAAATAATTCAAAAAGAAAATAAAATAAAGATTCTTTTTTTTAATAAATGCAGTTGCCGAAATGAGGATAAAATCAAGAAAAAGATTTTATTGAAAGTATAAATAATCATGACTTAGATTACGTGTGATGAGACGCTTAAGTCCCACACGAGTTCAACACGTGTGTGCTCGGACGCACGCAACCGAATTCACCGGATGTTGAGTTATGCATTATGAATGACATATGATATGAGTACACGTGTGAATGCTTATGTCATACCAGATGTTGAATGATGCGTATCATAAGACGCTGAGATTAATCATTCTTCTATAAGATGAAAATTTAGATTTCTTCTTATAAAATTGAATCTATCCTCAGCAAGGGGTTTTGTAAAAATGTTAGCCCACTGATGATTAGTGTCTACAAATTTTATTTCAAGAATACCCTTCTGAACATAGTCTCTTATGAAGTGATATTTAATCTCAATGTGTTTTGCTCTATAATGCAATATAGGATTCTTAGTGAGACAAGTTGCAGATGTATTATCACAGAAGATAGGAATGTTACTCTCTTTTATCAAGTAGTCTTCAAGTTGATATTTAATCCATAGAAGTTGAGAACTGCAACTTGCTGCTGAGATGTATTCAGCTTCTGTTGTTGAGAGTGCAATTGTGCTTTGTCTTTTGCTTGACCAAGATACAAGATTTGCTCCAAGGAATTGGCAGCGTCCACTTGTGCTTTTTCTTTCAATTCGGTCTCCAGCAAAGTCAGCATCACAGAAACCTACTAACTCGTAATCTTTTGATTTCTTGTAGAGCAAACCAAGATTAGTAGATCCTTGCAAATATCTAAATATTCTTTTAACAACACTCAAGTGTGATTCTCTAGGATCAGACTGAAACCTAGCACACAGTGAGACGCTGAACATAATATCAGGTCTTGAAGCAGTAAGATAAAGTAGAGATCCAATCATACCGCTGTACATTTTCTGATCTACCTTTTTACCAGTTTCATCTTTACCAAGAATGCAAGTGGGATGCATAGGTGTGCACATTGGCTTGCAATCCACCATCTTGAATTTCTTTAGCAATTCCTTGATGTATTTGCTTTGATATATATAAATACCAAATAAACAAGTGTTTGGAATATTCCAAATATAGATTCAATGTTTTCACCCTCTTCCATTTTAAACAACTCATATTGGCGAACCAACATGCTAGCTTTAGTTTCTCTTACTTGGGCGGAGCCCTCATAAGACAAAACAAGTGAATCCCAGATTTCTTTGGCAGTATCAAATTTGCCACATTTGTCATATTCTTTTTCTGACATAGCACAGATAAGAATGAATCTAGCTTTTTGATTGATTTGATATCTCTTTTTCTACTCATTATTCCAATTTTCTTTGGGAATGGCAAAACCAGCAGCATTAGTGGGAACAATGTAACCACTTTCAACAATATCCCACAACTTAAGTTGTTGTGTCTCAAATAAAGCTTTCATCTTATCTTTCTAGTAGTCAAATTTTTCTCCAGTAAATAGAGGAGGACGGTTCATGCGACCACCTTCTGCAGACATATTCACAGTATAGGATCTTTTCTCTTAACTCTGTTAAGTGCTTAACCAAGAGGCCGAGCTCTGGTACCAACTGAACATGAACAGAAGAAGGGGGTTGAATTGTGTTTACAAACTTTTCGCAAACTTTGAGTTAAAAACGCTTTAAAACACTTGAAAAAGAATCTGTTTGAAATCGGATGCTGGAGTAGGACCAGACGCTGGAAATAAGATTTTTGAACACTTGTTTTTATGCGCAAGATAATCGTAAGTATAAAGCAGTAAAGCAAGAGACACAGAGATTTATACTAGTTCACTACCAACCTGGTAGATACGTCTAGTCCCTTCGTTCCTGAAGGATTTTCCACTATAATAAAGTGATTACAAATTTTCTTAAGAGTATTCTACTGCCACAAACTTGACAATACTCTTAACTTCTCAAAACGACTCAGTATTTCGAGCCTTTAAGGAACAAAGCCTTAACTAGGCAATACAATTTTCACAAAGATAATTTTGAATACAATCAAGATAACTCTCATAGAGAGGATGAAAAGATTAAGTTTAAACAAATAACTTTCTAAAAAAAAGAATCAGACGCTGAGGTTCAATTCTTGTAGTCCAGAGATTTGGCATGAAACTTGATTGCTCACTTAAGTAATAACCTTTTCAGAATGTAGTTTCTTGCAGTTTCTCTAGCCTTTTCTTCAATGAATACCTTGAAGTACTTATAGGAGTCTTGAGGATAATACCGTTGCAGATATTTCAGCCCCAAAACATTGGGCAAGGCAATTTGAAATTCTGTCCTTTTCTTCCTTTCTAGAGAATATCAGAATAGTACATATTTCCGTTATTGTACTATCAGCTTTTCACACAATTGTCTTGTACGAATTTGTCTTATTCTAAAGGTGTCATTTTTGATTCCTCATAAATAAAATTGAGCGCACAAAATCAAATTCGAATTCCGTTTCAAAGTAGCTGAGGTGAAGAGCAACAACGTGATCATCACGTGATACATTAAAAGACTAGATGCTTGCTCAGAACAGGAGACGGACGCTCGCAGCAATTGAGTAATTCACGTGTCAATGAATAACACTACCGGACGCTCGCTTTACGCAAGACGCTGGAGTGAACTAGAAGCTGACACACATGGAATGTATTCAGTACTTGTGAATTTTCTTCTTCTTGCTTAAGTGAGATAAAACATAAGAGATTTTAATACATGCGCACTAAAAGACTTATCAGAAGATACTTTATTATCATCAATGAGGGTCTAAACTTCTCAATTGTTTAGGTTCCAACATACTTTTGTTCATCAAAGTTGTGTAGCAGAAGATAAAAACGAGGTCAGCTACAAGAAGACATAGAAAGTATTCCTTAGATGATGACGTCACAGGGGAAACTAGGGTTATCTACCCATCATATGAAAGTTCTAAGTAAACCATTAGGACAAGTAGGCTATTGTAGTACTCGAGGTAATAGAAGTGATCCACAAATCCTAGAAAGAGTGTCGGAAATATTAATGATTAGTTTAGAAATTAGTTGACCTAATTTTTTAGGACAAAATTCCAAAAAGGTGGGAGCATTGCAACACCCCAAAATCCACCTATTAGCTTAGGAATAGATTCCAAATAGAATCCTATTAGAATATTTTAAATTCTAATAGCGGATAGTATAATTGATAATATAGAAAATAAAATAAGGAAAGAGTTAAGAAAAAAATGTGTGTTATGAGAATTCAAAGGACTAGTTAGAAAATAAGTTAAGCTAAATGGAGATACATAGCAAACATAAATGTTAGTGTGACATAAATAAGTTAGTTAAGTTATGATTTAAATTTTAGGTGTTGGATTACACTTGTGAAAGAATGAGGAGGAGAGAACTAGAATTAATAAGGTAGAAGGTACAAGTAGTAACATGTTGATGGGACTCTCCCTATACCTAAAAGGTTAATTAATAAATGGGTTAGGACTTAGTAGTTTGTTATTGGACTAATTGTCAATATGATTGTTTAAGTGTTAATTTCGTTAAATTTAAGTAATTGAATGATGTTGTTTTATTTTATTGAAATTGATTGTGTTTAATTAAAAATGAGAGTAGAAATTGGTTTGAGAATATAAAATAAATTAAGAGTTTGGGATTATTGTCAATACCTAGACTTTAATGGAATATTTAGCAATTAAAAATAATTTCTAAACAGCCCCACACAATTATATCCTAGGCGCCACCCATATCCCCACATATGCACCACTTTCTCCACACTTAAGCACAAAGGAGTTCAGCTGAAACCTTATCCCTTTCATTAAAATACCTTTGCATGTCTTTTAGAGAGAAGTGAGGGCATAGAGAGAGGGAGGAGAGCTCGAAATTCTGGAGAGAAAAGGGAGAAAATTCTGAGTACATCTCCTTCCATCACCTTCTTCTATCCTTCATCACCACTTATCTCATCTTTCATTTCAAATTTCAGCCCCAAAACAGTTCATAAACCCATAAACAGAAAACACAAACCCTTGTTTTTAACCCACAAAGATGGCCTTGCATGTCATAGTTTTAGAGTGAATACGAAGTTGGGAGATTAAGGGTAGCTAGAGGAAGGTCAAAGCTTGAGGATTGAAGCTGGAGTTAGGGATTTTGAAGCCAAATTTGTGGGCTTTAAGGAGCTGGAAGTGAAGGGATGCTACTGAAAATTCTGCAGAAAACTATTTTGGTGTTCATCATTCAAATTCTGTTTTGGTAGTTCAACCATAAGGTGAGTTCTTACTTGTTTGTGGGCAACCAATAAGTCCCAAGCGTGCGTTGAGTGAGAGGATGTGGATTGAATTTTCAGAGGATGTTTGTATATGTGTTTGATATGAATTTGTATGAATTTAGGTTGATTTGTGGATGTGCTGTCAAACTTGTATAACTTATAACCTTTTTCATATAACACCTATTTAAGTGATTCTGATTTTTCTGGAAACTAGACTTATTTACCTTCAGTCATAGCACTAATTTGATTGTATCTGACTGAGTATTGCCAATGGTTGTCCTGTTTTCGTACATAGTGTCTTCCTTTATTAAACTGCACTAACTTAAGACAGATTCAGTAAAATAAAAATTATATTCATAAACTAGATATCTTAAGCCGTCAAAAGAGTGGTTGTTTGCTTGAATTCGATACCGTTTGGTATTTTAATAAAATTACCAAAGTTAGCGTACAACTGCTTAAAAATTCTGCAGTAGAGCTATGTAATTGCATGTCATATTTTGGTTGAGATTTTGTTACAAGTTCTTGAAATCCTTGTTATTTGCTTGGATTTAAGTTTCATATAATGTGTTTGGCTGCTAGTTGATGGTTTGGTTAACTGGATCTTCGATTATTATGTTGCCAACGATGTTTCAGCTTTGTTCGGTGATGCTTGGAAGTTTCTAAAGCATTTTCACATATGGGTAGTTGTAGATTGTTTGACTAAGTATGCTCACTTTCTTCCCATCAAGTCAACCTATAATGCAGCTAGATTAGCTGGGATTTGTATAGTACAAATAGCGAGGTTGCACGGGGTTCCACTAAATATCGTTTTCGATAAGGATCCCAAGTTTACCTCTAGGTTCTGAAGAGCATTGCATGATACCTTAGGGTCCAGATTAAATCTTAGTTCTGCTTATCATCCTCAGACGGATGGTCAAATGGAAATGACTATACAAACCCTGAAAGATATGTTAAGAGCTTGTATACTTTGAGAAAAAGAGTTTCGCCAAAAAATATTATTTCCATGACTTAATAATAAATATTATTAAGTTGTGGTTCAAATATCGTCAAAAAATTCTAACGAAAGTTTCGCCGTATTTTAACTCGTCGGGTATATTTGTATAATATGAATTATATTTGATGTTGAATAATTTTTTTGAGAAGGATTAATACGAGAAAAAGAATTATTCAATGCGCGAGTCCAATTTAATCAGTAAATTGCTTTTACACGATGGATCGATTTAATGATCAACGATGCGAAACGAAAAGCAGATTAGGAGTCAATGGGAGACCAAAATATAAATATGGATCAGCTGAAGTGATTATGTTTTAGTGTCATGACAATTGAGTGTAAAAGTGGATGATGTAACTACACAAAATGGTCACATGCATTACCACTCTCTTACACTAGTCCACCATCACAATCATTTGACCAAGATTTTTTCCTCCCTCTTTCTCTCATCCTCCAGCCAAACCCCCTCTCTGTATAATTGTGAGGTGTTTTTCTCGGGAAAAGAGTTCATGTCAAGGCCAAGTAGTCGTGAATCTGCCCGATCTAAGGTGTGTGTGCATACCAAGGGTCAACAGTAAAGGTTAATCCTAACCTAGGAGTCGAGTTTTCGACTAGGTTGAGGACACTAGTCAGCTGGGGAAGAAGAGCTTCCAGGAAAAGAGTTCCAACCAGTGCCCAGATACCCTTGTGAGGGGAAATTATTGACAGCTATGGGAAGAAGAGCTTCCAGGAAAAGAGTTCTAACTAGTGTTAGGCTCCATTGTTATGGGTGCTTATTCGCGCAAATAGTCTCATGTGCATTGTGCATATCATGACATACTTACGCATTGTGATATGGTTAAATGTTTGGGATAAATTGAGTTGGCTGCTAATTGATTTACATGATTGAGTGTGTAATTTGCCAAGCTGAGTAACATGCCAATATATATATATACACACATGAATCTAGCCTATGATAAACTTGTGTAAAAAGAGTTGATCATTGCCCGTGGTTCTCTAATTCAATGGATGATACCCAGGGAATGGAGAGATTTGAGGTGCCAACCCAGCTAGACCACGCCGACGGCCAGGTGGTGCTCTCAGAGACAGTAGATAAGATTCTGATATTTACGGAGCAAGTTACTGGAGCTAAGGTGACAGGGCGGGCAAGCGACTACCCCGTACCTCCGGTGCTAGATATTAAGGTTGGGTGGGATTTTGTGGACATTGTACCAATGGAGGAGTTGTCGGACTAGGAGAGTAGAACGACTAGCCCTTCCGAGCCTACTCCTGTGATGGATTTGGTTGTCTGCCCATACCGTAATTGGGCCAATATTCGATTTGGTGAGTGAGTCGAGGATTTCTAAGTAGTAGATGAAGAGGAAAAGGACCCTTCGGAGGGGTTCGATAGCCAAGAGCAGAGATGCAATGTGTACGACACCCTGCATGCACTGATGTCTTGTTCCCAAGTCGTCGCTTATCGTGAGGCTAGGCATGGGTTGGGACTATTCCCTCGTGTTTGATTGAGTAGTTTGGTGGCCAGCTTAGTGTTGTGTCTTGATTGTGTTCGTAGGAGGTCAACTTTTGGAGTAGCCCTTTGTGAATGTGTCTGCCGAAAGAGCCTCTAGGATGTTTTGGACTTCAGTTGTGTTTTCTCTCATTGGTATTTAGATCTTGTATTTATGAAAACTTATAGCGCTTCTAGTGTGATTTTATGGATGTATGTTCCAGTTACTTTATTTTCATCACGCTCTTTCTATGCATTGCAAAACTCTGATTTTTGACATCTGGAAGTTGTTTTAAAATAAAAAGAAATTACCCAAGTTTTCATAAGGCTTAAAATTAAGATTTTTTTCTTAAAAGAATCGCATTTAGTAATTCTGAGCACTAAGTAGTGCTTCGGAAAGCGGGGTGTTACATTTGTGGTATCGGAGCAGTTCGATCCTCACCGGACTGTGAGTTGGGCAATCTAAGATGGTCAAGTGTCGATATTGTTGGGAGTAGACTTGTCGGGTATCAAATTGTATTGAGTGTCTGATTTGTTCTTGGGTGAAGCAACTCTACTTATGAAATTGTTTGAATTGCTTCTTAGTTGAAGCAATGTGTACTGACACACAAGCTACACGCCCAACTGCTGGAGGACGTGTCTACATGATAAGCGAAAAAGAGACTTCGCCACCTGTTCACACCAGAATACGCGACATGAGATCTAGAAGTGAAGCACCAGCGAGGAACATTGATCTTCTATGAAATAAGTCTACTATTATCGTTAGTATATATATTCTGGGGTGTAAGTGGTTCTAAGGATAACCACGTAAATTATTTGACTTTGACGTATTTTGTTGTTGTGCTAGATTTCCTTGAATCAAAATGTATGCTTTTGCCATTATGATAAATTTTACTCAAAAATTCAAAACCAGTAATTTATGAAAATCCATGGACTAAGGTTCTCATAATACTTTTTTGTCAAAACTGGATCCTAAACAGCTCAGCAGATTTATAATTTAGAACATGAAACTAAAATAGAAAAATTGTGCCAATTTTTATGGTCATATCCAACTACCACATAATCAGTATAAAATTGGTTTCACCTAAAAACTCCAACCCAATAAAATTTGAGCACTAAAACTGTTTTTAAGAAAATTTTCCAGATTTCAACTTCCTTTAGGGACAACAATACAAACTCATTTTTATAACCAAGGAGTATAAGATCCAGATTCCAAACACTAATGCAACCTTAGATCTACACTTTTAGTCTTAGAGAACCAAAACTTTGAAATCCAAGCCACACACACAAAGGAAAAGAATGACTAACCTTGAAGTTTTTTCTTTTCACTATTTTCATTCTAGATCTAGTATGTTAACTTGTAGATCTCAATTTTCAAGGAAACAAATTTCTATTCACTTAGAAACTTTAGATCTAGCATTCAAATTTCTAGATCTACACTTTTAGGCACTAGATCAAATTCTAAACAAAAGGAGGGAAAATGGAGAAGAAGAAGTTACCCAAGAGTATGAGGGAGGAGCAGCCAGGCCGTGGAGAAGAAGAGGAATAAGGCAAGCCAAGATGCTTCCCAAAATTTCACCCACACATCACCAGTTTTCTCCCCTTTCCTTCTAATTCTTCCAAAGTGTAAAATGAGCAAATGCTCCCACTTCCTCCCTTTAAGAATTTAGTCCAGCCCACACAAAGAGAGATGGAAAATTATTTCTTTCCTAATTTGCCCTTAGTTTGCATCTAGTTAGCATCATCTAGTTAATCTAACAATATAGTTAGCCTAAGTCATGATTACATGTCACCATCACCTCTTTATGTCCCATCAAATCCTAATCAACATTTTTTATGCTTATCCTCTAGAATATTCCCTACAATATCTTGACACTCCGCCTAAAATTTCTCGCGAATCATGTTCTCGTTACGCGTTTGATTTCTGGTCGCGTCATGCTTTAACATGTGGAAAATATTCTACCGTATTTTCTTCCATCTAAGAGTCACCAATTTAATGACATATAGCCTAGTCAAGTCACCATAAAGTCACACCATATCCCAAAGAACTCAAGTGTTATCTTCCTAAAGCAAACGTTACGTCATGCATCAAGCCACATGTAAAAGCAAACATCAAATCCTTTGACACACATTAACTTTATGTTGATTCGAGTTGCCAAAGAATGCATCGAATATATTCTTGTCCCCCGAGGATATTCTCCAAGATTTACGCTCCACTTTCTCGGCTCCCTGTGCACGTTTCGCTTTAACGCGATTGCTCGCGTTATTGATTCATCGCGTAATATATATTATTATAATACGATATGTGCGAGAAATTATTCACGTATAATTCCTTCGCCAATAAATCACAACACATTAGGGTTCAATCATATATATTGCAAGACACTCACATTTCGATTTTCGTCAAAAATTGAAAGTGGTTTCAAATTTTACTCGCGAATAAAATTTACTCGGCTGCTCAAATTGACGAGATTTAAACCATGACTTAACAATATTTGTTTAGTACATAATATAAATTTGTCTTGGTGAAATTCAATCACTTCTTAAATTACAAAAATCCTTGTATTACTATAGAATACGGTACAATTAGCAGACTATTATGCTAAATAAGCAGTAGTAAAAATACAAGTGTTATAATAAACATATACATGGCAACAAAGGCCACACTTGTAATGTCCACACAAGGACCGAACTAACACCAATTACTACAGCTCATAAACAACCACAAACAATTCATCAAGCACACAAACATACTTTAGCAATGAGGAAGAAGCCCTTACCGTAGGCACTTTCATTCCCGCTATCTAACTTTCGTCGCTCCAGATTCTTACCTGATAGCTTGACAACCTTTCAACGCAAGATCAACTAAGTTAGAAAATGAAATCCTGTCCCCTAACACCTTGAGTAAGGTTCGGCCTACACCCTTTATTTAGGGTTCCAAAACTCTACAATTTTCCTTATCTTGAATACTTGTTCAAGAAATGGAAACTAGGGCTTTTAAGCTACTAAATTATCATAAATTCTCCTAAGTACTTTCTTTGTAAAAACTTAGGGCCTTTTATCAAATAGCTTTTTATCAAAACTTTCAAAACAAATCTTTATTTAAACGTCTTAGGAAACACATGTGAAAGGTGATCAAAGTTCTTCAAAATATATCCTTTTTCACATAATCATTTTCTTACAAATCTAGCAAGTTAAAAAGATCAAAACATTTTAAATCAAATCCTTTTTCAACGTACTTTTTTTTCTACATCTTAATTAGCTTTAAAATCACTACTTTTCAAAAGATAAAAATATTTTTCCATAGCCCTTGGATCTTTGAGGCTCATGGCCTCTATACATATTTTTAGCCAAGTGTTTGTTCTTTCATTGAAACTTAGTTGTTGATGTAGGGAATGAATATATAAGGTAAAAATATAAGTAGATCTATGTTTAAAAACTTAGGATCTAGATCCAAAATGAAACCTTTTCAAGTGTTTGTTTTTCATATCTCTTGAGTAACTCAAAACTCTATTCTTTCTCAGAAATACAAACTTTTTACGTGGCCTAAGACTTCTAGAGGCTCACGGTTTTTCAAAGGAAAAGGAAAAGGAAAAATTTGTTTTGATGAAACATGTGATCTTTGAAATACAAGCTCAAGAAAAACTATTTGTGATAGAAAATGGAAGGATTAACTGCTCTTCATCATCCATAACTCTTTTACCATAAAAATTACCTAAAAAGGGAAGAGGAAAAGATTTAGAGGCTCACCCTTGAAGATCAAAAGGGGGCGACCACCTTGAAGAGGGGAGGAAGGTGACTTTGCTCCTTCACCAACACTTACACAAAGAAGAAGAAGAAATAGAATTTATGGCACAAAGAGAGATGGCCGAGGGGAGAGAGAGAGAGAGAGATAAAGGGAGGAGACATTTTCTCTAAACTTGGTCCCCTCAAAACTTGGCATCCAAGTATGTCAAAAAGTGACTTTAATGATGACTTTTTACTTTATGTCACATCGGTCAATTCGAATCGCTAAACATCGTGTCGAGCATCTTTCTTGTCACCTTGTAGATAATATCTAACATCTGCTTCTCGCTTTTCTGTTTCACGATTCGTTTTGCTTTTAACTATTATCGCTTTCTATGTGATTTCCTTTTAGAGAAAATATATTATTATATTTTTTTTCAACTAAAGAAAATGCTAAAACTCTTCTCTAAGAGCCATAAAAGACTTCTTAAATCTTGACGTCAAATATTTTCATATTCGAGTCAAAGGCGGGTTCAAAACACTCCCGAATTCCGTTGGAATTTTGGATTGGAATTTAAACTCTAACCTAATATGATATATTAGGTTCCAAATATGTTTTTGTTATCATTAAAAAAGTTCATTCATTTCTAAGTAAAATTCGTATGTGTTATTGATTTATCATGTAATATATATTATTATAATACGAAACGTCAAAAACGGAAGTCGTTTCAAATTTTACTCGTGGGTAAAATTTACCCAGCGGGCTCAAAATATGATGAAACTCCATTGGAATATTTCGACAAGGTTTGAACCGCGAATCAATAATAAATGTTGATTCTCAATTATATTATTCTCTTGATGAAATTCAATCACTTCTTAAATCTCAAAAGTTGTTTTAGAAAACCGTCTGCGAATCTCACATTAAAAACAACGCACATCTACACTGTCTTTTAACTCGAATTGTCACCGAATTCATGAGTTATCAAAATAAACCTCCACAGTTCTTTGGACTATCAGTAAATCATCGAGGTTATCATTCTCTATGACTTAACCTCAAGTAATTAGAATTGCATTCTAATAAACCAATTTTCGTAAGACTCTTGCGATGTCCAACTCAAATGAAATTCAACTTATTTGGGTACTTTGCCCTTCAAGGCTGCTTATCAAAATTTTTTTCCTAATGGGCCTCATTTTACTTGGTCGAAAACAGTTTGGAATGATTGCATCCATCCCTTAAAGTCATTTATTTTTTTTTGGAGGGGTTTAAAAACTAGATCCTAACATATGATAATCTCTAGGTTTGTGGCTGCACAATTGTTTCAATATGTAGTTTATGCAGCAAAAAACACAGGGGTAGTAATGTAACACCCTAAATTTTTAGAAGTTTTGTTTATCATATTATTAAGTATATTAATAATGTGATTTACAATTTTCATTACATTTTCAGTGTTAAGTCAAGTTAACCGGTAGTGTAGAGTTACGTTGTATGTTAACTGGAACTTAATTATAAAATTTGATATCAGAGTCAAGAAATTGACTTCCAATGCTTAAGTCAATACAAGCACAAAGTAGAGAGGCAACAGTAAATGCATACATGATCCCAATGAGGGACATTGCTATTTATAGGTGTTGTGAGAAGGGACACTTGGAGATGGGAAATCGTTATTAGTGGGCCCCAGTCTCGTGTGGGCGAGCATGTGCAAGGTCCCACAGAGATCGGGGAGCCCAAGACGGTTATCTGGGTAATGACGAAGATTCTCCAGAGGAGGTCCGTTGGATTGAGGTGAGAGGTGCTCATCACCATTGGATGTAAATGGGTGCACGTGGTGGCACTTTTTTAGTGAATGAAGCGCTACAGGGCCAGTTCGGATTGGGTCGTGGTCCTCTCAAGAAAAGGAATATTTGAGTTAGGTCGCCCATAAATTCCTTGCAACTAAAGCTTTCCCTTTCCTCTCCTTGGTACTCCCTCCAGGCTGGACCTTCAAGCTTGCACTAGTTAGGGATTGAAATCCACCCTTGTTCTTTCTCGATTTTCTCTAAACAACCATCTATCTCCATGGACGGGGCACAATTACTTTCCTCATCATTAACTTGATCCTCGCCCTTAACGTTGGGGAAAGTTACCCCATCTCTTATAATTCTTTGTCATCAACAAATTTTGTGCTTCAATAATGGTAAAAAATATTAATTTTTTTTACAAGAAAAATATTAGTCTTAATTATAACAACTTAATGACTATGTATAGATTGTGCAAAAATATTTTACACAATCATCCAACCATAATTTATTACGATACCATTTTGTTATGCCACTTTTTTCAAGACCACTTTGTTGAGGCAAAATCCCTATCTCAAAGTTTTGAGTGATGATCAAACTTTTGGATCTAAGTGTATGTTTTCTGATCACCTTACTTTCTAATGTCTCTATTTGTGTTATATTGCATAAGACAGGTTTTAGAGACCTTAAGTGAAAGAAAGTATTCTGACTAAGTAAATGCACTTCTGTTTAACTTCAGAAAGTTCGCCAAGCACATTATAAAGTTGAATATACTGGAAGATGAACTTATTGTACCTTCTAATGTAAGATCTTATGAAAAGAAAGTTGTAACATACTGGAACATGAACTTATAGTACTAAAATAAATTGCACTGAAACACATGAATTCAGTACAAGGAAGAAGACTACTCAAAGGACATCATGAATACAGAATAAAAAGTACTAAGATCAGAGAGTTTGATCTGCCCGTTGGAGTTTGACACGTGACCTCTGCAAACATGCACTTTTCTAACACTAGGCAGACCTACCTACCTGAAGCTAGGAGGAACTCTCCACAACGGTCATTAATGAAGGAAATCTATAAATAGTCTTCAGAACAACATTCCAATCCATGAGAGCCCACTGAAAAATTCTTAAAGAAAGATCAAAGCTAGTCTTCAAACACTCTCTCATCTCACTCAGTTCCTGCGCATAAACATTCCGGGATTCATAATCGCTGAGTGTTTTAGCTTACTTTTATCTTGAGATTTACCTTGGATTAAAAAGCTATTCTTATCCCACAAACATTCTATTGTTCTTGTAACCTTGTTCTTTCTTCTTCCAAACTACCAAGGTGGTGAGTGTTGGTTAGGAGGTTTAACAAGTGGAACTTTCTAAACTTGTTGAAGTTTTTAAAGTTGAGACAGTTGATATGGCTGTAGAAGAAACTATTGTGAAAAACTTTTGGGTCTTGGAGGGACTTGAAAAGTTGTGTAACAATTTGGGAAAATAGTGGAAACACTCACTAAAAGTGAGGAGTGAAAGTAGCCTAAGTTGGGTGAATCACTATAACTCTTGTGTGTAAACTTTCTATCCTTGATCTCTTTTAGTTTCTGCACAGCGTACATTAGAAAGTTTATTACATTGAAAATCAAACATTAACAAGTTCACCTAAAACTCAATTCTTTCATATTAAGAATTCTTAATAAACTCAAGTATCTGAGACTCATTTTCAAACATCCTTCTATATTCACAAAAGTTCACATTAACATATTATTCATACATTAGAAAGTTAAATCTTTACTGTTTCATTAACCTTATATTCTCCAAGAAAACTCTTGAGAGAGAGGTAGCTAATTTCAGGAAGTTAATTTTAAAGAGTCACAGTTCAACCCCCTTTCTCTGTGACGCCAAATCACTTCACACTTTGTTATACTGCTTTTCTCAACAAATACTTATTTGGTGTGAGATATGAGAGAATGACTGTGTAAAATTTACACTATGACTGCATTTTATATGAATGTATTTCCATTAGACTCAAATCATATATTTGAACCATGCACTTTTACTGTTCAAAAATTTTAGGGGTTGCTTCAACTTTCTTTTCATATTCATTTTTTATTTTTGTTGACTTTTAAATTGAAATCATTTTGTAAAATACAAAAATGATTTTTTAAAATATAATTTGATTGATCATGGTTATTTCCTTGATGAAAAAAGTAAACTAAAACAAAGAAATAAATACAGTGGGAAATGATTTTAAAAAAATAAATAAATTAATGAATAATGATTTAAATTGTCCCACATGACTTTTATTTCTACATTTATTTTTATTTTTGGAATTGAACTATATATATATATACATCTGTTTCTATTTATAAATCATTTTAGACGAAAACACGCTTATTAAGAAAAGTAGTTAGTCTAATTAAATTTTGAACGTGAACACAAGAAGAGGTTGAATTGTGTTGAAAAATTTTCGCAAACTTTAAGTTAAAAACACTTTTGAACACATTTTTTTAAAGCTGTTTGTTATCGGATGCAGAAGTGCAATCGGACGCTGGAAATGAACTTAAGAAAACTTGTTTTTCTTTGCAAGACAAGAATAAATGTAAAGCAGTAAAGGAAGAGACATAGAGATTTATACTAGTTCACAACCCAACTGGTAGCTACGTATAGTCCCTTCGTTCCTGAAGGATTTTCACTATAATCAACTTATTACAAATTCCTTAAGAGTATTCTACTGTCACAAACTTGACAATACTCTTAACTTCTCAAAACGACTTAGTACGTTCGAGCCTTTGAGGAACTAAGCCTTTAACAAGGCAATACAGATTTTACAAAGTAATTTTCTTTTGAATACAATCGAATGACTCTCACAGAGAGGATGAAAAGATTAAGCTCAAAACAATAGCTTTCTAAAAGAAAGAATATAAGACACTGAAGTTCAGTTCTTGGTTTCCAGAATCTTGACACGAAACTTGATTGCTCACTTGAGTAATAGCTCTTTCAGAATATAGTATCTAGCAACCTTCTTCAATGAATACATTGGGGTATTTATAGGAGTCATTGAGAGTATTACCGTTGCAGATATTTCAGCTCCATATCATTGGGTGAGGTAATTTGAAATTACGTCATTTTCTTCATTTCTAGAGAATATCAGAATAGTACATATTTCCGTTATGGTACTATCTTCTTTTCACAATTGCCTCATACGAATTTGCCTAATTCTAAAGGTGTCACATTTGATACCTCGTACATAAAAAATGAGTGCACAAAATCAAATTCGAATTTTGTTCCAGAACAGATGAGGTAAAAGAGCATAAGTGTCACCAACACGTGCTTCATTAATAAAACCAGATGCTCGCTCATAAGTCAAGACGGACACTCGCAGCAATTGAGAACCACGTGTCATAAGATAACACTACCGGACGCTTGCTATAAACAAGACGCTAGAGTGAACCGTATGCAGACACATATGGAATATATTCAATTTCTTGTGAAATTCTTCTTCTTGCTTGAGTGAGTAATAAAACATAAATGAATTTAATACCTGCACACTTCAAGACTTATTAGAAGTTAAATTGTTCACTTGTAAATACTTTGTTATCATTAAAATTAATGAGGGTCTAAACTTCTCAATCGTTTAGGTTTCAATAATCTCCCCCTTTTTGATGATGACAAATATCCAATGTTGATGAACAATTTTGTTTCAAAAATAATTTCAAAGGTCTCCCCCTGAGTTCAACATACTCAGTTAGAGTCAAATATTTTCAAGTATAAGAGCATTTGTATAATTGCATAATACATACAAGTATCAGAGAATATATTCAAATAATCATTGAGACCGGATGCTGAGATCATTTGTACCAATAATAAATATAATTGTGCCAATGAATATCAATGAGTATCAAAGCAACAAAAATATGTTATGTATGAAGAATGATGCATGTTATGTGAAACTTAAGCACGTTCATCAGACCTTACTTTTACCCCCCTTTTGTCATTAGATAAAAAGAGTGTAAACACATCATAGTCAAAATAGTAATAAATAACAAGAGAAAAATTTGAAGGTAAAAGATTAAATATCATTCAAAATATTATACCAGCAAAAGAGCAATTGTACAAAGTTAACAAAAAAATACAAAACATTTGAAATCAAATAAAAATGTTTTAAGGTGGAGGAAGAAGAATTTGGTTGAGGCGTTCTATGAGGAAATTCACAGTGTTCTCCAATTGATTCACCTTTTGATCCACCTTTTGAGAAATGGCAATCAATTCCTCAAACTGTGTTCTAGAGATGATGACAGGTTCATCATCTGCAACAGGAAGAGCAAAAGCAACTTCTGGAATATTTTCAACTAGTGCAATAACAACCTTTTGAGATTCCAGCTTCTGATGTTCTTCAAGAACCTCCTGTGACAACCTCAGTGCTCTTTCCTTTCTTGCTTGAGCCATCTGAAAGAAATCATCATTTGGTAAAGACCATTTGATGAGTCTTCACAGCTTCTATTTCTCAAACACCATGTCCCGTTCCCATCTAAGCATTATTTCTTCTGGGTAAAGCATACTCAGAAAAACAGTTTCTCTGTGCTTGAACAGGGCATCAACATATTCATCAAACCTTTTAAGCTCAGATTCTGACAATTCGCTTCTTATAAATTCTCCTGTCTGAGCAAGACAATTATTGATAAGTTCATTTTCTTTCAAATAAATCCTTGTCAAGTTCCCTTTGTCATCTTCATTTTTTGTGACAACCTTCAAATGAGGCAGAATAGCATTGTCTTTCCAATTTGTTCCCATTTTGACTCCAATTGAAGCCAATATCCAGATGTTTGCTAATTACAGCCCATTGATCTTGCAGTTTAGTAAAGCTTGGAGGCCTAACGACAGTGCACATCAGCATATCATCGAAATGGAGAATGGCAAGGTTTGAGTCAGATACTTTGTTGATGGTTCCACCAGTTGGAATAGTGGCTTTCTCAGCCTTACTACAGCCAGAAGAGCCAGTGCACCAAGAGTCTCTCTTGAGCCTCGTCAGGTAGACTTTCCTAGCATGGTCTTCAGACAGCTTGCGAACCTTTTGCTTAGAGAAGGCCTTCAGATTGTATTTTCTGGGAGCTTCCTTAACTCCTTTAGAGTCATAATCTTGGGAAGTCCTCCAGGTGGTTTATGTTTCCTCTTCTCAGGAATTGACCATGGAAGCCACTTTTGCCTATCAGACACAATTTTGATATATGCTGAGGAGGGATCTCTGTACTGATGAATTAACTCAAGCCTTTTCATCTCCAGGAAGTGAGCCATGAAAGCCATTTCTTCATCTGAGATCCACCTTCCACACTCTTCCAAAGTGAGAGGTTCATGTTATGGCAGATTGTGAGGAAGATCAACAGAGAATGGTATAATTCCTCGGTTCGAAGGAGGTCTCAACCTTCCACTAAAAGTAGTCCTCAGTTTTTCATTTTCATCAGAGAGTGGGATAATTTTCAGTCTTGCAGCCCCAGATGTAGAAGTCTTCAAATACCAGAGAGAAGGGTGATCATATATAGAATGATACTCTTCTTCTCTTACAAACCTTAGTTTGTTTATAGTTGATACAAACTTGGAGGCACCAACATGAGTGGGAGTAGAGGGTGATGAAGTAGGTTTGAGAGTGAGAGCGAGAGTGGAAGTCACTTTGACTTTGTAGGTTTTGAGTTTATTGTGAGGGATTTTGAAAAACAAATTGAAGGGGTGAGAGTGGAGTGAGGAAATGTATGATGTGAGGGATCTGCTTGAGGAGGTAGAGGTTTGTGGTAAAGGGATTTTGTGGTTATCAGGGAGGTTTGTGGTTTACTGGATGGAGGTTGTGTGGCGATAAGGGCAGTGGTTTGTGTTTTGGTGTGTGGAGGTTGTGAGGAGTGTGTTTGTGGTGATGAAACAAAAAATGGTGGTGCAGGAATAACATCATCGGAATCAAAAGCAGTAACTGAATCATCAATGCTAAAATCCAGTATCTTTGGGTTAAGCTCAGAGTGCTTAACCAATCTCTTTCTCTTGCCTTGAGAGGCAACAGCAGGTTTGGTGCTGCTGCACATGCAGCCATTTTTATTGTAAGAGACTCTGATCCAACTACTCGATACAAAGATCTATTAGATCGTGCCCTTAGACATTGTGATGCAATTATATCACATCTCAATTGGGTGTGTATATTTTTAGGATTTCACAGTTTTGGTTTGTATATTCATAATGATACCATGAGTGCTTTAGGGTGCCCTCAAGATATGTTTTCAGATACCGCTATACAATTACAACCCGTCTTTGCTCAATGGATACAAAATATCCACGCTTTAGCACCTGGTACAACGGCCCTTGGTGCAACAGCAAGCACCAGTTTGAATTGGGGGTGGTGATTTAGCGGCAGTGGGCAGCAAAGTAGCTTTGTTACCTATTCCATTAGGAACTGCGGATTTTTTAGTCCATCATATTCATGCATTTACAATTCATGTGACGGTACTGATACTCCTAAAAGGTGTTCTATTTGCTCGTAGTTCACAATTGATACCGGATAAAGCAAATCTTAGTTTTCGTTTCCCTTGTGATGGACATGGAAGAGGGGGAAATGCCAAGTATCTGCTTGGGATTATGTCTTCTTAGGGCTATTTTGGATGTACAAATCCATTTCGGTAATAATATTCCATTTCAGTTGGAAAATGCAGTCAGATGTTTGGGGTAATATAAACGATCAAGGGGTAGTAACTCATATCACAGGAAGAAACTTTGTGCAGAGTTCCATTACCATTAATGGTTGGCTCCGCGATTTCTTATGGGCGCAGATATCCCAGATAATTCAGTCTTATGGTTTCATTATCTGCATATGGTCTTTTTTTCTTAGGTGCCTATTTTGTATGGGCTTTTAGTTTAATTTTTTTATTCAACGGGCGTGGTTATTGGCAAGAACTTATTAAATCCATCGTTTGGGATCATAATAAATTAGAAGTTGCTCCTGCTACTCAGCCTAGAGCCTTAAGCATTGTACATGGACGTGCTATAGGAGTAACCCATTACCTTCTGGGTGGAATTGCCACAACATGTGCATTCTCCTTAGCAAGAATTATTGCAGTAGGATAATGGCTAGGAGGATTTGAAAAGCATTATGGCATTAAGATTTCCAAGGTTTAGCCAAGGCTTAGCTCAGGACCCCACTACTCGTCGTATTTGGTTTGGTATTGCTACCGCACATGACTTCGAGAGTCATGATGATATTACTGAGGAACGTCTTTATCAAAATATTTTCGCTTCTCATTTCGGACAATTAGCAATAATTTTTCTGTGGACTTCTGGGAATCTCTTTCATGTAGCTTGGCAAGGAAATTTTGAGGCATGGGTACAAGATCTTTTACATGTAAGACCTATTGCTCATGTAACTTGGGATCCTCATTTTGGTCAACCGGCTGTAGAAGCTTTTACTCGAGGGGTGCTCTTGGACCAGTGAATATCGCCTATTCCGGTGTTTATCGGTGGTGGTATACAATCGGTTTACTTACTAATGAGGATCTTTATACTGGAGCTCTTTTTCTATTATTTCTTTATGTCATATCCTTAGTAGCGGGCTGGTTACACCTACAACCGAAATGGAAACCGAGCGTTTCGTGGTTTAAAAATGCCGAATCCCGCCTCAATCATCATTTGTCAGGACTATTTGGAGTCAGTTCCTTAGCTTGGGCGGGGCATTTAGTCCATATCGCTATTCCGGGATCAAGAGGAGAATACATTTGATGGAATAATTTCTTAGGTGTATTGCCACACCCTCAAGGATTGGGTCCACTTTTTACTGGTCAGTGGAATCTTTATGCTCAAAACCCCGATTCCAGTAGTCATTTATTTGTTAGCAGTTTTTGATTCCTCTGGCCCTGTTCTTGACCCAATGTGGAGACAGGGTATGTTCGTTATACCCTCATGACTCGTTTAGAAATAACCAATTCTTGGGGTGGTTGGAATATCACAGGAGGGACTATAACGAATTCAGGTATTTGGAGTTACAAAGGTGTGGCCGAGGCACATATTGTGTTTTTGGGCTTGTGCTTTTTGGCGGCTATCTGGCGTTGGGTCTATTGGGATCTAGAAATCTTTTGTGATGAACGTACTGGAAAACCTTCTTTGGATTTGCCAAAAATATTTGGAATTCATTTATTTCTTACAGGGATGGCTTGTTTTGGTTTTGGCGCATTTCATGTAACAGGATTGTATGGTCCTGGAATATGGGTGTCCGATCCTTATGGACTAACAGGAAGGGTATAATCCGTAAATCTCGCATGGGGTGTGGAAGGATTTGATCCTTTTGTTCCGGGGGAATAGCCTCTCATCATATTGCAGCAGTGACATTGGATATATTAGCGGATCTTTTCCATCTTAGTGTGCATCCACCTCAACGTCTATACAAATGATTGCGGATGGAAAATATTGAAACCGTCCTTTCCAGTAGTATCGCAACTGTCTTTTTTGTAGCTTTTGTTGTTGCTGAAACTATGTGGTATGGTTCAGCAACTACCCCAATTGAATTATTTGGTCCCACTCGTTATCAATGGGATCAGGGATACTTCCAACAAGAAACATATCGAAGAGTTAGTGCAGGGCTAGCCAAAAATCAATGTTTATCAGAAGCTTGGTCTAAAATTCCTGAAAAATTAGCTTTTTATGATTACATTGGCAATAATCCGGCAAAAGGGGGATTGTTTTGAGTAGGCTTGATGGACAATGGAGATGGAATAGCTGTCAGTTGGTTAGGACATCCTATGTTTAGAGACAAAGAGGGGCATGAACTTTTTGTCCGTCGTATGCCTACTTTTTTTGAAACATTTTCGGTTGTTTTAGTAGATGGAGACGGAATTGTTAGAGCAGATGTTCCTTTTCGAAGGGCAGAATCGAAGTATAGTGTCGAACAAGTAGGTGTAACTATTGAATTCTATGGTGGCGAACTCAATGGAGTCAGTTATGGTGATCCTGCTACTGTGAAAAAATATGCTAAACGTGCTCAATTGGGTGAAATTTTTGAACTAGATCGTGCTACTTTAAAATCAGATGGTGTTTTTCGTAGCAGTCTAACGGGTTGGTTTACTTTTGGACATGCTTCGTTTGCTCTGCTCTTCTTTTTCGGGCACATTTTGCATGGTGCTAGAACCTTGTTCAGAGATGTTTTTGTTGGTATCGATCCAGATTTGGATGCTCAAGTAGAATTTGGAGCATTCCAAAAACCTGGAGATCCAACTACAAGAAGAAAGGTAGTATGATAGAAAGAACATTCGTTTGTTCCTTTTCGATTCGACTTTTTTTGTTTTTGTTGTGATTTGAATTTGATATAGGGAACTTCATAAATCTTGATTTGAATCATTGCATTTTGTTTTACTCTTGTTCTTTCTTTTTCTTTATCCAGGAGATAATCCCCCCAAAACAGGTATGCAAGCTATAATTGTAAACCACAATCAAATCTATGGAAGCATTGGTTTATACATTCCTCTTAGTCTCGACTTTAGGAATCATTTTTTCGCTATCTTTTTTAGAGAACCCCCTAAAGTTCCAACTAAAAAGGTGAAATGATTTTTCATTATCTCAATTGAAGCAATGAGCCTCCAATATCGTAATATTAGGGCTCATTGCTTTAACTAGTCCCCATGTTCTTCGAATGGATCTCGTAGTTGTTGAGAGGGTCGCCGAAAAGCAGTATATAAGGCATACCCAGCAAAAATTACTATTAAACCAGATATAGAGATGGCAATTAGGGTTGCTGTTTCCATTATTATATAATATCAAGACCACAATGGATCTGGATCTATAGGGTAAGATCCTTTATTTACAGCGAAATGGTATACAAAGTCAACAGATCTCAATGAATAAAAAAGAGGATTTTTGGCTACGCAAACCATTGAGAGTAGTTCTAGATCTGGTCCAAGAAGAATTGTTGTAGGGGATTTATTGAAACCATTGAATTCAGAATATGGTAAAGTAGCTCCGGGATGGGGAACTACTCCTTTGATGGGTGTTGCAATGGCTCTATTTGCGGTATTTCTCTCTATTATTTTAGAGATTTATAATTTGTCCATTTTACCGGATGAAATTTCTATGAAGTAGATTCACAAGAACCAACTAACTAGCTTTTCAATAGAAAGTAAAGTTTTAGCATTTAGGTCTTGCCCATTCTATTTTTATTTGGTAGTTCGACCATGAAACTTCTTTGTTTCTGTATTTCTGGAATGTGAGTGTGTGACTTGTTATAATTGATCCTATTGATCGTACAGAACATAAAATGGATCCATCATCTTGATAGAGATGGCTTTACCTGTCAGATAGTTTTTCTAGTATCTGGAGCACAAAATATAGAAAAAAGATTCTAAAGTATTAGAACTGTGATTCATACTTCATATTTATATTAGGACCTCACAACCGGACTAAAAAAAATTGAGAGAGTTAGAAGAATAAAATTTGAAAAATAAATGGAACGGTTTTTATTCTTTTAAATTGCAGCCGCTTATCTTTATTTTGATCAAAGGACAAACGTTTCTTTGGATTTTTTTTTCATTATATCTATTCAGTGAATAAGTGATGATCCAGCAGTTCTTACTCAGGGAATTTTTGGACTTCGATTAAAGGTTTTTATTGAAAATCATCGTGGTTCTGGTATGAATCTGAGGTTTTTGAATTGATTCATAGGGTCTTAACAAGAAAATTCCTATCAATAATAATAAAACAACAGTAAAATAGCATTCTATACACAAATAAAAAATAAAGAAAATGAAGTAAATAATAGCATATTCAAGAGACATGTAAGGATCAAGAGAAAAGACGAGTGAGCCGACTTGAGATTTTGGCATTATAACTACAAAGAATAGCTTTCGGATTTCTATTTTTCTCTTATCTTCAAAGAATATTGAAATCATAGGATTAAGTTAAGAAGTTTAAAACTTTCTATTACACATATCCGTTTTCCAAATAACCAGCATTTGAATATTTTTGTTTGAGCCGTACGAGATGAAATTCTCATCTACGGTTTTCAGGGGGTCCCTTGGTTTACCTATCTCAATAAAGTCTATGATTGGTCCAAAGAACGTCTTGAGATTTAGGCGATTGCTAATGATATAACTAGTAAATACGTTCCTCCTCATGTCAATATATTTTATTGTTTAGGAGGAATTACACTTACTTGTTTTTTAGTCCAAGTAGCGACGAGGTTTGCTATGACTTTTTATTATCGTCCGACCGTTACTGAGGCTTTTGTCTCTATTCAATATATAATGACTGAGGCTAACTTTGGTTGGTTAATCCGATCAGTTCATCGATGGTTGGCAAGTATGATGGTCTTAATGATGATCGTGCACGTATTTCGCATGTATCTCACAGGTGGTTATAAAAAACCTCGCTAATTGACTTGGGTTACGGGTGTAGTTTTGGGTGTATTGACTGCATCCTTTAGTGTAACCGGTTATTCCTTACCGTGGGACCAAATAGGTTATTGGGCAGTAAAAATTGTAACAGGTGTACCCGAAGCTATTCCTGTAATGGGATCATCGGTGGTAGAGTTATTGCACGGAAGCGCTAGTGTGGGACAATCTACCTTGACTCATTTTTATAGTTTACATACTTTTGTGTTACCTCTTCTTACTGTCGTATTCATGTTAATGCACTTTCCAATGATATGTAAGCAAGGCATTTCTGGCCTTTTATAGAAAATATGGATCATAGATATTTGTAATAAATCATTTATCATTTTGGGGAGGGGCAATAGTATTTCATTGCTACAAGTATGATTTTTTTTAATAAGACATGCATTTGGATATTTCCCTTCAACTTAACAAAAGAAATTGGATTATTTATTTGACATACATAAATAGTTGAAGGGAGCTCTCCGGAAAAAAAAGGATTATGGGAGTGTGTGACTTGAACTATTGATTGGTTTGTGCAGATATATGACTTTATCTTATCTACCACATTTGAATTCACAATTAAATGTGTCTTTGTTTCAACCACCGCGCAAGCCCCCTACGGAGGATAGGCCGGTTCGCTTGACGAGAATCTTTTCTATGATCAGATTCGATCATATCCTGCATGAACAAGCTCTGTAATATCCAGTAAAAGTCAAATAAGTAATGTGATATAATCCAGATTATGTCTTATCTATTTCACTTAACTTAATAGTATGGAAATGCATTCATTTCCTATGCATTGACTCAATTTACGAGACTATCGGAGTGAAACAAGTAGATCTAAAGAAGAACAGAGATTGTATTATATTAGTAACAAGTAAATCCTTTGTATGTAAAAAATCCCGAGATTCGTTTTTTGAGGGATAACAGTCAAAAGGTTTGAGATCACCCAGAAAGAACTTTTCATTTTGAAAACATACTTGGGTGAAAAGCATTTACTTAAAAATAAGAACTGAATTTTTTGCAATGGATAATTGTAATTTAGGGAAAAACGAGAATCAGGTCTATTTTCTTACATAAAATCTTCATATATGTGTGAATAACATATAAATATTTTCTATAGATGCATTCGGTTCGTTTGATTCGTGCTCGAGCCGGATGATGAAAAATTATCATGTCCGGTTCTTTCGGAGGATGGATTTATAAGAATTCACCTATCCCAATAACAAAAAAACCTGACTTGAATGATCCTGTATTAAGAGCTAAATTGGCTAAAAGAATGGGTCATAATTATTATGGAGAACCCGCATGGCCCAACGATCTTTTATATATTTTTCCAGTAGTCATTCTAGGTACTATTTCCTGTAACATAGGCTTAGCGGTTCTAGAACCATCAAAGATTGGGGAACCCGCAGATCCATTTGCAACTCCATTGGAAATATTGCCCGAATGGTATTTTTTTCCTGTATTTCAAATACTTTGTACAGTGCCCAATAAGTTATTGGGCACTCTTTTAATGGTTTCGATACCTGCGAGATTATTAACAGTACCCTTTTTGAAGAATGTTAATAAGTTCAAAAACCCATTTTGCCGTCCAGTAGCAACAACCGTCTTTTTGATTGGTACCGTAGTCGCTCTTTGGTTGGGTATTATAGCAACATTACCTATTGAGAAATCCCTAACTTTAGGTCTTTTTTAAATTGATTCAATTAATTGTGAAATAAAATATCATGCTATGTGTATTGTGTATCTAGGGAGAATTCACTTTGAAACGACTAATCTCTAGATACATCTATTCCATTTTAGACCTATTCTGAATATATAGATTTGTGCTAAAGATTCAAATTCAGTATTTTCACCTTTCTTTTTAGAAAAATGAAAGAAGAAAGAAAAATCCAAAGGATTTCAAATTTACGCAAAATACTTTTCGATTTGTAAAATGTTTAATATATGTTTTACATCTTCTACGTAAAAATGTTCCATTTTCATAAGGTCTTATTGACTCTTATTCAAGAGTTCCAATAATGTATATATATTGGACTTTTTGAGACAATTATAGATCCTAGGAGGCAATTCTAATTGGTTAATAAAAATGGATTTCAATGCTATTTCTTTTTTATTTTTTCTTAGTTTATCCTTAACCAATCTATCATGAAAAGTAAAAAGGGGTAAAGTAACTTTGTGTTGATTGTTTTCTAAATTGAAGTTTTCCTCTTCGGCATGTAAAAAGGGAATAAATAAATCAATCAAATTCCTGAAGGCTTCATAAGGTGCTTCCTTAGGAGTTAAACTTTCATTTGTCCATATTTCGAGAAAGAGGATATCTTGTTTTTCATTCCCATTCACATAAGAATGAATACTATGATTTGCATTTCGAACAGGCATGAATACAACATCTGTAGTATAACTTCCGTCTTGAATGTTGTTTAGTGTTTTTATACGATATCTCCGATTCCTCTCAATTTGTAATTCCATACACAAATGAATAGGTTCTGTTAGGTTAGCTATATGTTGTCTATTATCAACGATTTCCACCGAAGGTGGTAAAATGATGTCTTGAGCAGTTATATATCCAGGACCTTTGAAACAAATGGACGCGTCCCGAGTTCCATATAGATTACTTTTCAATACAATTTCTTTTAAATTCATTAAAATCTCATGTATTGATTCTTGAATACCTACTATGGTAGAATATTCATGTGGTATTTTCTCAGATTTTGCACGTGTGATACATGTTCCCTTGATTTCTCGGAGCAAAATTCTTCGCATTGTAATGCCTATTGTATCAACTTGGCCTTTCATAAGTGGAGACAGAATAAAGCGTCCATAATAAAGACGCTTACTGTCTACTTTTGATTCAACACACTTCCACTGTAATGTCCGAGTAGATACTTTTACTTTTTCTCGAATCATAGTAATATATTTTTATCAAACTCTTGAATTAATTGTTTATTTCTCTTGAAATCTCTTTCTGTAATGTTTCTTTTTAGTTTTACACACATCTTTTTTTAGGAGACCTACATCCATTATGTGGCATAGGGGCTACATCCCGTATAAACCTTAATAGTATACAACTTCTACGAATAGCTCTTAATACCGCATCTCTTCCTAGACCGGGACCTTTTATCATGACTTCTGCTCATTGCATACCTTGATCCGCTACTATTCGAATAGCATTTCCTGCTGCGATTTGAGCGGTAAAAGGTGTCGCCCTTCGTGTACCCTTGAATCCACACGAACCGGCAGAGGACCAAGAAATCACCCGGCCCCGTACATTTGTAACAGTTACAATGGTATTGTTGAAACTAGCTTGAACATAAATAACTCCCTTTTGTATTTTACGAGGTTGCTTACGCGAACCAATACGTCCATTTTTACGTGAACTAATTTTTTGTATAGGTTTTGCCATATTTTATTATTTTTAAAAACATAAGTCCGAAATATATGGATATATCCATTTCCTATCAAAAACGGATTTTTTATTATTTTCTAACTAGGAGGAAAATTCTATATTTTCTATATTAATTGTATTCTATAATTCTATTAATATAGAATGAAGAATTTTAGAACTATCAAGCAATAATATCTCTTATAATACTTATAACATAGAATAGATTCTAATATAGAATCTAAATCTAAATTATTCTATTTTTATGATTTCATATTTAATTGAATTAATTATGAACATTAATAAGATTTTTTTATTTGAATTTGAATATCAATTTATTTGTGCATTCGGTACTTTCTTTATAAATAGAAAGCCTTTTTTTGTGAAAATATTATCCTTGTCTTTGTTTATGTCTTGGATTGGAACAAATTACTATAATTCGCCCTCGCCTGCGGATCAATCGACATTTTTCACAAATTTTATGAACAGAGGCTCCTATTTTCATATTTCTTATTTTTTAACTTAATACCGAATCTATTTATTGGAAGAAAATAGGGTTTTCTTACATTTTTAACTTCTCATTGTGCCCCCTAAAAAATGTGGAAGTTAAAAAATAGTCTAATTAAATTAAGTGACTTATATACATTTTTTACTTTCCCGGTTGTACACCACGCCGGCGCTGGACGTGGAGACTGCTGCTGTTTGGCTTCATGAGTATTTGGGCGTGTCCATGACAAATGCAGGTGCAAAGCTGACCCAGAGCAGAGGCTCATATGTTCGTCTGCAGTGGTTGCGGACCAGAGTCTATCCCGATTATTGCCAAGATGGGCAGTGGGAGATCGCTGCTTAGGTGTACTTACTGCATCTTATTGGCTCCACTATCTTTGCCGATAAGAGTCATACTCTTACGAGGGTTGCACACCTGGCCATGCTCACGGACCTGGGGAGTGTTCGAGTTTATGCATGGGGTGCCATGGCACTGGCTTTTTTGTATGACCAGCTGAGGGATGCCAACAGAACGAAGACAAAGCGGGTGGCAGGATACATGACCCTGTTACAGTTATAAATGCCATACTATTAACATTGAAATATGCATATAACAATAAAAATTATTTAACTATTTGACATCATTTTTTTCATGTAGGCATGGATATTCGAGCACTTTCAAGGTCCTGCGTTTGGGAACAGGCAGCTGGACCCGGAGTATGTGGAGGGTATGGCCCGGGCGAGGAGGGGGATGATCCGTAGGGGTGCAGGGCATCTGTTGCCATTCAGACACATCCCGGACGTGATCGCTGCAGCGAATGTTACATGGGATCCATACACAGCTCATCGACCTGTGCGGGCGTTTGAGTTCATATCCCTCTATAGAGGCTTCATTCGTGTTGGTGGTGTGATGGTTCCTTACTTTCCCTACAGAGTTCTGCGACAGTTTAGGCACGTGCAGTGCATCCCTGATGACCCACGTGACATCATACATCAACCTATATCCCCTGATGAGATGGGCGCTATGTGGCTGGAGTTCAACCCCCACACCATTGACCTTGGACAGCCTGTCGTGGATCCCAATGACGTGGACCCAGGGTACATGGGGTGGTTCCGGATGGTGTCTCATCCTTACATATACCCGCAGAACGTACCCCCTCCGCCACCAGAGCCAGAGGCACAGCCAGAGGCAATTCTTGACCCATCACCACCAGTTCCTCAGGATGATGTATGTTGCAGTTAAAAAATATAATTTTCTTTATTTAATTGTTTATGTAATTACATTTTGTAACTAACATTGTAAGTTGTAGGAGGACACATTGAGGACCAGGGCTTATGAGATCACCTAGACGATGATGCAGAGACAGCTTGTGGTGGCTCCAGGCATCGAGGGGTGGCAGCTGATGGAGGAGCTTTAGAGGCTAGCATGTCCTCGTCATATGACTGCCCAGAGATACGTTAGGTGTACGAGAGCTAGGCCCCAGGACGACTAGAATTTATTGTATTTAACATCTGTATTTGTTTTATTTTGTATGACAGTGTATGCAATATAATTTTCCTGATATTATTCAAGACTTGTTTTAGTCTGTTGCATGATCTCGACCGTTAAAAAGTGTCGGTGGGATCTCGACCATTCAAAAGTTCTATAAAATGGCCCTAAAAGAAACCCTAATTCCATAGCTTCATCGATAACCCTAATATTTGTTATGGATATCTCGACACCCCCATCTGACTTCATCTACAACCGAGACCCCCAATCCAAATTCGAACCGATTGTATCCGGGGATTGTCCCCATTATTGTGTACGATGGTCAAATTGGGAACAGATTCAAAGGACTGAGGTTTTATTCTTCAACAGGTACGACGCCCTCAATCTTTCGGCTTCAAGTTTCATTTAGAGATATCCCACTAACATTGGAATCTCTGAAATCTGAGATTCATGAAAGGCACTCCCTAGGAGAGCATTTTAGGATTTCTAAGGTGATCTACCGTCAACCCACATATGGGCCAACTATCCATGTAAAATACTGTATGTACGCGATTCTCAATAACGATGACCTAAAATGTATGCTTGTCACTAGTCGGATGTGGGGGATAAGGTGCCCACAATCGAGTTGTGTATCCGTGTTCGACTTGTCTGTGATGAGCAGTCGCCACCTACTCAGTTTACACCATGGGCAGTCGGGAAAAGCTTGACCGTTATTCACTACAATGGGAGAATCACAACCAACCATAATGGTGTTAAGTGTTAATGTCCAACTGTTAAACTCTGTAGGTTGAAGGATTACTGCACTTTTGAGGAAGTGAAGCAAAAGATTCTTCACAAATGCAGAGAGACACCACGTGGGCTGTCTGAGATATATTATTGGTGTCCATTGGATGTGGATGGTGACCAGATTGAATATGCCAAGATGCCAGTGAAGACCGACAATGATGTAGAGCATATGTTCACCTTGCACAACGGACACCGTACGCTTGGCCGGGTTGAGTTATATGTTGAGATTGTTAGGACTCCTAATGAAATCCTCTCTTTGTTATCTCCTCCAGGGCATTCACACACCGTCAACTTGGATGAACCATAGATTTATCGCAATGCTTTCTATCAATTATGCCTCTGTTTATTATGTTGTTGTCATTTTTTAATTTACGTGTTTTTGTGTTGTATTATTGTTTTATGCAGTGTTTTTAATTTACAACTCGTATGTTTATATACTGAAATTGAAATTGGTCTACATAATAAACATGCATAGAATAATAACGCTACTCAATCCAGTTCTACATAACATTTTCCTGTTGTAGAAAATAATGCCTTCCAATGTTGCATGCGGCTGACATATTGAGACTCTCACTCACTAGCTTTGTCGCTTCTATACCTTTGCCATTATACATCTGGTGGGGCTATTGGAGCCTCATTTTTTAAACAAATTAGGAAAACAAAGTAAAAATAAAGTGACTTATTTTTGTGTTTATAGTAAACAAATAAAAATTAAAGTGTTTATAAGTTGTGTACCTGCACATAGTGTCGGTGACCATGTGTATACCCGATGCAAATGATGCGGTGAGTCAAACGATCTCTAGGGGGTGCATGCCTAAGAGGGAAGATTGTGGTACTTCCCCTTTGGTCGATGCATATGATCACTAATTTATACCTGTTAGCAATCACAAACCCCACATCTGGCATAGTCATCCATTTATCTTCTGTGACTATCTCAGACATATAGCGATTGAATTAAAGCATCCACATGTTGATCTCCACAAAGTACATCTATATACTCGTGTCAGTTGGCGTTCAACTCTTTGACCAAATCCTGGTAGATTATAGACCACAAATCCTCACCCATACCAAGTAAAGCAACAGCGCTGCGAAAGCCGCAATTCCCATCAGCTTGTACACTAATAATTTTGTCAATGTATTGATGAATCCGACTAGGAAATAGGTCTATCAACGGTATTGTAGGAGCTGACTTCTTGCGTGGAAGTGAATTTGGAAGTGGGGTTGAGTTCTTTGAAGGAGGAGGAACTGACTGTTTGGAAGTTGGAGTTAATATGCTACCATGTTGGGATGCATACAACACATCAACATGTTCCCAATATGATGGATCACACTTAGTTGAAGTATCTAGTCTCAAGCCCTTCACTTTCTTCGATGCTCCCTTTGTAGGGGTGTGCATGGTCCAAAAACCAAACCCAATTGGTCCAAATTTGTGGTTCGGTTCGTTCCATAAAAACCAGTTTAGCAAAAATCGGTTATTTACTGAACCAGTTTTATTTCGGTTTAGGTCCGATTCAAAATTGGTTTACGATACGAACCGATTCGATAATATTGAACTGTTATGAAACCGATTTTTTGTCTGAACCGGTTTTTACTTTCTCGATAACCATTTGCTATTTAAGTGTTAAAAGTCCAACTAACTAACCTCTCAAATGGAACTCCAAACCTTGCTTTCTTTGCTCCTAATTTTCTCTGCAACTCTGGTTTGGTTCATAGCCACAACATTATTATCCAATTCCCCCAAAACACCCTCTTCTACAACCACCAACATTCCAAAGCTTACCCCATCACTGGTTCAGTTTTTTCCATTACGGTAAACTTCCATCGGCGTGTGCACTGGATCTCCGACATCCTCCACGACATCCCTTCCTCCACATTTGTCCTCCACCGCGCCTTCGGCTCCTACCAAGTGTTCACGGTGAACCCCACAGTGGTCCAGTACATTCTCAAGACCAACTTCCCATGCTACCACAAAGGCCCCACCCTTCACCACTCCCTTGGTGACGACATCTTCAACGCCGACGGTAAAAACTGGAAGTTCCAGCGACAAATCTCCAGCCATGAGTTCAACACCAAATCCCTGCGCAAGTTCGTCAAAACTGTCGTCGACGCAAAACTCCCTGATTGCCTCGTCCCCATCTTCTCTAAAGCCTCCGTCAAACACACCACCCTCCCCGATTTCCAAGACATCCTCAAACGATTCACCTTCAACAACATCTGTAGAATCGCGTTCGAGTTTGACCCGAAATACCTTCTCCCGTCTCTTCCAGAAACGACGTTCGTAAAAGCCTTCGACGACGGCACAAGAATCAGCAACGAGAGGTTCAACGCGGTGATTCCATTAGTATGGAAGTTGAAGAACTCCTCAACGTGGGGTCGGAGCGGTGGCTGAGGGAAGCCGTTGCGAAAGTGAGAGGACTCGCCGGGAAAATCGCAATTTTGTCGAGACAGAACAACAAATGGTTAGGAACCGGTTAGGAATCTAAGTTTTGGACCACCAACTTGATTTTAAAATATGGGCTAGGTTATGAACCATGTAAATGGTTATGGGCTTTTTGTTGTGGTGTGGTCCAGTTCATAAGTTTGGGCTGGCTAGCCACAATTTTTGCACACCCCTATCCCCTTGTGGTCACCTTAACAATAGGTAGATACATGGAGGTGGTGTCGGGAAATGCCATCTCTCATAGCCTTGACTTTGTTGCTCGTTTTCCTGTGACATCAAGCTCCTCGGACCTACGTGTCAATACCTCTAACTCAACCTGCACACTAAGTTTTGACCCTTGACTACTGTTGGAGTAACAGTTGTTGTTAAAGTTTAATATCCTCCAGTGAATATGAATTGCCTCCAATGGGATTGGGATATAGTTTGTTGTATATCTGGCAAGCTCACATGCACAAGGCAGCCCATGAGCATATCTAAGCACGTAGCCACATGCTGAACAACTATCAATACCAACAGTGTTAACCCGAAGAAGCTCCTCAGCAATATGGTCTAGTGCACTCTTCGACACAAGAGAATTTAAATGCTTGTAAACTGGAGTGTTATAACAATGCTGCAGTCTACTAATGTTGTGCTCAAATGAAGCCTTGATCTCAATGTTTTGTAACTTAATCATGTTGTTCATGGTATCCCAACAATTGCATAAGTGTCCCCTATTATCAGCTAACAATCTCTTCAACCTCCAATGTGCGGATTCAATCTTGTTTTACAAACAGAACAAATAAACAACACGTAAACTATCTAAACAAATAAACAACACCTAAAGATGGGAGACACTAAGTAACACAACATACCTGTTGGTTGTTGTGTTACCAAGGTGCATAACACGGTTTATCCATGCGGAGAACTTTTTGTCCTTGTAAGGAATCAACCAAGTGTCCGTAACGTAGTCAATGGAGTTATTGAATGGTGCTGATACATCCTCATAATGTGCCAACCTCTGTTGATAGTTCTCCACTTCTGAGCAATTCATAACAGCATCGAATGCCATCATAGCAAACTCAATTTTCTCCACAGGATATATATAAGTCTTGGCCCTTGCCCTCACATTTCTTCGGATATGAAATTGGCACAACAAGTTAGCCACTGTGGGGAAAACTCAAGACACTACATTCATCAAGGCAATTTCCCTATCGATCACTATCACTTGTGGTAAGACATATTGTCTCAAAAACAATCCCTTTAAGTTCTCTAGCACCCATGCATAGTTGTCAACTTTCTTATACTCGACAAAGGCAAACGCAATTGCAAAGGTCATCTTAGTTGATGTAACACCGACAACCTCAATCAATGGCATCTTATACCTGTTGGTCTTGTAGGTGGAATCAATAAGTAAAACAACATTGAAGGAATTTACTAGTTGGACAGCTTCTGGATTTGCCTAACATATATCTGTCACAAGATTAGAATCCTCAGTCTTTCTGTGCCAGTAGACATACTGATCACGATGCATCAAGTTCATCAAGTATTGTAGCTTCGTCTTGCCTTGTCTTAGACTAGATCGAAGCCTCTGACATGCATTGTAAATCTGCCTAATTGTGGTGTGACTATCTTTGTTGTTATTCTACAATGATAGCAACACTTGTTTCGACTTGATCATGTTTGCTGTCATATCACTCGACATAGTCTTCTCTTCATAAGTTAATCGACCAACAAATGGATGGCTTTCAAAGTTAGTGTATACTTTATGGTTGTGAACTCCACATATAACCCTCAGGACCCATTCTCCAACAGCTTTGACAAGTTTCCCTTTCAATTTGAATGGACACTGACACTTCCTATTGTTGGATGGTTGCAAACCCGTGCTCTTATAGGGCTTATACTTGCCACTTCTTTCACATGCCAACATAACAAAGCTCTTCTTGCTTGACAGCCCGTTGTCGGATCTTGAAATAACAACCACAGATCCGATAGATTTCCCAACAACGTGCACCCATGATATTAGCTCATCTCGATTGGAAAATACATGCGGACATGTCAAAACTTATTTCACAATTCAACCACAGTCAAAACAATTCAAGAAAGCAAGTACCGTCGAAGTAGTGAATGAACCAGCATAATCCACGAGTTCCGCGGACATAACTTGTATATTCGGCAACAAACCAGACATCGGATAGTCGACAGGGTGGTGTTCCATCAAAATCTAGAACATAATCAAAGTTTCAGCATCAGACACAGAATCCGACAACTAGATCTCGGAATACCCCAGAAACAAGATTTCGGTGAATTCCAGAATTTTGTTTTCGAAATTTTAACACTACCAAAAATTAGTTTTCGGAAGAATCCGGAAACTAGTTTCCGGAAACAAAATTTCACACGAAAGCAACTTAACGCTACCGAAATCTAGTTTTCAGAACATTCCAAAAACTAGATTTCGGAATATCGCGATTCCCAAGAAAAAAAGGCTTACATGGTGAAAAACAGTGAGTGTTGGTGTTTAAGGGGAAGTGGGGCTGAGTAACAAAGCTTATGAGAGAGTAATGGAGTAAAGTAATGGAGTAAAGAGAGAGGTTGGGAGAGAGTAATGGATGGTAAAGAGTAATGGAGGAGAGAAAGTGAGGAAAGAAAGAATGGTATAGAAGATGATAAAAGAGGGAGGGGTTGTATTGGAATAGAAAAAGGGTTATTTAGGGATTTTTTAGGGAAGGGGAAGTGCCAAACTAAACGATGGTATGTACCAAAATCATCTCCCTATATGTTATGGCGGGCTAAAGAGCACTAATCCACCATGCCCATTTTACGGGCCGGTCCAACATATTTTGCTAATGTATAATTTTTTTTGAAAAAATAGTATTGTATGATTTGTTTTTGAGTTAATTTTTAAAAATCTATAGATATAGATGAATATCAGTGGCCCACATAAATTTTCACGATACTATTATAAATAAATTAGGGTCTTTATTCTCCCACCTCCCCTCATTTTTTTTGGGCACCTCACCTTATTCCTAAATTTCCTAAAATATCTTTTAGCACCTCTCATTAAACACATTAATTTTTTTTTTGCAAATCTCTTTTTCCCGGAATCTAGAATTCGGGACATCCCGAAATCTAGATTCTGATATGCATACTTTCCAAAATTTAGATTTCGGGACACCCAATATCATAAAAAATACTACTGAATTCTAGATTTTGGGACACTCAAGAAACTAAGTTCCCGGAGTTTAAAAATTTTTGAATTTTTTAAACTTCCGGAATCTTGTTTTTGGGATGTCCGGGATTCTAGATGTCGGAGACAACCAAAACTTAGGTAAAAAAAATAAACGGGAGGTGGCAAAACAGTCTTTTTAAGAGAAAGGGTGGGGGCATAACTAGAGAGGGGAGGTGCCGGAATCATGGACCAATAAATTAACGGAGTAGATATCAGTGGCCCACATAAATATTCATTGACAACCTTGTGCATGTGCAGCCCTAACCTATCTATTTGAATCCCGTCCCTTCTTCCTCCGCCAGCTTCTATTTCTGTCAGTTAATAAGATAAAAAAATGGTGTTTTGTGATCACTGCCTGAAAAACGTTTCTGGAGTGCGAGACGATGATGGTCCCTTGTGAGCAACCATAGCTTTATGTTTTCACAAATATCTTTTTGTAAAATTTGAAGCTGTTTTATTTATTTTGATGTTTTGGTGTAATATTGGATTATCGTTGAGTTTTTTGTTGTTGGAATGTTCTCAGATGTTGTAGCGAATGTGGGAAGGTGTTAATAGAGTACTATTTTTCTGAAGAACCTACCTTTGTGAAGAACGCCTCTGGGCAGGTAATGGAATAAAATGTTTTTAGGTTTTATGGCATTGTTTGAATCGATGATAAGTAGTAATTATGGAATAATAGAGTGTTGCTCGGATTGATGGTGAACGTGGTTTTAATTTTTACTTTTTATCCTGAAAAGGCAAAATCATTGGTTGCGTTTTCATGGGATTGGGAGTTGAATGCATTCAGTCACTTTATCTATTCCATTCTATTTCATGATAGAAGTTTCTATCGCTACTGTTCATTTTTGAGTGTGCTAGTGCTAGTATAGTACTCTTACCAATTAGTGGCCATTGTTTAAATAATGAAGCACCGACACAGACACGGACACTAGACACGACACTGACACGGACACACAAACACCAGTGATATTTTGAGAAAATAGTAGTGATTGAAGTGTCAGTGTCCGACACGACACTTGTCAGACACCAGACACGTCTAAGATCTGAAGTGTCCATGCTTCATGTATCAGAACACCGACTAAAAGGAAGGGTATGAAAATGGAATTGTTGTAGCACATTCTGTTCTTCTATAAAGAAAAAATTATTATTTTAATTGGAGGCTCCTGGTTGTATTGTGAGAAATATGAGTTAAGTGTTTTTAATGATTAATTTTGTTTTGTTTGTTTACTCTCATGCTACTGTTGTTTGTTTGTTACATACAGAGCAGATTATCAAGCCGTTATGTAAGATCAGTTCAAAGCGAGTTCTCTGCTTCACGTCAAAGGACTTTAGATAGAGGTATTGTTTGATATGCTGCTTTAATAATGAAGTTGTTCTCCTTTACTCAGTTACTCCTTTTACAGGAACAACTATGAATCAACTGTAACTCATACAACACTGTATTCTTTTAAAACACTTACTGAACATGAACATAAATTAACATGCATACATACTTATTATTATATGCATGATCAACAGACCTCTCAGTAATAGATCTGATGCATTGCAGCAGTCAATATCCAATTAATAAGTTTTGGACATTTACATCATTGATAGTATTAATTATTTAATCTATATAAATATTTTAGAATAGCAATCATCCGGCTATGCACTATACTGCTATTGTGTTTTTGGTGTCGACTGCTGCGCACTGCTATATGGGATTGACAACTATGCTTGAGACTGGGAACTGGAGCAGCCACCATGGCCAAACATGCCACCACGACCTCATCTAGGTCCACGAAAACTAGTAAAAGTGTCAACTTGAGATTGAGGTGAATTGGATTGCTTATTTATGTTTTGAGATATGCCTTGGGTGAGATTAATGGATGCCAAACCATTGGGAACATTCTTACGAAACTTTTGAAGCCTTAGGCCATGAGCAAGAAGCGACACTTCAACCTCTCCAATTGGTGGAGATTCAAACTTGCTCTCAATTACAGAAATTACCGAGCTGATGTGTTGATGCAAACCTTTGAGTATCACATTAACATCGTCTTCTGTGTTCAAGTTAAATACAAAATAGGATCTCCGGCAGAGGCAAGAAAATCAACAATTGTCTTGATTTGCAACAACTACTCAACAATAGGACGACCATCCAGTATTGTGCTAAGATGGTATCAGGGCCTATCTAAGATTCGTTGGGCCACCCGCTTTTGTGCCACTTGGGTCATGCTCCAGATGTCCAGTCTTAGGCATGAGGGGGGCACAAATTCAAAGAGTTTTTCTCATCAAGTTTCTCGATAATTGAATGCGAGATGACTGAAGCATAGGATGAGAGTTCAACGACAAAGCATGAAGAAGAGTGAAAGATTTTGGTTACTATAATTGTTGCAGGTATGGATATAGAGAATATGCTTGTATTATTGATTAGAAACTCTGAAGGCAGTTTACCAACAGAGAAGTTACAAGAAGTTGCAATAGCAAACTGTACAATACAAAGAGTAACTGTTACAAATAACTAACCATAACCCACTAGGAATTAGAGAGCCTAGTCTCTCCCAAACCAACCAAATGATAACAACCGAATAACCTTTTGGCTTGTCATTCTGCCCTAATAAATAAAAGTCAGTTTGGGCCTTGTCTATTGGGCCTGCGCCTGGCATAGACATGTTTAATAGGAGGCCTGCTAACAATACTCCCCCCAAAAAGATTCACCTTGTCCTCAAGGTAAAAAGTTGGAAATTGGTGCTGAATTGTAGCATATGATTCCCAAGTAGCTTCAAAAGTAGGAAGGTCTTGCCATTGAATGAGAACTTCCATGTCACCAGAAGGGGTGTTTCGAACAACCTTCACCTCCAAGGGTTCTACATGTATGATGGGACCATGGGTCCAGGCGATCAAATATTGGGCCAGGATGAGAATGAGGTCCACGGACCCAAAAGGCCTAGGGTGTGGAGAGTTTATGAAAGAAGGAGAAGGAAGAAGAATGAGGAGAATGGTGAGAGAAATGTTTGAGTGTGTGCGCTTGTAATTCGGTTATAAGGCCTAGTGTGTGAGAGGAGTGGGGTATCAGAGGGAATCAGATTTTTCTGTCTGTTAGAAGAGAGAGAACAGGGGTTTTCTCTAGGAGCTGAGCTCTGGTGGTGTGAGGAGAGAATTTCTTCTTCTTCTTCTTCTTCTTCTTGCATTGTATTGTCCCTTTGATTTCTTCCAGTAATAACAACTCATTCTTTTCCATCCTGCTTGTGTTATTCTTCTAGACATTTCAGGTTTAGCAGATCTTGGGACCCAACAATGTAGTTCCATGTCCTCCGAGAGCATAGGTGGTAGAGGTTGTGGGGTCGCGGTAGCTGTGACAGCTTTCTTCTATAAAGAAACATGGAAGACAGGATGGATCTTGCAGTCAGATGGAAGATTAAGTTTGTAAGCCACGGGTCCCACCACCTGAATAATCTTATAAGGCCCGTAGAACCGAGGGCAAAGCTTCTCATTCATCTTCTTAGCCAATGACTTCATTCTGTATGGTTGTAATTTGAGATAGACTCAATTTTCTTCAACTTATGTAATCTCCCTTCGATGTTTGTTTGCTTGAGCTCGCATTATATCTTGTGCTTTCAGCAGATTAGCACGTAGATCATGTAAGATAAAATCCCTCTCTTGAGTCAATTGATTAAGTTCCTCGACGGCTGAGTGAATGGTAGTTCCTTTAAGCAAATGAGGGGGGTCTCGACCATATAAAGCTTTGAATGGCGTGGACTTGGTAGAGCCATGATAGTTAGTTAGTGTTGAACCAGAACTCGGCCGAACTTACCCATTTTGCCCACAATTTAGGCCTAGTACCTGTCAAGCATCTCAAATAAGTTTCAAGACACCGATTAACAACCTCGGTTTAGCCATCAATTTGAGGATGGTAGGCGGTGCTGAATTTGAGTTTAGTGCCAGCCTGCTTAAAAAGTTCAGTCCAAAAGTGACTCAAGAAAAGCTTGTCCCTATCTGATACAATGGTGTTGGGGAAACCATGTAATCGGACAATTTCTTTGAGAAAGATTTCAGCAACGGATTTAGTGGTGAATGGATGACTAAGAGGAAGAAAATGGACATATTTATTGAGTCTGTTAACCACAACCTGAATAGTATCTTTACCTTGGCTCTTTGGAAGTCCCTCCACAAAATCCATTGAAATGTCGCTCCAAACCTGAGTTGGAATAGGAAGCGGCTGTAAGAGTCCACCAGGAGATAAGGTTTGGTACTTATTTTGCTGGCAAACATCACAGGCAGCAACAAAGTGTTGAATATATTTCTTCATGTCGTGCCAATAGACCAATGATGCTAAACGTTTGTAAGTGCGGAAGAACCCGGAATGACCTCCAATTGCTGAATTATGGAATTCTTGGAGTAATTTTGGAGGAACCTTTGGGTAAAACCATCTTGCCCTTATATAAGAGTTTCCGGTCTTGGAAAGTGTAGCTCAGATGTGAAGCGCTATTGGTCAATAGATCATGTATAATCTGTCGCAATTTCTCATCAGCTTTGACGTCATCCTCCCACTCATCCAAATCAGAAAAATGAATCATTGAGACAGTGGCATAAGTCATTTTTCGAGACAAAGCGTCAGCAGCCTGGTTCTCACACGCGGGTTTGTAATGGATCTCAAAATCGAAACCCATTAATTTGGAGGTTCACTTAAACTGGTCTTCACCCAACACTGTCTGATCTGTGAGGAATTTTAGACTCGCTTGATCTGTATTGATGATAAATTTCTGCCACATTAAGTAGTGGCGCCATTTTTGGACTGCCATGACAATTGCCATGAGTTCCTGTTCATAAATTGATTTCTTTTGAGCTCTGTCAGATAAAGGTTGGCTAAGGAAAGCCACTGGCCGAACGTGCTGCATAAGAACAACTCCTAAACCTTTGTTAGATGCATCAGTTTCAATGACAAAGGTTTGGGTGAAATCTGGTACTGTAAGAATAGGAAGCTTAGCCATGGCTTGTCTGAGAGTGTCTAATGCTGCTTGTGCAGAATCATTCCAAGTAAAGCTGTTCTTTTTTAGTAATTGAGTAAGAGATCGGGCAATTTTGCCATAGTCTTTGACAAACTTCCTATAGTACCCAGTAAGGCCCAAAAACCCTCTCAATGCTTTAATGTCTTTTGGAGTTGGCCAATTCGTCATCATTTCAAGCTTTTTGGGATCTGCTGCTACCCTTTTTCAGAAATAATGTGGCCAAGATATTCTAACTGATGTTGACCGAAGGTGCACTTCTTTTTATTAGCAAACAAATGATGCTCCTAAGCTCCTTTAAGAGAGACAAGACAGCTTGGAGGTGGCGCTTGTGTTCCTCCATAGACTTGCTATAAATCAAGATATCATCAAAAAATACCTACACAAACTTGCGTAAATAAGGGCGTAGCATATCATTCATTAGAGTCTGGAAGGTAAATGGTGCATTGGTAAGGCCAAATGGTATGATAACAAATTCATAGTGACCTTCATGAGTTCGGAAGGCTGTTTTGGAATGTCTTCCACCTTCACTCTAATTTGATGGTATACTGACTTCAAATCCAATTTAGAAAATATGGTAGCCCCACCTAACTCATCCAACAATTCATCAATGATTCAAATAGGAAACTTGTCAGGAATAGTAATTTTGTTCAGGGCTTTATAATCCACACAAAATCTCCAGCCACCATCATCTTTCTTCATAACAAGGATAATTGGGCTTGAATAAGGACTAACACTAGGCCTAATGATGCCTGATTTTAACATATCATCCACCAATTTTTCGATCTCATTTTTTTGGTAGTGAGGGTACCTGTAAGGTCGCAGATTAGGAATAGATGCTGTCTCTTGAAGGACAATGGCGTGATCATGGGTCCTATGTGGTGGCAAACCTTGTGGCTCTTGAAAGACGTCTGGATATTCTTTCAGTACACTGGTAATCCAATCTGGAATGTGTGTGGGCTGTTCTATGTCATCTTGTATTGCATGATAAGTCAACACGAACCCCTCGCCCACAACATTGAGTGCTTTGAACATGGATTTAATTGAGACAGCCGACCTGGACAATGTGGGATCACCTTTTAACAGATACATGCCTTCTTCAGTAGGTACAAGTGTAAGATCACCAAAGTTGGCTCGGATTTCACCAAGTTGTGCTTGCCATTCCATCCCAAGTATGATGTCAACTCCTGCAAGTTCAAATATGTAAAAGTCTTGTTGAACTTTCAGCCCTTGAACATTGAGTACAAGATTGCTACATACACCGGCACAATCAATCTTGCGACCATCTCTCACTTCCACCATGTAAGAAGGTGTGGTAGCCACCTGTAAATTGTGTTGTTGGACTAGCAATGAAGAGATGAAGTTGTGTGATGCACCACAATCCACCAAAATGATGACCTTATGTCCGTCAATATCGCCCCACAATTTGATAAGTCTTTTTGGATGTGAATCCCGAAATACTATACATAGAAAGTTGAAGGGCCTTGAAGTCACTAGTGGGGCCCTGTAAAGGTTCTGGTTCGTCTTCCTTTCCCATGTCACCATCCATGAGTAAGACATTAAATTGCTTGTTGGCACAAACATGGCCGGGCCCAAATTTCTCATCACAACGGAAACATAAACCTTTGCTGAGTTTATCTTGCATTTCAGCATCAGTAAGGCGCTTAAATGCGCGACCACGTAAAGTACCAGTGCTGCGATTGACGTCTGAGTCTCCTGTGGAATTTGTGGTCGTGGATTTGTTAGGGGTGCCCTTGTTGTTAGGTTCCCAAGTGACTGTTCTATTGGTGGGAAACTGTTTGTGATTGTTCTGATTTTTAACATGTCCAGCGCTGCCTTTGGCCAGTAAAGCATTCTTTTCATCAATTCTTTGGGCAAAATCCATCAACTCGGGCAAGGAAGTGACCGGATGTAACTTGAGTTCAGCCTTGACTGCATCTTTCAAGCCATTTAGAAAAATACCCTTAAGGTATTCAAGTTCAGCGCCTCTAAGCGGCCCGGCATACAATTCAAATTGTTCACGATAATCTTCCACAGATTCTGTTCGTTTGAGGCTGAGCCGCTGAGCAATAGTTCATATGGACTTTGATGCATTGTAGGTTGAAACCGTTTAATAAGGGCTGCCTTAAAATCTTCCCAAGTTGGATCTTGTGCACAAAATTCCCACCATTGATACCAAGTAAGAGCCTTACCCTCCATGGCAAACATTGCCGCCTGAATCTTCTCATGATCGCCCAGGCCCCTTAAGTCGAAATAGCGCTCAACCCTATTAGTCCAACCGAAAGCATCATCTCCCTCAAAAATGGGAATGGACAGTTTACGCCATTTTTGTTTTTGAGGATTATGAATATCCTGACGAACCCCACTTGTTTCGCCGATGAAATTGGAGTTGGAATTCGAATGTAAAGTGAGTCCCCGAATCGTTTCCAACATTTCCGTGTTACGCTGTTGCGATTCAAACTTCTCCGTCTCCAACATTTGTCGCAATTCTGCGATCTCATCGCGAGTGGCCATGTAGCCCTCCCGTTCCAGTAACTCAAGTCGCGCCTCCATCTTCTGTCGCGTGTGGACCATTAACTACCAGGATCGATTTTCTGATACCAGTGATAGATTTTGGATACTGTAACTGTAGCAGGTATGGGTATAGAGAATATGCTTGTATTATTTATTAGAAACTCTGAAGGCAGTTTACCAACAGAGAGGTTACAAGCAGTTGCAATAGCAAACTGTACAATACAAAGAGTAACTGTTACAAATAACTAACCATAACCCAGTAGGAATTAGAGAGCCTAGTATCTCCCAAACCAACCAAATGATAACAACCGAATAACCTTTTGCTTTGTCATTCTGTCCTAATAAATAAAAGTCAGTTTGTGCCTTGTCTATTGGGCTTGCGCCTGGCATAGACATGTTTAATAGGAGGCCTGCTAACAAAGAGATTGTTGCTTCGCCATGAACGGAGGAGGATTTTCAGTCGATGCCATCATGGATCAAGAAGCTCTAGATACAATGTTAGTGTTTAGGTTGAGAGAAAATGACAAAATCTGAATTGAGAAAATTTGAAAAATGTATATATATATATATATAAGCTAACGCTAACTGTACCTTTTAGTTACTGATAGGCCCTTTAAACGTATATAAGAGAAAGGGCAAAATAGGAAAGGGTAGAGTGGAGAGGGACAGGCAAGGAATGAGGAATGATGAAGGAAATCAAGTGGAGAGAGGGAAAATAACTGAATTGACAGGTGGTAGAAAATAACTAACACATAAATATACAATTCACACACAGAAAGAGCTCATGACAGCCAGCATCATTGATAGCGTGAGAAGGTTATGAGAATTTATTTATAGGGAAAGGTCTAAAAGAAAAGTTTGGACAGTTGTCATTTTTAGTGCTTATACGGACTGACGACACAATAAACACCTTTAAATTTAATAGTCTAATAAAGTTCATATTTCATGACTTACATTCTTATGTGCCAATTTTTTCTGGAACTGCAGCTTTTGCTGAAATCAGATATTTAAGTTATAGCCTTGGAGTGGACGGTGATAATATGGCCAACCAAGCTTTGGCCTTCTATAGAGTATGTTGCTATTTTGAACTTCTATGATGTTGGATATGGTTTCATTTATGTGTACATACATTCACGTGAAGATGGTTCTTTTGTTTTTATTTATTGATGAATCATCGTATTTGCATTGTGAAGATAGCACTTGACAGAAATTTCACCAGGGGAAGTAAATCAGAACATGTACATGCTGCTTGTCTCTATATTGCATTTCGGTAATATATTTTATGCTATATAAGTTTGCACTAATCAGCATCTCTAATTTCCTACATACATCTGTCATTCGGTAGTTGCATGAGTAAATGTACGTGGTCCCTTGTTTAAACATGTCTAGATAATAATCCCCAAACCATTTATTTCCAATTCTTCCCATGATCATATTATTAATGACTGTGATCTTACCATATCTAAATGTTTTTCTTTCATTTTTATGCTAAAATCATATTTTTTCTTGCAGGCAAAATAACAAACCATACCTTCTTATTGATTTTTCAAAGTATTTAAAGACAAATGTGTGAGTATGCTTTTCTTTTGTTGCAGGACAGTTGACACTGCTTATATTTTCCCCCCGCTGATTTATTTATCTCTTGATTTATTTCAAATTTTGTGTTTCTGAATATTGTTTGTTCCTGTCAATGACTGTTATGCAGTTATGTGCTTGGTGCCGTTTTTTTGCAGCTTTGTAAAGTATTAAGGCTCGAAGATCACCCAATTGTTCAAAAATTGGTTGATCCGTGTCTTTTTATTTATAGATATACAAATAGTAAGTATCGTTTTTAAGCTCAATTTTTTAAAATTGGATCTGCGAAATATGTAAATAGGAATCTGCGAAATATGTAAATAGGAATTGTGGAATGACAGGTTATCTACAGAAGATGAATACAATAATTTTTTACATTTAAAGAAGTAAGATAGACAATGTATTTGGTCAGAGGCCCAGAGCCACAACTGTGACTATTTTCTCTGGAATTGACCTCTGAAGATTGTTCAATTTGACGTGCAAAGAAAAAGGGGAAAATAGAAAAAGACAGTAATATTCTGTATTGTGTTAGTATTCCATAATTACTAAAAAATTGGGGCTTTTTGCCTTTTTAAGTTTAGACTGTCAAATTTAGTTTTGTATTGTGGATATTAGCAACCATGGTGATTAAACTGTCAAAGTTAGTTTTGGATTATGGATATTTGTTTTTTGCTGAATGATGTAATCTTCAACCTATTTAACGTCCTGAGAGCACAACCTACTGGTAAAACACAAGTGCTGTGTTGACGCTGGGAGCACGGTTCGAACCTGCAACGCTCCACTTTTCCCTTCCCATTCCCCCACCCGACCGTTTGTACTAAGGATAAAAAAAAAACATATTTAATGGTGTATATAGGAAAGAAGTTGTGTGAGGACAAGAGATATAGAAACCAACTCATATGATGCCATGAATAAATGTAGAAGATAGAAGGAAATTGTAAAAATTTACTTTGAAAATGGTACTGATTACTGTTAAATGAGAGAGAACAGAGGCATGAGATAGTGAAACTGGTGTCTTAACTACATAGCGGAGTCCATTTTATATAGGTTTGAAGCAATAATTACAAAATAAATATAGGAGATTTTATTCCTATTTACATGATACAATATATGTTGATTATAAATAATTGTTAGAATATCAATCAGTTATGATTTAGTTATGATTTACTAGCTGTCATATCAATTAGGATTAATTAGTCTTAATTGTAGTTGATTCCTATTTACATCATAAATACACGAGTGTGCTCTATTATAGACACACAAAGACACAAATTCAACATGGTATAAGAGCAGTAGGTTCTGATTCTGTGCCTTTATCAGTGATTCACTACCTCTGCCGGCGGCGGCACCTGCCGTTGGCAGCACCACCTCTCAGTTTTTGATTTACACCTTTTCCACTGCTGCGATGACTTTTCTGGTTTCTGCTTCCTACTGCCGTGTATTCCCTTTTTATGGCGTGTTTTCCGACAGAACCACTGGCTACTACCGCGTCGGAGGATTTTCTGATCTATTCAACCCTCAAATATCGCGTTCAAGGACCACTGCACGCGCCCACCGCGCCAGAACAACTTCTGTCGTGTTTTCCAACATAACCACCACCTACCACCGCGCCGGAGGATTTTCCTGCGAGATTTTTTAGACAGCAATGTTGTCATAACCGGACCGGACCGGACGGTTCAACCGGTCAAACCGGGAACCGGACCCTCATCCGGTTGGAATAAGGCTGAAAACCGCTCAGGACAAAAACCGGTCATAGAACCGCTAAACTGGTCACAAACCGTGAAAACCGGCTGAAACCGGTTATAAATCCGGTCCAGGCGGTCCGTAACAAAAAGTAGAAAAAATTATTAAATGTTACAGACGAGTTGCTTTGTGGCCGAAGCTTTGCTTTTATAACTCATCTTCCACTATGTTTCATCCAAATTTTTCGATGTGGGACTCATGTTAACAGGGGTGGCTGCCTCAACCCCTTTCCTATTCTCTTCCTTTCCGTACGTCTTCCTTCTTCGTTCCCCCTCCTTCTTTCCCTTTCTTTCTTTCTTGTTCTTTTTGTTTTTTCTCTCTGACTGTGCAAGTAAAGGACTGAAACGCAGCACCCCTGTTCAAAGAAAGCTCTAAAATCTGCCTCAAAAGCCACCTGCTTTCAAGCCCCTGCCAAGACAAAGCATAGCTAGATTCCAAAACCCACGACAAACTCAAAGACCTCAAAGCCACCTTCTTCTTCTATAATTCTGTTATATTTTTATTATAATTTGAAATCTCTAAGTTTTTTATTTTTGTATGTGTGTCATTTTCGTTTGCCCAGATGTTGAAAAAATGAATGAAGTTTTGGCATTGGCTTCTTCATTCCCACTCTTCTTCTTTCCCTTTCTTTATTTCTTTCTTTCTTGCAGCTCTTGGTTTGATGTGTTATTTTGTATTTATGTGTTAACTTATGACATTTTTAACTGGAGTTTAATTTTTAATGGGTTAAGTTATGGATATTATATTATTTTTTACTTACTATTGCTTTATATATTATATTAAAATTTAAAAAAAAAACTATATTTAATTATTACCGGTCTGACCCCGGTTCAACGCCGGTCCGACCTTTGAACCTTGAACCCGTGCCTACACCGGTTCAGTGTCCGGTCCGGTTTTGATAACCTTGGACGACAGCCCCACCATCCGGTGTGGGATTTTTCGATTTGTTCAACCCTCGAATATCGCGTCCAAGGACCACTCACAATATCCCAACTAGACTTAGTTTCAAGTTCTGTGGGAAAATGCTTTGTTTTATTGAAACGAGCTTAAAGCTTAGTAAGCTTTAGCTTGAGGGGGAGTGTTAGAATATCAATCAATTATGATTTAGTTATGATTTACTAGCTGTCATATCAATTAGGTTTAATTAGTCTTAATTGTAATTGATTCCTATTCCTATTCCTATTACATTATAAATACATATAAGTGTGTTCTATTAGACACACACAGACACACAAATTCAACAATAATAAATCTACAATATTTACACATATTCTAAATATATTTTCAACATTTCGCAAGCTGGAGCATATAAATCATATGTACCAAGCTTGTTACGTAGTTAACTGATTCGAGGACCTCTTGGGAATTTGGTGAATGCATCTGCCAGCTGAACCTTGGAGTTGACAAAGCTAGTGGTAGTGTCTCCAGATGCGACCTTCTCCCTGATGAAATGACAATCTATCTTAATATGTTTAGTCCTCTCAGGGAAAACAAGATTAGAGGCAATATGCAATATTGTTGATTATCATATAGAGAAATGATTGGTTGACACCAAAATTTGACAACAAATCGACAACTGGTTAATGACGTGTAAAAGTTTGGTTAATTCAGTTCAGTAGTTGGTTAATGGTGAATCGTATACATTAACCAAACTTTTGCCCGTCATTAACCATTAACCATTAACCAACTACTCAACTGAATTAACCAAACTTTTGCATGTCATTAACCAAACATTTGCACGTCATTAACCATTAACTATTAACCAACTACTCAACTGAATTAACCAAACTTTTGCACGTCATTAACCAGGTGTCGATTTGTTGTCGATTTTTGGTGTCCACGTAACACAGCTGTATCATATATTAGGGTCATTTGCATAGTCTATTCAAATTAAAGCTCTTTGAGTAATTGTTTCAACCAAATGAGTTCGCATGTTACTAATGCATGGCCTTGTATTCTGGTTTTGCATTAGATCTTGCAAGCTGCAACTACATTTTGTTTCTTACTTTTTAGGATATCAAGTTTCTTCCTATAAGCACACTATCCAAAAGTGTATTGCCTATCATGGGTGAGCCCGCCTAATCGGCATCTGAGTAACCAACTATCTGAGTGTTTCCTTTGTCTTCATAAATTAAGCCTTTTCTGGGAGCACCTTTAATGTATTTCAGGATCTATATCACAACATCCGAATGGTCTTGGTAAGGAGAATCATTGACTGCAAAATAAATACGTCTGGAAGAGTGACTGTGAGGTAGTTTAATTTCTCAACCAATTTCTTGTATCTCCCCAGATCTGACATTGGCTCCCTATGATTAGGTAGAAGTTTGGCGTTTGGATCGACAAGAGTGTTGATTGGTTTGGCATTCAATAATCATGTCTCTTGAAGAATATTCATAGCATATTTTCTTTGTGAAATCGCTAGCACCCTTAGATTCAGCTACCTCGTACTCGAGATATAACAAAGTTTGCCTAGGTCTTTAGTCCAAAACTTGTGAGGGATATGTTGTTTCAACTGGAGTATGTCATGTTGATCACTATCTTTATAACCATATCATCCACATAAACAATAAACAATTAGATAAATATAGCCTTGGGTCGAATAATGATAAAATATATAATGGTCAGTAAGCGTTGCTGCAAATCATACCAAACTATTGCACAACAATGCATAACCAAACTCGAGGAGAATATTTAAGACCATAAGGTCTTTGATCCAACGACAAACCCAGATGATTTCTCCATATACACTTCCACTTTGAGATCAACATGCAAAAAGACATTCTTAATGTCAAGTTGATTTAGAGGCCAGTGGCAGATAACTGCAATCGAGAGGAAGAGCCGAACAGAGGCCATTTTGGCCACATGTGAGAAAGCATCATTAAAATCCAATCAAAATATTTGAGTGTATTCCTTGGCCACCAAACAAGCTTTATATCAATTAAGCTTACCATCAAGATCAAACTTGGTTATATAAAGTTGGTGAAAACCAACCAAAAGTCTTTTTAGGAGGTTGAGGGACCAGTCCCAGGTACCACTGCTTTGAAGAGCATAAATCTCATCAACCATTGCGCGCCTCGGAGGGTAAGATAAAGCTTCACTTGAAGTGTTAGGAATATAGACAGACGACAAAGAAGAAAGACAAGCATATGTAAAGGAGAAAGACATTGATAACTCAAAGCAATATAATGAGGATACAAATTGCAAGTAGAATGTATACCATCACGGAGAACAACGGGAACGTCAAGTTTAGGTGCCAGGACTGGATTCGGTAAAGGAGGTGGTGCTGGTGAGTCGTCCATCCTGGCTCTGTATTAAGATCAGAGGGAGGGACATGCACCAAGGAGAGTCGTGGGCGACAATGATTTGTCTGAAATGGCCGAGCAGCTGGTGTGAGGGTCCCCAAGCAGAATCTCTTGTAGAGCAGACTCAAAAAGGACAATAATAGAAGGAACATGGATGACTGTAGAAAGTGGCTTGGGAGGGAGGTTGTTTGACTCAAGATCAAGGATAGGCTCGAAAAAGGTAACATCAGTCGAGATAATGTAATGCTGGAGATTAAGAGAAAAATAACGCCAACCTTTTTGGGAAAAATTGTAACCAAGGAAGACACCCTTGAGCGATCGAGCTGAGAGTTTGTCATGTCCAAGAGAGAGATTGTGGACAAAACATGGGAGTCCGAAGACAAGGAAGTGAATGAAGAGGGATATGAGGATAAGGGAAAGAGCGAGGTTCTATTTCATCAAGAACAAAGGAGGGCATGCAATTTATAAGATAGCAAGTTGTCAAAACAACGTCCTCCTAGAACTAAAATGGAACATCATCTTAAAGAATAAGGTTTGATGAGGTGTTGGTTCTTGCATTCGGCAACCCCGTTTTCTTGAGGTGTATGAGCACAAGACTTTTGGTGAAGAATGCCATTAGAAGCCATATAAGTTTGAAATTCTTGAATAATTATTCACGCACATTATCACTATGTAAAGAGTGGATGGAAACACCAAACTGAGTTTTAATCTCTAGATAAAATTGCTCAAAGATGGAAAATAATTCAGACTTGCTTTTCATAAAAACTAAACGCATAAGTGAGAAATTATCAAGAAAAGTAACAAAGTATTTGGATCGAAGAGTAGAAAAATTATGACAACGACCTTGGACATAAGAGTGGAAAAAAACCTAAAGGAGACAAAGGCCGTTTATTGACTCGATTGGGAAACTTACTACGAGTGTCTTTCCCTAGTTGACATGACTCACAATGCAGAAGAGATTACTTGGAGAGGCTCGACACCAACGTTTTAGGTTTGGGTAGACTGGGATGATCCAACTGAGCATGTATGATAAGAGGGGAATATGTGGTAGAACAAACAAGGGATGAAATGGATGTCACATCTATTACCAATAGGGGGTTGGGCAGTTTCAATCCCTTGGGATTAGTTTTGAAAACCATTAGCTAGTCACAACAGTAAATAACTAGAGGTAGAAAGAAAGGACAAAGGAGCCTTATTACGAGAGATCTGGTTAGACGCACCAGAATCAAGAACCCAGAAACCAAGGGAAGGTGACTTAGATATGCAATCAAAGGAATTACCCCCGTGAAAAACAATATATCTAAAGGCATGGCGTTGCATAAACCACTAGGGAAATGGCTCATAGTTATTTGAAGAAAGAGGCCTTTGAAGGATCTATAGTACTAGAGGAAGCCATGATTAGTCAAAGGATAGAGAAGACAACCTTGAACCGTGGTGAAATACTCCTGTCAAAAAGGAATGGTAGGTACCCATGTCCCGAAACATCAAAGTAAAGCTGAAACAAGGACCAACATGGTCAAGCGACACGTGTTGACGCATGACAGGGCCGTTGGATTTGGAACTTTAGCAGCTAGAAGATCGAGAGGAACTGTTTAGATGGAAGGGGTTTCACTAAATTTTTATTTTCGGCGTTGGTTGACAAGATGGTGGTGGAGGCGACCAGAGATGGCCTTGGACACGTCGGATAGAGGTAACATGGCAACAAGAAGTGGAGGTTGGAAAGTTGTAACATGGCAGCCGAAAGCGAAAATCGAAAAAGAAACATGACATCGTAAATTTTTGGCATAGATGTAGGTCCAGTGGGTGCCAAAGCCTTATAAGGACTAATTTGGCTATATCTTTGGTCGTTATGGGATCTCTATACACTCCTCATGCCCAGGACGACACCTGGAGCGTGCAAAATTGCAGGTGGAATAACAAAATCTCAACACACCCAATGTAGTTGGAACAACAGTGATCTTGGCCCAATAGCAAATCTATGATAGACTCTGGTACTGTGTTGAATGAGAGAGAACAAAGGCTTGAGATGGTGAAACCATGTGTCTCAAATACATAATGGAGTCCATTTTATATAAGCTTAAAGCGTTAATTACAAAATGTATATAAGAGATTATAGTCCTATTTACATGCTACTATATGTCTATAATAATTCTATGCTATAGTTACAAATATTCTAAACATATTTTTAACAATTACTTTGAGTTTGAAAAACTTGCTTATATAAACTCGTATTGTTAGCATGGGAACGTAATTCCTGTTACTGAAATGTGAGTTTTACACAATTTGGTTTAAAGTACTTTTTTGAAACAAATATTTCTGTCCCAATTATTTTCTTTAAGCAAGGAGACGAAATTAGATTGATTTACTGTTACATGTAGATTTGTTAAAGCAGAGGAATGTACTTGTTTCTGAAACTGCATTGAATATTATCGCCAGCATGAAACGTGATTGGATGCAGGTAACTTGATGCTGATTTTGCATTTTTCACTGTTCTCTTTTCTTTTGTATGGAAAGATGTTATTGTGTCGATGATGTTGCTAATATTTGAAAAGCAGACAGGGAGGAAGCCTAGCGGATTATGTGGTGCAGCATTATACATATCTGCTCTTGCACACGGTTTTAAGTGCTCCAAGTCAGATATTGTAAGTTGAGTTTTCTTTTTCTTGCTTGGGAGTTGGGATTAATTTTATTATATGCCGCCAAAACCCAATAGGGTCCTGTTATAACGCACTCATTGGCTGCGGCTACTGTTCACCTGTGAAAGGCAAGGCTGCTGTGGCAGAAAAAAAAAAGGATTGTATAAGGGAAAACCTAATGAGATTACTTCATTTTGTAGAAAAGAGAGAATTATCCACGAGTCTTGTGTCAAACACCACAACAAAATGAGATTGCAGAAAGTAAAAATGGACACCTTTTAGACAAAACTCGAGCGCTGCTGTTTCAAAGGATTGTTCCAAAATCATTTTTGGGAGAGGCTATTCTCACTACAACGTATCTTATTAATCGATTACTCTCTAGAGTCTTGGGGTTTAGGTGTCCCATGGATGTTCTTTCTTCTTTCTGCCCTAACTTGTTTAGTACTATTAATCTTCCACCACAAGTGTTAGGATATAGGATATGGGAGAATTAGTAACAAAATACGGTTATGAGTTAGTTGGGGAAGTTAATTGTTGATGGCGGGGGAGTTAATTGTTGATATGCAGTTACAGTCTTATCATGTATAAGAGGAGGTTTTGTGAGATAGAGGAGGAAAATTTCTGAATTGTAATCTTTTGGGTGAAGAGCAGTGACTCTATTGTGAAGGGGAAACCCTTAGAGGAGAGTTTTCTCTCCTATTCTTTCCTAGTTGCTCAATAAAACAATCTTTCTTTTCATATCAATTTTCTGGGTTCGTAACAATTGGTCCGCCTGCCAGATCCTCGAGGGAGAGTCACTGATGCCGAATTTTGCAATGGGGAATTGAGTGGCTGTACTAGAGCGTGTTACTAACAAACCTATAGGCTAGTTGACAGTGATACAAAATGCACTAACTGAAATTAGGGAGGTTGTTCTTGAATTGAAATCTATGAAACAACCTCGAGTGGATGAAGAAGAATCTGTGAACAAGAAGGTGTAACTGCCAAATTTTTCGGGGACTGATCCCGTTGGGTGGGTGGATAGCAGGAGTGGAAAGGTTCATTGAGGAGCAAAAGATTCAACCAAATGATATGTTGTAATGGCTGTTCATGAGCATGGAAGGTGCGGCTATGTGTTGGTTTCATTCTTGGAGCGAAGAAGATCAGGATCTTGATTGGGATTTGTTTTCCATGGTCGCGATTAAAAGAATTGGCACATAAAAGGAGCATCACTTGACAAGCTGTCTCTGGAAAATCAAGAAACAAAGCCAGAATCGTTGGAAGTGACGAAACCAAGAGATGATATAATATTAGAGGTGATTGTTGAGGGCGGAAGAGAAGCTTGTCACATTGAATTGGCTTTGGACATCTTTCTTGAGAAAGAAGCGGTTAAACAAAGTGGTGATGCTTGGAGGATTGTGCTTGACTCCTGCCTTCCCATTTTTCATTTCATTGATACTAGGCGTTCTATCCCTTATGCTAGTAAACGAATTCAAGAAATACTGGGGATATCGTGTACTTTTGGTCAACACCTTGCAACATCCATGAAAACGGTGGCAAAAGGTGTTACTAGAGGGCATCTAATTTTGTTAGCTAGTAGTTTGACTTGCCTTCGAGGTGGTTATAAGGTACTCTCTCGTCAACTAAATATTCAAGTACCATTGTGTTAGGTAGGCAGTTTTTTTTAATAGGCAGTTTATAATATTAATAGGCAGTTTAGGCAGTTTTTAATATTAATAGGCAGTTTTATTATTAGTAGGCAGTTATTTAACTGCTATGTGTAGTTATAAATAGAAGGGGATGATGGAGAGAGAGGTTATCTTGGAATTTGACCGGAAAGGGGCCATTTTGGCATTGGGGGGTGCAGACCCTCGAAGTTCTGCAATCGTGTTCTGTAATCAGGGGATTTTCCCCAATTTATTATTAATAAAATATCATTTTCTATCACATCCACTGATGCAACACTCTTTACTTCTAGAATATGCTTTGAGAAAGCTGCAGAGAAATGTCATGTAGACACTTTATCACGCATTGTTGCCTCCTGTTCCTGGATCTAACATGTGGCTGTGTTTGTTAGGTTGCTGAAGGTGACAGTAGCCAAAAAGGGATTATTACCCCTTAAGTTTTATTGAAGAACAAAGAAAGAGTTTACACGAAGGAGGACTGCCTCCTTTCACAACTGGTATTCCAGTTAACCACAAGAATGCTAAAATGATAGATGCCTTAACTGAGTCTCAACCTTTATTTATAGGCTGTAGAGCATAGTCAAAGCCATCCCTCCAACTACCCTCCAACAGAAAACGATACAACAGAATTCAAAAATCGATCCCTAACTAACTAACTGCCCCAACCCATCTTACAACAAAATTCTAGAAGCAGAGCATTCTATTTTCTTTTCCTAACGTACACCCTTAAGGCCTTCTCTTTTGGATGAGCCTCTGCAGGTAAACCCTTAAGCCTAACAATACCTCCCTCACCAACCTCAACCTTGTCCTCAAGGTTGAATTCAGGGAATTGTTTCTGACTAGTCTGGACGTCTTCCCACGTTGCCTCTTCAGTAGACTGATGCTGCCACTGTATCAGAACCTGCTAAATTTGCTTTCCCTGCTGATCCACAGTTCTGACATCCAGAATTTGACTAGGAAAAAATAGAGGAATCTGTCCCTAAAACTCCGGGGGTAATTCTGCTTCAACTTGCTTGTTTCCCACAACTAACTTAAGCTGAGACACATGAAACATCGGGCGATGTAATTTGACCACCTCTTTTACAAATACCTCAGCCAAGGACCTTGCTGAAAAAGGGTGCTTAATGGGAATGAAATGAGCATACTTGCTAAGCCGATCCACCTCCACCAAAATAACATCATAGCCTTTAGACTTTGGAAGGCTAACAACGAAATCCATACTTAAATACTCCCAAATAGTGTTAGGAATAGGAAACGGTTGTAAGAGCCCCATAGGCAAAGATGCTTGATATTTGCTTCTTTGACACACATGACATGCGGCCACAAAAGCTGTCACCACGCTTTTCATGCCTATCCAATATAATGATTGGGCAATCCTTCGGTAAGTGCGATAGATTCCGGAATGCCCACCTATTTGAGAGGTGTAATACTCGTAGAATCTTCGGGTCTTGCAAACTCTATTATTTTTTTCAACATCGGGTCTTGCTGCACTTCTTCATCAATTTGGCTTATTTCTTCCCAAAAAGGTTTGGAAAAACTTGTAGCTCACAATCTCGGCTGTATCCTCAAACTGTTGTGATAAGGCATCGACAACTTTATTTGCAGCTCCCTGTTTGTAGAAGTCCTCCCCTAATAACTTAGCTAACCAATTCTGTTGGTTCTGGGTAATTATCCTTTGCTCCAACAAGTATTTTAGACTTTTTTGGCCCGTATACACCTGAAATTTCCTCCCTAGTAAGTAGGGTTTCCAATGCTGGATCGCTAATACCAAAGCCATGAGTTCTTTCTCATATACGAATTTGCTCAAGGTTGTTTCAGACAAAGCCTTGCTAAAAAAGGCTTGTTCGTACAAGATCAAGATTTGACGTATGGGATCCTGGAGAAGAAAATTTTGTTTTCAACAATCATGGCACAAGAAGAATTTTAGAAGATTTCAGCCTTGAGGATAAGGTTGTTTTGAGGAAGGTTGTATTGTTTGGATATAGGATAAGAGAGTGTGAAAATTATATCTGAGTTATATTATTCACTTATCCGGTATACACACACCAATGTTTATTATATAGGCTACGCTAGGCTTAACCTAATGGGCCTAAGCAATGGGCCAAATAACTAAACTAGGTTACAATACAAAAAATAACTATTTACTCTAATTATTTACAATACTCCCCTCAATTTGGTGAGTGGATATCAATCATTCCTAGCTTGCAAGTAAGTCATGGCGAATGGATTACTGTAGATAGCCCTTTGTAGCACATATCCGCCTTGGTATCCGGTAGGAATGTAGGACGCCGTTGTGATCACCCACACCCAACTTCTCCTTTATAAAGTGTCTATCTATCTCAATGTGTTTGGTCCCGCTATGTTGTATGCAGATTACGAGCAATGCTGATTGCCGATTTATTGTCACAAAACAACCTCTACTGAGCCTTCATAATTCACCTTCAAATCATCAAGAATAATCTTCATCCACAATAGCTCACAAATCCCATGAGCCATTGCTCTAAATTTCGCCAAGACTGATCCGCCACTACATTTTGCTTTTTTGCTCCTCCATGTAACAAGATTACCACAAAAGAATGTGCAGATGAGACGTGGACCTTTCTATCACTCATCGAGCCTGCATAATCAGCGCATCGTGATAGGCTTCCAACGCCGGCTTCCGCCTTCTTTTGAACAATGTAATCCCGCTTCCGGAGTCGCTTTAAGGTATTGCAAGATCCGCTCATCGCTCGCAAATGCCTCATCCTTGATCATGCGTAAATCGACCGGTGACTAAACTACGCGCATAAGTCAGTCTCGTGTGCTAAGTAAATTAGCCTTCCCACTAATCTCGACATCTTGGGACTTGTCAACTCTAGCACTCTCCTCCTCAGCTCATTTTATGATTTTGCTCTATTGGAACACCCGCAGTTTACACCCAAGCTTGCCGGTTCCTGTAGAAGGTCAAGAACATATTTTCTCCGAGAGATAAAAATTCCTTGTTTTGAGTAAGCTACCTCTATCCCAAGGAAGTACTTGAGGGTTCCCCAGGATCTTTCATCTCAATTTGCAGACAATTTCTTCTTGAGGAGTTCTCTTCAACCAAGTCATTCCCTGTAATAATAATATCATCAACATAAACAAGGAGATCAAGTAGTTTTCCTCCCGTGAATGTTTGAAGAAAGTATGGTCTCCTTGACTACTGTTTGTAACCCAAGGCCAACATAGCCTTTGTAAATCTTCCAAACCATGCCGAGAGACTGTTTTAGCCCATACAAGGCCTTTTTCAATTTACACACCTTATTTACCCTACGAGTTGGATCAAATCCTGGCGGGATCTCCATATACACTTCCTCCTCTAAATTTCCATGCAGAATGCATTTAACATCAAACTGATTAAGTTCCCACCCAGAATGAGCCGCGAGAGTAAGATACTGGACAAGATTCATCTTTGCTACCGTGCAAATGTTTCTCATAATCAATGCCATAAGTCCGTGTACCTTTGCTACTAATGCCTTATATCGATCAAGAGTGCCATCTGATTTGTACTTGACAGTGTAAATCCACCTCGCAACCAACCGCTTCGCTTGGCTTTTCAACTATCTCCCAAGTTCTATTTTTCAAGAGCTTTCATTTCCTCACTCATGGCTTTGATCCAATTTTCATCTTTAAGTGCTTCCTTAACAGATCTGCAGGATTCTTACAGAGTCAATCATCCGCATAAAGGCCTTATGTCATGTGGGAAACACTGTTAGATGAAACAAATTGAGAAATAAATTATTTGGTACAAGACCTTTTCCCTTTCTCAAGGCAATGGGAAGGTCAATCGATCAAGGTCAGTGTATCGGAAATAGAAGAGTCGGGCAATAGGGTTAATTTCAGATTTACCTCCTGGCCAGACGGTTGGGGCCAATGTTTCGACCAGTCGGGTTTTCCTCTCCTCCGATATGTTAAAGTTGGCTCACTAGCCTTTGTCTTTTCTTTGTCTTGAAGGTGTTGTTCCTCAGCAAAATAGGAGGTAAAGAAGAAACAATAACAGTGACTCGATAACCGAGACTCGAGGTAGTAACTCGGAGCAGCGGAGACTCAGGTGATGGAGACTGTAAACAACAGGAGACTCGGGAGAATCAACCCACAAAAGTGGTGACTCGGGATGCCAAGGACCAAGGAGAAGAAACTCGAATCAGATTCCAAATCACTACTATTCTCCTGGTCGAGGACGAGTGAAGAACGGAACATGTTCATGGAAGGTGACATCCATAGAGACATAGTGTTTACGATCGAAGGATGATAACACTCAGACTCCGCTTATTGGGAGCGAACTCCAGAAGATGCATCTGACATTTCGGGAATCCAACTTATTGCCGGTCTTGCAGACATGAACGAAGGCAACACACCAATATTCTAGGCTCTAGACTACGTGATAGAGCGGATGGGTAAAAAGACAACATAGATTGAACAGACTGAAATTACCTAGAATCCCTCGGGATGAATCCGATTGATGAGATAGGTGGCCCAAAATCAAAGCTACCTCCCCAAAATGAGTTTGGAATCAAGTTGTTTGGAAGAGAAGAGCACGAGCAATTTCAAGTAAGTGACGGTTTTTCCTTTTCTCGCAACTCCATTTTGTTGTGGAGTATCAACACACGCGTTAGTTCATGAAGAATACCATTTTGACTAATAAATGAAGAAAGACATTGATTGACATATTCGCCATTATCCTAATCGTAGTCTTTTAATACATTTGTCAAATCGAAGTCTTTATCATGTGATAAAATTGAATGAACAACCGAGATACTTCGCATTTATCTTTCATCAAGAATAGCCAACTAACGCGAGTACAATCATCATTAAAAGTAACAAACCATCGCGCACTGCAAATATTAGAAACAAAAGGTGTCCCCAACATCGAATGAATAAGATCAAAAAGGTTCAACACTTCTATTACAACTAGAAGGAAAAGACACACGTTTGTGTTTGGAAAATTGACAAACATCACAATTAAATGACTCAACAGACTCTTGCAAAAATAAAGCAGGAAACATAGTTTTGAGTAAAGGAAATGGAGGATGCCCTAGACGCTTATGCTGAAGCCAAACTTGAGTAGTAGTTCGGTGAGACTGGGCAGAGGAAGACAACACCTTCAAATCATCAAGAATAATCTTCATCCACAATAGCTCACAAATCCCATGAGCCATTGCTCTAAATTCTGCCTCAGCACTTGATCTGGCCTTACTGTGCAGTTCATATCTTGGGTAAGTTTGCGAATAGAAATTAAGTTATTTGAGAGTCCAGGAGCATAAAGCACACTTCTCAAATAGAAAGGGGTGTGGAGAGGAATATCTCCAACACCTCTGCGGTGTGAGAACCATTTTGCAACAGATAATATAGGGAATGCTAGAATGAGGGCTATAAGTGGAAAACAATTTAGGTTGAAGGTCATATGATCGGGGCACCAGAGTCCGTAATCCATGCATCGTTAGAATAGTACCAGAGGCAGAAATGATCGAGAACATAAGCTCTTACCGGTCATTGTCAGGGAACTAGAACTAGAAGGCTTAATGCGAGTCGAGGAGGTTTTGCAAGCGATCCAAGTCTTGACCCCAGGGGAAGCGCATTGGACCAGACGGAGAAGTCAGCGGTGGAAGTAGATGCTACCACATGCCGAGTACCTTTGAAACCTCCAGATTCGGTTGAGACATTGTCTTTCCCATGGAGTCTAAAACATCCGCCCTTTGTGTGCGGGCTTCTGCAGTGTTCGCAGAGCGATCCTCCTCGCCAGCTTAGATGATCCCGTCGCCTGTCTTTTGCTAGCAACCAATGCGGAGCCTTGAGGTTTGGCACCTAGCATGACAACCGGCGACTTTCTTCACTCCCGACAATGTAAAACACTTCATCAAGAGTAAGGAAAGCCCTTGCCTCAAAATCTGGCAATGACCGAATTGGGTCACTGCTCAACCCACCCAAGAACTCAAAAATCCGATCGATCTCAATACAATTATTCAAAGCAAGCATGTCATTTGGAGTTCTCCATCTTGAGGGTCCGATATTGATCCAACCAATCCGTAACTCCTTTCATAATAGCAAAGTAATCAAATGCATAGTTCCTCGCTTAGTATCAAGATCCCGCTCTTCAAATCAAAGCGAGGCAGAGAGATCCTTTTTCTTGGAGTAATTCACCGAGACTATCCCAATCGCCTGCAGTGCAAGAAACATATAATTTCCGGCTGATCTGCAGGCATACTGTTCCACATCCATGACATAATGAGAGAGTCCTCATTGTCCCAAGTAGAATCCAGGATCTGCTTAGGAGAGAGTCCTTCAATATGGTTCAATTTGCCACGACCCTTGATTCGTGACGCATGAATCGAGCCCAAGTGATAATTCTTCCCATCGAGGCATTTATAAGCGGGGTGCACATGGCGTGAGCATCGATTCATCAAGTTCGACGATTCCACAAGAGAGGAGGAGGGCGGTGGAGGATTCTCGTGGAGGATTCCGGGAGGATTCTCGAACATCACCATCACCGTCATATCAAAAGATCGGGATGCAATAACTGGGAAAAAAAAAAGGGCAATGACGACCAAACGGCAAATAACTCCCGAAAATAAAAGTTCTCGATCGGAGATGAACCCCAAAATGGAAAGAGTGAGGGCCGATCTACAATCACCGGGAGAAAACGGCCGGCCAACGGCACTGGAAAGCGCGTGGGACTCACGCTCGAGAGGTCACGAGAAGAGCGGCGTGGCGGGCGCGTGGCGTCCTGACGGCGACGAGGTTGCGAGGTCCGCCGGTTTTGGCGAGCCGAAACTGGTGGGGTCGGACCGTTGATATTCGCGACGGCCGCGGTGTTTGGGTGCAAAGCGAAACGAGATAAGTAATGCATTGAATAGGAAAAACTGCAGACAGGAAGAAAAGCGCACTAAGGCAATGGTAAAAACTGCACTAAAGGCAAAGAAACAATCACCACAATAACTTGGTGGACGGCCAGGTTTATGCGGAAGCGAGGCCCTCAAGAACGAGAGCTCTGATACCATGTGAAAATTATATCTGAGTTATATTATTCACTTATCCGGTATACACACACCAATGTTTATTATATAGGCTACGCTAGGCTTAACCTAATGGGCCTAAGCAATGGGCCAAATAACTAAACTAGGTTACAATACAAAAAATAACTATTTACTCTAATTATTTACAATAGAGAGAATTATTAACTGTTGATTATGTTAATTTATTTATGTAAATAATATAGAGTATCAAAATATTCGATAATTAGTTTAGTTTTGATTTAGCATAGTTTTGATTTTGTTGTTATTCTGTAACTAATGCAGAGATTGTACATTGATTCTCTCAGAGCCTATATAATAGGATCTCTGTGGTGTATTACAAACACGGTTTTCAGCATATGTCTCTTTGTTTACTCTCTTAACATATATCTAGAGCCTAAAGAGAGGCAACCTATAACCGTGCTTACCTGGTGAATCCATTATTCCCAGTGCTAATTTTTTTTAGAAACCGTGTTCATCATCTGGCCTCAGCCTACGGTTAGGAGTTAGTAGGGGCAGATAATTGTTGACAGGCAGGGCGGTTAATTGTTGTTAATTGTTGATAGGGAGTTACAATCTTATCTAAGGATTTTATCAAACAAAACACATTGAGGTGGACACTTTTTCAAATAAAACCTCAACTCCGGTTTGATTTGTACTCCATACGTACCTACACAAGGGCAACTTTCGGACATTCTCACCAAAGGATTAAGCAGTCCAGTTTTTGAAAGAATAGTATCCAAGTTGGGAATTAAGAATACCTATTCTCCAGCTTGAGGGAGTGTTGATGGTAAACTTTTCAAGTAGTTTAGATACATTGTACAACAAGTAGCATAGGTTCAATGCATCTTGTAAATTGCATATGCATTTATTTTCCTTGTACTCTTTATGTGTATAAATTAAGCATTATGTTGGGTGTAATTCACTCAAGGATATTCAAAAAATATTTTGCCTTCCTATTTATCGCATACTTGTTCATCGATTTTTTTTTTTGATTTGTTTAAACTTTGGTCATTCGGAGTTTTAAGGTTGACAGTCCTTTGGTTTATAAATTGTCTTAAAAATTTTCTTTGTATCTTATGTAATATTTTGTAAAATTTGCTAATTTGCAATGCAGCTAAGGATCGTCCATATATGTGATGCAACATTGACTAAGCGGTTGGTAGAGTTTGAGAATACTGAGTCTGCTAGTTTGACAGTATAGTTCTTATTCCCTGTTACGCCTTTTTATTATAAACTACTTGTTTCTGACAGAATGGTGCAAATATTTTACTTTGAAATCAGTCATTAATTGTGGTATGAGCACTATATTGATGAGTAGACCGTTATATCCCATTGCTGTGACTTATAATTAATGGAGAGTCAATATGCTGTGCACCCTTTTTCACTTCCTTGCTTCTAATTGAAAACATGCTACTTCTATATCAAATTTTATATCACCCTCTAAGAAACAACAACAGAGTCAATAATGGAATGTGTTCGATTTGTTGGACGTGATAATATTACCATTTTTTTCTTTTTCAAAAATTGATTGAATTTAGCAGTTACGTGAAGCCATGCGATTATCCGAGGAACTATGAAGCCCAGATACTCAAAAAAGGACCAGTATCAGTGTCATACCTGTATTGGACACCAATACTCCTCATATACTTTTTGATATGTGTCTGTTAGATATGGGTAGTTTTATGTAATATTAGTATTAGGCAGTTTATTAATAATAGGCAGTTTATTAATAATAACCGTCAGATGTAACTGCTATGAGCAGTTAGAATAGGAGTTAGTTGCCTATAAATAGGGAGCAGTTAGGAGATTATCTTGGCATTTGTATGGATTTAGGGGCCTATTAGGCATTGGGAGAGTTTTGGATCTTTCGAATATCCAGAGAATATAATTGTAATCTTCATTTTACGGCAATATACCAGTTGGTTTCTATCAACTGGTATCAGAACAGTTCTGATCTGGGACAGAAAAAAAATGGAGACGAAAGTTGCTGGAAATCAATCAATGCAGGGAACAATGCAACAGTCCAAGGATGAAATTCTTACCCAAATCTCATCAAGAATGGAAGGAACGCTTGGTATTTTTGATGAAGTGTTGAAAGAACTTGCAGATTGGAGAAGAGAACTCAGAGAATTACGACTAGCCATTCCAATCTTTGAAGGAGAAGATACTGCGGGGTGGCTGATCAAAGTCGAAGATTATTTTGATGCAGGAGGCGTATGTAAAGAAGAAGATCAAATATCAGAAGTGGTGCAATGGATGAGTGGTCCAGCCTTCTCATGGTACTAACTATGGGTTTCAGCCAACCCAAATGCCACTTGGGAAGATTTTACTGAGGCAACTCTTATGCAATTTCGGTCAAAAAGGAAAGTCTCAAGAAACCAGAACAGCAACGGTCAGAAACAGGGAGCGGAGAAGAGGAAAACCAAAATAAAGGAGGCGGCTAAGAAGATTTTTGTTTCAGGTCGTTCACAGGTTTGGTCAAAACTGAATGTTGTGCGAGCATTGAAGATGATTGGTATCACAACAAAGCAGAGACGAAGAAAAAAGAAAAATCGGGGAAAAGGAAAAACGGAAGAACGAGTGGGAAAGATAAAGGAGAAATTTACAGTCTTGGTGGGTTGGGTTTCGTGCCATGAACTGCCGCCACCCGAACCGCCAGATTCAAGTTCAATGACAAAGACAGATGCGACGCCGGTTGCAAAGAAGAGACGAACTTCAGTATCTGTGACCGGCACTACTCCGTTGAGAGAACCGAAACAGTTTTCGGCTACGAAGACGGAAACAGAATTGCTGAGGCGAAGAAGAGGGGGTCGACGGAGATGGTATCATCGATGACAATCATGAAGCCAGCCATCAAACCATCACTCACAAGCAGTTTATTCACGGACAGTGAGGCGAACCGCCGGCGTACGTGCATGCTGCCAGAACCACCGGACTGGGGTGGGGTTGCGGTGTGCGTGAAAATTTCTTCGACCAAGATCAGAGAGAGACGCACCGCTGCTAAGTGCATTCCATGCGAGAAGAAGATGAAGATTGGATCGGGATCTAGTTTTCAGATATTGGGCCAAAATGTGGACCTAAGGAATCAGACCCATATTATTGTGAAAGTGGGCTCTTTTTAGCAGCTATTCAGAAGCGTTGTCAAATTAACCAAATTACAAAGTGCTGGCTGCGAAGGATTCAACAAGAGGCAATTATGCAATACTTCAAACATGATTGGGTCTTTGCTTTTCCAACAGTGGGACCCAGGGGGTGAAATTGGGCTGCAGGATGGTGCAAATAATTCAGTTTTAATGCCTGTTTGTAATTGTTTTCGTTTTTAGTCTATAGTAAGCACCTTGAGGACAAGGTGAATGTTTAGGGGGGGTATTGTTAGATATGAGCAGTTTTATGTAATATTAGTATTAGACAGTTTATTAATAATAGTCAATTTATTAATAATAACCGTCAGATGTAACTACTATGAGCAGTTAGAAGAGGAGTTAGTTGTCTATAAATAGGGAGTAGGGAGCAGTTAGGAGATTATCTTGGCATTTGTATGGATTTTGGGGCCTATTAGGTATTGGGAGAGTTTTGGATCTCTCAAATATCCAAAGAATATAATTGTAATCTTCATTTTACGGTAATATACCAGTTGGTTTCTATCAGTGTCCCAAAAGAATCCCTATTTTTTTATATTCTATTTTTTTTTTAAACTTTTTATCATGGATACTTTTTGGATACGTCCCGAGATTCGTTGATTTTGTCGTAGGATGTTTTTGTTGATATCCTGACATAGGGGTTAGAAATGTATCTTTTTTTAAACTTTGATCATGATAGTTATGTTAACTAGAAATGATCAATGTCTCTATAAATATTTTGCATCTGTTTAGGTCTTTCTATAAAGTTTTGTTAACGTATTCAGGCCGTATCGTATCCTGAATTTCAAAAATTTCCTGTATCTGTGTCATATCGTATGTGTCTATAGAGATGTATTTGATTTTCTGACTCTAAACCAGAGAATTTAGTATTTTAGAGTACATTGGTACATGCAGTTAAACTGCCTTGAATCAGAAATGGACAGCGGGCATTAATACAATGCAAAAAGCACTATTGAATTTTGATACCCTACTCTATTAACAGCTATACGCAATCATCCCCCCCACAAAGTCATGGTCGGAGCTGGTTGAAGCTGTGAACCTTGAGTTTGTCCCCACTTGAATTTGAATAATTCTCTCTTATTCATAACAAGGTTTGTACACATATATACTGGAGAGGTATAATATAAATATAACTATGATGTTATCATGATCCTATAATAATGAGATCAAATCATCTATCCCTAATAATCAGGAAAGGATAATCGTAAACATATCTTATAATATCTCAACAATCCCCCTCAAGGTGGAGCATATACATCGTATGCATCCATCTTGCCACATATGTAAGTTATCCGAGGACTCGTAGAGATTTAGTGAAGAATTGGATTGAAAGAAAGGTGGAAAGCTGATTGGTTATCGCACACAAGTTCAATAGAACTAATCTAAAAAAAATGTAGTTCCTGCAGTAAATGTTTCAACCACAAAAGCTCACATGTGGCATGAGCCATAGCCCGATACTCAGCTTTTATGCTTGATCGAGCAACCAGAGTCTACTTCTTGCTCTTCCATGAAATCAAATTTCCAATATTGAATATGTAATAACCTGAAGTAGATCGTTTATCACTTGCATCTCCTGCCCAATCGGTATTTGAATACCCAATAATATCAGTGTGACCTCTATCAGTGAAAACAAGCCCCTTACGAGGTGACCCTTTAATGTACTAAGAATTCAAACAACTGCATTCCAGTGGCTGTCACATGGAGAGTTAAGGAACTGACTTACTACACTAATTGAGAAAGATATGTTAGGTCTGGTCATGGTGAGATAATTTAGTTTTCCCAGTAGTCTTCGGTTATACATTTATAAAGGCTAAAAATAGAAGAATGCACAAAACTAAACACATTCATAAGAAATCATCAAAGATCATTACTACTAATACTCAAACATTATATAAAGCAAAACAGAGGAGAGGAAAGGAAAGGGCGCTGTGTAATGGTGTTATTGCTGCTGAGAAAAAAGAGTGAAGGCTTGTGCGCAAAAGGAGAAACGAGATGAACAGAGATGAAAAGCGTTGGTGCAGAGAAGGAGAAGATGAAACATGAGTGACAAAAACAGAGGGAAAGTCGTAGTGAGAAAAATCACAGAAGAAAAGTCTAGTTAAAAAACATTAACTCACAGTAAAAAACCCAAAAAAACAATTAAAATATCATCAAATTGTTGAAAATCTAGGGCAATATAAACATTCCGTGTTTAAAAACGGAGGGTAACTTAGACTTTTTGCAACAAAATCCTTGTAGCCCATCTTCTCTGTGACTATCTCCGCGACTACCAGTGCTGCTTCTGCAGCCCTAATCTGCGCTGCCACAGCTTATTGCGTGGCGCCAGACCACCGCGACGCGTCGCGCCGCCTCAATTGCTGCTGTAACAGCCGTGATTAACTACAAATCGTTATACTAGGCCCTTGGGCTTGCTTGAGACCATAACCGGCCTTTTGAAGCCCGGAGGATGGGCATATAAACATCTTCTTAAAGGAGGTGATGAAGGAAAGAATTGTTTACATCTACTTGCTTAATAGGCCATTTGTTTGTGCGAGCAAGTATAAGAATAATCCTAAGTGTAACAACAGGGGAAAAAGTCTCAGAATAGTCACAACCAAACTTTTGACACTAAATGAGCCTTGTAGTTGTTTATAGTCCCATCGGGATTTTCTTTTAGTCTAAAAACCCACTTGTACCCAATTACTGATCTCCCAAGGGGCAAGGAAACTAGGGACCAACTTTGGTTGGCCAAATGTGCGTCGTACTCAAGTTGAATAGCATGTTTCCATTGAGGAGAAGATAGAGCTTGTTTTACGGTATATGGTTCAGCAATGGTAATAAGAAGTATAGTATGCGGCCTAGGTTGAACAATGCCATTTTTTGACCTAGTTTGCATGGGATGGACATTTCTAGGAGGAAAAGATTGGACTGGAGGTGAGTAGACAGCAGAGACAGGTAAATAATCCTCAGAAACAGAGGTGGACTGAGAATCAATAGGTCTAGAAAAAGTAAAAGGAAGAGACTGCAAGGAGGAAGGGGCTGTAACATGCGGTATGGGGGAGGAGGTGGAACATTCAGTATTTCGGGATAGAGCAGTGGGCAGCACTCCAAGAGGAAAGGGAGGTGATGAGGAGGAAACGGGAGCAGGATGTGTGATGAATAAGGAAATATGTGATCATGAAATAGAACATCTTTGGAAATAAACCGTCTACACATGTGATGTGTAAAGAGCGTAAAAAGAGAGACATATGATGAAACTGTGTGTTTTAAATACACCACGGGGATTCTATTGTATAGGCTATGAGAGAACCGGTATACAATCACTGCATTAATTATAAAGTAACTACAAAATCAAGACTACCCTAATTATCTAATATTCTGATACTCAATATATTATTTTCATAAATATATTAACAGAATCAACACCCCCCTCGAGTTAGTGCATATAAATCGTATGCACCGAGCTTGTTAAATATGTAGCTGATTCGAGGACCTCTTAGAGATTTAGTGTCCAAATAGAGCTTTATAGATGCCATAAAAAATGGGCAAACAAAGAAACCATCACCTAAACAACGTTCAATGAAGGTCACCGATCCAAAACGAGGCCTGAATAGTGGTGATCAACACTGGTCAAAGTTGGTCAACGTCTGTCAACTCTGGTCAACGGTGATCAATGATGGTCAATGGTGCTCGGTGGTGGCAATTTAAAAGTCTTGACAGTAAAGGATGACTAGTTAAGTTTAAACGAGGTCCGACAACACAAGGGGGCCAATCAGGTTTTTTGATAAAAGTGTTTGCGAAAGCGAAGTCCCCTAGAGTAGGAGCTCTGATGCCATATGAAACATAGGAAGGTAGGATATTTTCTGAATGTGCTTTTTCTGATTTGCACTCAACAAGAGCTTCTATTTATACACTCTTACCAATAAATAAATAAAATTTACATTTACAAGGGTATAAATGATAATGCTACTTCCTAAGTGCATTTATGATATTTCCTACGTCGAGATCATTTCCCCCTCTTCATCTGCATTGATGAAAAATTTCATCACTGTGTTATGGTTTCAGATTGAGGAGTTGAATACGATGGTAAAAGAGCGTGAAAAACTTCAAATTATAATACCAGATGGTGAAGTGAACAAAAATACTTCAAAGGATCTACGATGTGAGCACAAGGATACTTCTGCGCCCTATTTTGCACTTGGATTATGTGAAAGATGTTACAAGGATGTGAGCCATTTGTTCCTGATGCAGAATTTTGGCTTTTATTAACTATTCATGACTGTTACCCTTTATTGTTCTATTGATTGTTGCAGTTTGATAAACTCTCTGGTGGACTTGGTGGTGGTTTGGATCCTCCTGCATTCCAACGTGCTGAGAGGGAAAGAACGACAAAACCATATTCTGATGAAAGTGCCAGTAGATCATATGATGTAAGTACACTTTGACTATGTTTTATGGCGGTATGCATTTAAATTTGTAATATGAGTGCCAAGTGCCTTGAATATCACGAGTCATGTAAGCAACAAAGATCCTATACTTTTTGTGCATTTTAGCACTGACTTGTTTCTACCATGAAAATATGGAACTCTCTGTCAATTCATCTGCTGAAAGAAACTATTGAAAGTGAAAGGAACTGTCTTGATTGGCTTGTGATCAAGCTTTTAGCCTTTTACTTAAATGAATATTGTTGACTGTAATCATAATTAGTATTTACTCTTTGTTTCCTCTTATTTCTGTCTTTTTATTTCTTCTAAGTGTAGCAAGCATGTGCATTAACAAAATCTGATGTTGTAAGAAAAACCAAAAGTGAATAACATTGGGCTAAGTCCCCAGAGATCACTGAAAATTTGTTCAAATGGTGAAGAATAACCTGTGGCAAATGCAGGAGAATGCAATCTGTTCGCTTTACCCATACAGCAGGCTGAGCAAAGATCAAGTACAGTTTTCTTGCTAAATGGTATCTACAATGATTAACTACACTAACCCACTGTTAGGACAACTACTGAGGGCAATGAAATTCCTCCTGCAGAGATAGGATTAAAGGTCTACTATAGGAAAAAGTGGGAAAGGCTTTGTTAGGATTTAAAGGGGTAAAATGTATTATAGAGTATTCTTGTTAGTTTTCTGTTCAGTTAGTTATTTTCCTGTTATATACGTTTGTTATTCTGTTAGATTTGTACAACTGTTTCCGTCCTTCTATGTGCTATTATAAATAGAAGCTTGGGGTAGTTTAGGAGTATCTTTTTGCAATTGTTAGTTTTTGACTGGATATTTCCAGTTTGAAGAGAGCAGTCTCTCTCGTCTACCCTTTTTCCTCTGTTATCATTAAAACTCAGGGACATATAATTCCCTTTTCCCATTCTTCTTGTCGATCAAGAAACCTAACACACACTATACTTTTCTGCTCCCTTCAACCCCTTTATGACTTCTCATGACATTATATATCAGTCCAGTTTTCCCCACACCCCATGATAGAATGGAGTAACTGAACGTAAGCATTGTCATATACATATTGTTGATACATCTCATACTCTCTTGATAAATGCTAATTCACTTTTGTTATTTTGGGGTGAGGCTATTCTTATACATATCTACATATATATACATATACATATATATATATATATATGTAGATATATACATATATACATATATCTATGTATATATACATAGATATATTGAGATTCAATTCAAGTAACATGATCCTGTATCAAGCCATATTAAAGAGTATCTACACCAATGCAATCAAGTGCATCATCTCTGTCCGGAAAACATGATTCCCTTATACAATCTTCAATGAGTCATGGAGTAACTCTACTTAAAATCTCATGTACTTTTGTTTGTTCCTTTGGTTAGTTGGGGAAAAAGTCAAATAGTGCATGCCAGAGCCGAATAGAAGAAACACATGACTATGAGCCTGAAAGTATTGGTGGGTGTATATCTCTCTCTTTCGGCTATTATGATTTCTCTGCTTACAGTTTTTGATTCCTAATATGCTTAAAGTTCTTTCAGGGACTAAAGGTGGTGAGTATGATGAGTCACGTAAAGATGATATCAATGGGGAAACTAATGATGAATCAGAAAGCCTCTTTTATATTGATGATCAGGAGGTGATTAAAGAGTTTCATGCTATATCCGTTGGCTTTTCATAGCCACGATGCTGTTGTGTGATTAACTATTTTGTTTTCTTGCCATGATTTCTGTGAGCGTTGTTTTTATGGGAGTGTTTATTATGTCTATAATTGCTAGAGAAATCATAACTCAAAATCTTGTTTGTAAATTTTGGTCTATATAAAAACATCCAATGTTTTTAAAATGATCTATGTGGAACATGGTATTGTGAGTCTGTGTAAGAAAGTGGCTTATACATGGGAGATCTAGTCCCTAAATATATTTTGTCAAGTGTATTTTTTCGATTATTTTGCCGCTAAGAGTTTTTTTCTGGAAGTTTCCTGAGAAAGCTTTTGTAAAAAACATGATTGTTTTTACAAATTAAGTTGAACCGAAGATGGTCTAAATAGTTGTGGTGCTGCTTTTTGGAACCTAATTTTTTATGAGTAGTATAGATATGTATTGAAATGTTGTGTTATGACTAAACACACAAGCTCTATTTATAATGATATAATTAGTGCAAGGTGTATCTCCTAATAATTACAAAATATTCATCTACAATCAGCGTCCAGTAAGCACACACTAATCACATTTAACACATTAAATGTGTTATTCTGACGCTCCCCCTCAAGTTGGAGTATACATGTCATATGCACTAAGCTTGTTACAAATAGATTCAACGCGAGATCCTCTTAGGGATTTGTAAAAGGTGATTTGTATTGTATTTTATGATTAAAACTATCCAAGAGGTACCTATATATAGTACAAGGATGGTCTATTTTGCGATGACTCATAGCCTGGTCAGCATCTACTAGGCCATAGTAAATTAATATTTAACGCATGTTAAATATGTTATTTTAACACTCCTCCTGAAGCTGGAGCATACATGTCATATGATCCCAACTTGTTATAGATGTGGTCAACTCGAGAGTCTCTGAGGGACTTGGTGAACATATCAGCCAGCTGGTCACCAGAACTGACAAAGTCAGTAGTGATTTCTTTTAAGAGTATTTTCTCTATGTGCTTGGTTTATTCATGGAAGACCAGATTTGATGTAATGTAAAGTGCAACTTGATTATCACATATATGCTTTGTATCTTGGAGGTCGCCAATATTAGCAATCAAATGATCAAGCTTGGCAAGGTAAGTCTGCACATCCATATATTCCAACTTCACACAAATGAACAACGCTATGAAGACGATAAACGTTGTTGGAGTAGACTTTCTTGGCTTTTCCCTAAACGTCGTAGCACGTGGTGAATGCTTGGTACGAAAGGTGAAGCTTCGGGGCAATGGAGAATCAGAGGACGCTGCATAAAGAGGTATCAAATTGCTTTCATTTGGCTTAATCTGTGGTCGATATATCCTTCAACTATTTGGTTAAGTGGTCTTGGTCTTCGCGGTCGTCACCTTGAAACCAAAGTCAGACAGTGGCAGACTAGGTGTCGTAGGTGGCTGTCCCGGTTAGTTTTTCACTGGGATCAACGAGACGTTGGTGTACGTCATAGCAAATGAATTTGAAGCGGACTTCTTTCGGAACCCATGAGTTTTTGAGGGCAAAGAAAAGCTGGAGATAGCGGCTTGATGGTAAGGAAGGTGGCGGAAAGGGCGCCAGACAATGGGTCCCGTCAAAAACAGCTGAAAAAGTGGATTTGGGAATGTGCGCGAGACTCACGCGCCGGAGAGAGGTTGCGCGTCTGGGCGTGTGCGGCTGTCGGCTATCTCACGGTGGTTGGGGAGACTCTGGGCGACTGTTACGAACCAATTAACAGACCCAAAGTAATAGCAGTATTAAGCTAAGAAAAGAAGAAGAAGAAGAAGACAATGTGTTTATTATGAAATACGATAAAGGGGTTTACAGAAGAGGAAAACCAATCCTGCCACAGAGCTAAGCTCCTATAGGAAGCTATTGCTTCCCACTCATAATTAACTTGCTAATTCTCTGGATACCCTCCTCCACAGCTCATTCCCCTATTTGATTACGCACAAAACAGCTAAACAGAAACAGTTACATGCTTTCCTCTTCTCTCTCTCGGCCACCACGTCAGTCATTCCTTCACCCCCCAATTAATTACCTTCTTACCCCTCCTAGAGTATACCTTCCAAGCCTTTGGGCCATGTGACAGTTGATGGACTAATTGACCCCCTAGACCTCCTCTTGATATCTTGGCCCCAACAATACCCCTTTTTGAGACTACAGCCTTGTCCTCAAGGCAAAACTTTGGAAATTGACTCTTGATCATGATTACATCTTCCCATGTAGCCTCTTCTACAAGCTTTCCTTCCACTGAATCAACACTTGGTTAACATCTTCCCTTTTTTGGTGTACCTTACGAGCTGCCAATACTGTCTCTGGCTCAAACACTTCGAAGCTGGCCCCTGCCATGTCCTCAGGCAACCCCTCCTCCACCTGATATTCTCCCACAACTTTATTTAACAACGACACATGGTATATAGGATGCACCCTAGATTCTATTGGCAACTTAAGCTTGTATGCCACTGCTCTTGTACGTTCCAAAATCTGATAGGGCCCATAGTCCTTAGTAGCTAATTTTGTATTGATGCGAGACACGACTGATTGTTGCCTGTGGGGTCTGAGTTTGACAAACACCCATTCCCCAATCTCATAACTTCTGTCTATTCTCTTCTTATCGGCCTGAACTTCCATCCTATCTTGGGCACGTTGCAAATGTTCCTTGAGTTGTTTCAATGCCTCGTCTCGATCCAATAGCTCCCTCTGAAATGCCTCTACTCTGATCTCCCCATGCATCCATCTGGTGATGATGGGAGGTTGCCTTCCATACACGATTTCAAAAGGCGTCCTACCCGTAGCCGAATGAAACGTGGTGTTGAACCAGTATTCAGCCCAATGAACCCACAGAGACCAAGATTTGGGCTGATCCCCTACAAAACATCTTAGGTAGGTTTCGAGATACCTATTTACTACCTCTGTTTGGCCATCGGTCTCTAGATGGTACGCAGAACTCATTTTCAAAGTAGTCCCTTGCAGCTTAAAAAGCTCCTTCCAAAAATGGCTAATGAAGATGGGATCCCGGTCACTTACAACGGAAGATGGGATTCCATGTAAACGTATAATTTCCTTCGCAAACACTTCGGCTATTGCCCTGGCAGTACTTAAGAGGCACGAAATGACAATATTTAGAGAATCTGTCCACAACCACCAGAATTGCGTCATTAGAGAATCTGTCCACAACCACCAGAATTGCCTCATATCCTTTAGATTTTGGTAACCCAGTAATAAAATCCAATGAGATGTCCACACCCTATCTGGTATTGGAAGAGGTTGGAGTAGTCCCCCTGGTGATGCTGCCAGATACTTCTGCCTCTGGCATACGTCACAACCCGGCACAAACTCCTGGACTGTGTTCTTCATAGCAGGCCAATACATGTTAGCTGTGATTCTGCGATATGTTCTGTAAAAGCTTGAATGCCCACCTTGGGGAGTGGCATGATATTCCTGTAACAGTGTTGGAATTAGTGCAGATTTTCTTGAAATTACCAACCTTCCTTCATAAAACAGCACCCCCCCTTTTGTATTCACAGCCTGGCCGTGAAGCAGCATTAGCTTGCAAGTCTGTTATTATTTTTTTTAACTGGTCATCACTGTGAACACTTGCTGTCCTTCTTCCCACCTAGGATAAGATGCAATTGTTTGCAATTCCCCTGCCTCTATAACTAGGGACAGCGCATCAACCCCTCTATTTTCTGTCCCAGGTTTATATACAATATCAAAATTGTACCCCAACAATTTAGCAGTCCAATTCTGCTGCTCCATAGTCACAATTTTCTGTTGCAATAGCTGTTTGAGACTCTCTCGATCTGTGGACACCATGAAGCGCCTACCCAACAAATACGGTCTCCAATGTTGGATGGTCATGGCAAGCACTACGACCATTAACTCTTTCTCGTAGGCTGATTTTGCTAAGTTTCGGACCCCTAAAGCCTTGCTAAAGTAAGCCACTGGCCGTCTAGCTCGTATTCCACTTCCGGAAGCATCACATTCAATTAAGAACTCCTTGTTGAAGTTAGGAAGAGCAAGCATGAGGGCTGTTGTGAGCTTAGTTTTCAACATTTCAAACCTTCATGTTGCGAGGAGTTGGCCAATTGGTAACACTTCTGACTTTATTTGGATCAACTGACACTCCCTCTATTGAAATCAAATGTCCCAAATACTCTATTGTGGTTTGAACCAGACTGCATTTCTTTTGGTTTGCCACCAGACAATTGTCTTTCAACACTTCCAGCACCCTGTCCAAATGCCTTAAATGAGATTCCCAATCCTAAGCTATATACAAGTATGTCATCAAAGAACACAAGCACAAACTTTCTGAGCATTGTCCGGAAAATGTCGTTCATTAGACCTTGATAGGTGGGAGGGGCATTCATGAGGCCAAAGAGCATTACAAAAACTCGTAATGTCCCTCATGAGTACGAAACACCGTTTTGTGCATATCTTCGGTCTTGACCCTCACTTGATGGTATCCGGACTTAAGGTCCAACTTGGAAAAATACCGTGTTCCATGTAATTCATCTAATAACTCTTCAATGATAGGTATAGGGAATTAATCAGGGACCGTTACCTTGTTTAAAGCCCGATAGTGCACACACATGCGCCACGAGTTGTCCTTCTTCTTAACTAGAATTATTGGACTGGAAAAAGAACTAGTACTGCCGCGGATGATTCCTGCTGCCAGCTTTTCCTTAATTTGTTTTTCTATCTCGTTCTTCTGGTGGTGCGGGTACCGATATGGTTGAATGTTAACTGGACCTTGGCCTTCATATAGAGTGATGGCATGCTCCCTCTCCCTCTTTGGAGGTAAGCCTGATGGTTCTTTGAAAACTCCCTCATATTTGGCAACCACCCCTTCTTACTCCTTCTGTTGGACTGTGGACAACACGTCGCCATCCACCTTTGAGTCTTTCTGCTCTTCTACAGACCAGAATAACCCGTCGATGCCCTTCTTTTGCCTTCCTAGAATGCTCTGCAAAGCTACACATTCCCTATGTTGGCCCCCTATTCCTTGGAGAGTCACCCATTTTCCCCCTCTCCAAAAACACATTGTCTACCGCTGCCAATTGACAATCATATCTCCCAAAGTCTTCAGCCATGCCATGCCCAACACCACATCAATCCCTCCTGAGTCAAACAAATAAGTTTCCACGAATACCTTGAGCCCTCCTACCTCCATCTCAACATCCTCACACTTCCCACTCGTTGCTGCTTGGAATCCATCTCCCATTTTTATCTTCATTTTAGGTGTCTCTTTGATGGACCATCCCAATTTCTAGACGAGTTGTTGTGGGTAGCTCCACTGTCTATTAATATCAAGACAGGCACTCCCCGAATCGCTCCTTGTAGTTTAACAGTTTGAGGCTTCTCATCCCGAACTGCAGTGAAACTCCGCAGACTCATCACACTCATCTCCCCATCCGCCTCCTCTTCATCCTCTGCAACTTAAACAGCTAACAATTTTCCATCAACCTCCCCTTCCTCTTCTACATCAACCACCAGAATTCGCTATTGCTTATCCGGGCATTGATGTAAGGGGTGAAATGGCCCTCCACATTTGTAACAGAGCCTTTTTTATTTTCGCTCCATCAATTCTTGACAGGTCAAGTGCGAGAATCCTCTAACTCGTGGTGCCTCCTGTCGCTTCTCCTCCACTGGGTTTCTATTCCCTTTTGGGCCATATGGAATCGCCTTGGGCCCAGTCCCACCTCCTGGCCCCATATCTTTTTGGCCCTTTACCAACACCCAATTCGTTCCTCCTGCCCGGTTCGTTTGAGCTTAATTGGATCTGAACTGGGACCTGCTATTAAACCCAGGTCTGAACCCACGTGAAGGACCCGACCTGGAATCTTTCCCCTTCAGCTCTTTCTCTACGGCACATGCAACGCCTAATAACTTCGATCGTGATATCAGGCCTAGCGCAGAGAAGCTCCTCACACAGCCTTTGATCTCCGCCCTCAATCCGTGCAAGAAATATCCGAAATACTGTTCATCTGGAAGCCGTCGTACTTGCGCCGTCAACCTCTTAAACACTTGTATGTACTCCTCAACCGTTCCTTGCTGGCGGAGATCGGCAAGTTGTTCGAACACATCGCCATCTCCGAAACCTCCGTAACGCTCCAACAGCTCCGCCTTCAGGTTTTCCCATGTCAATTCCTCACCCTCGCGCGAATCAACGAGTTGAAGAAATGGATTGTGGGTCCCTCCATGCATAACTGGGCGAGACTGACCTGTTCCTCCGGGCTAGTATCCTGCACCCTGAAGTAGACTTCCGCTCGTGAGATCCACCCAGCTGGATCCTCACCATCGAACATGGGGAGCTCTATCTTCTTAATAGACTGTCGGAATTCTTCTAATGCCTCTCCTTGCAACTTCCGCACTTCCGTGGTTGACTTGGTCGTAGATCCCTGTTCCACATCACCATTCTTCTTGCTCAGATCTGGTTTACTCTTGCCGTCGGGGTTGCTGTCGTTATCTTCCGTCAGGATCGATTTACCCAAACACTTTTCCAACATCGCAGTCAGGTAGTTTTGATTCTCCTTGGTAGGGATGGCAATGGGGCTCCACGGGCACGGGTAGTAGCCCCCCGCTACCCGCCCCGTTGGATAATTTGCCCCCCGTACCCGCCCCATACCCGCGCGGGTACCCGCATGACGGGTTTTTAACGGATTTTTGAGAATCCGCGGGTACCCACGGGTATCCATGGATACTTAATAAATTCTTAAAAAATACAATTATTTTAAACAAAAAATATTTTATACCTAGATTCTTAGACAAAGTTCAAATGAGAATTTACAAAATAACACATCCAAATTACACATAACAACATCCATAAAACATAACAACTATCCATAAAACATCATGGAAATTTAACAACATCCATACATAACAACTATCCATAAAACATCATGGAAATTACAACAAAATATCAATAAAATATCCAATTAAACAACATAAAAACATAACAAGTAAAATGTTGCAGCTCAATATCCATCAAGTATCCACCACTTCAAGAATACAACTTTGACCACCGCTTCTCAAAAGAATGTATCCAAATCAAAATTTAAGAAACCAAAATAATTGTGAACTTTAACCAAAGAAATGTTTATTCATATCTATTGATCCAACTTCCTGTGATCCTTTCAACAGAAGATGCAGGGGGTTGTCAAGAGGTTCTGGATTTATAAACCATTTACAAATATCAATCATACAATGCATATATTTGCTCGTGATTTGTATGAGTTTGGTGAAAGCAGATGCAAGAGTCACAATAACCACGTGTTTCTCCCATAGTCATTGATTCAATAGCTAATCCATCTCCAAAGAAATGATTCTCATTTAAGCCAATTGACACCAAAAATAATTGTCTCACCCTCGCCGCCTCCCATGGCTCCAAACGTCAAGGTTCCATTCAAGCCGGTGGCACTTACCGATTTGTCGATTAAGAAAGAAGGAAACTTTCATTTAAGAAAAGTGAAGTACAAGTAAAGTAAGAATTAAAATTTGACATGCTGGCCAATATACAAACAAAACAACTACAACCAATCCTTATTCCATGGTAAAGCAGGATCACTAATATATAGTGACTAAATAAAATCCAACAGTTATCCCATACAAGATGTCGACCACCAAGCGAGAATAATGTTAAGCTTGCATTAAATCAATGTCACACAAAAAATCATTAGCAAAAGTTTATGTTCAATCGTTCCCCAAAAAGGAATGAAGAAAGCGAGGATCGCTTAAGATAAATGCTATAGATTCAATGTAATACAGAGCCATTTTAAAATTCATGAAGCTTGTTGGATGGATGAGATTCACAAGTGATAATAGGTATTTGTAACTAGTTAAAATAAATGATAAAGAAAACCCAAGATGGCTTTAATGAGAAAATTATGATCAGTTAAAGAACTCCAATCTTTTACCTTGTCGCTAACCCTAGTCCATGCATCATTTTTGGCCCATGCCCATATCCTTGATCAACAACATACCGAGGTGGAGCATTCTTCAAGAGTGGCACCTGTCCGAGCATATTCATCATCACTGTCATAATATTGATGTGGCCCAAGAGCTTTGAGTATCATTGCCAATAATAGAGAGAGTCCTGCAAGTGAAAGGCACAGTAAATCCATCAATGCATCATTCATTGACCAAAATTCCAAATTCCAAAAGTAACTTTAGCCTCACTTTTTAAAAACAGCTTATAGTCAAGACAAATATGTAACCAAGCACAAAAAGAAATATGCACTAATCGATCATGAATTGCATTGAGAGACAAAACTCATTTGTTGCTCTTGTTGCTACTCAACGGGATTAAAATCTTGTTGAGAAGACATTCTATAAAAATGACATGAATAACACATATTTAGAGATCTGTTCTACATGTGCAAAAGATCATTCCCTTACGAAAGCTTTACATGCAATAATCTAGTACAAATTTAAACATCCATGACAATTAGCTTATTCCATTTAAACAAACTGAGCCACACAAATCAACAATAATCAGCCACTAACATTCAATGTACTTGGCCATTAGCATTCAGGATTTTAAAATTACAATGACCTTCGAATGAACCTTCGTAGCGAACACAATGGCGACCTTCGGACAATGGCGACAGATCAACAATTGACCTTCAAGAGCGTAATCAACCTTCGTAACACAATGGCGATGGTGGCTCCAAGCGGCAATTGAGAGAAGCGGCAATTATTGAGAAGCGATCGAATTCTTAGCAAGACAGATCAATGAAAAGTGGAAGCGTAATCAATCGCATGTGATCAATTATCGAGAGAAGCTAAATGAATTCTTAGCAAGACAGATCAATGAAAAGTGGAAGCGAATCAATCGCATGATCAATTATTGAGAAAGCGGCAATTGAGAGAAGCTAAATCTTACCTTCAAGAACAACACGACGGTGGCTCCAAGCAAAGTCAAAATCACGATCGGTGAGTCTGCGGTGGCTCCAAGCTTCAAGCTCAGTGAAGCTTCTCGAATCTTCAAGCTTGAGCTCAAGTGAAGCTTCAAGCTCCAATCACGTGGTTCTTGCAACCGGTGGCTCAAGCTTCTCGAATCTCTTTGCGAAGGCTGTGAGAAGAGAGAGACCGGGATGTGAGGTATGGGTGGGCCGGGAGACGACGATTTGCGGCTCTCTTGGCTGTGAGAAGAGGAGAGGAGAGGCGGGAGCCGGGAGGTGAGGTTTGCGAATGCGCCGACAAGGTGATTTGCGAATTGAGGAGCGGTGATTTGCAGTGCGGCCAGAGTGGCGGGGGAGACGGCGATTTGCGAATTGAGAGAAGAGAATCGAGAAGAGAATTGCGGCGTTGAGGTGAGGTCGTGGTCTCAGTGGTCGGGGGCGTTGTCCAGGGTGGAGTGCGTCTGGCGCCTGAAAAATTAGGGTTAATCTCAAATGATATTGGGTGAGGAGTATTAAGTAATTTTATATATCTGGTACCGCGAATGCAGGTAGTATGATACTGTCCCGCTCGTTTATACACGGGTAATAAATACCCGCCCCGTTACACCCGCGGGTACCCGTTTAACTGCCCGTTTAAAATCCGTTACGGGTTTTACCCGCGGGTACCCACGGGTACGGGTTTTTTTGCCATCCCTACTCCTTGGCGGTGTTCTGCACTTCCACCAACGCTGATCGTACCTCCAACAACTCTGCCTCCAACGCTGCGACTTTAGCCTCCATCCCTTTCTTCTTTTGTGGCATCCACCCGTTACTCCTTGTTGCGCTAATCCCCTTCTTGCGAATCCGGCAGGTTGGATCACTAATTACGAACCAATTAACAGACCCAAAGTAATAGCAGTATTAAGCTAAGAGAAGAAGAAGACAGTGTATTTATTATGAAATACGATAAAAGGGTTTACAGAAGAGGAAAACCAATCCTGCCACAGAGCTAAGCTCCTATAGGAAGCTACTGCTTTCCACTCGTAACTAACTTGCTAATTCTCTGGATACCCTCCTCCACAGCTCATTCCCCTATTTGATTACGCATAGAACAGCTAAACAGAAACAGTTACATGCTTTCCACTTCTCTCTCTCCCTACCACGTCAGTCATTCCTTCCCCCATTAATTACCTTCTTACCCCTCCTAGAGTATACCTTCCAAGCCTTTGGGCCATGTGACAGTTGATGGACTAATTGACCCCCTAGACCTCCTACTGATATCTTGGCCCCAACAGCGACGGTTCCAGCGGTTGTGGTAGACCGGAGAAAGGAGTTACGGTCGTTGAGAAAACAGATTCTTGGTGCCTCGTGATACTGTTCACGCGAGAAAAAAAAAGCTGTTGTGCAACATCGGTTATTTGAGGTAGGGAAAAAAGGAGAAATGGAACCTAAGCTCTTGATACCATGTAAAAGGTGATTTGTATTGTATTTTATGATTAAAACTACACAAGATGTACCTATATATAGTACAAGGACAATGTATACATTAACTACATTTGGTTGCTATGACTTAGCCTAGTCAGCGTCTACGAGGCCATACTAAACATATTTAACACATGTTAAATGGGTTATTCTAACAGGATTTAATAAACACATATGCCAGTTACCTGTCACAAATGGGCATTCGATCTCTATGTGTCTAGTTCGTTCATGAAAGATTAGGTTGGAAGCAATATATAGTGCATCTTGGTTGTTAGAGATAGCTTCTTTGCCTTGACATCTCTCAAATTTAGTTGTTGGAGTAACTGTCTCAGCCATGTGAGTTCACAAGCTGTCACTGCTATAGCTCGATACCCTGCTTCTGCAGTGGATATTGCAACTATAAATTCCTTCATGCTTCGCCAGGAGATCAAATTACCTCCAACAAGGACACAATACCCTCTAGTGGATCTTTTATTTGACGGTGAACTTGCCCAATCAATATCAGAATAGCCAACAACTTTGGTGTTACCCTTCTTTCCATAAAGTAATCCTTTATCTGGTGCACTCTCGATATAGATAAGCATGCATATCACAGCATCCCGGTGGCTGTCACGATGTAATCTTTCTATAAACCTAGCTTAATTTGAGTTTCAGAAGATAAATCTGTTTGAAAATTTTTTTGTTGAACAAATGAAAAGTTTGTTAATCATTACATTCATTTGATAGCTTTTATAGCAAGTTAAGCTAACTGAAACAAACTTTAACTAATTCTAACTAACTGAAATGTTAGTCAGTTAGTTACACATCTCGTTACACACGGTTACAGGGGTGTATTCCCCTGTTAGCAGTTATATTCTAGCTTGTGAGGCATAGCAGTGTTACACCATTAATATTCCCCTGCAAGCTCATCAGGGTGTGATGCTTGGCTCGAGTGGGTCACAAACTTTGAGCTTGAGCCTAAATTTCTCAAATCTGGAAGGAGGGAGAGCCTCAGTCATTATATCAACATATTGAGCAGAGCTAGGCACTTAGGAGACATATAATTGCTTTTGCAACACCACCTCTCTTAAGAAGAACAAGTCAAGTTCTATATGTTTGGTTCTGGCATGAAGCACTAGATTATGAGCTAGAGCATCGGTGCCTTGGTTATCACAAGACAATTGGAGAGCTGTAAGGTACCCCCTAGTTAAGTAAGATGAGATTGCAGCCATAGCAATTTGGAAGTGGCAAGTGCCAAGCTGCGATATTCTGCCTTTAACTTGAACTGGAGATAACAGGCTGCTTCTTGGCCCACCAAGAAACAAGACTGGCACCAAGAAAGACACACTCACCTGAGATAGAGCGCCTATCATCTGGATTCGACCCCTAATCAACATCACAATAGGCATGAAGAACTATAGGTAAGGTGGAGACAGGTCTGAGATGTAATCCCCAAGTGGTGGTACCCTTAAGATACCTTAGGATCCTTTTAATAGCAGCCCAATGTGCCTCCAAAGGTTGGGGCATGAACTGGTTGACTTTGTTGACACAATTGGCATTGTCTGGCCATGTAATGATAGCATACTTAAGTGCACCAACAGTGGACCTGTAGAGGGTATGATTAGAGAGTGGTTCTAACCCCGTTTAGACAGCTTTGTGCATGCCACCATAGGAGAGGGAAGAGGTTTAACATCTTGCAGGTTTGTCTTGGCCAGTAGATACCTGAAGTATGTGCTTTAAGGGAGAATGAGAGACCATCTGGTTGAGATTTAACATATTGCATGTTGCCTAATTCTTTTAGTGAGAAGGTAGTGTTGAGTTTGGAAACAAGCTGTTGTACGAAATTGGAGTCATTGCCAGTGAGGATGATGTCATCCACATTCCACACAGATTAGCATGTATACTAGGACAGAATGCTGTGAGTAAATGAAGAGTGACAAGTGACATTTACGGGCCACAAACCCCAGTTGCAGTAGAGTACCTTTTAATTTGTCAGACCAAGCTCTTTGGGCTTGTTTGAAGTTTGCACACCAGTGTTTTTTCGAGGGCTTCAAAACTAGGGAGTTGTGCCATATGGACTTCTTCCTCAAGAATGCCATAAAGGAAGACAATTGTTTATATCTAGTTGTTGGAGCTTCCAGCCTCTTGATATAGCCAAGGTAAGAATAGTTCTTACTGTGACAAGTTTGATGGCAGGTGAGAATGTTTCAGTGTAGTCTTTTCCGTATCTAGCTGTTGCATCTCTCTCTCTCTCTCATTGTTCTTGCACTTCTAGACTTTCTATTAGGGATTGGACAGTATGTACGATTTATTTATTCATTTTTTATTTCCTTTCATCTTAATATATATTTTGAGGAATTAGGCGGCTCTCCTCCAATATTGTGTGCTATTTTGTTGTGTTTTACTTTTATGCTAAGGAGGACTCTGTATCTGCCCAACTTATTTCAAATATGTTGATTTTAAATGTTGATTTAAAATATGTATTTGGGAAGCTTTTTGTCTTGATGTTGATTTAATTTTCATGTCACTCTCTTGCTTACTATCTTTCTTACTCCCCTTGCTATAATGTTGTATATAGATTGATGGTTATATTCGCAATGAGGAGGAAACCAATCAGCACACAATTGCATGGGATAATTTGCATCCAGAGTATGCTGAGGTACTGAAAATTTAATTTGGTTCGATATTGCGGGATAAAGTTCTCTGTTAGTTTTTCCACACCTTATCATTGTCTTTGACTCTTGTATTACTGTATCTTTTTCGACGTTAGATCCACGGTTGTTAGGAGGATATAATGAGAAATATTGAAAATACCCACTCAAAATGGGCTGCAATTGACATAATGGGACAAGTAGCAAAGAGTGAGGTGAGAGAATATTTTAGAATCAAGGGAGAAGTATAAAAAGGAAAGGCGGGATAACCGAAGGCGTATCTTGAAATTAGCAATTGGTTTGGGTGGTTTGGGGCTGGGCAGAGCAATTGGATTTATCTTTTACTGTTTGTTATTAATCATTTTGCAAGGAGCATAGCTTCATTCTATTTTCATTTACTATACTATTTTATTCATCTTGTAGAGAGGATTCATCCTCTATTAATTGAGTTATCAATACATTCTTCTAGGTTTTCTTATATTTCGATTTGGGTACCTTACAATTGGTGTCAAAGCTCCGATCCTAGGAGCATCTGGTATAAAAAATATGTAGCCTTAGATTAGAAGATTGGAAGAGATGGGGGTGGTGATAGTAAGAGAAAAATGCAAGGAAGATCTAATAAGAAAGATGGAGGAGGTGTTGGATAGGCATCTCAAAAGAATGGAGATGTTGTGACAGAATCCCAAAATCAGAGACAGAGATTAAGAGCAAAGTTGCAAGGTTGTAGATAGTAAAGTGGAGGCAACAACTTAATCTAGCGGGATATTGGAGCCATCAACAGTTCAGAGTTCGCTCGACCTTCAACAATAAGGAGGAGTCCTTGGTATTGCCATTGAACCAAGAAAGCACAAGGCAGATGGACTGGAAAGGGACAATGGTGAGGATTTGGATTGCATTTCGCCATCGAGGTAGATGATATGTCCCGAACATAATGAGATCAAGAAGGTAGCGTAGAAAGTCGGCAAAAACGAAAATAATGTTAAAATCACGACCACCAGCGTTGCTGCTACCGCACCAGAACCAGATCCGCACCACCAAGCAATCATGTCATCACGATCCTATCAGACCCACACCGCCGTCTGACCTTACCAACATCACCGCAAATCAATTTCTATATTTCTTTTGGGGTTAGGTAGAGGAGTTGGTCCTCTCTTAGAATTGGATTTATCTGTTACTGTTTTTTTTTTACTGTTTGTTATTGATCATGTTAGAATGTAAAATACTATCTCATAATATCTTTATATTATGCTAGAATATCTTAGATTATCTCCAAGGATTAATTTTCCTTTTTTCTTACTTATTATTATTATTGTTATTCTTCATTTCCTAATTTATTTAGGATTGAGTCTATGTATCCCTGTAATTAGGGATTGATGTTTAGTCTTTTGTATGAAACTACTATTAAGACACTATCAAGTTATTATAAACTATATTCAAAGTTGTTATTATTTTCCCTCCTCTTTTTATCTAAAATACCACTACTTCAACATGGTATCGAGATCTTGGTTCAATCCTCCTTGACTTATCTCGTCACTGTTTGACTGCCGAGTTCCCAAAAGTCTGGGAATGCATTAATAGTTGTATTCAAATGGTTTCCTCTTTTCTGGAGGCGGCCACCACCACCAGTTTCGCAACCCTTGGACTGGCAAACCCTCATAGGCGCGTCCTAGAAGGCCCACAGACACGCCCTTTGTCTCCAGCGGGTTTTCAACAGTGCCGCCTGTCGCCATTGTACGTGGCAGCGGGTTCGGACAATGATCGACATGTTCTTCGCTGAACCCATATCTGCATACTAGTTCCAGATTCGGTCTTGTTTTCTCTTTCGGACCAAGAGTACTTGCGTTCTAGTACAAACAGGCGTGTAACTTCCTTTTTTTGGACGCTTTTTTCCTCTCAATGACTGATCATGATATCTTGTTGCTACAACATCAATTTAGTGCTCCTTTTTTTGTTCCTACAACTTTGCCTTCTGCGTGTTTTCTGAGCACTGTGTCTCAATCGTTGTTTGTTGCCTCATTGGTGCTTTTTAGCGACTTCTTGTCGACTTCTTCGATGCTCTAGCCTTAGCCTTCATCCTAGATGCACTGGCCTCATTTTTGTCACTGAAGCAATTATCAAACTAGTTTTCAAGGGTCTCTATATTATTGGTTTGAAGCTTCCAAATGCAGTTTTGAGAAGAACGAACCTTGCTTTGTTGGATTGCTTGCCATGAATTTCTCAAAGACTGATGATCATTCCAACTATTTGGCTAGACTCTTTTATAGCAATTCTCTCCGGCTTCTCCAACAACCTTAAGTAGTCTTCACAACCATTGTTTTTGGTGGAGCTCAATTTTTGTTAGGTTTTCTATTTATTTTTTATTTGAGGTAATGGATTGTTTTCTTGTAGTTAGAATATAAAATAATATCTCGTAATATCTTTATGTTATGCTCGAATATCTAAGATTATCTCCTAGTCTTAATTTCCGTATGTCTTACTCCTCCTCCTCCTCCGCCGCCGCCTCCTCATTATTATTATTATTATTATTATTATTGTCTATCCGCTTTTTCTATTGTGTCAACATGTGTATATATATTTAATTAGATTTATTATTTAATTGTTGGAAATAGAATATAATTAATGTTGCGCATTCCAAGTATAATTAGAATTCATTGTATCATACAGTTCATTGCATTCTTAGATTCATGGTATCTTAGGAGTTGGTGCTAGTTTTAATTCCTCTTATTGTAAAGAGTACTTATCATGTATATAAATTGATGCTTTGGCTGTGTGTGTTATTCACTCGGAACACTCTAGAAATTCCTCTCATACTTTTCTTCTCAAGTTGGTATCAGAGCGGGTTCGATCTTGCTTCTCCTATTTTGCTTTCATGCCGCAACAAGTCTTAGTTGCTGGTACAGTTTTCACCGTCGTCAGCATTGTTTTCGGCCACCGTCAGCACTGTTTTCGGCCGCTGTCCGTACAGCTCCGGCCACTGTCCGTACAACTTTGTTGTTTTTCGGTCATCATCGCGTACTTTCAGCCTCTGCTTGTTTAATTTCAAAGGCTATTCTTCAGTTTTCATGCCATTGTCTTGCCAAGAATTGGAAATCTCAAAATTATGTCACAAGTTCTGGTGTTGAATGTCGAGGAAAAGATTGATCCTTCACAACATAATATGTCAAAGGATGCTTCATCTTGTATTGTCTCATCCCCCATACTCCTATATAATAATTTTCCGATTTGTTTTTCTCAATCTGTTCCTTCTGGATCTTGGATTCTATACTCAGGTGCTTCAGATCATTTTGCTGGTAACTCTTCCCTTTTCTCAAACTTATCTCCTACGAAAATTCCTCATTTCATAACCCTTGCAGATGGTTCGAAAGTTAAAGCTACTGGCATTGGTCAAGTTTTTTCTCTTCCTCAAAATTAAATTTTTGTCCTTCTCATCCCTAGCAGTCCTTTTAATCTAATAACGATCGGTAAATTGACTCGCACTCTCAACTGTTCAGTTACCTTTTTCTCTGATTCTTTCTATATACAGGACCAGAGTACGGGACAGATGGTTGGCACAGGCTCTGAATTGCATGGGCTTTATTACCTTCAACCTTCATCCCACATGCTTTATTACCTTTCCTATTCCTCTTCTTAATCCTCCAACTGTCAATTTTCAAAGAGATGATGCTCGTCCTTGGAATACTTATCATCGCCGTCCTCATGAATCTACAGTACCTCAACCGAGTCTTGAGTCTAATGTTTCAGAACCTGTCCCAACTTCTCTACTAGCTTTGGACCAAGATTCATCTCTACCAAATCCTGTTTCAGCATCTTTACCTTCACCAAAGCAGCCTGCATCTCAACCTGATCCTGAGCCCAGTGTTTCAGTAAGTACTCCAACTTCTTTACCTTCTCCGGATCGGTCTCCATCCACTTTAGACTTTCCAATTGCTATTCGGAAAGGTATTCGCTCCACTTGTAATCCCCATCCTATTTATAATTTTGTAAGTTATTATCGTTTTTCTCCTATTCAATATGCTTTCACCTCTTCCTTGTCTTCTATTTCTATTCCTAAAACTGTCAAGGATGCTCTTTCCCATCCGGGGTGGCGGTAGGCAATGATTGAAGAAATGCTAGCTTTGGAATCAAACCATACTTGGTCTCTGGTTCATTTACCTGCAGGTAAAAATCCTATGGAATGTCGAAGGGTATTCACTGTAAAAGTAGGACCTAATGGTAATGTGGATTGTCTTAAGGCTCGTCTCGTAGCCAAAGGTTTTACTCAAATTTTTGGGCAAGACTACTGAGATACTTTTTCTCCAGTTTTAGTTCGGGTCTTCTTATCAATGGCAGCCATGAATCATTGGCCTCTACATCAATTAGATGTCAAAAATACCTTCTTGCATGTAGAGTTGACTGAGCAGATATACATGCAGCAACCTCCTGGGTTTGTTGCTCAGGGGAGTCAGGTTTGGTCTATAAACTTCACAAATCATTATATGGCCTTATACAATCTCCTCGATGCTGGTTTGGGCGATTTAGCCTGGTCTTGCAACGATTTGGAATGATTCGGAGTGAAGTGGATCGCTCAGTATTTTACATGCCTTCATCATATCTGTGTATCTATCTTGTGGTTTATGTATATGATATTGTCATAACAGGAAATGATCATAATGGAATTCAAAGAGCATCTTTTTCATCCCTTTGAAATAAAAGACTTAGGTCGATTGAGATATTTTTTGGGAATTGAAGTTGCTCAGTCAAAGTCATGAGTTGTTATTTCCATAAGAAAATATGCACTTGATATTCTTGAAGAAACTGGAATGATGAGTTGCAAGCCAGTTCCCATGGATCCAAATGTCAAGCTTCTTCCTAACCGAAGAGAAATATTTTCTGACCCAAGTAGATATCTGTAACACCCAACGATATTATCTAGAACTACAGTTGAATATTAACATACATGACATACAGAGTAGATAATAACAAACATAAACATACGCCATTAATGCCCAATAGAAGTTACATCAGTCCGGTAAGTCGGATAAAGTCCAAAACATGGATAATTTTTCCATAAAGTGCCATCATAAGGTAACTTAAGTACAATCCGACTAATACAGAGATGATATAAACTTATAGTGGAAGCATAGCTATATCCATTACATCTCCAACCAGTAAGGGCTCTCCTACTTAGCTTTATCTGAAACAATAAAGCACACAGTGAGATTTTTTTTTTTTTTTTTGATAAGCAAAAGATTTTATTAAGGGAGTACAAGGGTTACTCCAACCCGAAAACAACATGGAGGTGCCTCATTAAAACCTCCCAGAGCCAAAACCCAATGGGAAAAAGACTAAGGGAGGAAAAAGAGTACACTAACCATGGTATACACATATACAGACATGAACCACCTATACACACCAGAACGGACTGAATACAAAGACAAGATAATTTCCATGAAAAATAAAATCAAAATATCCTTAAGTTGCAACTAAATCTCCAAAGGAGCCGCTGATAACCTTCCACCATCCAAGAAGCAACAAGTAGCACTCTACCGTGAAATAAAATACGGGCCACTATGTTAATCCCATGTCACCAAACACAGCCTCGTAACACCACAACATCAAAAAAGTTCCAGACCCCCAACGTGCAAAACACTATCCCCATAAGCAGAAAAACAGCATCGGATACCCATTACCACTGCCCAAAAATCAGTACAGCAGAGCCTTGTGCTACGACCAAAAGCAGAAACGCAGCACCAGTACGCAATAATTGTGGCAGCACCAAAGAAAAAAATTGAACAACACCAAATTCCAGCCGCCACCATCTAAATTTCAGCGCGAGCAAAGACATTGAATCGGGTTCATACACCAGTCAGAGAATAAGAAAGACCTGTTACGACCTTCTCTAAAAATGAACCATCCCCAAGAGCTATGTTTGATTTGTGCCAATAAGCTGCTAGCATCCTTGACCTCCTCTCTAAAAATAACTGCGTTGCGAAGATTCCAAATATTCCAGATGACAGCTAGCCAAATCAAATATCTCACCTTGCCACTTTTCTTTCCCCTGACAAACTTCCCAAACTTTGTGAAATGCTCCAGAACATCACCTGTTGTCAAATCGTCATCTACCCCTAACCAGTTCGAAACAGCACACCAGATATCATGGGAGAAAGAACAAGAGAAGAACAAGTGGTTTCTATCCTCCATGTATGACGAACAGAAAACACACATCCCTGCTCGAGTACCAAGATCAATACCACGACGTTGTAGTTGATCGCAAGTGGGTAACCTGTTTAGAAATAGCCTCCAAGCCATCATCGAAATCTTAGAAGGGACGGACGTGATCCATACCTTATTTAAAATGCAATCCAACTCATGATTATGATCTCCATTGAAGGATACCTGCAACATGTTTTTGTAAGCGGAGCTAACAGTGAAAAGACCACGTTCTTCTAATTTCCATTGCCATTCATCAACTATATCTTTCTTTGGAGATACCCTATTCAGGATGTCATTAAGAGCTTGGACTTGGGCTTCTTCCCAACTGAAAATCCTCCGTCTCCAAGCTACCTCCCACTGCCAACTATCATCCACCCAATCCCCCATATTAGAAACTCTTGCCTCCTTGTTTGCAGCGGCCGAGAATAATCTAGGGAATAACTCCATAAACTTTCCTTGGTTTGACCAATCATCAGTCCAAAAACCAAATTTCGAGCCGTCACCGAGTTTTGGTTGCATCATATCAAGAAACCAAGCTGTGTCAGTACGCATAATATCCTTCCACCACAATGAAGAATTCGACCCAACGTTGTAAACTCCAGGACCGTTACCAGTGAAATTGCCATATTTATGCAATAATAACTCATACCAAATTGCCTCTTTATCAATTAACATCCTCCACTTCCATTTAGCAAGCAAACTTCTATTAAATAACTCCAAGTTTTTTATCCCCAAACCTCCCTGATCTTTTGGAAGACAAGTTTGTTCCCAGCTCACCCAGCAAATCTTTTTGGAATCTTCACTTCCTCCCCACAAAAAATTCCTCTGCAAAGCTCCAAAAGATAAATGACGACTCTTCCAGGTAGATAGTCTTTTCTTGAATGCGGAAATCACCGGCCTCCAGGTTGTTTCCTTCCTCGGATCCGCTCCTATTGGAATGCCCAGAAACTTGAAAGAATTGTTGCCTATGGCACACCCTAAGAAAGTCGAAGCAGGCCTCATAAAACTTTCAGCAACATTTACTCCAATCAGACTACTCTTGGAGAAGTTAATTCTTAGACCGGATACCAACTCAAATCCTCTCAAAAGAGTCTTCATACACCAGACGTTGTCCCAGCTATCTTCCCCAAAAAGAATAGTGTCATCTGCATATTGAAGAATGGGATAAGAGATTTGTTCATTTACCTTAAATTCCTTGAACCACCCAATCTCCACAGCCTTTCTAACAAGACCAGACAACCCCTCAGCTGCGATAAGATAGAGAAACGGTGCCAAGGGATCACCTTGTTTTAACCCTTTATGCATAAAGAATTCTTCCGTCGGACTGCCGTTGCACAAGCAAGTTGGTTAGTTTTATTATAATACAATGGAATAAAAACAATTGGTAAGCAACTCGTAATATCCTTTCTTTTTGTAAAACCTGCCCCCTACAGTCTCAACGATGTCTAACCTGACACTCGTCACTTTGAAATTTGGAAAGGGGACCAGAGCTCATGGCCCAAGCATAGGCGTCCCTATACCTGTTTTACCCACTTCACCTTACCTCCCCTCGTGTTCCTAGAAACGCGTCTAACTAGGAACAGGAGTATGTATAAAACTTCGTGAGTTATTTAAGAAGCTTCTGAAGTCACTAATTCACTCCTGATAAGGATATCACGGTTTATTTATCAATAATTAAATAATATTCTTGTTGATTAATTAATATTATTTGTTAAGCCCCTAGTTACTTAATTCATAATATTAGTTATCCTTCCCTTAATTCAAGCAATTAAGACATGATCATATTAATTTACTTCACATATTCAATATACTTCACATATAAGACATGACCATATTGTATTTAAAACAAAGCATCATGGGTACCATATGCCTAATCAATATACATTAACCCCAATTTATTATAATTATTAGAATCCACAAATTTATACTAACATAGAGATTTTTCTCAAAGAATGACCCTGGGAATTGAACTTAAAAATTTTAGTGCTAGGATGAAAGGAGGGGTGCACAAATAATTATAACCAATAATATACTTTCAAACAAATGGCTACAAGGGTTTGGGTTTTATCATTTTGTACAACAATGCTTTACACGGCACATTCGGCTTAATGTAATTTCCACACGAACAAACAAGATAACAATTCCTTTGGTTTATGACTTGTGCAAAATATAAAGTGCAATGTGCAAGTATACACAATCGTAATAAGTAATAAAGAGTTAGTAAAGATTGTTCCCACAAGGATTGATTACGGTTAATTCCACAAATTCCCAATTTGGCTAATCTAGTTAATGAGAGAACAAAGTAACAAGTAACACATTAATTTGAGATGATGATGACAGTAATTTAAAGTACAATTGACAGTAAAAACAGCTTAAAAAGATGTGGTAAAAATGGATGGATAAAAATAGCAAGGATTTCATATCTATTGTAACTTGACCAAGTTGGCTAGGTGCTGCGAACGAGTGCCATGGCATCTGAATGCAGAGTGCTAATGTGTGTGCTTTTCAGTCACTTTCACCAGGGTTAAGTAAAAGGTGTCTTATGTCTAAGCCTCATTATGTTCCCCTTTGTCTTCTTGGTGTGACTCAGATCAATTGTATGGGTTTAATTGCCTATGTCTAGTTTAATCAAGATTAGAAATTGTGTCTATTACTAATACTGCCCATATCAACTCATGAAGTAAGTATATTCAACCCTGTCAGTATCAAACATGCAAGTGTCTAACTTAAGGTGTACAGGCTCAGATTAAGCATATGACAGTAAATCACATGGGTTAAAAGTGCAAAGCAACATTCACATCAATTCACCAACAAGGTTTTGTTAAACTTCAAATCATCCTAGCATAAAAGATTTAGCTCATGGTGAGCTTAAAAACAAGAAAACAGAAAATAAAACCAAAGCTAATATCCATTACAAAACTGAATATTCAAATTTACAAATGGAGAAATAAATTGATAGAGCTAAGGGAAAAGAAATAGCCAAGAGCTTGTTGAAGCATGAAACTCCTCTTTGCCCAAGCCCCTCTCTCTAACGTAAATCTGCTCCACTGCAAATGTGCAGAATATCAGCTCCAAAAATGGGTTAACAATAGTGGAAGATGGAGTGGTGAAGAGAGTTTGAAGATGGAATGGTGGAAGATGGTGAAAATGGAAGGAAATGGAGGAAGAGAGAGATGGAGTGTGGTTGGTGGCTGGAATTGAGAGAGGAAGGTGCTGTCAAATAATCCTCAAAAATCCTCTCTAACATTTCAGCAACTGTTCTACCCTATTTGAGGTTTTTCTCCAATGACCATCCCTCACTTTCATTCTTAATGGGCCTTGTTTTATCCATTTAATCATTAAGGAAACAAATGCTCATTCACAAATAAGCACACCTTCAAAAATATGAGTTGGGACCACTGTTTCTGTCACTTACGCTATGTTTGTTTGGGGGTAGAAGGGTGAGAGAGGCTGAGGGACGAGAGAGTTTGGTGAGAAGTGGATTACTTCTCCTGTTTGGCTGCAGGAGAAATTGGAGAGAGAGAGAGAGAGAGCAAATTAGTGGGTCCCACCCACTTTTTTGTTTCTCTTCAATATTGAGAAGAAAGGCAACGCAACATTTATTTTTTTTACTTTTTCCAATTCTACCCCTATTCTCTTATTATATCTCAAATTATTTAAATTTTTAGTCAAGGATATTGACGTCTTTTCAAAAATAATTAACACTTCTCTCTTCTCTTTTTCTCTTCTCTTTCTCATAAACCAAACAATACCACAAATCTACTCTATTTCTCACCTATTTCTCTCTTCTTACACTCTTTCTCACTTATTTCTCTCTTCACAAATTCTCTTCAGAACCAAACACACCATTAATGGCACATGGAGGCTTCTATTTTACAGCTGGAACCACTTCCAATACGAAATAATTCGCAGCTGGATGTTTTCTGCATCAGACCAGCGATAGGTGCCAAACCCGTGGTGCCGTGGCACCAAACAACAACACCAGAATTTCCTGCATAATTCTGCACACTAAACCAATGACATTATTCACACTAAAATGGCAATAAAAGTGCCAAAACAGCAACTAACACATTTTAAACTAAACATTCCTATACTAAACTAAAATGCACACATATAGCGCACGCTTTCATGCAGCTAACTTACAATTATATATAGTTTCATACACATACTTATACAAATCACAAATAGCAATCGTGGTGTTACAATGCACTGCCCACAAGAGGCGCACAATATGCAGCATGTTACAAGAAGGAAAAAAAAAAAAAAAAAGCTTTTAACATGACACAACCAGCATTACTCATGCACTACTATCGTTTGGAAAATCATGCAGTGCAACCACATTTTATAACACCAACCCAATATTTCTATATATAAGGGTGTATGTACCCACTATAATTCCTTCCAAACCTGTCCACGTGGTGAGTAAAAATAATAGATAATCGCATGTTCAAGGCTAAGAGTCGCACCCCAACAAAGTCTACAACATGTAACCCATGTTACCCACTCAACTGAATTCTCACGTGGTCACACATGCAGACTCCAAGCACATCATACTCATGACCAAATGCAAAAGGAAATGATGTATTTTAGCAAGGTTTACATGCATGCATTTTAACTTCCGAGTATTTAGATGGCATGGGAGTCAAATAGCAAACATTTGCACATGTTGTATCGCAGGCAGCAAGCAAATCGATGGCATTAACATGCAGCTGCATATTTCCAGTAACTACAATCCATTATCACCACCAGAAACATGGTCATGCTTCCAACTTACTTGTTAAGGCTATAAATTTAATGCTAAAAACAAAATGGGTCTTATGGATGCCCTTGGACAATCAACAAGGTTTACTTGTTTGTTGTGCAGAAAACCAAAAATAGTTTGAGCTTTTAAGTGCTGCAAATTTCTGGTGCTTCTCCCTCTAGTCTCTACTCAGCCTTGAGCTCTACTAGTTCAATCCAAACTTCGATTTGCTCCTCTAATCCTGCTCCACTTGATTTTCACTTCCAACACTTCAGTTCAAGTCTTAAAGAATGACATGCAGGATGACTTTTATGTATGGTTATTGATACTTTTCTGGTTTAGGACTTACATGGGGTCTAGGAGATGTATTTTTTTGGAATGGTCTAAGGTTCAGTTTGCTCAACAGAAATAAGTTCAAATGGGGATGTATGAATGAGGGTTAAGGGTGTGGTTGTGTGGTGGGAGACTCACTTAGTGGAACCTCATATTTTTCCTTTCTCTTAACACTCTCCTTCGGCTCCTCCTCTTTCTCTTTTCCTTTCCAGCTGCATTTTTGCTTTTATTTCACTAAATCCCTTCCATTTCACGTGGTCTGTCTTAATCTCACTCTTATCCTCTCCCTATATTTTCCATCTGTCGAGACCCCCTCACATTCTCCTATCCTCTTACTTCTTTTCTTTTGTTTCTATTACCTTAATTCAAATTTCTGCACTACCTTTTTGCCTGCATGATGCACGATTGGTCAGAGGTGTAGGCGTCCTTGGTTCCCTTAAAACTATCGTGCCATTAAGTGTGAATGTGGGGCTTGGTATTTGCACTTTTCAGACTAGGTAAATATTCTGTGTTTGGCATGCTTTTCAATTGATTGATGAGTGTATGTTGCTGACATTCAGATTAAAAAAATGAGTGTGAGTGTGTGGGGGTGCCGTGTGTGGCTGATTAGAATTTCAGCTAGGAGTTTATGTGTAATGTATGTGTATCAGTGGCTATTTTCAAACTTGGCTAGGCGCTGCAAGTGTGCATGTGTGGCTGTATTATTCTCAAACTTGGCCACATGTATGGATATGGCACTGTGTTGTTTCCTTTATGTCGTGAGTGCCTATTTGTTTTGCTGGTGCCTCTTTTTAGATTTTCTCAAAGATTCCAAGTGTGCACATGGGAAGGTGTTTGTCCTTGTGAGTGTGCAAGGAGTGCTGCCACAATTAAAATAAAATGGAAGGGTTGATTGGTAGATTTTTCCCATTTTTTATTTAAGCTTATACTTCCTTCCTATGCCATATAAATCCCTAAAGTATCATTTTTTTTTTTACCTAACTTTTGTCATTCCAATTTAAATCAACATAAGGATCTATCATTTATATGAACATACAATTTAATTCACACCTCCTTTTTTAGTTTCTAAAATTCAAAACAGTTCAAAATAAGCAATTTTATATTAAATTAAATAAATTTAATAGATCATTTAAATCGATAGAAATGATAAATTACACTTTGAGTTATTAAAATTAGGGGTGTTACAATATCGAAGATTGGTAGAAAAGCTGAATTATCTAACTGTAACCAGGCCAAACATCTCTTTTGCTGTCAGTGTAGTGAATCAATTCCTTTACTCTCCTCATGTTGATCATTGGAATGCAGTTGTTTGAATTTTAAGATTTATTAAGAGATCATCGGGAAAAGGATTGGTCTATCAAAATAGAGTACATAAGGAGATTATTGCTTATATAGATGCTGAGTAAGTTGGGTCTCCTTCTGATAGGAGGTCCACCTCAGGATAATTTGTTCTACTTGGAGGAAATCTCATTTCGTGGAAAAGCAAGAAACAAAATGTGGTTACAAGGTCTAGTGCTGGAGCAGAGTATCGACCTATGGCTCTTACTATATGTGAGCTAATATGGCTAAAACAACTCATTCAAGAGTTGAAATTTTGTGAGGTTGGAACTATGAGGCTAATTTGTGATAATCAAGAAGCTCTTCATATTGCATCTACCCCAGCTTTCCCTGAGCGAACTAAACATATCGAGATCGATTGTCATTTTATTCGTGAGAAGTTTGTCTGTGGAGAGATTAGCACATCTTTTGTTAACTCAAATGATCAATTGGCTGATTTGCTCACCGAAGCTTTTCGAGGCCAAAGGATTTCTTATATATGTGACAAGCTGGATGCTTTTGATCTCTTCGCTCCAGCTTGAGGGGGGGTGTTGGAAATAGAATATAATTAATGTTGCACATTCCAAGTATACTTAGAATTCATAGTATCATAGAGTTCATTGCATTCTTAGATTCATTGTATTTTAGGAGTTAGTGCTAATTTTAACTCTTCTTCTTGCAAATTGTACTTATCTTGTATATAAATAGATGCTTTGGTTGAGTGTGTTATTCACTCGAGCACTTCAGAAATTCCTCTCATACTTTTCTTCTCATGTTTATTGTTGGTTTTGAGGAATTCGATATTGCATATTGCTTTGAATTTGTATGTTAATTGTCTGTTTTATGATGTAATGTTACCCCACTACCTTTCATGGCTTGAAACCGTGGCAACGGGAGAGCAGCCTTCAAACCATTCACCAGTTTACAACAAAAGAATCATTGATTTTGGAACTTGCTCAATACATGCATCCAATACTGCATAAATAGTACAAATTAGCAACATTGTCGCAGTAAAATGCGGACGGTAATTCTCCATTGTATAACAAATTCTAATGGCATCATCCCATGGTTGCATTCTTTTTTAAACAATAATGATAACACGTTGCTTAATGATCCATTGTCATGATCACCCAGATCAAAATTGAGAAACCCACAACCAAAATAAAAATATGAAAGTCCAAGCATCCTGCATCATTCATCATTGCCAAATCAAACCCATGCAAAAAATACATAAAAATAATCGAACCCCACTAAACTTCGGTCCACACAAAGCACAAAAAAAAAAGAAAAAAATTGATATAAAACGAGATCAAAGCGAAGCAAAATAGGAAAAAGGGTAACCTTTCTTGGCCTACGACTACAATTTAAAGAGGGGGAGGATTTGAATAGGACCACGCAATTCTGAGTGTAGATGGAACTGATTAGAAAGCGTATATGTGCACGTAGTTTTATGGACAGAAAAAAAGTTATCATTCAGTTTTTATCTATGTTGTTAATCTCGGATAGCGGCTCGGAGCTCCCAACCCCAAAACCGCTAAAGCGGATAGCGGGATAGCCGCTATTGCGAAGACTACAAAACAGTATATAACTAAACATAAATACCAACTTCATACACATAAATACTCAGAAATAGAAAAATACACAAAATTAAAGGGCAGTCATACTTGACAATCATAATTAACCTTTGTCAATTGTCACTATCATTCAAAATCAAAACCCAATATAATTTAACTACTAATTCAAGTTCTAAAAGTAATCAAACTAATTACTTTAACTACTAATTCAAGTTCTAAAAGTAATCAAATTAATTACAAGTGATTCTTTAATTAGAATTACTATCATCTCCACTTCCAAAAATCAGCTCGATTTGATAAAGGAAATGACAAAATAGTTCTTATAAAATTTGTAAACGCATATAAGAGAGGCAAAGGGGCATTTCAAGATCTAATGCCTATAGCGGCCGCTAAAGGCTATTTCAGCTGCTATTCTGCCACTATTTGCAGCTGCCTAAGCTGCTACATCGAAACGCTCCACAACGGCATTTAGCGTCGCGGCAGACCTTGAATCCGCTCCGCTATTCCGCTATTGCGCGCTATAGCGGCGCTATTGACAACATAGGTTTTTATTTATGATAATATATTATTCAGCTTTTATTGGTTACGTCATTTTAGTTAGCTTCACTCTCTTGTAATGTTCAGTTTTAGAGAGTATCTAGTCGATGAAGTGGTTTATAAATATTTAAATTTAAAAATACCTGTGTTTGAAGGCACTTTTTAAATATTTAAATTTTTTAAGCGGTTTACAAATTTTAAACTTAAAAATACCACTGATTGAAGGGAATTTTTAAATTTACAAATATGAAAGCGTACATAAGGAAAGTAAGTTAGGAACCCAAAAAAATGGTTATGTTTGACTATTCCCTTGTGTGTTATAGATTATTATTATTATTATTATTCGTTTCTTGATTTCCTTGTTTATTTAGGATTGAGTCTATTTATAAGGATTGGTGTTTAGTGCTACTATCAAGTTGGTATCAAATTATTATCAACAATAATCAAACAGTATTTTCTCTCCTCTTTTTATCTAAAATCGCACCACTACACAAATCATTTTGCAAGGAGCATAGCTCCATTCTATTATCATTTACTTTACTGTTTTATTCATCTTTTAGAGAGGATTCATCCTCTATTAATAGAGTTATCAATACATTGTTCTGTGTTTTCCTCTATTCCGATTTTGGTATCTAACATTGAACCTCTATTATTTTACAGCAACAAGCAGCCAAGGAAGCAGCTGCAGCTTTGGCAAAATCCAGAAAGGTAATTTTTGAATCAATTTTCTTGTGAGGTTCTGTGTGTGTTGGAACTGATGTAAGAGCTAAATTAAGTGACGCTATTAAATGACTTAGAAGTGATGCGTGACCATTTCAATATTTCATCCATGTGTGTTTGATTTTGATTAGTTCCCTCATAAAATTATCAAATGATATGATTTCCCAAAATATTAAAAGATATTGAATACTATAAATTTGATCTAACTATAATATATTTATTCAGACTGCCAGATGCATGGTCAATGTAATGTGGTACATTGGAGAAGACATTACACATATGGCTACAAAATTAATATTCCGACTCAATTATAAATACGGAAGATTTAGCACCAAAAAAAATAAAATACGGAAGATTAGTTGTGATTTATAATTATAGGATTCATTTATTTGTTTATGATATTTTCAATTACTATTATGTAGAAAGTAATGGAAAAAGTACTTTCATGTGTTGTTTTGTAGCCTGTGACCGTTTAAATAGAGAGAAATATAATAAGCGATGTCCCTTGAATCATGGGCTGATGAGATGCTAAAAAGAAAATAAATATAAATAAAATAAAATCAGAACAAAATCAGGGATGATACTTAGAGTATCTAGCGTGATCCTCCAACACACACATTACACACCCTTAAGTTGGTTCATAGATATCCATCACGCCTAGCTTGTCATTGACTGACACTGCATAATCATCATCAATATAAACCTCAATAATATCATTTTCATTCCTTTTATTTAAAATTCCTCTTCCTGAAGTTCTCCTGAGGTATTGCAGAATTTTATGAGTTGTATGTAACTGAACTTCTCTTGGACAGTGCATAAATTGACTAACCAAACTTACAACAAAAACAATGTCTGGTCTTGTGTGAGACAAATAGACTAATTTCTCAACCAATCGTTGATACATCTCTCATCCACTGTTACCTTCATCTGCATTACCCAATTTAATGCTCAAATTCATAGGTGAATTTACAAGTTTACAAGCTGCTTTACCCGTGTCCTTGAGCAAATCTGTGATATATTTTTTGTTGGGATATTAAAATACCTTTCTTGGGGTGAGCCAGTTCAATTTCAAAATATTTTAGTCTCCCTAGAATTTTTATCTTAAACCCCTATACTGAAATAATATTATCCATATACACCAACAATGTTGTCACTCCTATCGTGAACCCTTATGAGCAGAGAACAAACTCTAGAAGGGGGAATGGATAAAAAGATAAAGAAGTACACTGAAACTCTTCTATGCTTCGTTCATTTATTCGGTTGTGTTATTTAAAGTGAGAGAGAATGTGAGTAGGAGAGAAAGAGACATGTGAATAGTGTAACGGGGATACACTTACAATATGTAGTGACCCTCATATTTATATTACTAGGTTAAAAGAGTAGTACATAAGAAAGACATATGGGCCGAGCCCATATACTCAAAGACTAAACCCTAGTGACTTACTATAATAACTGTTAACACTTCCCCTCAAGCTGAAGCATAGATATTAATCATGCTCAGCTTGTTACAAATGAAATTGCTACCCACCCCATTCAATGCCTTTGTAAACGAATCCGCTAGTTGGTCACCTGTCCTAACATATGAAGTTGATATGTGGTTCTGTTGAACCTTCTCTCGAATGAAGTGACAATCTACCTCAAAACGTTTTGTTCTCTCATGAAAAACTGGATTTGATGTAATATGTATGGCAGCTTGGTTATCATACCACAATTTCGTGGAAAATTGGTTCTGTTCTCAAAACAAGTATTGTCAAATCCCATCTCATCCAAAATCTATCCCACGGTCTCACCCATATCAGTTCACGAGTAGCTTGAGCCATAGCCCTGTATTCAGCTTCTGCACTAGATCTTGCCACTACATTTTGTTTCTTACTTTTTGAGGATATCCAATTCCCTCCCAAGAATGCACAATATCCCATGGTAGACTTCCGGTCCACAGGGGATCCTGTCCAATCTGAGTCAGAAGAAGCCTCCACCTGCATATGCCCATGATCTTGGTACACAATTCCCTTTCCTGGAGTTTTCTTTAGATACTTAACAATGCGGATTAGTGCTTCCCAATGAGTGTTTGTAGGGATAGACATAAACTGACTTACAACACTTACCTAAAAACGATGTCGTGTCTAGTAGCGGTTAAATAATTTAACTTCCCCACCAATCTTCTATACTTTTGTGGGTCGAGAAAGGAGCTCCATCTGGCCGTTAGCTTAACTCCTGGCTCCATAGGAGTCTCACATAGTTTGGCTCCCATCAAGCCAGTTTCAGTCAAGAGATCTAGAACATACTTCCTTTGTGAAAGGAAGGTCCCCATCTTTGAATACATAACTTCAATGCCCAAGAAATACTTCATGATTGCCAAATCTTTAGTCTAAAACTTGGTCCGAGGAAAGTTTTCAGTTTGTCAATTCCTTCGCTATCACTTCTTGTAATTACAATATCATCAACATACACAACAAGTAAGGTGCTTCCAAGGTTGGTTTGCTTAAAGAGCACTGCATGATCACTCTGGCATCTTTTCAATCCAAATTCTAGAACCACTTCACTAAATCTCCCAAACCAAGATCTAGGTGATTGCTTCAAGCCATACAACGACTTCTTTAAACGACACACCTGTGCACAGTCCCATGAGCATTAAAACCAGGTGGTTGTTCCATGTACACCTCTTCTTGTAGGTTGCTATGCAAGAAGGCATTTTTCACATCCAGTTGGAACAAAGGCCAATGATGCTTGGCAGCAAGAGGTAGAAGAGTGCGAACAGATGGAAGTTTAGCAACAGACGAGAAAGTATCAGTATAGTCAACACTATATCCCTTAGCATATCCCTTGGCAACTAGTCGTGCTTTTAAGTAAGCCACAGAACCATCAGGATTCATATTGACAGTATAAACCCATTTGCATCCAATAGCCTGCTTTCCCGCTGGGAGAGAAACCGAATCCCAAGTGTTGTTATGCTCAAGAGCCGTCATTTCCTCCTCTATAGCCTGTCTCCGACCATCATGGTTTATGGCATCTGAAAGAGTTTTGGGAACAGACACAGAATCTATGCCAGCAACAAAGTGAGACATAGATGACAAAAGAGTAGAAGACACTTAAGAGGAAATGGGATAAGTACAATTACGTTTACCTTTACGTAAGGCTATTGGAAGGTCATGATCATTTGTAGGATTTGCAGGCACTGGAGGGGGTAAATGTTGAGTATCTTGTGGGTTTGTGGACAATACCCATTCAAACGTGAACAATTTGCATCACTTGAAACCTGTCTGGGACGACGGGAATATGTCCGCTCAAAGAACTTGAAACCAGTATCAATAGGACTTGGAGGAACAAAGTGGGTGATGGTATAAGTTAAGAAAGAATCATTTGACTCACACACCGACAAGAGGGTTGGGACTCAGCAAAAAATGGACGATCTTCAAAGACACATCAACAGAAACAAGGCAACAATCAAGTTCTGGAGAGAAACAACGATACCCCTTTTGGCTACGAGAGTAACCCAAAAATACATGCTTCAGGGACTTGGGGTCCATCTTAGTTACCTATGGACGAACATCATAAACAAAACATGTGCAACCAAATATTTTTGGGGGCATGGGAAACAAAGAATGAAAAGGAAAAAGATAGAGTGTGGAACAACACCATTTAAAACAGATGACGACATGCGATTAATCAGGTATGTGGCAGTAAGAACTGCATCTGCCCAAAAAACTTTTGGAACTGTCATTTCAAACAACAAAGCTAGAGCAACCTCCATTAGGTGCTGATTTTTGCACTCAGCTACCTTATTTTGTTGTGGGGTGACAATGCAAGATGATTAATGAATCATGCCATTATCATTCATGAAAGTATTGAATTGTGCAGAAACGTATTTTTTAGCATTATCACTTCGGAGAATGCGGACTTGACATCTCCCCTTCGTTCTCTCTCCTTTCATATATCTCTCTCCTCACATCTCCCCTTCATTCTCTTGTGGCTCATTTTCCCTTTCTCTCTCTACCAACTCATCAAAGTTAGTTACATCATTCCCTCCCTTTTGCTTCCTCATTCGCTGGATACTTAGTACGATACGGATACGATACGACACAGATACGGGAATATGAGAAATTTTTAAAAATCAAGATACAACCTGGCCAGGATATGTATAGATGTGTTTATATATGTAGACAGACACACAATCTTTGTAAAGATACATTCACATTAGTATAACACAAACATATCAGCAGTCAATATATGACTATCACAATGTAGGAAAAAAAATACTTGGGAGCATAACAAGTGGACAGTTACATATATTTTTCCAACCCTTGTTAGAATATATTATTTCTACTATGAATGTGTCACAAAATTTCATGTCTTTAGTAAAAGATATCGAAGATATATCGTGTCAAGGTGACAATCATATCTTTAGTTGGTAAGATATGTATTGAAGATGTATTTGAGAAGTATCGGTATCAGATACGTATCCAGGCAAATCGTTTCCGTTTTTGAAGTATCGGGGTTTCATAGCCTTGGTGATAGTGCGCCTCGGGATGTCACCCCCTGGGCTAGGTATAGTGGGGTTTGTTTCAGACTTTGATTAGTATATGATGTTACTAGTGTACGCTCAATTGGTCAAGAGATGGAGTTTCCTTAACATTCTGGCAATAATATGAATTTATTCTTTAACAAGTCTTAGTTGTGTTTATTCATAGCATGAATCTCCACAAAATAAACTCATGTGCGATCTAATAAATGCAAAACGAGAGTGCCTTGACCCCAGAGTCGGAGTGTTTTGTATCACGACCCTTAAACACTATCATCTCTTACATGCATGAAATTCCTTTATGTGTCGTTGCATTTCAGTAAAAGGGTTCTTAGTTTTATTATTGGGTAAAACTTAGGTACAGTACCTTACATACTGTACATACTGTTCTTGCCTAAAATATACTCCAATTTATTGAAACCGTTTGGCTATATACACTCCTTAAAAAGTGGTACATGGCAGTTATTGGCCAATTTTAGTAGAAAACAGCATGTACAGCACCTAGGGTACTGAACTTAAGTTTTTTCCTTTATTATTTTTCCTTCATTGTACATTCATACTCCATGAACTCCAACAAGACTTTATTGTGATAGTGTTTTCAATTCTGTTAAACTGCATATCTTGTAGGAAATGAAACCTAGACGAGCTCATGAGGCAAAAACCTTTGGTCCAGCTTCGTCTCCTTTTGAGGCCTGTAACCAAATGCTTGATAAAAAGGTACGCATTGAAAAATACACATGCATAGAATGCCTAAACCCTGTTTTATTACTTGTCAAATAAAAAGGTCCGAGTCCTGCTAGTTCCATTGGAGGAGGCAAATGTAAATCTCTTTATAAGTGTTTTGAGTCCGAAGTTTTTTTTGGCTTTGGACTTAGGCGTCATCCCCATCTTTTAGGAATTCTTTATTTATAACTTCCAACATCAATCATAATTAATTTTGAACAATTGATGAAAGAATTCCCAAAAGATGGGGATGACACTTAAATCTCTTTTTAGTTGATAAAATAAAAAGAGACTTAGTAAAAAGAAAAATGGTGACAAAAAAAATGGTGATAAAATAAAAAAAAATTCGTCAATTTTTTAGTAAGTTGTCATCAAATGTAAATCTCTTTGTAAGTTGAGAAAATAAAAATTTTGTCATCAAAGAGACTTCAACATCAATCATTTGAACAATTTATTGTTAGTTTTATTACTTTAGAATTTTAAATTTAATTTTAAACAGCCTTTTTATCAGCTTTAGTAATTTGATGACGAAATTTTTATTTTATCTTTTATGCTCCATAGTTGATAATAGGATTTAAAATGAGTGTAAATTTTAACATAAGAAAAAAGAATAATATCATTCAAGAATCTTTCAGGGGTTTCAGGGGAGAGAAATGTATTTTGATAATATGTGTTACATAACATTGAAGGGGAGAGATGTGTAATTTAAGCACCTTTAGAGAAATGGAGTGTAGGTTGATGAATTTGCATTTTTTTTTTTTAATATTAAGGAGGGGCAAGGCCTCATGAATCAACATTCTTGGTAATTTGTCTTTTTTCTTTCTCTTCCTATTATCCCTCCCACCGTAAAAAAGATTGATTAAAAAAAAGTGGGGCCTTTCAAGAATAGTAATATATTAATTATTATGTAGTGAATCTACATTCTTCGGTTAGGAAGTTGTTTTTCTGAAGTTGTATTGGTCACCTCAGCAATAATTTTTCTTATGTTAATTTAGCTACGTAGGATCTTCTGAAAAAGTTTCTATGTTATTATTATTATTTTTTGGTACATAAGTTTCTATGTTAACTAATGATATTTTTGACATGTATCATTCGCAGAGGGTCAGAGTCAACGATAATGTCTTGAAGGAATTATTTGATATGACTGTAAGTCCCTCACTCCTTTAACTGTTTTTGCTTTACTAGCTATAGCCATGGTTAGTAAACTCTCTAATTAACTCTTAACCTCTTATGAGTTTACGATTCAAGATCTAAAATCAAGTTAATTCGCATGTAAATTGTCGTTAGTTCAAGTAAACTCTGATAAAATTAGTAAACTCTTGGTTTTTCTAGCAAGTTTACGAGTCTATAATTTTATACTAATTTGGCCTTAAAATATAAATTATTAGTCAATATTGGTAACTATTTGGATTGAACTTCCTATGTACTGTTGTATATATTGGATTTATAAAGCTGATTTTACATTTTCATCATTATTTTTGTTTTGTTTTATTCAGCTACAAAATAAAGTATTTAACTAAACATTATAAGTGTTAGGTCAAGTTAGCTCTTTTTTCTTTTTCTTTTTTGAAAATTTTCACTTTAGTGACTTAAGTTTTTTTTGGTCATTAATCTATTATGATCTTCTCTAGTACAATTTTACTAGCACACTTTATTATTGTGGTTTGCTATTTTGCTTTATTACGGGATGCTAAATTATTGTTTTGTTAAATTGTTTATATTATGCATGTATGTCATTTATAAGTTTCTTCAATATTAGTAAGTAATTCTTACGAGTCTAAGAGTTAAGTCTATAAAAGCTCCATTAGTTTATGTAAACTTTCGAGTTTGACAACCATGACGATATTATTATGCATGCATGTATAAACTCTCGATAGTTTTTCATTCATATTGTATTGCAATCAATGTTTTTGAAACCAGACAGGACATCATTTAGTTATGGTTCATTTGGTTTAACCATGGTTGAATCGGATCACTAATAAATAAATAAATAAATAAGTATTACATTTTGAGGAAAATGTAAATAAATAAAAAAATCATTTCGAACACTTCAGCTAGTTCAATTAGCAGTTCAACCGCGGTTCAATTCGATTTAACTTGGTTCTGGGCTGTTCAACTATAATGAGATTCAGTTGGGGTTGACCCAACCACCAGACTGGCCGATTACCGATTCAACTGGTTGAACCGGCCGGGTTCTCACTACATCGATTGCAATACAAACATGACCCAAACTATAATTGTGTTTTCGAAACTTGTATTTTAATTATTAGCCAATATATATGTTATTCTTTCTAAATGGAAAATACTTGCGTTTGTTTGTTCCAGGCAGTGCAAATACTTATATTTATTTAAACACTTACTATTGACAGGTAGCTTTAGATAATACCAAGAAACTACGATTTGAGCTACACCCTGAGTCAAATTATGAACAAGGATCAGTGGACAAATTTGAGGGTGGTGATATGAATGGAGAATACGAAAATACTTGGTATCAAGAAAATGTAGATGATTATGAATTTGATGCATGGTTATAGCTATGATCATTAGTAAATGGCTCCCAGAAACTCTTTCTACCTTGATCTGTGACCATGAATCCACCTTCAACATGGTTAGTTATTATCACTGATTGGTTTCAATTTGCAAGTGGGTTGTGACCTGAGAGCTTAATTAAACTTCTCATAATGTATTGTTCTTTTACTAAACTATTTAATTAAACTAACCCTCTAGTGAAATTTTGTTTTGATTTATTTTAATCACTTATCCCTTTGTTTAATTTAATTTATTTTTGTCACAACTAAAGTAATTTTTATTAATTAAATTAATTTGTTAAAATATTTTAATAATTTTTTTATATTTAGAAAAATTGCATCGAAAAACAAATGATAATTATTAGTTCAATACAAATGATCGTTAAAAATATCTTTATTAATCAAGTTAATCTTTATAATTTTTTTTGAAAAAAATCTTTATAATTTTGATACACAAAATTAAAGTATTTGTATTTTCTAAAATTTATTTTTAATGTTCCACAAAAATATTCGTGCATTAAGCAGGATGCCTTCCTTTTTTTTTTTTTCATGGTACAAGGATACCTTCTTTTCTGTTGACAACGTTTACCAATTTTATTCATCTTTAATTCAACTTTTTATTTCTGACAAAAAAACTTTTTTTTATTTCAGTATCATCATACAGTAAACTATTTACTAGTTTATTTTCAAAATTCGTAGATAAAAAATAGAAATCAACATAAAAAAATAACCAATAACACAAATTATCATTAAAATAAAATTTATTAATTAAATTAGTTTTAAATTTTAAATTTTTGAAAATGATAAATTCAAGTATTTGTATTTTGTATAATTCAAAGTTTAGGGTTTTGTATTTCGCGCATACATACACACACACACATATATACTACCTCTGTTTCTATTTATAAGCCATTTTTTAAAAGTGTTTCTTTTTATAAGTCCCTTTATAATTTACAAGATGCATTAATTATTTTTTACCAAAAATACCCATAATCAATGTTAAAAGTCTTGTTTTGGGAAATGACAAGTCACATTATAATCAATGTAAAAGAAGGGTGAATAAGGAAAAACATACACATTATTGACAAATTTGTTGGAACCTAAACGATTGAGAAGTTTATACCCTCATTAATTTTGATGATAACAAAGTATTTACAAGTGAATAATTTAACTTCTAATAAGTCTTGAAGTGTGCAGGTATTAAATTCATTTATGTTTTATAACTCACTCAAGCCAGAAGAAGAATTTCACAAGAAATTGAATACATTTCATGTGTCTGCATCCGGTTTACTCCAGCGTCTTGTTTATAACGAGCGTCTGGTAGTGTTATCTTATGGCACGTGGTTCTCAATTGCTGCGAGCGTCCATCTTGACTTATGATTGGGCATCTGGTTTTATTAATAAAGCACGTGTTGGTCACGTTTATGCGATTTTACCTCATCTATCCTGGAATAGATTTCGAATTTGATCTTGTGCGCTCATTTTTTATGTACGAGGTATCAAAGGTGACACCTTTAGAATAAGACAAATTTGTACGAGGCAATTGTGAAAAGCATATAGTACCATAACGGAAATATGTACTATTCTGATATTCTCTAGAAAGGAAGAAAATGACGTAATTTCAAATTACCCCACCCATTGATTTGGAGCTGAAATATCTGCAACGGTAATACCCTCAACGACTCCTATAAGTACCCCAAGGTATTTATTGAAGAAGGTCGCTAGAAACTACATTCTATAATAGCTATTCTTAGTGAGCAATCAAGTTTCGTGCTAAGTTTTTAGAAACCAAGAACTGAACTTCACCGTTTTATATTTTTTCTTTTAGAAAGCTATTGTTTTGAGCTTAATTTTTTATCCTCTCTGTAAGAGTTATTTGATTGTATTCAAAAGAAAATTACTTTGTAAAATCTGTATTGCCTTGTTAAAGGCTTAGTTCCTCAAAGGCTCGAATGTATTGAGTCGTTTTGAGAAGTTAAGACCACGTTCTTCTAATTTCCATTGCCATTCATCAACTATATCTTTCTTTGGAGATACCCTATTCAGGATGTCATTAAGAGCTTGGACTTGGGCTTCTTCCCAACTGAAAATCCTCCGTCTCCAAGCTACCTCCCACTGCCAACTATCATCCACCCAATCCCCCATATTAGAAACTCTTGCCTCCTTGTTTGCAGCGGCCGAGAATAATCTAGGGAATAACTCCATAAACTTTCCTTGGTTTGACCAATCATCAGTCCAAAAACCAAATTTCGAGCCGTCACCGAGTTTTGGTTGCATCATATCAAGAAACCAAGCTGTGTCAGTACGCATAATATCCTTCCACCACAATGAAGAATTCGACCCAACGTTGTAAACTCCAGGACCGTTACCAGTGAAATTGCCATATTTATGCAATAATAACTCATACCAAATTGCCTCTTTATCAATTAACATCCTCCACTTCCATTTAGCAAGCAAACTTCTATTAAATAACTCCAAGTTTTTTATCCCCAAACCTCCCTGATCTTTTGGAAGACAAGTTTGTTCCCAGCTCACCCAGCAAATCTTTTTGGAATCTTCACTTCCTCCCCACAAAAAATTCCTCTGCAAAGCTCCAAAAGATAAATGACGACTCTTCCAGGTAGATAGTCTTTTCTTGAATGCGGAAATCAAGCCTCAGTGTTGTTTCCTTCCTCGGATCCGCTCCTATTGGAATGCCCAGAAACTTGAAAGAATTGTTGCCTATGGCACACCCTAAGAAAGTCGAAGCAGCCCTCATAAAACTTCAGCAACATTTACTCCAATCAGACTACTCTTGGAGAAGTTAATTCTTAGACCGGATACCAACTCAAATCCTCTCAAAAGAGTCTTCATACACCAGACGTTGTCCCAGCTATCTTCCCCAAAAAGAATAGTGTCATCTGCATATTGAAGAATGGGATAAGAGATTTGTTCATTTACCTTAAATTCCTTGAACCACCCAATCTCCACAGCCTTTCTAACAAGACCAGACAACCCCTCAGCTGCGATAAGATAGAGAAACGGTGCCAAGGGATCACCTTGTTTTAACCCTTTATGCATAAAGAATTCTTCCGTCGGACTGCCGTTGCACAAGCAAGTTGGTTAGTTTTATTATAATACAATGGAATAAAAACAATTGGTAAGCAACTCGTAATATCCTTTCTTTTTGTAAAACCTGCCCCCTACACAGTCTCAACGATGTCTAACCGGACACTCTGGTCACTGGGGCTGGAAAGGGGACCAGAGCTCATGGCCCAAGCATAGGCGTCCCTATACCTGTTTTACCCACTTCACCTTACCTCCCCTCGTGTTCCTAGAAACGCGTCTAACTAGGAACAGGAGTATGTATAAAACTTCGTGAGTTATTTAAGAAGCTTCTGAAGTCACTAATTCACTCCTGATAAGGATATCACGGTTTATTTATCAATAATTAAATAATATTCTTGTTGATTAATTAATATTATTTGTTAAGCCCCTAGTTACTTAATTCATAATATTAGTTATCCTTCCCTTAATTCAAGCAATTAAGACATGATCATATTAATTTACTTCACATATTCAATATACTTCACATATAAGACATGACCATATTGTATTTAAAACAAAGCATCATGGGTACCATATGCCTAATCAATATACATTAACCCCAATTTATTATAATTATTAGAATCCACAAATTTATACTAACATAGAGATTTTTCTCAAAGAATGACCCTGGGAATTGAACTTAAAAATTTTAGTGCTAGGATGAAAGGAGGGGTGCACAAATAATTATAACCAATAATATACTTTCAAACAAATGGCTACAAGGGTTTGGGTTTTATCATTTTGTACAACAATGCTTTACACGGCACATTCGGCTTAATGTAATTTCCACACGAACAAACAAGATAACAATTCCTTTGGTTTATGACTTGTGCAAAATATAAAGTGCAATGTGCAAGTATACACAATCGTAATAAGTAATAAAGAGTAAGTAAAGATTGTTCCCACAAGAATTGATTACGGTTAATTCCACAAATTCCCAATTTGGCTAATCTAGTTAATGAGAGAACAAAGTAACAAGTAACACATTAATTTGAGATGATGATGACAGTAATTTAAAGTACAATTGACAGTAAAAACAGCTTAAAAAGATGTGGTAAAAATGGATGGATAAAAATAGCAAGGATTTCATATCTATTGTAACTTGACCAAGTTGGCTAGGTGCTGCGAACGAGTGCCATGGCATCTGAATGCAGAGTGCTAATGTGTGTGCTTTTCAGTCACTTTCACCAGGGTTAAGTAAAAGGTGTCTTATGTCTAAGCCTCATTATGTTCCCCTTTGTCTTCTTGGTGTGACTCAGATCAATTGTATGGGTTTGATTGCCTATGTCTAGTTTAATCAAGATTAGAAATTGTGTCTATTACTAATACTGCCCATATCAACTCATGAAGTAAGTATATTCAACCCTGTCAGTATCAAACATGCAAGTGTCTAACTTAAGGTGTACAGGCTCAGATTAAGCATATGACAGTAAATCACATGAGTTAAAAGTGCAAAGCAACATTCACATCAATTCACCAACAAGGTTTTGTTAAACTTCAAATCATCCTAGCATAAAAGATTTAGCTCATGGTGAGCTTAAAAACAAGAAAACAGAAAATAAAACCAAAGCTAATATCCATTACAAAACTGAATATTCAAATTTACAAATGGAGAAATAAATTGATAGAGCTAAGGGAAAAGAAATAGCCAAGAGCTTGTTGAAGCATGAAACTCCTCTTTGCCCAAGCCCCTCTCTCTAACGTAAATCTGCTCCACTGCAAATGTGCAGAATATCACCCAAAAATGGGTTAACAATAGTGGAAGATGGAGTGGTGAAGAGAGTTTGAAGATGGAATGGTGGAAGATGGTGAAAATGGAAGGAAATGGAGGAAGAGAGAGATGGAGTGTGGTTGGTGGCTGGAATTGAGAGAGGAAGGTGCTGTCAAATAATCCTCAAAAATCCTCTCTAACATTTCAGCAACTGTTCTACCCTATTTGAGGTTTTTCTCCAATGACCATCCCTCACTTTCATTCTTAATGGGCCTTGTTTTATCCATTTAATCATTAAGGAAACAAATGCTCATTCACAAATAAGCACACCTTCAAAAATATGAGTTGGGACCACTGTTTCTGTCACTTACGCTATGTTTGTTTGGGGGTAGAAGGGTGAGAGAGGCTGAGGGACGAGAGAGTTTGGTGAGAAGTGGATTACTTCTCCTGTTTGGCTGCAGGAGAAATTGGAGAGAGAGAGAGAGAGAGCAAATTAGTGGGTCCCACCCACTTTTTTGTTTCTCTTCAATATTGAGAAGAAAGGCAACGCAACATTTATTTTTTTTACTTTTTCCAATTCTACCCCTATTCTCTTATTATATCTCAAATTATTTAAATTTTTAGTCAAGGATATTGACGTCTTTTCAAAAATAATTAACACTTCTCTCTTCTCTTTTTCTCTTCTCTTTCTCATAAACCAAACAATACCACAAATCTACTCTATTTCTCACCTATTTCTCTCTTCTTACACTCTTTCTCACTTATTTCTCTCTTCACAAATTCTCTTCAGAACCAAACACACCATTAATGGCACATGGAGGCTGCCATTTTACAGCTGGAACCACTTCCAATACGAAATAATTCGCAGCTGGATGATTTCTGCATCAGACCAGCGATAGGTGCCAAACCCGTGGTGTCATGGCACCAAACAACAGCACCCATAATTCTGCACACTAAACCAATGACATTATTAACACTAAAATGACACTAAAAGTGCCAAAACAGCAACTAACACATTTTAAACTAGACATTCCTATACTAAACTAAAATGCACACATATAGCGCACGCTTTCATGCAGCTAACTTACAAATATATATAGTTTCATACACATACTTGTACAAATCACAAATCGCAATCGTGGTGTTACAATGCACTGCCCACAAGAGGCGCACAATATGCAGCATGTTACAACAAGGAAAAAAAAAAAAAAAGCTTTTAACATGACACAACCAGCATTACTCATGCACTACTATCGTTTGGAAAATCATGCAGTGCAACCACATTTTATAACACCAACCCAATATTTCTATATATAAGGGTGTATGTACCCACTATAATTCCTTCCAAACCTGTCCACGTGGTGAGTAAAAATAATAGATAATCGCATGTTCAAGGCTAAGAGTCGCACCCCAACAAAGTCTACAACATGTAACCCATGTTACCCACTCAACTGAATTCTCACGTGGTCACACATGCAGACTCCAAGCACATCATACTCATGACCAAATGCAAAAGGAAATGATGTATTTTAGCAAGGTTTACATGCATGCATTTTAACTTCCGAGTATTTAGATGGCATGGGAGTCAAATAGCAAACATTTGCACATGTTGTATCGCAGGCAGCAAGCAAATCGATGGCATTAACATGCAGCTGCATATTTCCAGTAACTACAATCCATTATCACCACCAGAAACATGGTCATGCTTCCAACTTACTTGTTAAGGCTATAAATTTAATGCTAAAAACAAAATGGGTCTTATGGATGCCCTTGGACAATCAACAAGGTTTACTTGTTTGTTGTGCAGAAAACCAAAAATAGTTTGAGCTTTTAAGTGCTGCAAATTTCTGGTGCTTCTCCCTCTAGTCTCTACTCAGCCTTGAGCTCTACTAGTTCAATCCAAACTTCGATTTGCTCCTCTAATCCTGCTCCACTTGATTTTCACTTCCAACACTTCAGTTCAAGTCTTAAAGAATGACATGCAGGATGACTTTTATGTATGGTTATTGATACTTTTCTGGTTTAGGACTTACATGGGGTCTAGGAGATGTATTTTTTTGGAATGGTCTAAGGTTCAGTTTGCTCAACAGAAATAAGTTCAAATGGGGATGTATGAATGAGGGTTAAGGGTGTGGTTGTTTGGTGTGAAACTCACTTAGTGAAACCTCATATTTTTTCCTTTCTCTTAACACTCTCCTTCGGCTCCTCCTCTTTCTCTTTTCCTTTCCAGCTGCATTTTTGCTTTTATTTCACTAAATCCCTTCCATTTCACGTGGTCTGTCTTAATCTCACTCTTATCCTCTCCCTATATTTTCCATCTGTCGAGACCCCCTCACATTCTCCTATCCTCTTACTTCTTTTCTTTTGTTTCTATTACCTTAATTCAAATTTCTGCACTACCTTTTTGCCTGCATGATGCACGATTGGTCAGAGGTGTAGGCGTCCTTGGTTCCCTTAAAACTATCGTGCCATTAAGTGTGAATGTGGGGCTTGGTATTTGCACTTTTCAGACTAGGTAAATATTCTGTGTTTGGCATGCTTTTCAATTGATTGATGAGTGTATGTTGCTGACATTCAGATTAAAAAAATGAGTGTGAGTGTGTGGGGGTGCCGTGTGTGGCTGATTAGAATTTCAGCTAGGAGTTTATGTGTAATGTATGTGTATCAGTGGCTATTTTCAAACTTGGCTAGGCGCTGCAAGTGTGCATGTGTGGCTGTATTATTCTCAAACTTGGCCACATGTATGGATATGGCACTGTGTTGTTTCCTTTATGTCGTGAGTGCCTATTTGTTTTGCTGGTGCCTCTTTTTAGATTTTCTCAAAGATTCCAAGTGTGCACATGGGAAGGTGTTTGTCCTTGTGAGTGTGCAAGGAGTGCTGCCACAATTAAAATAAAATGGAAGGGTTGATTGGTAGATTTTTCCCATTTTTTATTTAAGCTTATACTTCCTTCCTATGCCATATAAATCCCTAAAGTATCATTTTTTTTTTTACCTAACTTTTGTCATTCCAATTTAAATCAACATAAGGATCTATCATTTATATGAACATACAATTTAATTCACACCTCCTTTTTTAGTTTCTAAAATTCAAAACAGTTCAAAATAAGCAATTTTATATTAAATTAAATAAATTTAATAGATCATTTAAATCGATAGAAATGATAAATTACACTTTGAGTTATTAAAATTAGGGGTGTTACAATATCAAAGATTGGTAGAAAAGCTGAATTATCTAACTGTAACCAGGCCAAACATCTCTTTTGCTGTCAGTGTAGTGAATCAATTCCTTTACTCTCCTCATGTTGATCATTGGAATGCAGTTGTTTGAATTTTAAGATTTATTAAGAGATCATCGGGAAAAGGATTGGTCTATCAAAATAGAGTACATAAGGAGATTATTGCTTATATAGATGCTGAGTAAGTTGGGTCTCCTTCTGATAGGAGGTCCACCTCAGGATAATTTGTTCTACTTGGAGGAAATCTCATTTCGTGGAAAAGCAAGAAACAAAATGTGGTTACAAGGTCTAGTGCTGGAGCAGAGTATCGACCTATGGCTCTTACTATATGTGAGCTAATATGGCTAAAACAACTCATTCAAGAGTTGAAATTTTGTGAGGTTGGAACTATGAGGCTAATTTGTGATAATCAAGAAGCTCTTCATATTGCATCTACCCCAGCTTTCCCTGAGCGAACTAAACATATCGAGATCGATTGTCATTTTATTCGTGAGAAGTTTGTCTGTGGAGAGATTAGCACATCTTTTGTTAACTCAAATGATCAATTGGCTGATTTGCTCACGAAGCTTTTCGAGGCCAAAGGATTTCTTATATATGTGACAAGCTGGATGCTTTTGATCTCTTCGCTCCAGCTTGAGGGGGGGTGTTGGAAATAGAATATAATTAATGTTGCACATTCCAAGTATACTTAGAATTCATAGTATCATAGAGTTCATTGCATTCTTAGATTCATTGTATTTTAGGAGTTAGTGCTAATTTTAACTCTTCTTCTTGCAAATTGTACTTATCTTGTATATAAATAGATGCTTTGGTTGAGTGTGTTATTCACTCGAGCACTTCAGAAATTCCTCTCATACTTTTCTTCTCATGTTTATTGTTGGTTTTGAGGAATTCGATATTGCATATTGCTTTGAATTTGTATGTTAATTGTCTGTTTTATGATGTAATGTTACCCCACTACCTTTCATGGCTTGAAACCGTGGCAACGGGAGAGCAGCCTTCAAACCATTCACCAGTTTACAACAAAAGAATCATTGATTTTGGAACTTGCTCAATACATGCATCCAATACTGCATAAATAGTACAAATTAGCAACATTGTCGCAGTAAAATGCGGACGGTAATTCTCCATTGTATAACAAATTCTAATGGCATCATCCCATGGTTGCATTCTTTTTAAACAATAATGATAACACGTTGCTTAATGATCCATTGTCATGATCACCCAGATCAAAATTGAGAAACCCACAACCAAAATAAAAATATGAAAGTCCAAGCATCCTGCATCATTCATCATTGCCAAATCAAACCCATGCAAAAAATACATAAAAATAATCGAACCCCACTAAACTTCGGTCCACACAAAGCACAAAAAAAAAAGAAAAAAAAGAAAAAAATTGATATAAAACGAGATCAAAGCGAAGCAAAATAGGAAAAAGGGTAACCTTTCTTGGCCTACGACTACAATTTAAAGAGGGGGAGGATTTGAATAGGACCACGCAATTCTGAGTGTAGATGGAACTGATTAGAAAGCGTATATGTGCACGTAGTTTTATGGACAGAAAAAAAGTTATCATTCAGTTTTTATCTATGTTGTTAATCTCGGATAGCGGCTCGGAGCTCCCAACCCCAAAACCGCTAAAGCGGATAGCGGGATAGCCGCTATTGCGAAGACTACAAAACAGTATATAACTAAACATAAATACCAACTTCATACACATAAATACTCAGAAATAGAAAAATACACAAAATTAAAGGGCAGTCATACTTGACAATCATAATTAACCTTTGTCAATTGTCACTATCATTCAAAATCAAAACCCAATATAATTTAACTACTAATTCAAGTTCTAAAAGTAATCAAACTAATTACTTTAACTACTAATTCAAGTTCTAAAAGTAATCAAATTAATTACAAGTGATTCTTTAATTAGAATTACTATCATCTCCACTTCCAAAAATCAGCTCGATTTGATAAAGGAAATGACAAAATAGTTCTTATAAAATTTGTAAACGCATATAAGAGAGGCAAAGGGGCATTTCAAGATCTAATGCCTATAGCGACCGCTAAAGGCTATTTCAGCTGCTATTCTCGCCACTATTTGCAGCTGCCTAAGTCGCTACATCGAAACGCTCCACAACGGCATTTAGCGTCGCGGCAGACCTTGAATCCGCCTCCGCTATTCCGCTATTGCGCGCTATAGCGGCGCTATTGACAACATAGGTTTTTATTTATGATAATATATTATTCAGCTTTTATTGGTTACGTCATTTTAGTTAGCTTCACTCTCTTGTAATGTTCAGTTTTAGAGAGTATCTAGTCGATGAAGTGGTTTATAAATATTTAAATTTAAAAATACCTGTGTTTGAAGGCACTTTTAAATATTTAAATTTTTAAGCGGTTTACAAATTTTAAACTTAAAAATACCACTGATTGAAGGGAATTTTTAAATTTACAAATATGAAAGCGTACATAAGGAAAGTAAGTTAGGAACCCAAAAATGGTTATGTTTGACTATTCCCTTGTGTGTTATAGATTATTATTATTATTATTATTCGTTTCTTGATTTCCTTGTTTATTTAGGATTGAGTCTATTTATAAGGATTGGTGTTTAGTGCTACTATCAAGTTGGTATCAAATTATTATCAACAATAATCAAACAGTATTTTCTCTCCTCTTTTTATCTAAAATCGCACCACTACACAAATCATTTTGCAAGGAGCATAGCTCCATTCTATTATCATTTACTTTACTGTTTTATTCATCTTTTAGAGAGGATTCATCCTCTATTAATAGAGTTATCAATACATTGTTCTGTGTTTTCCTCTATTCCGATTTTGGTATCTAACATTGAACCTCTATTATTTTACAGCAACAAGCAGCCAAGGAAGCAGCTGCAGCTTTGGCAAAATCCAGAAAGGTAATTTTTGAATCAATTTTCTTGTGAGGTTCTGTGTGTGTTGGAACTGATGTAAGAGCTAAATTAAGTGACGCTATTAAATGACTTAGAAGTGATGCGTGACCATTTCAATATTTCATCCATGTGTGTTTGATTTTGATTAGTTCCCTCATAAAATTATCAAATGATATGATTTCCCAAAATATTAAAAAGATATTGAATACTATAAATTTGATCTAACTATAATATATTTATTCAGACTGCCAGATGCATGGTCAATGTAATGTGGTACATTGGAGAAGACATTACACATATGGCTACAAAATTAATATTCCGACTCAATTATAAATACGGAAGATTTAGCACCAAAAAAAATAAAATACGGAAGATTAGTTGTGATTTATAATTATAGGATTCATTTATTTGTTTATGATATTTTCAATTACTATTATGTAGAAAGTAATGGAAAAAGTACTTTCATGTGTTGTTTTGTAGCCTGTGACCGTTTAAATAGAGAGAAATATAATAAGCGATGTCCCTTGAATCATGGGCTGATGAGATGCTAAAAAGAAAATAAATATAAATAAAATAAAATCAGAACAAAATCAGGGATGATACTTAGAGTATCTAGCGTGATCCTCCAACACACACATTACACACCCTTAAGTTGGTTCATAGATATCCATCACGCCTAGCTTGTCATTGACTGACACTGCATAATCATCATCAATATAAACCTCAATAATATCATTTTCATTCCTTTTATTTAAAATTCCTCTTCCTGAAGTTCTCCTGAGGTATTGCAGAATTTTATGAGTTGTATGTAACTGAACTTCTCTTGGACAGTGCATAAATTGACTAACCAAACTTACAACAAAAACAATGTCTGGTCTTGTGTGAGACAAATAGACTAATTTCTCAACCAATCGTTGATACATCTCTCATCCACTGTTACCTTCATCTGCATTACCCAATTTAATGCTCAAATTCATAGGTGAATTTACAAGTTTACAAGCTGCTTTACCCGTGTCCTTGAGCAAATCTGTGATATATTTTTGTTGGGATATTAAAATACCTTTCTTGGGGTGAGCCAGTTCAATTTCAAAATATTTTAGTCTCCCTAGAATTTTTATCTTAAACCCCTATACTGAAATAATATTATCCATATACACCAACAATGTTGTCACTCCTATCGTGAACCCTTATGAGCAGAGAACAAACTCTAGAAGGGGGAATGGATAAAAAGATAAAGAAGTACACTGAAACTCTTCTATGCTTCGTTCATTTATTCGGTTGTGTTATTTAAAGTGAGAGAGAATGTGAGTAGGAGAGAAAGAGACATGTGAATAGTGTAACGGGGATACACTTACAATATGTAGTGACCCTCATATTTATATTACTAGGTTAAAAGAGTAGTACATAAGAAAGACATATGGGCCGAGCCCATATACTCAAAGACTAAACCCTAGTGACTTACTATAATAACTGTTAACACTTCCCCTCAAGCTGAAGCATAGATATTAATCATGCTCAGCTTGTTACAAATGAAATTGCTACCCACCCCATTCAATGCCTTTGTAAACGAATCCGCTAGTTGGTCACCTGTCCTAACATATGAAGTTGATATGTGGTTCTGTTGAACCTTCTCTCGAATGAAGTGACAATCTACCTCAAAACGTTTTGTTCTCTCATGAAAAACTGGATTTGATGTAATATGTATGGCAGCTTGGTTATCATACCACAATTTCGTGGAAAATTGGTTCTGTTCTCAAAACAAGTATTGTCAAATCCCATCTCATCCAAAATCTATCCCACGGTCTCACCCATATCAGTTCACGAGTAGCTTGAGCCATAGCCCTGTATTCAGCTTCTGCACTAGATCTTGCCACTACATTTTGTTTCTTACTTTTTGAGGATATCCAATTCCCTCCCAAGAATGCACAATATCCCATGGTAGACTTCCGGTCCACAGGGGATCCTGTCCAATCTGAGTCAGAATAAGCCTCCACCTGCATATGCCCATGATCTTGGTACACAATTCCCTTTCCTGGAGTTTTCTTTAGATACTTAACAATGCGGATTAGTGCTTCCCAATGAGTGTTTGTAGGGATAGACATAAACTGACTTACAACACTTACCGGAAAAACGATGTCAGGTCTAGTGACAGTTAAATAATTTAACTTCCCCACCAATCTTCTATACTTTTGTGGGTCAGAGAAAGGAGCTCCATCTGCTGTTAGCTTAACTCCTGACTCCATAGGAGTCTCACATAGTTTGGCTCCCATCAAGCCAGTTTCAGTCAAGAGATCTAGAACATACTTCCTTTGTGAAAGGAAGGTCCCCATCTTTGAATACATAACTTCAATGCCCAAGAAATACTTCATGATTGCCAAATCTTTAGTCTAAAACTTGGTCTGGAGGAAAGTTTTCAGTTTGTCAATTCCTTCGCTATCACTTCTTGTAATTACAATATCATCAACATACACAACAAGTAAGGTGCTTCCAAGGTTGGTTTGCTTAAAGAGCACTGCATGATCACTCTGGCATCTTTTCAATCCAAATTCTAGAACCACTTCACTAAATCTCCCAAACCAAGATCTAGGTGATTGCTTCAAGCCATACAACGACTTCTTTAAACGACACACCTGTGCACAGTCCCATGAGCATTAAAACCAGGTGGTTGTTCCATGTACACCTCTTCTTGTAGGTTGCTATGCAAGAAGGCATTTTTCACATCCAGTTGGAACAAAGGCCAATGATGCTTGGCAGCAAGAGGTAGAAGAGTGCGAACAGATGGAAGTTTAGCAACAGACGAGAAAGTATCAGTATAGTCAACACTATATCCCTTAGCATATCCCTTGGCAACTAGTCGTGCTTTTAAGTAAGCCACAGAACCATCAGGATTCATATTGACAGTATAAACCCATTTGCATCCAATAGCCTGCTTTCCCGCTGGGAGAGAAACCGAATCCCAAGTGTTGTTATGCTCAAGAGCCGTCATTTCCTCCTCCATAGCCTGTCTCCAACCATCATGGTTTATGGCATCTGAAAGAGTTTTGGGAACAGACACAGAATCTATGCCAGCAACAAAGTGAGACATAGATGACAAAAGAGCAGAAGACACTTAAGAGGAAATGGGATAAGTACAATTACGTTTACCTTTACGTAAGGCTATTGGAAGGTCATGATCATTTGTAGGATTTGCAGGCACTGGAGGGGGTAAATGTTGAGTATCTTGTGGGTTTGTGGACAATACCCATTCAAATGTGAACAATTTGCATCACTTGAAACCTGTCTGGGACGACGGGAATATGTCCGCTCAAAGAACTTGAAACCAGTATCAATAGGACTTGGAGGAACAAAGTGGGTGATGGTATAAGTTAAGAAAGAATCATTTGACTCACACACCGACAAGAGGGTTGGGACTCAGCAAAAAATGGACGATCTTCAAAGACACATCAACAGAAACAAGGCAACAATCAAGTTCTGGAGAGAAACAACGATACCCCTTTTGGCTACGAGAGTAACCCAAAAATACATGCTTCAGGGACTTGGGGTCCATCTTAGTTACCTATGGACGAACATCATAAACAAAACATGTGCAACCAAATATTTTTGGGGGCATGGGAAACAAAGAATGAAAAGGAAAAAGATAGAGTGTGGAACAACACCATTTAAAACAGATAACGACATGCGATTAATCAGGTATGTGGCAGTAAGAACTGCATCTGCCCAAAAAACTTTTGGAACTGTCATTTCAAACAACAAAGCTAGAGCAACCTCCATTAGGTGCTGATTTTTGCACTCAGCTATCTTATTTTGTTGTGGGGTGACAATGCAAGATGATTAATGAATCATGCCATTATCATTCATGAAAGTATTGAATTGTGCAGAAACGTATTTTTTAGCATTATCACTTCGGAGAATGCGGACTTGACATCTCCCCTTCGTTCTCTCTCCTCTCATATATCTCTCTCCTCACATCTCCCCTTCATTCTCTTGTGGCTCATTTTCCCTTTCTCTCTCTACCAACTCATCAAAGTTAGTTACATCATTCCCTCCCTTTTGCTTCCCTCATTCGCCTGGATACTTAGTACGATACGGATACGATACGACACAGATACGGGAATATGAGAAATTTTTAAAAATCAAGATACAACCTGGCCAGGATATGTATAGATGTGTTTATATATGTAGACAGACACACAATCTTTGTAAAGATACATTCACATTAGTATAACACAAACATATCAGCAGTCAATATATGACTATCACAATGTAGGAAAAAAAATACTTGGGAGCATAACAAGTGGACAGTTACATATATTTTTCCAACCCTTGTTAGAATATATTATTTCTACTATGAATGTGTCACAAAATTTCATGTCTTTAGTAAAAGATATCGAAGATATATCGTGTCAAGGTGACAATCATATCTTTAGTTGGTAAGATATGTATTGAAGATGTATTTGAGAAGTATCGGTATCGGATACGTATCCGACACCGATACGTTTCCGTTTTTGAAGTATCGGGGTTTCATAGCCTTGGTGATAGTGCGCCTCGGGATGTCACCCCCTGGGCCAGGTATAGTGGGGTTTGTTTCAGACTTTGATTAGTATATGATGTTACTAGTGTACGCTCAATTGGTCAAGAGATGGAGTTTCCTTAACATTCTGGCAATAATATGAATTTATTCTTTAACAAGTCTTAGTTGTGTTTATTCATAGCATGAATCTCCACAAAATAAACTCATGTGCGATCTAATAAATGCAAAACGAGAGTGCCTTGACCCCAGAGTCGGAGTGTTTTGTATCACGACCCTTAAACACTATCATCTCTTACATGCATGAAATTCCTTTATGTGTCGTTGCATTTCAGTAAAAGGGTTCTTAGTTTTATTATTGGGTAAAACTTAGGTACAGTACCTTACATACTGTACATACTGTTCTTGCCTAAAATATACTCCAATTTATTGAAACCGTTTGGCTATATACACTCCTTAAAAAGTGGTACATGGCAGTTATTGGCCAATTTTAGTAGAAAACAGCATGTACAGCACCTAGGGTACTGAACTTAAGTTTTTTCCTTTATTATTTTTCCTTCATTGTACATTCATACTCCATGAACTCCAACAAGACTTTATTGTGATAGTGTTTTCAATTCTGTTAAACTGCATATCTTGTAGGAAATGAAACCTAGACGAGCTCATGAGGCAAAAACCTTTGGTCCAGCTTCGTCTCCTTTTGAGGCCTGTAACCAAATGCTTGATAAAAAGGTACGCATTGAAAAATACACATGCATAGAATGCCTAAACCCTGTTTTATTACTTGTCAAATAAAAAGGTCCGAGTCCTGCTAGTTCCATTGGAGGAGGCAAATGTAAATCTCTTTATAAGTGTTTTGAGTCCGAAGTTTTTTTTGGCTTTGGACTTAGGCGTCATCCCCATCTTTTAGGAATTCTTTATTTATAACTTCCAACATCAATCATAATTAATTTTGAACAATTGATGAAAGAATTCCCAAAAGATGGGGATGACACTTAAATCTCTTTTTAGTTGATAAAATAAAAAGAGACTTAGTAAAAAGAAAAATGGTGACAAAAAAAATGGTGATAAAATAAAAAAAAAATTCGTCAATTTTTTAGTAAGTTGTCATCAAATGTAAATCTCTTTGTAAGTTGAGAAAATAAAAATTTTGTCATCAAAGAGACTTCAACATCAATCATTTGAACAATTTATTGTTAGTTTTATTACTTTAGAATTTTAAATTTAATTTTAAACAGCCTTTTTATCAGCTTTAGTAATTTGATGACGAAATTTTTATTTTATCTTTTATGCTCCATAGTTGATAATAGGATTTAAAATGAGTGTAAATTTTAACATAAGAAAAAAGAATAATATCATTCAAGAATCTTTCGGGGGTTTCAGGGGAGAGAAATGTATTTTGATAATATGTGTTACATAACATTGAAGGGGAGAGATGTGTAATTTAAGCACCTTTAGAGAAATGGAGTGTAGGTTGATGAATTTGCATTTTTTTTTTTTAATATTAAGGAGGGGCAAGGCCTCATGAATCAACATTCTTGGTAATTTGTCTTTTTTCTTTCTCTTCCTATTATCCCTCCCACCGTAAAAAAGATTGATTAAAAAAAAGTGGGGCCTTTCAAGAATAGTAATATATTAATTATTATGTAGTGAATCTACATTCTTCGGTTAGGAAGTTGTTTTTCTGAAGTTGTATTGGTCACCTCAGCAATAATTTTTCTTATGTTAATTTAGCTACGTAGGATCTTCTGAAAAAGTTTCTATGTTATTATTATTATTTTTTGGTACATAAGTTTCTATGTTAACTAATGATATTTTTGACATGTATCATTCGCAGAGGGTCAGAGTCAACGATAATGTCTTGAAGGAATTATTTGATATGACTGTAAGTCCCTCACTCCTTTAACTGTTTTTGCTTTACTAGCTATAGCCATGGTTAGTAAACTCTCTAATTAACTCTTAACCTCTTATGAGTTTACGATTCAAGATCTAAAATCAAGTTAATTCGCATGTAAATTGTCGTTAGTTCAAGTAAACTCTGATAAAATTAGTAAACTCTTGGTTTTTCTAGCAAGTTTACGAGTCTATAATTTTATACTAATTTGGCCTTAAAATATAAATTATTAGTCAATATTGGTAACTATTTGGATTGAACTTCCTATGTACTGTTGTATATATTGGATTTATAAAGCTGATTTTACATTTTCATCATTATTTTTGTTTTGTTTTATTCAGCTACAAAATAAAGTATTTAACTAAACATTATAAGTGTTAGGTCAAGTTAGCTCTTTTTTTTCTTTTTTCTTTTTTGAAAATTTTCACTTTAGTGACTTAAGTTTTTTTTGGTCATTAATCTATTATGATCTTCTCTAGTACAATTTTACTAGCACACTTTATTATTGTGGTTTGCTATTTTGCTTTATTACGGGATGCTAAATTATTGTTTTGTTAAATTGTTTATATTATGCATGTATGTCATTTATAAGTTTCTTCAATATTAGTAAGTAATTCTTACGAGTCTAAGAGTTAAGTCTATAAAAGCTCCATTAGTTTATGTAAACTTTCGAGTTTGACAACCATGACGATATTATTATGCATGCATGTATAAACTCTCGATAGTTTTTCATTCATATTGTATTGCAATCAATGTTTTTGAAACCAGACAGGACATCATTTAGTTATGGTTCATTTGGTTTAACCATGGTTGAATCGGATCACTAATAAATAAATAAATAAATAAGTATTACATTTTGAGGAAAATGTAAATAAATAAAAAAATCATTTCGAACACTTCTGCTAGTTCAATTAGCAGTTCAACCGCGGTTCAATTCGATTTAACTTGGTTCTGGGCTGTTCAACTATAATGAGATTCAGTTGGGGTTGACCCAACCACCAGACTGGCCGATTACCGATTCAACTGGTTGAACCGGCCGGGTTCTCACTACATCGATTGCAATACAAACATGACCCAAACTATAATTGTGTTTTCGAAACTTGTATTTTAATTATTAGCCAATATATATGTTATTCTTTCTAAATGGAAAATACTTGCGTTTGTTTGTTCCAGGCAGTACAAATACTTATATTTATTTAAACACTTACTATTGACAGGTAGCTTTAGATAATACCAAGAAACTACGATTTGAGCTACACCCTGAGTCAAATTATGAACAAGGATCAGTGGACAAATTTGAGGGTGGTGATATGAATGGAGAATACGAAAATACTTGGTATCAAGAAAATGTAGATGATTATGAATTTGATGCATGGTTATAGCTATGATCATTAGTAAATGGCTCCCAGAAACTCTTTCTACCTTGATCTGTGACCATGAATCCACCTTCAACATGGTTAGTTATTATCACTGATTGGTTTCAACTTGCAAGTGGGTTGTGACCTGAGAGCTTAATTAAACTTCTCATAATGTATTGTTCTTTTACTAAACTATTTAATTAAACTAACCCTCTAGTGAAATTTTGTTTTGATTTATTTTAATCACTTATCCCTTTGTTTAATTTAATTTATTTTTGTCACAACTAAAGTAATTTTTATTAATTAAATTAATTTGTTAAAATATTTTAATAATTTTTTTATATTTAGAAAAATTGCATGGAAAAACAAATGATAATTATTAGTTCAATACAAATGATCGTTAAAAATATCTTTATTAATCAAGTTAATCTTTATAATTTTTTTTGAAAAAAATCTTTATAATTTTGATACACAAAATTAAAGTATTTGTATTTTCTAAAATTTATTTTTAATGTTCCACAAAAATATTCGTGCATTAAGCAGGATGCCTTCTTTTTTTTTTTTTTTCATGGTACAAGGATACCTTCTTTTCTGTTGACAACGTTTACCAATTTTATTCATCTTTAATTCAACTTTTTATTTCTGACAAAAAAACTTTTTTTTATTTCAGTATCATCATACAGTAAACAAGATATTTACTAGTTTATTTTCAAAATTCGTAGATAAAAAATAGAAATCAACATAAAAAAATAACCAATAACACAAATTATCATTAAAATAAAATTTATTAATTAAATTAGTTTTAAATTTTAAATTTTTGAAAATGATAAATTCAAGTATTTGTATTTTGTATAATTCAAAGTTTAGGGTTTTGTATTTCGCGCATACATACACACACACACATATATACTACCTCTGTTTCTATTTATAAGCCATTTTTTAAAAGTGTTTCTTTTTATAAGTCCCTTTATAATTTACAAGATGCATTAATTATTTTTTACCAAAAATACTCATAATCAATGTTAAAAGTCTTGTTTTGGGAAATGACAAGTCACATTATAATCAATGTAAAAGAAGGGTGAATAAGGAAAAACATACACATTATTGACAAATTTGTTGGAACCTAAACGATTGAGAAGTTTATACCTTTATTAATTTTGATGATAACAAAGTATTTACAAGTGAATAATTTAACTTCTAATAAGTCTTGAAGTGTGCAGGTATTAAATTCATTTATGTTTTATAACTCACTCAAGCCAGAAGAAGAATTTCACAAGAAATTGAATACATTTCATGTGTCTGCATCCGGTTTACTCCAGCGTCTTGTTTATAACGAGCGTCTGGTAGTGTTATCTTATGGCACGTGGTTCTCAATTGCTGCGAGCGTCCATCTTGACTTATGATTGGGCATCTGGTTTTATTAATAAAGCACGTGTTGGTCACGTTTATGCGATTTTACCTCATCTATCCTGGAATAGATTTCGAATTTGATCTTGTGCGCTCATTTTTTATGTACGAGGTATCAAAGGTGACACCTTTAGAATAAGACAAATTTGTACGAGGCAATTGTGAAAAGCATATAGTACCATAACGGAAATATGTACTATTCTGATATTCTCTAGAAAGGAAGAAAATGACGTAATTTCAAATTACCCCACCCATTGATTTGGAGCTGAAATATCTGCAACGGTAATACCCTCAACGACTCCTATAAGTACCCCAAGGTATTTATTGAAGAAGGTCGCTAGAAACTACATTCTATAATAGCTATTCTTAGTGAGCAATCAAGTTTCGTGCTAAGTTTTTAGAAACCAAGAACTGAACTTCACCGTTTTATATTTTTTCTTTTAGAAAGCTATTGTTTTGAGCTTAATTTTTTATCCTCTCTGTAAGAGTTATTTGATTGTATTCAAAAGAAAATTACTTTGTAAAATCTGTATTGCCTTGTTAAAGGCTTAGTTCCTCAAAGGCTCGAATGTATTGAGTCGTTTTGAGAAGTTAAGAGCTGTCAAGTTTGTGACAGTAGAATACTCTTAAAGAATTTGTAATCAGTTGATTATAGTGAAAATCCTCCAGGAACGAAGGGACTAGATGTAGCTACCAGTTTGGTGGTGAACTAGTATAAATCTTTGTGTCTCTTGCTTTACTGCTTTACATTTATTCTTGTCGTGCAAAGAAAAACAAGTTTTCTTGAGTTCGTTTCCAGCGTCCGATTGCACTTCAGCATCCGATAACAAGCAGCTTTAAAAACCTGTGTTCAAAAGTGTTTTTTAACTTAAAGTTTGCGAAAAGTTTTCAATACAATTCAACCCCCTTCTTGTGTTCACTTGCAGTTGGTACCAGAGCTCGGCCTCTTGGTTAAGCACTTAATAGTGTTAAGAGAAAAGATCATACTGTGAACATGTCTGTAGAAGGTGGTCACATGAACCGTCCTCCTCTATTTACTGGAGAAAAATTTGACTACTGGAAGATAAGATGAAAACTTTTTTTGAGACACAACAACTTGAGTTGTGGGATATTGTTGTTAGTGGATACCTTATTCCCACTAATGCTGCTACTGGTGCTGTTATAGCCAAAGAAGATTAGAATGATGAGCAAAAAAAGAGATATCAAATCAATCAAAAAGCTAGATTTATTCTTATTTGTGCTATGTCATAAAGAATATGATAAATGTGGTAAATTTGATATTGTCAAAGAAATTTGAGATTCTCTTATTTTATTTTATGAGGGCTCTGCCCGAGTAAGAGAAACTAAAGCTAGCATGTTGGTTCGCCAATATGAGTTGTTTAAAATGAAAGATGGTGAAAACATTGAATCTATGTTTAGAAGGTTCCAAACACTTGTTCATGGTTTACAGGCCCTTGGAAAAAGCTACACCACTCCTGACCATGTGAGAAAGATCTTGAGAAGTTTGACAAAGCAGTGGAGACCTAAAATCACTGCTATACAAGAAGCAAAAGATTTAAATGTCTTACGACTTAAAGATCTTTTGAGTTCTCTGAAAGCTCATGAACTTGAGCTGAATAAGGAAGAACCTGTGAAGAAAAGCAAATCTATTGCTTTGAAAGTCAACAAACACAAAGCCAGTTCTTTTAAAGCACTTCAGGCTGAAGAAGAATCAGAAAATGAAGCTTCCGAAGGAGACGTTGATGGGTCGGATGATGAACTCGCGTTCATATCCAGGAAGATCCAAAGGATGTGGAAGAAAAGAAACTTCAAGAGGAAATTCCAGAAGAAAGATGTCAAAGACAAAAATGAAAGTAAAGACAAGAGTCAAGTCGTTTGCTATGAATACAAAAAGTCGGGACACTTCAAGTCTGAACGTCCTAACCTTAAAGAGATGCCCAAAAGGAGTTCTTTCAAGGGAAAGAAGAAGAGTCTCATGGCTACATGGGAAGATCTGGATTTATCCTCCTCAGAGAAAGATAACGATGAAGAAGCCAATCTTGCACTCATGGCAAATACTGATCTAGACTCTGAAGAAGAAGTTGAAGAGGTAATAATATATGATTCTTATTCTGAACTTCAACTTGCATTTGATGATCCTTTTAAGGACTCTGCCACTCTCTCCATTGAGTATAAAGATTTGAAAAAGAAACTTTCAAAATTATCACAAGAATTTCAAGTTTTGAACAATGAAACTCAAAACTCAATGAAGAGAATCAGAAGCTAAAAACTGAAAAATCAACGTCTGGTGGATCACCAGCGTCTGGCTGTTAGCAAGCAACCAGAAGCTGAGAGCTCTCAAGCTGAAAGCTTTGAAGTTAAAGGCAATCCTAAGTGTAAATCAAATAATTATGAATATAACTTTCAAAAGTTTCTTACAGAAAGTGTAACTCGAAACAAGCAAGCTTCAATGATTTGGGGTGTCAGTAAAACGACAACTCAAGGTCTTGGTTACATATCAGATAAACCCATTTTACAAAATGAAAATCCAGCATCTGATAAACCCAATGATCACATTGATTGCTTGCATTGTACTTACTGCAATAAACTTGGTCATTTGAAAAGTGCTTGTACTGCTTTTAAGATTAAGAAGGACAAGTATCTTTCAAAAACTAACAAGAAAGGACCCAAAAAGATATGGGTACCTAATGATAAAATAATCTATGTTGTAGACATGCTTAGCAACAAGGTCAACACACCTATTTTGGTACTTAGACAGTGGATGCTCGCATCACATGACGAGAGAAAATCATATGTTCCAAGAGCTAAGACCTATGGGGAAAAACTCCTACTGCTATGCATCTGAAGAGTCACTTCAGGGTGCTTTACAAGATAATAGGCAAGAGTTTTCTTCTAAAGGCTGGGTCTAGTGACATAGTGAACTATGAACAGAAGTTCATTATGAGGACCTACATGGCAGGGCAGAAGGTGAACTTGCCTAGATTGATCTACAATAATCTGGTCAGTGCTATTTTAAGTTCAAGGAAGGGCTCTGCTGACAAGAAACACACCTACAAGAAGATTCCCTACGGTGTTCTTCTCACTGCTATGATGATTAAGGATGGCATTGCAAGAAAGCTTGGAGCTTTGGAAGGAACAGAAAGGGAAAAATACTTTGGTGTAAATGCTATTGTTCGCCCTGATGTGTTTGGAGTAAACAGTCTGGTTAGAATGTATTTGGTCACTGGTGAAAGGATTAAACAAGTGAAACAGGAGCAAGAAGAAGAAACTGATGCTACTGTTGATGAAGTTGTGAAGAAACCTACCAGAAGCTTTGTATCTGGTGTGAAAAGAACTGGTGAGTCTCCAGCCAGGGAGACAATAAATAAGAAGCAGAAGGTGCCTCCTACACTAGAAAGAAGAATTGAACCAGAAGATGATGGGGACCGAGTCCCTATCAGAAACATTTTGGAGAAAAAGAGGCAAAAGCTGAAAAGCTTGTTTCAGCATCTGGCCCTAGGAAGCAAGTTCCTCCACCTCCTCCTCCTGCTGTTGCCTCTCAAGGCAAGAGAAAGAGATTGGTTAAGCACTCTGAGCTTAACCCAAAGATACTGGATTTTAGCATCACCAATCCACATGTGATGTGTGAACAATGACAGTTGTGTACCATAGTCAGTAGCTAGGTATGGATAAGGAGGCATAGCATTCTTATGGTGAGCTACAACAATGGTCAAAGAGCATAACATAGCTAGGTTAAAAGATAATTGAGCATGCCATGACGTTGTTAGGATCTCATATAAACCTTTATGACCCTGGCCTATAAATGGACCTTTATGGGCCTCCAAAATATCTTTTATACCATGACCAATACCCCAGTTAGTTCTACACATATGACCGACAATGAGAAAAAGAACTGCAATAGCTAAATGATGATGTGCAATATCGGTCAGCCATAGACCACCAGTTAGTGGATCTAATCCTCCTTGAAAAGTCAGAAAGTTCGCGTATTTTGATCAATTCAAGGTAAAAAATGGGGTTGTTCCCTCAGCAAAACTTTGATAAAGTTGAGCCAAAAGATCCCTATTCAAGATAAATTCATGAGGAAGAGGGATCTCTTTGGGATCTACTCCAGCATTTAGAAATTAGTTAATCGGTAAAGATACATGTACTTGATGCCCCGCCCAAGAAAGAGACCCAATCCTAGTAGCCCTGCCAAATGGTGATTCAACATAGATTCTACATCTTGGAACCAAGCCAATTTTGGAGCAGCTTTGTGATAATGAAACCAACCAGCAAAAAGCATTAAGGCTGCAAAGACCAATGCACCAATTGCGGTACAATAGAGTTGTAATTCACTAGTTATTCCAGATGCTCGCTAAATCTGAAAAAAAACCAGAGGTGATTTGTATTCCTTGGAAACCTCTGCCTCTTCCTTTTTTTTTTATTCATTTTTATGACCAGCGATCATAGGACGGTCCCTTTACCATTCTGTATAAATGGTTTATTCTATTTTTACAGATATGGTGGAGGGGCACATTCAATCTTTGTTTTCCATTAATTGTCAATTATTCTCTTTATCGCGGGGTAGAGCAACTTGGTAGCTCGCAAGGCTCATAACCTTGAGGCCACGGATAATTTTAAAACAAATATCTATTCTATTAGAATTACATAAATAAATAAACTTTTATATATCATTAAATAAATTTAGTAAATAATTATCTAATTAAAAGCTCAATACTTTTAAAATTATAAAAAATAGGTTATAAGTGATAACCACTTTGGAATGAATTGCAAAATGTTTATTCTTTTTGTTCATTTACAATTGACGTTTTAGATTTATTTATTATTTTCAAAATTTCAAATGAATGTTTATTATTATTTTAGGAATATATTTTATTAATTAATTAAAAGTAATTGTAGAAATATAATATAATATATTATACATATAAAAATATTTCAAAAATTAGTTTACATAAAAATATTTATTATATTTCCTTATTTATGTGATATTTTGAAACAACAAATGAGTTGTAAAAAATATTTTTAATTTTGGAAAAAAAAATATAATGAATAATCCTTTAATATGAAAAATTTCAAAGGTGAATGAAAATGAAAATAGAAATAAATATGATAAGATATGTTTCTAATAAAAGAAATGGAAAAGTATAAATTCTCTCACTAATTGTAGACAAATTTATAAATAAGTGAATAATATCAAAACATTTATTATTAAATTATTCATATAATATATTGACCTTGACCTTGACATTAATGATTAGTTACTAATATATTGAAAGTCTAATTTTTAGATCATATAATATATAGTTCATATATTATTGACTTTTAAAAATATTCTTTATGTTTTTGTCAAAAAAAATAATATTATTTCTGTTAGTTGTGTACTTCTATGACAAAATGGGACAAAAGAAATCATTATACATGCAAGCATTAATGTCTCATGTCTTTAGAAATTTTGTCTTTTATCACTCTAACTAAAAACACGTGGCTTCTATCTAGATCTTCAAGTTCAGTTATTGTACAAGTAAAACAATTCTCAAAATGAATACTAAAAATTGATAGTGGAATATTGTTATGAAAGTGTGTCGCAATGTGTTGCAATATTACAAATAACTTCCTGTAGCGATTTGTAAATTCTTATTTGTGACAATGATAGTCACATCTATGACAAATTTTCAAATGTGGTTTATCAAGAAGTGTCTAAAAAATGTAGATAGGTAACATTAAAAAGTTCTTTTTTTTTTGCTTCATTTCGCCACATATATAGTACTTATTGATTTCTTATAATCTTTCCATAACTTTAAGGAGCATTTGTTAACAATTATCTCCCAATTTTCTCTAACTTTTGGTAGAACTCAAAGAAAGATTCTGATTGATCAACATGAAAATGTTGTTTCAATCTACTTCCATGTCATATGCATTATAATAAACTTTATTCCAATCAACTACTTTTAAATTTCTTTTTTACAAATGTATTCACTTAGAGCAACAAATTTCTTTTAATCAAGAAGGTTGTTTCAACAATTTGTGGTTGATTGTTATACAATGCTAGAGTCTCAAAGGCTAAGTTTCATAAGGGCGAATCAAGCAACAATTAGATGTGACATACTTAATGGTTTGCAAGATGCAGTTAGTAGGGGAGAAACAGATCCTGCTTCTGTTGGTAAACGTGTAATATTACCATCCTCATTTACAGGTGGTGCGCGGTACATGTTCAATAACTGCCAAGATGCAATGGCTGTTTGCAAACGATTTGGATATCCAGACCTCTTCATAACTACAACATGCAACTCTAGCTGGAGAGAAATACATGAGTTTTGCAACGATAGGGGTCTTAAACCGTGTGATAGGCCTGATGTTATTTGTCGTGTATTCAAGATCAAATTGGATCAATTGATGGATGATCTGTGTAAAGGACGTATTTTTGGCAAAGTTGATGCAGGCAAGCTATTATATATATTTATTTATTTTAAATTATTTATTTTCTGTTGTGAGATTATTAATTACTTTTTTTTGGGCTTTCAGTGATGTATACAGTGGAGTTCCAAAAGAGAGGTCTACCACACGCTCATATACTTTTGTGGTTGAGTTCAGAACATAAGTTGAAAACTGGCACGGATATTGACAAGGTAATATCAGCTGAACTTCCTGACCCATCACTTTATCCAAAGTTGTTCGAAGTAGTAACTAAGTACATGATACATGGTCCATGTGGAGTTGCTAACCCAAAGTCTCCTTGCATGAAGAATAGAAGATGCACTAAGCTTTATCCTAAGCCAATCACATCTACAACTACTATTGATGACGATGGCTATCCAAAGTATAGAAGACGTGATACTGGCATTTCAGTTGAAAAGATGAATACAAAGATAGATAATAGGATCGTTGTTCCTTACAATCCTCATCTCTTAATGCGTTATGGAGGACATATCAATGTTGAATATTGCAATAAGTCCAACTCTATAAAGTATCTATTTAAATATGTCAACAAAGGTCCTGATAGAGCCTCTATGCACATAACAAGCAGTGATGAAAACGGTGACAAAGAGAAATTTGTTGATGAGATAAAGCAGTATTATGACTGTAGATATGTATCATCGTGTGAGGCTGTTTGGAGGATATTTGCCTTTGACATTCATCACAAATGGCCACCGGTCAACAGGCTGACATTCCACCTTCCAAACCATCAACCAATATATTTTGGTGATGATGAGGAGATTGATAATGTTCTTAGACGGACTGAATATTTTAACACAATGTTTCTTGCCTGGTTTGATGCAAATACTAATTACACTGAGGGAAGAGATCTCACATATTCAGAATTTCCAACAAGATTTGTCTACAACAAGCAGGCTAGAATTTGGACGTTAAGAAAAAAGGGTCAAAGTATAGGTAGACTGCAGTATGTCCCTCCAGGCATTGGTGAATTGTATTATATGAGGATTCTGCTCACGATTCAGAAAGGTTGCCAGAGTTATTCTTGCCTGCGTACAGTTGATGGTATAACTTATAGCACTTTCAAGAAGGCATGTTATGCATTGGGCTTACTTGCTGATGACAGGGAGTTCATAGATGCAATAAAAGAAGCAAGTGAACTCGGAACTGGTTATCAACTACGAAGGTTATTTATTACAATGTTATCAATGCATTCAATGACTAGCCCTGATGTCGTTTGGAACTCCACGTGGTTGTTACTGTCTGATGGTATACTATACGAAAGAAGGAAGCAGCTAGGTATCAAAGGTAAACATTATCATAAAGATGTTTTCTCATCACGTAGACCCATGTTTTTACAAATTATCTAAATTTAAATTATCTTTACAAATATTTTCATCTTATTTGTTGTGTTTATTTCAGACTTGTGTATATCTGATGATGAATTGAGAAACCTGTGCTTAATTGAGTTATAAAACTTGCTTCGGTCTAATGGGAGGTCTCTTGCAGATTATGCTTCTATGCCATTTCCAAATTTGTCTGACTTGAATGACTTCCACAATAAGTTGATTGTTGATGAGCTTAATTATGACAAAGAAGAGTTGGGTAGAACACACAAATTGTTAATGGAAAGGTTTACGACCGAACAAAGGTTAGTGTACGATGGAATCATGACCTCTATTTTTTCTGATACTGGTGGGTTCTTTTTCGTTTATGGATATGGTGGTACTGGAAAAACATATCTATGGAATACTCTTTCTGCAGCACTACGTTCACAGGGATATATTGTTCTAAATGTGGCTTCTAGTGGTATTGCTTCATTGTTATTGCCTAGAGGTAAAACTGCTCACTCTACCTTTTCAATTCCTCTGGTTATCAATGAGGAATCTACTTGCAATATTAACCAAGGGAGTGTAAGGGCGAAATTATTACTCCACACCAAACTGATTATTTGGGACGACGCTCCAATGATGAACAGGCATTGTTTTGAAGCGTTTGATCGCACGATGTGTGATATAATGGGGTTCCAAGATAGTATTAATAGAGACAAACCCTTTGGCGAAATGACTGTGGTTTTGGGTGGCGATTTTCGTCAAATATTACCAGTTATTAGAAAAGGGTCAAGGCAAGATATCGTGGCATCTTCTATAAATTCTTCCAATATTTGGACAAGCTGTAAGGTCTTGCGTTTAACTGTGAACATGAGACTAGGTGTTAGCGCTGACCATCCTGATGTGGAAGGTATAAAACAATTTGCTGAGTGGATTCTTCAAATTGGAGACGGTGACAGAAATGCAGATGAGTATGGTCAAAGTCAAATTGACATTCCCAATGACTTATTAATTCAAGAGTGTCCAAATCCATTGCAAGAACTGATAGAATTTACTTATCCTCATCTACTTAAGAATCTTCAAACATCACATTTTTTTGATGAGCGTGCAATACTTGCCCCAACTTTAGATGCTGTTGAGCAGGTAAATAATTTTATATTATCTTTAGTTCCAGGTGATGAGATTGAATATCTGAGCTCAGACTCAGTATGTCAATCAGATGAGGATAATGAAATTAGGAGTGAATGGTTCACAACTGAGTTTCTAAATGATATTAAATGTTCTGGGATTCCTAATCATAAATTGAGACTCAAAGTTGGTGTCCCTGTCATGCTTATGAGGAATATTGATCAATCAGCTGGATTGTGTAATGGCACTAGACTATTGGTGAACAAGCTATCGAAGAATATCATAGGTGCAACTGTTATTACCGGAACAAATATAGGGGATAAAATATTTGTATCAAGAATGAATTTAGTACCAACTGATCCAGGACTCCCCTTCAAATTTCAAAGGAGGCAATTTCCAGTGATGCTTTGCTTTGCAATGACAATTAATAAAAGTCAAGGACAGTCTCTTTCACATGTAGGCATTTACCTTCCAAAGCCTGTATTCACTCACGGTCAATTGTATGTGGCTTTATCTAGAGTGAAGTCAAGAAAGGGTCTTAAGTTGTTGGTTTTGGATGATGAACAGAAAGTCTGCACAACCACCACAAATGTCATCTACCGAGAAATATTTGACAATGTTTAGACATTAAAAGGTACCTTTTTCTATTATTAGATACATTATAAGCAAACATTATTTGTCCATTTTATTAGTACTCATTTATCAATTTAATGTGTAGACTTTGTAAATTTTATTATATTATAAGCAAATATTATTTGTCCATTTTATTTATTTAGTACATATAAATTTGTAAAAAAATTGTAATATCTTACATTTAAATCATCAAATCAATAGCATTTGACGATTTCACTTAAATTATACACACTGTCATCTCATAATTTTATTATTTGTATGTATTATTATAGGAGTATATTTTATCAAGATTTGGAACTGCAGGCTCTTCATCAGATGTCATACAAGTTAATACTCAAAGGCAAGGTGCACATGGTTGAAGATTTAATGTTTTGCAAACTAAATAGATACAACAGATCTAATTCAGTTATTTATAAACCCCACCTACATTTTCCAGATGTGTATCAATATATGACATGACATATCAAGTCTTGACAACAAAAAAAGAATATACACTTCATATACATTTGATATTTTTCCAGTAAAAAGTAACTTATACTATATATTCCAAATACATTAATGTGTGTGTATATATATTCATAGTATGAGAAACATACGTTATATAAATTTTTTAAATTCTGTTCAATCAATGTATAATATAGTATTAACCCATAAATTATATTGTTATTATCTTATTTCTTATTTATTTGATAATTATTTTCATTTTAATTTGATTAAATTGTATACACCATCAGATTGTTTTTGTCTTATGTATCTCAATTAATGCATTCATACGTTAGGTTCCTTATAAGAACACGAAATTTAATAATTCTTTGTTGTACAAAAATATAATAATTATTATAATAATATTCATTATATTTCATTGTTGAAAACAAATATATTTCAAATTAGTCTTTTAACTTTTTTCCGTGCATTGCACGGGTTACGTACTAGTAATCTTACAAACCAACTATCATAAGAGCAACAAATTTTATTAAAAAAAAATAATATTAATATAAATATTTCCGGACACCTCATCTCGTTGTGTAACCGTTTGCACTACACACTATAAATACCGTTTCGGGTTTTGGCGCTCATTTCCACCGAAGAAGAAAACCCAGACTATTGTTCAGAAGAAAAAGAGATGGAGAATTCTAAATCCGGTTTACATAATTTCTTCTGAATTGATGATTTGCTTCTGAATTTCGCTTTTATTATGATGATTTGCTTCAGAATTCTGAATTTCTACTCTGTGTAGTTTCTCTCTTGATTTCAATGTACTTTATCTAGTTTCTCTGTGGATTTCGATTTTAGTTTCTACTCTCTCGATTTCTATTTTACTCCTGGTTGCTTCACTTCATTATATGATATTTCTAAATTTCGATTTTATTATGATGATTTGATTCAGAATTTCGATTTTAGTTGTAGCTTCTGAATTTCTACTCTATGTAGTTTCTATCTTGATTTCGATGTACTTTATCTAGTTTCTCTCTGGATTTCGATTTTAGTTTCTACTCTCTCGATTTCTATTTTATTATGATGATTTGCTTCAGAATTTCGATTTTAGTTGTAGCTTCTGAATTTCTACTCTATGTAGTTTCTATCTTGATTTTGATGTACTTTATCTAGTTTCTCTCTGGATTTCGATTTTAGTTTCTAAAATCTCGATTTCGATTTTACTACTGGTTGCTTCGCTTCATTATATGATATTTCGGAATTTCGAGGTTAGTAGATGCTGTTTTACTACATTTTATGATGATTGGCTTCCGAATTTCGATTTTAGTACCTGCTGTTGCTTTAATTATATTATTTTCTTCTATCTCCTATAGTTTCTCTCTGGATTTCAATACCAGTAACTGTTGCTTTACTAAATTATATGATTTGCTACGATATCCTATGGTTTTTTCTGGATTTGTTGATTCCTGGACCCTGCTGTTTTAGATGCTCGGAAAGAAGTTCTTAAACTTGGGCCGAGTTTCGCTGAAATCGAGCCAAACGATAGTAACTTTACATTAACTTTTCGTTTTGTCCATTTCTTTTTGCTAACTTAGTATCTTATTAATTTCTCAACTCATGGCATAACCCACCTTTTTCTATCTGCCAATCTTTTTTAGGTGTAGTACCTCAAGTCGAAGACACACTACAGGAACTTGCTGCCATCCGAACTACCTTGACGAACGGGGTATTTTTTTTTTGCACATTACATAATTCATATTAGGAATTATTTTTTATAAGTAAAACCTGTGCTTGTCTAAACAATTCCAAGGAATTCATCCCTCAAGACCTACTGGGAGGTCTTGAGATAATGGCGAGATTGAAGGTAGTCTATTCTTCAGAATACACCAACGCCGGCAGAGGCAGGGACCCGAAGTGTTGTCGGTCGTACTACGCGGGACAAGTTAACGATGCCAAGCTGCTGTGTCGGTCTATTGATGAATTGCTGTGAGTGAAACCGTCTGACGATTCATAATGAATATATGTTTGGTAAATATCATGTGATGTTAGTAATCGAAAAATGCGATCCAATGCTTCTATTAAGTTTTTGATTATATTTTTGAGTTTACTATACAAGTTAAGTAGACAGTTGTATTTGGTTCTTTGTATTTGGTTCTTTGTTGATCTATTGAAATCCTAACGCGTTGATTCATGAAACTGTGTGTCGCACAGGAAAAAAGAAACTCAACCTTCGGATGAATTGAAATTGAATATAAAACTTTTACTTGAAAACAAGTAGTTACATCTTCCTTCTATCGTTCATTAATTATTTTCACATTTATCTGTTGAAAATTTCTGATTTTGCATTAACTATTTTCAGGTTTTTTGGTCGAAAGTTTCTGATTGAGGTTGAGAAGATGTCTCGAGCTGCCGAAACCTATGATCGGGAAGGGTAATTCTAGATCACCTGATTATTACTTAATTTTCTTGTTTGCGTATATATTTATATGATGATTTTACAGCTTTGATAAAGCTTTTGAACAAGTCAAAGCTGACATCGAGCACCTCGAGGAAAAACTTAAAGCTTACTTTGAGGTGTTACATCCTAGACTCAACCTTAATTATTGAGATAATTTAGAATTGCAAATTTAATTTTCTTATGTTTTTTTTTTCAGCTGCTGGATAAACTTGCTGTTTATAAGTATGTGGATGACACAGTGCTGCTGGGTTCAAAATTTGATTGGCCTCAGGAAGTAGGCTGTTCTGGTGAAGATATAATGTTGGGATTTACTGGATATGGTAAAACCCCGTCGCAGTCATCGGGAAGTGATGGAAATGAAGAAAATGTAGAATGATGAGGTGGGTACCGAAAACTATGTCATTGGTAATGGAGAAAATGTTCCTTCATCCTTGTAGTTTCATTTTGATATGTACTAGCGGTAATCCCGTAATACACGGGTCACGTCTTGTTGGTTTCTACAAATATTTCTAACTCTAAAATTGAATTGAATAGTAAATAGTATGTTTGTTTACCTAGCAAACTAAAAATGAACAGTAATCGGGTGCATTCCATAAAAGATATAATGATGATAGAACAGGATTCTTGAAAAGTTTGTATATAGCACTGACCTACTAAATCTGATTCTGATACCAATACATCAGTCAGTAAAATATATAATGTTCATCCTATCCTTTGAGTTTGTGGAGTGCGCAGAGAAATAACATAATTAGACTAAATTACCTAGAATTAGTTACCCTAGAATTTTGTTGGGTAAGATACCCAACATCCAATCATTTAATGACATGTCATTTTTTGTATTTATTTATTTTAAAATAAATTTAAATTTTGAATTAATTTTACCTACAGGGTATTGGTACCCAACAAAATTCAAGGGTACTTAAGAATTCTTCAATTACCTATTAGTTTAATAAAAGTATTTCAGTTATATTTAATTGGCACTATATGATTATTAATGCTTGATTACTCAAATATGCTTGCATAAATACGTTCAGTACATACAACCCAATTCATAGAATACAATTTAATTAGTTATGTTCATCTCTTACTTCTCACTGGCTTCTTCAACAAACTCACTCAAAATCTAGACCAAGTGACAATGACTGTCCAAACAGTTTTCGATAATAGTTTTGTGTCACTTAATTTCAATACGATCTTTCATGTATAAATATCTTTAAAAAGTAATTAAATTGGTATTTAATTGTTTAGCATGCAGCAACTCCAGGAATGGGATAAAAACAAAATGAACTAGATCCCCTAGTTCCAAGAAATTAACAAACTTGGAAAAATCTGAAAAATAAATCTAAATGATTAAGCAAACATATGACATTCATTTTATCTATCTTCATTTCATTTGTCAATTGAACCTAACCAATTAATTACCCCCCTCATTTTTTAACAAATCTCCCTCACTTCTCTTCAGAAACAACAAAAACAAAAACTGATTAAACTATAACAACGTAACCCAAGTCAGTGCTATGACAAAAATAAAAGAAAAAGAACAACCATAAGGGGCGGTTATATGGTGCACCAGTGCAATGAGGGTAAAAATGGGAAAAAAATAGTATTTTTCTGCTCTGTTATCCAGTGAAGCATGGGTAATTCAAAAATTAAAGCGTCTGGCATGTATTGAGTGCGTCTGCACTGCACTGTCTACTCTGCATCTGGCGTGTAAAATATGTAAAAATATCATATTTTTTCAAACGAACCCGTACCCGTACCCAGTACCATATCCCGTACCCGTGCAACATAGCTGTTATCCCATATTGGGCTTGAGCTTGACGAACTCGCACTTAAATGTACAAAAGCTTGTCGTCGCTGCTGGAATTCTTGTCGGCATCAGTCTTGCTATTCCTTGATGACACTTTAATCAACATTTGAATTTGAGGATTAAAACCCATGAATTATCCTCTATATATAGTCTGGGTTTTTAATTATTCTATATAATCCCCTATTTCATCAAAAGCAACGTATTTAATCCCTTTTTAAAAGCCACATGTTTCAATCATCCATCCCCAAATGTATTGGTGACCTTGGCCTTCAACTAAATTCTTCATAATACCCTGGCCTTTAATTGGACAGCTGCTCTACCTCTCTGTACTCGCGGGACACTGGTAATTGGGTGGACAAAACAGAGGGGCTTTGAGGGCTTTTGGCCAGAAAAGGTTCGACCTTTTTCAAGATGAAGAAAATCTTTCATAGATCGGCATTGGTGCTGGATGGAGACGAAAACCGTTCTTTCATGGCTAAGAATCTGAGCTTCAAAATATCGATGGGTTTTGATGACTGAGGACACAATAGTTTCATTCAAGAAGAGAGGGATTGGGAAGGTGGCGGTGTAGATCCGAGCAGTAAGGGTGGGGATGTTGCAGATCTAGCGGGTACCGGTGAGGATGGGGGAGTAGGAGGAGAGGCAACAGTCTGAGAGATAGATAATTATTTACCCGTTTTACCCTTGCTCACGTGGTTAGATCTGAATCGTTAAAATAAAATGTCATATAATCAATGGTTTAAAAGTTACAGATGTACTGATACACCACTTTTTTAGTGGTGTACGTTATCCGCTGCCATAAGTATGATGTACTGTACACTAATTGATTTACAATTGTACACCAACTAATTTGACGTCCGTAAAGTTGGATGGATCTATAGATTAAAAAAACAGTTGTGTTATGTGGACACCACAAAATCGACAACAAATCGATACTTGGTTAATGACGTGCAAAAGTTTGGTTAATTCAGTTGAGTAGTTGGTTAATGGTTAATGGTTAATAACGTGCATAAGTTTGGTTAATGACGTACAAAAGTTTGGTTAATTCAGTTGAGTAGTTGGTTAATGGTTAATGGTTAATGACAGGCAAAAGTTTGGTTATTCACCATTAACCAACTACTGAACTGAATTAACCAAATTTTTACACGTCATTAACCAGTTGTCGATTTGTTGTCAAATTTTGGTGTCCACCAAACATTTCTCTTAAAAAACAGTTAAAAAAATTGCATGAATCCATGGTATACATGTAGCTGTTATGAAGCAATTTGACAAAATGAACGAGAAGTTGCTTCAAACACTAAAAAAAGGAAAGGATGAGGTGATTGAATGGATTTGGGATATGCAGTGCAATTCGAATATTCATTTCTTAAGAATTACATTTCAACTTACATAATTTAATTTTGAATGTAGAAAACTTTAAGGAGTAAAGATATATCACATATAGACAAATATTTTACCACAAAATTTAATTTTTGAATATAATTTAAGAGTAAAAATATATCACATATAATTTAAGAGTAAAAATTTAATTTTTGAATATAATTTAAGAGTAAAAATATATCACATATAGACAAATATTTTACCAAAAAAAAAAATTAAAATAAATTAATATCTCTGTACCATCTTATTGGTACTTTAATTATATAATAAATTTTATTATAAAGATAATGAATATTTTACATGAAAATTATATTATTATTTTCTTTACAATAAATGAAATTTTAATAGAAATAGCATAATAATATACTTTTCATTATACAAATATATCGTGCATGGCATGATCTATAGATATATTGCATAAAAAATTATCAATTTTTTTTAATCTAACAAAATTTCAATTTTATTTTAGTATAGTATATATCGGAAAACTCAAGTTTTAGATTGACAATAGATAAAGTCTAAGAATAGTTTTTAAGAATGAACATGCTCACATTACAAGTCAATTTTATTAGGATGAGTTAGACCCATAATTTAATATAGTATTAGAGTTTATCCTAAATTTATTGGGTCTCTCACTCTATTATTCACGCATCATGCCCAATAATGTTAGGCGACAGAAGGCATATCGAGAAAAATCAAAATCTCACGTTAACTAGAGATAACGCCTAAGAATAGTTTATTAGAATGAGCACCTCTCACCTTACAAGATGGTTTTATGAGATTGAGTTAGACCAAAAATCTAAAAATAAAACATAAGAAACGGTGATGAACATTTTACAAGGAAACACAGAAAAAAAATTACATTTAACACAATATTTTGACACGAAAAAAATTATAAGAACAAAATTTCACATCAAAGCAATGAGGTGATTTTTACCTTAATGTCAATTAATTCACGAGGGTGTGAATTCCCCGTGCAAGCTTAAAATATAAAACGTGAATAACTTTTATATAAATTGTTATTCCTTTCTTTATTATTAATAACATTAGTTAAATATAACAATTTGTTTTTGCAACAAATATTGATGTCAATTAACCGTGCATGACACATGGCAGTTGCTCTAATATTTACAGAGTTATTATATAATCGTATCCAATGCGTATATTTATGTATAAAAACCCTATCAAATAATTTTTTTAGAAAATCAAATGAGCACAAAAAAAACAGAGATTTAGTGATACTTATAATTACAAAGTAATTTAAAAATATTATTTACTAATTATAAGCCAAATAGTTTGATAATTAAGCCAAATATTTTGTTTTTTCTTAACATATATACACACAATTTACTATTTTTATTAATATAAAATATATAATTATGTAAATCGATATATACCAAATATTATATTATATGTAAGGATGAAAGACATTTGCAACACAATTATTTTTTGACTTTTTATCGATAATTGTTTTGCATTAAAAGAGCAATCATTAATGTAGAAAATATATTTTATACTAATATTGTGTTGAATTTAGATTGAGCTTTAGAAAATAATTAACATACATACACCCAAAACTGATGATTGTAGACAGCTTATCCTGAATTTAAATCCAAGGTTGGTGGAGGGTATGAGTGATAGATGGACTTGGCAGCAATGCTCTTCTGGTGTCTACTCCACTAGAAGTGCTTATCAGTGGCTTCAGAATGAGTAGTAGGTCATGCCAAATGATACTGGTTGGGGCTGGATTTGGAAGCTTCAAATGTTGGCTAATGTGCAGTTCTTCTCTTGGCAATTTTGTCATTCTTCTCTTCCAACCAGAGGGGTCTTGGCGGCGCGTGGAATTCCTATTAATCCAAGCTGCCCTTTTTGTGTTTATGCGCAAGAAACTATCGTGCACTGCATCTTCTCTTGCAGCAGAGCAATGGAGATTTGGAGAATGTGTTTTTCTGTTCAGCTGGTGATACCTGGGGATCAACAAGATCTTTTGAGCTGGTTGCATAGTTTTGTGAAGACTCATGGGGTGTTGGCTCTTTATGTGATGTGGAAAATTTGGTGTAGCCGCAACAAGTTTATCTTCGAGGGTACAAAAACGTAGGATTTTGGTGTTGCCATGCAAGCTCAATTATTGTGTAATGACATCAAGAAGGCTTACGGGAATAAGGAGGAGCTGCATAATCAAGGCCTACCCAGGATGGTCTCTTGGTTAAAGCCGCCTATGTGTTGTGTCTCTCTGAATGTGGATGGTAGTGCTATAACGAATTCGGGCATGGCAGGTTTCGGGGGATTGGTGAGAGATCATGATGGCACTCTCTTGCATGGCTTTTATGGGTCCTTAGGGATATCTAATATTGTTCATGCTGAGCTCATGGCCTTTTTGCATGGCTTTGCTATCTGCTGGGATATGGGAGTGACTCAAGTCATCTGCTATTCAGATTCTCTCCACATTTTGGATCTTATTAGAGAGGGTGATCAAGACTATCACATGTTTGGGAATGAAATTGCGATCATTAGACGTATGATAGGTCGGAGTTGGGACTTCCAGATTCATCACACTCTAAGGGAGTGTAATTAATGTACTGATTATTTGGCCAACATGGGAGCTCGAGGAGATGATTCGTTGGTTGTTATTTCTTTTCCTCCTGTGGAGTTGCATAATTTGTTATTGGCGGATGCCATGGGTGTTTCTTTTGTAAGGCTTTAGGCCTTGTTTTTCTGTTTTTTTTATCTTTTCTAACAAAAAAAAAATCTATCATTGATTGAAGTTTTAGATTGAGCTTCTACATGCTTCACTCAAAACCTCAATGCTTCTGATGTGCCTCTCACCCAACCATTTACATTTCCGGGGAGCACCCATACGAGCACTAACAGTCGTTGTTGTCCGATGTTCAATGCCATCTCCGGTTTGCCGCTGTCGTCCGTTGTGCCTCTCACTCAAAACCCTTACAACCATTTATAACGCCATCATCACTGACGCTGTGGTGAGCACCGCCCTTCAACGACCACAGTCTGCACTTCCTCCTTCCTCTCCATTTGCATTTCCAGTGAATTGACAAAGCCACCATTCTCCCGCTCTCGTCCTCTGCTCTCGTCTATTTTCGGTGCCGTTTTCACTGTGTCCTTTCCTTCCCGGTAATTTTCCAAATCCCTATTTCTCTCTTACTCTATTTCTTGATTCCATTCTCTCATACTTATATGATTGAAAGGCAAATGGGGGATCATGTATACGATGATATCTATACAAATGGATCCTATATATATATATATCGTAGAATTCTTATATATGGCATAATGAAGTCAGCCTATCCAACACATGCTTGTATGGCTCCACCAATCCTGCACCTCTAATCAGCTTCCAACGACAGGCTCGGGGTCGTGGATCCTGATAGTCGGGCTCCAGCTCCCTGGTGCCGAATGCAACACCCTGGAAGTGCTCGTATATCCATGCCTGTATGATAAATGACAAGTCATATTCTTTTCATTTGTATGTTAACATGCATGAAAATAATTTCAAAACAACGACATTTGTACCTGTAATAGCGTCATGTAAGAGGTCACCTGCTTCGTCTGATATCTGTTGGCCTCCCTGAGCTAGTCGTACATGAACGCTAATGCCATCGCTCCCCATGCATAGGTGTGAACACTGGTCAGCTCCCTAAACATCCCCAACTATCATCGGTATTGCAAGGAAAAACTCAAGTCCCACGTAGACTAGAGGTTAGACTTCAAAAGAATTTATAAACAAAGGACACTCATCACCTTATGAGCCGATTTTGTAAGGATGAGTTAGACCCAAAATCTTAATATAGTATCAAAGTCTATCATCGATCTATTGGGCCATCCACTGTATTATACACGCAGCAAGCCCAATAGTTTTGGACGTGAAGGGGTGAGAAAAACCCCTTTTTAAGCTTATCATGTCTGCATGACAGAGTGTTATTGTAATTGAATCCTTTTTCAAGTTTTTTTAAAGGATAATAAATAGAAAATGATCAACAATACTTACAAAAGTACATGCTAAAAGGATTGTACTAAAGCAGTACACCACATATAAACAAAAAAAAAAAAGACATGCATACTCAAAGTCAAACAAATTAGCAATCCTTAGACAACAAACAGGACAAGTCACAATAATCACATTCTCCTATATGAAATAAGCATTGGTAGAGCCATGAACTTTTGATCCTCTTTTTTCTTTCCCTTTTTATTTCTTTCGAATTGGCACTTGTCCAGCTACAGCTCATAAGGCGGCCTAAAAAATAACCCACAACAAATCTAAGCAGAGCGGTGTTGTGTAATAAAGCTCCCAGAAGCATATATGAGTAGAGTAGTATTGCATAATGAACCTCTAGTGGTTGAGATATAGCTGCAAAGTGGCTCTGACAAGTTCAGTTGGCAGGGAGAAATGTGATGAAAGAGGTGTAGAGCTAGAGAGGAGAAGAATGTTAGAAAGGATAAGAATATGAAGGTGGTGGCGGCAAGAGAAGGAAAGGAAGGTGGTGGGGGAGACAGTTGCCGAAGTGATGGCAGTGAGAAGGAAAAAATGAGGTGACATGGAGAAGAAACTCTCACCATAAAAAGGGAAAACCCACCTAAAGTGGGGAGAAAATCCTGTCATACAGGAAGAAAGCTCTTCCATAAAGTGAGGAACCCACCCCCCCCGGCGGGTTGCCGTTGCACTTGCTCTTTGGTAGGTTTTTCCGCTATCTGCTAGGTTTTTTCGAGTTATGACGAATCCTCTTTTAAGCTGATAATAAGAAACTCAACATATATAGCTCATGTTTACCCATTGCTGCATAAGAATTCACAACAGAGGGACTGGAGGCCCACATTTGCAAAACATCGCCAATGCCAGAATTGCAACTTCACACACATTCGCATTTTTGGGCTTAATTCGACAATCCAATTGGATTATGCCCTTGAAAGTTTTGTGTGAGCAAGTAGTGATGGAAAATATAGAAAATATATTGTAATATCTAAATTATCCTAAATTGGTCCAAGACAAGTTAGATAATTTTTAAGATTGACTTCATACTTTTTTCATTTATTATGATTTATTTTTTAATCAAATTAGGGCCTCAATTTTTAATAAAGTCAATTGTCTATCTTTTTCATGAGCACCTATAGTTTATATAAGAGCACCTTTAACACGGTGCTAAAGTCGGGTCTTCCTTATTAAGCATCGAGACATAATAAGAACACATCATTAGAGCCTGTTCTTTATAAGCAAACGTTCTTGTGAAACAATTGCTTATGAGTGATTTTGGGTCAATGTTAGAAATAAATAAGAAAACTGTATTTAGTGATGAAATGTAAAGATGTGAGGTCACTTGTAGGGCTTATCTAGTATAAAAAAAAAAGTTTAATGGTACTAGGCTAGAGAGATAAGTTGCTTAAATCGTAAAAAAGTATATGAGTTATGAGTAAATGGTGGAACCCACTTAAAATCACCAAAAAGAAAAAAAAACGTGGGATGTTGGATTGGACATAACTATATACTCTAAAGTCTAATTTGAGATTTGCAATTTATTAGCACATGGTTTTCTAACTCAACACTTATAGTGAAATTTGTACTCCCTTGGGAATAAAATGGACCTGAATTGGAATATAATAGGCATGGCAATGTAACCCGAACTCATGTACCCACCGACTGACCGATTTTGACTTTAAAACCCTGCTTTGATGGGTGGTCGGACGGGGTTGGGGATGTCGATACCCAACCCGCCCCGACCCGAACCCGCCCAATTAAATATAAATTGTTAATTTTTATTTTATTTTATGCATTTATACTCATTCATTTTGTTTCATATATTTTATTTATTTTTAATTTAATCTTTTTTCAATAGAACATTTTATTTTAATGTTATTTTATTTTATTTTATTTTATCATTGTATAATAATTATGATTTTATTTTATTAATTATCATAACTATAATTTTTCAATTTTTCTACATATTTAGAGCTAAGTTGGAGACCCGCAGGGAAACCCGACCCTATCGGGATGGGGATGGGGATAGGGAAGGCAAAACCCGAACCCGTTAGAAATTGGGACAGGGACGGGGGAGGCAAAACCCGCCCCCGACCCGGCCCGTTGCCATGCCTAGAATATAAATTTCCAGGAAAAAAAATTATTTTTGAAATATATTTTTATTCCCTCCTACAACACATGGGAATATTTATTCCCACTCATGTATTCCCAAGAATAAATTTAAAATGGGTAAAACTTAGGTAAGGTTCTTTAGGTGTGTTTGGTATTGTTCCTTTCACAAAATAGCTAAATTTTTCTCTTTCTATCCACTCCTAATATCTCCAACTTCTCATAACTACCACTATCAAAACAAATTTTATCTTTTTTTGTGAGAGGAACAACACCAACCACACTTAAGGAATCTTACCTAACTTTTATCCATCTAAAAATCATGAAACCAACGCCTTCTTTGTGTGAATACCAGTACCAGGTTATCTTTTTTTTTTTTTTTATCAAAATGTTATTTACTAAGTGAATGCCAAAAAAGTCCATGGTAGTTTCATGGTTAGTTACAGTACACATTCTAAAGGATTTTTTCTTCCTTTCAAATTTCACACGATCATATCATGTGAAATTTGTACGCATCTTTTTCTTCACAAATATTGTTAAAGGTTGATGTGGTATCACCTATGAGAAGAGAGATTGATACAAAAATTTACATGCTAAATTTTTGACATGAGAAAATCCAAAGAACTAGACAAAGACCAAGACAAAGAACTGTTTTGTTTTTGTCAAAGACAAAGAACTTTGAGCAAAAAATGAAAAACCCAACTCTATTTTTTATGGGAATTGTTAAATGCAACCAGCAAATTGCTGGGTACACCCAACACATTCCAAAAGTACTCTTGACAAATCTCAAGTTTTTGACAACAAGTCACAGTTTTTTACCATAATTTTCTTGGAACTCGCAAATAACAAATTATGTTACGCAAATTAAGAAAATTCATGCAAATAAGCTATTTGCGATTGTACAAATTTTTAAATTTTGTACAATTGCAAATAACCTATTTGCACAGATGATATACATTTTTGTATACCACGCGCAGATAAGCAATTTGCGAGTGGACAAAAATTGTGTACACTCGTAAATAGCATATTTGTGCGTGGTATACAAAAATGTATATCACATGCGCAAATAGGTTATTTGCACGTGTACAAAAGTTGAAAATTTGTACACGCGCAAATAGCTTATTTACGCGGATGACATAAATATCTATATACCACGCACAAATAACTTATTTGCGAGTAGATATTTGCGATAGAGATTGCGAATTTGCAAGTAGATATTTGCGAATATTGAATTCCTGTGCAAATAGCTTTGATTCCTGCACAAATAACTTTGATTCCTGCGCAAATATTGAATTCCTGCACAAATATTGAAAGCCAATCAGGAAAATGGAATTCATGCACAAAGTTGAATTCCTGGGCGTTTTAAAAAAAGACACTCGTAAATATACTATTTACGCGTGTTGAAATTTCTGAAATTCCTTCACGCGCAAATAACTGGGTTTTCTAAAATTACAACTACGCGCAAATATGCTATTTGCGATGGGAACCCACAAATATCTTCTTTTCAAGTGAAACGAATGAAGGAAAAAAATATTTTAATTTTATTAGGGGCATTTTTGTTAACTCATGAAAATATTAGGTGTACCCAGCAATTTGCTGGGTGCATTTAACAATCCCCTTTTTTATGAGCTTTTGAGACACTTATGAGCCTAATGAAGAGCCTAAGGGTGTGTTTGGTTGGGGGGTTTTGGAGAGGAGGGGAGGGAGGAGGAGGAGTTATTTTAAATTATGTTTGTTTGGTTGATTTTTTAAGGGGAGGGAGGGGCAAAATCCCTCCTAAGCCAATTTTGGCTCACTCCCAAAGTGGGGGGGTTTTGGAGGGGAGGAGGGAGATTAAATTATTTAAAATAAAATTACTTAAATATCTTTATATATAACATAATATAAAAAGTATAAGTATATCTTAGTAAATTAATCTCTCCCTTTCATTAAAATCCTCTCCTCCTCACAGGCAAAGCAATGGCTCCCTCCCTCCCCTCCTCTCAACCAAACACAAAATCAAATTAAATCCCTCCCCTCCCTTCCCCTTCCCTCCCCTCCTCTCCATTAAAATCCCTCCCCTCCCTTCCCCTCGTTTGAACCAAACAGACCCTAAGACGCTACGAGATGGGCCTAATGAAGAGCCCAACATTAGTGGTTTTTAGCCTAATAGACTAGGCCTTTTGACCCCAAAAAAGAAAAAACCAAAAATTATCTACTTTTCTCGTTGCCGCTCTGCAAATGTATCTGGTCTTCAGGGGAGGAGCGATAAGGTAGAAAGGAGGAGAGTGAGAACGCAATTTCAATTTAAAGTTAGAGCAATGACGCAGCTGCTTCACACGGCGCTGATTATACCATCGCCTTGGCGATATAACAACATCCCCACAACCACAGCTATATCCCCAGTTCAGACGCGTGGGTGGGTCCTCACAGGCAAGGCGAAGGCGAAGGCGAAGACGGTTGTTGGTCCGAATTGGACGATAAGGTGCATGGCGAATCCGAGGAGAGTGAAAATGGTTGCCAAGCAAATAAGGAGGGAGATTTCTGATATGCTCGTCACCGATAATGTTTTGCGGTTCGCCGTTCTTCCAGAAGCTTCCTTGGGAGCCGACTGTTTCCTCTCTTCCGTCACCACCATCACTGACGTCGAAGTCACCGCCGATTTGCAGGTAGTATTATCACTCTTTCTCTCTTTATTACGGAACAACATCTCGACTTTTATCATTCTTTTGGGAGAAATTGTGATTGAGAACTGAGCAAAGGACGTTTGTGCCTCTTCCTTGCCCTTCAAAATGCTCGTTTATGATTTGCGGGGAATTCATGAACGAAAAAAAAAAGATTAAAAAACACACTTATATTAATGGTGCAGCTTTTTTTCATTATCTAGAATTGGCAAATTTAGTGAAGTTATATAATTATATTGAATTTATGCATTTAAGTGTTAGGACCTTAATCCATTGACTATGTTGCCACATTCCCTTTTCCTTTTTCCGATCTAATTAGAATGTAAAGTTTATTTTGTTTCATTCCCTACTAGTGTTCTGTCCTTGTTATCATATCATGTCATGAGTCATGACTGTGGTTTATTAGCACATGGTTTTCTAACTCAATACCTGTAGTGTAGGTGGTTAGGGTGTATGTGTCTGTGTTTGGAGATGAAAGAGGGAAGGAAGTGGCCATGGCCGGGTTGAAGTCAAAGGCCAAATATGTTCGCAGTCAGTTGGGGAGGCGTATGAGGTTGCGCTTAACTCCTGAGATACGCTTTATCGAGGATGAGTCTTTTGAGAGAGGAAGCAGGGTAAGAATAAGTATCTTCAGCGCTTGTTTTTACAGTTATATGTTCTGTTTCTGGTTTGTCCTCCGTGCTATTAATGTTGCATTGTTGCTTAATTGTGGGTCAATAATCCGATACCTTGTGGATGGGGTCATGGAGCTTGAAACGGATTCTTGATTGTCTCTATTCTATTAGTAATAAATAAGATTGTGCATATTGACTTTTATTGCCACTTGTATGAAAAACTTTTTGTGCAGCTACTCTCATTCAACCAGCGGTTTTTGGGGGGAAGGGGGGTGGGTACTTTGGTCCCTGGATCAGTTTATTTGTTTCTGGCAATGGAATTGTGGAATGCATATTATTCTGGAATGAATTCAAATATCTTCCGGTTGGCATGCTTCCATAGCCGGTGCTCACTAATGCATGCCATTCATTTATTGATTGTCTTTATTTGAGTAATACGTAAGATGGCACATATAGACTGTTATTGTCACTTATATGACAGCTTTTTGTGCTGCTACTTTCATTCAACCAGCGTTTTTGGGTGTGGGGTGGGTTCTTTGGTCCTTAGATCAGCTTTTTTTTTTTTTTGATGATGGAATGGTGGATTTCATATTATTTTGGGATGAATTCAAATTTCCACCAATCAGCATGCTTCCATAATCCACAGCCACTGCTCATTTATGCATGCCATTCTTTTCCAAATTTCAGCAACTTGTAGGCCACTCTTTTTATTGATGTGCTGTGACTTGTGAACTTTTACTGATCTGGTGTGTCCGCCACTTCAAATTTTCAGGTGATTGCAATATTAGATAAAATAAAGAATGAGAAGAGCCCAGGGAGTCAAAACACGGAGCAGTTGGATTCATCAGTGAATGAAGATGACGCTGAGCAGTTGGATTCATCAGCAAATGAAGACGACACTGATTGGGATGGTGAAGACCCTGACGAAGGTATCATTTATGTGGAATAGCCTCCCAGTGCATCAGTATTGTGCCTGTTTGATTTGGAGAGACCTTTCGGTGTTCGTAGGTATGTTTTAATGAATCTCTCTCAAGAAGCACTACTGATAATCCTATTCTGATATTTAGTTTTATCTAGATGAATAGTTAGTCTCAAGTTATCTACTAGGTTTGTATTCCAAAATAGTCTCAAGTTATCTACTAGGTTTGTATTCCAAAATGAATTGTATTTGGTACACATATCCCAAATTTGGTTAGCTTTAGAATATCATGAAAAGATTTTCACAGCGTATTTAGTTATTAAATTAATTGCTCATATACATGTTGGGTGCCAAATTCACGATTTGGATTCTCAACGAATACAACAATGACTCGACGCGCCACAAGCGAAATTTCAAGGAAAAAGAAAACAAACACAAGCTAAGTCTATAAGGTTTGGGGATGTTTCGATAATACACGAGGAGTGTCGAAGATAGGCATGCCTTGCCTAAGCACGAGGAACGGTCGAAGTATCCATCAAGCTCTGAAGACTTAGCGAAATTTTCATGAAACGCAAAAAAGGATTAATCTGACCTGCCTTGGTGAAAGAAGCACCGTCGAAGCCAGCGAAGACTTGTCGAGATTGGCCCCAGTGCTTGGTAGCGTAGTTAGTTACTTAAGCTAATATTCCGTCGAATATAGTAAATACAATGTAACTGTTAGACATCCCTTGTGACAACCACACCTAAAAATTTTAAATGGAGCCGCCACCAATATTTATTTTCATAAGAAAACATTGGAAAACCTATTTTTAGATATTTTGAATTTAATAATAAAAAAGAAGGTCTTTGAACCAAATTTTGAGCTCGGGAGTTGGTTACGTATAGGGAAGGTTTTAGCACCCCTAAAACGCCCATTTACAATGGTACCCTTTGATTATTCGTAAAGATTGTTTGCCTTAAATGATTTATTTCCCAAAAGTGAAATTTGTTTATTTTATGTCTATAAATATACTTGCTGAAGTGAAAATAGGACTCTATTTATGATTTTGACCTGAACATAGGAATCAACCCCCCTAAATAAATCTAATAGACCTAAAATTACATTTTCTATGATTTTAAATAAAAGCAAAACCTTAATTATTTAGTCTTTAAGAGGTGAAAAGGATAAAAAAAAAATTACTTAAAAGAAAGAATATTTTTTTTACAAAAAACAGATTAAAAGATAAAATTAAATTAAACAAATAAAAATATTAACTTATTTATTTAATTAAAAGAATGTATAAATAAAGAAATAGAAATTTTTTATTTTGCTCTTATACCCTTTTTAATAGAAAGTTTGCAAATCGGTCCCTACTAAGGATTTGGCCCCGTTGGAAGACCAAACCCTAAAACGTGTATATACGGAACAGAATTTCAAAGAAAAACCCTTTTTTGCATCTATGCCCCTCTTAACTACATATTTGCAAATTGATCCCTATTTAGGGTTTGGCCCCATTGGAAGGCCAAACCCTAACCCTAATCTTGTTCTAGAATCGTACAACAACAACAGCAACAATCACGATAACAACGACAACAACAATTACAACAACAACAATTAAATCAGAAAAAAATGGACAAAGTAATGGAAAGAGAACACTTCAATACATCCAGAGTCAGGAGCTTACAGAGAAATGGATCAGCGAAAATTCAAAGAAAAATATAGAAGGAGGAGAGAATAGAACCTTGATTTTTTGATTCACACGACTCCAACTCTCATATACAGAAGAAAAAAAATAGAAAAGGAGATGGGATCCTAGAATCTAAACTGTTTTGGTATTTTTGTTCTCTTTGCCTTACTCTACCTCTCGTTCTTTTTTCTTTCTCCTTTCTGGTTTCGACTTAGGGTTCGGCTTCTAGCTCTCTGTCTCCTGGTTCCTCCTCTTGGACTTGTGTTTTGTGTGGCTTTTATAGCCAAAGTATCTGCGAGAAAATTCAACCAAATTAATGCAAATATTTGAATAATAATAAAAATAAAAAGAAAGATGGAAAGAAACGAAATGAATGGAATGAAACTCCCCTTATTCCACGCGTAGATCTGGGATCCTCGTGGAGATCTTGGTGCGATTTGATAGAGATGGGGTGGATAGGATTCGGTTTTGTGGGATTTGGGAAATCTGAGAGATATAAGGGATAGGGACCGAGATATGGGGAGAAAATGGTGGAAGGAAAATCTTGGTGTGTCGCGGCTGACTTAGGGTTATGGAAGGGAAAGAAGAAGAATGAGGGAGAGAGGGGGAAGCGGCCGCAGATGAGAGAAATGAGGGAGTGGGTGAAAGCGTGTGTGTGTATTAGGGTTTTTAGGGTTGGGGTTGAGGAGAAGGAGAAGAAGATGGGATTAGGGTTTGGGATGAGATGAAGAGAAAGGGTGTGGCGAGAACGTGGGGAGCGGGCAGCGCCGCGAGGAAGAAAGGAAGGAGAGGGATGGGGGAGGTGGAGCTGCGCAGCTTCTGTTGAATGCGTGGAGTGTGTTTTTAGGGTTAGGAAATGAGTATAAGGTTAATGTTGGGCTGGATTTGGGCCGCTGCATCGTCATTAGCGGCGTGAGTGTGTATGGCTGGGGGTGCGAATGGAGGACGGGGTGCGGGTAGCAAGCCAGGGGAAGCAAGGTGCGCAGGGGGCGCATCAGAGAAACGAATGGGGTGCAGGAAGTAAAAACAAAAAAGGGAGGTGTGTGCTGTTGGGCTGGGCTGCTATTAGCACCTCTCTGATTTATAACATGCACCCTTTTCTTCAAGAATAAAATATTTTCTTTCTCTTGCTTTTTTCTTTTCTTTTCTTTCTTCTATTTATTTTTGCCTCTTCTCCTTTTTTTTTAATCTCTTTTATTCTTTATTATAAAACCAAAAATATTATTTTTGTTTTTATTACAAATTTAAAAGTTAAAATAAATGATAAAATAAAATGCCGGACAAAATTAGGGTACTACAGCTGTCCCTCCTTAATTACATTTTACTCGAAGGTCTTCGTGCATTCGTTGTAAAAGGTAATTAAGGATAAAGGACTCTGATTTTGTCCGCAATAAGTGGTTTGAGATTGCGAGATTGGCTCCCGACTTTGCTTTGAGACTCTAGGTCTGATTCCTAGTGAATTCTCGGTAAGGCATAGGTCTAGTTCCTAATCCTCACATCTTTGGTATCGATTATTTCCCTACTTAGGGTAGGTCTAGGGTATGAGCTTCTCTGTCACTTGATACAAGTTTGGGTCAGATTCCCAACAAGGGTAAGCCAGGTTCTTAACTCTTGTTAAAAGGTACGGATTGACTACCTTACTTTAAGGAATGTCTGTGGTGTGAGTTTCTCTGTCACTCAATATAGGTTCGGGTCAGGTTCCCGGCAAGGTATAGGTCAGATTCCTAACTCTTGTTAAAAGGTGTGGATCGATTTCCATAATTGAGGAAGATCCGAGACGCAGGTCAAGTTCCCGACTAAAGGCTTGGGTCAGATTCCCAAGGTGATGGGTCAGATTCCCAACAAGGTGTAGGTCAGATTCCTAACTCTTGCTAATAAATTGAACAGGCTGAGTACTAGTTCTTACTGAGTAACAACAAACCAATTTTATGTAATATTTGAGAGAGTGGATCAATGGACCCAAAAACTTTGATAGTCATGCAGTATGCAATGAATGGTATGCCATGCATGAAATGAAAATTTTATTTTTAGAGAAATGTTTTTAAAGGCGGGTTGTGTATCAAAAAGTATTGGTGATTATGCAAGATGCAGTGAACGATATGTTATGCATGAATGTTGTTTTGTTTTTTTGATTTCCCTAAATCCCTTTGAGGATTCTGCCCCTAGACTCATGGGTGTTGGCTTGCTTGTCCAAATGGTTGACTTCGCAATGCACCAGGTTTGCGAGTTTGCCCCTTGATAGTTCATCCTGTCTATCTTTGCGGATTCTTGAATATTCCTTCCATGCTATGAATGCTCTTGGGAGGATTAGATTGACAACTTTGATCCATAGAGACTTTTTCGTGTCTTTTTGGCCTTCGCCCAGCCAGGTGAGAAAGGATCTATGTTGAGAGTAGGGCTGGACACCGGGTGGGTTCGGTCGGTTTCGGATCAAAAAATGGCAGTCCGATGTAAGCCACGGTTCACAAATCTAGCACCGTTCCCGTCCGTTTGGTCCTTCGGTTAGGTCGCTGACGGTTTGAACGGGGTCGGTTTTGGGTGGGTGGGTTGAACCGGTTGTAAACCAATAAAAATCAGAACTTGCAATAAAGAACTCAAAAAAAAATCATCACCATATTTTCCATGGTTTACAGAATAACAAAATGTTGAAACTTGAAGACAGATAACGTGTAACAAAAAGAAAAAAGGTGAGGAAGAAGAAGAAGAAGAACGCCCTTATGAAAGAAAAAAGATGAATCTAGCACAGAGGAAGCAAGATCTGCCAAAGAGGAAGACAAATCTAACAGTTCTGGTGTTGGTCGAAGGTGCATGTTGTTGTGGTAGAGCAGGGCCATTGAGATGCCACCACTGCTCGTGACGGTAGTTGCAGAAGATGACGGTAGGCAGAGCCATCACACTCACTTGAGTTTGAGAGAAGAGAGATGGAGAGAGGTGAGTGAGAACTGAGAACGGCAGGTGGAATGAGAGGGGAGGAGTTGAGTGAGAATTTTAGGGTTGGGCACTTGGGCGGAGTTGGGCCATTCCCGTTTGTGGGCCGCGAGTATTGATTGGGAAAAAAAATCTCTATGGTTCGGGCGGGTTCGGTTTCCGCTGGATCTATTTGAACCAACCGAGCCCGCCCGTGTATAACCATCCGCACCCGCTACTGTGACCCGCGAACCCGCCCAATTGACCGAACCCGCCCAATTCCAACGCGGGCTGCACGGACAACTCGGTTTTGGGCCGGGCCGAGGGATTTGTCCAGCCCTAGTTGAGAGACAGATCACCTTGCGAATGTGAAGCTTGTAGATGATGGGTTCATCTCTTACCCCCAGCTTCTTGGTTTATGCTTAGATTTGTGAGGTCCAATCTGGGTGGACGTGTTTGTAAATTTGACCCTAACTTTTGCCTAGGCCGCTCTTTGCGAGTTTTCAACCTAGCGAGTCGCTCTAACTTCTGCCTAGACCGCCCTTTCGGGTTTTCAGCCTTGTGAGCATTTTATTTTATATTCTTTTTTTTTTAAGGTAAAGCAACTGCATTGAGGAGTTTATATGGATCTCCTCTTTCAAAAATCAAGTTTTAAGAAAATATGAGCAATTTGACTTTGATCAGAATGGACTTTATTAGGGTTGTAAGGTGGCCAGGGGTTAACGGCTATGAAAGAAAAGATATTTCAGGCCCAAAAAGTGTTTAATGGTTTATAAAAACAAGGATATTTAGAGTAAAGATGCACTTCATTTTTCGCTAGCACATTTGTTTCGCCTTTGCGGTTTCCTTTTTGATCTTCACAGGTATGTTTGACACGTTTTTGACATTTCTTTGAATTGCCTTTGATACCTTATTGCTTACTTTGCTCTTCTTCTTTCTGAAAAGACAAAATTGATTGGAGACTTGTGCTTTTCTTCATTGTATAGACGATCCTTATTCAGGGTATTTGAAAGAAAATTTCGTTTTAGGCTCAAAAGGGGTAGCAAGGGATAAATATTCTTTATATTTTTTGGATAGAGAAAAACGGTCAAACTTCATCTCAAAATCTTATTGCTCAAATTTTCACAAAACTTAATTTTTGATAATTGCGCATTTGCTTTACCATTTTATTTTATATTTTCCTTAACTGTTTTTTTTATCCCGGATTGAACATGCACCAAGAAGGGGAAAAAAATTCAAATTGCATTTCCATTAATGTATTGAAAAGATGGAAATAAAGTGGGCCCTTTACAAGATATGCCCCAGGGCTTTGGACAAAGCGTAAAAACAAATGAAGGTTGCTTAAACAGGGCTATTCCTTGAAGTTTCACCATTTCGTGTTGATCAGAGCCCAACAATTCTTAATAGAGTGGCCCATTGCCTCAGTGTATGTCGTGATGAGCATCATTAGTATCTTCTTCCATCTCTTGACCTGCACTGCGCAATGGCTGTTGAGCTTTGAGGTTGCCAATCCTTCCGCTTGTTATCCCGGCTTCCACTCTTTCTCCGACAACAACAAGGTCTGAGAAGCTTGAAGAGACATTTCTCATCATCAGATCATAGAAGGATTGTTGAAATGTGTCAATGAACGTGGTAACCATCTCTTTCTCAGATAGCGGAGGTTCCACTTGGGCTGCAATCCCTCTCCATCTTTGGGCATACTCTTTGAAGCTTTCATTGCCCCCTTTTACCATGGTTTGCAACCCAGCGGCCAGAGCTATGTTCATATTGTACTTATCTTTGTTTGATGAAAGCTTTAGCCAAATCATTCCAGGAGTTGATTTTTCCTGCTCTGCGCATATACCAACGTAGGGATGCCCATGTAAGACTCTCTTGGAAGAAGTGGATTAAGAGCTTATCATTCTTTGGAGCAGGGGCATCTTCCTGATACATGATGAAGTGGCTTTTTGGACAAGTTAAGCCTTCATACTTGACAAACTCAGGAACTTTGAATTTTGGAGGAATCACCACGTCCAGGACCAAACATACTTCTGAAGCTTTGAACCCAATATGATTTGTCCCTTCAATGGCTTTCAGCCTATCTTCCATAATTTGGAGTCTCTTCTGATCTAAAGGGCCTCCTAATGGGCTATTGGAAGCCTCTCGATACTCATTAGTGCTGATGGAATGGTTCTTATTAGTGGTCAATTTTGGATCCAAGTTCTGCAGAAGGTCAAATAACTTGTCTATCTTACCATTGATTTGGTCGAGCTCTTCTCTCATCGCTTGCTGATTCTGTTCCAACAAATCCATGAGTCTAGATTGGGCTCGAGTCCGGTAGGGATGCAGGGAAAGCTTATTTGTATCTATTTTCGGTTGGGGAAAAAAAATGAGTTATGTTATGTAGGTGCCATGTTTATGCATGTCATGAATGTTTTTTTTTGTACATTTTATGCAAAATAATATGATGGATAATGGAGAAATATTTTTCTATTTTTTGTTTTGTTTTTTTTTTACAAAAAATAAAATGAATGCAATGATGTTGCTAAAAAAGAGAAAATGCTTTTTTTTTTTAAAAATTATTTATTTTATTTAGAGGGAAAAAGGAATGAGAAGGGAAAGTATTTTTTGAAACTATGTTTTTTTTTTTTTGCAAAGAAGAACAACAAATAATATTTTTTGGAAAAAATATCATTTATTATTTTTCACAATTTTGAAATGTGAATGAAAAATAGATGGATGATGAAAAAACAGGTAGAGTGTGCCCCTTGTGATGTAGGCCGGTATTTCCTAAGATCTTAGGTCATACGACTTTTGTCACGTGGAAAATGGGGTAAGGTATGCTCATTTCGTGATATGGGCCGGTAACTCCTTAAAAGGATCTAGGGTTTATATTAAGTGTCTTTCCATTGGGTGGATTTAAGATACTAATCTAAAAAGGTCCCTAGAGCCAAGGGTCCCATTTGAAAATGTTACCACCAATAATAAGTATATTATTAAAGGATGATTTTTTCTCAAATGAGCCAAACTCTAGGTGAGGCCTTCATAGGAACCTACTGGCCGTACGTCTAGCAGAGCACCCATTACACAGCTTCTCCTAACTTAAGGTTCATTCGGGCCCGGGTATAGGGCACCCACTCGTAGTGTGCGAAAATGTGTTAAGTGAAGAGTGTGAAGGAGCAAACTTAAAACTACCCGCTGTAAAATAAATAAAAAATACAATATATATACATGTCTTCTACCCTAAGGTTTCAAATGCATAGACATACATAATATTTACAAGAAAAAAAAAAAGAAATGAAAGAGAATGAATCACAAATGAAAAATAGAATTTTTTTTATGCAAGTTTTCTATCCTAGGATTCACGTATACAAACATATACACAAATAAATAAATAGGAATAAAAATAAAAAGGGAATAATTCATTTAGTAAGGCAAACAAATCACATAAACAATCATAGGGCCTAACTCTCAAAAGTCCCCAGCGGAGTCGTCAGCTGTGACAACCACACCTAAAAATTTTAAATGGAGCCGCCACCAATATTTATTTTCATAGGAAAACATTGGAAAACCTATTTTTGGATATTTTGAATTTAATAATAAAAAAGAAGGTCTTTGAACCAAATTTTGAGCTCGGGAGTTGGTTACGTATAGGGAAGGTTTTAGCACCCCTAAAACACCCATTTACAATGGTACCCTTTGATTATTCGTAAAGATTGTTTGCCTTAAATGATTTATTTCCCAAAAGTGAAATTTGTTTATTTTATGTCTATAAATATACTTGCTGAAGTGAAAATAGGATTCTATTTATGATTTTGACCTGAACATAGGAATCAACCCCCCTAAATAAATCTAATAGACCTAAAATTACCTTTTCTATGATTTTAAATAAAAGCAAAACCTTAATTATTTAGTCTTTAAGAGGTGAAAAGGATAAAAAAAAATTACTTAAAAGAAAGAATATTTTTTTTTACAAAAAATAGATTAAAAGATAAAATTAAATTAAACAAATAAAAATATTAACTTATTTATTTAATTAAAAGAATGTATAAATAAAGAAATAGAAATTTTTTATTTTGCTCTTATACCCTTTTTAATAGAAAGTTTGCAAATCGGTCCCTACTAAGGATTTGGCCCCGTTGGAAGACCAAACCCTAAAACGTGTATATACGGAACAGAATTTCAAAGAAAAACCCTTTTTTGCATCTATGCCCCTCTTAACTACATATTTGCAAATTGATCCCTATTTAGGGTTTGGCCCTATTGGAAGGCCAAACCCTAACCCTAATCTTGTTCCAGAATCGTACAACAACAACAGCAACAATCACGATAACAACGACAACAACAATTACAACAACAACAATTAAGTCAGAAAAAAAAATGGACAAAGTAATGGAAAGAGAACACTTCAATACATCCAGAGTCAGGAGCTTACAGAGAAATTGATCAGCGAAAATTCAAAGAAAAATATAGAAGGAGGAGAGAATAGAACCTTGATTTTTTGATTCACACGACTCCAACCCTCATATACAGAAGAAAAAAATAGAAAAGGAGATGGGATCCTAGAATCTAAACTGTTTTGGTATTTTTGTTCTCTCTGCCTTACTCTACCTCTCGTTCTTTTTTCTTTCTCCTCTCTGGTTTCCACTTAGGGTTCGGCTTCTGGCTCTCTGTCTCCTGGTTCCTCCTCCTGGACTTGCGTTTTGTGTGGCTTTTATAGCCAAAGTACCTGCGAGAAAATTCAACCAAATTAATGCAAATATTTGAATAATAATAAAAATAAAAAGAAAGATGGAAAGAAACGAAATGAATGGAATAAAACTCCCCTTATTCCACGCGTAGATCTGGGACCCTCGTGGAGATCTTGGTGCGATTTGATAGAGATGGGGTGGATAGGATTCGGTTTTGTGGGATTTGGGAAATCTGAGAGATATAAGGGATAGGGACCGAGATATGGGGAGAAAATGGTGGAAGGAAAATCTTGGTGTGCCGCGGCTGACTTAGGGTTATGGAAGGAAAAGAAGAAGAATGAGGGAGAGAGGGCGAAGCGGCCGCAGATGAGAGAAATGAGGGAGTGGGTGAAAGCGTGTGTGTGTATTAGGGTTTTTAGGGTTGGGGTTGAGGAGAAGGAGAAGAAGATGGAATTAGGGTTTGGGATGAGATGAAGAGAAAGGGTGTGGCGAGGACGTAGGGAGCGGGCAGCGCCGCGAGGGAGAAAGGAAGGAGAGGGATGGGGGAGGTGGAGCTGCGCAGCTTCTGTTGAATGCGTGGAGTGTGTTTTTTGGGTTAGGAAAAGAGTATAAGGGTAATGTTGAAATTTGGATTTGGGCGTGAGGCTGCGCATCGTGGGCAGCGTGAGTGTGTTTGGCTGGGGGGTGCGAATGGAGGACGGGGTGCGGGTAGCAAGCCAGGGGAAGCAAGGTGCGCAGGGGGCGCATCAGAGAAGCGAAGGGGGTGCAGGAAGTAAAAACAAAAAAAGAAAGGTGTGTGCTGTTGGGCTGGGCTGCTATTAGCACCTCTCTGATTTATAACATGCACCCCTTTCTTCAAGAATAAAATATTTTCTTTCTCTTGCTTTTTTCTTTTCTTTTCTTTCTTCTATTCATTTTTTCCTCTTCTCCTTTTTTTTAATCTCTTTTATTCTTTATTATAAAACCAAAAATATTATTTTTGTTTTTATTACAAATTTAAGTTAAAATAAATGATAAAATAAAAGGCCGGACAAAATTAGGGTACTACATCCCTACTGTACACGTGTCTAGCAGATAGATAGTCAGTTATTTTTCATTCCTCTATAAATAGGAGGTCGAACGATGTAAACGAGGTTGGATACTTGATCGATTTCTCAACGTCTCAACACACAGCAGACTCGCAGTTTGAGATCAAATACTCCTTCCACCCCTTTTCTTTCAATGCAATTTAATTTTCCAGTCATTTACATTCTTGCATTTTTATCTTCTTGCACCTTACTTTCTTGCACTTTACTTCATTGCACTTTACATTTCTGCACCTTTAAATTCCTGCACTTTTTTCTTTTAAACTTTCTTTACTTTTCATGCAATTTACTTCCCGCACGATTTTATTTGCATTTTCGTTTACTTTCATTCTTTCAAAACACGAAAAATCTAAAAACAAAACCATTTTGTGTTCATCGTTTTCAACCTCGTGTTTTGTCTCATCCCCATTTCTCCAACTCCCATTAAAACCGCTTTCCCTCTCAATTTCTATTTTCATAACCGTCCACTCGATGAGGGCCCTTGGCGTAACCACCAAGTTGAGCCTCGCGATGATTCTGGCAAAAATCCTTGGCCTCGAGCGGCTAAGCCTGATTTCTTGACAGATTAATGTGTCCAATTATAAAACCCATCGTTTGACGAGATTACCGTGTTAACTTGTAGGACTCACATCGTTTGAAAATAATTATTTGTTTCGTTTTGGGCTTGTCGGACGATTTTTGCGTCTGTACCAAAAAACCCAGTAAACAATACAGTGCAGGGAAAAGCTTCATTCAAATGCTTATCTGGAAAGATGCTGTTCTTGCTAGTGAAGACTGAGATTATCTGAGCATGAAGCCATGGTATGTCAATAGATTTGCCCCAAGTGACGTAGACCAATTGTTGGGATTTCACTCCATATATGGCGTAACCCATGGTATTAGTATGGGAGAGGATTTGAGTATACATCTCTTTTCTTGCTTTACTTCATTCTTGTAAATGGGATTTCGGCATCACGCAATCAAGACAACAGAATTTCTACAATGCATGCAATTCTACTCATCAAACCAACAATTTTAAATCTGTTCAAATCCTTTTCTTTTCAGTATTCACATCAGCCAATAGCCATGCAATTTTGAGTGATAAACAGAATGGGGGGAAACGGGCAAAAGCAATCAATGTGTGTGGGTTGTATGTAAGTAGGAAAACATCGGCACTAATACGAGACGCTGATAATGAAATCATCAGTAATCAAATTGGAGGGATGTGTGCACAACACAATTGTATGTATGCCCAAGCGCAACACTATTCAAAGTCAAATTTAGAGTGTTGTTGATAAACAATGTAAGTTGTCAAATATTGAGATTTCTTGCACTCACCATATTCCTCCTCCAGCGTTGGAACTAGTTCTTCAGTCTGTTCTTAAGCCGCTGCAACCTACGGTCTTGCAACCTCTTATTGCACTAGTTCTCGCTCCTCTTCCTTCTTTGGTTATATAAGAACTGATTCAGCTTTTTTGCCGACAAACAAACATGATTCAAGAGCAGAATCAGAGGCCAATACGCTTGGAAGAGGAGCATCTTGCGCTGAAAGCAAGAATCAATGTTGAGGAAACGATTCCACAACTGCACATTCAGAGCTCTTGATTTCTCGCCCTCTGCGGTTGAACCTAGATCCTCCTTCTAGTGGATGGCCTCCCTTACACAACAGTGTTGTTCAACGATAGTTCCACCTCGGGGTCCTCCGAGGAACTCCCTTCCTCATCGAGAAAGACTTGTACTAGGATAGATTCCTCGACTCCACACCGCACCACCGGGGCTCGCGGCAAACAATCCCTCGCGAGTCTTCAAGGTTCTCGTATCCTCAGGATCTGCCAGACCTAGAGGCTAGTGATGAGGAAGTAATATCTTCCAACCTGCTTTTCTCTAAGCGGGCAATGATTTTTCACATGTCGAAGGTTGGAACAGATCCTACCTATGAATCTTTACAATGGAAGCAGAGATCCCTTTGAGAACCTCGGCATTTGCAAGTCTAAGCTCTCACATATAAGGGTGAACAGACTCATCATGTGCCATGCCTTCCCTTTTTCTTTCAATAAGATCTCCTTGTGCTGGTTTCAGACGACTCCTCTCAATTCTTGGGTTGAGTTGAAGATTAGCTTTGCTACACGCTGCTCCACCAGCTGACAGTAGCCCACGACTGAAGCCAACTTCATAGCAATCCGCCAAAAGTAAGGGGAATCCCTTCGAGAATATATTGCAAGATTCACCAAGGAGGTTGTGCAGGTAGGAGACATCCTTCCTAGGCTAGACTTGCATTATATTCATGATGGTCTCTCTCTTGAGAGCCTACTTTATGCTCCTTGGCCAAGAGAAAATTGAGAACCATGCAGGAGTTGATGGATGACAAGATTAAGCCCCGACCAGTATTCTTTGAGAAACAAGGAGGTCAGAAGGGAGCCGAAGGGCAAAAGCCTCGGGGTGCAACATCCTATACAATCAAAATGCTAGGGAAGCCTAAGGGAGAAGGGAGACTCCTCTAAAATGGTCCAAGTAAAAGAACCACTATGACCAAGATTGGCCAAATAATCCGCACAAACGTTGGCCTCCCTATAAATGTTAGAAACCATAGTTATCCAGTTTGTGGCACTAAGAAGCCGCAACACCTCTAGAATGAGGGACTGAAGAAAATGAGCGGATGTGGCTTTATTATAAACCATGGTCACAACTGCTTCCAAGTCCAACTCGAAAACCACAGGAGAGATAACAAGAGAGCGAGCGAGCGAGCTTGATACTTTTGAGAATGCCCCAAAGCTCAGAAGAAACATCATTACATGTTCCAAGATGGTTGTGGAATGCCTTTATAAATAAATGACCCTTGTGGTCGCAGATTAGGCCTCTACAAGCAGATGATCCATTGCTACTACGGTGAGAGCCATCTATATTCATTTTAAACGTACCTGCACGAGGAGGATGCTATGCTATGAAAGCTTCTCTCTTCGGTTTCGGGGTGTAGAGAGAAGTGGCACAAGATGGGTCATAGATAAAGAACTTAACCGGGTTGTTAATGAAGCAGCTTAGAGAAGTTAATTAAGATCAGAATTCCTTCAAAGATGAGAAGATTGCGGTCCTTCCAAAGGGCTCAAATGGTAGTTGCAAGGAAGGTGGGCCAGTGATAAGGAGTAGTGCCAATGCCTTCTGTAGTAAGGTTCCAAAGAAGCCAATCATGAAGACCAAGGCTAAATAAGGCGGTTCGATGATTGGGCTTGATTAGAGGATTGCTTCACAGTCTCGCAATAGGTGCCCTATGGCCTCGTTGTAGGTGTCACAATGTGTGCACAAGGAAGAAGGGGACACGTCTTCTGAATCGCTCTTCATTGGTGAGAAGCTTGTTGTGAATGAGTTTCCAAAGGAAAGCTCTTATGCGCTGAGGGCCCTTCCAACTCCAATCAATCTTATGGAGCGTGTTAGGGGTGTTTTAAGGACTGTCACTCAAAGCTAGGAGGTGATAAGTTGATTTAAGAGTGAAAGAACCATCATTGGTCAAAGATCAAACCGGGAAGTCATGTCACCCAGGACCAGGAGCCTTGAAGCTAGCAATTTTATTGCAAACATTAGCCGAGAGTAAATTGATAAGATATGCCCCGTTCCAACTATCACCCGAGACATAAGAAGCTACTGCGCATCTTATATGTGAATTCAAATTCTAAATGAGGAATGTTAGAGACCACTCGGTCACGAAGAAGACCATAACCAACTTAATGTCATATCAAATTATATTTTAATATTAAAAAATCAATTATTTATGTTTTTATAATTTTCATTCTCATAGTAGTATGTAAATATTAAAAAACCTCTATACAATTTTTTTTTTTGGTACTATAACCTCTATACAATTTAATAGTTTTAAAATTTGTTTATCATGTCAAAAAATTTGTATTATTAGTATTATTATTATTATTATTTGTTGTTGTTGTTTGTTTCTCATTTTATAAATGAGAAAGAGAAAAAGGGGGGGGGGGGATAGCAGCCAACGAATCGTATGGTGGTGGGGCGGGCTTAGAAAGTGTGCTATTCTTTCTCGTCAAAAAAAGAAAGGAAGAAAGTGTGGTATTATTCTTATGCATTGTCCTTGCGTACTCCTACTGTCCAAGTCTATCCTATATCGTCCCTATGTTTGCTACCCATTTCTCTTGGCCATTGATCATCCGAAGCTCCTTCTCATATCATATCCTATTCCTAAAAAGCAAAATCTCTTTATCCATAAATTCTCACTAGTATGACGGCAGATTAATTCACAAAAGCGGATTTAATACCCAATTGATGATAATAACTTTCTTTTTTTGTTGTTGGCTTAAAACAGCAGTAGTTTGATTCATTTATTCATACTTATTTATTTATTTATCTTGGAGGATAACCAGTGGTAAATCAGCGATCGACTTCAAGCAGTTTGGTTCCGATTATATGCTTAAGACAAACTTGTCGTGCCGGCACTTGCTTATTGACTGCAGTGATAAGAAGAATCAGATTTACATAAGAATAATTATACTCAATGGAATATCAATTCTCTTTTCCATGTAAGGTGCACACAAAAAAAAAAAAACAAACAGAAATTTAGCCAATTCCATTCCATTTCACATAAATTCCTAACCAATGGGTAGATGCCCAACTTTCAACGTGGCATGAAAGCAGAGAAAAATGAGAAAAAAACAGTGTTCAAGAATACAATCAAATCAAACCAAAGGCACAGCGGCACTCAATCTCAAAGGAAGCTTTGGAATACTACGGATACAAAGTCAGCGGTCGTTTAATCTACACGGAGATTCCCAATATTGGTGTTTCACTTTTGAGGAGAACCAACCATATACTGCTCCCTTCCGTAATTATTTTAATTTAAGAAATAAAACTCCAGTTTATACGGAACAAGAAAAAATATTGAAAATAATTTTTTAATTAATACTCTTAAAGATTTAATCTTTTTTCAAAAATATATTTTTTATGAACCAACTCTTAGGCATTTAATACTTTTGAAAATTAATATTATTTCTTATAATTAGGACTAAAAAAATAGACTATTTTGTTCTTTATAAAAAAGACCGGAGCGAGTGATATATACGAGAGTGCCATATGCAAGTCAGGAAAACAAATATTTGACATAATGTTTTGTTTAGTTGATACGAATATGACTCATATCTCATGATGACATGAGTTTGAATCTTGTTGTTTGTTGGTGAGTAATTTGTAATTAAGTAGCTCTGTAAGAGTTTTATGAGTCGTAAGGGTTGTCCTGATTTCGATGAGTCCGCAAGACCCAACTCACCTAAATTTTTCTTACATCAATAAAAAAACAAATATTTGCAAATGTGTCAATACCATGTTAATACCAAATCTTGCCGTTGGAGCTTACCCAAAGAGGCGACACCAATACAAGTTGAAATTTTGTACGTTGTACAACTAGCATGTATATTGTGCAATGTACATGTATTTTGGTGAGATATAAAAATTACATTAAAAAATAATATATAATATAAAAGTATTTGAAACTTTTAATTTTAGAAATTTTAAAAAATTAACTTAATGAATAGGAATCAATTTAATGATGATTATATATATATATATATATATATATATCATTTTATTTATTGTTGATTGAGTAGGAAATTAAGGAAATTTATAACACCCTGTCATTGAGTATAGTAATTAATATCGATTTGATAACAAATTCAGGTAGTGTGTATTTTATATTTTTTTTTAGTTTTTACGCACAGTATCTGAGGAGAAAGGGAACCCTAGAATATATGTTCGGTCGGGAAGTAAGTAAAATTTGGCCACGAATTATTCCATTACTAGGCATCGAACTCAGGTAGTGTGTATTTTATATTTAAACCTTATAATTATCATTGTATCAATAAAATACCCTTTAATTTATAAAAAAAAATAATAAGTACATTATTGTGTTAATCTTTTAAAGATATAGTGGCATTGTTTCTCTTTGAACTAAATTTGATATTAATTTAATTCTTTAACAATAGAATGAATAATTAATTTGAATTTCCAAAAAATATTATATTGATTTGATCATTCGATCATAAAAAAATATCAATTTATTTGTCAATCATTTAAATTGAAATGAATTTAGCATTTCTTTTTTTTAATAAAGAATTTAGCATTTCAATCACATAATCCATACATAAAACAGAATAATTTTGATGTGATTTTTTATAGTTAGAAAACTAAATTGGTATTGAGATTATATAAAAAATCAAAGTAATGATACCCATATCTTTAAAAATGTAAAACAAAATTAGTTCACTAAAAGTGTATATATAATACATATAATGCGTGTAGCGTGGATCACGGAAAATTTTGTTGATATTCATGATAATCGTATAATATTTTTGCGTTTAATTTGGATCCATCGTTATGAGTTAATATAAATAATTTTTTTATAGTAAGAAAATTGAAAAAATTAATGCAAAAAATTGCATAGTTTAATATATTTTTTGTTGTTATTCATTGTATAGTTTAATTTAGTTAATGATATAATGTGATTCGATAATAAATTATTTAATAATAAAAATAAGTAAATTTAATAATGCATCAAGAGGAAAATTCATAACTTTGTTACTCTTTTTTATAGTATATCAAAACTTTATCATTCTTCCGATCAAAAAAATTCTTTTTTTTGAGTACAACAAAAAATATCTTTATCACTCTTTTTTATATGCATAGTACTTCCTTCGGTCTCATATATAAGAGACAAATAGATCAGATACATAAAATACATTTGTCTTTTATATACGAGACCGAATGAGTATTTGATTGACTATTTACATGGTATGATATCCAAAAAGGCAAAAAAAAAGAAAAAAAAGAAAGAGAATCTTGATACGAGAATTAGGAAAGAGGGGAATCTTGAAAAACTGAAAAAGAGACATTGGGACCCACCGAACCAGCAACAAACAAAAAACCTACAAGTAGAAGAAGCAATTGTTGGCTCTTCGTTCGTTAGTGTTGCGTTGCGTTGCGTGCTTGCTGGTTTGCGCTCTGTTTTTGTTACAAAATAAAAACAAGCGCTATGGCTGCGCCAAATCTCTCTACCCTCTCTTCCTCCCTCTCCAAACCCTCCTTTTCTCTCCCTTTCAATCCATCATCAACACCACCCAACACTTGCTATTTTTTCCACAACAAAACTCTCCCAAACCCCCCCAAAACCGCACTTTCCCACAACTACTACAGAACCCCCTTCCATCTCCAACCCTCTTCATGCAAAAACCCAAACAACAACACATTCCCAGAAACCAACGATGATGACGAAAAGCCCCGCGAAGAGTGCGGTGTGGTGGGTATATACGGCGATCCAGAAGCCTCTCGTCTCTGCTATCTCGCCCTCCACGCCCTTCAACACCGTGGCCAAGAAGGTGCAGGTATCGTCGCCGTCCACAACAACCTCCTTCAATCCGTAACCGGCGTTGGCCTCGTTTCCGAAGTCTTCAGCGAATCCAAACTCGATAACTTACCCGGAACTCTCGCCATTGGCCATGTCCGTTACTCAACCGCAGGCCAATCCATGCTAAAAAATGTTCAACCTTTCGTTGCAGGTTACCGCTTCGGCTCTGTTGGCGTTGCTCATAATGGCAATTTGGTTAATTACCGTTCCTTAAGGGCCAGACTTGAAGACAGCGGCTCCATTTTCAACACCACTTCTGATACCGAAGTTGTGCTTCATCTTATTGCCACCTCAAAACACAGACCTTTCCTCTTGAGAATTGTTGATGCCTGTGAGAAGCTTCAAGGTGCTTATTCTTTTGTGTTTGTTACTGAAGACAAGCTCGTTGCCGTTAGGGATCCGTTTGGGTTTCGACCTTTGGTTATGGGAAGGAGAAGTAACGGTTCTGTTGTTTTTGCCTCTGAAACTTGTGCACTTGATTTAATTGAAGCAACATATGAGAGGGAGGTTTACCCTGGTGAGGTTTTAGTGGTGGACCAGAGTGGAATTCAATCCCTTTGTCTTGTGTCTCATCCAGAGCCGAAGCAGTGTATATTTGAACACATTTACTTTTCACTTCCCAATTCTGTGGTTTTTGGGAGGCCAGTGTATGAATCTAGAAGACTATTTGGGGAAATATTGGCAACTGAGAGTCCTGTTGAGTGTGATGTTGTGATAGCAGTTCCTGATTCTGGTGTTGTGGCTGCGCTTGGTTATGCTGCAAAAGCTGGTGTTCCTTTTCAACAAGGGCTTATTAGGTCACACTATGTGGGGAGGACTTTTATTGAACCGTCACAGAAGATTAGGGATTTTGGTGTGAAGCTGAAGCTCTCGCCGGTTAAGGCTGTGCTTGAAGGGAAGAGGGTTGTGGTTGTGGATGATTCTATTGTGAGGGGAACTACTTCATCAAAAATTGTGAGGCTGATAAAGGAAGCAGGCGCAAAGGAAGTTCACATGAGGATTGCATGTCCACCAATTATTGGGTCTTGTTATTATGGTGTGGACACGCCTAGCTCTGAGGAGTTGATTTCTAATAGGATGGGTGTGGATGAGATAAGGGAGTTTATTGGATCTGATTCACTTGCTTTTCTTCCAATTGATAGCTTGAAGAAGTTGTTGGGTGATGATTCTCCCAATTTCTGTTATGCTTGCTTCTCTGGGATGTATCCTGTTGAACCCACTGAACTTAAGGTCAAGAGGGTTGTTGGTGACTTTGTGGATGATGGGTTAAATGGGAGTTTTGAATCAATTGATGGAGGTTGGGTTCAAGCAAACACAAATCAGAAAGATGTGAAGATTGTTAATATCTGACATTTGTTCTTTCTGCTTGTGATTTTGAAGTATACTAGTATAGGCCAAGGTACAAGGCAAGTGGGCATGCACTGGGCAGATAAATGTAAGAAAAAAAAAATATATCTAACTACAATAATTTACTTCATCTAATTCAGAAATTTGGATTCTGGAGGCCAATGCTCTTAATATTTATTGTTGGTCGTGTATTTGAATCTGGTATTGGTATCTGGAGTTTTTCTTATTTATAATTTAGGTCAATGGTATAAGATTAAGAATTAGGGAGGTTTATTATTATTTTTTTTAAGGAACTCCAGGTTTTGCCTTATTATTGTTTTTTTTTTTTTCAATATAGGATCTTATTTCTTTAGTATATAACAATGTATCAGCTCTTAAGGGTACTGATAAGATTTCCTCAAAAACAAAAAAACGGGTACTGATAAGATGTGAAATTAATTTCTATTTCACCTCTTCACTTTTGGGCTATGAAGCACGGGTACTCCAAAATAGGAAATATATCTGTGTCGTACCCGTATCGGATACCGATACTCCTTGGATACTTTCCGATACGTGTCCCAAAAGTATCTCTATTGAGGACATTTTCGGATACTCCTTGGATACTTCTCGAGTCCCGTATCCCGTGACCGATCATTTTTCAATCCTAATAGCGGTTCTGTTCTCTCCATCCTGTCAACGCTTTTGGGTTTCTCCATCTCTGGTTTTCTTTTTCCAATAAAAGCAAGTTTTTCTTCACTCTTGCAAAAATATTGTTCTGGTGTTCAGGCGTTGTGTGTCTTGTTTATTCTCACATATCGTGGTGTACTATTTGTAAAAGAAATTATAAAATAGTCGGAAAAAGGGTTCAAGTGTTGGGTCTAATACTATTGATTCAATGTTTCTTTTCTAACAAGTATTCTACATATATATAAGTTTTTATATAAAATTTTGTTAACGTATCCAGACCGTATCGTATCCTAAATTTTAAAAAATTCTTGTATTCACGTATCCGTATCGTATCATACCCGTATCGTATTACGTATCCGGGCTTCATAGCTTTTGGGTGTTCTACTAATGGCAAAGGTCAATTACATTTTCTTCCTTCAAAGATTATAGTTTAAATTTGATCCACTTCAGTGTATTTTTTTATGGTGTGTTGAGAAATCATTAAAATAGTTGCATTTTTACCAATTGTGATAATTATATTTTTAGTCATTTAACAAACTACATGGTTGGATAACTAAAAAAAAAAAGAAGTTAAAGGCTCCCTTTGTATTAAAATTAAATACTACTAACTAATCGACTGGTTTTGTTGCAAATGTCATTCTCTTGTTCTTTAAATATAGGCAAAATTGCTCTATAGGTCTTTAACTTATTTTCAGATTTCGAATCAGTTTTTTATCTTTTTTTTTCTCGAATAGGTCATTTATGTTTTATAATGTTTTCGAATCAGTCTTTATCTTTCTTTTTTTCCGAATAGGTCCTTTAGGTTTGAAAAACAAGTCCTTCAAGTTTTTAATATGTTTCAAAAAAGTCTTTCAAGCTTTTAGTATGTTTCAAAAAGGTCCTTCAATAAATGGACGTGTAGGTCTGTTTTTCAAACCTAAAGGACCTATTTGGGAAAAAAGAAAGATAAAGAACTGATTCGAAAACATTATAAAACATAAAGGATCTATTCGGGAAAAAAAAGATAAATGACTGATTTGAAAACCGAAAATAAGTTAAAGAACCTGCAGAGCAATTTTGCTTTAAATATAAATGCACGACCTTCGTTAATTCATGATCCTCTCCTTCCTCGCACAAAAGGACAAGGGTGTTTGAGAGAGAGAATGGAGATGGATAGAGAGAATGATAAAGAGTAACTGAGTAAGAGATAAGTTAAGAGAAGCTTGGATTCTTTGCTGCTGCGGCATCTCTACACCACCAAAAACATGTGTAAAGAGGAGAGAGAAAATGGATAAAATATAGGGATAATGAAGATAGAGGGGAATCATGAGAGAGATAGAGAGGATGTAGGCGGGGTTTTTAGTAGAGGATCTAGGTCAGTTAAGAGAGATGGAGAGAATGAAGAGAGTAGTTGGATGGAGAGAGTAGCTAGACAACTTTTTTTACGCGGCAGATGAAAGTACCGTGTCAAAATCATTGCTCAGGGCATCTCTAATGCAAGGAGTACTAAAAACCATATTTTTATTTAAGTGGATCCCATAATTGACCCCACATATTTTTATTTTTATACTTCCCCTCCTCCCCCTCCCGTACTTCCATTCAGCCCCCTCCTCCCCCTCGGCCCACTCCCCCGCCCCACTCCCATCCTCCCCCTCCGTTCCCTCGGTGGATCCCCCTCTCCCCAATCCCCACTCCCATGGCATCGTAGAAACGACTAGACATTGTTGGCCGAATTTTCTTGGTTTTTTGGGTTTTTATTTTACCATGTTTTTATTTTTTGATTTTGGAGGTTTGAATGTTGAGGGTTTGATTTGTGTGGAGTTTTATTTTATTTTTCCAGATCTAGGTTTTGTTGACAGATACGGAGTTTTTGACATTGGATTTGTTGTATTGACATGAAGAACTAGTTTTTGTTTGTATTCTTCTTCTTATGATTTTCTTCTCATGCTTTCTCGTTTCAAATTTAGTTTGCTTTTTGAATATAAAATATTTTATTCTGTAAGAACGATTCTTACAGGTGGAGGACTTGTCATCTCTTTTCCAATACACACACAAAATAATAACAGTTCTTTAGGGTTCTCATGGTTAAGAACCCCATGTTGGAGATGGTCTTATCTAGCAAATATGGTACTCCCTCTCCGATTTGAAGTATAAACAAAAGTAAATCCCAACTTTAGTGCTCTAAAAGCTAAACAAATCTTAATTAATTATATATTCTATTTAATAATATCATTCCTAAAATAATCTTTAATGCAAAACTAACTGCAGTAACAAAATGTGCCCAAAAAGGGTAAAACGCATACCAAAAACCTCATTATGATATTTAGATGTTTGTCTCTGAAAGACACAGTGGATATATTTGTCTCTTGTTTAGACGCTCATCTCTTAAAACATCCGTAATGTCTTTACAATAGAACAAAACAAAGTTTCCAACCTTTATCTGCACAAAAATCTCATAATTCATTAGAGTCATCCTTCTAAATAGTCATCCTTCTAAATTATTAATACGGTACTGCCAAATTAAATATTATCAGAATCCTTCACTACTAGCATGCCAAGCAATTCATGGATGGTAAGTGCTTGGTTTCAACTTATCACCACCTGCATATTCTTTCATAATGCATTTCATTTCCAACGTCGCTTCAACAAATAAAAGACACCATCCTCACGACAGCCCCACTTCTATTCAAACAGATTAAACATTGAAAAAAACTCGGTGCAACGAGTACTTCAACTAGAAAATTCAAATTGACCCAAGCATGAATAACTCCAAAAAAATAATTATAATAATTATTGCTTACATTTCAAACATCAACGATTATTAAATGTTTTATTTCTTAGTAGAGGAGGGAAACTATAGTATATGAGTTGAAAATTCAAGGTCAATGATGAAAAAATCCCCCAAATCCAATGAAACTAACGGGGCGACAAGAAACAGGGAAGACACCGAATACGAACAGCGTATCTTCATAAATCAGCAGTTGAGAAAAAAATGACTCATCAGAATCAGCAATGAAAATAAACTCCAGAATCAACCATTTTCAGCTCTATCGTAAGCATTTGATTTATGCTTTGGTGCAAATGTAAAACCATCTGGAACCTTGCCAAGTAACATCTCCGATATTCGTATCTGTGTATAAAAAGGAAAATGCAAATCAAAAAAAATTCTTAAGCAGTATGAGGGACCTGGATATTATAATATGTTTTAATAAGAAAATTGCTCAAAGGGTAAAATGCTACATGAAATTTATAGCCACGGTCTATTCCAGAAATATGATTTCATATTTTACTGGCTTATCGGTATTTTTTTATTGTCTATTCACGTTTCTTATTAACTATTTTTAAGTAATTCATCAGCATAACTATTTATATGAATCAAATAATTAACTAATTACATTCCCATTTGTTTAATTGAAGATAAGTTAGAATCTCTGAGGAAGCAAGTGTCAAAAAGTACCTCATCATTTTCCCTTGGATGGAGGGTTTTTCAGGAAAAGAGAAGGGAGGATAAAAATTTTCTTTTTTAATTAAAAGTTATACAATTCGTCAAAAAAAAATTATCCGAGGTTTACAAAAATAAAATAAAATAAAATTTAATAAGGGATTTGCGACATTAAGTTTCATGATAATCTATCATTCTATTTCTTCTATTCTAAAAGATTAATAGATTAGATAATATTTACTTGAAACAAAAATTTTACCACTCCCTTCCTTTACCCTCCAAAACCCTTGATTTAAACATATGGTAAAGAAAACTTGAAATAAAAGGGAATTGCATACCCAGTCAGCTGCAGAGTCTGAGGCCATCAGCGTCTCAAGCTCGTTGCGCCCATAGAAAGATGGTGGACGCCAGTTTATTCGTTGTGGAACCACATCCAAAATACCAACAGGTATGTACCTACAAGTATAGCCAAGCCATTCCAACAAGAACCGCCTGGTTGTCTCTACCCCTGAAACACAACATATAAAATAGTAAGTCCACAATAGTAAGAAAACAAGAAAAACTTGTAGATTATCGGCACATTATCATGCACTATATAAAGGCGCATTTAAATAAAATAGGCACATTTACACTGACAACAAAATCATAAATAATACTTGCTATCAAAACTCTCTTGTACACTACATATATAAGTATACATTCTTGTGAGCAAACTCAACTCTCTTACAAGATACTCCCCCCAAATTATATGTTCCTAATTCCTAGTCCAAAAGGTCCCTCACCCAATACACTCATTGTATCCTTTGCAATAAAAAGAAACATAAATCAAAGCTGTCTCATTTGCATAAAGATCATTCGTGCTTGGCATAAGACAATTACAATTAACACTTGTTTTTGCGTTTGTTTCGAACTCGAATTAAGTTCTGGTAGCTATTATAATAAATTTACAACAGCAAGGAAGAGTTAAAAATATGAATATAATAAAGCTACTCCATCAATAAAACATACCTTTTGTGTCTGAACCCCAATGTTGAAGGCCAAAATGCACAAAATCTTTGAGAATATTTAGTCGCTCGCCAGAACTGATGTCCCAATGTCTCTGTTCCTTAATCTCCGTAAATATCCAAGGCTGCATAACACAGTCATTATAGTTTAAACAATTCTAAATAAAAAATTCTCCAGGCCATGCAACCATATTGTTCCAAATGAAGACAACTAGCATAAGATATAATATAATACTGAATAACAAACTCCAGTAAATGAGACTGAACCAAGGTGATACTAACTTTAATCAGTGCACCACGAGCAATCATGCACGTAGCAAGTTCAGGGCATTCAGTTTTGTGGTTGTTCCAGTCTACAAATGAAAAAACATCTCCATTCCCCGCTACTTGCAAAGTACTAGGGGCTTTCCCGGCACACTGGTATATGTAGTCCCAGTCAGCAAGCTTGCTATAACGTTGTTGGCGTGATCTACCGTGTATTGTCACTGCACTAGCTCCCCATGTGCTAATGTCTGCTATCAGAGAGTCAATACGGTTCTTCCCTTCAAAATAAGCTGTGCGTACCTGGTGCAATGGATAAGTGGGATGTACACATCTTAAGCAAGCATACTGAGGAAATTCAAAAGCATGGCAAAACTTTTTTCCCCTGGCAAAGGCAACAGGACTTGGTCCAGCATGTAGAAATTTCAGAGCCACAGAACAGAGGAAGCAAGGAAGGAAGCTATCAAGACGCTAAATGGATTTGACAAAAAAAAAAATTTCTATCCAATTGTATGGTGTTTAGCATGGAAAATACCTTGACAGTTATTGCTTTATCCACTGTGCCTGAAGCTACTTCTACAATACTTTTCATCCGCATTGGTTTTGTTAGAAGAGCTGATCCAGCACCCTTATTCACAACAATGTCAATAGGGCAACCCATATTTATATCAACGAAATCTACTGTACATTCCTTTTCTATTAGTTCAACTGTTCGTGCCACAGTATCTGGATATGCCCCACAGATTTGTACACCGAATAAATCTTCAGATGAATGACGCCTCAGCAATGCCCATTCTGAAGCTTGACCCTATAACAAGAGCAAAATTATGACATTGGGAATGTAAATACAGATTCACTATAAAAGTAAAATAGATGGTTCAAATGTTGTGAAAATTATACAAAAAAAGATGGAGTTAGAGTTGTGCAGAACAAAACACGGAAGACCGGAGAAGGAAAAAAAACCATGTTCCATTCTTGATGATAAATCTTCAGTCCACAACTGAGTCTTAAGCAAGCATACTAAATTATTTGTTCCTAAATCAAGGTTTCAACATTCAGAAGCAGGCCTTCAATGTCACATTGACAAATTATGGGGATATAACTCAACTTGATAAATTGATTTTTAGGGGGGAAAAGGAAGATACCAAATTATATGGGAACTGCCTGAAATTCATATCACAATATACCACACTTTATTAGATCACCACTATATACATCAAACTTGGGATTAAAGAGAGAAATCAAATCACTAGCAGAAAATCCACATATGTACCTGCAAAAGATTTGTGCACATTGCCATTTCACCACATGTCACATCAGCTCCTAATACTTTGCAAACTCTGCGGAAAGGGAGATTTCCAACAGTGGTCAAGGGTGCAAGATACAACTTCTCCCTGAAATCAATGAGCTTCTTTTCACGTGAGTGCAACTTCAAGCTTAGATCGGTCTCCAGGGTTATAGCATCAATTCCTGCTTCTGGTTCAGATCTTGTGCAGATTCCATCAACAATTTGCTCGGTAACGCTCACACCTGTTTCCGCAGTATGAAGCTAAGTTACGCTAGACTTGACGGTAAAGAAATGTTAAACAAAGTCATTATATTAAGCATAAACTGTAATGACCTTCATTTTCTGCCTCCCCATCATCACAATTTTCTGCAGTTTTTCTTCTCTTCTGGGGACAAGGTGTATCAGATTCAAGTTCTCTATTAAAGCTATCATCTTTTATAACTTCTGCAGAACATTCTAACTTAGAACCTGAGTCTGAGGTAACGGCACAAGAGCCATTCTCATAAGACTGATCGCATTTGTCACCACCATCTTTGTCTTCCAAATCATTCACTTTTGACTTAGAGCGTCCCTGAAACAATTTTTTTCAAAAGAACATGAAGAATGATTGATCAAAATGGAATGAGGAAATAAAAAACTGGTACTAAAAGGAAGTTACATATACATCAAGACCAGATTCAAAGGACAACACTAACAGAGGAATTTTGCATGACGATCATAAAGGAATACTAACAAAGGCATTTTGTACCTAGTGTTTCAGTAATAAAGCTATTATACATTAGTCTTTAAACAGAACGAAATTAGGAATAACTAGGAGCATGTTAATGAAGATTTCCATGCGTATTAAGCGTTTAAATTTACCAAGACTAGTCTCTGAATATGTAAAACAAACTTCAAGTGTCTCACAAATGCATCACTTCACTTGCGTAACAAAAATCGCCAAAAAGACAAACTTTTTATGGTATTCTCCAAGGAAAATAAGAAACAGAACATGAAAAAGAAAAAAACAAAAGGAGAATAAGCAGCGCAAAAGAAAGAATGAACAACATACCAAGAGGCCAAGAGTTTTGAGTTTGGCATCTGCCTTGGGAAATCCCATCTTATTTTTCCACAAAAGCTTTTGAACATCTTTGCTCAATCCATTTACCTCAGAACTTTTCTTCAATCCATTGGAAGGAGGTATAGGCATACCCTCCTCTTCATGCGTACTTGAAAATCTACACGATAACCCATAAGGGCAAGAGCCTTCAGATTTAAAGAAAGGGCACTGTCCCTCCAAATCAGCCGGTTTCTGCACTCATTAAACAAAAAGGCTTTCTTTGTTAATTAATAATTAGGGTTGAATTGAAACAATTAAGTTTCGGGATGAAATTGAAAGCAATTGAGTAGTACCTACCTGTGCCTTGAAGGCTTCTAAATCGTGGCTGAAGCGACACTTGTCTTTATAACGACACGAACTAACATCACCTGTCTTGGCAAGTTCCGAACACAGGTTTCGTGCTGACTTTTGGTCCTGCGGGGTTCAAAGTGAAACGTCATGTCGCATCTTCCAATTGCATATGCAAATGCAAATGCAAATGCAAGTGGTTAAGGTAGTAGTAGTAATAGTAGTAGTAGACCTGACGACGTTCGCGTTTGAGTTGGCGCTTAGACTTCTTCTCCTTCACAACAACAGGGGTCTTGTCGTTGGCGATGGAAACGTCGTCGTTTTCAGCGGATGCTCTAACGGGAGGAGGACGAAGGAAGTCCTTCTTGATGGGAGCTATAGCCCTGGCAATGAGTTGCTCTGGGGTTTGCTGAGCCACTCCCGAACCTCCCTGGTTAGACTCGTCCTCGTCGCCGTCCATGTCAGTGTCTATTCCAACAACGCTGCTGTTTAAGGTTGTTGGTTTTCTACTGTTATTATACGATACCAGTCTACTTCCTTCGGCGTCCGCATAAACACTTGGGAACACAGAGTAGGGTTTATTCATCCATTAATGAATTAGTGAATGGTGAATTGTTCGGTACCCGTAAAAAAAACAAAATGGGTATCGGTACTCATAACACAAAAATAAACTTAAAACTTAATTTTATTTAAAAATTAATTAGGCATAGAAAAATAATGTGGCGTCAAGTGATTGAACTCTGGATACCCTACTTAATGAAACTCTAAGGCACCAGAGTTGCAACCTGAATGAAAACGTTTAACCAATATCCATTAAGAAAAAAAAGTTGTTTAATTTGATCTTACCCATCTTTTTTAAGTGGCTTTTAAGGTGGTATACCATGCACCATATTTATTAACCCTTGGATTCATCTATACCTCACTTTTATCATGAACCCTCCACATCATAACCTTCCTCTCTAGGTTTCTCTCTCAATCGCTTTCTCCACGGGTGGCGACAATGACGATGGGGATGGGGTAGTGAGACAAAAAGTCGTAATTCCACTGCAACAATGCCAACAATAAATGGTGGCACGCCACGACTGTCGTATGCCTAGGGACGAAATATTTATATAGTTTAAAGAGTAAAGATCATATTCATTTCTCAAAAGAAATTGATAGCTCCAATACTATGGTTTTACATATATAAATGTCAATAAATGTCTAATTTATGTCACTAATTTCTTTAGAGAAATTGAGAAAATCTTTACTCAGGTTAAAGGGAGGAAGATTCGATCAGGATCTAATACCCCACTACAAGACCTCAACTAGGGTTCCATCGCAACTCAAAAAGGTGCATTGATCGCAGAATGCCGTCATGATGTAGTTGTCGACGGTTACGAAAATTATTCAATTGTAGTGGTCCTTTCACGTCCTAATGATCAAACCCAATTTCACATCCTAATATAAAATTTCAAAACTAAACCAGATATGGTGACAGTTAACTATCCAGTAACATAACAATAAAACAATATAAATGGCAGTAAACCAGTAACTTAACTAAACCAGTGGCGGTTACCTGTATCATACTCTCCTCTTGAGGCCATGATTGTGGCAAAGGCACTTCATCTTGCATGTCTCCATTAAGTGAACAACAAAGTCTTCCTTCATAATCTCAAATGCCTATCTCCTTTTAAGGTCAAGTTGTATCAATAATTTTTGCTCCAATTTATTGACAACCCATCCCCCGATGGCTACCTTGTTATCAAACACTCTACAACATGTATGCCCTAAAACAAGTGTCTTTACCTAATAAATATTGCCATACTACTCCAGGAACAAAATGCAACTCAAGGACACTCACCAACACTACAAACAACCTTAGCCCATATCTTATCGTTCTTCTTCCACATTATTTTGTCTTCCAATGGAAATGTTGAAATCCTTAACAACATTATTAAGATGCTCCAAGTTATCAAACTTCATCCCAAGTTATAGGTTAACTTGGCCAAACCCAACAGATTCCCTAAACACGGGAAGTGTAGGCCTTGAACTCCCCTCATAATCCGCAGATTCTGGAATCCTCAAATGCTCATAATAAGAAGCTTACCCATTAGCTCCAAAGGAAGACTCGACACTATCCTCGCTTCAAAACTTATTCTTTCTAACACCTTCATTGCTCGAGACATCTTTTTTATTCTTATCATTGTAATGGCACACATACTTTAAACTTGATGTGCTATTTTAGTTCATGTTATGAACGGAAAGAACAAAAATATGTTGATATTTCAATAGACTGGTTCTACTTGTTATAGCGTTTGTACATTTAATATTGATATTGAAATATGCTAATTTTACTTGTTCAACTATAATACGATTGTTTTTTGAATTTCGTATACCACGCAAAATTTATTCACATACTCTACATTCTAATATATTGCATAGACTTTTTTTTTTTAATTTTCAATACCTTCCGAAAATCAGACTCCAAATATTATTTCTTATTTGCTTTTGGAAATAAACTTCCGGGCTGCGTATACATTCTCGAAGTTAGACTCCGAAATGTATATGAATGTGTACTTGAGATTAACATTCGAAAGATTGATCACATCCATAATGACTTATACAGGAGCCTTTCTTTATACGTTTTGGAGTCCAACTTTTGGAATATATAAATAGTTCACAAGTTTACTTTCGGAAGGAAGTATAAGTTTGATAAAAAAAATTCATTTTGAAAGTAAACGTTTGGATAGGGGTATTTTGGGAAAAATTGAGGCACAGAGGGTGGATGTATAAGGAAAAAGGGGTGCAAAAAACAACCCCCAAAATCAAATATTATGAGCAATTAAGAATGAAGTTGGGTAAGGCCTCTCAGGGACTTACAGCTCCGAAAAATTGGGCCTGGCCCATATAACTTTCCGGTGTGTAGTCGTAGGCTTGTAGGCGATAGGGATGGATCGAAGCTGAAGCAAATAGCGAAGAGAAGCGTGGATGGCGAGTGGTGTGAGTGTGATGCAGCGGTGCACCGTAGCTGCGCGGTGGTTGATGAATGGGGCGTCGACGGCGACGCCTTCTGCTTCTGCCGGCATAGCAGCACCGATATTGTGTGGGCGTGGAGATAAGAAGACAAAGAAAGGGAAGAGATTCAAGGGATCGTACGGGAATTCTCGTCCGAAGAAAGAGAAGATGATCGAGCGCATCAAAGACAAGGTCGAAGTTCCCAGGTCTACTCCTTGGCCTCTTCCTTTCAAGCTCATTTGATTCTCACTCTCTATTTGCATGCTCACGCTGCCAAAATGTACTACCTCTACCTCTCTAATTTTTTTAGGGTTTTGTGCTTGTTAGTCGTGAACCTATATATGTATTTTCATCATTATTTTCTATTGAGCAGTATTTTTATTATGGCTTCACTTGCCCCTGCTGAATGCTCTGTTTGGATTTATCACTTATCAGAAACAAATAAACGAGTAAATAAAATCAGAATTATCTCCGAAATTTGCCTTTGCTAAACTGAATTCAGGTTTAGGGCCTCAGGCATAATACTTCCAGTTCTTTGGTTTTATTAAGCTATTCCTCAAGCATATAAGAAAACAAGGCTTGACTATGGTTAAAGGTAGATTGATAAGAGAGTTGGTTGGGATGGTAATTTATATGCTTGTGAAGTAGGCTTTTAATTTGTATCCTTGGATAGTGCCATTTCCTGTGAATTTTGGCTAAAACCCTAAATCCACTCTGTAGTAGTCAGCATGCAGTTGGTGGCAGTTGCTGCTTTTAGTTATGCTATGCAAATCATTTGGGAGATGTAAAAAAAGCTAAAAGGATTAATGCCTGGTGGTGGTGGGAAGTTGGCCGTAAGAACTGAAGAAGTATATCTCAGGGCATAGTTTCATAAGCTGGCTGTGCACCATATTTGCTATTATTTAGGAGTCAAAATTTAGATCCTACCTAGGATAGGAAGGAAGTGATAATGTAAATTGCGGCATTGTAACTCTACAAAATTTATATATGTATGCATATAAGTTCTTAAATTCGTATATAAGCATATAAAATAGCATAAATAAGAAAAACACCTCTAAATCACTAAAAACACACTAAAAACACTTGATTAAACTTAAATTTAAAAACCGTAAGGAGGTCATACCCAACTCACAAGTCACAAATTTAAGAGCACCACAAATAAAACAGCATCTCATGGAGATATTTTAAGAACACCACCAGGAGAGCAAAACAGGATGAAGGAGAACACCAATATAGAGAACGGAGGAAGAGAGCAACAGCAAGCAGCCAAGCACCAAACACCAAACCAGCGAACCCATAGCCAATCACCAAACCAAAACCCAGCGAACCAAGTGCCCCAAGGCCCAAGCCAAGCATGTGTCACAGCATAGCTTATATGCTAGCTGTGCAACATATTAACAATAGCCTTTGTAGTTTATACTTAGCTAAAATGGGCATGTCATTCTACTGAAAATCTTTTCTTAGAATTTTCTGAAAGACATAGGACACTTGATTCATAATCACAGTTACTACATGAAGATTGCAGGGAGTCCTCTTTGGATCTGCTACCATTCTCAAAATACATATTGTTTGGACCGAGTGTTGCAGCATTTGCTAAGATTAGAGTGCATAACAACTTCACTTGATTATGGAGGAACTTTTGATAAAAGTAGTAGATATAGCTTCCCCTTGTATGAAATCAATGCTAAGCTAAGCACAGCCATGCTGTATGGTCCAGTGTTATATATATTGCGTTTATAAATTGTTCAGTTCATTTGTAATAATTTTTGAAATAAATTACTCCTCCCTTGCATTTTGCATTTATTGCATAAACCCTCCTGCTATTGTGAAATTCTACCTAATGTCACACACACCCAACATATTTGTTAACTAAGCCATTAGCTCATGGATGTTTTGTGGTAAATATCATTCACACATTTGTTCAGTAAAACACATTCATTTTGTGCTGTTGAATTGAAGGTTCATTTTGGTACCCAACCATTTGAGTCTTCAATTTAGCTGCTGCCATGACATTGGCCATGAAACATTAATGAATCAACAACCCAGTTAATAAATTTTCTAAGACACATATACACATACGCAAGTACGTAGTGGAACAGTGAAAAATATGCTTCAATCAACGCTGTATGATAGTTTTTCTAGGGGCAAAAGAGCTATTCCTGATGTCGGTAATTGTTTTCATGCATTACAATTAAAAAGTAGCAAGCGAAATCTTTTCAGTGAACCTCATAATGCCGAACAGTTGTTGTACTTCTGTTGCATTACACTTTCCCTTTCTATTACTTTTGAAGGCGAATTCTCACTCAAGATTTGTAGAACTAGCATCCGTGTGTTTAGGTGAAAAACATAAAGAGTGTACATGTATCTAACTATCTATGCAAGCATTGAATTCTGATCTACAGCTTCGACACACAATTAAAACAGCAACAATTAAACTGAGAAAATGTCGTGTTTGTATACTTGTTGTAATGATTTCAGGAGAACAGCGCTCAATTATTAACAAAACTAGACAGAAACGTTAACTTTCACTTCCAAGTTGCTACTCTGATGAAGATCAGTTTCCTTTGGACATAGTAGCTCCTCTGACAACCTAAGAAACAAGTCCGCAATTATGGGGAGCCCCATAACCAGCAGCAAGAAACCAAAAAGCATAATCAAGGCTCCAACATGCGAAATCCATTGGCCATATAGTAGGTGTCCTGGTTCAGTTGCAGCTTGATATCCATTGTGGATGGTCCATAACAGCAAGGCCATAGCAATGAGAGCACCAATTATGCGCAATGATGTTGAACGGGCACTTGCAGTGGTATTGGAGAACATTTTCCTCATCTAGGTTACTACTGCATGCCTGTGCTGGTAAGAAAGAATCCTATTGAGACAAGTGAGCACGAGTTTAGAATGGTACAGTTTGTGTCATCCTGATTGGGTGGGAAGTATCAGTTATCTTGAAGACTGAAGCGATACCATATAATAACTGTGGGACACGAAGTTGTTATATGCAGGAGCTCATTGAAAAAGATAATGAGAGGTGAATTCAAATCAAATTAGGAATCGGTATGTATTTTTGGCACCAAAAAATGACTTGAACGCCCAATAACGACGGGCTTTTCGAGATATCCAACATGCAAACGACATCTTTTCTCCCTTGGATACATCTCCAACTCAGGGACAGCCTCTACAAAAACCGATCCGCCCCCCCTTTTTTGGTTATATTTTAATTCGGAGTAATTGGACCAACCTCATAGATGCTAGTGCTTATTACACTTTCTTTTTTGTTTATAAAATTACGCCAATATCATTTATTTAATGCAATCCTTACATATCAATACCCTTTTTTTAAAAGGAATTACACATATTTTCTTTAATTTATGTGAACCCGAAGTCCCTTAAAAAAATAACAAAGCGCGGGGGGAGGGGGATTGTGCAGTTTCCTAAACAGTATCTTTACCGGTTTAATATGTCGTGGATAGCATGGGAGATAGGGAACTAGTAGTAGTATTATTTGTAGCGCATTTGGCATGCTTAACCAAACTATAAAATCAGAAAACTTACAGCATGGAGACTTTCAAATTACATTTAGGTGAGTGTTTCGAAACATGCTTAGTTGAAGGAAATAAAAACAGGAAAAAAAAAGTGAAAGTACAAAAAGGATCCGGAGCGAGAAATTATTAATTTTCATTGGTGGTGTTAGATAAAGAGAATGTAACAAGGGTAAAAGTGTATATTCCAACATTCAGTGTAATAGCTATGTTATGTTTAGGCAGCAATGCATTGTCACCAATTCAACCCATATAGCTAAGCCACTAGAGTTTAATTAGTGACAAGGAACTTGCATAATTTGCATAAAACCATATTCAAATCTCATTACCACCGTTGTATCAAAAGATTAACATATATAGATGGAAATGTAAGCTCCTTCGTTTTCTTTATTGTAGTAACGCCACTCTAGATCCAAAAGAATTTCAATTTACCTCCTAGGGGATATCAATTCTACGAGGGATTCCCACCTATTCCTTCATCTGGACTACATAAAACATTAATTTCCCCCCCCCCCCTTTCATTAGGCTCTCTCCCTTCTACAATGTTTAAACCGTCTTTAACGGTGTTCCCGCTCCGGAACCAGAATTTCATTATTTAATAAAATTGTTCCCACATATTAAGTATCATACTGTTTCATAGGTAGGTAAGGTAGCTCCCACCAAACACTGTAATAGCGTCATAGTGTGGCTCAATAGCTAACATAAGGTCGTAGGAAAGAAATCGGGAAGTATCAAAATTCAGAATTTGCAGACGATTTAAATAACAAGTTTTGTTTATGATAAAACTCCCAACTTGCACTAACAAGTACCAATGACAGAGTCTTAACACATTCAATGTTCAAGGAACCATATGGTTCAGAAGCGATTAAATTTCTTCATCATCATAAGCATGGACTTAATCTGTATCAATTATTCAATTTATATCACACAAGAGTAAATGAAGGTGATTCAATCCACAATCTAGTAATTAGAACAATTTGGTTGCAAACCTTTATTTATTGCAATGGGGCAAAAGTAAAAAAAGGTTTCAGTCGTTATCTTCACGGCCAAAATCATAAACTATCTCAATCTGCACCAAAAAACATAAGATCAAATTCAGTCAGAAACAAGCACATCCAAAGCAACATATATCGTAACAAATATAAGACTCTCATAAGCAAAAGAAGAAAATGAATGAGGAACATGATAAAACCGGCATACAGCAAGGACACCAGCCCTACTCGCAAATAGAGAATTTCCTCCTATGCTTTTCTATATCTGTCAGTCGTCATCATATTTTATGTATATATCCTATCTGATCAATAATGGAAAAACAGCAAATGACTTTACTGATTTATAGTGGAAGACCTTCTTATTCGGTACACACAAGGGGAGTAAATATCGGATATGGATTTATAAGAGGGGACTGCAGAGAATGACAAAAGCCTAGCAAAAGGAACTTGGTCACACAAATGAAGTAAACTTCTGATAGGAACAATTCCTATCTAACAAAGGGTGATTGTATCTCTCTCTTTTTGCCTTATTGCCCTTATATAACAAATTTGTTCTATCCTCTAACTTTCCCTCCCATTTGTAATTCACTAGTCCCTCCCCTTATTGGGCCCCTTATAACTAACCAGATCTAGGAACCCATCAATACCATCAGATTGAAAAGTTGCATTGTCCTGAAGACAGAAGGGAGAAAACTGATTACAGAAGCTGTCCTCCTCTTCCCTAGTTGCTTCCTTGACATACTTGGACCTCCACATGATAAGCCAATAAGCAATAGGTTTATTTGTTGACTGCTGGCCCTCTAAACTACTTTTTGCCGTTGTTACAAGATCGGGTATTATGATTAATTGAAGTTTACCTCCCGTGCCATGTCCTGCTGTTTGCAAAACTTGGTACATGGAAGCAGCAGCAGTGTGGTGCTTATCAGCTGTGCAAATCCCCTTGAAAGTTGAGAGTAACAATACAGCCATCTTGTGCGAAGCTCATGGTTTTCTTGGTCCATTCTGTCTTGGTTTCCCCCAAGGCCTACAACAACTCCATTCCCAAAATAAGGTCAAATTCCCCAAATTCCAGAGCACTAACATCCAGCACAAAAATTGTTTAGTCCACTCGGATCATCAAATTATTATATACAGTTTTAAGTGATGATATGGGAATCGATGAATATGAGACTATAGTGCTGCCCACATTTAAAATATAATCCCTTGTTCCTTCTACTGATTAGCTCATGATAAGAGAGATTGCATGTAACTTGAAGTTTGCTTCCATCAATCCTCTCCTGACCATTCCCTTGCTTGTTCATTCTCTCAAGGAGTCCTTGGGACATAATAGTAGGCCATCCAACTCTAGAATTAAGAACACCTTACTGCGTAGGTCTAAGGTAATTCAAAGTGCTAGCAGATCAGAAGTAGGCCCTCACCCTTCTCTAATAGAGTCGTAGTAGAAGTGTCAACACAAGCCCAAACCTATGGCCCAACCCATCGCAACTCACTGATGCATTGGGTTGGGAAAAAAGGCTCACATTTTCCTAGGTTATTTTGACCCGACTCACTTAAACTGCCAATCAAAGTGGGTTTGAGCAGGGTTGAGACGTCTTGACTTAGTTTGACCCCCCCTTTTTTTGAATTACTTATCATTTTTTATAAACTAACATACAATTTATACTTTTTTTTTGTTTTTGAATTTTCTTATTTTTATTTTACAATTTACGTGTGCCAACCCACTTAACCCACCAACCAGTGATGGGTTGGGGTGGTTGGCTCATGTTGACACCACTATTGTCGTAGTGTTCCTAATAATGCACTACCTGATGATGAGCTCCCACAAAATTGTCATGTCCTTTCCCACTAGGTGGATTTAGGATCCGTCCAATTGGTACCAAATCATGTTCAATCATCCTGGCTATCGATATCATTTTATAATGATGTGGTGGTTCTAGTGCTAATAGCTCCAACCTTTTTACCTCTTTCAATCCCCCTAGAAACAATCCCATGTATTGATTGTTTGACATGGGGGAATTTGAGCAGCCGATATCTCAAATTCTTCAACACATTCATCCACTAAACCCTCTTGGTTAACCATCTTCAGTCGAGAAAACGAATTTCCATAGTAATGGACCTCGTATCGATAAAAAGGAGCACGCTTTAAGCTTCTCCCAATCTAAATTTGGATCTTCCCCCACTCAAAACCTTGAATCAATGGCAAGTTACCTGTCCACTTAGATTAGGGCAAGCAGAACAAGTAACTGCAATGGGGTTTCTTGAACGGCAAAATATGCCTGAACTCGATAAACCCACCGCATGGGATCATCTCTGTAGAATTGGGGAAGCTCAATATGCTTGGCGTTCAGGCAACACTTTTCTACAATTTCACTTATGTTTAATGTGGTCTAAATCACCTTGCCTCTACCATTCCTATTCGAAGAGTTGTGAGATGGGTCAGCATGTTGCTATTGGCACTAGAATCCCTCTCGCACCTCGGCATGTAGCACTGCGAGGGACTTGGTCATTTCTGCAACATTGGTAGTCAAGGAGCTCAATTTCGCCAAATGATCATTCAATTGAACCAAATGCTCCTTCAACATCTAATTGTGATTTCACAGCAAGGCCTCTTGATCTCTAAGAGCAGTCTTACCCAGACCGTGTGAGCATCTAGAGCATCAATTTGTTGTGAAGCCATCTGAGTTTGCATACACTAGATTCTCCCTCTCGTAACCTCTCAACAAAAGCACCAATTGATAAGAACAATTCCTATCTAACAAAGGGAGATTATATTATTGATAAGACAGCAGAAGAAAATACAGAAAGTAAGAGCAAATAGGTAAATCCCCATGACCCCAAGCTATAAGCCAAAACTGAAATGGAAACACACATGACCCCCTTCTCTCCCTCTGAACCCGTATACGACAAATTTGTTATCTTTTTCCTTTAACTAACTTTCCCATGCATTTGTTGTTTACAACTTAGTCCCTCCCCTTTCTTGGCCCCTTCTTATAACTAACCAGATCCAAGAACCTACCAATTTCATAGCCTTGTTCATCTTCATGACGAGATGATTATGATCACCTAACACCTTAGTAGGACAGTGTCAAACATTCCATTACTTGTTCAAAAGTGAAAATTGATTATCCACCGATTCCAATCATTATTGAAAAAAATTTATGAAGGGAATCATTGAGTTAACTTCTAATATTATCACACAAACAGTTAGTATTTGTGTTCTCAAGTTGCCGCCATGGCGTTATGGCTTGGTAGATTTTGTGCCAGCCGCCATAGGCCGCAACGCCTATTATATCCACCATGTTTCTGCCATTGGCCGCAACACTATATTTAAACGGTGGATTTTTGGCAGGACACCATAATCCGCCGTTGATAACACTGGTTGGTATATAATGCAAAGGGGGGATGAAATACATTTATTCCCAGCTGTATGCAAATCAGGTTAGTCACTTAACAACCACAGAAAAATTCAGTGCATTTTCCGAAGAAACTGGTCACAGAAACGTACAAAGTGATTAAACACACATGAATACACAGATTTGGACCATTTTATGTGATACTCTCACATTACAGGGTCATCAGATGAGAGATATCAATGCAATTGCAATGCCCTTGGCAAGAGGAAAATGTGGCGCTATATGAAGGTATTTTAGGCCTCTTGCACAGGGCATTGTGTATATCTCTCTCATCAAATGAACTTGTCCTAAACTCCACAAACACATATAACTATATGCATGCATACATGTATGCATATAAAATTTGTTTTGCAAGTATCAACTGTAGATGACAAAAAAAATTCAGTGATGTCCATTGGAAGTGGCAAAACAAATAAGAGCGGCCAACATAAAAAGGAAAAGATAAACTTAGTATATAACCATGATGACTTACCCCCTCAGGTGGAGTTGGGTTGCGAGTAAACTTGGAACCACCGGGAGCCCAAGGAACTGTTAGACATCAGAACAAGAGTAAAAAGGGTTAATATTAGAACTGGATCAAACAATAAACCAGGAAAGAGAAGGACCAATGATTAAAAATTTACAAATGCTGAAAAGCATGGCGGATAAATCAACCCCTAAGACTAGAATAACTAAAAAATGGGCGATATACATTGCCTTTAAGTCTACACTTGAAGGCAGATTTTAGTTGAGGTAAATGAAAAGTTTATACTAATGATTCCTTTTGTAAGCTCAATAGTTGGATTACAGTGGCAAACAAATATACTGATTACCGAAAGCATTCCAAATAATCTCATTATGTCAGTCCCCTTAACTCCTATGAGCACTCTTTTAACGCGCCTCTCGCAAAGCGAACATAGAGGGGATAAGTTATATTTGGATTGAGGAATATTGTTTGGAATTTTTTACAATTAAAGATAGTAACATAATATTGAGCTGGTTTTTCAACTATGCCTCATCACCTATCATTCGCGTGCTACTAGGAATAAGAAAACTTTTCAATTTATTATGGACCTGATGTGCTATAATTAATTAATACAAGTGAAAGAAAGCAACAATGCGGCATACAATATGTATGATGTAGCCCAAAAAGCAGTGTTGGTACTGAGATTCATCTTCAATGAGGTGTTTTTTTTATACCTATATAAGGATCAGGATGGCGCCACTTATTGTAGCTTGCTTCAGCATCCGCTATCAACCTATCAATGGTGTCAAGGTCTTCCTGTATATGATATCAAACCAGCACAACACAACACAACACAAAGTTAGAATACTCTCAACACCAGAAGCAGACGAATAGATTTGGTATTGCAAATAGAACTTCCCAATCATTACTCGGTCCCACCAATAAATAAATAAAATGTGGCTTAATTTTGAATTTGGGGAACCAAATTAGGGTGAGTGCAAGTGCAAGATGCGATGATCTCGAAGGAAATTGAAAGAAGAGGGAAACGAACCACGTGTCTGTTTTGCTCGAACCTTTCGCGGAGGTTTGAAGCCTGAAGAGGGAAATAAAAAGGAATGAATTCAGAGAAAGTATTTGAAATTGAGGGGGTGAGAGGGAGATAATGAGATGAAGATGAGAAAGGGATACATCATCGTAGAATAGGTGGCGATGTACGGCCCAGTTGAGAGTGTCTTTTAGGGCTCGGCGGTACAGAATCCGCACCTTCTCCTTCTGCGCCGCGCGCCGAACAACGTACGCTGCCGTCGATGTTATGCTCATTTCTCTTCTCTCAACTTTTTTTTTCTTTTCTTTTCCTTTTATTTTCACTTCACGGTTCAGAGTATCAGCTCATAAGTAACAACCAGAGGAGTCGGAAAACCAGTCACTCTACTACACGGCGTCGTATAGTCATTGGGCCCATGGGCTGCTTTTATTTTTATTTCTCCAGGCTCACCTTTAAAAGGACTGCTACCTAAACCCTAACTTTTCCTACTCACACCCCTTACCCTTTTTCAATTGAAGTTACCCAAATACCCCCACCCCCACCCACTAACTAAAATCATCTTCTTCCTCTTGAAACAATTAGAAACTTTGGAACCTGGATCCAGTCATCAATATCCAATCGCCATTGTTGATCTACCCGATTCTTGAATCACCAAACCGTTCTGTCCAATTTTTGAAACCACCCAAAACCAGAAGCATTGTCTTGAACGATTCCCTTCACACCAAGTCTGTTAGATGCACATGCTAACAAGGAAGAAAAGGGGAAAGGGAATCTCAAATTTCTTCCGTCGAAAAGGAATTTTGCTAGCTAATCTTTTTCCACGATTTCTTTATAAAAAAAAAAATTCGACCTCCCTCCACCAAATTAATAAATATATTATTTATTATTATTATTTGAGTTTTGCTATCCTATTAATCCTAATTAAAATTCACATAATTCTATTATTAACCATTATAAATGTTGAAGCACAACGAAGTTACAAAAATAATAATTATTGCAAATGTTAGTTAACTATTAAATATTTACTTAGTTAAGTCTTCCAAATACTTTTTATTTCCTTTTCAAATCCAAATCCCAATATAAATTTTGTCAATTCAACAATTTTACACTATCATCAAAATTCTGATTTATTCACTAAATCGATAATATTATTAAAATATGAAGTAATAAAAAATAAATGGATTAACTAATGATTTATTGAAAAAATATCAAACATTACATATTAAAAAATGCAAAAAAAAAACTTAAAACAAAATTACATAAATTTAAAAAATTATTTTAATTAATTTAAAAGATTTGATATTAAATATCAAATATGGCTTTAGACTGAAATATACATTGTACCCTATTTCCTTTAGTCATGATCCGTCAAATGGAGTAGGCCTCCTTTGTCAGTATATTAACTTAACTTGATGAGTCTTTTTTAGGTCTTTGTCATGAGATGATACATTGTTAATGTAATATATTATGGGAGTAACCAACACATTCCCTATTTTTGCTAATGTGTATCCTACTTCCGGAAGTATATTTATGGAAGTGTATCATTTTGCTGTCCCAAAGTTTATCTCCGGATAAACCCGAAGTTATTCCGTTTGAAAATAAATTTCCTGAAGGAAGGGTGCCTATTAGCAAAAACGGGAGTGTCTTTAGTTATTCTCACATGTTATATAGCAGCATAATCGGCAGGAAGAAGACCTAAAAAAGAGAGGCTATTTTTTCAGGAATGCGATATCCGATGCGTGGGCTGGGGTGTGAAGCGAAGCCCAAACATCTCCTTCAGGGCCTTACCCTGCTCAGGAAACCCAACTATTTTTGCCACAATTGCAGCACTCTCCACGACGTGCTTCATATTAGTGTTGCTCCATAAGCGGTTCGTCAGCTGCATCCTCCTGCGCTTTGATTCCAATGCGATTCCCCACTTTTTGAACACATTTTTCCTCTCTTCCTCGGAAAGCCTTTTTTGCATCAGCTTCACAAGCGTCTTTCTCTCCCATCGAAGTGCCTTTACACTGTTTTCCCACACAAACATATGTCAACATGAGCAAATAAGCATACCATACATAGTCCATACATGCTTGCATTTCTTAACAATATTGGTTCCCCATTAAACAGAAAAAGAAAATTCTCATTGCCATCCTTACTTTTAGTTAATTAATGTCCACGTGGCAGATCCTTGAAATGCAATTAGAGATGCACAAGTAATTACAGAGGTGGCAGAGAAAATAGACAACCTTGAAGTTAATGTGCAGCCTGATTGACCGTCCTTTATAATAGAATGATTTCCATTGGGTAATGCTTCTTTGAGGAAAGATAATCTTCTAAGCTCCACCTCCAAGTAAATAGAGTCTGATGGATCACCACTGAACAAAAGAAAGAAGTATGTCCTGTGGAACAATGATACACTGCAGGTTTGCCACAGTTCAACTATCTCTTTTTGCTGCTTCTTGAATTGCAGAGGCCAGTCTAAAGGAGTTCCGGGTGCCACCAACATTGGATCTACACCTACATCTCTCACATTCCTCTCAAACTTAAAAGCTCTTACCTCTGTCTCCTGATCATACAATTTCACAGATGTCGAATTTAGTCAGGAATTTTCTAAGCATCAAATGAAACATTGCAGGGATAGCAAATACAAGTCACAGCTGCAACAGGCATCATTGTGTGAACTCATTATCCATATCTGCTATAAGTATCAATATTTGTCTTGATGCAGCACAAGTTCAAGATTCTCCCACCATTAAAACATGAACAGAGTAAAACTACCTTCTTATGAAGCCATAATTGCAAACATTATTCAAATAAAATAATCTTAGATATGTTATTAGTCCCCCAAAATGTAGTAGTTTATGCTTGGTCCCCAAAAAATTTTTGTTCATTTTGGTCTCTTATAAAAATGTGTCAACTTTAGTCCATGTGGCTGATTCTGTTAACCAGAGAGTGTAAAAGCTACCAAGTCTTGGTTATATATGTACTTGGATTCAAGGGCGAAGCTTCTTGGTGACATAGGGGAGCTGTGGCTCCCCCAAACATTTTAAATTTTATTGGTATATATACAAATTGCGCAACATATGTTCGAAATGCAAGCAATGGCGTAGCGGTAAAGGCAATTTTTGTGGCTCCGAGGAGCTGTGTTTGAGTCCTGTGGAGATAAATTTTATCTTTTTGCATGCTTAATATATTTATATGCGAAAAAATGACCAAAATGAACGATCTAGGTGAGATTCAAACCATGTAATTGTGGTTTAAAATAAGCTGGCCAAACCACTGCACCACATAGCAGTTGATATAATGCTTGTGAAATATTAGTATATATATTGAATAATTAGTTGGCCCCCTCAGATATTCCACTCAAGCTCTGCCACTGCCTGGATTGGATGGTTGCAAGCAACGATTCCTAACACCAAGGTTCAATAACTTTTACATAGACTCTGTGACTAATGGAAATATGGAATTAGCCACAAGGACAAAGATTGACACTTCTGTGGGTTTGGACAGGTCAACCCGTCATTTTTTTTTATAACCCAATGCTCTTTTCCTTTTCCTTTATCTTTATTTTTTTTTTTAATATTTTTTGGCAAGCCAATCTGCTGCAGAGCAGACTGAAATCTCAACCTACTTTTTTAGCGTGTAATCTCGCCCCGTTTAGGCTGGGTTGAAAGCAGGACGGGTTGGCCTGTTTTGACACCCCTAAGAAGAAGAATACAAACAATTTAAGCTACTCGTAATTTTTTGCTTAAATTTCAAGAATTAAGAGAGGAGTTGAAACGATTTATTCGCACCTGGACCATTTCCTTCATCCCAGCAACAAAAGTTTGGATGTTGGTAATATCCTCACTAGCAGTTGTTCTGTTGCTGTTGGTTCTTAAGTCATCCACAGGACTTCCAGTAGAGGACGGCGAACGATTCATTGACAATTTTGTAGAAGCACCACAAGTTAATGGAAGGAACTTTCTTCGCAAACCATCTGGTCTTCCAGGGAAGCATTTCTCAAAACCATTGGCTGGAGTCCTCTCCATTTCTATTGCATTTTCAGGAGAACCAGTCATGTAACTTTCCCTACAACTCCAGCTCCTTGTCAACTTAAGATTCCTGAAGTTCAACGTTGATGCTGACATAGCCTGTGGAGATTGTTCATCAGGGTAAGAACATACAAGAGAATCAATACTCGATTGCACATCATGGAGTCTCTGATCCAGCACACTGTATGTTGAATTATCTTGGTTCTGTCTCTCTTCCCTATCTTCATTCAAAGGGGTTGATATTTCCTGATTAATTACATTTTCCTCTCCATGCAATGGTAATGCCAACACCCCATTCTCACTTGCTGATGCTTCAGGATATTCCATGTCATCTCTATTTGATTCCTCCAATTCAACACATTGAACTTCTTTGCAGCATTCATCAGGGTACTCTGCTTACAAGCAAAAAAAAAAAAAAGTTAACAAAAGACTGGATCTGATGCAGTTACACTCGTAACGGCATCACTTCTATATGACTATTTACAATTAGCAGAGAGAAGAAACAACTTACCATCAGGATTACTTCTGCTGTCTTCATCGTTATAAGGAGGATTATTGAATTCTTTAATGTGTAAATCAGGAGGATAAATGCTTGATGACTCAGACACTGAATCGTCCTCTTCCCAGGTATGTACCCTTTCCTGCAAATTAAAACTAATTATTAGTGCCAGACTGAAGATAGAGAACCAAATTTAGAGGCATAATCTCTTCTATAGAATTTTCAGTAATTAGGAAATAGAAATTACTTTTCTAGATTTCTGATTGTTTCCAACCATGCGCAGCAAATCCGTAATCCGAGATTGAGCAAGATCACGTTGCTTAATTAGCTTCCTGATCTCCTTCCCCATCTGAATTATTGTAGCCCATGTTACCAGCACCCAAGGAGTTAGAAAAATGTAACATGCACAAGGATGAAAGATCTATCACTAAATACCAATACAGCTTTAGTTATGATATAAAATCTAATACCAAAAATGATGATACACTTTTTAGATATTAGGACATATAAATTGGTTAGGTCATCATAAGTATTGTTCATGAACACACACACAGTTCTAAATCAATATCTTTAAAGTTCCATGGGAATACTTGTCCACAATCAACACAAACTGAATATCATATGAATCCAAAAAACAAATGATGACCTTTTCTATCAAGAGATCTTTCTTTCTCAATATTTCTGCATAATCGCGATTAGTGGCAGGAGGACCAGGAGTTCTCAACTCACTCTCTAGTCTGGCCACCTCTTTCTGCAACTGCTTGACCAAGGCCTTATCAGACATCACTACATTAACCTGCGCTTTAGTGGTCACTTCTTTTGCACAACAAGCAAAAAGAAGTGTGTTCCTAGTTTGCTCAACATTGCTTCGTGCGGGGTTTAAAGTGCAAATGATGACTGTTCTAGCATTGCCACCTAAGGAAGGCTGCAGTATGCGTGTCAACTTAGAATCTCTGTAATTGATGTGTCCTTGTCTTCCGTTGCTGCATTCAGCACATAATGTCCGTCAATGGAAACTGACAAGTTTTACATTTGAAATGCTCAACAGGTTAGCTAACAATAATAGAAGCTGAGTAGAGAAGGCAGACACCATAAGCTAAGGAAGGAGTTGCCAACCTAAGCTTACGAATGACCGTTCCAAGAGTGAGTAAACTCCGGTTTATATAACAACCTTCTTTCAATCTTGACCCAGCTGATAATGCCTGGGATGCACGCTCACTCCCTGCCAAATCAACAAAATTCTGCAGAGAAAAGATACAAATAATTACAAAAACTTCTACAGTTTATATCTGCTACAAGAACTAAGATGAAGAATTAAAAATTTTAACATACCACACTAGCTACAAGTGTGGTTGAGTTGCTTTTACCCAAAAATTCTCTGGCAGAACTTTCAATTGTCTGCAAGGTTGCCACTCCATCAACAAAAGGCTACAATTAAAATATATAAAATGCAATGTTATGAGCAGGGGGAAGGCACACACCAGTCTGATAATTTGGTGAGATCTAGAACTCTTTTCATTGAGGTATGTCTCTCCTACCTGTCTTTGTGCTGCAAGAGTATAGTAGGAAATGTAATGGTACAAACTACAAACCAACCTATGCCAACAAAGTTATGCAAATTCCATTACCTTCACAGAATGACAAGAGCTCTTTCAAATGCACCCAGTCCTGTAAAACCTCCTCTGTAAGTTTCTCTATGATAGGTCCTTTCTGAAAAATTGGGAAATGATTAGATTAACAATCTCAATTTATTCTTCAATTTGATAGATGGAGAATGCATTCACCTCAGGATCATCACGCAGCCTCAGTGGAGAGTTCTCAGTGCTGAGGAGGTCCTTAATAATTTCGTTGTAAATTTCAACTGCTGAGAACTTCAACACAAATGCTCTTTCTTCATGCTAACAAAGTAGTTAGTAACAGCAACCATGTGTTAACGAGACTTGTAATATTATAAATAAGACTAATGGTGAAAACTGAAAAGTGATCCTGAAATATTAAACAGGTAGATTAATACATCAGCAGTTCAATTACCTTGTTTATATAGTCAAAAATATCTGCTACAGCATACTCAGTTATTCCAATCATTGTATACGTCTTTCCACTACTCGTTTGGCCATATGCAAAAACACTTGCTGAAAAAATGTATAAATTACCAAGGTTGAGCAGAAAGCAGGTCATAAGAAACTAGCCAGCATAAAAAATTAAAAATATATACTTACAGTTAATTCCACCAACAGCCGAAAGAGCAATTTCTTTGGCCCCTTCCTCATATACCTGCTTAGTGGAAGAGTCGCCCCAAAATACTCTATCTACAACCAAATCACAACCAAATTTCATAAAAAATCTACCTATGATGGATGGACCTTGTCAGTAAGTATGAGACGCAATATTGGTCACGCAGTTCGGCCAATCTTTGCCTCGCCCTCACGACTACAGAGCAAATTGTAGTTCCGCTTTTATTGATTGTCTGCCTTTTTCTTACTTCCTTCGAGTACAAACACTAATGAGTTTAAATAGGCTATTCTACTCAGAAACCTAATCTGCCTGGACCTAATACATATATAAATAAATCTACTATTTACAAACTTCCTTATTCCTTATTCACATCCCCTCAAATTGATGTCATCAAGGAGCATCAATTTGCTAACAAGAAACCGATGGCGTGGACGAACACTTTTCGTCAAAATATCTCAAGAACTTGAAATTGAGTATTGATATGAGGACGGATATAACATGATTATCATAGGCTTCACGAATAGCATGACAATCAACTTCAATATGCTTAAGACGCTCATGAAAACCGGATCGACAACAACTGAATGGCATCAGATTGTCAAGAGATAGAGATGTTGGTTCGGTTTGAGGAAATCCAAGTTCACCCAAAAACCACGGCCACCAAAGTATTTCTGAGCATGCCGTAGACATAGCAACGATACTCCGATTGAGGACTTAGAGACTTTGCTTGCTTCTTACTTTTCCATGAGATCAATCGAAGAACCAAGAACATGCACCAACCGATAGAGCTGGGCGAGTGTCAGGACACCAATCAAGATCAATCAGAGGCAATCAACTTAAGAGGGTTCCACCTAGGAAAGAATAAGCCTCGATTGAAATGCACCTTCAAGTAGCGAATTATACGACTAACCGCCAAGTGAAGATGACGAGGAGAATGCATGAATCGACTTACTTGGCGAACAAAGAAACTAAATGTCGGGTCGTGGTAATGGTCAAGTAGTTAAGACTACCCACGAGCCGGCCGATACATAAAGGATCGGCCAAAAGTTCACCACACGTGGTGGTATTTGACATTAACTTCAAGAGAGTATCCACAGGATTAGCGATTGGAGGCCGCCCATAGCAATAAGGTCCGTGCGGGCATACTTATGCCGATGGAGAAATATACCCTTAGAGGTAATGAACCTCGAGTCCAAGAAAATAATGTAAAAGACCAAGGTCTTTCATTTGAAACGAGGCTCAAGCTTTTTGTTTAACTTCCCGATAGATGTTGCATCGTAACCGCAATGATCATATCATCAACGTAAAGAAGCCGAGCAGAACAATGCCTGGTGATAAGCGGTGAATGAACAAAAGACGAATCATAACCGACTTTGAGTAAAGAGAACCCCAAGTAGAGTGGAGAACGAATTTCTCATACCATGCTCTGGCTCGCTGTTCAAACCATATGTAGAGCCGTTTGAGTTTGCACACCCCTGATGAAGAGAATAGGCCCCCGAGGTCATATAAATATCTTCGGGCCAGTCGCCATGAAGAAATGCATTCTTCACGTCCATTCGTGAGAGACCACCCACGAGAAGCGCTATGAGAGGCGCCATTCTAACAAGTCATTTTAGCAATCGGTGCAAATGTCTCATCATAGTCAATGCCATATTCGCCTTGTTGCCTAAAGCAACCAATCGAGCTCAGACCGATTGAGAGATCCATCGTAATTCTGGCCACGTAATACACCCATTTTACCATGGGTTTGATATCGGGAGGGCAAGGAACAATATCCCAAGTAAAATTGTCTGAAGGGCCTGGAGTTTCTCATTCATAGCATTTACCCAACACACATCTTTAACGCCGCGAGTAAAGTAGGAATAGGTGTGATAGAGAAAGAAGCAAGATGTGAGGAATCAAACGTGAAACCGGTGAATATCTATCGTGTGCTTTCAGACGCTCTACTAGAACGCCGTGGTGCAACCGTACAGATCGTGATCGTGGCGGGTCAAGATCGGCGTGGCAAAGGGAACACTCTATCGCGTTGTCCGGCATATACAAGTCCTGGTTTGAAACGTTTATGATGGAGACAAAGTAGAAAACGGGAAGTATAGCAATATCACGACTGCAGGCGGCAAGGAAACATAAACCGATGATCAAAAATGTCACATTCCTAGAAATGCGAAAACGATGGTTAGAGACATCATAACACACTAAACCCCATGAGAATGACTATACCCCATAAATGCACATTGGAATGATTGTGCCTCCAAGCTTATGTCTTTCGCTGGATGGTAGGTGAACAAAACAAACACACCCAGTATGTAAACTACTATAATCAGCCGAAGCCAGTTTTAAAAAGTAAAAGTAAGGAGAATCAAACTCAATCACCGTGGAAGGAAGACGGTTGATCAAAAACAGTGGAAAGAGCTCTACCCAAAATCTGATAAATGTATTCTGGAGAAGTAAGGCACGCGTGTCACATCCAACAAGTGACGATTCTTATGCTCGAACACCATTTTTGAGGTGAGGGGACAAGATCGCTGAGACAATACACTCATTGTAAGAACTCCCCGAAACTCATGAGACATATACTCACCACCACCGAATCGCACCAAGAATTTTAATACTGCTCAAATTGATTCTCAACATACATCGTAAATTTCTTAAACATAGAAAACACTTGGATTTAGATTTAAGAAAATAAATCCAAGTAAAACGACTATAATCATCGATAAAGGTGACAAAATATTTATAGTGAGCATGAGAAGCTACAAAGTGAGATTCCCCAAACATCACTATGAATTATCTCAAAACAAGTAAAGCACGATGAGCACCAGATTTTAAAGGAAGTGTTTTGCTTTTCGCTAATTTGCAAACAGAACATGAAATACCTAAGACTAATCCATAGGTTTAGTACCTAACAAACCAAATTTTTAAATAAGTGAGACAAAACAACGTAGTTTGGATGGCCCAATTTCCTATGCCAATCCTCACATGGATTCAAAACAAGATACAAGCAAGAGATAAATGACTAGAAATAGACTGAATGAAACAATCTTCCCACTTTAGGCCCTTCGCGATCACCTTCCCGACACCTGCTCCTCGCACAAAACAACCAAAGACGAAAGATTAACATCACTAAATCAAGTCATCCACTAATTGTCCAAACAGACAATAAATTGAAGTAAGTCCAAAGTTACAAAGCACATTTTCGAAACTTGCAGTTGATGTCACCAACACGAAGTTATAGGAATGGTACTCCCATCAAAGCCAATTTGAATTTTATGATCAAGTGCCATTATAAGGATTTAAATTGTGCAAGTGTTCAGAGAACCCATGTGATTCGATGCACCGAGTCAAATAACCATGGACGAAATGAAAGAGGACTTACCAAGAATGCCCCGGAAGAGCGTAAAGTACCATTTGTCAATCAATTCAGTCAAGAGCACCACCATCGATGCACCACCGGTGGAAGGACTACCGCAGCTAGTAGTAGCATGGAGTGCTCGCACCGGACGCCACGCGTGGAGGACGCGTGAGACGTACAGATGATACGACCCCGCCGCTTTGCGCACTGCAAAATTTCTTGGGATAACTACGAGCAACATGTCCAAATTGTTGCAGAGAAGCACAGTTCGTCGCGATATCACGCCTTGGCCTCGCTTGGCGACATATGCAACCGCCATCGGTTCAGAAGGATAAGATCCCCGAGACATAGTTCTCGTGTGGGTGGAGGACGCTTGCTCCCTCGAGAAGTTCGCCAACACATATATCCGCAGAAGGAACAGATTCCTATTCAAAGAAAGCTCCTCGCCATGTACCCTCAAATTCCGCGGTTTCATGAGAAATTGATCCCGCCATCGATGTTAAGTAGACATCTCGGACAAATGGTAGTGAAGTTTGGGAACATCACATATATAATAGCAGAGAGTGTTTTGTCCACAAATTCAAAAAATTAGAATAATATTCTTGAACGGACGAATTACCTTGTTTGTAATTCGCTATCTCTAGTTCCAACCGGAAGCGTTTGGTCAGATTGTCCCTGGTTATAAATACGCTTCAAATGCGACCACATTTCTTTAGCAAATTGTAAAAGAGCGTAAATTATTCGATCATCCGGGATCAGATAGAGAATCCAAGAAATAATTTAGCGCATCTTTACTTCCCACGATCTAGAGTAGCTTTATCCGTTTTGCCTCGGGAGAGCTCATCCAGGTGATCCCATAATCCTTTTCCTTTAACGTACATATCTTAAATTGAAATTCCCAAGCGAAAGATAGTTCTTTCACAAGGAAACGGACACGTAAATGATCTCTTTCCTTTCCGAGGCCATTAAGCAATGTTGTCATAGCAAGAGAAAAAAAAAGGCACAGAACCACAACTATCGAACCACAAAATAAAAAGAAAAGGACCGTGAACTATCGAACCACAAAACCGGAACGTAACTCGAATCACAAAAGCACGTAACCCGAAGCTATGGCGTCCGAATAAAGAGTTGGGCGAGCGAATCGCAATGTATGCGGCGAACAGAGCACGCTGAGCTAACGCCAAGGACGCCATTAACGGTGACTCGCCATTGTAACTAGCGAAAGGTGGAGCGTAACTCGCCGACGGAGAAGACGGCAGCAAGCAAATAAGACGCAGTAAGCCAAACCGAGAACCAAAGCGACAGTGAAGACGGCGGAGCAAAGAATAAGACGCGGAAGCCAAGCGAGAACTAAACGACGGGCGTGCAAGTAACGTAAGCACACGAAGAAGCACGAATGGAGAACCAAACGACGGGCGAGAAAACTAGTGGTGCAACTAAAATTGCACAGGTTTGATCGACTGCCGATAATGTCAAGAAGTACGAGACGCACTTAATATTGGTCACGCCAGCCGGGCCAATCTTTGCCTCGTCTGGCGACTCTGAGAAACGTAGATTCCGCTTTATTGATTGTCCTCTTTTTCTTACTTCCTTGAGTACAAACACTAATGAGTTTAAATAGGCTATTCTACTCGTAAACCTAACGGGCCTGGGCCGAATACATATATAAATAAATCTACTATTTACAAACTTCCTTATTCCTTATTCACAGACCTCTGATACACTCTATGTCTTAATCAAGATTACTTCAAAAACAATCATTAAAAACACTAAGCAAAATGCATTTTGAAGTATCAGATTAAAGCAACCAAACATTGTTCCCCAGGTAAGGGAAAGTGATCCAGTATGTATATATAATAATAAAGCAACACAGTTAGACATTTGCTTACCAAAGGTGTAGACACTTGGAAATGTGGAACCTTCCCGAATCGTGTTCCGGTATAAGATGGTAGTGTCATTGATGCATTCCCAATCTGCTACTTCATTCACAGCGGTTTCCTTCTCACTCAAAGGCCTCAACCTTACCAACACCAGAATCTTCTCTTCACTTCCACTCACTCCTTCCATCTTCTCCCTTTTCACTAGCTCTTTTCCTTCTCCAGCAGTAACCCCCATTTCTCACTTTTAAAAGTTAAAAAAGATAAAAAAAAAAAAGTTATTAATGCTTTCCTAAAATAAACGATAGTTAAAGGAAAATAGGCGGCAGTCCACAAAAACACTAATAAGCCCTTAATTTGAGCATTAGCTACAAGAATTAAATCATTGAACCATAAAGCAAACAACCCATTAATTTCAGCTCATAAATAAATAGACAATAACAGAAAGAAGAAGACGACTTTAGAAAGACCAAGACATGACAGAATACTAACTAATTAAATTTTATCATCAATAAATCATCAGTTGTTGCTGTAGGCATTAAATCACCAAGACTTCAAAAAGTAAAATTATGAAGAAGAGAGATGATTGGTCATGAATAAGTTTGTTGCAATTAAAAAAAATAAAATAAAATAAGTGTTAAGAAAACAGAGCAGGGACCAAAACATAAGAGATTCGGATTTTTTATCCTACCTTGAACAGGAATGGTGATGAAAGAATAGAAAAACTTTCCAGCGTGGCGACCAGGAAGTTCACCGGAACAAGACCATGACATGGTTGGTTACACTCAACCGTCAGCATTGGTCCCAACAAACAAGAACAAGAACATTCCTTTCTCCCTCCACTCCTTTTTTCTTCTCTCCAATAAACACAGACGCTCACGCTCACGCCATAATATCTGCAAGCATTGATCTACATGCTTGTCTTGAGAATTCGCTATGGCACCTTGTGCCACTTAACTGCCTTCTCAACTCATAACTGCTTCTAACTTCAAAGTTCAAACCTTTGCTTTGATTAGAGTAGAGACACTCAGCCCAGAAGAGTATAAATTAGCCTATAATTTATCTGATTGTTTATAAATTGTTTCGATTGAAGCGAATGTGTCTCAAAAACGAGTTTATTTATTTATTTATTTATTTATTAATTATGAAAAAAGGAGTTTATTTCATTAGTTTATACTACCTCTCCCTGTGTAGAAGACCTTTTTGAAAAAAAGGTTTTGTCCACTCTTTTTAAATTATTAAATGTATTAATTAATTATTTTTTATAAGAATACACCTAATTAATTAATGGAGTGACAATTTCTCTCTTAAGTATTGAAAAAATATGAGTCATAATAATTAAAGGATGATTTTAGAAAAACAATACACATTATTGACATATTTAATACACTAACTAATTTTTTTAATTTGTGTGATTTGGTTAAAAGGGGTAGTAATTTTTTTTAAAAGAAGTATTTTGCATTTAAGCTTATAGTTAATATTTTGTTTTCCCCCCCCTCAATTTTAATGTTATTATTTTAATCAAATTTTACTTTATCCTTTCTTGAATTTTAAAAATGAGTCTCTGAATCATTCTTGACTCTCTCACATAATATAATAGAGTTCAATAGTTAATTCCATAAAACATATTCAATTGATTAGCTTTTCAGCTACAAGCTTTCAACTAACTTGTCGAACTAATAGTGTATTTATAGCACATTTACTAAAAAAATATTTAGTTGATATCAATTTGGACTAACATACCTTCATTTATTCTTTTACTTTTATCATGACATTTATTTTCAATGCAAATACCATTAAGAAGTATAAATATTTTACTATAACGATCTCGTTATTAATTACATTTTAAGGGTATAGTTGAAAAAAAAAAAACTAAATTCCATCTTGAATTTCTAAAATAGTCATAATTTTGAAACAAAAATAAAAAGTTAAAATATTTTTAACTTTTTATAGAGTTCATCTACTCAATAAGAACTTTTAATGTGACGGTTTGATTGATGAAATTTGATGTCTGTTGAATGATATTAACCGGAGTAACTCAGACAATAACTCTTATCTGAGTTACTCCGGCTAATATCAATTTGTAGATATTGAATTTTATCAATCCAACCGTTTAATGTCGTCATATTATGTTAATGATCATGTATACCAAATTTTAAATAAATTGGACATCAATAGCTATATAATCATATGATCAATATTTTACTTGTAAATTAAAACGTATGGTATATGTTGAATTGAAGTGATATGATGAAGTATCAAATATTTTTAAAATTTTATGAAGTTTTATAAAGTTGATCTACTCAATAAGAACTTTTAATGTGACAGTCTGATTGATAAAATTTGATGTCTGTTGAGTGATATTAACCGGAGTAATTCAGACAAGAGTTACTCCGATTAATATCACTTTGTAGATATTGAATTTTATCAATCCAACCGTTTAATGTCTTCATATTATGTTAATGATCATGTATACCAAATTTTAAATAAATTAGACATCAATAGTTATGTAATCATATGATCAACATTTTACTTGTAAATTAAAACGTATGGTATACGTTGAATTGAAGTGATCTGATGAAATATCAAATATTTTTAAAATTTTATGAAGTTTTATAGAGTTGATCTACTCAATAATAACTTTTAATGTGACGGTCTGATTGATGAAATTTGATGTCTGTTGAGTGATATTAACCGGAATAACTCAGACAAGAGTTACTCCTGAAATAACTTGAACGCCCCCTCTGACCATATATATGAAATGGGGGGAGTACTAATTTTCTCCTCTCATTTGGGGTCAGTTTGTTAGGGGTTTACATAGAGCTTTTTACTTTAATGATGCAAATTGTATTTTTTTCTTGATTATGAAATTTTAATGGAACTATTTTTTTTGACGGAATAGAATATAACTAATTTTTAAAATTTTTATTTGTCTTTTAAAGTAATATTTTGAAAGTAAATTAAAAAAATTCACAATAAAATAGAACTAAGTATAAATATAAAAAATTATAAGTCTCACACTTAAATTCAACATTACTCAATTAAAACATTATTTTTATTGAAATGAATTTCTCACGTTGAAAAAAAAAAATCTCCATCATAATTTTTTTTTTACATGGGATTGAAATATCATTAGGGACTATTTAGATAAACAAATTAATTAAGCGTTTATAAGATAAACACTTATCATATAAACCCTTATATACAAGTTATTTCTATAATCAAAGAAAAAAATAGTCAAATTGTTATAAGTTGTTTTTATAAGCTGTTCTACAGAGCTTATCGAAATAAGTTAGAAATAACTTATGAACATGCCACAAGTTGTTTTTATAAGTTATCTCAAACACTCTGACAAGTGCTTATACTAATAGATAAACCCAAATAAGTTATTCATAAGCCAATAAGTGCTTATTGGATAAGCGTTTATCATATAAGAGCTTATGTATAAGATACTTCGATAATTAAAAAAAATGGTGTTTTCATATAAGTCGTAAGCTTTTTCATAAACTATCTTAGAAAGCTTATTAAAATAGGCTGGAAACAAGTTATTTACATGAATCACAACAACAGAACACTTGCTACCTTCTGCTCTCCAAGTCAGGTCAGTTTCTGTTTCATCATATTCTTTTTCTGTTTCAAGGGAGAAGACTCTACAATTCTCAGTTTAAGTTTGTTATCTTATGATGCCCTATTTTATTTGTTCCGCGACTCAAGCAAATTTGTACCAATTATTCGTTTAACACTCCAAATTATCACAATTCCTAGTTTAATTGTAACTCCTACCAATACGATTAGAAGCATAGAAATAATTTGGTTAAGTATTAATGATTAGAAGCAAAGTCATTGGATGCATACATAGTGGATGTAATTGTATCATGATCTGCATATTCGATATTCCTAATATTTCATATTTGATAGGCTGGAAAAAAGTCATTTTTATAAAAACTTTGCAACTTTATTTAACTTCTATTTTACATTTCCTAATGATGATGTAAGATTGGGTCTTTTAATTTTTTACCAACTGCCGAGGTTCAAACATTGTAGTATAGGATGATGCATGCAAAAGACTCTAGTTCACTGGCAAGAAGTCCATTAAGTTGAAAAGGTACATGTAATCATAGATTGAAATAGTGTCCAAGACTATTATAAAGCACAACACATTCTAGAGGAATTACTGTTCCATCCTCCACCAGCAAACACCACCTTCCACTGCTGGTGGTGCTGCAGCCTAACACGGATCACATTCACTGCTAACACCTCTTAGTAAGAGTAGCCTTTGACAAACATTCCTTTTGTGGCTTCCTCAGATTCACCCTCACCAGTGTACTTTCCAAGCTGAGCGAGGGAGTTGGACTTGGCACGGAAAAGGAGTGCATCTTGTGCAGCCTTCACATTCTCCGGACGGCCTCCCCATGTCTTCAAGCAGGTGTTTTGGAGTGCTCTTGCGTATGAGAAGGACACGTGCCACGGGTTTTGAGATTGGTTCATCGCATTCAAGTTCAAGGTTGCTTCAACCTCAGATTGTCCTCCAGACAAAAACTGCACAGCACAACTTTGGTTACTACATGAACAATTGTGGTAAGATGGAAGTTTAATAACAACTTCATCATTTATTATACATACATATATGCATTTTATTTTAGAATCCTGCCTGCTATATAATATGAAATTGTACAAATTCAAGGTAGAAAGCAAAATGACATGGATGAAAAAAAAAATGCAAAACAATAATGCATCTATTTTGCCATGTCATTGGTATTATTTGGTCTCGTACCATTCAGTATTGCTAATTATTTTATGGTGATCTCAGTTGTTTCATTCAACTTTGTAAAGTGCACCCCTTACCTTAAACAAGTCTAATTCAAATATAAAGAATCTAATCCAAACATAAAGAATGATGCGTTTGGGAGCGGAACTTACCATAATTCCAGGGACAGCAGGAGGAATTCTCCTGTGAAGGAGTTTGAGGGTGTAGTCAGCAACTTGCTGAGGAGTGGCCCTCTCCTTGGACTCAGCTCCTGGAGTGACCATACTGGGTTTGAGGAGAATACCCTCAAACAGGACATTGTTCTCAGCCAGGTAAAAGAAAACCTCAGCCCAGACCTTTAGAGCCACTTCGAAAGTCCTGTCAATGTTGTGCTCACCATCAAGCAAGATCTCTGGCTCCACAATTGGGACCAACCCATTGTCCTAATTCATCACGTAAAAAAATAACAGTGACTTTCCCCCTTAAGAGCTGATACTTTAGCCTCTTCACATAGTTATATATGTAACAAAAAGTAGTAGTACTAGTTACTAGTGTAATTTCAGTACCTGTGCAATGGCAGCATAGCGAGCCAGACCCCAAGCTGCTTCCTTGACTGCCAGGGCAGAGGGACCGTTGGGGATGCTCACAACAGTACGCCTATAATTTAATCAATTAAATAGAACTTTAAGTTAACCCTAAGGTATAACAATGTGCATGATATTTTGATTTTCTTTGCTAAACAAGAAGGATACAGTTACACACTCACCATTTGGCGAAACGAGCACCTTGCTGATAGTATGCAGCTGTGCGAGAGGCAAGACCATCCAAACCTTGGCACCATGACTCATCGTTGGAACCAGCGAGTGGAACCAAACCCTATTGTTCTCGGCACATGAACCACGTATTAACAACATACATATAATAAGGTATACATACATATACTTGAAGGGTGAATGAATTGAATTGTAATTTGTAATTTGTAATTTCCACATGGCTTACCTTATCGACCTTAATACCAGGAACAATTTTCTGCTCGACAAGGACATCGACGATCTTCTTGCCATCAATTGTGGATTGGTAGAGAGTTTCCTCAAAGAGAATGGCACCAGAGATGTATTCACCAAGACCAGGAGCTGTCACAAGGAGGGTACGGTATGCCTGGCGGTTAGCTTCAGTGTTCTCTAACCCAATTGAGGCCAAACGCTTCCCACACGTAGCATTAGACTCATCCATCGCCAAAATACCACGCCCTGGCGACGCCACTGTTTTCTATACTCACACAACAAAAACAGAGAGAAAGAGCAGAGAATTTAAGTAACACACAGTCAAACAGCTATGTTACACCCAAAATTTGACACCTCCCCAACACCGGATCAATGACGTGTAAAAATTTGGTTAATCCAGATGATTAACGATGAATTATATATGTTAATCAAATATATACATTATTAACCATTTACTGAATTAAATTAACTAAATTTTTATACGTCATTAGCCAGTCATTAGCCAGTGTCGCAGATGTGTCAAATTTTGGGTGTTCAAAAATCATTTTAGATAGTGAAAAGCATTACTTAGTGGAAAAATGAGGATAATAAATTGCAACCAATTTTCTTTAAAAAAAAAAAATGTAAAATTTAGCTAAGAAAACAAAGGGTAGGACTATACCGCGGTCTTGACGAGCTCATCAGCATAGGAACCGGCTCTGATGGTGAGGGCTGAAGGGGTGGTGGGGTTGCATCTCACAACTGAAGCTGAAGGCTGGCGAAGGGTCTGACCCTTAGCCCACTCAGACTTGTCAAGAACAGGGGATGACTTGATAAGGGTTGCAGAAGCAGAGGCCATTGTTCACTGTGTGTCTGTGTGTGTGTGTGTAACCAACACTGGAATCTTATCTCCCCAGCGATAGATAGCAATCTTTGTAGTGCACCACACATGCACTCGCGCTCTCTGCATTTATAAATCTTAAGTGATGTTTCATTTGAGGCTACCGTGATCCTACCTATCCTCACTTGACACGTGGATGATAATTTGATTAATTTTTGCTGGCTTGGCATCTGCGTACGCGGTTGAATTTCATGGTTTTTTTCTCACCTCGTAAAAAAAAAATTAAAAATAGGAAGATATTATCTCCACCGCTTGTGCTATATGTACATCAAGCGTCCAAAAAGGGTACGAAATTAGTGATGTTTAGAAAGTGTAAGTGTGAGGTTACAAGTGGCCTAGCTGCTCCTATTTTGTCTGCTTCTCACTACACTAAGTAACGGTCGTGATTCAATTGTAGGATATGACTAGATTAACTGACAATAACATTCTTTATTCGTCGCGTGCCAAAGGACTGTGAAATTCCCGTAAAAAAAGGGGCTGTGAAATTCAATGGCGTGAAATGATTTTGCACCACTGGTTTAAATGCATCAACTCTTCGACAAGTACCAAGTTGGTGATACCGGAAATTGATTTTTTTTTTTTGGTTTAAATTACTCGTTTGAATAGCAAATAAAAGTTTTTAGAAATGCCGGTTATATTTATCGAGGATTCTTTGGAACTAATGACATAGTTATTAAACCCGGCCCGGTGATCGGCCAGTCAGTCTTGGGTCGATGGGTCGATGGTGACCGGTACTTGGCGCTACATTTAATTCTTTATTATAATTACAAATTATAAAATTTTATACATGTATATCTCACATATATACCATACAAAATAAATATATATGAATTTTAATAAATATATATGATTTTTTGGTCACATGTATATCGATTAATTAAGGATATATATAAATTGGTTGAAACAATAGACACACATCAGCAAGTGGTGGAGTGGTAAGGCTTTTCTTTGCATTGTCGTCTTTGGATCGAATCCCAGGCTGCAATTTTTGGTTAAATAAAGACATTTCCTTGTGCGAAGACCCGGCCTGGTCATTGAACCAGTCACCGGATTTCAGGCAAGTAGGGTTGCACCGGTCGAATCAGCCGAGATAGCATAACCGATCGAAACACTGGCTCGGACCGGTCATATCACCGGGTCCCGGTCGGACCGGCCGGTCCGAGCCGAGTTTAACAACTATGCTCATGACAGTGAATTTGAAATTCCATCTTGGAAGATAATTTTGGAATTAAATTGATACTCCCTCCGGCCTTATTTATAAGCAAAAAAAGTCTTTTCATATTCATTAAAAAAATAAATGTATCTTTTGGACGAGATACATATATTTTTTAATGAATATAAAAATGTCTTTTTTACTTATAAATAAGGCCAAAGTAGTATATTTCAATCTCAGTCATTTACAGAATGCTTTATAAACAAAGAGTTCATCAACGGTGGATCGTCAGAATTAGCTTACATAAGAAGTGATGCTCGATCAAATTCCTCGTCTTGTTTTTGGTCTTACACCAAAGTCCTCGCAATAATGTACCCAAATCGAAATTAAGTTCACTTTGATTTGTTCCCATCCTCTTACCACCACTAGAGCGTGAATACGACAGGTCGTCCGATAGAGGCCTACAGCAGGTCCAGGCCATGTCAGGCTTTTTTTTAAATAGACTAGGTTAAGGCTTTTTGAGAAGCATATTTAACTAAAAAGGTCAGACTTTGGGCCACCCAAAAAGCATTTTAGGCCTAACAGACCGGCTTATTTAAATAAAAATAAATAATAATTTTATATTGTTATTATTATTATATTAAGTTTTATACATTGTGTTAAATCATATACCTACTGATATTTTAAATAATTTAATTACATAAATTTTTAACATACCTAAAGGTCTTATTGCAACATAGAATTTAAATAGCTACCATATAAAATTTGATTATCTAAAAAGTCATGTTAGACCTTGAAAAAGTTTTATATCATACGAATAAATCAGAATCAGACTTTATAAAACTCAACTCTTTCTATCTATTTCAACCCCTATGTCTCATGTCTCCTAATAGAGTCATTTTACCTTTTTTTATAACTCATTATAAATAGAACTTAACCTCATTAACCTATTAGCCTGTTAGTCTACTTTAAGATCGGTCATATGACTTATTCAAATACGTTAATATCAAATAGGCTTTTAAATAGACTTACAGGCCATATTTGATGGCTTTCAACAAGGCCAGGTCAGGCCTAAAAAAAAGCCTATGACATATAACAGGTCAGGCTTGGGACTTAAATTTTTTGATCAGGCCAGGCTTAGGCTTTACAAAGCCTAGCTCGGCCTAGCCTATTCCCAACTCTAAGTCCACCATAGGACTAATAAGGAAGCCCGACTCCACTCCTTTCTTTTTCCAAATGCAGGCCCAAATTATTTTTTTCCAAATGCAGGCCCAAATTATTTTTGTCGTGTTAATGTTAGGTTACATACTCAAATTGATACTCCTATAATAAAAATATCATGAGGTTCCAATTGACACACCCATTTTTCCTAATACATCTCCTATAGTGTCTTTTTATTTTCCTCCCAAAATGTCATTGTCCGAAAGTTGACTTCCAGACGATGTGGACCCAGATCGCGTGGTAATTTGCCGTTCGGACATTCATTTTTAGACATTTTACAACATTCAGATGTTTATATCCGAATAAATTGCTTAGTATTTCTGGATCGACAATCTCCGGATGTATATATGGTCAGATCGGTTAACTGACGTCTGAAACTATATATCCAGACGTTATCTGAACTTGAAAAAAGAAAGTCAGGTCAGCATATGTTGACAACAACCACATATGTTGTATCGTCAAACACTATTAATATATTGCAAGCACAATTAACATGCAGGGAAAAGAGAAATAGTAAGTGTATTATCCAAACATTAACAATATTATTTATACAAGCCGGAAAGAAAGCACAATTAATTTTCACTTAGGTCTACAAATAGTTTTTTTGCATACATAATATGAACTAAACGTAAACATCCTATGAACATATGGAAACTCGCATGCCTTAGCTTCAACTTTATAGAATCTGCGCCACGAAGGCACAATATGAGGTATCAGACAATCATCCTTTAAGAACACTTGTAAATAAGACGTAATTAATTAATCACTCATGTCACTTAGCATTAGGGATTAATTTTAAATATATGATATGATATTTTACTTGTACAAAATGGCAATTCAACACATGGCTCGTGCAAGTGATGCGGTGATGGGATGGTGGATGACTTCTAAGAGGGAAAAACGTATAGCATCCGATAGACGACAAAAAAAACCAAGACCAGGTTATATTTGGAAGCAATTAAATAACTCATATCCAGAAAGGTCATAAAAACTAAAATGGGAGGAGGGTGCATAAAAAAATGGGGTGCAAAAAGCAAACTCCCGGAAAAAACCTCCCTCTGCCAAACTTAAGTCCCAAGTCAGAGCAGCACTCAACTGGTGATATTTTGGGGGCGTTTGTTACAGCTTTTTTTAGATTAAAATCATTTTTTTTATGTTAAAAATCATTTTTTTAATTTTAACTGTGTTTGTTTCAGATTTTTTAGAAAATGGTTTTTTAAAAAAAATGATTTTTAGGGTAAAAATGAAAAGCTGAAAAAAGTAGTTTCTCATTCATAAGAGTTGAAAAATGATTTTTATAATTCTAAACAAACACAAATTAGCTTCTGATTTTTTTAAAATCTATAAAAAATAATCTCTAAATTATTTTAAAACATAATCACTTTTTTTTAATCCGCGGTTTATCTTGTTTTCCGTTGGAGTAGTTTTGATGCAGCGCGTGACCATTAACCTCTATTAAAGCCTTTGAGTGTAATTGTGTGAGAACAATCTGAAAAAAAAAAAAAAAACTTTCTGGTTTATCATCAAATCTCTCCTTAATTTGGGTTTTATTTTTTCGTTCAGAGACAACCTTCCGCTGCACTTCCGTTCCTCACTATCTCGCTTTTAGAGTTTCCTATTTCTTCGCTTCTCCGATGGCGCCCGATCCTATTAGAGCTAGCATATCCAAAGTCAGTTATTTAACTAACTCAAGAGTTAGTTTAGAAGTCGTTAGCTGTTAGTGAATTCTGTTATTAGCTAGTTGGCAATATCGCATTGCATCGAGCTCTATATATATCAGTGTAATGCAACTTTTCAGATCGATGATATCATTTTCAAGAATTCACTTTTCATCTCTCTCTCTAAATCCAATACATCCTAATCGCGTGCCGGCACCTGCAAAGACGACACCATGGCGAAGAAGAAGAAGGTCAAGAGCGTAGACCTGGTGAGTCGAAAAGCCTGGGTTCAAAATTTTCAGTTGTTTTTCATACTCATTCTACGGTTCAATGCCTATTAAGCTTTCTTTCTGGAGAAAAACAAAATTGATTGTTTTTGTGGTAATCCATGCAGTCAGATGAGGATTTGGCGTTGAAGCAGCAGCTAGAGTTGTATGTTGAGAGGGTTCAGGATCCCGACCCGGGATTGCAGAAGATTGCTCTTGAGAGCATGAGGTAAACCTAGTCTTATATTTGAGGATTCATATTCAGTGATGAAGTGAACAAAATTTGATTTGAGCGGGAATTTAACAATTTTTTTATTTAAAAAAAATTGTGTATTGAAATTGAAATATATGGTTGTATTGTAGACAAGAAATTCGAACTTCAACTAGCTCCATGACTTCAGTTCCTAAGCCATTGAAGTTTCTTCGCCCCCATTATGGCACTCTTAAGGCATATCATGAAACTATGACGGAATCAGATTTGAAGGTATTGTTGTTCGTGTGCTTCGGTGATGCCTTTATATGAAACAGTAGTATGGCATTCTGCTGGTTGACTAATTTGTCTTTTATCACTCATTGCAGAAGTGCTTGGCAGACGTTTTATCAGTTTTGGCCCTTACGATGTCTTCTGAGGGAAAACGAGTGAGTTTGCTGTGTTAGAAATCGTAAATATTTTTTTGGCGATTTCCTTGATTGTGTTCAAGATTGGTGCGTTCACCTTCATTTACACATCTTTTGAACCCAATTCTGATTTTCTCGTCTTCCATTCACTGTTTTTACTCCTTCTAGCTTTTGTTATATTGACTCTTGCCTATGACTCTGACAGGAAAGCCTCAAATTCAGATTATTGGGTTCAAAGGGTGATATTGATTCATGGGGCCATGCGTATGTTAGGTGACAATTATGTTTTTCGTGGCACTGTGTTTTTGTTTTTTATGGTCGAAGATGGATTGCTGTTGTATGCAAATACATCACTAGGAAAAATATAATTTTGGTGATTGGAGTATGACTGAAAAGGAGTTAATTATATCATCAATCTCAATTTTACTCAAGTTTTTTTCGTTGTCAGGAATTTGGCTGGAGAAATTGCACAAGAGTTTGAAAAACGACAGGTTGGGCTTCTGGCTATTTTAAATGATAATGTTTCTACCTCTTAAAAGTTCTTTTACTACAGCATTTTGTGCACTCTTATCCCAATGAATATGGATGAATAGCCTTCCCTTGTTCACTTACTATGTATAGAATCAACCATAGTTTGTTTATGCATTAAGAAAAGCAGGGCTGTAGTATAATTCAATCTCTTTGCAGTTGTGCACCCTCTTGGTGCCCCATTGTTATAAAATAACAATAAAAATATATACAAAAAATACAAAAAATAAGATTAATGTGTAGTATAATATTGTTGCTTGGATATTGAATAGCCTTTGTGATTTGGATTTTCGTTGAGTAGCATTAACTATTATAATTTTTTTTTTATAATACAGAAAATTTAGGTGAGTTGAGTAGCATTAACTATTACAAATTTTGTTTGTGCTCATATTTGATTGTTTCGCATTCCTGGTTAATCCTCAGATTGCTTGCTTTTTTGTTATTCCACAGAGCGAAAATTCCCGAAAGGATGATCTAATGGAACTTGTACAGCAAATAGTTGCTTTTCACATGAAGGTATTAAATATCCAGCATTCATTTTGCTCAAAAAAATTGTTAACCATATGGAAATTGATGGAACAAGATGTATTAGATGAAGACTGGTAATTACTTTTAACGAGTTTTAAATTGCTGCAGCACAATGCAGAACCTGAAGCTGTTGATCTTTTAATGGAGGTAATATGCCAGATCCTTCATTAGGTTGTTGCCCAACTACTTCAGACAGTGAACTGAACGTTGTTTTCATGTAATTAATGTTTAATGTTAGGTTGAAGACCTTCATATGTTGTTTGAACATGTGGACAAAAGAAATTTTAAAAGGACTTGCCTGTATCTCATCAATTCAGCTAGGTAAGTGCAGACAGACCTCAATTTACGCATGTTTTAAGAGAAATTGATTGAGTTCAGAACAGTTATAAAGAAAGAGAAAAGCATGGTTATCGGTACTGATAAACTTTTGTATCTTTTGTGATTTAAATATTTTTTGTTTGTTTCACAATCCCATGCCCTTTATTATTTATTTATTAATTGTTATAATTTAATTATTTAATATTAACTGATGTCCTAGGTTATCATCCTGGACTCTTCAAAGTTCAAAGTGATAAAGTGATCTAGTGCTTTAGGAATGAGAATCGTTGAATCAGAAGCTTCCACTTGAGCACATGTATGCACCTTCACCAACCATGCAAGTGGAGAGCTACTATTTTTGACTATTTACATTTTCATTGATTTTTCTTTACAACTTGTTTTGATTACCCATTGTATTCCAGTAGATTACAGCCTGTATCTAGCTAAGATTTGGCTCATAGAAATGCTATAAATAGGAGCATAACCTGTATTGGCATCTTGAAGTTTATGAGAAATTGAGTATTTTGAGTTAGAGAGTTTTCTCTCTTGTTCTGAGCCATTTGGCATCGTGAGCAGTTCTTAGATCCCTGAGTTGAGTTTGAGTGACAAAAATCAACGGAAAGTTGAAGTGTTTTTGGTGAGCAAGAGAGTTGTCGCCCAGAAACTCCACTTTGCGCCATTTTTCTCGCGAAACTAACGCCGCCATCGCGTCGGAAGGGCCAAAACCTTGGGAACCAAAGTTTCGCGACCACGGAGCTCCACCCCGCAGCCGTCACGGCGTCGCCGGAAAGTTCGCCGGAAACGTTCCGCCGTGCCGGTGTTGCAGAACCGCCGTGCGAATTCAGAACCACCGTGACGGAGTTGCAGACCGTCGTAGGAAAATCTGAGGTTGAAGGCGACCACGTCATCGTGCCACGTCACAGACCGCGTGTCACCTTCAGCCACTCTTGTATGCATACGTGTCGAGGGGAGCCACATCACCAGTCGAAAGTCTACCTTTGACTCAACAGCCACCTCACCACGACCACGTCATTCTACCAACCAACCGAATCGCCACGCGTCCGTTGACCAGTCAACTGCCTCGCGTCCAAAGTTACTGAAATTACAGATAAGCCCCTATATTTTTCTGTATTTTCAGTTTTACCCCTAAACTTTTGTATAATTGCTATTTGACCCCTGAACTTTTAAAAAATTACATGTTGACCCCTAAACTTTTGTATAATTGCAATTTGACCCCTAAACTTTCAAAAATTGTATTTTGACCCTAACCTTTGTAAATTGTAATTTGACCCCTACAAAATTGTAAAATTACTCCTCTTTATATTTTTTCCACACCAAAGTACTCAAATTGTTCTTTGTTATTGGAAAAGAAATTGTGGAATTATAAAATGTGCATTTCAAGAAAGGTCTGCTAAGGAAAAGACAAGGTTATTAAAATGCGCTAATGGACACCTCTTTCCTGGGAACTTCCTTGGTGTTCTAATTATAAAACTACAATCTCTAATCCGGTAACCCAGTACTTCAAATTTTCTCCTACATCCAAAATGCCTCTGAAGACAACTAAAGGCATGACCTTACTATGGAAGACATGCGAGACAAATAGAGGAATTACAAAACACCGCAGACTGCAACAAGCTCAGTTGAATGAGCGTAATCGGCATTGAGCGATGAATCAAGTACTTCAGTGATTCCTCATCACCGAACCGACGATCCCGAGTAGGACCAACTCAGGCGTGATGACATCAAAGTAGACATTCCAGTTTTGAAGGAAGACTTCAAATCGGAAGAATTTATTGATTGGCCGGTGATCAAGAGTGTTCGAATACAAGGAGATTCTGAAGAAAAGAGGTAAAATTATTGTGTGGAAGCTAAAGAAACATGCTTTCACTTGGTGGAAAATCTTAAAAAAGCGAGAACGAGAAGGAAGAAGTAGGATCGAGAACATGGGAGAAAATCTGTGAGAACTATCGAGAAAGTTCTTACCTCCTCAATATTATCAACAAACTTTCATTCAACTACAAAATCTTTAAAAAGAATTTGCTCGGTTGAAGAAATGCCTTGAAGAATTTGAGAAGTTGATGATGCAATGATGTTCAAGAGAGAGAGCGGCGAGACAATTGCCGTTTCCTTGGAGGACTAAACCACGATATTACAACCTGTTTGAACTTCAACAATATTGGACATTAGAAGATGTTATTAGCCTTGCTACAAAAAGTGGAGAAGCGATTACCCAAAGTCTAGCTACGAAACTTCTCCTTCGCTAATAATCCTCCTTACCCACGCAAAACACCCTGAATCAACCCACTCATCAGGTAAGCCTCCATCCAAACCCATCTGGCAGAAAACAAAACCAAGGCCATCAAATGTTTCAAGTGCCAAGGTTTTGGTCATATAACCTCGATTGCCCAACACGAGAACCATTACCATCATCGAAGGAGAAGCATGAAGTATCGAGCGAAGAGGTTCGAAGGACTGAAGGAGAAGGAGTTCGAGCGATATATGATGAAGAAGCTCATCATTTGACCATGGTGAATCTTTAGTGATCAGGCCGAAGCTTGCATACAATATCGATAAAGAAAGAACCTTGGTTAAAGGCACAATATTTTCCACACTCGTTGCACTTACGTTGGAAAAGTTTGTGATGTTATTATAGACAAGGGAAGTTGTGAAAATGTAGTTTCCAACTACATGGTGGAAAGTGGAACTTCTACCCAGCGATCCCCAACCCTTACAAGTTGCATTGGCTTAGTAAAGGAAGTGAAGTGAAGGTTGATAGGCGATGCCTTGTGACCTTTCCATTGGCGAGAAGTACAAGGATCGGGTTTGGTGTGATGTTGTACCTATGGATGCTTGTCATCTTCTCCTTCGGAAGACCCAGCATATGATCGTCATGCATTATATGATGGTTATTCCAACACCTACTCCTTTGTCAAAGATGGAGTAAGCGTCAAGCTAACTCCGCACCAAGTGAGCTTGATAAAGGCAAAAGAAGTCAAGCCATTGGTGTCGCCAATCACAAAGAACGACTTAAAGAAGGCTGCGAGAGAAATTCAGGACCATGAGTTTTATTCTCTGTTAGTCGAATGAGAGACAATTATTCCGGTAGAAATTAAGAAGTTACTTGCGATTTCCGGATGTTGTTCAGAAGAAATTCCACCTGGACTACCACGATGCGAGATATCCAAAGACGCTATTGACTTTATTCCTGGAGGCTCATTCCGACGGACCCACGTGAATGAGTCACTCGGGGAGCATCTTTGAGATCGGTCAAGTTGAAGGATTATTGAAAGGATTGATCACAGAAAAGCATTAGTACGTATGCGGTTCTCGCCGTCCTAGTGCCAAGAAAGATGGAAAATTTGAGAATGTGTGTTGATAGTCGAAAGCCGTCAACAAGATTACCATCAATGCTCGGTTTCCCATACCAGGACTTGATGATTTATTAGATCGATTACATGGTGCCTTATCTTTTCAAAGATTGATCTTCGTAGTGGATACCATCGAGTCGAGGCTAAGGCCGGAGATGAATGGAAGACGCTCAAAAACCAGAGATAGCCTTTATGAATGGATTTGTATGCCTTTTGGGTTGTCCTGCCTCAAGTACATTTATCGTCGATGAACCAAGTCCTTCGACCTTTTATTGGTAAATTTGTTTGTCATTTTGATGATATTCTAATCTTGACCAAGGACAAAGAAGAACATTTAGAGCACGCTTGACAAGTCTTTGCGGACTCTCGCGTGGCGAGAACTTCTATGCCAACTTAAAGAAATGTTCTTTCTTAACCAATGAAGTTGCTTTTCTTGGTTATATTATCACATCAAGGCATACGAGTCGACCAGTAAAAGATAGAAGCAATCAGCGGTTGGCCCGTTCAAAATCAATCCATGATGTGAGAAAGTTTCCATGGATTAGCCTCCTTTTTAAGATTCATCAAGAACTTTAGCTCGATTCTTCACTCGCTGCATTAATTAGGAGACAAGTTTCAATGGGTGAGGTAGCACATTAAAAGTTTTGATGAACTAAAAGGTGTTTGGCTGAAGCACCAAGATTAGGCGCTTCCCAATTTGATCAAGTATTTGAAGTTAGTTGTGATGCTTCCAACATCGAATTGGTGTGTTCTAAGTCAAGAAGGTCATCCCATGCCTTAACGATTGAAAGCTCAACGCGATGCTAAACTCAGATATTCTCACGTACAAGGAGTTACATGCAATTGTTAGTGCTTTTAGCATTGGAGACCATTATTTCTTGAATAAGAATTCATTCTTTATTCCGATCATGAATTATTAAAGCATTTGAACTCTCAACGAAGATTAATCGCACGTCTTTGCTTGGAGTGAGTTTTTACAACCTTACCCTTTTCTCGATCAAGCATAAGGTGGAGTTCAAAATGTAAATTGCGCGATGCCCTCGATGAGCGTTATACTTTGCTTTCCTCATTACTGACAAAAGTCATCGGCTTTGAGACTATCAAGGAGTTATATCCGGATGACCCAGTTTCGGGTTACGGAATGCCCTTTGAATTACAATCCTCACAAGACTACCAGAGCATGAAGGATTTTGTTCAAAGGAAAGACTTTGTGCATTCCTCAATGCTCATTCTGACAACTATCATTGGGAAGCACGTGATGGAGGTTGTGAGCCATTTTTGGTAGAGATAAAGCGTGGCCTTAGTAAAGGAGAATTTTATTGGCAAGAGGCGGAAAGAGATATAAATCGGCATATTCAAAGATCTTGAATCCGCTAAGCAGCTAAGTCTAAAGCCAAAACACGGATTGTATATGCCCTTCCGGTTCGAGAATCACCCTGGGAAGATGTTAGCATGGATTTTGTCTTAGGACTACCACTTCACTTCGGCGTCGGAAGGATTCCATAATGGTAGTGGTAGACAGATTTTCAAAGATGGCCCATTTCATTCCTTGCAGGAAGACCAGCGATCTTTATTCGAGTTCTTGTATTTCAAAGAAATTGTCTCGCCTACATGGAATTCCAAAAACCATCACTTCCAGAGACGAAATTCTTAAGCCACTTTTGAGAACCTTGTGGAAGAAGATGGGTACTAAGCTTGATTGATCATCCCAGACGATGGGCAAATCTATCAATGATTTTGAAATCTGCTTGAAGCTTTGTGGTAAAAATCTGAAGCGATGGGATCTTATTCTTGCACTGAAGTTGATTTGCTTACAATTCGACTAATCAAGCCAACTGGAAAATGCCCTTTGAAGTAGTATATCGCACCGTCCGTTAAGTCCGCGACTTGACTCACCGGTGATAAACGTTGATATAGTTCGGATGCGTGAAAGTAGAGCCAAGGAGATCAAGCGCATGAACACGTTAGGAGCGGATTAGCGAAATTCAAGGTATAAAGCTCAGCGTGACAAACATAGAAGTTTACAAATTTTTAAAGTTGGAGATTTGGTTTGGATACATCTCTGAAAGGCGATTTCCAAATCAACGAATGCTAAGTTGTCCCTGTGAGCGATGGACCATTCAAAATTGTCTGCGTAAAATCAACGACAATGCTTACAAGGTAGAAGCTGCCAGGGAACATATGGTGTCTCTGCAACTTTCAACGTCGTGACATTTCACCATATTTAGATGATGAAGCGAATTAAACTTCGGCGATTCTCTCCAACGGGAGTATGAATCGAAGCTTCCACTTGAGCACATGCATGCACCTTCACCAACCATGCAAGTGGAGAGCCACTATTTTTGACTATTTACATTTCCATTGATTTTTCTTTACAACTTGTTTTGATTACCCATTGTATTCCAGTAGATTACAGTCTGTATCTAGCTAAGATTTGGCTCATAGAAATGCTATAAATAGGAGCAAGAACCTCATGTATTGGCATCTTGAAGTTTATGAGAAATTGAGTATTTTGAGTTAGAGAGTTTTTCTCTCTTGTTCCTGAGCCAATTGTTGTTCACTTGAGTGACTTGACCGACATACAGTTATGGTTGAATTCTGTGGATGCTAGGAGTACTTTGTTCTTGTGACAGAATAGACTGAAATGATATGTTTGTATAGCCACTGGCTTGGCTCTGAAGCTTTTTAATTTGGTTTTGAAATCTTGTTAGAGTGATATTTTATAACATGAAGGTTTATTGGATGGAGTTTGAGTTGCAACGGGATAGAATAGTTTAAAGGTTTCTTTAGGAGGGAGCTATTTTGATTTATAAGCATCATTTTGCATGATAAAACAGATGATGTTGTCTTGGGCTTTTGCTTTTGTGTTGTTTGGGTAAATTGACTGTCTCTCTGACAGAGAAGCAATATTTTATTTTCATAATTGTGCAGATACATTCCTGAACCGGATGATTTTTTAGCTTTTGAACTTGCACGTTTGATTTATCTAATGTTTGAAGAATATCCAAATGCACTCCAAATTGCATTGTTCCTGGATAAGCTGCAGGTGTGACACTGGAATTCTGTCTGTCTTTTAAGTCTTTCTTTAACTGCGATTTATGATTGATTTTTAAATCTTGTGTTTGTAGTTCAATTCCATATGCCTGTAGTGTAAAGAAATGATAATTTTTATGTTCCTTAAATGGTTTTGTGGTTTGAAACTAACTTGTTGCAGCATTGTTGATAGTATGTGAAGCAGGTGTTCACCTCTTGTAATGATGTGCTGCAAAAGAAGCAACTGTGTTATATAATTGCACGTCATGTAAGTCCTGGATTCTGTGTTAGTACTTTGTGAATATATCTCTGGAGTTCGCTTCCTTGCGATAATAGGTGTAATTGTTACACAGCAGCAGTTGTTTAACTGTGTAGCTGCGTGCTCAACTCTTTTTAGCTTTATGTTGGCAAATGACAAAGCTAGAGGGAGTTAGAGAGACTGAAAAGATTCAACTATCAGTTTTATTTGAGACTCTCTTTTGATGGTTTTTATGATGCATGTAGGGAATTACTTTTGAACTAGACGAGGAAATGGCTGCAAATAAAGATGACAGAGAAATGTTGCAGGATATCATAAACAATTCCAAGTTAAGTGAAGGCTATCTGACTCTTGCTCGTGATATTAAAGTCATGGAGCCCAAGTCCCCTGAGGATATATACAAGGTGTGATTCCGATGATAAATTTACTCCCGCCTTAATTAACACTGGACTACATATGACTCCCAGTTCATGTGTAGTTTTTACATCTAATTTCCCTGACATTTAAATTTTAGTTAATTAAATTATTGTCCAATTTGATGAAAGGATCGATAAATGAATCTTGTTCTTTTTATTTGTTGTGCATGTATTAGTTTTGCAGCTTGCATATGTCTGCTTGACATTTCTAAGAATTTTTATTGATAATTGTTTGTGATTGTGGAACAATTGAATCTGATTTGTTATACGTTTGTTGAATTTAGTGCCCATTTATTTATGCTTAATAAAAGATTCTGCAATACAGATTTTTTTTGGAGCTCATTTTCAGAAGCTATTTCCAAGAAAAATGCTAAAACAGCTTTTTTGAGGGTTTGTTTTGAAAGGCTTGCATAATTATTATAAATTTTAAACACATCTTAATTAAAAGAAGTATTTTTTATTTCTTTTTTTTTTTTTTTTTTTTTTTGAAAAAAACAGAAACAAACAAGCCTTTAACGACCTGCTACAGAATTGCCTTATTTCGTTTTTTTAATAAAGTGATTTGCTACAAAATTGATTCATACATTTACTTATAATATTCCACAAGTGAACTTTTGTTGATAATAAATAAATTGAACAATAGTTTTTTATGTGCTGGATTACCTTGGTCAAATTCGGTGCCTTGTTACAAGATAGCCTAGAATAATAACTGGAAGAACTTATATGTATGTTTTGGTTATAATTGATGTAAAATACCACTATTTGAATTCTAAGAAATCAGGATTTGTTGTTTCTGTGTTATTGCTGTTCTTTCCTTGTTGAAACTTAAAGTTCGGTTATTCAGGGTTTGTGCTCTAATTGTTTGTTGAGGAGCCCTCCTTGCCAAAGCAGCAGCTGTAACTTTCGATGCTTCTTGCTTTTTTAAAGAGGATGCTTTTTGTAACGTATTGCTTTATACTGACTGTTAAATAATCAGACAACTTATTGCAACCTGCTGCAAGAAGTCTGTGTAGGCTGAAGTTTTAATCCGTGATTGTGCTCTTGTTCCTTGGTATCAGAATTTTTTTATTTTTTATTTTTTTATAGCTATGCTATTTTTCTGTCTCAACTCTCAAGTGTGCCATTTTGTTGGTTTGCTTTGAACCTTATGTTTTCCTCTGCTTGGTTTTTTCTAGGCACAGTTGCTTGATGGCCATGCAAGTGCTGGTGCAAGGGTTGATTCAGTACAGAGGCAGAACCTTGCTGCTTTTTTTGTTAATGCATTTGTAAATGCTGGCTTTGGTCAGGTACAGTGAACCTCATATTCCAAGATTGTGTATGTTGTATTTGTTGTGATTTTGTGTTACTGATCTCTTCTGTTTCCTCTACTTTGTCCTTCCTTTCCATTTTTTGTTGTGCAGGATAGGTTACTTGCTCTTATGCCAGATTCTTTACGTAGTGGTTCTTCTGGAAATTGGCTTTTCAAAAACATGGATCATGGGAAGACTAGTACTGTAGCAAGTCTGGTATGAATTTTCTTACTAAATCATCATTTCTCTTATTAATGGACCATATGACTTTCATTTGCAATACTTACATTATCTCATGTATTGTAACAGGGTATGATTTTACTCTGGGATTTTGACACTGGATTTGCACAATTTTGCAAATACATCCATAGTAAGGATAACCATGTCATTGCTGGTGCATTATTGGGAATTGGAATTGTCAATTGTAGTATCAAGAATGACGGTGATCCAGTTAGTTTCATTTACTCTCCCCTTTGCTCAGTATAACACGTTTTTTAATTTCTGTATTAGACCTTGTTTGATTCCTTTTTAGACAATGGAACTCCTAGGGGACTACACAGATAACGAAGACACCTGGATCAGGATTGGTGCAATCATGGGATTGGGAATAGCATATGCAGGTTCCCAGAATGAGCAGGTGAGCTGTTTCTCTTTATATTTTTTAGAAATTTTATTCCAGCAATACTGCTTGTTGAGATACCTGTGGCTTTTGCAAATGGTAAAAAGTTATGATTTATTCTTGCTTCTTTCAGTTAAGAAACAAATTGATACCTATTCTGAATGATGCTGAAGCTTCAGAGAATGTGCTTGCTTTGACTGCAATTTCATTGGGCTTGATCTATGTGGGTTCATGCAACAAGGAAATTGCTCAAGCAATCCTAGTTGCACTGATGGACCGGTGTGAAGAAGAGTTGGAAGATCCCCTTACACGACTTTTACCTCTTGGCCTTGGTCTTCTTTATCTTGGGAAACAGGTATTTAGATGTTGGGCAGTGTCATCTGTCATTATTTATTTATTTATTTATTTATTTATTTACTTATTTATTTATTTTTTCCGGTTCAGCTCATTAAAATGGGCAACCTGGTTCTTCAAAGCTCCCACCATGACCATGGCAACCTTATCTTGCATTTGCAAAGCATTCGTTGTCTTGTTTAATTTCTGAAAACATTTGATTGCTAGGAGGGGTTTTGCTATTAGGTTAGGTCAAAGTCACTCTGGTGCGGTATTCACTCTTCATATTTTGCTTTGTAATAGCAGGAAGGTGTGGGGGAAACTGCTTATGCTTTAAAGACTTTCGATGAAAAATTTAGACAGTATTATGATGTGACAGTACTATCATGTGCCTATGCTGGAACTGGGGATGTTCTCACGGTACAATCTTATAAATTACTGACGAAGCTTTTTAAAGAAGAAATTTCTGCTGCAATTTTTTGTGTTTACAATTGCTGGTTGGTGCATCTTTCATGCAGGTGCAAACTCTTTTGGGTCGTTGTTCATATCATCTTGATAATGATGAAACGCACCAGGGTCCTGCGGTGCTTGGAATTGCTATGGTAGCAATGGCTGAAGAATTAGGTCTTGACATGGCAATTCGATCACTGGGACATCTTCTACAGTATGGAGAGCAGAATATTCGCAAAGCAGTTCCTCTGGCACTTGGTCTACTGTGTATATCAAATCCAAAGGTAAAATGGGTTTTTTTGCATCCCTGCATTTTATCACTTTGGTAATGATATTATTTAACAGAGTGAAACACATTTGTGACCTTGCTCTGAAAAGATGATCAAGGTAAATATCTGTTGTAATCACGGGCGCTTTTTTGCTAACCCTTTACTGGATCATCACAGATCAATGTTATGGATACCTTAAGCAGACTTAGCCATGATACTGATTCAGAAGTAGCAATGGTAAGATGGTAGATCCATTTTAATCATTACTATGATCTATCGCCTGATTCATATTTGTAAGTGAAAAAGCATTTTGTATGCTACAGGCAGCAATTATCTCCTTGGGTCTAATTGGTGCGGGAACAAACAATACTCGAATTGCTCGCATGCTTTGCGATCTTTCAAGCTTTCACTACAAGAATACCGGCCTTTTATTTTGTGTATGCTTCATCTAATTGTCCTTTATTTTCTAATTTTGGGAATTTCAATGGCCACTGATTTTCGTTTCTACAGGTGCGGATTGCCCAAGGTCTTGTACATTTGGGAAAGGGCCTATTAACGCTTAATCCATATCATTCTGATCTCTTCTTATTATCACCGTAAGTAAATCCTTATTTTCCCATATCCTTTTCTCTTAATTAAACCTTGTGTTGTAAGATTGCAAGCCAATTAAGTTGGTGACTTAACTTCAAATGACATGTACTGCTTTATTGTATGGAATAATTTCTAATGACGTTAATTCCTGTCATATTTTACAGGACAGCACTTGGTGGTCTAATTACTATGTTGCATGTATGCCTCGATATGAAAGCTTTTGCGTTGGGAGAATATCACTATGTTCTCTACTTCCTTGTTTTGGCAATGCAGGTTTGAGTCTCATTTCCTCTTTCCAGTGATTGACTCCCCCACCCCCTCACATTTTAAGCCAGTCTTGGTTATATTTTGTTGCAACAGCCGAGGATGTTGTTGACTGTGGATGAGAACTTGAAGCCACTATCAGTGCCTGTTCGGGTTGGCCAAGCAGTAGACGCTGGACAGGCTGGTCGTCCCAAGACAATCACTAATTGTCGGAACCACTCCACCCCTGTTCTCCTGGCTACTGGGGAAAGGGCACAGCTAGCAACAGAAAAGTAATTGTATAACACTGCCTTGAAATTCTAAAACATCCTTATGTTGTCTTTCTAATACTAACACTTTGCTTTTTCTGCAGATATATTCCCCTATCGCCAATACTTGAAGGTTTTGTAATTTGTAAGGAGAATCCAGATTATAGGGAGTAGTGAGGACCGTAGTGATGCTTTTCATTATGGTAGAATTGATATTAGAACTGATAGTTGTAAATTTTTTTAGGCAAAATGAAACATTTGACATTCTGTTTGGTCTGGTAGAATTGATATCAGAAGTGATAATTGTAAATTTTTTAGGCAAAATGAAACATTTGATATTATGTTTGGTCTGGTTTGCAATGTACTATCTCTGGTCCTAATTATAAGAGAATTTTTTGAAGATTTTTTTGTCCTAATTATAAGAAAAAGAGACTTATATCTAGATGTATTAATTGCTAAAATATCTTTTATACCCCTATTTTAATAGACTTGTATATTTAATAGACGTGTATATTTTCTATACATCTAATTAATGCTATTAGGGGTATATTTGGAAAGAAATGACAATTTTGTAACATTAAATATGTCTTTTTGGTCTTTGTGTTTTTTGTAATTTTTTCTTATAATTAGGATCGGAGGTAGAACTTAATTCATGATTAGATAAATTCGTCTAGAAGAATAACCAAGTAAGTTCTCAATTTGAAGTGAAAAATATAAAAAATGTGAAAGAGCATTTGTCACAATTCCTTATTAAATGAAAAATAACATTGAGAAAAGTTACTTTTGAATCTTTATTTTTTGACAGAAAAAGTTACTTTTGAATCATAAATCAGACAGTCGCTTATGCCAAAATTAGTCATTACTCGAGTTATAATATGAATTAAGAAAATGCACACATCTTATAACTTAATGATTTAGTTACTCTAACTGTCTTATATTATTTGTCATTTAAAGGAAAATCATTAGTTATATTAGTTTTCATGACTGGTTTGTTTATCCTGAACTTCGACAAAAATCCTATATCAAATAGTAGTATGTCTATGACAAGTCAAGAAGGAAAATGCTAATCTTCAAGAAAAACTTTTGCACGAAATGCATCCATGAAAGCACGGGTGACATTGTGTTATTAACTCATTGCCCATTACTTTTATTCCATAAACATTTTCTCTCTTCGTTATGATGAAACTTTCTTAGTAAGGACTCAATTATAAATAAAAATACCTATTTTCACACTTCTTAAAGATGATAGTTAAATGCATTTAATTTTCTTGATTACATGTTAAAAGAAAAATACATTTACTTATGTTTGATATTTGTTTATATTTGACTCCATCAAATTTAGGCTTTTTTTTTTTTGTTATAATTGAGTGGGAGCGAGTATTTAGCACCGCTCAAGACAACGAAGAGCTTTTGTGTGCAAAGTTGCATGTAGGACCCTATTCTTCCATGGGGGGAAAAGTGGACAAAAACATAAATGGACTTTGGGTTTGGTGTCAAATTCACGAGCTCTCGCCTTAGAGGGGCATGCATCTTTGGTCTTGGACTTGGTTTAGTAGCAACTTCCACCAAAGCCACAGAAAAGGTGATATAATTAATGAGATCAACGTGCGGCGGGAGGGCAAACAATAATACTACTGCTAGAAATACGGATCAATACGGTGCCGGAGGTCATGAGACCAATTAATATAGGTTGGTGTTGGTCGTTGGTGAAAAACAAGATTGGTATTGCTGTGGTAGCTGAAATACTAATCACTCCCCAACTGCTACAGAAATTGTCTCTGGTATGCTCATGTATTTTTACTAACAGGTAGCACCAGTATAAGAAATTAGTGCATACTAACAAGTCTAAAAAATTAGTGTGTATTTTTGCAAAACGAAAAAAATTATATCAATAGCAGTAATAAATAGATGTTGAAATTATAATTTTAAAAATATTTCAAATTAGTCTAATTAATAAAAAAAAATCTTTTAATGAGTATTATACCTAACTTACTTCTTTATATCCATACATGTTTATTACATTTTACAATTAGAATTTAAAAGTTCTGAAAATATTTTTTGAACTGAGCTAGAAGTTTTATATTTTGTTGACGTTGCATTGTTATTTGGAGTTTGTTAGTTTGTTAATTAAAACGTAATAAAGGAAAAACATATTAGTACATTTAGCCAAAACAGGGCAATAGGTCTAAATCTAGGTATGTAGGTGTAGTACCCTAATTTTGTCCGACTTTTTTATTTTATTTTATTTTAAATAAAAATAATATTTTTGGTTTCATAATAAAAAGAAGAAAGAAAAGAAAAGAAAAAAGAAAGAAAAGAGAGAAAAAGAAAATTTATTTTTCAAAGAAAGGGGGGTGCCAATTAAAATATGCGGGGTGCCAACAGCAACGGCCCAAAACCTGGCACAGCAGCCCAGAGTGCCTCACCCTGCCAGCTTCTACGCGCACCCCCATGTTTTATTTCTGCGCCCCCAGACGCCTCACTCTCTCACTGCTACGCGCACCCCACCTTTTATTTCTACGCCCCAGCAACTACAACTCGTGGCCCATTCCTTTGCACCCACGCAGCCCAACCTCCAGCCCAATACCTAACCCTAAAAATGAAAAACACCCAACCTGATCCCTCTTCCTTTATTCCAGCCGCGCCCCACCCTTTCTCTCATCATCTTCATCTTACCCTAACCCTAACTAACAACCCTCTCCCTCACTCATCAGACCACCAGCCGCAACCCTTCATTCTCGCCCTCTCTCCCATATTCTCTCCTCCACCCATCTTCTTCTCCTGAATCTTCGCCCTCATCTCTTCTCACCTCCCTCTACCTTATCTCCTTTCCTCCTTTCATCTAAATCTCCTTCCAACAAACCAAATCGTAACCTCCATCTCTCCCTCATCTCACTCCCTCATTTCTCGGCCTCTCCCTTATCTTTTCTTCCAAACCCTAATTCCTCTCCATCGATAGTCGCGGCGCTCTCCCCTCATCTCCAAACCCTAACCTATCAAAACCGAATCGAACCACATGATTCGGTCAAGAGATGCGCGTGATTAAAGGAAAGAAGAAACGTGAAGATCTCCACGAAAATCAGGGAGTATTTAACTTTTATATCTTATCTTTGTATCCTTTTGATTCAGTTATCGATTCGATTTTGGTTATGTTCGCAGGTCTATAAAAGCCAACGAACCCAGAGGCATTGGAGGGGGGAACCCGTGAAGGAACCCTGAGGAGAATATCTGAACGCAGAGGCCAATGAATACAAAGAAGGGCATGGACTGAGACGGAGAAGATCAAGGTCGCAGTGAAGAACCTGTGAGGCTACCAAAAATCCCGAATAAACACTATTTTAGTCCTAGGTTTCTTTTGATCCCCCATCCTTTGATTTCTGTACAATTTTATGGGCAAAGTTTGAACCCAGGTTTCGTCTTCTTCTTTTCATTTTTATTCCTTCTGTTTTTGTATGATTATGTAATATGAATTCGGATCTGGAATGTAAGGAATGAATTAGGTTTATTAAACATGATTTAAACTTCATCTTTTTTTTCTGTTTACATTTTTACATATATTATCTTTCGTTGATTCTGTGAATGTAAAGTGCTCTTGATTTCCTTCCTGATTCACGTGATGGTTCAACGAAATTAGGGTTAGGGTTAGGCCTTCCAAAGGGGCCAAACCAAGATTAGGGGCTGATTTGTAAATTATTTCTTTTTCTTTCTTTCTTTTGTCTATATAGGATAATTATAATTATGAGAGGGTTATAAAAGCAAAATAAGGTTTATGGAACTTATCCTTTTAAATAATAAATACTCACATGTCTTGTAAACAAATAAGATTCGTGTATTCCCCTTTTTTAGTAAGTAAATAAAAATTAAATAAAAGGGCCTTTTAGATTCTGTTAGATTCCCTTTTTTATTTTATGTTTTAATAATTTTTATGGCCATCTGGAATTAAATAAATAAAATAAAGCTTTTTGCAACATTGGTGGTTTTTCTTCAATTTCGTTTCTGTCAAAAGACTAAACCCAAAATGGACTCCAAATTTGCGAAGGGCTCTCTAATAGAAAATTGGTGGTCTTTCTTTTCCTTTTTTTTATTTTCATAGATAAATAAATTTCTTTTGGGAATAATTCTGTTAAAGGCAAACAATCTTTTTATAAACAATTAAAGGTACCATTTTTATGGGCGTCGTGGGGTGCTAATACCTTCCCCGCACGTAAATAACTCTCGGACTCAAAATCTGATTCAAAGACCTTTTTCATCGTTAAATTCAAAAATATCCAAAAAATAGGTTTCCAATATTTCCTAAAATTAAAATATTGGTGGTGACTCTTTTTAATTTTCAGGGTGGTTGTCACAATATACACTCATTTTTGTGAGCAATGTAGGCAGTCATTATGTATGTACTATGAGTTTGAGAATTTAAAGTTGATATTGGAGGAATCCTCGAGTATAGATAGGTTATCCCCAATATACTTGTGCACGCATCTGTGTAATTTCTTATTTACAGAGATTTTTTTTTAAAAGAGACTAAACTTGTTCACTTTGCACCAGTTCTAGCAACCTATAACACATCAACATTACACATTTAGAGTCTATTATTAATTATGAATGAATTTGACAAAAAGAAGCATTGTCAAGCTGACTTTTCTTATTGACTAGTATTATAAGCTAGCTTTTCTTTCTTTTTTATTGTTTGCTGCTCTAATTTATATTTTATGCTTTTTCTTTACAACAACGTAATACTGTACTATAATGCCTTTTATAGACGATGATCATTGTCATCCCTACAAGTACATAGGTATCCAAGATATGATATTGGTATTGAAATTGCCAGCCATCCCATCCATTACCAATTGTGGCGACACACTTGATTTTGAAAATAATAATTATCACCAAGAATCATATAAAACAACTAAAACAGAAAGCTTCATTGCTAACTTTAAGATAATCAACAAACATCCACAATATGACAATCTCACTCATTTCCTAGCCAAGCCAAGAAAAAAACACATGATAGTAGTCAAGCTTTTGTTTTTCATCCTTCAATGGAAAAGTCACAGCAAGCTATTGCGACTTCAAATTCTGTAGTATTCCTATGTAACCAACACAAACAAACCTCTTCCTTCTTGTTTTTCCCAAGATGAGAGACATTTTTTTCCGTATATCTTTTTTTATTTACAAAAAAAGACACTTAGTTAGATCTGTATTTAATTATAGTAAGGATTAGGATTAGCAACAAAGTATGCCAAAACCCCAACAAATGGTGCATTAATATATGTAGTTGGCTCAGACTTCCTAAAATCAGCCCTGTCATCAGCATAAACATCATCTTCTCCAGGTCCTCCCACAATGGCTCCTACAAGAACATTAGGATTAGGATTTGTTGAGTTGAAGTAAATTGAACCTTCTTTGCAGGCAATGTGCTGAGGATGTTCCTTAATGGAGGGTAAAGATGAGCCGCGATGATGAATTCGCTGCGGATAATTGTTGCCGTAGCCAACCATGTAAGATAATCCCAATGGATTATCACCTAAAATGTAATCAACTTGTCTCTTAGCACGCTGGCGAAGTGTTTGTGCACTAACATAGACATTCCCACAATTGATGGATTGTGATGTGCGAGATAGGTAATTGGCATAGACCAACTCAAGAAAAGCAATTGAAGTAGCATGTTGTAAGTTGCTACCCCCTGGCCTGTATATGAGTCCACCAGGAGAGTACTCTATGTGTGAACTTGATGTTTCAGGTATGAGTGTGCATAGGAAGCTTTCTGCTGAGGTCTTATAAGATTCAAGAGAATATACATTTCCTTCTAGAACTTCCTAAAAAACATTAATGAATATTAGCAATCTATCTTCTTTTTGTTTTGTTTTGTTTTGTTTTTCTGTTCGTTAAATTAAAATGCAAAATATGTGGTGAATGGGAGACTGACCTTGGAGACAAGAACGTTAAGGCCAGCATGCTTGTTGTCCCAACCGAACTCATTTATATTGTCTTCTGCACCAAGCGTTTTGCCATTGCTTTGAATGTAGTTGAGGAAATTTTCACCCTGAGTGGCCCTCCTTAACCATGCGGCTCCCCATAACAATTCGTCCTGTTATGTTAAAATTATTAACAATTGACAGATCAAAATTTACGGGTGAAAATATAATTAAGGTGTGTTTACAGTTTAAAAACATTTTCTGTTTTTATTTTCTAAAATTTGTATCCATAAGCCAATTTCCTATTTAATTCGATGGTGATTGAGGCATAGTCACATGTCAGTTCGAAATAGTCCAAAAAATTAACGAGATGAAGGCTAATTAATCTGGACAATTTCGTCAATGCGTCGGACTCACGTGAATGAATCAATCAGTTAATTAATGTTGTGATGCATTAATTACACTAAAACAAATTGTTAGATTGGTCATCCACATTTCATATACTCCATATAATACGACAAAACACACACAAGAAAATCAGCTAGTATGTTCATAACACGATTCTCACGAGTTTTACTATTACGAAGGTATAATAAATTTATTAACAGAGAACGAAAAATTCCACACTATACCTCTTCCTTTTTTTATCTTTCAAAAAAAAAAAATAATTCACACCTACCTCTTATATTTTTTATCTTATTCATTTTTTAAAATTTTTTATCCCACCACTCGTTATTTCTCATTTTTATCTATTTTCTTTCATATCTCTGTTCTCATTGTAGATAATTAGAAATTGAGTATAAAAGATGGACGTGGAAGAATAACATTCCATATTAAAATACAGCAAAGAGAATAAATAAATAAATAAAATACTGCAAAGAGGTATATAAATTTTAGACCTTAGGTTTGGACCAACTCAACTTAAAAGTTAACTCATGGAACGAGAGTTGTCTCCAACTTATAATAAATAATCAGACTATATCACTATTCAATGTGAGATTTTAAACACACTCCCCCAAGCTCAAGACTGAACGAGTGTGATCCGTGTGGCCCGATAATAACCTAATAGTGGTTGATCCAACGAATCTCAAATAGGCTCTGAACCCATTTTAAAATTTAGTTTAGACCTAACTCAACCAAAAAACTAGCTCATGAGATAAGAGTAACCCCACTTATAATCAATAATCAGGTCATATCAGACTTTTAACGATAAACCAACAAATTAACATGGTATAATTCAAGGACAGATCTACGTCTTACTAATTGGGGGCAACTGACCTCACTGATTTATTTGTTTTTTATTAATTATTGAGTAATTTTTTTTGTCCCCGCCTAAATTGAGTGTTGACCCCACTAAAGAGAAAAAAATACTAAATAAGCTACTCTCTTTTGATACATAGAGAGATATATTTTTAGTAGTATTGAAATTGCAAAAATGATATAATAATTTCAAATATGATGATACATAGAGAGCAATTATAATTCATAAATGTTGATGTGTCTTCAATTTTTTGAGTATATATTGCTATAGTTTTTGTAATCTCTAATTTTTTGTTTGATGATAATGATGTCATTATTTTATCACTTATGCATTGATGTAATTTTTATATAAACATTTATAATATACTCCCTCTGTCCCTTAATATATGACTCTTTTGACCATTTCACGCCCTTAAAAAAAGTGAGTTTTGTTAGTTATTAGTATTAAATTTGTACAAAATGTGTTCTATTTTTCTCAAGTTACTATTCTCATCTTCCAAAACTATTGAGAGATAATTAATGCACCTTGGTATAAGGGGTAATTTTGTAAAAAAAATAATAATTAATTTACTTTGGTTTTTGAAAAGAGTCATATATGATGGAATAAATTTGTTTTACAAAAATGTCCTATATTAAGAATAGAGAATTATCTTGCACTCACTTTTCGAAATTTCTTGGTGTAATTCAATTTTGCCACGATATATAGTTCCGTTTTTTATTACTACCTTTTGATCAAAAAAATTTCATAGGCTATATACATATTTGGGCATTTTCAACCCGCAAAGCTTTGTTTGGCTTATATTTTTGTTTCAATCTCTTATCACGTGAATACATTGCAATATCATTGTCATTATATCCTTTTCACCGTCTCCTGAATCGAAAATTCAAAACGATATCCTCGGATGCAATTATTATAGTCGCATTAGCATACGTAATAAAGGAAAAGAGCAAAACTACATTAATTATTGAAAGAAAGGAGTACTCAATTACCTGGTATCCATCAAAATCACAATAATATGGGCAGACACCATCCTTGACATTAGCATTGTCACTGTAGGCACCCCTGTAATTATCTGCAAACTGAAACGCCTTAACTGCATTTCGGAGCAAGGTCTCTGAATAACCCGGATCCGATGACCGGAATGCCATGGAGGAAGCAGCCAGCGCAGCTGCGGTTTCGCCGGCGACATCTGAAGCCGGGTTAGGTGCATCAACAGCGTACACAGTCCTGGTTGTGTCCATGTCTTCGGGCCTCTCCCAACAGTTGTGGTCTGAGATTGGATCACCCACCTACGTACGCACGCACGTCGTTAATAATGCTACTCATTATTTGCTAATTTAAATCTTAATTATGCGTTAAATGGAAGGTGAGTGCACTGCCATCCTTGGCGCGTTGGTGACGTAATTAATAAACGAAGTTTTGCATTCAGGAGAACAGTTGATAAGCCGATGGAATTCACGGACTTCAACGACAGAAACTGAAAGTGGTCCACTCCGCATAACGAGACGGAAAATGTTACTCCCTCGTTACTTTTTTATGGAATAGTATTTGCATGTCTCACTACTCGTCACTTTATAATATGGAAAGACTATTTATTACTCCCTCGTTCCTTACGAGTTTTTTTAGCTAATTCTCTCCCACCAAAGAATTACTTTAAAACCATTAATTTTATCTACAGTTTGTACTTTTTTTTCCAAATTATCCTTGAATTAATTGAAAAGTCGTAATGGCTAACTCATTTTTATCTTCTCAAGTCATTTAATCTTATAAATCACCACATTTATTTTTTTAACAAAAAATATGTAAATTAAATAAGGATGATATGGTCAAAAATTAATTAATACAACAAAGAGATCTTATAAGATGACACAAATAAATTGACTAAAAAACTCCTACATTTTGAGACGGAGAAAGTATTTTTTTGGTTCAAGACTATTTATTACTCCCTCCGTCCCGATATTTAATTGTGTCAAGCATAAAAAAAATGTGTCTAATGCACTAACAATATAACTAATTAATTAATAATGTATGTGTTTTATTTTAAAGAATTAATATTTAAAATATTTGTATTACAAATCACGGTATTTTCTTATGATCAGAAATTACGGTATTTAATACATCAGTGATGATTTATATATATATATAATAAATTTTTTTAATTTTGTTTTTATTTCATATAAACAAAATGTTGATTAGAAGCTTGTAAAGAAAATGAATCGTTATGCAATTTGTAACGAAGCACAACTCAAGAATGAAAATGTAATGTCGCACAACATTAATGATTAATCAACTGAAAGGGCGTGGCACACCGATTTCAATAAAACTGGTAGCAGTACTATAGTGATCTCAATAAAACTTTCTCATTAGGCGTCATTTTACTTTTCATTTGAGACAATGTAAGAATATTTTTTTTAAATTTTAACTATTCTTTTGTATAGGTTGAAATCTTTGTCTATTTAAAAAACTTAATTATATTAAGAATACTTGTCAAAAACTCATTCATTCATTTTTTGTCAAAAACTATTTTCTCACAAAAAAAAACTTAACTTGAGCAATAATTTTCTCGGCTAGTATTAATAAAAAGATATTCTTAAAAAATAGTTAATATTTTTTAAAATAATTTAAGATAAATCACAATTCATAGACTCAATACGAGACTGTGGCGGTATTATTACTTTTTTTTTTATAATTAAACAATAAAACATAATCAAAAACTAATTAAACAATAAAATAGTAAAAAGCAATGTGAAATGATATCAGAATGAGGATTAGGTTGAGTGAAAAATATTGAAGATGATAATAACAAATTAAAGCGGAGGGATGGGCGTGGGATTTGGTTGGGAGTGAGAGAAAGTGGAGTGAAAAGTGGAAACCGCCCGTGACTCGACGATCCCCCATCCATCCCTCCTCCCTCTTCAATTCAATACTCCAAACCATCATCACAGCAATCCTTCCCATTAATCATGGCACCCATCCATCATTTACTAAACAATCAATCATCGGCATAACATCAATTAATATAACAGTAGATAAGTGTATGTAAAAGTACCTGAACGAAAATGCGGTTGGGCTGAGAAACCGTCTTTAGCAAATAATCAGTGGCCCAACGGATTGCCACCAACGCGTTTCTTAGTTCGTTGGGAGGCATCATTTCTCCGAATTCAATCACACTCCACGACAGCATTGTCGTCGTGAATGCCATCGGAAACCCGAATTTCACGTTGTCGCCGGCGTCGTAGTAACCGCCGGTAAGGTCCACGTTGTAAGTCCACCCATCACTCAGACCCGAATTTGCCCTCCACTTCTGTCTCTGGTCCTCCGGCAGGAATCCCGATCGTTGCCCCTCGAAGAAAAGGATTGCCTTCGATAATGCCTCCTGATAATCGTGTGCAACGCTTCCTCCAGTTAGCAACAGAAGAACAAACACGCCCAAATTCAACTTGGCTAATGCCATTTTGGAAAATATGGGAAGGGTTGCGTTTTATGTAACTGTGATGTGATGTGATGAGTGGGTGTTATTTATAACGGAGTGTTAGAGAGGGTGTCACGGGATGAGTCTTGAAAGCGAAGTTTAAGAGGCAAACACAGTAACAGAGAGAGAGAGTGAACAACAACAAAAAAGCAGGGAAAAAAAGAAAGGATTGGATTTGGAGGGGAGGGGAGGGGGAGATGTGTGTGTGTGAGTGTTGAAAGCGCCGACAGTTAAAATAGTGAGTGTGTCAGTGAGATCACATGGCAACAGAAGCGTGAGTGCATAGCACAATGCTTGAGCATGAGAGAAAGGTGAGGTTGTTAATTTAATTTAATTTAATTTAACAATGGCCCTGTTTTATTCCCACTCCTCTGTTCTATTCTATTACTGTGGGTATGTTTGTTTCTAAGGAATAAATCACAATCTTGGAAATATTAGTATTACTGAAATGTTATTTCTATCGATTTCATTGGTAAGTAATTAAAATCAGGAATGTTTTTCAAATTTATTTAATTAAAAAAATTAAACAAATGTGGGAAAATGATGTGAGAGTGGGAAGTTGTGGTTGGGTTTTTTTTTTTTTTGTTGGGTGCGTTTTATTTTCACGGTAACATAAGATTCCCATTCTTTGACATACATTAGAACAATAAGTGGGAAAAGGAAAATGCTTTTTCTCATGAACAGTTATGTCGCGAGACACTCACGAAGTTTTGCTAGGCTTGACCCGTGATTCCACCTCCGGTTTTCTAAATATTTATTTTTGCTGTTTGGTTTTTCTAAATATTTGACGGTTGACTTGACGCGTCTGAATTCGTGAGATTCGTGATCGTATATGTTCACGATAAATAGCATTATCAGTGGGAAAAATATGAGTAAGAGTCTTTTTGTATACGATTTTTCTGGCCTCAAAATCGATTTTATATGAAGGAGCCTTTTACTTGCTTCAGAAAAAAGTGCATTGGGAGACAATATTTGCCACTGTTTTGCAATGTGGCGATGAGAAAAATCTCACCCAAAACAGGCTCATAATACATTCACAAGAATAAAAAATAACTGGGAATAATTTTCTAAAGGACAAAACTTAAGTCAAATTCTATAGGTTAAGTTAGTCATTTTCACCTGATAATTTTTTTTTTCTCTGCATCCACTCCACTCTCTCTGACATCTCATCACCCCATTATCAAAGCAGTTTTCATTCATGAGAGGAACATGACCTAGGAAACTTGACTGAAGTGTTATCCTTTTCTAAACTCTAAAATAAAAATGAGAATGTTGCATTTCCAACCTCACGTTCTCGGAAATAAGCTTTGAATATGGGAAACAAACGCCTCTATCAAATGGCAACAACAAATTATCTTATTTTATAGAAACTAGTAGTAAATGCTAACGAATGTCCTCAGAGTATTAGTTAAAGAATAAAAGAGGTAAGTTTATACAAATGTTGTATTTCATTTTATTGATTCCTTAATCAATCCCCTTAGGACACTCGTTAGCAAAACTCTATATTTTAAACACATTTTTCCGATATATTTTTATGTGTATCTCATTAAAAAATAAAAAATGATTTTGTGTGTGTCAAGAAGGGGTATACAAAATAATGCGAGTAGCATTTTCGTTTTATTCGATTACTAGATTTTCATTCTGTAGCTGCTGTTTTAATCTTATTAGTAGAAAACAAGTTATGTTTATTCAAGAAGAGAAGTAAGAACCCATCATCGATACGATACCGGAAATTTAAGAGTAAATTATGCAGTTCAAGATCTAACAATTGGGCAAGTGGTTCACTCTGAAATTCTGGGTAAATGTTTGCGTGCCTTCAGTAATCTTCAAGGGAGAGAGTGGGGTTTTCCACGGATTAATTAAATAATGGGACGTTTTGAAGTGGTTAATTGAAAGTTGAGAAGGTGGTGGAGTGGAGTAGTGGATTCCAAAAAGATTCATGTTCGAGGACAAAGTGACAAAAATTATACCTATCTCTCTATTGAAGGTAACAAAAAGAGCCGGTGCTAATGTTTTTCGTTCTTCTTTAATCCGTATCAAGCCAAATTGGTTTCTATGAAAAACAAAAGAGTGAGAATATAAAGCATTGGCCCTCACCAAAATTGGAACTGGTTCTTGCCATTTGGTGCGTGCACTCAAAGAATTCTATTCTGCTTTAACTTTCCTCTTTTTTTTTTTTTTTGTTATCATGTTATTGGTGCGCAGTACTTACTGGCTTCGCCGGTAACTAATCTACGTCGGAGAACCTGGTTGGCTAGGTGTTTTTTTACTCAACTTTGCAAAATTTTTGCCACACCCAAGACTCGAATTCGAGACATTGGGATAGAATCCGAGCCCAGTTACCACTCGGATCAATCCTTGTTAGTGCTTTAACTTTCCTCTAATCCTAAAAGAGTGTCCTCTATTTAGATAAATTTATATGCCAAATAAGTAAATAAGGTTGAGTCACGGACTTTTTTGAAATATGTATTCTTTGTACATCAAAGTTTGTACATTTTACCTTATAAGCATAAAATGAAACGTAATATATATGTTATTCTCAAAATATATGGCAAATTTGTATGTTCATTTTCCTCTTAAGAAATACAGAAAAATCTCAACCGTAAATCAGCTTGCACATTATTATAAAATGTTTTTGTTTTTTAATCATTTTCAAATTTTAAATTTAATACATGTTTCTTTGAGATGATAACTTGATAAAATTGTGAAATGCGTAAGAATAATATGCAAGTTCACAATCCACTTCGCCTTATTTATCCTTCTCCCCTCCATTTATAAGTTATCACGACTAATTAAGAAACAAATACATTCAATTGTTTTTAATAGTAATTATATTTAAATAATTTTTTGTGTTTCTATTATTTTTATGAAGAAACATATTTCTAATATAATAAAGGCTAAATTATATTTTCAGTCCCTTAAGTTTATTTTAGGTTTCAGTTTGGTCTTATGTATTATTTGTTCCGAATTGGTCCCTTATGTGTAAGGGTTATACCAATATGGTCCTTTTGTTTCAAAGTGGTCCCTTATATTACAAAAATTATACCAATGTGATCCATTTTTTTGTAAATTTAGGGGCAAAAAAAGGACCACATTGGTATACTTTAAGTAACATAAAGGACCATTTCGAAACAAAAAAAAGAAAGACCACATTGGTATAACTTTTAATCATAATGGACCTATTCCGAACTTTTAATACATAAGGGACCAAAAGTATAATTTAACCTATATAAATGGTTTTTAATAAATATTTTCTATTTGTTTCTTAACCGGTAATTTTTGGAAAACTGACCTAATAAGTTGAGCTCTACTCTAAGCAAAATAATTGCACATGATTATTTTCAAAAGAAATTCTAGCGATACACTTTCAATTATTTGCCAGTTATCTATAATCTAGTTGTCTGGCAGGCATACCACTTTCTAATCTAGTTGTCCTAAGTAGGTAGCTTGGTTAGTGAGCTAAGGGACGTTGAAGGAGTACAAGCTGGAGGTCTCAGGTTCAAACCTAAGAAACTAATATTTCTAACAATTACTAACGACTAATATTTTCCTATAAAAAAAAAAGAGTACGTTAACTTCCCGTAAAAAAATCGAGTACGTTAACTTGAGTTGTCAAAGTTATTAGCAAATAACTTCTTTGTCAAAATTTATAACTACGAAGGAGTAGAAAGCTATTTTTTGAGTTGTCATGGCTTGCTTTCCCTTTAATAGTAGTATTTTTTATAGCAATTAACTAATACGACATAAACAATGAAGAATTAGTGAGGAATTAATGAACTTTGTTGTTTCTTATTTAATGTATTATGTGTTAACAGTATGAAGATTTGTCAAAAAAAAAAAAAAAAACCAGCATGAAGATATTGTCTTCTATAGCTGATTGGCAAAAAATTGCGAATAATACTCTTACAATCTATACACCACATAAATTTATTAGTGAAATTTATTCTTTTCTTTTCTCTCTTCTGTCTCTTTTTCCAATGTGTAAGACTAATTAGGTTAATCTTTTTATTTACTCAACTAAGTTAATCTTTTTATTTACTCAGCTAAGTTAATCTTAATATCTTATCTCTAAAATAAATCCTCTTATATGAAATTTTAAAATATGTAAAAATCTTTTGCTTATCTCTCTTCATAAACATTAAATAGACGAGTTTCTATCAAAAAATTTGTAAAAATTTATTAAGAACGAAATAAACATAAGGATCCTCGTACGCAACCCACTTTCTCTTTTTCCCATTTTACATCGCATGCAAATCTACGGGATTGGCTAGTCTTGCTTGTTGGGAATTTGACTCTTCAAATTCTCTTCCCCAGAAACTGCACTTATGAAAATTGGAAAAACAAAATAGAGAAATAATAACAACACAGTTAATTTAACGTGGAAACTCCCAAACCAGAGAAACCACCAAAGACTGCAGAAAAATCCACTATGTAGAAAATATTACAACTACACAATTTTCTCTCTGCACTGCACACACCCACAAAGCTTCCCCACTAGCAAAACTTACTTCTCACACCTCTCCTTTTACAAGAAATATTCCTAATAAATTCTTTTCTGATATGGAGGTTCACCCCAAACTGCAACCACGCAGCATACTAAAATTCTATTAAATTCTAAAACAAAGAGAGAATTTATCTAGAGACAAAAAGTTGCTAGACAAGCTTTTGAATGGTGTACATAAAACCAAGGCCCAAGCCTCCTTTATAACAAAGAGGTTCACTCCTCTTTACTATTTTACCCGATGTGGGACTAAAAGTCCCAACACCAACAATCTCCACCTTGTGACTTTGTGGTCTCCACAACGCTCCACCTGATGAAGATTCTCATAATTTTCGCTATCATCGCAACGCAGTCATGCTCCAACATAAAAGCATAATCACTCACTAGCCATCCCAAGCATTTAAACTCGGCACATGTAAATATAACCTCTTGAAAAACTATGGTGCAGTAACTCCCATATTTGACTCTCATGGAAGTTAATCACCATCCACATAAATTTCACCACACACCTCGTGCATCAATGTCAACCAATGCCCGTGGTGCAAAATGTGGTCCGCTTCAACATTTAATATCGCTTTATCATGGCAACTTTAATCTACCATGCCATAAGGATATACATGTCCTTCTTTCAGCGACATCAAGATCGAGGAGATAATGTTAGCCTCATTATCAAGATCTCCACTTGCGACCGCAGAGCTTTGCGAACCCTCTACCTTTACAATTCTTCTTGATATGGCAGATCGCCTCATCCCCAAACCGGACATTCTTTATGGAGTTCTTCTTCTTCCAGTCATGAGCTACCAATCTGAGAACTTTCATGTGGATTATTACTCCCACCAAGTCTCATCTCTTCGTAAAGAAGCTTACTAGTAACCTCCGAGAAAATTATTTTCTCCTTACCATGCCCATGAATTAATAGCGGCTTCATGTGCCTCATAGGGCCGTGGAAGAGACACGATCGGCCTTAAGGCACTGATCCTCATCATCAATTTTAACTCCAATAGATTCAAGCTCGTAAACAATGCCATTGAGAATACTTAAATGATCTGAAATAGTGATACCTTCATCCATTTGCAGCGTATGAAACTTCTCTTCGATACAACCGATTTGAGGCATGCCCTTTGCGATACAACTCCTGAGTTTTCCCGAGTCCCTTTGCCGTGGATGCTCCACTTCACGTTTGCAAGAACATTTTGGTCGAACGCAGGCATTTAATTGCACTTCTTTGCTCTCAAATCCGAGATCCTCCCAATCATCATCGGCTTTGTCTCGTAGTTTTACCCGGCATCACCGCTACTTTCGGGAGTAACCCCGTCTTCAAAGCCTTGTGTAAACTGGATCAATCAACACATCCTTGACTTGTATTTGCCACAAGCCAAAGTTGATCTTTCAGTCAAATTTCTCTACATCAAATCATTGCATTTGAAACTACGCTTCCCGACATCCTCTTTAGCGTAACCTGCGGCTCGATACCACTTGTTGAGAATTTGACTCTTCAAATTCTCTTCCCAGAACCTGCACTTATGAAAATTGGAAAAACAAAATAGAAATAATAACAACACAAGAATTTAACGTGGAAAACTCCTGCAAACCAGGAGAAAAAACCACCAAAGTACTGCAGAGAAAAATCCACTATGTAGAAAAATATTACAACTACACAATTTTTCTCTCTGCACCTCAAGACACCCACAAAGCTTCCCCACTAGCAAAACTTACTTCTCACACTCTCCTTTTACAAGAAATATTCTAATAAATTCTTTTTTCTGATATGGAGGTTCACCCCAAACTCAACCCACAGAAAGCATACCTAAGAATTCTATTAAATTCTAAAACAAGAGAGGAATTTATCTGTAGACAAAGTTGCTAGACAAGCTTTTGAATGGTGTACATAAAACCAAGGCCCAAGCCTCCTTTTATAACAAAGAGGTTCACTCCTCTTTACTATTTTACCCGATGTGGGACTAAAAGTCCCAACACCAACATTGCATTTGATGCTAGTCATGCTTCCTACAAGGCCATTTGTGTCTAATTTTTCCTCAATATTTGATTTCATTGGTGTTTGGTTTGACGATCTCTCTTGGATCCCATTAAACTTTTCTATCCCGTAAATATGGCTACGCAGATGGACTTGCCTCCCCTTGTAATCATGGTCGTCTCTGACATTTTGGGTGTCCTGTGCAAACTGAAAAATTGGTGTCCTATTTTTTATAAGTCAAATATATACGTTGATTATAAAAAACAAGTAACCTTTAACACACAAGAGGTGAAAAAACTAGTCATTAATTGTTTTAATACAATCTCAAAGAAATAAAATATTGCATAAGGAAAATTAAAGATTACTACAACATTAAAAAGTTCAAACCAAACCAGTAAATTACAGTAAAATTATTGCAAAAGTAGTTATATGTGTATCTATCAACCCGAACATGTAGTATCACCTCTAAGTAAAAAAAAAAATTGTTGATGCCCCCTAAAAAATGGGACCCTATACAGTCGTACACCCCGCACACCCTCAGTGCTTGTAATTAACTAGAAAAAGTTGCAACTTGGAAACAGTTGACGGAATTATAAGGCTGGAACCTGGAAGATTGGGATTAACACTAAATGCTTAAATTTACATCAGAAAGCACGTGGTAAAGAAAGAGTAATACTACTAGCAGAAAAAAAGAGTAACATCAAAGTTTATGGGGGTATAGTATAGTAGTAAGGTGCCGTTAATTTGACCGTTTTCTGTTATATACTCCATAGAATTGTTATAATTCGCGCGGTTCCAAAAAGGTGAATATAATACTGTGCTTTACAGCTCAAGAGAAATTAGTGCTGCAGAACTAAAATTAAACCGTATTCTTTGTATTTAAAGGAAATGAGGAAGAAAATGTTAAACTTGCTTCTAAGTTTGGAATGTTTCATGCCAATCATTTCACTTAGCTTGTTGCTTTTATTAAGTTCTAATCGTTATTTATACTATACTCCTAAAGAATTCCATTAAACTGGCGACAATAATATTCCTCATTATGTTAGGTTACTCCTTCCTCTAGTCTTGTCCCCTTGTAGTCAGCCTAGCTAGTGGTAAGGCTGCGGGACACCGTGTGTGTGGGTGAGGGTTCGATCCCTCAAATCCCACCAATTCCCCCTCCCCCGATATGCAAGGCATATATAAGCCTCTTATGGACCAAAAAAATAAAAAATAAAATACTTCTTCTAGTCTTGAATATAAGCAACAAAAAAAATCATAAATTTCGTGGTCTGAAATATAAGTAAATTTAACTAATTTCACTATATTTAATACTATTTCCAAAATACATTTCAATTAATTGAGATTTTATTTTCCTAAAACCCCTTCTATTCTCATGAAATAAGCTTCCATAAAAATTGTCTTTCCAGTAGCAAGGGCAATTTGAAGAATACAATTATTTTTTATTACTTCAAGAAAAAAATGAGATTAACTAATTTTCTTAAAAAGTGTGGTGCAACTTTTTTTTGCTTATATCTGAGCTAGAAGGAGTATTTATTAGTGTACAGTAAGTTATACATGTTTGTTTTCCATTAATGAGTCTAAACACGCATCAAAATGACCGTGCCATGGAGATAACTTTCTCGTCTAACCTATATCGAAACATGTGACAACCGTTAAACAAGGTTATGTCTATCGTGCACAAGCCTTATGGACAGTGCACAATACATTAGGCAAAAGAGCAGACACACTCTTTTAAATACTCTCTTAACCATTGGTCCACATCTCTCTATTCTTAAGATCTGTTTTCACGATCGACGATGCGTATAGTTTCCAACCCGATTCCTTCCTTGTTTCTTTTTCTTTTTTTTTTGTCTCCCTATTACTAGCATCAATATTTCAATATTTATTTACAAACAAAAAAGTACAATGAACATCATATATACTTTCCGCGTCAACATCAGAAGCAACGGAACAAACCTAACCGCGAGAATCATAGTAAAATCTGGGATAATTATGCAAAAACTTTCTTGTAAATACTAGCAAGTACAACAACTGTAAGCTCTCAAGAAGGCTTACATAGCATGCCCTCACCTTAGAATGCCAACCTCCCCTACCACTAAAAACCTTATTAGAAAAAGAATTTGGTATATAATCAAACATATAGAAATCAAAAAATAAATCGGCCCCAAGAAAGGAAAATGGCCAATGAGGAAGATTGAAATTCTTTTGGACATACACAAATCACAACCGTCAGATTCATTTTGGCCCCCTACGGTAAGGATTTAAGACGTCATCTACGGTCTCTTTTACGTAGTTACCCACTCTGTTCAAGTTTTTTGCAACTCCCGATGCCACTAAGCTCGCATTTCGTTTAAATCTGCACATTTTGAATCAAAAGGGAGTTAGTATTAGCACACCTGAATCTTCAGAAAGCAAGCAAATACCAGAGTATTCTTGTCTATGCTGGAAAATTATGCTTGCCTGTTAAAGAATTCTTCCCCTTTGATGTGTGGAGGTTTATAACCTTGAGGTTGAGTAGTAGTGTTTTCATGCTCTGGGAGAATAAGACCAATAATCATGAAATGAAAAAATCTCAAACAATAAGGAAGGAATAGGGAGACAAAAAAATAAAAAAAATAAAAAGGAAAAACCATGACATAATAAAGCCCCAGTTACTTAGCAATAAGTATTCTGCAAACAGAGAAATGGTAATTACATAGCAGCAAAAACATATTAGAGAAAAACATAACTATGATGTACAGTTCTATATAGGCTTGTGCTCCAAGTGACAACTTTGTGATTGTGTGTGTGTTTGAATAAAATTCTCAACACGTGTTTATAGAAGGAAAAACATTAAAAGAACTTTACAAAGCTCGTATAAGTTGAAATTAGCTTCCGCATTTCAACTTTTTTATAAACTTTCTAGCTTAACTTCTCGATAAACACCTATAAGCTTATAAGGACTTTTTCATAAGTAAAGAACTATAAACTTATTTTAATTGAAAAGTTCTCAAGAAATTAAAGTTGACCCAAATTCCAAACTAAACCTATATTGCTTGCTTGCCCCCATTACATGCTCATAAAAGTGCACTGGCGGCGTAGGCAGAGGAATTCGCTTGAGATACACTAAGTTTTACGGGAAATCTCTATTGCAGAATTACTAATGGTGAAATTGATCAATGTTCCCATGAAAAAGGTTCATTTTAATTTTGTGCAGCATCCTGAGAATGTTGAAATAACACTCTGCTTTTATATTCCATTACGATTCTCCAGCTTTACAGATTTCACATTTTGGGAAAAGGTATACAAAAAGGAACACAAACCAATGGTGTCCATTTCCAAACATCAAGAAAAGAGCTAAACATATGTTGAGGCTTTTAAACCTGAAGTTATTGCTCTTACATGTTATAGACAGGTGGTTGAAAAAGGAGACACCATAGAAGCTGTACATAAAAGACAATCCAAGAAAGTTAATACCTTCACTTTTATAAGCAGGAACAGGAACATGACCAACAGGGGATTCTGAAGGCTTCTTGTCCATTAACATCTGCAACATGCGCTAAGGTAGTCAGAAACTTAGATCTTGGTGAAGATAAACCTTCTTTTCCCAACTACATAAACTTAAGAAGGAAAGGGGGTTAATATATAAAACCTCAAGACCAATGCAAAAGGGCAATTTGGGCAATTTCTTCTGTGAGTCAGCTGAAGACTTTTGGTTCTCTAAGTATATGGAGTATCCAAGACAAGCATATCTGAAATTTGCAAGATTTGTGCCCCGATTTAATGCTTCCAACTCAGCTTCGCCCACAGTGTAAGAGGAAACTGGGCACGTGTGTGAGAACATCAGCACAAAATTTGTGAGGCAGATAATTGAATAATGATTTGGAATACAAGTTTCATTGTGATAGGAACCGAAAATTCTATTACATAACAATGGGGATATTCATAAACCCTAATTACAGACTCACGAGACAAGAATAAAGAACACAGAACTTAAAGGGTCTGCAACCTCCTGCCCAAAGGCCCCACAAAAACCCACTAGATGACTGACTCCCTCTCCCATAATGCCTTTCCTTCCTTTTTATCATTGCTTCTAACTGTATTTTTCCCCCATCCTCCCACCCTCCTAGCCACGTAGGCAAGGTTGTTACATCTCAATTCCCTTTTTTTGCCCTTTCCTTTATATCCCATGTATTGTTTCACATAGGAGTGTCTAACACATTACTAAATCCTTATGCATCAGAAATCCAAACAACATTACTTACACCACTGAAGCAAATTTATTTCACATGAAAACTGATTGCAAAACATGACTAAAAAGTTAAAGATCACAAGACTGCATATTGCTTGCAAAACTTTTCAGGCCAGCAATGACTATGTTACCTGACTAACATTATCTATCAAGGAAAACAAAGTTAGAATTTCAGCTTCAGATTGAAAACTGATTGCCTACATTCCACACAATCAAAACATGGAATGCAGTGTTACTGTGCTAAGCATAATGTTCTGTACGAGAAACTAAATCATTAGGTAGGTACAATTTAGTAACATACCAACAAAGGGCATAGAATCCATTCAGGAGAATTTAGCATCTTGAGATATTTAAGTTAAAAATCAGTTATTTCAATTTCACCACTACTTTGTTTTGTCTAATCTAAAAACCCATTTGATTCTCCTATTAAGTCTACACTAAAGCAGTGACAAAGATAAAGCAAAGGCATATAGATAGCCCACTCCCTAATATTATCCGAATCCCTCACATTAATAGGAAAGACCCTTACTTGGCTTGCCTTAGCTTCCATAATGGGAAGATCACAATCACATGAATCGATGCTAAAGTCCTCTATCTTATGTAAAAATAAACAACACATTTACAAACATATATGCTTTTTCTGATGTTACATTACATCAAATGAAAAGAAAGAAAACACACACACACACACACAGAAAGTGAAGCTCCAAATTAATCTTGGAAAGATTTTCACAACAAGTAATCGATTTTTGGCCATCCATATTGATTTTTGTCCCAATAAACAATAACTTAACGTTGAATATTTTGATAAAAAAAAAAAAGAATGGAAGACTAAAGTGATGTTCAAAGAATCATTCGATGATCAAAATAGAAGTTCACTTTAAAAAGTAGAGAGAGAAAAAAAAAGAATAAGCATAGAGAGAGAGAGGGAGACAGACATTGTTGGAGGGATCCAGAGATGCCAACGCAAGTGGGGTTTTTGGATTTGGATTTGCGAATTGATGAGTAGTATAAGCATCCCTTACACGATTTTACTTTCGATGACGATGATACTCTTCTTTCAGTTTGAGGCGCAGCGTTAGGGTTACGGTTACTTTTGGGGTTTTGAGGCTGAGGCTCTCCTCCTGCTGCGTCGTCACCGTTAAACTCCATTTGCCACCCACTTTATTATTGAATTGAATTTCCTGTGTGACACTCTCATCTGCAGACGGAGAATTAGAATAACAAACTGATTGCTTCATCAAAAAGAAAAAAGAATAACAAACCGACGGCCAAAAAAAAAAAATTGAAAAATTTGAAAAATGCATTGCTCGTTTGTCGTTTCTATGCACGGAACGGAACCTAAAAATTGGATTTGTACGCTAATTTACGTCAGGATTAAATATGATTTTCGTTGCAGCAACTGTAAATTATTTTGTTTTTGTTTTTTATCTTTGTAAAATAAAATTTTTTGTTTTGATCATTATTATTTTGTTTTAGCCATCGAAATATTTTTTCATTTTGGTTTTAGTAACTGAAATTAGAAACCAATGTGATTTAAGTCCCTAAAATATGGAAAGTATAAGGATTAATTCTAAAATAATATATATATATATATATATATATTATAGGGACGAAAAGCAAAAATAAATTTGTGTAGAGACCAAAAACAAAGTTAAGAAAATTACAAAGATGAAAAACAAAAAAAAATATTTTTGCAAAGACGAAAAATAAAAACTATTATATTTATACGGACGAAAATCATATTTTAGCATTTATGTTATTATTTATGTTATTACTCCCCCTTTTCACATTGACTCATATTTAAGGATTTAAGAAAATCAATAATAGCACCCCAAAAAAAAATCAATAAATTCAGTCAAAAATAATAATAAATAAATTAGTGATCGAAATAATTTTATTAAATTGTCTTTGTTAATTTTTTTTTTAGAGTTTAATTTCTATGTACTGTTGGTATAAAATTATTTTACATATGCATCTAATGATGTGTTGTCACCTCATCCAATGAGTTTAAAAAAAATGACTTGACGTACTCATTAAATAATGTGACAATACATTATTGGATGCATGTGTAAAATATTTTTATTGACGGTGTATATAAATTAAATTCTTTTTTATAATGAAATTGTTCTTTTAAACTATTAGAGTATTAATTATTGTCATAAATATATAATGAAATAAGGTGTATTGGGAGTGATGTAATGGGGGAAAATTGAGAGAAAAAAAAATTAATGTTAGATTGAAACAATAAAACCACAGTCAATATAATTTTTTTTCATTTCTTTATAACAACAATCATTTAGAAAAGGAGGTAGTATTTTGAATAAAATTTTGATTCTTTTAAATTTATTTATTCTTTACCTTAAAAATAATTTAATTTTAATAAATAATAAATCTTTATATCATTATTAAACATCAAAATTAAATTTATAACGTTTTCCCTGAAAGGTTGAGAACCAAGCGGGAAAACTTTGTCCAATCAGCTAAACCAGATATTAGTTCCAAAGCGAGCCCGAAGGGCATAAGCCGTGGAGAAAGTCTGGTGGACCCACTCGGCCCAAAGAGCTAATTGGGGTGTGTTCCAAACCAATAAAAAAAATTAAATTCATAATGTTAATTCTTTCATTTTCTTTAACATCTTTTTTTTTTAATGAAAAAATGGAGAACAATTAACTAACACCAAAAGGTATTACCACCTCTAGCATCATCCAACAAATATAAATTAAGCAAAGGGAAAACAACATCGACTATGATTCTTTCATAAGATGGATGAAGAATGGCTTTTATTAGCAAGCAAATCTGCACATTTATTTGTTTCGCGAAATGTGTGGAACGATAGAAGTTTTCTATTCAAGAAGTTGAAGAGTAGAAATAACCTCTTAGAGAATAGCAATGTAAGCAAATCGTGAATACACATGTCAACTATAACTTTAGAATCCATATCAAACACCTAGCCGAATAATACAAAGCTCTGGCCAAATAGCATTGCAAGACTTCACCTTATTATAGAAACCTTTTAAAAAATTGCAGTGAGAATCTCTTGCCAAACCACCATAAGCAGAGAGCTCCATGCTAATATGGGAGACTTCCACATTAATCTTTATGCAACCATGAGGAGGACTGGAGGAGGCTTTTAGGTTACTTCAATCATATAGGATTTGCTACTCAAACCATTTCTGTTACTTTGCTTCAACTGCTGCAAATGTCAACTTTGCTATAATTTAAATTAATAAGATCTTAACGGTATTATGTTGCAATTCCATTATTTTTATTAAAATGTTTTTATAGTATAACTTTTTAAAATGTTTTAAAGGTCTTTAAACATTTTTATTTTTTTGAAAATTAATTTAGTAGTCCTATTTTTGAATCATTTAAATAAATATTATTTAAAATTAATCACATACAAATAAATCCTTAAATGTGACATTGAGATGCGGGATAATGTGTGGTATTTCCGAGTTCTGGATGTTCTCGGATCCTTAAGTAGAAATGAATCACTTTCTCAAAGATAAAAACATAAGTGAGGATTAGGGATGAAAATATTACTCGTGATATCCGTGGATAAAACCCACAAGTTGGATATGGAAATCTTAATGAGTTTCAACAAGCAAAATAAACTAATATTTTTTCCTACCCATTTACTAACGGGACATGGGCACATATTGTTATATCCATACTGCTGGAACCTGCAACGTGAAAAATGATTTTGATTCTTATTATGTTTTCAGAATGTTTTTTAATTGTGTTAAAAACTTATTTTCGTTTAGACATATGAAACTAAATGCACTAAAGTTAGCTTATGAATTTTCTTAATGTGTTAATTGAAGACTAAGTTAGGTTTTTTTTTTGTGCAATTCTTTATAGTTTTTTAAAGTTTTAATATTTTATATTTTTGCAATCTGTTGAAAATTCGCATGACGAAGACCCGCACGGATATGAGACGAGTACGTGTAGGATAGTCATCTAGCATGGGAATATTATCCATCCCGCCCCATTTATGTCCCTAGTGGGGATACTTGTAAAAGAGATACAGAACATTAAGTCAGTGTTTTAAAGTGTGGTGCTCATAATTCATTAATAATCTCATATTTGATACGTCAGTACCATTATATGAGATAGATGAGGATAATAGAGGTAACTACTTGAGATAGTGAGATAGAAAGGGGTGTCACGATTTTTTCTTAGGCCATGGCTGGCACACATGCCACCATTGACTCAACACACTTATAACCTGGCAAGCGTGACACACCATAACACATCTAATCAAGGAGTTATTAAAAATTTTACAGTCTCTTTTGTTCTTCTAAGTGTTTTAAAAACTAAATCGAACCAGTGGTTCAACAGATTGAATCGTGAACCGGTCATGTCTACAGTCCGGTTATTTTAACGGTTCGACCGCGATTTTATCCGGGTTTGAGCGGTTTAAAGCAATTGAACCATCACTCGGATGTCTCGCCGGTTCGATATCCAGTTTGGTTTTTAAAACTTTGTTAATCTAGCATCTCAAAACATCAATAACATGCTAACATATATATATATATATATATATATATATATATATATATATATATATATATATATATATATATATATATATATCCAGAATTCACTCACCAGAATCTTTATCATTCACATATCATAATCTTCATACACTAAAAAGGATAACAACTACATAAGTAGTGTTTCAAAACTAAATGATCCAATACACAAGTCAACAGTAAATAACAACTCTTATTTCCTATAGTTGCATATATTGAAGTAAGAGAAAATGTCCACCACTCAAGAAAGGGACCTACCAAAATGAAAGAACTTTTTGATAGATATGCAAACCCAGGAGATATATACTTTGCAACATGTGGATCTAAATAAAAAAAAAAGTGGGATGAGGCGAGTCATAGAGACTTAGTAAGAGCATAAGATACCCTTTTTTTTTCCTCCTTTTTAAAAGGGGATCAATAGTGATTTCTCACTTCTCCCTTATATGACTCGAATTCACATCCCTTTGAGTATAAGTGAAGCGTCTTACCAACTGAGCTGCACTTCGTTGTCAAAACAAATTTTGAGAGCATAAGATACTTACCGAACATGAAGGAGAAACAAAGATCGCGCAAATGCTTAAGGTCAACGGTAAATTAATACATAAATAGAGTTGCAATACTGTACCCCCAAAAAAAAAAAAAAGAGTTGCAATACATATAAGAAGACCAAATTCATAAGCTTATTATTTCCTTTCTCTTGAAAAATCATTTATAGATTTTGAAATACTGCAAAATCAAAAGTGAAGTTTTTTTTCAAAACTTCACAATACAATCCCATATTTCATGAAAAAACATTGTATTCTATTCTTATTATACCCCAAATCATCGTTTCACGAGCTAAAATGGACACAAGACTTCATGGCTTATTTTCTTTTAATGCTTTCCATGAGTATTATCTTTTGTCCCCTACGTTTTTGTATTTTTTTGTTAGCTTTTTTTTTTTTGATAAATTCATAAATTCATAGTGTGCTGTAGATAATTAATAAAGTCAATGCCAACTTAATGAAATCACTCGTGATACATTTGCATGTCATTTTACTTAAAAAAGGTCATCGAGAAAAAAGAAGAAAAAAAATTAAACATCCAAAAAGAAAAACCTATAACCTCATCTATTTTTCGTCATTATTAATCTGAAGCCACCTCCATCTACTACTGTAACTAGTAAACCCTCCCATCAGTCAACTCCAAGTAACTCATGATTACAAAGCCAAGAAAAGGTAAATAAACGAGAAAAATAAACGAGATGCTACAATGCACAAGTTCTACATACATGACGCATCATTATGCAATGTTATGCCATGTAATGGAGAAATACTGTACAGTAAGAGATGTTTCTCTGCAACTAATTAGCCCTACAACTCTTTAATTGTGTTGATAATCACAGGAAGCTCCCTTCCTGCAACGTCCACTCTCATGATACCTGCAGACTCCTCTTTGTCCCCCAACGGGAGGCCTGGAAGAACCCCCTCTACCTCCGCTGCCAAATGATGACTGCCTGTTCCAAGATTTACCTCCATAACCAGAATCTCCACCATGGGTACCACGATCCCCTTGGTTGGGGAATCTGTCTCCATTATGACTTTGCTCACTACCCCACATGCCTGGGTTCCCAGCAGGTGCAGCCCAACCAGGATTGGCACTTCCAGGTGCTAGCCCTTGACCAGGTACAACCCAACCTGCATTTGCATTTGCATTTGCATTTGCATGTGGACGTCCTTGACCAGGTGCAACCCAGCCAACTGCATTTACTGGAGGTAGCCCCTGTGTAGGAGCAGCCCATCCTGGATTTGCATTTCCAGGTGCTGGCACTTGTGCAGGCATCCAGTTTACGTTCATATTGGCAGGTAGAGCCCCACTCCAGCTAGCATTCTGATTTCCTGCCATGCCCATGCCCCAAATTACATTGGGTTGCCCTTGGGCTGTGATGTTCGCTTGATTAGTTGAAGCTGGTGGTCTCCAAGGCTCGGGTACAGGTACAGTCATGCCCGGAAAGCCATGTGTGGGTAAACTCCCAGTTGGATTTCCAGTGGTAAATGAGGCGGGGTTCTGTACAGATGAAGCATCACCCCAGAGACCATGGGAAGCTGGATGCGCAGGCATGGTAGCAGGATTATTTGGAACCACAGCAGAACCCCACCCTTGAGCTGCAGTATGAGAGTTAAGGCTACTCACAACCTGATTTTGCATATTTGCAGCTGCTGTTTTAATGTCAACACCTGCAGCCAGAACCTGTGCCACTGCTGTAGCTTGAGGATGTACTTGAGTAGTATCAGTAGAGCTCGGTATCACACCCTTATCTGATTTAGAAGCTGAAGCCATACCAGGTTGTGAATTTGAAACATTTTCAGCATTTTGTACGACATTCTCCCGGAGCACTGCCACAGAGGCCTGCAAACCTCCGGGACCGCTTGGGAAAGAATTTCCCGAGAGAGATCCAGCCAACTGGACAGGTGTTGGTGGAGTAGGTGAAGGAAGATTTGTTGATTCATTTCTAACACCGGCATTAGAACCCCAACCATTTCCAGGATTCTTGGGGACCTCAACTGCCAATGGAGAAGTTCTACTTGCTAAAGAATTCATATTATCTTTAGATCTCCAACTTCCTCCTGTGGTTTGTCCTGGAGAACCCAGAGTGCTATGTGAATTCCAAGATCCATTATTTTGATCAAGTGTTGGTCTTCCTCCAACTTGACCTTCTATCCCTTGTGCCGTCAAAGGAGACTTCCTAGGGTATGAGGATGAATTCTGTAAATCATGCACTATTTGAGCCTTGGGGGGAGTTTTGTCCACCATTGATGGCTCCTTCGAAAATTTCCCTGCTAAGGCATCTGTCAAGAGTATAGATTCTTCTTGTTTCTCGGTGGTTCTCCAAATTCTCAAATCAGCAGGAAAATATCCTGTATTACTCCATTTGCGAAGTTGCACAATGGAAAACGGTCCCTGAACTTTTCCAGATGGATCCTGATAATGCCACATTTTTTCAGTTTCATTAATTTTCACAGTTGGGGGAGCTACTCCGGCAGAAGAAGAGGGTGCTGCAGAAGCTTCTGACACAGCAGCAGAAAAAGAATCAGATGTTACCAATGGCTGGATATTTTTAGCACTACTCTCGAAGTTTGAAGATAGTGGCTTTTGCCTATCCCAGCTATTAGATAGTTGTGATTCCCTATCTCTTCCCTGGTGCAACTGAGCATCATTTAATACCTCGCTAGCATTAGAAACATCATCACCTTTGACTGAAAATCCCTTATTAGACAAATTTCTGCTTAGTTCCTGATTCACATGAGAATAACTCCTTGTTCCACTCCAAGAATCACTTCTAGGAGAAACAATTTCTCCCCCCCTCCTTCCAAATGCAGTAGACCCTCTAGGTCTCATGTAGTTTTCTGCAGGCATAGAAATGAAATTATTACCAATTATCATAAAAAGAAGATACCAAAAAATAGATGAGTTCACAATTACAAACTGTATTAATAGTAATACTACCTTGTCTTTTATCCTCCATTTCATCTCCTTCTTCGTCAGACTCATAACTTGGATCCATGTTTGGATCCACACGTATTTCTGGAATTTCCTCCAACCTACGTTGACGTTCTTCAGGGGTTTTCAAAAGCTGCAATTTCTCTACACATTCTCTGAGCGTAAAAGGTAGTTAAGGATCAACATAAAATATTCATCAAGAGTTCCTAGTCAATTTCAATAATCACAAATTAATAGGCTGAAAAATGATAACCATAATATATACAAGTAGAACCAAACAAAATATTATCACAGAGAAAATAAAATACAACAACAATTATCCATCTCAACCCAAAGATTGGTGTTAGAATACATTACAGACACAATGAAAAATCCTTCTTTTAATATGTAACAGAAATTGTTAAGTATCACTACACAGAACTCAAATATTACCATAATAAATTTCTAGCTACTGAAGAATTTTGCCCAACCATATGACAATTGTCATATGGTCCTACAAGCCCAAAGCATATATAGGGAGCAAGAACTTATCTAGGGCTTATTTTAAACTATCTCATTATGTAAACGCTTTTGTAGCATTTGAAAAAGCTTATAAAATAGCTTAGGATATATACATAAGCTGTCTTCAGCTTATTTTAATAAGCTGCCTATGATGGCTTATAGAAACAGCTTATGTGGAGCTTACCCTCATCCCCAGTCCCAGTCCCCTTTTTGATTCCCATCAACCCCTAATTCTATTTTCACAATTAAAATAAATATTGAGAACTCGAATAGTTTTTAATATATATCTAAACACAAATAGCTTATTGAATTTAGGGTTAATACCCTTTTTGGTCCCTGTAATTTGAGCGAAATTTGGTTTAATCCCTGTAAATTTTTTTTGTTTCGATTTAGTCCCTGTAATTTAAGAATCTTCCACTTTTAGTCCCTGCCATCAAATCCCTATTAAAACGTTGAGTTTTTCTTCCACTTTTTGTCCCTGTAATTTTAAGATTCTTCCACTTTTAGTCCCTATAATTTTAAAATTCTTCCATTTTTAGTCCCTGTAATTTAACAGGGATTTGACGGCAGGGACTAAAAGTGGAAGAATCCTAAATTACAGGGACTAAATCGAAACAAAAAATTTTACAGGGACTAAAACTGAATTTCGCTCAAATTACAGAGACTAAAAAGGGTATTAACCCTTGAATTTAAGTACTGATGACATAAACTCTCAAACAATATGCGCTTATTGAAGAAGCGCTTGATTAAATTGTTTACCCAAAAACCTCCTTAAAACATCATAAACAATTGACTAATCAGATTATTCATTATCTTTGGTCAAGATTGAATAAAAAATTTAAGATCCCCTGGCTGATACAAGGCAGTTAAAAAATAATAATTCATAGATGAACTTTGTTATGATTAGAAACTGCAAATACAAAAAATAATTTCAAGGCTTATAATAATTATTAGAAACTGACCACACTAAACACCTGACTGAAACTGCAACTAGGCATTTGGCAAGTGATAACATATTAGGCAACTTATTTATAAGACATTTGAGTATGAGATTATTTATAAGACATTTGAGTATGAGATTATTTATAGGACATTTGAGGATGAGATATATGATAAATTCAATAAGAAAAAGGAACACTTACCAAGAATGCATTTCGATAAACAACTTAATTTAGTGTTTAATCAATAACCACTAACTCATAAGCTAATCTAAGAACCTTACTGAAATAAGCTCAAAAGAGCTTATAGGTAAGTCATAAGCTGTTTTTATAAAATTAACCAAACATCTAATCAAGTGTATGTATCAGAAGATAAGCTTAAATAAGCTAAAAAAAAACTCTTCCAAATGCCCCACAACACCTCTCAAAAGATTTTCTTCGTTCAGATGAGAAGATCCCATTTTAAGAATTATTAATTCCCAATTCATAAGGAGCTAGGGCAAACTATAAATAGATAAGATGGATCAACCGAAAACAATCCATAGATTTCCTATTCCATATCCTATATCATAGCTGAATGTTGCAAAATAAGGCTGGAGCAGTGAATTGGAGAAAAACAAGTCAACCTATGCTGCCAAATTACATCAAGGAAATAAAAAACCAATAAGCACCAAAATACTACCACGTGTAATAAAGGGCAATCTAGTGCTATAAAGCTTGTGGTTCAAGAAAGGGTTGAACTCATCATGGATCTATTGTATTTAAATTTTTTTGAAGAGAAAAAGGATATTCTTTTCTGCGCCCTTTCTCACTAGCTCTATCACGAAGATGACTTAGCCGCACTATCTCCGTTTCCAGCCACTGCAATAGAAAAATGAACATTTGAATTACATGACAAATACCAGAAATATATATTTTAAGTTTCATAGATAAAAAGTATTTTAAATTAAGACAATAAATTATTAGGAAATGGAATGAGGATTTATTGAAAACACACCAACAAAATTAAATTTAAGATTTAAACTAATTAAGACTATCAATTAACTTCAAAATTGGAGTAATCCTTTGTTGGCTTCCAAAGCAGAAATGTCAGTCTTAGTTAAATGAGATTACAACATGAACAAGAATTCCTTGAACACCATTTACCAGTCCTCTACAGATTTAAACTGGGGAGGACCAATGAAAAGTTTTAGCTACAGAAAGAATATCATGTCCCCTCTACTACCTGTGATCACACACTAACTAAAGTATACAATCAGACAGAAGATAAGATAATTCTCAAGACTCTCGTTAAATAGGAATTGAGTTCATCAATCCAATTTCCATTGACATTTCTGCTGAAGCCTTCACATCAATAAAACTTAATTGTTAATTGAAGGTAAATTCCTCAGAAATGTCACATTATTTCCTTCAATACATCAACAAATCACAGTAACAAGAACAACTGAAACAAATTATAAATTTTTGAAAAATGCATAAACAGACATCTCAGGAGGAATAAGTAAAAATGTATAAAAACAACTCACGTCTTTTACTCTAACCGCCTGAAGTGCCAATGCTTTGTCCTGAATGTCACCCTGCAAGTGCAACCATGTGTCCTCATTACAAGTTATAACATCTGATACCGGAAAGTGTGATTTTATTGATGTAAAATGTAAAATAATTACCACAGTCAGCCGATTTATGAGGCCGCATTTTATGCTTTGGCGGAGACGTTTGCATTCATCCTAACAGAAAAACTTATCAATATCTAAAGGAAGGAAATACATTAATCTAAAGCATAAGTTTAAATTGTATAAAGGGCGGCCCAGCGTACGAGGCTCCCAACAGGAGGGGCCTGAGGAAGATAGATGTACGTAGCCTTAACCCCCAAGCGGAGAACTGTTTCCAGGATTTGAATCTGTGACCTCCAGGTCACAAAGCAGGAACCTTACCGTTGCATCAAGGCTCGCCCTCATAAGTTTAAATTATAAATTATAAGAAAATCTAAAACACAAAAATAATTTATTTTCAACATCATATGGGTAAGAGTATACACCTAAATTAGTCATCCAAAGATTACCCCACATTAGTCCTCCAATGATTTGTTATCATTAAATTAGTACCTCAAAAATCTGAAATGTCACATTTATCCTTACAGACAACTAAAGCGACATAAAGAGATGAATTTGGCATCTTTAAGGGACTATTTTGATCATAAATTTCTATAAGGCGACATGCGATAATCTTTGGTGGACCAATTCAAGGGTTTACTCATGGTTAAATAAGTGATTGCCTAGCTTCCTTCAGATTCATTATTGAGCATCTGAAGCAACCAGTGAGAAGTAAAGTTGATTGTCAGATAGTGGTCTACAATGACTATTTATCATGCCAAGCTTTAAAGGGGTCAGGATACTACTTTCGCAAGGAATTACTGTTGAAATCAACCATAAGCAGCTATCATAACAAAAAGGAGGGAAAGGAAAACATGTGAAAAATGTTGTGCATTTAATCACCTCAGTGAAGTCCTGATTTGAGATGATATCAATTGATACAATCTCTGTCTTGTTTAAATTTAAGATTTCTAGCAAGATATCTGTAATCCTTTTACCAACTTTATACGGCTCTGTTGCTTTGCATGTACCTGACCATGAAGATAACAAAAAAAAATGTTTATTTTATATCGCAAATAATTATAGCACGAACGTTAATGTTGTCCAAATATTTACCTACAACCTGAACCAGCCTATACAAGTCTTGCTTCTGACCACTACCAGAAATTCTTATTCTCACAAAAGAACCAACAACTTTATCATGGAACTTTTCTGTATCTTCAAGTATTTCTTCCACTAAATTACGTCTTAGATAAATCAAATTAATATTATGATTATCAATGGCTGCATAATCATCAACATTAGATTGAAGTCCTCTCTCGTCACCCTTTTTACGACTTTTACGTTTCTTATCTTTTCCAGCTTTCAGATATGTATCGGCATTGCCATCATCTTCCAAATGACTAACTTCAGTATCAACAACACTCCCCTGGAGATCTTCAGCCTGAGAATCCTCTTTTAGAAGGAAATGGGATTCAAGAAGCTTTAACATTTCAAAATGTCCAACTCTTGGTTTACCAAAAAGATTTTGAAGCCTTGCATCACAAATTATTTGACTTTTTCGGCGAGGATCTCTAAGTTTATTTCTTTTGATATACTCTAGCAAAAGAGCCTGCACATCAAACTGTGACAAAATAGATTTCTCTCCATTTCTCATGTGCATAACAAACTCCAAAAGCTCCTTTGATGCCCACTCAAAGCTTTCATTTGCAGGTGGCCCATCGGCACCAAGTGCTGTCACTGCGCTATGTCTATTCCCTTCTTTGGAACGGGACTTTGCCCGTTTCTTGGCCTTTCTTTTTTTAGAACGACTCAAATCTACATTCTCATAAGAGCTATCTGAATCTGACCCTCTATCATTACTGGCATCAAAAAGTTCATCTGGTGATTCCTCTTTAGAAGGAAGCATGTCAGATCCCTTCCAAGGGTTTTTAGCTTGACTGAGTTCATCAAATGTTAGAGATAGCTTTCCTTTTAGATCTATGTAGTAGTCCTTGAAGAGATACTCCCAGCTGTTTTTGTCATCAAAATCCACTTGTCCCTGCACCAAGAACGTAAAATAATTAAATGTAGTCAAAAGTAGGTGCCCTCTCTCATCTTTGAAGTGGTCTATGTATAGTAATTGTTGCAGGGTTTGTAGTTATTGTAGGTGTGGGATAGTTTGATATGTATAAAATATGATGCGGCTTATTTGGAATCAAAATACAAAATGAAAGAGAAAACGTTTGCAATAAACATTAACAAAATAGGTATCATTTCATCAGGATTCTGGACTATTTCTATACTGTGAAATATGGGTACTTATTAGGAGCACAATTACTTCCCCCTCAAACTTAATTTTGCAAGCTGAAAAGTAATTCTGCCATCACCTGGTGTTGGTTGGAAGATAAAAGCTAAAATTACTTTGTGCCTGAAAAATGCATGCTAGTTGGGACAGGCACAACCAAACAACATTCTTCCAAATTCATTTTGCTCCATAAGCAACATTTTTTATTAGCATATATATGTTGTTTAGCTTTGCACATTCTAGTATTGGCAAGTAAGATTGGCATTCCATCATATTTCGTTAAAACCCACCATTCTATTTCCTTCCTGCCCACTTATGTGCGAAACACAAATCAAAGCCTATCTATTCATCTTTGGAAATTATAAGTGCATTTGGCTATATTTTTTAAAAAAGGAGAGTTAAGCTTTTAACCCAAAAAAAAAAAAGCTAATTGAAACTTTCCCTTGTAGAATTTGATGAAAATTACTCAAAATTCATGACATTCATAACTAACAACAAAGAGTCATAGGTGTCCTAAACAAAACACACTAACATACAAGTAAATACCAACAAAAGTCTTAAATTAGGAGTGAGAGAGGAGAAGCCCTAATGCTGTTATGTTGTTTTTTAATTACGAAATTCCTAGAATGCCCCAACCAAAAAGCCCTAACGTTTAAATTTTAAGTGTTTTTTTATAATTTTTGTTCTCATTTTGGGAGTGTCGTTGTCTCACCGTAACAGTCGCTATTTCGGCCACAATGTATGCGACTCCAAACCGCTCCGTTACGGCGTGTCCTGTGGTGGCCAAGGCACTCCCATTGCGCGCTATTGACTACACTAATTCAAACTAGCAACTCCATCAAATCTTTCTGCATATTCACAACTGCTTGCATCTTGTCTCCCTTTTACATCATCCCCGAAACTGGCATCCGTGGGATGTTTTCCATTGATTGTGTCATGCTATTGTGCTTGTTTTCATTGCTACCATGTTTAAGTTTGGAATACTCACAGCAATGTTTTGCGCTATAAACAACCTACTTCAGGAATGAGTGTTCGGGGTTGTCAAACTCGAGAGTCTACGGAAACTCGTGGAGCTTCCATAAACTCGACTCGTAAACTCTTATACATGATATAAAACAATTTAACACATCAATAATTCAACACTTCGACACCATAATAAAGCAAAGTAGCAAACCGCAATAATAATGTGTGCAAGTATATTAGTACTAGATAAGATCATAATACATTAATGACCAAATCATACATAAATTCATTAAAACATAAGTATTTAAGTGAAAAAATATTCAAAAAAAACAAGAGCTAATTTGTCATAATTTTTAGCCAAACACATTATTTCGTAGCTGAATAAAACAAAACAAAAATAACATTGAAAGCGTAAAATTAAGTGTAATTGCATTAAACCTCAGTGCTCTTCAATTACGCAGCACATAGGTAAATCAACCCATAGCCAACAATATTGACCAATAATTTAAATTTTAAGGCCAGGTCAATGTAAAATTATAGACTCGTAAACTAGCAAGTAAAATCGAGAGTTTGCCAATTTTATAAGAGTTTACTTAAATTCGTACGAGTTTACCAAAAAAAGAGTTAACATGTGAGTTAACTCGTAAGAGTTTAAGAGTTAAATCGATAGCTTAACAATTCCCAAATGTGACACGTAGGGGATTCGAGTGAACCATGTAACACCGTAAGCACATATAGAACCTTAATCTTGACTAGATCTCTTAAATAAAAATCTATCACTGGTAGATCTCTATCCTATATGAGAGAACAGATTCACTTGTCCAGGTATGCAAGCCCAGTTATGCTTTATAATTCCAAAATGGAACACACACAAAAAACAAAAAACAAAAAACAAAAAGAAGTTAGCAGCAAGAGAAGGAAATATAAAAAACCAAGAGGACCACTACCACCTCAATAGTAACAGAAGCAATGTAGAAGGATCAACACTTTATCAGCTCAAAACACACATATATAGCATCAATTTATAATAACAAAATCATTTGACAAGAAAAGGGGTAGGAACAGAAGATATACCGTGTTGTTTCCCTGCTCATTCTGTTCAATCAACATTACAGTTCTCATGCATGTCTCGCAAAAGCCCTTGTTTCCCCTAACACATAAGATAATAGCATCTTTGATGCATCCCTTGCACAAAGAGAATGTACATGTATAGCACATATAGTATGCATTCTTCTCACAGTTGCTGCAAAGATGCCAACCTGGGATGATTAAGATAAAAATAAAAAAAATAAAAAAAAAGAGGAAAGTCAGACATGATAAAGCAATGTAAATATTATCATGTTTTTGCACACTAAATACCTTGGCATTCAGAATAAATCCAATTATGTTTTTAACACAAAAAATGAAAAATTAACTACCAGCAACTGTTTCTCATAAACACGACTGTGCAAACAAGATATAACAAAAACGGAAGAGAAAATTTGAAGAGAAAAAAAGAATTAAAATTTGTATGCACCTTAATTGAAAAGCACTGAGGTTTAATGCAGTTACACTTAACAAATAAAGTCTACCAATTAGTCAAACATATCATAGATTTTTTTATCATATATATAGAATCTTTCTAACGTATCTAGAAAACATAGAAAAACATAGCTTTAACAAAGAAGCACACCCTCCCTTAAAAAATTTGGCAAAGACAGATGTAAAAGCGCTTGCATTCAAGATATCAATCACCTTATATCCAACGATCATTCGCCAAAGATACGTGAGAAAACCCAAGGTAATACAACTAATTGAAATATTCAGACCATGAGACACAATTCCAAAGTAAAAACAGCTATAGGTAGTTTAGATAATTTTGATTCTACTAGTAACAAATTCTTCAATAGTAAAAAATTTTAAAACATAGTTACTTGATCAGATTCAAGATACAAAATATCCAGAGAGCAAAAGATGCGAGAAATAGGATTCTAATACTGGAAACAAAACAAAGTACTTTCATGAATAGTATACCCTTGATCAACTCGCAAACTATCAAGCTGAGTGTGAAGATATATAGAATACACACAGCATGTGAAAAATCTGAACAGTAATGCTATTGGAAAAATAAATTTTAATTATGTTACTCCAGAAAGAAATCTCTATGGGAGCGAATGTTGGGCAGTGAAGTGCCATCAAGAGCAAAAATTAAGTGTAGCAAAGATTATAATGTTAAAGTGAAAGAATGAACAAGCAACATAATATCAAGACCATATGAACCCAAGCAAAAATTTGAGGGGAACCACTGACCAAAAGAGGATATAAACTGATCTAAGGTAGATTGGTCATGCAAAAAGAAACCAATGGAAACTCCAATGACAAAAGTGGATCAAATAGAAGATAGTCTAGCTATAAAGAATAGAGGAAGACCAATTGTTAAATCATAATTCAAATTGTGAATCACCAAGTTAATTATTGAATCGTGAATCGTATTGAATTGTAAGATTTAGAGGCACAACAGAAATAGTTGAAATATATCATATATAAATATAAATGATGTAACGTATTTTAAATTAAGAATTGACAAAAAATCTTAACCATAAGCCAAACTGAAAACAGAGCAAAGGTATAGAGCTAAATAAGGTGTGCCTAGAGTAAGAAAAAACTTTGTGAAAGAAAACCAAAAAAGAAAGTAAAATAACAAATTGCCATGCATATATCACATGACGCAACATCATTTGTGATTCATCACCCAATACAAATTACTGACTCATATCAAACCGTGAGATATGAATTGTGAAACGTGCAATTCTAATAACTATAAGAGAAACCATTAAAAATCTTAGACCTAAATGCTTTTATTAAATATATTCAGTTTTTGGCAGAGCCCAATGGAATCAACTGATTCATATAGCCAACTGCATTTAGTGGGATAAGGCTTGACTGTTGTCCTACTCCTGTATTGAGATCATGCTCACTCTCCAAAAGCACACTATGGAGTCTTTCTCTTCATTAAATCATTAGTGAAGGCATCAGATCTTGCTTCTAATAACATCTTCTTCACCTTACCCACCCCCAACCCACCCTCCAAAAAATAGTACTGAGATTGATGAAATGTCAGGAAGGCGTTATTCTACCATTTTAGGACAAAATGCACCACGACCAAAGGCATTCTTTTAGCACCTCACTCTCCCCATACTGCAATCATGTATCCAACCAGTCTCTAAATCCTATGATATCGTTATAAAACAGAGAGATCATACAACACAAGGGCCAGAAGTCGCAATCAATAGGATCCCGCACAAATGAAATACAGCTACTTGATTTCACATGGTAAAGGGGGAGAGACAGATGCTAATTCCCTTTCAAGCCTTAATGCATAAAGAAATTTTCAAATTTCAAAACAAACTGATTGCATGTTCATTATATGTCTAATAGCCTTATCATGTGAACTTCTTCAAACTCAATTTACCATTTATCAGAAGAAAACTGTGGAAGAGCTTTTGATGTTTATAAAGGGGGCATCCAGATCAAGTTGGTCAATGAAGTGTTGAGTTAAAATGTTTACAACATGTGGTCAATAAGGCGCTATAGCGGTGTAGCGGCCGATGGCCGCTATTGGAAGTTTGTAGCGGAGCAGTTTGATGTAGCGGCCAAAATTGCGCCGCTAAATGCTTCAGAAACAAAACCTTGTTTTATGAGCCATTTTTTTGAATTTGAATTTTAATGTTGAGTTACTTTAAGCCTTAGATGCTTAAACTTGTTTGTTTTCTTTACTTCTTTTGGTATTTACTTCTATGTTTTGCTTAAGACCTATGGCTTTTTTACTGTTATATTTATGAATAATTCATGAATTTTGAGTATTATTTTAATTTTTCAGCATTTACGCATATAGTATTTATTTATTTAATATGTATATGTATAAAAAAATTCAGAACATCGGTGATCCCGCTATGCGCTCTCCCGCTATAGCGTTTTTTAGGTCGGCTGCTACGTGCCGCTATCGAGAATTGATAACTATACGAACTACGTAATCTCATAAGAGGTGGTGGGGAGTCTAAAACATAATACTGAAAGCTTTCTCCGATGTCATGGTGATACAAGATCATCACCAGTTTTTAAACTATATATGCATATCCTTGACTTCAGTCACTCTCCTCAAGTACTATCAACATTTCAAACTGTTCCATCTTCAAATGTCCCAGAGAAATATGAGGAAGACATGTTGAATCAAACTCACAACTTTCAATTTTCAAATCATAAGTATTACCTACAAATCAGGAAATTTTATCACATAGCTAGTTCATAGATTCAAAAGACAATACAACACAGATACTGAAAAATATAAACGAACATTGAACTAACCCCCAAAATTTAAGAAGTAACTAAACAATGATGATGATGATGATGACAAGAACAGAGACAGCAAAGAATAAGGAAACTCACCACAATTCCACTTTCCCTTGGCTCGAAAGAAAGCCTCGTCCCGATTAATGCAGGAAGGATGGTAAGCCTTGGGGCATCCCCTAATGAACATGAAAACAAAAACAATGAATTTTCCAAATAAATAAACATAACGAATACAATTACAAAGCTAATAATATCTGAGTCCCACCTGCGGTCACAAAGCACAAGGTCACCCCCGTCGAAGCAAATGAAACAAACGTCCTCTTCCATCTTTTTCTTCGAAGGAGCTCTTCCACCACCGGACTTAGAATTCTTCCCACTCCCACGCTTTCTTTTCCCACCACTCACACTCCCACTCTGCTCCTCCGCCACCTCCATCTCCATCTCCTCACCAGCCTCTCTGTCTTCTTCCAAACCAATATCACAATCGACTCCAGCTTCTTCTTCATCTTCTCCTCGCTCCTCTTCTTCCTCTTCTCCTTGCTCCTCCTCCTCCTCTTCTTCTTCTTGCTCTTGCTCCTGCTCCTGCCCTTGCTCTTGTTCTTGTTCTCGTTCTCGTTCTCGTTCTTCATCTTCTTCTTCTTCTTGTTCTTCTTCCTCCTCCCCTTCTACTTCCTCGCCCATCAAATTAGCTTCATTTGTCTTCTCGTCCCTGACTTCAACCTCAACCTCCTCCCCGATTGTCAAATTGGCTTCCTCCTCTTCGACCATCGCGGCCTCAAAATCCACGTCGGTTCCTTCATTCCCCTTCTCCTCCTCCACAACAATTTCATCTTCCATACCAACCCCGTACGAGGCTGCGTCCATCACTTCCAATTCGCCGCCCTCCGCCGCTGCCACGTCACCAACAACCGCGCTCTCGTTTTTGTTGTCCGTGCTTGTGGCAGCAACCGTCGACTCCCCATCGATCACGGCCTCAAGGCCTCCGGCGTTGGGGAAATTTGGAAGGTTGGTATCGGTGTCGCATTGTGAGGCAACGGTTGAGACGAGTGGCGGTGAATCGGAACCTTGTTGAAGCGGAGGAGGAGATTTATTCCGTGGAGCTTCCTCATCTTCGGCATCCATGCTGAAACGAGAGGGATTGAAATCCCTAGGGATAGATACTTATTAAATTAAATTCTGAATTGGAAAATAAATGCAACAATTTTTTGGGCCACAGTTACACACTGCGAAGCGAAAGAAACGAGTACAAAAACGGACGGGGATTTATGCTGAGTGCTGCTTCCTTCGTCTCGTCTCGTGTTTCTGTTGTGTTTGTGCGTAATCAAACTACCCTCCCTCTCCTTACTAGTTTACTGCTTGGATGGAACGAACGAACCTTACCTTGTGCCCTAGTCAGGCTCAGAGCCCCAGCCTTCTTTATGGGCCATTAGGACTTTCTACCACACGGATCCATCTTGAGCCCGGTAATACACGACCTCCAATTTTTTTTAATTACTAAAGACACCCCTAGTTTTGCTAGCACTTGTTCGAAAGAGAATTGCTACCATCACACTCTTTAATACTTACTCTCTTATCGGTTGAAATTCAATAGAGTCCCAATAAATAATGTGAATCCCACATAAATTTGTTGGAACTCATTTAAATTTTAACCAATAAGAGAGAATGTGTTAAAAAAATTGTGTTAAAGAATGTATTACTAACATTTCTCTTGTTCGAAAATATATTTTCGGACGGTAAAGTAACACACTTCCGATAATATATTTTTGAATCTGCAGTGTATACCAGAGTGTATTTAATAATTTCCATTTTTTTATGATTATTTTTACTTGTATCGTTTGTGGGTCTTTTTTTTTTTTTTTGATCAATATCGTTTTTGGGTCTTGCCATATAGAAGCTCTGCACTGTTGATAAAAAACACTTTAAATGAATTATTGGTTCATTTTAAAAAGGTATATAGTAATGTATGTTAGAAAATGAAATATTTAATAAAGTGTATTAAACACAAAAATAATTCAACACTTGTCTTTTAAAATAATTATAGCATTTAATGACGTGTGTTGAATATTTTTTAGCAAAAACATATTGATTTCTGTCCCAAAAAAAACACATTGATTAATAAAATATTTTTTTTCTAAAAAAATATTTATCTAAAAAAATTTAAACATAATTATCTTAAAAACTAATACTGTATATAATGCATTACATAGGTATTTTTTGTTAGACAAAAATGTAAAAAAAAATTAACTTAATCTACAGGAAATTATTTTGCTGGTAATAAGATAAACTGAAATATACATATATATATATATATATATATATATTTGGTTTAATTATATAATTATAGAAAATATTTGGTTTTTGTCCCTAAAGTTTAAATAATATCTTTTTGTCCCCAATATCTTGAAATGTGTAACAGTAAGTCTTCGTAATTTTGTTTTAACCTCTATAAAATAACGATTTTCTTAGTTATAGTATCTAACTATTTGATTTATGTTCAATTATCCTATGTATGATAGGGTTTACAAGGATTAAAATTCAAAAAATCTATCATATGGGCTAAAATAAAACAACAAGGATCAATTGTAGTACATTTCGAGAAATTTGAGACGAAAAGGAGTCTTAACTGAACATTTCTCAGAATTGGTGGACTAAAAACATAATTAACCTTAAATTTTTTAATTTTCAAGTATTTCAATATTTTTTTCTTTTTGACAACAAAAAGTTTTTTTTATTGATTGAAAATTAATTTTGTGATTATTTACAAATATTGTATTTTATCTTATCTTATAAAAGTAAAATGCTCACTTATGTACCCAAAAAAAAGTAAAATACTCACTTGATTTCATAATTGACTTGTTATGAAAGTTGACGACATGTTCACAAAAATAAGCAAGAAATGTGATTTCATTAGAGAGATAATATAAGTTATACCACTCTAAGAATGATGACTTAAATTTACGCAAAAAGGTGTTCGGAAAAATCAATAAGCTAGCTTATAACTTATTTAACTAGTTTTAGTAACAGAAAAAAAAAACTCACTTAACTAGTTTATAAGCTTATTTCACCAAAGTAAATGTATTATTCACAGGAAAAAAAAATCAAAGTAAATGTGTTTAATAATTGAAACTATCTCGCTAACTTTTTTTTGAAAAAATTATTTTGAGTCGTGTTTGAAATTATAGCTTATTACTTTTTCCTTTATTTATCTTTATTATTTCAATCAATTTTTTACCCTACCATCTCTTAAATAAAAATTTGAAATCTTTAACCAATATCTCGCAAATTATAATATAGAATATATTATTTATGATAAAAAAATATATAATGTATTTTATCTATAAAACAAAATTATTTTAATAAATTATTAACATGTTATTTTTATATTATCTCATTTGATCTAATGAAATTTTTATAAAATGCTAAAAAAGTTTAAAAAATAATAATTTAATTTTTAAGATAATAGATTATTTAAAATAAGTTGAAATATAAAAAAGTAATAACTATTTCAAAATAAATAATATCGTGATGTTATTTTATATTTATAAGTTTGTGTAACAATTAATTTTATCAAATACTTTAATTTCAACGAGTTAGCTTTTCTGCTATTTGGGTAAATATTTTTACTAAGTGCTTACTGAATAAGTGTTTATCTTATAAGCACTTATATATCAACTATTTCTATAATCAAAAAGGAAATAAAGTTAAATAGTTTTTATATAAGTTGTTTTTATAAACCATCTTGAGGATCTTATTAAAATAAACTAAAAATAGCTTATGAACGTATACGTACAGTTAATTGTTTTCATATAAGTTGTTTTTATAATCTCTCTGAAACACTTACACATGTGCTTGTGTTATAAGATAATTTCAAATAAGCTATAAATAAGCTCATCCAGTTGGACTTTAAATCCATTAGATGACTTATAGCTATCAACCAGCTTATCAACTATTTTTGTCGAATAGAGCCTAAGACTATGGTGAAACAACTTGTTAGGTGGTTTACTGTGAAGCGCAATTATAAGCCCTTTGATGAATCAATAAACAATTTACGGGCGGGGATCGATCAACTAAAACCTATTTCTATATATTTAAAAGAAATTGCAACATGATCCCTACTTTTTTTCCCTTCGCTCCTTAATTCGTGAAGGTTTCCCTCTTAGAGAAACAATAGCCACACGTAATCCAAATGAGACTCAATTTGTTTTTCATATCTTTGGCGTTGTATGTCTCCTCACCTAACGGATGGATTGAGTGCTTGGGACACTGACTGATGCTGAATCTCAACATCGTTGTTGGGGCAAACAATGTGATATTATTCTGATGGAGTTGGTAATTCAGTTATGGTTGCATAGTGGCAACAAAATTGACGCATCAACGATTTTCCAAAGACTCTCATGGCAGCTGCGATTTGGGAAGCCATGATTTATCTCACCCGGTAGTAATTTTAGGAGGATACACTGAGATGAAGTAGAAAGGACATCAATAAAGATACGATTACATTTCCAAATGCATCAGATACCTTCCAAAATCCCAAAATCCCACACCTAGGAGTGAGCAGGATTCAACACAACCCGAAGACTCGTTTTGTCCTTGTCCCACTTGATCTATAGAGCACCAGGTTTGTTGGGTCTAGGGATGGGTTAAGGACCTAAATAATAGACCCGATCAAAATAGAGACGAATCAGGGCCAGGTATAATATGTCTAACTCATCCCTTATTCACCTATTCGTTAATTCTATTATGTTTGTAAAGAGAATTCTATAAAAAAAATATTCAAATTGGAATGATCATGTTAGTTTAGTTACTAATATTGTATCAAAGTATAATTGTAAGAGTCATGTTTGGCTTTTGGGTACATGATAAAAAACTAAAAATATTCGGTCTTTCACTTTTAACTTTTAATCTTAATTAAATGATCATCTTATAATTTTATTTTAATTGTCGTTCAGGCCAACCCGGTCTCGTCTTAAATAGAATCAGTCTTAATTTTACCCACAGAACATCGAGTTTGTCCGAGTCTAAAAACGGGTTAGGGTTTAAAGAATTGTTCTACCCAAAATTTAAGATCGAGTTAGGGACAAGTATAACCGGTCCCAACGAGTCCGTTGCTCACACCATCCACCCCACATCTCTCAATAACCTTGAACAAAACCAAACTACAAAGGGTCAAGTTTCTCACTTCCAGAATCCAACAGCTATATACTTTTATTTCTATACAACAACAAGCAATAATAAAAATTCTATCAATAAACATGACAAATAGGGGGCAAAACGGGCCACAAACGGGTCGGATTGGGCCAATATATATATAATTTTTTATTTTTTTCCATTTTTAAACAATTTTTTCTTTCTTTTTTTTTACATTTTTGGGCGGGCTAGCCAGCCAACCCGCTATTGTGGCCCGTTTTGGGCGGGCTCTTACGGACCAGCCCAACAAGTTGGCCCGTTTTAGTCTAAATTTTGTATTTTTATTTATTATTTATTTTATTTTTGTTTTTTATTTTTTGACGGGCCAACCCGTCATGGATCGGACCGGGCTCAACATCTCAACCCATAATCCCTTGGTGGGCCGGGTTGGGCTGGCCCGTTTTTATACGGGCTCACAACGGGTCGTGTCGGGCTAGCCCTTTTGTCATCCCTAATGACAAATGAGTTAATTCAGTTCAATATCGTAGTATAAATATAAAATATAAAATAAAATACATTTTCAATCACAAGTAAATTTTATTATTGTGCGGATCGCCTCCATGTAATTCTCAATAGCATGCAATTAAACTCCATATGCTACTGTACTTACAAGTCACCTTTAAATTATCATACAAACCAACATCTATTTTATCTGAAGTAGCAGCTTCAGCTTAGAATTTTCGCTACACACATTTTATTTCATTTTCATTCTCTTTTGTTTGACAAAATACCGAGAAGTATTCTAGTATTTCATTAATGATTAAATTTTGGAAGCTTAGACTATGTTTGGTATGTAAAAAAGTGAGAGGAAAGAAAGTGAGAGGAAAAAAAATTTATTGGTTAAAGTGTAAAACCGATGATGTGTCACATTATTATTGGTCTGTCACACTTATCCATGCACACTTTTTATATTTTTTCAAGAAATTTTCCCTTATCTCCACTTTCTTTCCCTCCTCCCAAACATAGCGTTAATCAATTGGCCTTTTTCCTTGCTGGTAGAAATAAATCTCCGTTTCACCGGTCTGTATAATTTTGGCCTTGGCTCGTTCACCAGTTTGTCAACCAGTTTAATCTCTTTTTATGAACCCGGGAGGCAGAACATAGATACTACGATGCTCTGTATTGGGCTTCAGAAAATTCCATTGCTCATTATCTGTGTTGTGTACCACATTCAAGTTCAGTAGGTTCTGTCAATGCTATCAGTTATTTTGCTGTTTTAATAATTCTATTGACAAGTTTGCTCTTTGATGTGTTGTGTGTATTAAAATTTTAGGTTTGGGCCTAACTCAACCCCAAAAGCTAGCTCATAGGGTGAGGGTTGCCCCCCACTTATAACCACTAATCAGGCCATCTCATTCTTCCATGTGGGACTTCTAACACACCCCCCTCACGCCCAAGACTAGACAACTGGAGCGTGACCCGATAACGGGTGGCCCAACAAATAGATCTATGATAGGCTCTGATACCATATTAAAATTTTAGGTTTGGGCCTAACTCAACCCCAAAAGCTAGCTCATAGGGTGAGGGTTGCCTCCCACTTATAACCACTAATCAGGCCATCTCATTCTTCCATGTGAGACTTCTAACGGTGTGTGTGGCTGAATGTAAGAGTAAGAACCTTCAGTAGTAGATCCATCGGGCCCAGAACATGATCAGCCATAGAACATGGAGGGTAGTAATTGCATCTCAATTAAAACATTGCACTTCTATCTCCACATTGAGAAATCCACTTGAGATGGCATACTATACTTGCACATGAGAAATGAGGGAAAACTGCTTCTTCAGTTAGTGCATGTGCATCACGCTAGTTGTTATCCAAATCTAAGAAAGAATGTGTAAGTGAAGTTCAAAATGGAATGGATGCAAAAAGGCCAAGCTCCACCCTCCCCCATTAATCATTTCCCAAATCATCTTTCTCACATTAAATCAAACCACTGCATGTAGTTCAGTTCAGAGCAAGCAAAACATAACAAAATTACATGCCTTCAAAAGAAACAAACAGATAATCAATTCCATACCCAAGAAGGTCGGTGTGGATGGGATGTGCTATAATACTTCTTTGAAGCTGCCAATTAGGAGAAAGCTAATACTTTAAAGCTGCTGAGCAAGAAGCTGATAGACTTTCTTTTTTTCTTTGTTTGGATGAAATTCAAAGGAAGTCTACCAACTTCTGCTCACCGGCTTCTAAGTCTTGGGATTCATGGCACCAAGTAACAAGCACAAGATGGTAACAGAGATTATTGTTTGTTGATATATATACATAGTGTGGTAGATGCAACCACAAGATAGAAAATAATGAATCATGTAAACTTAACTAAGTGGTTGAGTTTTTCCCTTTTTGACAAACTAAAGTGGTTGAGTTGAGTTGAGGCACATGAATGAATTGAGGAGAAGTGGGAAAAAGGAGACTGACAGTCCTTGGGTGGGTTTCGTGCAGAATTTGTGCATGTAGCCATCAGGCCTACAAAAGGGAAAGAATTATGACCTTTCTTTATTATGCACCAACACAGCTGGCCTGGCCCTGCCATATCCGCAAATGGCATGGGTATGGAATCTTAAAGTTACAAATTTTATTGGTAACAGTGAAACAAAAATAAAAACAATCGAAATATTTATAAAAGCATTGATTGGGCTATATAAAAAGAAAGAAAATCTGTTACAATTATCACGTGTAAGAATGAGATGGTCTGTGGTTGTAAATGGGTACAACCCTCAACTCATGAGCTGGTTTTTAAAGTTGAGTTAGAATCAAACTCAAATTCTAAGAAGGTATTAGAGCCTATTATAGATTCATTGTTATGCCACCTATTATCGGGCCACTCGGGTCACGCTCTAGATGTCCAGTCCTGGGCATGAGTGAGTGTATTACAAGTCTCATATGGAAGAATGAGATGACATAAATAGTAGTTATAAATAGAGAGCAATCCTAACTAGCTTTTGGGATTTAGTTAGACTCAAACCCAAATTCTAAAAAAGCCCCAAGAGATTGGTCTAGTGAAGTATAACTGGTCTCGTACCTGACACGTCATAGGTTCAATCTTCACTAGTCTCTTTAGAGTCACCATTCTTTCACCCTAAATTTTTCTTTGTAAACAAAAAAAAAATTAAAAGAAAGAAAGAAAGATGCTTTTAACCCAAAAAAAAAAAAAGAGCTAAATGAAACTTTGCCTTTTGTAGAAGTTGGATATTGTGTTAGGTTTTGGCCTTTTGCATTCAAATCGGAGACTCCATTGATTCTTTTTGTAATATTTACAGCTGGTTGCGCGTCCTCCCAACCAAAACGGGGATTTATGCTTGGTGCTTCCTTCTCTTTTTTATGTTGTGGTTGTGTGTTCCCAACCAAACTACCCTTCTCAGAGCGAAGAGCCCCACCATCCTTTATCCAACAGAGCCTAAATCATGTCCTTCTTTTCATAAAAAAAAAAAGAGCCTCAATCATGTCCATTTTAAAAAAAATTAAGGTGCATTATTTTGAGTAAAAAATATTTATCCATTGAATTAAAAAAAATCAACTAGGTTAATAGTTAATACTGCTTTGGTTCATTAATTTTTCAATTAGAAGTACATCATCCATTCCTAATACACAAATATTGATTAATCTCCTATAACTTTTTTTCTTAAAATTGAACAAAACCAAACTACAAACAATCATGTTTCTGACTTCCAGGATCTAATAGCTATATACTTCTATTTCTACAATAATAGTATCTATATCATTAAACATCTCAATTGAGTTAATTCAATTCAATAAAGTAGTAAAAATCACAATTACAAAAATTTTGCAGTTAAATGCCATTCATTACCTTTAATTTTTCTTTTTTATATAATTAGGATCAAATGTGTTTTTATTCTCTATAAAATACTTTTCTATCAAGTTAGTCCTACAAAAATTTCTATGATGATGATGATGATGCCTCTATCATCTCTATCTCTATTATTATATACAAATATGAAGAGATTAAAAGAGGAAATTAAACAAATGTCAGTTTCTCATGTAATTTAGTGAGCCACCTAATCACAAAATATGATACGTGGCAACAAAATTTCCATTTTCAACATTAATTAATTCAATTAATGTCAACAATAAATTGTATTTAAATCATATTTTCTCAAATTCAATTTTTAATAATAATGAAAAACATTACCGAAATGGATCCAATCATAATAAATTTGAATACTGAAATGTATCTAAGCTATATCTTAAAAAAAAACTTTTGTCAACAAAAAAAGCAACTAAAAGAAACGGAAAGAAATAATATGCAACAATCAATTTAGTCTGAAATATTTCAAAAGCAAAATGACAAATAATACTAATATGGAAAATAAATGTTCTGCATATTCGTATTTATTAAAATAGAAATATTTGTGACATGCTCTTCAATGCATTTTTTTGACAACCACCATGATTGTACCACCCAAATGGTATTGCAGGGAGGTGGTGAGTGATTAGAAAATCATAAAGAGGTTGGGTATATATGGGATTTGATAAAAAGGGCAAAAAAAAAGCTTGAGCAGTAGTTGTTGGTTGTCGCTGGGTAAATGAAAATCGAAAAGGATCTAAACAAAACAGGAGATGGCACATAAAAAGGTTAGAAAACGGAATGGAAACCACGTTAAGTTATTTTTAAGAAATTTGAACTAAATAATCCACGTGTTACTTTTTGATTGGTTAACAGTAAGCACGGGACTAATAGAACTGTATATAAGTTCTATCCTTAACATATTATAGCGTCGTTTAATTTGGAATATTACAATTTTTTAGATTTGAATATACATTCAAAGCCTTCCTAAAAAAATCATTGTAATTTTCTGATTACGTTATCACATTAATTTTTTTTTATAATAACGTTATTACTTTATTATAAGGAACATATCAATTAAACTTTTACTTTATTTGTCAAAACTAATATTACATTTGGCATTACCAAAAAGAAAAGAAAATTCGACATTTGTATCTTTGAGCACATTTTCATATTAATAACTAATTTTTAATTTTGAATTGAAAATTCTATCTTAAATAAATAAAATTATAAAATTAAAAGAGGACGTGATAAACACTTTATTTATTTAATTTATTTATTTAATTGAAAAATTAAATCAAATGATTTTATTTTATTATTTTAAATGGTTTAAATGACTTGGAAACTAAATGGGAGCCAGTTAGGCCACTGTACAGTCCAGTCATAGGCCACATCACCATCTCACTTGCCACATCACTAATTTTCTGACCCAATTTTATTGATGGGCAAAATGTCAGAAATTTTAAACATTAAGGGACCAAAATTGTGAAATTAAAAAATGAGGGACCAAAATTACGGATTGGTCAAAATAGGGGACCAAAACTGCGGTTAAGCATAATATATATTATCATAATATTTATTATATTTCGTTTTTGAAAAAAACAATTGTTTGAACAAAATATAAAAATATTCTTGTGCATGGCACGAGTTCCATACTAGTTATTAAGTTGAGCAATACAGTAGTAAAAGATATAATTACAAAAATTTTGCAGTTAAAAGCGATTACCTTTCAACTTTTGTAATTGTGCGGATTGCCTCCATGTACTTTTCAATAGCAAGCAATTAAAATCCATATACTACTACAATTATAAGTCAACTTTAAATTATCATACAACATAACATTTATTTTATATTTTTTATCTAAAGCAGCAGCCACAACTTAGAATTTTCGCTACACACATTTTATTTCATTTTCACTCTCTTTTATATTTGACAAAATTAAAAACTAAATTTTCGAAGCTTCAATTGGCCTTTTTTCTTGCTGGTAATATTTGAAATAGATCTCAGCATAATTTTTCACCGGTCTGTATAATTTTGGCCTTGACTCGTTCACTAGTTTGTCAACCGGTTTGATCTCTTTTTCTGAATCCGGAAGGCAGAACATAGCTGCTGTGAGCCTTTCCTTTTCTGCATTTATCACTGCTCTGTGTATTGGACTCCGGAAAATTCCATTGCTCATTATCTGTGTACCACATTCAAGTTCAATTAATAGTTGTTTATAAGCTTAGTTGTTGTAATAATTCTATTGAATGTAAGAGTAAGAACCTTCAGTTACTACTTGCTACTTACTTCTATTTGATCACCAACATTAATCATAAGTGCATCAGGGATCACTGGAACTTTAAACCACTGATTATCTTTGAGGACTTGGAGGCCTTCTACCTCTTTATCTTGCAACAAAAAAGTTACAGTAGATCCATCAGCATGTGGCTTCAGGCCAAGAACATGATCAGCCATAGGACATGGAGGGTAGTAATTGAATCTCAAAAACATTGCACTTCTCTCTCCACATTCTTTTAGGAAGCAATCCTCTTCCAAGTTCAGTGACTTTGCCATGGCCCTTAAAATTGCTTCAGTTAGAAGCCTTAGACTTTCTGTATACTGTAGTACAGTGCTCCTGCATTGAGAAATCCAATTGAGATTAAATACTTGTGTCATAAACCCAAGAGAAATAAGGAAAAACTGCTTCTTCCTTGGCCAAAACGAATAATACCAAGTGTTTTTCAAAATTAAAAATAGTTATGCTTGTTTTTTCCATCGGTGTAGCTCAACCGGGAAAACTTAAAAGAGTTTCAACAGAAAGTCCAGAGTTCGAACCCCGACGGCTAACATAACAAACAACAACAACAAGTTATGCTTATGTGATTTAAATACGTAAGACATCAGAATCTTTTGGTGGTGCTATTATAGAGAATTGGTTGCTTCATGTCATGTAAAAGAATATTCAGTGTTATTGAGAACTTGGTGGGAATAAGAACTTATAATACCTGAAATCATTGGGATTTTGGGGCCAAACTTTGAAGTACCTCTGATCTTCAGGCTGTACCTTCAGATATATTCTGTCAGTCCAATCAAGCCTTTGATTTTCTGAGTATATTATATCATTTCCATATCCTTCAATACCGTTTGGTTCCCTTGCATATTTTTGCTTTTCTTCCTTTGGAAGTTCAAAGAATTGCTTTGAAACTTCTCTCACTTTGTCAAGAAACGAGCTGGTCATACCATGGTTTATTGCCTGAATCCCACAATATAATTAAGAATATTATTATTGGGGCTCAGCCCCCAACATGTACCAGAAAAATTAAATGAATTCAGAATATCATTATTGGGTTTGTGAAAATGCCTCTTACTTACTCCCTCTGGGATGAAATATAAAAAATAAAAATAAAAAAATACATATATCTAGTCCATATTTCATTCAAGAGGGAGTGCCATTTAACTTCTATTTCCTGATTTGAACATTATAGGGCAACTAGAGTATCCAAATTAAGTAGAAAATTACTGATTACGCTTCTCTCTGATTTGAATCATTTGATCATAATACCACAGGTAAGTATTCAAAGTTTTCTAAAGTTGTAAGGTAAAGAAGACACATGGATGATTTTATATTATATATATTTCTAACACACCATCATCTATTTTTATTTTTATTTTTAATTTCCCCAACTTTGTTTGATTTATGAAAATATATCAAAGAAAGCAATTCATCTAATTTTTTTAATTGGTATAAAGGGAGACCTGAAAGCAGCCCCATGAATTGAGTGCAGAGTGGAGTTTAGCAAGCTCTTCTTGTTGCTGTGCTGTAGATGGAGATGTGAGGTGTTGAAGGTTAACTACCGGAAAATCTGATGGCAGAAGAGCATCTCGAAATCCAACACCACCTTGCTCATAGATATAATTATTTGGAAGATTTTCAGAATTCGTGACCAGCTCTTGCACAGATTTCCCAAGTATCCCTACCTCCGTCGAAGCAACAGATTCTGCCATGAGTCCTACGAGACAGATACAAACACAGAGGTCAAAGGAGCCTTAATAGCAGCAAGTTTTATTTTTCCCACACCATAGTCCTCAATCCGGCGGTCCAATACCCAAGCAATTAAAAAACCTATATTAGTTCTCCAAAAAAATCATTTTAGTTAGGCTTAATCTATCTATCTATTCTATTTATCTATCTATCTATTGTCAAAATATACTATTTGTTACCTGTTGGAATGACAAAATAATCCTTCTCATCTGATTGACACGTGTCCTAACCGAGGATAATTTGGTATCTTTCTTTTTTCTATTCCCGGTCAAAATCTGAAATCAAATTTCAAACCCAAACTCCATCCTCACCCAAACCAAAAACTATCTGATTCTCATCCCTCATCTCTCTCTCCATCTCTCTATCTTCATCTCTCGATCTCGATCTCTCCACTGTCAATCTCTCTGAACATCTCCTCTCTCTCTCTCCCCCTCATCTCCATTTCTCTCTGTTTCTCCTCCTCTCCTCTTCCGCCTCCTTCTGTCTCGAGCTTCCCCTTCTCACTCCATCTTAGGGTTTCAAATTCGATCAGAGAAAATACAAAGAAGAAGAAAAATATAGCCCATTTGTTTCCAGTCTGCGTTCTTCACTTCTCAAGGTAATCTTTTTAAATTTTTTTTCTTCTCCTATTTTAAGCTTTGTGAAGAGGGTTTATGTGGTTTTTTCTTCTTCAAAAGTTTAAGCTTTGTGAATCTTTCTGGAAAGTCATGCTAGAAAGTGTTGGGGTTGTTCTTCTTCCATCATTTTTCATCTTCTTCTTCCTATTAAGCTTTCTGAAAAAATGGTTTCTTTGTTGTTCTTTTGGAAAACACGTTTTTATTCTTCTTGCAAGACTACATTTTTTATCAAGAACCCTAACCTTCAAATTAAGGGTGATCAAAAGCGTGAGAGGCAAAGAAAGGAGGAGGTTACGATATGAAAAATGACCCAACAAAGGAGCGATTATGTGATTTTTTTTTTAAATGTATTGGTTTGGTTGTGTATCGAATAACTAAGGTTACTACCTTTTGGCCATGGTATTATATTTTTAACAGTGCATCTTGGTTTCTGTAGAAGGTAAGAAGGCAATATTTATGGAGCCTTCTTGGTTTGGAAACTGGAAAGTTGTTACTCTCTATGTTGGTAAGTTTCATTCTCAAGATGCTTTCTTTTTCTACTTTATACACAAACAATGAATGCAACCGATCCCAAAAGGCATACATGATACTGTATATGAGTATCTCCTATTTTTAATTGGGAAAAGCATGTCATTCTTTTGCTTATTTCCAAAAACATAAGGTTTTATTACCCATCTGTGACAACCTTTGTAGTTTAAAATTGAATTGCTAGAGTTTAAAATTGAATTGCTAGATTACTTACAAAAATTGATTGCTACAAGAGGATTACAAAAAATATGAAACATTGGTTTAGGTTCATGAAACTTCTGGATTTAGATTTATTAGATTTTGTTCAATTGCTAATTTGGTTTTCTATCTCTAATTATTGCAGATTATTGCAGATTTTATTTATATTTTTAACTATTGTTATATGTATATCTTTTAATGAACTAGGGAGACAAGATACAAGTAGCTGTTAGAAAGGATGCGTTTATGGCATGGAGTGAAAAGCTGAAAGAGCATCAAACTTATGTGATTCACATATTCAGGTTTGTTTTTGTTTGATCTTGGTTTGTAATTGTTGAAAAATTTTGTTTGGATAATCATTAAGTTTTGTTTTTAATGTTCTTACATATAACTTGATTGCTTCCTTTTTTAATTTCTGTTTCTGCAGATTTTTATTAGTTGTTTTCTGTATACTTGAAAGAAGGATGTTAAACCAATAGATTTTGAGCATGACTTAAACCAGTAAATGGAGCAAGATGTGATGGAATGTGGTGCTGAGAAGACTCAGTGACCAATTCATGCCAAGAGTAAACTCAAAGTTCTGGTCTTTTCCCCTAAAGTTCTGATTTCCCCCCCTTTTTGTTGTAAGTGTCTTTTTCTTTGTTCTGCATATTCTGGTCATTCTTCAAGCCATCTCTTAAACTTCTTAGAATCAGAATGACCAATTTTATTGTGCTTTTCAAAATTCCTGCCAATTTAACTTCCTTTATACCATGTGGTTTTTGACCTTTTAGGTTTCAATGACCTTTTAGTTTAAAAGTATTTACTTGGGACACTCTTTATTCTTCCAATTAATTGTGTGGAGAATCGGATTATTCTTTGAATTGTTAAAACGTGATTGGCATAAGTTCCGTTTTTTCTCATTGTTTTCAAGTAGTTACAGTTACGCTAAATACATTGCAGTTTCTGACTGATTTACTTCTCATGTGTTTTCAGCTTTTCTAATTCTTTTAACTTTTTCCTTAAGATAGGATCTCATTTGTTCTCTTGAGATGTTGGTGTTAGTGTAAATGTAAATATAAATGCAAAAGCTACAAGCTGTTTTATTATAGTCCCTCTATAGTCTATGCTTCCTATTTATTATAGTTGCTCTAAAATTTGTTCTCGCCTTTTGGTTTCTATGAGGATTTAGTTAAGAGATACTTCAGAGTTTTTCGCATCTTAATTAATAAAATATAAGATCATTCAATGATTTTTAAAAATTTCATTGACCAATATGCATTTATGTTGTTGGTGATGCAGCACTAGAACAAGAGTAAAAGAGAGTGAAGATAAAGAGAAGGCAGAAAAATAGGGAGGAAGAAAGAGAAGCCTTGAAGATACTTGAGCATGTTAGCAAGAATATTGGAATTTGAGCCTTAAGGATCGGCCTGAGCCACTTGCAATCAGTATCAATTGTATTTCTAATCGGTAATGAGTTTCAAGTTGTTTGTTGTCCCTTAATTTTTCATGTTCTGTTCACAATTTTAGTCATGTCACTCATGTGGAGCTCTTTGTAGAGTCGGTATTGGCATCTATTTTTAGATTCTGATAATAAATTTTGTAATTTCATTCATATCAGAACATTATACTTTGGTTGTGTGTGGTTGGGCTGTACAAAGGAAAAGACATGATAGAAAAACTTTAATCTATTCCAAAGCCTGAAAATGAACACTTAAGTATTTCTTTATTTCATTGTATGATAATATTAGTCAGTTCTTCCTGCAGTTACTAATCGGCTTTACATTTTATTACATCATTGGTTTGACAGTGAAGGAGGAAGGTGACTTGGACCACTTCATTAGTTTCAACAAAGGCATTTTGGTGTTATACCTGACAGAAGCCAGTAAAAGCAATAACAAGTACTTAAAGGTTGGAAAGTATGAAATTCTTTGACTTTGCCAGTTAAATTTTAAGTTGGATACGGGTTATAGTTCTTTTGACTGGGGATACGAGTCATAGTTCTTTTGACTAATACCATAGTCATCATCATTAGCATATGTACTCCATAGAAATTGAAATGCAACATTTAGATTGCTTCTATGTATATATCATACACTGCTGCAGGATTTTGTTATGATTAGATTGCTTACATAATGCATGTTTTATACTTTCCTTGGCGAGTTCAACTCTAGGAAAGGAAATCAATATAAACTTTGTTTCTTTGTTTATGAATACATCTATTGATCAGTGGTTGAAGACAAATTTTTTTCTTTGTCAATATGATTTTTCAGACTGGGTCACACTTTTTATATTTTTTGAGAACTAAAAAAACTAATTATGTTTATCATAGTATTCAAATTTAATTTATAAATAGGTGTCTTTCGAAAATGCGTGAAAACGGAGTGACGCGTGCGAATGCACGGGTATTTTGCTAGTTTTCCCTCAAAATATCGCCATCGTGTGACTTTAGTTTCTCGAGTTTCAATTACGCGAACTGGATCTTTCAAGTATCACTATTGAGCGATTTTGATCTCGCAGGTTCTCATTGTGTGAATTAGGTGATCTAAATTTTGCAATTATACGATTTTAGTCCCTCTGTTCGATTGTCGTTTAATTTCTAACTGAAAAATACTAACGTGTCATGTGATGGTATGACCTGGCTCATAACGTGGTCTAGATAGCACCCTAGTTGGTTTAAAAATTAAAAAATCCTTACACATTATATATGTACCTTGGTTGGAAAAATAACACAATAAATACGCGGAAGACCAAAATTGCACAATAACAATACTTGAAAGATCCAAATGGGGATGATGGACCAAAATCACATCATTAAGATATTTAGAGGATTTAATTCGTGCAATTAAAACCCGTGAAACCAAAATCACACAATCGGACCAACGGTGATATTAAGCCTTTTTGTTATTGATATTTTTAAAAAGAATTTGTCAATTAATTAAACTATAGTATTATGAGTGAAGAATTTGTGTTGGGAAGGGTGGAGAAACTTAATGATAACTAACTATAGCAAGTTCAAAGAAACTAAATTTGTCTGTACATCTACTGAAGAGCCAAAGACCTTAATTACTGCGAATTTCTAAAAAAAGTCTATCTTTTTAGAACTCTCTTTCAATTAGAAAGTATCTTATTTATCTCATTAGTTAATTTTTTTTATCTTGACAATCTTAGTACAGATTCATATATTCTATTTAATATTTTTAACATTGAAACAGATCAAAGTTATCAAAATACTGATTGCCATAAATCTTAAATGTTTGCGTCAAAAAAATCATAAATGTTAAATACCTAATAAAAACTAACTTAGCTGATGTTAAGTATGCTTCCATATATTTCTTTTTAGAACTCTCTTTCAATTAGAAAGTATCTTATTTATCTCATTAGTTAATTTTTTTTATCTTGACAATCTTAGTACAGATTCATATATTCTATTTAATATTTTTAACATTGAAACAGATCAAAGTTATCAAAATACTGATTGCCATAAATCTTAAATGTTTGCGTCAAAAAAATCATAAATGTTAAATACCTAATAAAAACTAACTTAGCTGATGTTAAGTATGCTTCCATATATTTCTTTTTTATGCAAGTATGCTTCCATATATTGTCAATTTTACTTATAAATGATGGTATAAATCAATATCTTTCATATAATTACTTATAAATGATGGTATAAATCAATATCTTTAATATAATAACTAAGTAATTGGCAAGTATCTAATGCATTACATGCATATTTCAAAACTTCAAAATAATATTAAAATAAAATATGTAAGAGATAAAATACTTAATATTTTAGATATGCATAAATTATGCAGATAAAAAATATTAAATTGTAAATTAAAATTCCAAAATAAATTGTATGAACAAAGACATATAATTATTTGTCCCTGTCAATTTAATAATTTAAATCTATGACTTCTGAATTTATAGTTATGAAAAAATGGAATTAAAATTGATATTTAATTTGCAAACAAGAGCTCTCTCACGATAAGATATATGTGAAGGTTTCCCACCCGAGAAACCATCTGGAAACTATAACAAATTTTTTTTCCTGATAAAATCATATTAGACATGCTCAACCATGTTTTTAGGTATCTCTAACATCAATCCAAACATAGACAGGAGAACTTCAGTTAAAAACTAACACGACATTATGTCAACTCTAGCCCCGATTACACCAAAAACTTGTCCTTATGAAAAATAGCCTAATCAGGTACCAGAATGCATACAATACCATGCCTCTTGCAAGTAGCAAAATTCTTATTCCTAGGACAAGCATAATCATCGATACTAAATGGCCGAAAATTGGCATCATTAACACGTCTATCTGCCAAGTAAAAAAGAGTAAACCCAACACACTCACTACCAAGACTCAACAATGTGTCCTCAGTGAGAAAATAATATAAAAACAACATATAACCATAACCCATAATTTGCCATCCATCAGTACCTCCTAGGGTAGCGATCCATTAACCGACCTGAAGGGCACTCATATGCCATGTGTCCACGACCTCCACAATTGTGACAAATCATCAAGGGCCCCATGCAATCCCGACTCATGTGACCCACTTGCTGGCAGTTCCTGCATACAACATCTCTGTAACCACCACCACCACCGCGAAGGCTGCCTCCGCCACTGCGATCTCCAAGAATATTGGCTTTTGGACACTGTCTAGCCACATGCCCAGAAACATTGCACAAGTTGCAAATGGGATCATTTGGACAATCTCGTGCCAAGTGTCCTGTTTTCCTACAGTTATTGCACGCCTTCTCATTCGTACATTCAGCTGCAATGTGGCCCTGCTTATAACAGTTGTTGCACAATCTTAAGTCCCCTGGAGGCATTGGAGGAGCTGCACACTCCCTAGCACGGTGTCCAGTTTTACCACAGGTGTGGCAAATGCCCTCATTTGGACAATTGCTGGCCATGTGGCCAGGTTCTTTACAATTCCAGCACAGTGATTTTGTGGTGCATTCAGAAGCAATGTGCCTAATTAAACATAAACAAATGTAAAAACTAGCCAATCAAGCCATACCCACAACACTTGTTAGCAAATATCATATAGTTAACAATTTGACATCACTGATTTCTGATATAAATCAAATAATTATTTTTCTTTTTACTTCAACCTATAATTCAAACTTAAATTTATCAAAGAGGTAGTAAAAGTAAAAAAAGTGTCAACGGTACAAAGATCACGAAAGAGAAAATGCCACCAAAAAGAAAATGGCAACATATTGAGGTTTAGACAAGACCACTTCGGTCACATAAAGTAGTTGTTACATTCTTGTCAAAGGAGGAACTAATATTCTGCCATCAGATTCAACAAGGAAAACAGCCTTTGACCACAAAATCAAAAAGAAAATGGCACCGATATAGTTGCAGTATCAGTTCAGATAGAAGTAACAACAAAAAGTCGACAATCATATAACATGATTGTAGGGGTATTATGTACCAAGTGAATCCAGGCAAATCATACTATTTTTTTCCCTTCAATTTTTGTAGGCAAAATAACAAATGCCACTTGAAGGTCCAGCAACTTCAATAATATACTGTTAAGCAATTCACACTAGTCTTTTGCCATCCAATAAAAGAAGATTTAGTGTACAAGAAAAAGACAAACTATAATCTAGGAACAAAAACAAAATCACATTATTTGAGCAAGACAAAAAAAATAAAAACCATCAGAAGACAAATGCTAATATGAAATATGTGAATTCATAAAAGTCAACAACAGTCCAATTACGAGGGGAAAAAACCTAAGCACCACACTACAAATGTAACATGAAAAAGAATTGCCAGAACATCTCAATGGTGACCTTACTGACATGCAAGCATGATTCATTGATTCATCCACAGAGAGAAATTCTTCAGAAGAAATGTAATTAATGTATGTGCATGCTAACTTGTATTCAAATCTAAGAAAGAAAATGTAATTGAAGCTCAAAATGGAATGGATGCAATTAATCTGTTAAATAACTTCCAACAAAAACTACAACTATGCAAGGTCCAAACTACGGAGTCAGCAAAAGGCAAACTTCCACACTCCCCCAATCATTTTCTAAATCATCTTTCACCACATGAAACCAAACCATTATAGTTCAGAGCAAGCAAAACATTACGGAATTACATGCTCAGTTTAAAAGAAACAGAGATCGAATTCCATACCCAGGGAGGCCACAATTGTGGCAAATTGCAACATTAGGGCATTCTCTAGCATAATGACCAGGCCTCTTGCAGTTCTTGCACAAATTGTCTCGGCTGACAAAAAAAAAATAAAAAAAAATCAAACTATTGCCACTACTGAGAGAAATGAACACACACACATTTAAAATGTTAAATGGCTTGGTGTACCCCCACTTTGGTAATTATGTAGCTAAGAAACCATACTAATCAAAGCAGCAGGAAGATTAAGAAGATACCATAACATAAAAATAGTAAATGAAATGCGCTTAAGGTTTTACAAACAGCATCATAAAGATTTAAAATCTCTTGTAGCAGAGCACAGTTTCAATCTTCTCCAGCTTCCCTGAGCAGCACATTTAAGTAAGGCAAAAAACAGCACATAAAAGTTAAAAGAAAACCTGAAACCCCGACGTGAATCTCTCCTGTAAGGTGCATCACGATAGGAAAATCGATCAGAGCGAATCTTACGGTCCATTGGGCTCCTGCTCCTGCTCCTGCTCCGGCTGCGGCTGCGGCTGTCTCTGTCTGAACTCATTTTCAATTTTTTTTCTTTCCTAACTTCTACCACAACTGATCAGCAAAACCACCTCCACCACAACCAACACCACCAGCCACCGCCTCCTCCTGTCCACATCACAACCACATCCAATATCATCCTTAAGCCAAGCCAAACCCCCTACCTCCCCTTCAAAATATAAAAACCAAAATTCCAACAGTATCGAACATAATAAGCAACCCATCTCACATCAATCATATCACTGTATTCAGCACCCAAAAATTGATAGTGAATCTCTTGGTCACATTCTTCGTGATATTCACATACTTCTAAAAAATAATAATATGCCCAACATAAGATCAAGTATAGCTTTGAAAAAACAATAGAAAGAATACCACTCCACACTTTCAGCTATTAAGATAAACTCTGGATGCACTAACTGGGCTTTGTTGAGCTTTCACAATTATCACAGCCTCTGACATCAAAATATTTGCATAGCTATTTGCACTAACTGAACTTCCTTTATTGTAGAAAATCACATCAATTGCACACAACAGTCATTCTTCTCTCTTTTAATTTTAACTGAAATATGCAGCTGTATGCTGTATACCTATGTTTTAAGTAAATATAAGGTTAGCAGGAAAGAAAAATTGAGAGCATACAATATAGCATTACGCTCGTAGACCACAAATTGGGACACAGGACTCCATCGTTTGCACAACCAATCCAAATCACAAATTGATCAATCCATTTTCCAAAAGAAAAACAAAAATTAGAGGCATAAAATGAATAATCATCGAGATATTTCCGTTGATTAGGTGCTACTTTGGACCCATTTAACCCCATTCAACATGACACTCAAGATAAATTTGAATTGCTGTTTGTGTTTAAAGTGAATAATGCACAAATCCTTCAATAGAGAGTCCATATTTTAGAAGAGAACAACATAAATTCATTGTGTGGCTTTAGTAAAATTTTAGTAACACTGATGGACTAAGGGACAGTTTCTATTGCAACTATCGGGGGACTCTCCATATTTGATCTATGTATTAGACATGAAGTTGAGGTGGTAATTGCTTAAGCAGCTATTTAGAAACATTGTTGGTAAATATCAATGGGCTTATTGTTTTAACTGGATATTGTGATGCACTTTCATGATGTATTGGAAATTACATAAACTAGATATCCAAGAATGAGGAGAATTCGATGTATCGTATAGACAGACATCTGATTCTGTGAATCAGTGTGTGTTTCAACTTCGCAAAATGATTAGGACGGTAAGTGACTTTGACATCCCATCAAGAGATTTTGCTTAGGCTTAATCTTCCTTTTGCATATGTGGCATTTTTTATCATAACACTATTTTCAGTCAGGAGATCGTCATGGAGACAGACACAACACCTGCAGATAAATGTGATATAAACCCACACAATAAACATTACGGTTTTCTCACTCACCAGTCACCACACAAGCACTCTGCTTTGTTCTTTACTTAACACAAGCAGTTGTAAAGCAAGTAACATAGGATAAACATTATATTCCCAACTTCTCCATTTGCTACAGACGTAAAATAGCTCCCTGGAATGGAATTTCACTAACTAGTTCCCACAGTCCACCAAAGCTATTACTCATTCACAGAATAGTAAACAAGCATTAATATACATAGTTAACTTCATTCCTTTTCCGAGATAATCATTAATCAACGCAACGCAGGAAAATTAAGATGCTTCGTTTCTGTACAACTGAAATCGTACAATTGGCAGACCAACGAAGAGTTCTCACAGGGTGATAAAGGAAACAATAGTGCAAAGTTGTTTTTATCGGTGCAACGAAAATCCATCAATCTTACACGTAGATCATTAACCATTACCACGAAGACACACATCAAACATACATAAATCCGTCACGTCGCAACCTTATAACTATTAGAATTCAGATTTTGAATCGATACCCTGTGAGACCCAAGCACGAAGAGAATCCAAATGGCAACATAAAACGAAACTCTCGCGCATCAACGGCTGAAAATGGGGGAGAATGAAGGCGATAGTATACAAATTATCAAAGGCAGACGATGAATACGAACTAACACTAACCCTGACCCGAATAGAGAGTCGCATAGTGGGGTAAAAGGAAAAGGAAACCAATATAACAGCAAGAAATAGACCAACGCAGCTAACCTGTTTGCACTTTGCAGAATGAGGCAGAGCTGGGACGCGAACGCGAACGGCGGAACGAGATGCTATGACCTAAGTAACGTGAACGGGATACGAATGCTGACGGCAGAACGGAGACGCGAACGGCGGAGGTAGTGAGCGGCGCAGATCTAGGGTTCTCGACTTGACGATTTCTCGTAATCGTTTTCAGTGTTTGATTTGATGAACGAGGGTCAGGGATGGGGCTATGGTTTTGGGTTGAGGCATTTTCAGAAAGTGTAATTCATGTCATTTTAGTCCAAAAAAATAAAAACTCTAAAATATTCTATCAAAATGTTATATGTTTAGTCTCTACCACTAGCCAATTTAATGACACATTTAAAACATTACGGGTATGTTTAGATATTTTAAAATAAGTGAAGCGGAATAGAATAAAGCGGAACGGAATGGAGCGGAGCGGAATGAAATATATCTTCCGTTATATTGTTTGAGTATTTTATGATTGAACGGAACAAAACTCTCATTCCATCATTTGGGAAGGGAACAAAATGGAATGAGTTATAACTTTTTTATTCCTTTTTACCCTTTTTAAAAACAAAGACTATCATGTAATATTAAAATATATACTACATTGTAATATAATAAAATAAAAAGAAAAATACGTAAAATCAATTTCATATATGTGTACATACAAAAAAATTCTTCAAATATGCATCCAGCTTTTAGTAAGTATTAGATGATAAATTGTACCAAAAAAAAAAAGTATTATTAGATGATAAAAATCATAGACCAAAAAACAAGTATTAAATGATAAAGAAACTTCTTCAAATAACTCTGTTGAATCAAACGCCAGTAGAAAAGCGACCCAAATGAAGACAAAAAAAAAAAGCACAAGGTGCGATCAAACATCAGTAGTGGGAATGCCGAAGGCAAAATCAGAGGTTGTGGAGTATCAGAAACTCCTTGCGTCCAGATTGAAGGAGCAGTGGAGATGGGTTTGGAGACATCATACTTTGTTGTGCATAGGGAATAAGCTTGTTGGGCAGTGGAGACATCGTCAGTTCACAGGGTTTGCAAAGGAAGAAGAAACGTTGCGCGCGAGCAATTGTAATGTACGACCTTGGTTAATTTGGTAAATTGATAAATAGGATGAGTGATTCCATCGGGTATAGTAAAAGATGTCATCCCATACCCCCCAAATTGGAGGGGAAGAAAAATGAGGGAAGATGGTGGAATTGGATGGAATAGATACCACCACCTTCCATTTCATTCCATCCAATTTTTAGAAACCCAAATAATGGAATGTCATCCCATACCATCTCATCTCATTCCATTCCACCGTATACCACCAATCCAAACACACCCTGCGTGACTGCTGATGTGTCAACTGAAATAGTGACTAAGCCTTAATTGCCATTCCAACGTGGCCAGGGGCAAAATGAAATGGAAAGAAAAAAAATAGAACCCTGTTGTGTTGGCCCCTTGATGCTCTCTGCATTTGATTCTCGTTGAATGTCAAGATCTGGTTCTCCACTGCTCTATCATTGTTTCCATCACTGTTATGTTTTAAATTTTCAGAGACCAAGGAAGAAGAAACTAGTAACCATCACTGTGATTTTTGTGGAACCTTGTTCTGTGTTCTGATTGCTTGGGGTTAGGGGGTGGGGTGTTGTGAAGGTTCAGTTGACACATCATTTCCATTCTTCTTCCTCAGCCAAAGTCTATCATCAACAAGAACTATTGGGGAAAACATTGAAAACAATTTCCAGATCAATTAATTATCCCAAGAAGCTTGAGGCACATTGAACAGAAACCGTGGATCATCGACACTCAAACCCCTGCAATCAATATCTAAAAAAGAAAATACTCAAACTTGTGACACTAGGAATAAAAAACCCAAACTAAAACCCAATCTCCATGCAACCAGTACCCTAAACGAACAAAAAAATTGAAACTTGGAATACTCAAGTGCTGAAAAGCTAGCGGTTATACCCCAATTTTGTCCACTCATTTTGGCTTGTTTTATCTATTATTTTACTTTTGGGTTGAAATGATAAGATAAATTGTTGCTTGGGCCATTTTTGCCTTTGCTAAGTTTTAGTTTTAAATCATTTGGGTCTAGCTTAGGCCCAATAGCTGATATACAATCCAAAGGGCATAAGTCCAAATAAAAACCAACAGTCCATTACATGTCAAACAAAATTGCAAAAATACAATACAGTCATTACAGTACAAACAAAGTCCATCTACAAAGTCAGAATGAATAACAAACAAACTGCAAAATTGAATAACATAAAAAACAAAAAAGAAAAAGAAAAGAAGCAGCATGATGCACATGGCATCTGCAAGGAGGGTTGTTGCATGCTGCAGCTCATTTCTTTGGGTAAGAGCCAATGCTCTTTCTTCTGTTGCTTCTGCTCCTTTCCATTTTTGCCCGAGACAATTTTGCTTTGCAGCCACCACCTCTCAGACTGATCTTCCAGGCACCACAAGAGGTGATGCCTTGTCTCCAACCAGCAATTTTCCCCTGCTCCAAGCATTCCACCTGCACCATCAATTGTTCCTATAAATACCTCAACAACAACAGAGAAAAAGGGGAGGAGATTCTGAGATTTTCACCACCAAAACAAAGAATTAGAGACTCCACATTGGGGTCCTAATTCATTTATTTCAAGCACAGAAAAGAAAAAGAATTCACAGTTAAGGAAAGCAGGAGCAACACAGTGGCAAAAGAACTACGAGGGATTCATACAGTCACAAAAGAATAACCAAAGGTCTTCCTCAGAGTCCCATTCCCTTCATAGCTTAGAATCCAGGTTAGTTTTTGTTCTCTTAAAACAAATGATGTAGCTTATTCAGAATTAGATTTTCTTTTTTAGCATAAGAGTGGTAGCGATTAAATCAAAAAAAAGGAAACCAAGGCATAACAGAGAAGAAATGGAATAGAATAGGAAAAACAAATTGGAAGAGAAGATTAGAAAATAGAATGGTGATAGTTAGTAGAATAAGAAATAATAAAAAAGGGAAATGAGAGAACCTGGTGAAGAAGGTGAAGTCGCCGCTCCACCTGTCGCCACGACCACCGCCGTGCGAACGACCCTCTTCAGTCGTTCCCGCGAGTCACTGCGTCCATGGCCTCGCCCCTCCACTTCGCGATCGCCTTCCTTTCTGCTCCACTTCGCGATCTCCCCATCAGCATCATCCCCCTGTCACGCGCATGGCCGTGCGCGGCCAAAGACGGCACATGTCGGCCGTACCCCCTCTCAACCTCTCCCTCTCCGCTTTTCCCTCTCTTCCCCCACGGTTTCGCTACGATCACTCTCTCGCGACCCCTACCCGTCACGCGCAGGGCTGTGCACAGCCAAGGATAGCGCGCGCTGGCCACCTCTTCTTCATCTCCCTCATGGCCGCGCCTCTCCTCATCCCCTGCTCGCCTCCCCTTCATTTGGTGCTGCAGCTGCCGCAAATTTTTAGGGTTTTCATATGAAACCCGTTTAGGCAGCCCCTCCCCTTTTATCTTTTATCCTTTTTTTTACTTTTTTTTCTCTGTTTGGGCTTCACCATTTTATTTTATTATTAATTTTTTTACCCCTTTCCCTTTTTCCTTTTCTGATCCCATTTTTTTGGGCTTGACCATTGGACATGAGATACCCCCTCCCCTTTTATTTTATTTTTTTATTTCTGTTTATCAATTCTTTTTTATCTATTCATTTGGTTTTTTTTGGGCTTCAGTCCATTTGTTTTGGTCCAATTTAGGGTTGCTAACAAAAAAAACATGTGAAGTCCCCCTCCTCCCTTTTATTTTTATTCTATTTATACCTTTTTTTTTTCTTTCTTTCATCCTTTGTTATATGTTATTATTATTCATTCAATTGGGTTTTATTTGTAAGTTTTGGGCTTCAGCCAGCCCACTTGTTTTTTCTGTTTGTAAGTATTGGGCCTCAGCCAGCCCACCTATTTCCTTTGCCAAATAAACTTGGACACCCCTTTTACTAGTCAAACTAGGACAATTTTACTCAACTAAATCATAAATACAAATTTTGAGACCATATTTTTCTAAAGAAATCGTACATATAAAATTGCGAAGATTAATTACTAGTAATGACAACTCGAAATTGCTTCCCGTTTGATTATTATGAACGTTAATCTTCTAAACAAAAATGGGTCGTTAGTGAGGGTCACTCTTGATTGCTTCTTGTTTGGTCTCCATGAAAACCTATCTTTTTTATAAAAATAAAATCAAGTTATTATTTTTACTAGTAATGATCACTTGATATTGCTTCCCGTTTGGTCATTACGAACACCGTTAATTTTCTAAACAAAATAGGTTGTTACTGAGGACCACTCTTGATTGCTTCTTGTTTGGTTCCCTACAAAACCTACCTTTTTTCCATAAAAAATATACAATTAAAATCAACCAACACACAACTATTTCCTACCCAATAACTACGTAGCCTTTGATTTCTTCATTGCACTCGGAGATATGTAGGAGCAGGAGTACACTCCTGTCAAGCACAAAAATAAACAGCTTTTATTAAGTCCTCTTTTTATCTTTATTAATTCTTGTCTTTTTTAATAAAAGGGAAATAAATATTTTTTTAGAAGTTAATAAATTTTGCACAATTAATTATAGGTAACCTTTTTTGAAAGGATGTCGTAGGGTGTTAATATCTTCCCTACGCATAATCGACTCCCGAACCCAAATCTAGTCATAATGACCATTTTCTTTAATAAAGGTTTTTTCAAATATTTTCCATACGAAATAAATTATTGGTGGCGACTCCATTAAATTTGAATAATCCCTCTGGATTTTTCAGTCGCTACACTAGGAACTTTGGTTCTTCTATTTTTGCAGAACCTTTTGATGTCTGTTCGTTTGCATCTCCATACACTGAATCACTAGCGGCATCTTCGGGCTTCACCTACCCAATGAACTCTTTGTCGTAAATCTTGATATTGTTCGCTTTGATGGTGGCGAGGCTGTAGACCTTCTCGAACATGCAGTCTCGTGGCTCAGAGGTTTCCTCTTTCTTTGTAGTTCATTATCCAATGTTTCTTCGTTTTTTGTTTATTTTTCTATGGAAGGTCGGTGATTAGTATGGAGAGATGATGGTTTGGGGATGAATTTGCGGCGAAGAGCAGAAAGAAGGATTGGGCAAGACTGGCTATGGTGGTGGTTTTTTGTTTGCCTGGATTACATAGGACACATCACTTTAAAAATTGACACATCAGCAGCCATGTAATGTTTTTAAACGGTGTCATTAAATTGGCTAATGGCATGGACTAAAGTGACAGACGGAGAACAATTTCAATGACTATTTTGGAGTTTTTATTCTTTTAGGGACTAAAGTGACACCGAGTTATACTTTCAGGGACTTAAATGACCAATTACCCGTTTTGGGTTTTCCCCTTCAAATTTTGTTAGTTTAAAAAAAACTAAAAAAAATAGTTAAAAGACAAAAATAGTGTTAGTATTATATTGGCTAAATTGCAATTTTGGTCCCCTATTTTGCTCAATTTTTTATTTTAGTCCCTCTATTTCTAATTTCGGGCATTTAGTCCCCCTATTTTTAAAAATTCTGACATTTGGTACATTTATTAAATTGCAACCCAAATTTAGTGATGTGACTGTCATTTAGCTTATGTGGCATGTGATGTGTCATCTGCTGAGGAGTCATTTCATCAAAATAATCCAAGTCACTAAAACCATGTCATCAACTTATTTTACAACAAATCCCACAAATTAAAAAAATAAAAGAAAACCCTAAATCCCAAATTGAAAACCAATTTCTAGATCAAACCCATAAATCCCTTCATCACCCTCTCACTCATTCTCATCCTCTTCTTCTTCAGACTTCGAGTTCACCATCCCCATCTCACCCTGCAAATCCTCCACAGCTCTCTGCCCCGCCGATGAGCTCTTCTACAAGGGCCAACTCTTACCCCTCCACCTCTCCCCCCGCATCTCCATGGTCCGTGTGACATCCCAATAATTACTAAATTTTTTTAATAATAAGTGAATAATAAAATAATAAATATAAATAATTTAAAGTTAATAGGATATGAAATATAATCAAAATACGAATAGAAATAATGATAAAGAGAAATAAAATAAATGTTAGTTAAAACTATTAAAATAATAAATAGATGGTAAACAACAGCAATAAAAATAAATATTAGAATATAGTTACTAAATTAGGATAAATATTGGGTGGGTAAGAAATAGGTAGAATTAGAATAATGAGACAATTTAGGAGTAGGAATAAAGAAAGGAAACATTGTTGCTTAAATAAAGTATGAGTGACCATATTAAATAAGAGTGTTAATCAAAATAAACAAATAAGTAATTATTAGGAGTATAATTATTAAATAAATAAAATAGTAATATAGGTGATACCTAAATTAAACTTGGAAAAATTAGAAATAAGAAATAAGTATAAATAAGTAGGTTAAAATAAGATATTTTAGATATATGGAATGATAAAGGTAAGCCTCAAAAAGTCTAGAACCGACTTAGCCACTTTGACCAGTTTTGAGTGTCTCGCAACGCGACGGGAAATAGACTAGGATTGCTTGCGACGCAATCCACTTGACAGAGGGACCTCCATACGCGCTTTGACACGTGTGAAAGTCGGTTAGGAGACGCGACGAATAATACACTAAGGTTGACCGCGACGCGATCAACCCAAACCAGCCCTATAAATAGGTGGCTCTACCACCTCATTTTGCATCACTTTTCACCAAGGAGGGTCCCTAGGGTCGCGGACGGTGGAGCGTAGGAGTACAGAGCAAAGGAGCGAGTGAGTAGAGATTCGGGTTCTTCTAGTCGGGTAAGAGAGACAGAACTCTATCCACTAGGAAATAATAGGATTAGAATAAATATAGAATAGGTGTAGGGTGCCCTTAGGCCTACTAGGGTTGATGCCTGATGCAGCGCACGTGATGAGACAGAGTAAAGATTTCAACAACCTATTTAGTCAAAGAATACCCGAGAGGTTGACGATAACAACTCGTTGATTCAAACGAATACCCGAGAGTTTAACAAACAAAACTGAGAAAAATCTGATGCAGCATACGTGATAGGACGAAACAAAAGTTCAACTACTTGTTTAGTAAAAGAATACCCGAGTGGTTGACGATAACACCTCGTTGATTCAAACGAATACCGAGGAATTGATACAGAGGGTTTGAGAAAAACTTCTCGATTTTCATTAATAATTCAAAAACTTACTTCCAACGTATTTGGGAAACAAATATATAAAGGAAATAAAAGGATAAAACCTAATGCAAAATAAATCCTAAGAAGATAATTCCTAATGCAAATCAAATCCTAACAAACTGATACGATCCTAAAAAAAAGGAAAGAATAATAATAAAAGAGAAACAAATCAAACGATAAGATTTATCTAAAAATAAAACAAAAAAAGATATTATCGATTGGCTTGGTTTAGCCAATTTTCACGACATCATTCTCCCTGGGATGGAGAAGATTCGTCCTCGAATCTGAGGCCTTGCTTCATCCATGCTTTTTTGTACTCATCCAATAATATGACTTGTATAGGATGATAGTTTTAGGAAATAAATCCTTGACATGTTGGATGTCTTGTATTGGTGATTCAAGCAACCAAACGAAAATCATGGCTTGGGCTTCTTCGATTGTCACCTTGAACATTCTATTTACAACTGAAAACACTAGTGGAACGACTTCCTTGGATGGTTTTGCTATGGCTGAGGATTATCTTTCAATATTCAGTATACTTTCCTCCTCAAATCGATGCTCTTCCAATATCTCAAACTTTCCGGACTCAACATTCTGTCTGACATCGTACTCTAGTTCTTGGTCAAAGATTGGTCCTTCGTCAAAAATGGATTCTTTGTCAAACACTGACCATTCATCTTCTTCATGCTCTTCAGCAAAGAGTAGTTTTCCATCAAAGATTGGTTCTTCAGCAAACATTGGTTCATCTTTATCATCATATATCAATGCTTCATCGTACAATGGCTCTTCATCATACCACAGGTCTACATCAAACACATGTTGATGTTTCGACGGCCAAAGAGCATCCAACTGTTGCATCAAATGGTACACCTGCAATCGCAATTGTACGATCTTATCCCGCTGAATCTCGTCTCGTTGAAGCATCTCTTCCAGGATAGTTTTGACAACATATCTCCTTGGTGGCATAGTGCAGGAACGTACTGACTATTGATACCCATTTGATGCAGCGCACGTGATGGGACAGAGTAAAGATTTCAACAACTCGTTTAGTCAAAGCGTACCCGAGAGGTTGACGATAACAACTCGTTGATTCAAACGAATACCCGAGAGGTTAACAAACAAAATTGAGAAAAATCTAATGTAGCGTACGTGATGGGACGAAACAAAAGTTCAACCACTCGTTTAGTAAAAGAATACCCGAGAGGTTGACGATAACACTGCATTGATTCAAACGAATACTGAGGAATTGACATAGACGGTTTGAGAAAAACTTCTCGATTTTCATTAATAATTCAAAAACTTACTTTCAACGTATTTGGGAAACAAATATATAAAGGAAATAAAAGGATAAAACCTAATGCAAAACAAATCCTAACAAGATAAATCCTAATGCAAAGCAAATCCTAACAAACTGATAGTTCCTAAAAAATGGAAAGGATAATAATAAAAGAGAAACAAATCAAACGATAAGATTTATCTAAAAATAAAGACAAAAAAAGATATTATCGGTTGGTTTGGTTTAGCCACTTTGCACGACATCAATGCCCCAACACCCTAGGAGGGGTGTTGTGACTATGACTGCTAAGGATAGTAGTCAAAACCATAGATATAGCATTGTGTGAAAAACCCTAGGGTAGACAACTTATAATTGTTTGACAGTTGCGTGTGTTGTTTGATAATGTGTTAGTAGTTAGTCGCCTGAGCGACATTAGAGTTGTTCGTATAATATTGTCTGTTGTGTATTTAATTATTTAATTAATGTTGAAATATAATATGTTGTTTATGTTGATGTGGGGATGTATCATAAAATGCTATGTATTGAGGTGAGTGATAGATTGATGAGCTGAGTAGTCAAAGATGGAAAGCTGAATATAAGGAAAGACAGTGAGTGTGGTTGTACAGTTGAAATCCACCGCCGTGCACATAGGCTGTGTACGAGGTCTGGTGCCTGAGTGCGGGCACGATACATAGAGCACAAGATATGTCGGTCCTTGGGGATAGTATGGGTCCGACGAGGCTCCTAGGTGACCAGTGGTTTGGCCGCCACTGTGTTGGGACGATCGGGTAGCTCAGTTATCCTTACGGGGTACTGTCGTATCACTGCGATCCCGAGTGCCGCCCCGAAACTTGTTCCTAACGTCGAAATTGAGGAGCAGGGATGCACTCTTAGGGGTACGATGAGCGGAATAGGGGGGTGGACAACTGGCTAGACCTACTCACGCGTCGGTGAGAGGTCGTTGTGATCTATCAAGGCAAGGTAGCTAAGGTGGGGCTGCTTATGCCATAATTAAGTTGCGGCCATGTAGGTATATAGTATAGGATGCATTGCATAAAGGATGATGATCATATGAAAGAAAATAATAATAATTGGACCTATTCTTACACGAGTTCTAATTGCTATTATTTCCGTTTACTGGTGCGTATAGTGTGTTCTGATCTCCTTTGTTTCTTTAATGTTGCACCATCACACTGTCACCTGAACAGGGAAATAGACCCAGACGTGGATGTCAGCCGGTGGTTTCTTTCACACTCACTCACGCTTTGTGTACTTTGATAAGTTGTATTGTGTTTTTGCTTGTATTCTGCACTTTTTAATTGATTTAATTATATATAATAGACGTACTCGTCTCATTATTAATATAATGGGAGGGGGTCGTCACAGTTTGCACCCTCCTCCTCTCCTCCACCAGCACCTCCTCCGCTTCCTCCTCCACCGCACCCTGTGACTCCACCGGTAGCAGCGCCTCCAACGGCTCCTCCTGAGACACCCCCAAGTATCTCATCCAATAAAACATACATATACTGATTAATTTTAAAACCTTTTTATCACAATTGAATCAGCATAAAAAAACATTAGATGAACATAGAAGTTAAGAGTAACATTTATAATATACTGCATCATTAGCCTTTGAACAAAATAGTTTTTAGTACACGGTATATCATCCTGCTAGTTAACAGAAGTCATACAGTCATCTAGATAACAACCAGCCTATACTATATACATTATTTTTTCTACAACATCAAAAGATCTCCTGTCAAGAGTAGGTAGATCACGTCGAAACTACATCAGGCTGGTCCAAACTTACTACTGCATCAGAATTATTAGTCATACATCTCTTTCCCTCACCCTCTATGGGATCGGGTAGTAGGAGGCGGTTCGGATATGTTCTGTGGGTGCAATATGACGCTTGACCCACATATCGGCTAAAAGGTAAGTAAAGGTTAATGTCATAGTACGATGGCGGGTGGTAGTGATGAAGTTAGGAAATGTGCCAGTGGTGTGAATAGCGATTTCTCCATCAAAGGTCACAGTGAGGTTGGGATAATCGGTCCAGATCCCGTTGATGAACTCCATACGTACCATCGGGTGATGATTGTTGTCGTTGTCCTCCTCTTTAACCAAAAATAATAATAATATCCAAAACAACAAACAAAGGGGTGAGTACATATCAACAACATAACATATAGTAGAGCATTAGGCAATCATAATAGTATTATATATATAAAGAAATAAAGATCAACAGTTCATTTCATAATCATGCAACAAGATCCATGCAATGTCATGTATATATATATGTATGGGCCCACATCTACTCCATGGAGAGACTCTAAATTGGAGGAGCGATCGGGAGTACATGTTCCGTCCCAGTACTTTTCTCATTTTATAATTCATTATACCGGAACACTCTACACCGATCTTGAGTTCTTGCAGTGTCTCGTCAGGCTCATCATTGTGGGATATCGAATACCACGACACAGGAGCTACCACCTGGTCACATGTGGAATTTCGCCGCGTGATGCCCCCCAAGGTTATTACAACCTTCACTTGCGCACTCGTTCGTACCAAAACGTAGCTCTCTTCCTCATATTTGAACTCAATTATCCACGTACTACCATTATGGTAAAAGTTACACTGAGGCGACTCAATTCACGAGAGAGAAAAGTCGCACAAGTAAGAAAAAATCGAGTTGACCAGTTGACGAGTTGACCATCACGAGTTGACCATCACCAGAGTTGACCAGAGTTGACGAGTTGACCACCACGAGTTGACGAGTTGACCACCACGAGTTGACGAGTTGACCACCACCAGAGTTGACGAGTTGACCACCACGAGTTGACGAGTTGACCACCACGAGTTGACGAGTTGACCACCACGAGTTGACGAGTTGACCACGCACGAGTTGACGGAGTTGACCCGGTGTTGACCACGCACGAGTTGACCATGCACGGATTTAAGTGTGTGCGTGTGTTTGGGTGTGTGCGGTGTCCGAATATGAGCGTTGTAAAATAAACACAGATTTTAAGACATCAGATGAACAACTTAATAATATCAAAATAATATCCATTCTCAGCAAGGAAGTTCATAAAAACATCAAAGCTAAGAATAACTATCAGTATATGTAAACTCAAATTTCCTCTTCTACTTTACTAATATTAAATTACTGTATCAGAAAAATAATAGAAATAGTGAAGGGATAGGGCCACCCTTGACTCGAATGATTCACCTCCTACTCTACTATTATTGTTGAAGTTCCTCACCCCCCCTATTACCTGAAGTTTTGTTTTGTCCTAGTTGGTAAAGGCTCTTCCTTGGAAAACTCCACAAGCTTTACAATCTGAACAGGGGATGGTAACTTTCTCTTTATACTTGAGGTATAGATGAAAAAGGAAGTAGAAGTGAAAGGAAAAAGACTTATGGGTGGTATATCTAGTAGGGAAAAGTATGGAATAAGACACTATGGTGTAAGATAACTTCATAGTTTTGAGCGTAAAGTATTTTCACCAGGAGTAAAGTGATTGATTGTGTGTGAGAGTGTGGAGGGATTAGAGTGTATTTATAGTGAACTTCTACATAAGCGATGCTTTATTAAATAAATTAGATTTTATCATAAAATCTTGGGATTAAATCTGTAGGTAGATTTAATGGGCTATATTCATTATGCAATTGGCTTTTCTTGGAGAAAAAGTTTGCATCCTATGGTTGGTAACTTATCCGAGTGTCCAAATAAAATCACAAGATAAGATGTAATCATTAGCGAGGATCAAAGTATATCTTGTCGAAGCTTTTAGGAACAATTTGTTGCAACTAATTAGATTACACATATAGAAAAGATGAATGTTGATTGGTTCTTTGGGTAAGTTAAAAATTTGGAAGGCATAACAATCCCATCTTATGGTTACTCCTAATTAGAAAGTGGAATATTATATTAAGTCACGTTACCTACACCTAATTAATTATTCAATATAACTTAACATAAAATAAAAGTATAGTAATATATCTATATGTACTAGTTTAGTATTATATTATATCTATGATATCTATGATAATATTAGTATAGTAACATATATTAAAAATAGTTTAGTCAGCGTAACCAAAATTTATTATTATTATTATTATTATTATTATTATTATATTACTATTTTAAATATTTGATTTAGAATTATAAACTAAATTTTTAATTCAGAAAAGAATAGAATGTTACAATTCTCCCCCTCTAATAAAAAAATTCCGTCCTCGGAATTTGCGTACCTTAAAATAAATACGGATATTGCTCCTTTATTTTGTCTTCTAATTCCCAGGTAACGTCACCAGTATTTTCTTCCCAAACTATTTTTACCAATGGAATTTGCTTTCCTCTGAGTTGCTTCATTCTCTTGTCTGTGACTTTAATGTAAAGACTCATATGTCAAGTTTTCTTTTAATTGTACTGTGTCGGGCTCGATTACATGAGAAGGATCAGGAATATACTTTCTTAGTTGAGAAACATGGAAAACATTGTGGAGATTGGAAAGGGAAGGAGGTAAGGCTACTTGGTAAGCTACAGGGCCAACTCGTCGGAGAATTTGGTAGGGTCCAATGAACCTAGGTGTAAGTTTCCTGGATTTCATTACTCTACCAACCCCAGTCATCGGTGTGACTTTTAAGAATACGTGATCGCCTTCTTGAAATTCAAGTGGTCTTCTCCTTTTGTCCGCATAACTTTTCTGCACTTTGTGCTGTTTTCATTTTCTCTTGAACCATCCTTACCTTTTAAAGTCTGTTTGCACTAATTACGGACCTATAATAAGGTTCTCCCAGTCTCATACCAACACAATGGTGTTCTGCATCTTCGTCCATATAGTGCTTCGTAGGAGCCATTCCTATGCTGGAAATGAAAACTATTGTTATAAGTAAACTCAATTAGGGGTAAAAGCTCATCCCAGCTTCTTGAATATTCCAAGACACATGCTCTTAACAAATCTTCTAATGACTGAATTGTCCGTTCTGATTGCCCATCAGTTTGTGGATGATAGGCAGAGCTTAACCGTAATTTGGTTCCTAGAGCTTTATGTAAGCTTCCCCAAAATCTCGAGGTAAACCTCGGGTCTCTGTCAGAAATTATACTTGAGGGCACCCCATGTAACCTGACAATTTCATTTATGTACAGTTGGGTTAATTTCTCCAATGAGTATTTTATATTGATAGGCAAAAGTGAGTGACTTTGTTAACCTATCAATAATTACCCAGATGAGTTATGCCCTTTTGGAGTCCTTGGCAATCTGTCACAAAATCCATTGCTATACCGTCCCATTTCCATTCCTAATGTCTAGTGGTTGTAGCGTTCTGCGCAGGTTTTTGATGTTCTATCTTAGCTTTCACAGACTAAACAAGCGACTACATATTGTGCTACTTCTTTCTTCATTCCTGGCCACCAGTACATCTTCTTTAAATCTTGATACATTTTTGATGCTCCAGGATGTACGCTCAACTTGCTCTTATGTGCTTCTTCCAAAATTAACTTCTTGATTTCTTGATCACTCAGCACACAGATCTGTCTTGAAACCTTATCACTCGTCGGTACCGCCGGGTCGGTAAGTTTGCCTTGATCCATCAATTCCATCTTTTCTTGAAGATACTGATCGACTTCTTGTTTGATGCGGATCTGTTCTGACAAGCCATTTGTAACGGTAACCATATTTACCCGAAGTCGGTTACCTGTTACTTCTATCGCTAAATTTAAATCTCTAAACTTCTCAATGAGTTCCATCTCTCGGACCATCATAGCAGAAACATGTAACGTCTTCCTACTTAATGCATCTGCTACGACATTTGCTTTTCCAGGATGATATTGCAATTTGAAATCATAATCCTTTATAAATTCCATCCATCTCCTTTGTCTCATGTTTAATTCTTTTTGATCAAACAAATACTTCAAACTTTTGTGGTCACTGAAGACTTCAAACTTAGACCCATACAAATAATGCCTCCATATTTTAAGTGCAAAAACAATGGCTGCTAACTCCAAATCATGGGGGGGGAAGTTCCTCTCGTGAGCTCTCGGTTGTCTAGAAGCATATGCCACTACCTTTCTTTCTTGCATAAGGACACAACCTAAACCAAGATGAGATGCATCACAATATACCTCAAAATATCCATTAGGGTCAGGTAACACTAAGACAGGTGATGTTGTCAACCTACGCTTCAGTTCCTGAAAACTCTTTTCACAAGCATCCGTCCATACGAACGCTTGTCCTTTTCGAGTGAGTTGGGTTAGGGGTAACGCTATCTTGGAAAATCCTTCAATAAACCTCCGATAATATCCTGCTAACCCTAGAAAACTACGAATTTCTGTTATTGTCCTAGGTCTTTCCCATTGTAAGACAGCTTCCACCTTAGCTGGATCTACCGCGATCCCTTCCTTCGAGACTACATGTCCCAAAAATTGCACTTCTTCCAGCCAAAATTCACATTTTGACAGCTTTGCATACAACTGCTTTTCCTTCAAGACCTGAAGAACAATTCGGAGATGTTCCGCGTGTTCCTCATGATCTCGTGAATAGATAAGAATATCATCAATAAAGACGACGACAAACTTATCTAAATATGGACGGAATATTCTATTCATATAGTCCATAAAAATTGCAGGAGCATTCGTAACTCCAAACGGCATCACTAAATATTCATAATGGCCGTATCTTGTTCGAAAAGCTGTCTTTGGTATATCTATACTCACACGTATCGATGGTATCCGGATCGCAAGTCAATTTTTGAAAATATGGTAGCGCCTTTCAACCGATCCATCAAATCATCTATCCTAGGTAAAGGGTATTTGTTTTTGATAGTTACTTTATTCAATTGCCTATAGTCAATGCACAACCTAGAACTTCCATCCTTCTTTTTGACCAATAAGACAGGAGCACCCCAAGGTGACACACTAGGCCTAATGAATTTCTTTGCCATTAATTCATCCAATTGTTTCTTTAGCTCGCCATTTCAGATGGCGACATTCGGTACGGTGCTATTGATATAGGACTAGTTCCTGGCAACAAATCAATAGCAAACTCTATTTCTCGTTCTGGGGGTAGACCTGGAACATCTTCTGGAAACACCTCAGGAAATTCCCTCACGATCGGCACTTTGTTTATGTCCAATACCCCTTGAACTTCCAAAGAAGACAACAACCTATATCCTCGCGCTCCTTTTTTCAAAGAAGCAATTGTTTGGTTGGTAGATAGTAATCCGGGGCTTTCCAATTCAGGAAAGATTAAGGACTTATTTGAACAATCTAGTAGGACTCGATTAGAAGATAACCAGTCCATACCTAATATTACATCTAGCTGGACTAAAGGCAAACATATTAAGGTTATAGTGAAATTTCTATTTTCAATGATAACGGAACAGTCAACACAAGCTAAAGCAGTGACTACCGGTTCAGAAGTGGGGGTTGAAACAATTAAATCAAAAAGAAGTGGGGAAATAGGTAAATTTAGTTGTCTTACACAGTCATAAGAGATGAAAGAATGGGTAGCGCCCGAATCATACAGTACATTTAAAAGTCTACCTGCTATGAGACACTTACCTTGTATAAGGTCATCAGACTGAGAAGCTTCAGCTCCACTCATAGTGTATGCTCTTCCCTTCGTCTTTGGCCTCGATGACTGGACATTATTGACTCGAGTTTCTGTTTTGCAATCTCTAACAAAATGTCTCGGTTTGTCGCATTTAAAGCAAATCACTTTTTTATTCCAACAATTCTTAGTATCATGAGCACCTCCACATTTAAAACATTTCAGCAGAGTCGGATATGCTTGACTGGATTCTCTTTTTCCTCTTTGACTCTGGTTATGATATTGATTTCCTTGTGGACGTTCATATGGTTTCTTCCTGAATCTGTCATTTCCTTTCTTAAATCGCGAGGATCCAAAATTATGAGACTGTCTTTCCTAGTCTTTTGAGATCCTCAATCACCCTACATTTATTTACTAATTCAGGAAATTCTCTAGTGCTAAAAGAAACTCGCTTCCCTAATTTCATACCGCAACCCTTCTTGAACTTTCGGCATTTCCAACTTTCATCTGGATGGTGTTGAAAATACATTGAAAATTTCGACAATGCTTCAAATTTTGCAAAGATATTCTCCTCTGCACATCCTCCTTGCTTCAATGTAAAAATTCCATTTCTCTAGCGTGTCTTACATCCTCTGGGAAGTACTTTTCTAAAAATTGCTACGAAAAAGTTCCCAAGTTATTTCTCGACCTTCGCTTCCGAGAAGTTGGCGTGTTGCTTTCCACCAATATTGACTTCTCCGATTAGCATAAAGGTTGCGTAAATAACTCTTCGTTCTATAGGGCACATCATTGCCTCAAATATCTTTTCCATTTCTTGAATCCATAACTCGGCTTTATGCGGATCATATTCTCCATTGAATTGAGAGGGTTTATTACGGCGAAATTCGGTTAAACCTTGGAATTCAGTTGTTCCTTCATTTCTTGTATTGTTGATTGAGTTTCTTTGCAACATTACGCAACCATACTTGATGGCTTGAAAGCGACTTGATCATTTCTTCGTTATTCCCTCGCGTCATAATTTCCTCTGAGCCGAATATATCGGAAAAATAATTTCATCACTATATTATTCCTCGCTTTTTTTTTTTAATGACACACAACCTTTCACGACAAAACATAGTTAGTCCATACCAGTCCCAATAAGACTCGACCACTCACGATACCACAAATGAGACACCCCAAGTATCTCATCCAATAAAACATACATATCTTGATTAATTTTAAAACCTTTTTATCACAATTGAATCGACATAAAAAACATTAGATGAACATAGAAGTTAAGAGTAACATTTATAATATCTTTGCATCATTAGCCTTTGAACAAAATAGTTTTTAGTACACGGTATATCATCCTACTAGTTAATAGAAGTCATACAATCATCTAGATAACAACCATTATACTATATACATTATTTTTTTCTACAACATCAAAAGATCTCTGTCAAGAGTAGGTAGATCACGTCGAAACTACATCAGTGGTCCAAACTTACTCTTGCATCGTAATTATTAGTCATACATCTCTTTCCCTCACCCTCTATGGGATCGGGTAGTAGGAGGCGGTTCGGATATGTTCTGTGGGTGCAATAATGACCTTGTACCCACATATCGACTAAAGGTAAGTAAAAGGTTAATGTCATAATGCGATGGCGGGTGGTAGTGATGAAGTTAGGAAATGTGCCAACGATGGTGTGAATAGCGATTTCTCCATCAAAGGTCACAGTGAGGTTGGGATAATCGTGGTCCGGATCCCGTTGATGAACTCCATACGTACCATCGGGTGATGATTGTTGTCGTTGTCCTCCATCTTTAACCAAAAATAATAATAATATCCAAAACAACAAACAAAGGGGTGAGTACATATCAACAACATAACATATAGTAGAGCATTAGGCAATCATAAAAGTAATATATATATATAGAAATAAAGAACAACAGTACATTTCAAAAACATGCAACAAGATCCATGCAATGTCATGTATATATATATATGTATGGGCCCACATCTACTCCATGGAGAGACTACATTGGAGGAGCGATCGGGAGTACATGTTCCGTCCCAAGATTCTTTCTCATTTTATAATTCATTATAAACACTCTACACCGATCTTGAGTTCTTGCAGTGTCTCATCAGGCTCATCATTGTGGGATATCGAATACCACGACACAAGGGAGCTACCACCTGGTCACATGTGGAATTTCGCACCGTGATGCCCCCAAGGTTATTACAACCTTCACTTGCGCACTCTCGTCAGACAAAACGTAGCTCTCTTCCTCATATTTGAACTCAATTATCCACGTACTACCATTATGGTAAAAGTTACACTAGAGGCACTCCAATTCACGAGAGAAAAGTCGCACAAGTAAGAAAAAATCGAGTTGACCGAGTTGACCGTGAGTTGACCATCACCAGTTGACCATCACCAGAGTTGACCATCACCGAGTTGACCGAGTTGACCGAGTTGACCACCACCGTGAGTTGACCAGAGTTGACCACCACCGAGTTGACCAGAGTTGACCACCACCGAGTTGACCGAGTTGACCACCACCGAGTTGACCGTGAGTTGACCACGCACCGTGAGTTGACCCGGTGTTGACCACGCACCGAGTTGACCATGCACCGATTTAAGTGTGTGCGTGTGTACCGGATTTGGTGTGTGCGTTGTCCGAATAATGAGCGTTGTAAAATAAACACAGATTTTAAGACATCGGATGAACAACTTAATAATATCAAAATAATATCCATTCTCAAAGAAGGAAGTTCATAAAAACATCAAAGCTAAGAATAACTATCGATATATGTAAACTCAAATTTCCTCTTCTACTTTACTAATATTAAATTCATGTATCGGAAAAATAATAGAAATAGTGAAGGGATAGGGCCACCCTTGACTCGAATGATTCACCTCCTACTACTATTATTGTTGAAGTTCCTCACCCCCTATTACCTGAAGTTTTGTTTTGTCCTAGTTGGTAAAGGCTCTTCCTTGGAAAACTCCACAAGCTTTACAATCTGAGCGGGATGGTAACTTTCTCTTTATACTTGAGGTATAGATGAAAAAGGAAGTAGAAGTGAAAGGAAAAAGACTTATGGGTGGTATATCTAGTAGGGAAAAGTATGGAATAAGACAACGATGGTGTAAGATAACTTCATAGTTTTGAGCGTAAAGTATTTTCACCAGGGAGTAAAGTGGTTGATTGTGTGTGAGAGTGTGGAGGGATTAGAGAGTGTATTTATAGTGAACTTCTACATAAGCGATGCTTTATTAAATAAATTAGATTTTATCATAAAATCTTGGGATTAAATCTGTAGGTAGATTTAATGGGCTATATTCATTATGCAATTGGCTTTTCTTGGAGAAAAAGTTTGCATCCTATGGTTGGTAACTTATCCGAGTGTCCAAATAAAATCACAAGATAAGATGTAATCATTAGCGAGGATCAAAGTATATCTTGTCAGCTTTTAGGAACAATTTGTTGCAACTAATTAGATTACACATATAGAAAAGATGAATGTTGATTGGTTCTTTGGGTAACTTAAAATTTTGGAAGGCATAACAATCCCATCTTATGGTTACTCCTAATTAGAAAGTGGAATCTTATATTAAGTCACGTTCTGCTACACCTAATTAATTATTCAATATAACTTAACATAAAATAAAAGTATAGTAATATATCTATATGTACTAGTTTAGTATTATATTATATCTATGATATCTATGATAATATTAGTATAGTAACATATATTAAAAATAGTTTAGTCAGCGTAACCAAAAAATTTATTATTATTATTATTATTATTATTATTATTATTATTATATTACTATTTTAAATATTTGATTTAGAATTATAAACTAAATTTTTAATTCAGAAAAGAATAGAATGTTACACCTCCAACTTTTCCTTCAACACCGACCTCGCTCTCTTTCCCGACTGCGACTCCTCTCGCCCCAGCTCCGTAACCGAAGACGACGAACTCAAGCGCCTTCACAACCCCTCCATTAACCACCACCACCACCAAACCAATAATCATAATAATAGATCTCAGTTCAAAAAGATCTCATAATAGCTTGATTTAGGTTGGTGAAATTCTGAGATTTAGGTTAGGGATAATTATGAGATTTCTGATTTGAGGGATTTTAGGGATTTAGGGTTTTTTTTTAGGTTGACGGAAGCAAGAAATCGTTTCTGCTTCTTCTGCGTCGTTGTTCTTCTTCTGCTTCGTTTCTTCTTCTGCTTCGTTGTTCTTCGTTTCTGCTTCTTTGTTCTTCTTCTGCGATTGTTGAAGAAGGTGGAATAACTACTCTTGTTGAAGCCATTGAAGATTTTACTGGTTTCAAAAGACTTTGGGTTTTCTAGTTTCTGATTGGGATATGCAATTAGGGTTCCCACCAGATCCCTTTTTTTTAATTTGTGGGATTTTTTTTTTAATTTGAAAATTTGTTGGCATTTAATGACATGAACTATCTTGATGAAATGACACCTCAGAATATGGCAACTCAGATGCCACATAAGCAAAATGAGAGCCACGTCACTAAATTTGGGGGGCAATTTAACATTTGGACTAAATATTAAAATTTTAAAAAATAGGGTGTGATTGGTTCACAAGAAAAATTATGAAGAGAGAAAATGTGAAGAGAAAGCATGAAATGAGAGAAAAATATGAGAAATTTGGTATATTTTGGGTATTGATTGGAATAAGAGAAAGAGAAGAGAGAAGTATTGATTATTTTTGAAAAAACATCAATGTCCTTGACTAAAAATTTAAATAATTTGACATATTAGGAGAGAATAGGGGTATAAATTGGAAAAGGAAAACAACTTTGCATCGCTGACCATTTTCACGCCACTTCTGTGGAGAAAATTTTCTCGCATGGGACCCACGCTTTTTCCCCCCCTTTTCTCGCCATTTTCAACGCATGCCAAACAAGAGAAAAACGTCATTTTCGCTGCGTTCTCGCTCTTCCCATTTTCTCTCGCCTCATTTCATCTTGAAACAATTAGATGCTAAATGTCTGAAATTAGAAATAAAGGGACTAAAATAAAAAATTGAGCAAGATAGGGGGACCAAAATTGCAATTTAGCCTATTATATTATAGGGTTAAATATGTTTTTAGTCCCTATAAAATTTACTAATTTTGATTTTAGTCCCTACAAAAAATTCTTTCGAACTTTAGTCCCCTAAAAATTCTCCGTTAGCAGTTTTAGTCCCTACTATTAAGTTTTGGCTTAGGTGGCAAACGGTGATACAACTGACACTTGCCACGTAGATTTTTTTAATGATGTGGCATGTGTGAGTCACCAATAATAATATTTTTTAATCTAATCACTCTTTTTAATTTGCTGTCATGCGATGAACCCTAAGGGCCCGTTTGATGGCCATGATAAGATAGATAAGATAGGATAAACTATCATATTTTGTCTTAATCTAGCATTTGATGAGCCAACATGATATGATAAGTCAATCCTGTCACTCTATTCTATCCTGTTTCTCTAGTGTAATTTTTATCCTAAGGTGGGGGTTGGGTTAGAAACCGACAGGATAGGATAAGAAATTTTTTCCTCGTTTACCCTTCAAAACATAATTTAAAATCTCATAAAATATAAAAGATTTAAAAGAAAAAATAAAAAATGAAAAACATTAATATTATACATTAAATAAATAAAAAATAAATAATATTTAAATTAAAAATAATAAATTCAAAGTAAAATTATAAAAAAAAAGTAATAAAAAACAACTAATTAATTTTAAAAACCACGTGCAATTTGCTACAAGGGTAATTTTATCATTTTATATTATTTTTATGAAATAAAAATATAATAAAATTGAAAATATTAAAAATAAAAACTAAAATTAAATATCTAAAACTATAAAAGTAATCAATTTAAGTTAAAAATTATTTAAAAATATTAAAAATTATTTTTAAATATTATATGTAATTTTATCATAAGGCTAGTTTTGTCATTGGATATGATACAAAAATCAAAAGTTATAAAAAAATAGAAATTATAAAAAATAAAATCTAATAAAATATAAAAATATCTAAATTAAAAATTCATATTAAAAATTATCAAATTAATAAAAAATATTAGAAATTAATTTTAAAAAGAACTATTTAACTTGTAACATGGGTAATTTTGTCATTTTACATAATTTATATCCTGTTACACTATTATTTAATTCATATCAAACACGTGATATGATAATATAATGTTATTTAATTTGTTGTCAAGTACGCATCAAACACATGATAGGATAAAAACTTATCATATTTCTATCGTATCTTATCCTTATCCAACCCTCTTATCCTATCATTTCCCATCCAATCATGTCCATCGGGCTGAATTCTTTACTTTGAAGCGGGAGCGTGCCGATTGTCATTGGGGTGGAAGTCGCAGTGAAACCAACAATGCCCAAGCAAATTCACGAGATTAAAGACTTCCTCCTCACAGCCAGGAGGAAAGATGCATGCTCCGTGAAAATCAAGAGGAGCTGAGATGTGGTCAAGTTAAAGGTCCGATGCTCCAAGTACCTCTACACCCTTTGTGTGTTTGATCCTGAGAAAGCTGATAAGTTGAAGCAATCACTTCCTCCAGGTTTGAGTGTGCAAGACCTGTGATTCTATCCGGTAAAAGGTGAAGTGAAGATCAAGTTTTGCTTTGGAGTTGTGCTTTACAAATATATTTTTGTCTTTTTGTTGCCCAGTTGATTATTGGCTTATGATTTTCATTATGAAGGGTTCAACTCTGTTTTCCTGTTTAAAAAAAAAATTGTTGTCATGCTATTCAAAGTCTTTTTGTTTATGCTTTTGGTAGCCTCGGGTGTATGTACATTGCGGTTGGGGGGAATTTAAATTTCTTTTTTATCGGCAAAAAGTAATTCTATTAAAAAAGAAAAGGAGTACCAGTGGTAACTCATCTGATACAATAATGATCCTTGAAAACAATGAACAAAAGGCAACAACAAAATGGAGAAAAAAATCAAACAAAGCATAGCTGCAAAGGAACTTCTAGCAGCAGCAAAAAATATGGCAGCACTTGAGGCAGCAGGAATTGACAGCAGCAACCAATGAAGAGAATGAAGAATGATGTTGAGAAGATGAGGGGATGAGGCCGCTAGGGTTTCATTTGAGAAGATGAAGTTGGGAAAGAGAGGGATCGATATGTAATTCGAGATTTAAAGAGTGATTAAATTAAAAAGTATTATTATTGGTGACTCACTCATGCCATGTCATTAAAAAATCTACGTGGCAAGTGCCACCTGTATCACCGTTTGCCACCTAAGCCAAAACTTAACAGCATGGACTAAAATTGCTAATAGAGAATTTTGGGGGGATTAAAGTTCGAAGGAATTTTTTGTAGGGACTAAAATCAAAATTCGTAAATTTTATAGGGACTAAAAACATATTTAACCCTATATTATATTGTATAATTATACTATTACTATGTATACATTATGGATATTTTGTAATATTCTCGAGGATTGAAACCCCGCAGGGCGAAGTGTGTGATCCCATCCCCATCCTCGTCCCCGCTGGGAATTAACGGGAGGAAATTGACATCATTAACGACAATGGAGCACCACTACTATTGCCAATAGAGAAGCTTCTCCTAAAATTTATAATTAAGATGGGTTTTACAACAACCAAGGCAAGATTTTGGAATTTATAGCCCAAGTTGAAACTCCACCACAGAGTTTGAGGAAAAATCAAGGGTACCTCTACTATGGTGATCACGAAGATGAAAACACAAAACATGCGGAGGGGAGGACACCATGGAGGGGATGGTGGCTAGCGAACGGGGGTACGGGTGAGGGAAATGGGGGTTAGGGTTTTATTAATTTTAAACAAATAAAAATTAATAGATTAATAATAAGTCTTGAATATATTTTTCATCCCGGTAATATATCAGTTTTCCCTTTTAGTCTCTATAAAGTTTTATGGTCATCTTTAGTCCCTGAAACAGAAAATTTTGTTTTTTTGTCATTGTTTTACTTTAGCCTCTAGAATATTTCTTCAAGTTGAAATTAGTTCTTACAATAAAAATGTGAGTCACATTATTACAATAACCCATGTGGCAACTATCACGTGGACGCCACATCATCAGTTACTGGTCAGATTTAACAACAAGAATTAAATTCTAATTTATGATGGACGAAACATGCCCATAAAATTTTACAGGGGTTAGACCACATATTTGTATGGACACCAACTTGTTTAACCCTAGATATGGTTATCTTGGACATAAACTAGTTAATACCCCCTCTATATTATTACTATATGATAGGTTAGATTAATGGTCTGATTGATTTGGTTTTTAAAAACTATTTTCTATTTTATAAAACTTAACAAAGAACAAACTTTGTTCTTCTTAAATTTTTAAAAAACAGAAAATTGTTTTTAAAAAGTGTAATCAAACAAACCCTGTATTTTTTGTTTCTCTAATTTTGGATATTATGATTTTGGTACTTTAATAATTATTTGAGTGATTTTAGTCTCGCACGTTTTTTATTTTACACTTTAGTACATCCATCTCTTGCCATTTATTTAAAACTTCCAAATTATTAAAATCTATTTAAAAATTCACAAGTTGAATTGATTAAATTGTTTTAGACATTCTTTTATTTGTTTACTAAAGAGCGTTTAGGTGAGATGACACAAGTCTCTTTCAGCTTAATAAGTATATATCTCGAGTTCGAACAAACCCTGAGAATGCAGCAACGTTAAAACTCTCGAAGAATAGTTGTTTCCCTTATGATCCTACTCAACTCAAGGAATTAGTCTCTGCAGTTGCACACGGGATATCCTAGGAAACCAAAAAACCATTATTTTATTTAAATCACACCAATTAAAATGTCAAAATTAACTCAAAATAAAAATTCTCTATTTTTTCCTATTTAAACCATAATCCCGCGTCCTACCAAATTTTCAAATTTTATCAATTTCTTCTAAATTTTTAACTTGTTAACTTTTAAAATTATTTCAAATTTAAAATTAATCATCAATTCCCAAATATTTAATAAAAAATATGGCTTTAATTTTCAAAATAAATGGACTTGATTGATTTGAAATAACCTAAGGAATCAAAATAACACATAGTCCAAATTAGATAGACCGAAAGTGTAGTTAAACCTATATCATACGTGATCTTACGTAATATACGTATACAAAGAAAATTGTTAATTACACTAATTTTCTATGATTAAAATTCGTTTTTACTAAAATGCCTTTATTAATTAAATACTCATATTTAGATTTAGATTGTATATTTGACTTTTTTTAGGAGAGATTATATATTTTACTAGTCTTGAAAAGAATATAAAACACTATATTGAGTGGAGTGATTGAAATTATTATTGTAATAGTTAGGCAAAAGCTCTATTTAATATATGGTAAATTGAGATACTAATAAATAATAATATTATTGAATCTGAGGGTGTTAGTGCAATGGTAACTGTTTAGCCTTATAATCTCTCAAGAGACTGTGTTCAAATCCTTTCGAAGAAAATTTGTATGGCTAAAGTGTCTTTGCCTCCCTCTATTAATAATAAAAAGAAGATAATATTATTGAAAACGTAATTAGCATACATTTTTCATATTCTAAACTGACAAAATATGTGACAAGTCAGCATTCCAAAAGTGATAGATAATATAAGACGGGGGAAGTAGCGAATAAGCCAAGTAATAATGAATTAGCTTATACTAGTTAATAGCAGATAATGTGACTCGTTTAATTTAAAACTTTTGGTAAAATTAGTGGTTAAACTAGCTAATAAAGATGATGACATAAAAAGACACATTTATATTTTTTTATACAAATTCTATTGTTAGACATACGCACATATTATTTATTTTGAAATAATTATCATTTTTATTGCTTTAATTTATTTTCAATTATTTATCATATTAAAAATAAAAATATTACTTCTCTTTAATGTTACTCTCTTTTTCAACTATTTTTTTTACTGAAGTGAATGGGATATTATAAATGATATGACATGTTGATATAATATTTTTATATAATATTATCTTAGGGTTGAGATTTTTGCTTTATTCAACAAAGGTTAGAGGCAAAATTTAATTAAAATAGTAGTGGTAAAAATGGGATAAAAATAATATGTTATAAACTCTAACATCACTTCAAGTAGCATATGAAAAAGAAGTATATGCTAGAAAAAATGCTATAAGCTAGTAAGATAAAGTTGTTTGCCAAACACTTATACTTTATTAAATTCATTTTAAGCTAATCAAATCCGCTAGTCAAATCTATTTTAAGCGAGTATATAAAGTTTAATTGATATGTATTGTCAGTGTAAAGTTTTTTACATTTTCAATCAACCAGAGATCATAGATCATGCTATATGTGACTATTATGGTGATTAGGATGAGGGCCAAATATTTTTAATTTTGTGTCAATTTCTGATTGGTTGAATGTAAAAGATCTTTATACTAAAATATGCATATCAATTTGATATCGCTATCCTAGGGTGCTAGTATAGTAGTGACTGTCTGCCCTTGTAATTCTAAAGCACTGTGTTTAAATCCCCCGGAGACATTTTATATGGCCTAAGTGACTCTCCCCTCTCCCTTTGAAAAAAAATTAAATCCCGCTAATATGTCACTAGAATGTTATTCCATGATAAAGAAAATTTAGTTACACAATGGATAAGTATCTTATATAGGTTCGTTGTCAAAACTGATTAGTGATATCAAAACAAATAAGCATATTTTATGGCAAGACTCATATACTTGCTTAAAACAGGTTTGACCGGTTGATTTGACTAACTTATAGTGTATTTTTACTAGCCTATAGTGTTTTCTCATATTCTACTTGAAATAGAGTTTGAGCTTATAACCTTTTGTTTTTATCTCATTTTTACTTTTATTATTTTAATTAAATTTCTCATTAACTTCCGTTAACTAAGGCAAAAATCCCAACCATAAAATAAATATTATATAAAAATATTATATGGACACGGCATATTATTCATAATATCCCATTCTATTGCAGACTTTATTATGACCGTGGTTAAGTATGCGTGTGTATTACAAATTATTTGTAAGTTTATCTCGCAAATAGAGCCTAATTAATATGCATCGCCAATGTAAAGTTTTTCAACGAATCAAAAATTAAACGCTACTAGCTAATGTATGACTATCAAGGTGATTAGGAAAACTACCAAATATTTTTAATGATATATCAATTTCTAATTAGTTGACAATATAAAAATACACTGACGGTAAATATTATTTAAATCCCACTAATATATCACTAAAATGTTATTACTCTCGATTCATATTATAAGAAACAAAACTATAATTCACATAAACCAAGAAATTACATTAAAACTTGTTTTTCCTAATTAATACTTTTAAAAGTTGTGTTTACTTCCAAATCTACTCTTCTATAAAATGGTATATAATTAATACACAAGAAATAAGTACATCTTATTAATATAAATCTCGTATTAAATAGGAGGTAAAAATAAAAATTAGCAATTAATATTTGTTTCTTATAATTTGAATAAAAAAAAAACACATTTGTTTCTAAAGACAGGAGAGAGAGAGTATTCCATGACGGCTTATATATTCACTACATCACTAATCCCAATAACACACATATAAGATGCTTATCAGTTGACTGTAAGAACATCACGAATGCACATTCATTACACTCAACTATACCTACCTGTCTCTACCAACCCTTTTTTCTTTTTTTCCCCCTATTTTTTTATACAAAGCAAATCAAGGGCTGTAAGTGCGAGAAAAGCAATCCAAAGTAATAGTGTATCTAACTGTAGGGATTGCACTAAGCAGTGATTGTAGTCGGTCCAAGTCTGAAATCAATGTCCAACCGGACTGAATTCTACTAACATAAAAATCTAACACAACAGTAAAAAAAGACTTCCGTACAAACCAAAAAAAAAAAGTAAGAAAGACCACGTCTTATGTCTTACACAGACAAAAAGGCCAACACGGATACCCCACAATAGCTTGCGGCTAGTATAGCCTTAAACTAAACAGGTCAACAAGCAAAACTCCAGCCAAGATTACCACACAAATTTTGAACTGAACCAACAATAAATAGCCTCATCAAGTAACTTAATGTTTTCAACATCTCTTGAGTAGAGAATTCTTATTCATAGAAAGCACAACCATAAAAACTAAAGCGCCAACAGATTGGCATCACTGTCCTGTCTCTCTACCAAGTAAAACAAAGCAAAGACAACACATAACGATACTCGAGAGTCTGCTCAGGGAAAAAAAGATATAGATAAAACTCGATATAACCGTAACCCAAGAATCTGCCATCCTTCAGTACCTTCTGGGATAGCGATCCATAAGCCTACCTGAAGGGCACTCATATGCCAAGTGGCCACGACCTCCACAATTGTGGCAAATCATCAAGGGGCCCATGCAATCCCTGCTCATGTGACCCAATTGCTGGCAATTCCTGCATACAATATCTCGGTAACCACCACCACCACCACCACCACGAATACCACCACCACCACCACCACGAATACCACCATCACCACCACCACCACCAATGCGGTCTCCAAGAATATTAGATTTCGGACACTGTCTAGCCACATGCCCAGAAACATTGCACAAGTTGCAAATGGGATCATTTGGACAATCACGTGCCAAGTGGCCTGTCTTCCTACAGTTGTTGCATGCCTTCTCGTTTGTACATTCAACTGCAATGTGACCCTGCTTATAACAATTGTTGCACAACCTCAAGTCCCCTGGAGGCATTGGAGGAGCTGCACACTCCCTAGCACGGTGTCCGACTTTACCACAGGTATGGCAAATGCCCTCATTTGGACAGTTGCTGGCCATGTGACCAGGTTCTTTACAATTCCAGCAAAGTGATTTTGTGGTGCATTCAGAAGCAATGTGCCTGATCAGATATTCAAAATCAGAATACAAAAACTAGCTGCTTAAGTCACATAGCCTGTTAGCAGATATCAAATAACTGAGATCACTGACTTTCGATAACAAAATATATATATATTAATAATCCTTTTTTTAAAACTACCAAGAAAGACATATTTATCATCAGCAATTCCGTCACAGAAGAAAAAATGCAACTGAAAAGAAAGTGGATAAGACCATAGTGGTCACTTGAAGTATTTGTCATTACTATATTGCAGAAGAAGCAACTAACATTCTGCCGTCAGATTTCAATACGGATAAGTGACTTTTACCAACAAAAGACACTTGGAAGTTGGAATACAGTACTACTAAGACAGTTTAGACAGAAGTAATATGACAGCATTGATTGTAGATGTACAGTTATGAGATGGAAACCATTAATTAAGTTCGGTAGCATGTAAGCAGCACACACTAAAGGGCTGATCAAAGTGGGTGTGCAAGAATAAATGGCAGATTGGAATGGAAGAACAAAAGCACAACCACATAATTTAAAATTTTAAACAAGTAAATAAAGAAAAAAAATGAACGAAAGATGAACAATAATAGGCGAACACCTAAAAATCAACCCAAGTCCAATTATCAGTCCCAAAAACAAGAAAGAAAGAAAGAAAAAACCTCAGTACCATAAGACATGATTATGGCAGAACATCCCAATGGTGAGATAGCTGACATGTATACATGCTTCCTCGTAATAGAGGTTCCTCACAAGAAATTTAACTCGAGTATATGAGGTAACTGAGTTATGAGCCCAGTAACCGAGATAATGGGTCAACTAGCAAATCAGGTAGTTAGAACAATTGACAGATGGCAGCAGACGCAAAAAATAAGGTAAGGCAAGGCATTAGGGGTTTCGTGTGATTAAGGAGATCGAATTTCAAAGGGGGAATCACAGATAAGGAAGGCATGAATAGACTGGAGAGTGTTTCTCCTTCTCCCTCAGGATATTTTCTCCTTTCTCTGGAATTCTGCTCTGTATCTGTCTTACTTTCTTATTCTTATTCTTATTTCTATTGTATCCCAGATTATGTGACTGCATTGTATTAAATTTTGGGGTCACTTGATTAAGCGTGTTTGGAGTGGCAATGAACCCACTCAGACGTACGCTCAACACGGAGCGATAAAATGTTGACGTGCCATTGAACGTGCAGTCGTGCACTGAGCAAGTTCAACAGCACCCCAAACACATTGTAATTCAATACCATCTATACATTTTAGTATCCTTGAGCTACATATTACTTCGTTTTATCAATATTTCCAGTAGCTACCATTAAAAACTCATAACAAACAACCAAACCTAAAAAAGAAAATGCAACTGAAGTTCAAAATGGCATTGCTGCAGTAGATCCAATAAGTAACTTCCTGCATAGAAAAGTGTATTTAGGCAAGCTCCAGATTAAAGAGACAGCAAAATAGGCCAACCTCCATTCCCTAAATCATTTCCGAAACCATTTTTCATAACTAAACCCAATATAATCCACAGCAAGCAAAATATCATTGATTTATATGCTTAGATCCTAGGAAACAAAGAATAAGTTCCATACCCAGGGAGGCTACAATTGTGGCAAACTGCAACATTAGGGCATTCTCTAGCATAATGACCAGGCCTCTTGCAGTTTTTGCACAGATTGTCTCGGCTGAACCACCAAAAAAAATAAAATAAAATCAAATCAGTGTTTTCATTTTGTGAAAAATGCCCATACATTCCTAAATCAACCGGTTTCATGTACGCCACTTTGGTACTCATGAAGCCGAAAAAGTTGATGATTCAGAAGCAATGCATAAAATTTAAGCTCTGAACTAATCAGAGCAGCAGACAAAGTAGTAAGACAGCATACCACTAACAAAAAAAAAAAAAAAATAGGCCATGCTGAAGGTTTCAAAAGTGACATATAAAGACTCATAGCTTCTCCTAGCAAAGCAGATTTCAATCTTCTTCAGCTTCCCTAACCAGTACATTAAGTACACAAAGCAAACAGCAAATAAATAGTCAAAATCCGGGGAAAAAAACCTGAAACCCAAACGAGAATCTCTCCTGTAAGGCGCATCACGATAGGAAAATCGGTCGGAGCGGATCTTACGATCCACTGGGCTCCTGCTCCTGCTACGGCTACGGCTCCTGCTGTCTGAACTCATTTTCAAAAAAACTCTCTTAACCTCTACCACAACTGATCAGCAAAACCACCTCTACAACCGACACCACCAGCCACCGCCTCCTCCCTGTCCACATCACAACCACATATCCAATATCATCCATAAGCCAAACCAAACCCCTTACCTCCCAAAATAGAAAACCACAAATTCCAACATAATATAATGTGAAATTTCAACAAGGAACCCATCTCGCATCAACCAAAGATCACTGTACTCAACAACCAAAAACTGATAACAAGTCCACTGGCCGTATTCTTCACAATACTTACTTCACATGGATAATAGTAATACTATACCCGACATATGATTATCACTCCACCCTTTCAGCAATTAAGCCAACCTGGTAGAGATGAATGGATCATCTAAACTATTGATCTAGAAAGAAAGACACCTTGCAGCTTTATGAGGGATACTTTACCCTTTTAAAGCAATTTGGGGATAGATTGAAATAGTCCACTGAGAAAAGAAAAGAGAAGAGATACATATGGTGAGAGAAACTATATCTTTGCCATTGGAAATGACAAGTGACTTTAAGACGTGCATATATTCTAGCACTAATTGGAAAGCTTTAGCCGTGTTTTCACAATAATAATAATAGGCACACGCTCTGAAACTGAAATACAACAATTACATGGTCATTTCCTCCTTTACACTAACAGAGTTTCTTGAAGCAATTCCTTTATCTACATTTTTTGTACACATCCCCTCTGTTCTCTTTTTTTTTTGACTGAAATATACACCAGTGAGGTACACCCATGTTTCAAGTACATATAAGGTTAGCTGAAAAGAAAATAAAGGGCATAAAACAAAGCAGTGTGCTTCTAGACCACAAATTAAGGTAGAGAATACCTTCATTTGCAGTACCAATGCAAATAGTGAATTATCATTCTCATTTATCAAAAGAAAAACAAAGCTAATGTCATAAAAAAATTGATAATCCAACAATGAGTTCACCTTTCACTCCTCAAAAAAGAACTGCTGGAAACTGGTGAGTGGTGAACCTTATTTTTGTTTAGTGTGAAAATGCACCAATGCTTATATAGAAAAGGTCCAGATTTCAGAGTATAACATTGTGGCCCATGGTAATGTTATATTATAATAATAGACACACATATGCACACTATTACGCTCATAGCTCAATTTGGTAGAATGCACGTCTCCAAAACAAGATGTCAAAGGTTCAAATCCTACAGTATATTCTATTCTTGTAGATTGCAGATCGACACTGAAATGATTAAACAAAAAGTTTGAATTTGACCTCTTGTGGATTAGGATAAAGATAAAGAACTAGGAGGTCAATAAACAAAAAGATCAATCAATCGAGGGTCCATATGCAAAGGAGGTTCCAACCCTGGTCGCAATGACATAGTGAGTAGGTGATCCAGCATCGGAGAAAATAGATTCATATAGTGACCATAGTAATATATGTGATATTTGTTTCAAGGTATGTAGAAATATTCGTGGAAAATGAGTTTGGGATTATAACACTCCCATGCTTGGTACAAGTTTATATAAATATTCTTGGGTATTATTTATTCTCAAGAAAGTAACTTAGCCATGTTTTTCCTACTTTTTATTCCCATGATGAAGGGTGGGAGTCTTATATTCCCATGGGAATTGAAGTTAGGTATTTTAAATTCACACAACTATAACTTCCCACTTCCACGCCCACTTTCACAAATATATTATTCTCAGGAATACTTACCAAACATGTTTGTGAACTTTACCGGGAGTAACATTCCTTGTTATAATATTCTCAGAAATACTAATCCTAGGAAGATGATCCTACACCTTGAGAAAAACAGCCCTATAGACCCTTTACAGAGGTACAAAATGAGACCGTGAGGCCGAATCAACCATATAAAGACCAGCCACCAAAAGCATTCTGATGAGCAGACCCCCTGCTATAATAGCCCCCCCCCCCTTTTCTCTCACACACACATTTATAGATATAGGGAGGTTGGTTTTGGATCATTGTTGTGGAGACCATTGGATTGAAGTAGTGTTTCCACCATTGAAGAACCATCAAGCAAGTTACAGGCTCAAACAAAACCGCCCCTTCAAGTGGTGATCCATCCATCAAGGACCACCCGAGAAGAGAAGTGTAACAGGTTCCTCCATTGCTGGTTGGTGGGTGGTCCATCTGTCCAAGTAGTTGAGAGTGAAGGGTAGTGCCCATCAAGCATAGGTTGTTGGTGATGTTCCTCCATCTATTGCTAGCTGTCCTAGGTAAGCTCCCGCATTCCTGTGTTTATTTACTGGTATTACTATTGATTTGTGGCTAACAAGAGACCTCCTCCTACCCTTAAAAGCAGAGATCCAGAAAAAGAAGGGTGACTTGAAACAAAAGAGATAAATTTTTTTAAAAATTGAAACTTGTTTGACTACCAAAACAAAATAAGACCGAAAAATAACCAAACATGACTTTGGCCGACAGCCTACTAAAGCAATTAGCACCTAAACCGAACCGCCATTAAGCTACCCCAAGATCTCATTCCCCCTAGATCATCTTAAATGGATGGAAGTAATAAATCAGAGGAATAAGCAGAGAGCTTTGGATCTTGATGGAACATGTGGCTCTCAACTGAAGCAAAAGCAACGACCAGGGGTTTAAAGGTATAATGGATAAGGCCGGGGTTGCTGAGGGTCACTGGTCAGAGACCAGTGGTGGGTTCACAGAAGTGATTGGAGGTGGATAAATTTTGGGGTGCGGTAGCTGGTCAAGGAAATGTAGACTGGCATTGATGACTAATGGAATGTGGGTTTGGGTGGCCGTGGCTTGATGACCCAATGGAGGTGTGATGGCTCAAGTGGATGTGTAGCGGAAGCAGCGATTGGCAATGAAGCTTGGCTTGGTAATTTGGGGAAAACTTCTGACGGTGCACGATGCATACCGTGACTGGGCTTTTTATTTCCTGCGGTTCTCTGATTTGGTGAATAACTAAGTGAATTCCAAATTTTGAATAGCAACCCTACGGCTATGGAGACCCAAAGCACGGATATAACTCAAAAGGCAAGTCTCCAGCAGTACAGTGAATCAAGGTAAAGGGAAACCCCAAGCATCAATCTCTGAAAATTAGGGAATTTAAAGCAACCTTATAAAAATCCTCGAAGCCGGCAATGAATCCGAACCAAACCCTAACCCTAAAGTCGCATCGGAATGAAACAATGATTAATAAATATGTCGAGGAGGGACGTTGAAGAAAAAGAAAGAACCTGAGCTCTATAGTATTGCTTGCTGCGGCCAGAAACGGTTACGAACGAACGAAGAATGCCAGATTCGGAGCGGAGCAGCTGCAAAGTGCCATAAATATGACAGGCAGGGTTTTCCTCTTTTAATGTAGTACATGTGGGAGATTGGGAGGGAACGAGGGTATTGGTCACTTAGGTCTTTGGAAGTGTGATTCGGTATTATTTTAATGCCTGAAAACATATAAACTTCAAAATAATCATTGTAAGTGTGCTCTGTCTGTCACTTTGGTCTCTGTCGTTAATAATTTTATTGACTCCGTGAGTAATTGGTCACTTTGGTCCCTAAAAGTGTAACTCGGTGTCACTTTAGTCCCTGAAAGCATATAAACTCCAATATAGTCCTTGAAAGTGTTATACGTTTGTCACTTTAGTCCCTATCGTTAGCCATTATTTTGGAACGAGAGACAATCAAATGGCTAATGGTAGAGACTAAAATGACCAACATATAACACTTTCAGCGACTATTTTGGAGTTGTTACTCTTCCAAGGACCAAAGTGACACCGAGTTACACTTTCAGGGACCAAAGTGACCAATTGCTCACGGAGCCAATGAAATTGTTAACGACAGTGACCAAAGTGATAGACAGAACACACTTATAGGAACTATTTTGGAGTTTATATGCTTTCAGGGACTAAAGTAAGTGACCAATACCCCGGAGGGAATTAAATGCCCTTCTTAAACTTTCTCCTTCAACAAAACCTAGAAACGGGAATTGGTCTCCTCGGGTTATTTTTTTGGTTTTATTTTATTCTTTAATTTGAGTTATGTGTGATTTTGATCACTTTAATTATTTACCACCTAATAACCCCGTCTAAATAGCAATAAATTCAAATAAAAAATTATTTTTTCCAACATTTAACTTTTTCTTTCTCAATTTTCATCTCTCTCTCTCTTCCTCTCTTTCTCACATTTCACGTGATTCTTTTTCTTCTCTCTCTCGATCTCTTTCTCTCTTTCCCTTTCTTCTCTCTCTTCTTTCTCTTCATCTTTTCTCTCTCTCTCTCTCTCTTTTAATTTTTTCTCTGATTCTCTTTCTTTTATATTTTATCATTATAATCTTTTTATTATTTACAAATAATTATTTTCGTTTAAAGTCTACATAAGAAAACATTACATATTGTTAATATAATTTTATTGTTTTTGATCACGTATCAAAATTTATAAATATCTTTATTATATATTATTTATAGATGATTGTTTACTTTTGATTATTAACTGAGGAAACAGTATAAATGATTATTTTTCTTTTGGGTCCAGACAGAGCAACATAAAATGTTGTAGGCATAACATCAAAATTTATAAATATCTTTATTATATATTATTTATAGATAATTATTTTAATTTTGACTTTTAACGAGAGGAAACATTACATAATATCGGTATAAATGATTATTTTTTTGGGTCCAGACGGAGAAACATAAAATGTTATCGGTATAATTTCATCGTATTTTAGAATATGTCAAATTTTATAAATATTTTACTATTTATAAATGATTATTTTACTTTTGAGTTCCAACAGAGTTTTATTTTTTACATTTTAATTTTTCTATTTTATTTATATTTATATAAATGATTATTTTCACATTTTACATTCTTTATTATTTACGAATGATTAGTATGTTTGTAAGTCCCAATGAAAAAACATTACTTATTATCGGTATATCTTCATAGTCTTTGATTACGTATCAAAATAAATAAATATCTTTATTGTTTATAGATGATTGTTTTACTTTTGATTCTCAACCAGAGAAAAATTACATATTGTTCATATAGAACTGATTGAATACTCAAATTTTTTCAAACTTGTAAGGAATTAACTGAAATCTATCTTTAAGTGTAAATCTTCTGTTGTTTTCTTATAAAATATGATATGGAATGTAGTTACCCAATTTAAGTTTCAGACGTGAGCCGAGAGCTATCTCTATTGATTTGTAAATTAATGTTTAAAAAGTGGCATACTCAGAATTTACAAGTTTAATTGATAATTGATAAAAAGGTATAAATGCTTAAGTAGGTCTTCCAATAATGTAAGTATTATTAGATTAGTTTTATTTAAAACTTGAATAACTAAATTAATTATTCTAAAAGTTAAAATTTCAGCATATTATTTTTTTTAAAAGAATCGCTATTAAAAATACATATTACTTTAGAAATTATTGTATTCAAATATTTGTTGAGTCAGACATACTTATTACTATTAAATTTAGTTTTAGAAATATTTGTATCAACCAACGTGGCGCCCTGTGTGTATGCACGGGTATATCACTAGTTAGGAGAGAATTAAATGCCCTTCTTGGACTTTCTCCTTCAACAAAACCTAAAAACGGGGATTGGTCTCCTCAGGTTATATTTTTTTTGGTTTAATTTTATTTTATTTTTATCCTTAATTTGAGCTATCTGTGACTTTGGTCACTTTAATTCTTTACCACCTAACTACGCCGTCTAAATAGCAATAAATTTATAATAGTCCGGGTGGACACGATACTCTACCCACTTCTATTATTACTTGGTAAATTCGATACACTTGCCAAAATTGTCTAACAAATGTAATGCACATAACATATTCATGCTAAAAACCATTTTCTTAATATATGTTTGAAAGGTGATAATGTTAGGAATAGGGGGCGAGTGTGGGGGTTGGGGCGGGGAAACCGACTCCCAAATGGGTGGAGATGGATACCCATTTTTTATCCCTGACGGGGAAATAGGGGTAGGTCGGGTGCCTCAGGGAGTTGGTTGGGAATGGAGAAGGCAAAAATCATCTCGCCCCATTGTCATGCATATTGCTAGTTAAAGGCACATTAGTCACCTAAGCTTGTTTGTCTGACACTAAAGACCAAAAACTAACCGCTTTGACATTATAGCAATGACATTTCTTTTTACACGAATCAAAAGCAAAAAGTCATATATTTACAAGGATAAAAAGAATATTTAATCTCATTTTGTGTGTGTAGGTATTATTAGTAAGGATCTAATTTTGAATAGACTAAAAAGTATACGTCCAGTGATTTAAATACATAATTTTATATTTATTCGAGTTATATTAAAAAATTTTAAATAAATCAAAATTATTTATTTGTCCATAACCTAATTTGCGTTAATTTTACCTGAGCCAACACAAATCTTTCATGAACTAATGTATCAGACCTCACACATGCATACATAGACCAATTCGATTATTTACTTATAAAAAAATATTTGAAATATTTATGAATTTATTTAAGTACATTAAATAAAATATTTAATTTAACATGATGATGATGATGATAGTACTAATAATAATGATAAATAATGTAAATTTTTGTACCACTGGGCACTGACGTTTGGGGCAAGCAAGCATACTACTATACTACTAAGAAGAAGGCGTTCGAGCCTTGTCTCTCTGTGCCGTGGTCTCGCTCTCCAATTCTACCTTTCCGAATTATTTTGCCGGTTACATTTCTCGACTTGCGAACTTGGGTTGGATGGCTTTGTATAAACGCGCTTTTCATTTGGGTTCGAAACCTAGCCTTTGCTTCGCCAAGTGTCGTGACCTCGTTTCTTTATTTCCTTCTACTTCTACCACCACGACGCATAATAGCACTAGTAGTAGCAGGCATGTTTCGCAGGCCGTGAATTCCAATGCAAAGCGCGCATTCCCCGTCGTCTATACACTTTCACTGGTAAACAATTTACCCTTTAATTTCATTTGATTATTGTTTGGATGGTGGGATAATATGATTTTCCCTAGGTAAGGGTTTAGAGGCCGAGGGGGTACCGTCCAAACAGGCTGAGGCGATAACTTCTACTATCACTGAAGTTCTAAATGATAGCTTGGAAAATTTAGCTCACTCTTTCGTTTCAAAATCAGATATGCAAAAGGTGAGATTTTTATTTTATTTTATTTTATTTTTTGTATGAGGCCTGATATAAGTATTTACCATGTTTTCTTTTGGAATTTTGCAGTCGGAGATGCTTCAAGAATCGAATATGTCAAAGTTCAAATCTGAAGTGCAAAGTTCTCATGTATATCTTTTATCCATCCATCTATTTATCTATTTATATATCTATTTCGATTTGGCTGCTCTAAACCGAAGGAGTGCACTTTAGAGAATTAAGCGCAGAATTATGTCTAACAATATGCACATGTATTTTCTTACAATTTCAATCATTTTTTCTTTTTTGGTGCGTACAATAGTGGCAATGAGTTCTGAGTCCTGACTCTATGATCTTTGGCAAAGTACCCAATACCCTCTCCACTAGTACAATCCTTCATAGATAGATAGAGGGGGTTGTACATGGTATATCTTAATTCATGACAGCCACAGGGCTTTTATAGTGTCATTCAATCCGTGTAGCCGAACAGTTGAGCCCACCTTGTGTGAACAAGCTTTGTTGCTTTTATTTTGTGCGTGTTTGTCACGTACAAATAAAATCTGAAGCGGATTTTGCTTTCAGCATAAAAAATCATGATCTTTGATGGATTTCTTATAACTACCCATTGTGTGTTTATTTAGCTAGCATTACCTTCCATTCGCAAGGCTAATTCCACTACTCAAACATGTGAGCTCCTAGTCACATAGTAACAACTCCAACCATTGTGCCAAGACTCCAATTCAGCTTTTAAGGAAAAAAAAATGGAGCATATTTGATGTAAACCAAATCATCCAATACATTGGGTAAAAAAGCTTCACTTTTTATTTTTACATCTTTAACAAGTACCCTAAGGCACTTGTTATCATTTTTAAAACTTGAAATGCCAAGTTTACTTCTTTTCAAATGTGCAATATCTTTTTGAGTTTGGGATGTGGTCTGCAATAGTTAGAAATCCTAAAACACACTGAACAATGAATTGCTTTGTATAGTTAGCCAGTAAGAACAAACTTTTTTTTTCCAGTGGCTCACACACCTTCTGGTCTTTGTGAAAGACAAACAAGGTGTGCCCTGTAAAGAGGCCAATAAATTTCAACTTTCTTTTCCCGAACATTCAACAGATTTTGTAATAGGATTATGGGAGTGATGGTATATTGTGGGAGTTTGTTTTTACTTGGATCGAGGATAGGACACTGAGGTTTGATATGTTGTGCAGACTACTAAAAATTTATGGGAGTGATGGTATGTTGTGGGAGTTTGTTTTTACTGTATCTATCAAAGAGAAGGTTTAGGATCGAGGATGGGACACTGAGGTTTGACATGTTGTGCAGACTACTAAAAATCTGTGTTGGAAGATTAATCGAGCATTCTTATGTATGAGGTTTTTTGTACTGTCTGTTTATAGGATGTTGAAAAGGAAATGCCTTGGCCATAATGCATGGTGTATTTGAAAGCACATAGAAGGCCGCTAAGGCTAAGCACCATTGTTAAATGTAAATATGTTAACTCTTTAATTTGGGCTTTAAGCCTAACTCAACCCCACAAAACCGGCTTGTAAGGTTAAACACCACTCAGGCCATATCTCTAGTCGATGCGAGACTTTCAACACACCCCCTCACGCTCAGGATTGGACATCTGAAGCGTGGACTAATGTAGGTGGAATAATAGGATCTCAACACACCCCCTCACGCCCAGGACCAGACATCTGTAGCGTGGACAAATACGGGTGGAATAACAGAGATCATGGCCCAATAACAGATCTAGGATAGGCTCTGATACCATCTTGAATTTGGGCTTTAGGCCTAACTCAACCCCACAAAACCGACTTGTAAGGTGAGGATTGCCTAAGCTTTATAAACACTACTCAGGCCATATCTCTAGTCGATGCGGGACTTTCAACATTAACTAAATAACGTATATTGTAACAAGCACTTGCAACACTTTTTCATCACTATGTGAATATGTGGCAATAGGACACATTTGTTTTTTTCCTCCTACCTTTCATTTTAGTTTGCATTTTGTGTCCCTTTGAGATCTCTACTGAAGTTCTACGGATAACTTGTTTTAATAATTTCTGGAAATCCAATTATTGCAAGTTTATGATCTGATAAACTCCTTTCAGTTTTGTTTTATTACAGTCTTTTCAATAAAATCACTTCATCCTAATTATTGTAGTTTTGTGTCAACAAAATGAGGCTCTCATTTATGTACGAGACAAGTTGTCTTGTTCTCTAATTTGGCTTTCCTCTGAACTCTGCTGTATTACAATCTTCAACTGCACCTACTAAAGAATGAAAGTTATCTTGCTAAATAATTAACCATAGTGTAATATGTTGCTCTATTGTGCATTCAGTATTAAAAAAAATGTCGGTTTATATCTGTCATGAATAGCAAGTTAGCAACCACATCGTGGTTTAAACTTTATATTGTTCTTTTTAATATGGCGTTGATATGAAATCTCTTTCATTTGGTTCTTGGCATGGGGTGCGAGTGCGAGGAATCTATGCATACTGGTAGGCAATTGGAGTATATCAATATCACTGACTAACTGAGATCATTACATGGACGAAACCATGTAGAGAAGAGCATACTGATAGGCATATTGTGAGAGCATATAAAAGGAGATGGATGAGAGAAGGCGTGGGAGAAGAGGAAGGAATGAATGGGCCTAAGAAACCAAGTTTGTTTATGTATGAGAGAAGAAAGGGACAAGTGGCACTGGCACCAACAGAAGGAGGCATGGAAGAGAGGGGAGAGGAATAACAGGATGAACAGGTGGCGTAAGGAGAATGGAGGAGTATGATGTGGGAATCATGCAACGGAAACCATGCAGGGGAGGGAGAGGGAGAAAGGCTATTTGAAGGGGGTAGGAGGAGAGGGGAGTAATTGAAGAGGACATCAAGAAATTTGTTAAGGGACTTTTAGAGCTAGACTCAGAGAAGTTGGTTCTTCCCCAGGAAAGGGTAGTTATAGTTTCTGTTTTTCTTATTTCCATTTCTGCAAGGAGCCCGGTTCCAGCAATTGATATATTTTCCATTAAATTTTCCTTCATACTACTTTGTATGAGAGATTACTTCTCAGGTGGAGTTTAGTTCAGTATCGGTAGTATACTACTCAGTTTTTCCATTCCTATTTTGGGTCCTGTCATTTACTAGCATAGATCCTATTAAATGCATTATGTGTAGACCTCATTGTTACTTTTGTCATAAACAAGACATTAAATGTAGACGTAATTTAGAAAAGAAGGAAAAACTTTTTTGAGTTTGGTATCGATTTATTTGAAGTCATTTGTGTATTGCGGTGCTCATTAGTCAAAGTTTGACCATAACATCTCAACTGAAGTCTAGGCATATTCTATCCAAAAAAATAAACTAATGACTGATGCCAGGGCATAATAATGAACTTTTTCTGTGGTTTTAGTTATATTATTTGTGCTACTTTTGAAAACTGGAGACATTGTAGTTGTTAACTTTCACTTCTCCATCAAATGTTTAACTCGTCCTTTTTGATGATTGGTGATGCAGGAGCATCATTTTTCTTTGCTGCAACGTGAGACTGAAAAGCTTCATAGTGACATAGAGAAGATGAGGAGTGAATTGAGGTATGCACCTTGGTGTTTTATAAGCAAATATTTTTCCACCTGAAGCAAATATATTTGCTTTCCACTCCCCAAGGTTGTACTATAATGTATTTATTGATTGTATGTGACAGCTATGCGATTGACAAAGTCACTGCTGGGCAACGTTTGGACTTGAATCTTGAAAGAGGGTAAGCGAAAAAACTGAAAACATAGCCCTACTTTTATGGCCCTCTTGACGTAGTAATCTTTATTTGGTTTAGCCTTATGTTATTATCTCACTTATTTATTTTTCAAATCAATCACAGACGCATACGGGATGAGCTTGCTAATCAAAATGTTGAAACCACCAATCTGACAAATAAACTTGATCGGGTAAGTTTATGATTGTTTATCAGTTGTTATTGGAGTGGAGAACGTTCAGTTTGGATTGAAATCTTGCTTTGGTGTATTGCTTTCAGGAAATCCAAGAATTGAGAGCCCAGTTAGAAGCTGCAAAGTATGGTGTGATCAAATACTGCATAGGTACCCTTGTCTCCATATCTGCAGTGGGTCTCGCCGTGATCTGCATCATATTGTAGTCTTCCATGAATTAAGGTGAACTGTATTATTTATGGTCTTGATTTACTTTTTTCTTGCCATTTTGGAAATGGTAGGAGCACCATTGTTTTCCATTGCTACAAGACCCGCAGTTCTGTGTGTAATATTTTTGGGTAAACTTCGCAAAATCACCCTCGGCTTCATGTGTAGCATCCCCACCTCATTAGAATGTTAAAATTGATAGAATTTGATAGTTGAGATTGAATTACGCCAATCAGAAAGTAGATGGGATTATTATATTTATATGTTGATTAGAAGCTTAATGGAAGAAATTGAAACATTATTGTTATCAAAGGAATGTTTAGCCGCATTATAATGGGGAAAAAACCCAAGTCTCACGTAGACTAGAGATAAAGTCTAAAAAGAGTTTATAATTAATGAACATTCCTCACCTTACAAACCGATTTTGTGAGATTGAGTTAGACCTAAAATATAGGATGATATTAAAGCCTATCCTAGATCCAATAATGAGTCACTCACCATATTATCCACGCACCAAGCCCAGTAGTAGTGAGTGTTAGGGGATGTATTAGAAAATACCGAAGTCTCACATAAACTAGAGATAATGTCTAAAAAGAGTTTATAACGAATGAGCACTCCAGTTTTGTGGGGTTGAGTTAGACTCAAAATATAAGATATTACTCTAAAGACTTGATGTTAAATACATATATTTTTATTTTAGAAATTAAAATAACATACCCTCTAAGTTATCTAGTCTGACCTTCGAGCTATTTGCAATTGCAATAAGGATGTTATATTAACCTCCTACATTCATTAGTGGCAACCCCACAAAAGTCAAGAGTGACAATAATATTCCTAAAAAGAGTTTATAACGAATGAGTATTTTAGTTTTGTGGAGTTAAGTTAGACCCAAAATTTAAGATATTACTTATGTTAAATACATATATTTTTATTTTTGAAATTAAAATAGCATACCCTCTAAGTTATCTAGTCTGACCTTCGAGCTATTTGCAATTGCAATAAGGGTGTTATATTAACCTCCCTACATTCATTAGTGGCAACCCCACAAAAGTCATGAGTGACAATAATATTCCTACCCCCACACACTTCCCTCTTTACCATAAAAGTCCAAAAGACCCACACCCCTATATTTTAAGCTATCGTAAATACCATCTTGATGGGCATGGGTTTTGACCTGGTCTACCACATTTTTGTAATTTTTTTTAATATTTTTTAATAAATCATGCTATGCTGCAAATGATTGATAAGATTTGAGGTTTCAATATAGTTCAAATCTCTTTTCTTATAGTGATGTCTCTACATACCATTTTTGCTTAAAAAATACCATATTTACGGTATACGCTTTTTAAAAAAATTGTATACCACAAAGACTTATGGTAGCTTTTTTTTTAAAAAAAAAAAAGAAAGAAATTGATTATTGCAAAGACCATCATTATGGTATACATTTTTGAAAAAAAACTTGTATACCGTAAAGTAGCAGCTTTGTTAAAAAACAATTATAGTAAAGATGGTCTTTAAGGTATACAATATATGTATTTTTGATCGAAATGAAATATGTGGTGGTGCCCCTAATGAATGTAGGGGGTGCTAATATTAACACCCTTGCACTAAACCATACTTGTTTCGGGCAGCTTGAGACTAGGAGGGTTGTGTACCCTATCAATATTTGGGTCGACCTTCTAATTATTCATAAGCTCTGTTCATCAATTGGCTTGGCATTTAAGTTGTGTGACCTCCAAATTAAAGCCAGTTTGTTATGACAAAGAATCATTTTGTTTAACTAAAAAACCTTGTAATCAGAATCTAAATAAAGTTATTTTTTTGGTTAAAATGAGAAGTTATTTTGAGAAATAATATTATTTTGATGAGGATAGTAGATGAGAGAGAGGATTAAAAAAATAATTTTCATAAATGTAAACAAACACTAATTAGTTTCTTTGTTATACAAAATTTTCTGAAAAAATAATTTCTAAATTATTTTATGAAAATAATAAGTAGTTCCTAATGTTTATGAAATTCGTCAAATTAGTCCCTAAAGTTTTATAAGTAATCCCTTACATGAACTAATGAGACGGATTTCACAAAACCTTAGGGACTAATTTGACGGATTTTACAAACTTTAGGAACTATTTATTATTTTCATATAGTTTAAGGACTAAATAGGAGAGAGAGTGTTATTTCATGGACTAAATTGAGGGTTTACTCTTATTTCATTCGATTTTGTCAAAAAAAAAATATTTTATTCGAAAATACTTACAATCTTAAATAAATGAGCCCTTATTTGGGCCAATCTTCCAGCAATGTCGTCCAACTTAGGTAATGACATAAATGGAGCCTTAATAGACAAATTAAGGCTAGAGCTGTCATTTTGGGTTGGTATGATGGATAAACATATTAAAGAACTAATAGGCTAATAAAGATAAACTTTATGTATGAGAAATTACAAATTATAAAAAATTAAATCACTACTACTCGAAAACATGTGTATATGATTTTAACACATCATAAAAAAATCTCAATATAAAAATAACCACAAAAAATGTTATTATATACTGTATATTTATTTTAATAAATCAGTCTGTTAGGCCTAAGAGACTTTTTTGATGTCTTAAAGTCTAACCTTTTTAGTTAAATGGGCTTTTTTAAAATGTCTTGGCTTTGCCAATTTAAAAATAAATCTAGCATAGATCTGTCTTAGGCTAGGCTGCAGGCCTCTGTTAGACGGCCTGACCCATTTTTACCCCTACTTAGCAGAGGGAAATCTAATTACATGCCCCTTACTATTTTTGATTAATTATAATATTATTAATAGGCCCCATTTGTGTAACCTAAAGACTCGTTACTTTAGAATCTAAAAGGACTTATTTAGGAAAAAATGTGTGGACTTAGTATATAATAATTGTTATTGATGCTCCGAAAAAATTATCTTTTGAATTCCCTTCCATAGCTTCTAATAGCAATTCTAAACGGAGTTTCTTAGCTACATTGCTTGGTTGGTTAATAATAAAATATTGTTTTGTTGTGCCAAATATAATTTTGGGTTGCTTAAAATTAAAGAGAGTTGCTTGTATAAACAATCATTCCTTATGGGTTGTTTAACATTACAGGTGGAAATAGGCCAGATCGCCTAACAGGGGCTTATGACCTAGTCTGCGTCAGGCTCAGACCAGTGCATATATATGTTTTTTAAATAGACAAAGTCAAGACTTTTTGAAATACCTATTTAGCTAAAAAGTCATGTTTCGAGCCACCAAAAAATTCTTTTAGGCATAACATGTCAACATATTTAAGTAAATATAAATAATAAATTTCTATTGTTATTACTATTATATTAGATTGTGTACATTGTATTAAATCATATAATTGATGAAAATAATATAAACATATTGGCCTACTTTTTTTGTTGTTGACATTTTTAAAGGTTTTATTGCAAAATAGAATTTGGACAGACTATCATCTAAGGTCAGACTCTTTAAAATGTCATGTTAGACCTTGAAAAATATTCATATAATACAAATAAATCAGAATCAGACCTTATAAAACTTGACCCGTTTTATCTATTTTCACCTTATGTCTCATGTCTTATAGTAGTAGTGGTTATAATTTTTATTTTTATAGTTTATTATAAATAGAATTTATTCTCATTGGCCTATTAGCCCGTTAGTCTATTCAGAGATAGGTCAGATGACTTATTTAAATGCGTTAATATGAAATAGGCCTTTAAGTAGGCTATCAAGTCATATCGGACTTTTAAAAAGGCCAAACCAAGCTTAAAAAAAACCTATGACAGGTACCATGTCAGGTATAGGCCTTGAATTTTTTGACTATGTCAGACTTGGATCTTGCAAAACCTAACTCGATCATCATATTCCCACCCCTATTTAACATTTGTATATGTGAGCGAAAATATCGGATGGTGTACAGAGAGAAAGGATATTTGTGACTTAAGCAACTTGTTGATATGAACTCTCATTGGAATAAAATTTGACTGAGTTTCTTAAAATTGAGGTAACATGTATAGACCCACTTATTGGAATAAAGTGGGTTGCTTCTATATATAGACGATGCTCTAAAAGGACTATTGATTTCAAATCCGTCACTGAACCTCCTCCTTCTATTTTTTTTTTTTGGTTAACCAAGGTATTCTTCACGCGTAACTGCAGAGACTAATCTTTCGAGATAACTGAGATCTATTTAAGGGGTTGATCCCTCCCAACAGATGTTTTTTCATACGCACCGGCCAAGAATCGAACCCAGGACCAAATGGTTAAGGGACTCAAGTATCTACCACTTGTACCACACCATGTTGGTCGAAACTCCTCCTTTTTGGTTAGTTAATACTATGTCTTTTAAAATGCATAACCGATTGTGACTTGAGTACTGACCCGTAGATCAAGATTCTGGCTCAATAATATCCAATCAAACCACAGGGGGTGAGCCCATCTGGGTGGATTTTAACTGCAATACAGGAAAATAAAACTTCGCAAGAGTATTTTGTGATTTATGAATTATGACATGGTAACTGAAGCATGAAAGGGTTGTGAAATTACTGTGTGGTCTCTGCTAAGACATAAATACTAATCAAATCGTTTTATTAAACAATCAATTTGCATCTTTCGTTCCTACTTTCCAGATTCTTACTCTGCTTTGGTCAAAATACTAGTAATTTGTACAATCCTGAAGGATGTGTGCACAACAGAACCATTGCCTCCTTTGAAAAAGTCAGATCATATGCAATTAATATTTACATAAAGCAATTGGCTGAGAGAAGCGCCCGAAAATGAACTTGACTTTTGACAAAGTCAGATCCTTTTTCTAATAAATAAAATAAAATAAAATAAAATAGGCCAAAAAGAAAAAAGAAAAAATTAATTAAAGGACATTGTTATCCCTAGTGGCGGAGCTAGCCACTTTTATACGAGGGGGCCAAATATAAAGAGTAATTTTTTATAGACAAAATAAACTACTAATTTTTTTTAGTAATAAACTACTACTCCGGTCTGAAATATAAGCAAAAAAAGTGTCTAAAATATAAGCAATCTGAGTATTTTTTTTAGTGTAAGTACTTTATCTGATAAACATATTCTATTACTACACTGGATTAACGACCTGAGTATTTTTTGGGGTAGCGAAATTCTATATTACTACACTGGTCTTTAGTAAAAAAAAATTTTTTGGGTAATAATGGCTACCCCATTGATACACTACCCTCCGCCCCTGGTTATCCCTCTGGAAGAAAAGATTAGGATAATTAGTGGCTTCTTTATGCTGCTTTTTAAAATGCCTTGTCATAGCCACCCTTCTGAACCTTTTTTTTTTTTTTTGCCGAAAAGAAGTGGCTTCTTTCCCCCATGCAGCTTTAAACATTTGTCTTTTTCTGGTTCATTTTCCTCTCCTTTTGTTTCTGCACATGTTCTCCTTTTCTCCTTTTGTTTTAGTTTGCTTTACTATTATTTCCAAGTGCATGCTTCTTCGATGTGCCTGTGTTAATTATGACTCGTGCGATAATCCTCGTATATGGATGGTGTTCTCAGAAAATTCAAACTCTCTCATGCAGCTGGAATTGTATATTTCTCGCTGCAAATTACAAGCCTATTAATTTTTTTTTTGACGGAACCTATTATATTTTCTTTCGTTGCTCCTATAGTTTGGTTTCATTACACTCTGGACTTAGGTGGTGATCGTATTTCAATACTAACTGTAGAAATTCATCTCTCGAAGATATTTTCCATTCTGCGCAAGTGGAATTCTTCCGACTATTTAGCACCCCATGGGATGGGATGCACATTTGTCTTTGGAAACAGGTGTAAACATTGGAAAGAATAGGAAACAATATTATTATAATACTATTAATTAATATATAATAGTATATAGTACCTCTAGTTGGGTATTTAGGATAGTGATGTTTGCTAGTTGTCATGACGTGTACGTTATGTCAATAGGCGCAAAACGGTGGAAGCCCTTAGTCTGTTGTAATTCCAAGTCTTTCCTCTTGGGTCTCTATTAAACAAACAAGCATAAAATAGCCCCAACAGTCACCTGATGATCAAATATTGAGTGTTTCAAGTTCAAAGTCTCAATTTGTGCCCCCCAAAAAAAAAGTCTCGATATTAGAACCCCTGAAATCACATGATACGTATTTATAGGAATAATATCGGTTAATTAGAGTCAGACTGAGTCCTTAATTTCTCTAATCTTTATAGTGGATCTCTTAAAATTCCAATAAAATTTAGCCAAGTACATATATCTTATATGTGCCAGGGATACACACCACTAACCATTTCAATTGCACTACTTACTACTACCTCTTTTCCCTATGATAAACAAAATTAATTGGCGCATTTTTTTTTCCTAATTATATAAAAAAAACTTATTTCAAGATGTATTAATTACAATAATTCTTTTTATACCCATATTTAATGTGAGATGTATCTTTACTAGAAATTCATTTTTTTTCTATACACTCTATTTAATGCAGAGATATATTTGTGATAACATTTCAATATTATATATCATTAAATACACTTCCTTATTTTTATTTTTTCTTCTTATATTAGGGATCAAAAATAGTATTATATATAGTTTTATCTATGAGCCAACGATACATGCTACAAACCATTTCAACCAACTACAAATTCAAATTTGATGTTAGGATCTTTTCAGTTAACGAGAGTAATGCAGTTGCCAAATTTGGGATGTTAGCTAAAGATGGTCAGAGCATCTTCAACGATACAACTTATTGGTGATTGGAGCCCGACATAAATGCTTGGCATAGAGCCAGACATAAATGCTTAGGGGGTCAACTGGAGTCAGCTAAGACAAGGTGATCAAGAGGCATTGTCATTAGCAACGATGTTTAACCGAGGCATTGAGTTTTGATTGACGGAAAATGAATGGGGAAAAATGAAAGAGGAGAGATTGGTCAGGTGGAGGAGGGATGATTTTAATTTAATGATACGACTTGTTAATTTGTAGAGGAAGAAACTCATTAATTTGGTAGGAATATAACATTTAATTTCACAACGTGAGACCGAGACAGACACACACACACACAGAGAGAGAAATAATACTAAGGCATTGGTTGAAGAAAAAGAGAATTTCAAATGGGTAGCTCACAAACAAGTGGAAGAAAAAAATCAGCAGGGTCAGTGCCCCTATTGAACAACATGTACGTCCTTGAATATAGTACTCGTCCTCGTATCTGTACTTTGAAAAAATATTCGTACTCAAATCCATACACATGCAATGTACTCATGATGTTTGTGGTGAGTAGATAACAATGATTTTGGATTGTGCCTAGACCATACCCATTTGTTATATGTGAACTATGAGAAAAGGAATATCCATGAGGTTTGTGGTGAGATGTTTTGTGAAAATGAATGATAGTAAAGCTAAAAAAAAAACACAACAACTTAAGGACAATCTTTAAAAGGAAAAAATAGAATAAGATAGATACAAAATTCATTATTTTAGAGTGATTGATATATTTATATATGCAATGGTTGAAGTTAAAAATTGAAAATAATTTTTTTTTCTTTTTGATTTTAGTCCCTATAAATATATATGGTATTTTTTCTTTTTACCCCTGCAAATATATTATTTTTTGTTTTTCATTCTTGTAAAAAAATTTTTTGTTGCTTTTCGTCTTTGTCACATGGCATTCACCCATTGGGTGTTGATGTGGTAACAAAATGCCACGTGACAATGCCACATGGCATTGACACATGGCATAATCATTCTACATGGCAATTGTTATTAATTGTGTCCTGCAACCAATGAAACAAACCAGAACCAGAAACTTTCCAAGCAAACAATGCAGTAACTTGTTATGCAAGAAATCACAAAATTATGCAGAATTGAATTATGCAGAATTATGTAAATGATATAAGAAAGATAAGAGGAAGAATCAACACCAAGATTTACGTGGTTCAGCCTTCAATGTGAAGACTTACATCCACGGGCAAGGGAGCAAGATGAATCCACTATGGAATAAGAGTTACGAGATTAAGGCCTTTGCAATTGAACCGATTTCTACCCTTGTTTCAATCACTGTCTTCAAACCAGCAATACAAACTTTCACCCGAGTTCAATCTTTCAGTTTTTCACTCTCCCTTAATCTCCCTAATTCTCTAATTGCTATGATTCTCAATTGGAGAATGTACATGAAAACCTCACTCAACATACTACCTGCAAAGGCTAAGCCTATAGCTATATATAGAGTGAACAAAGGCTAGCAAAGCAACAAGCTATAACAGATTCAGTTACAAACAGAATTGGCCAGAAACTGTTTCAATAGAAAAAACAGAAATAACTAACTCTAACTAACAATTGATCATTGAGGCATATCATCACAATTCTCCACCTTGACTCAATATCAAACCACTCCCTCCATAGACTATGGTCCCTTGCCAAAAACTTACTCTTCACAGAAACCAACTAAATCCAAGCAATGCTTGAACTTAGTTTGTGGAAGAGACTTTGTAAATGCATCAGTAAGATTATCCTCGGTTGCAATCTTCTCAACTGAAATCTGCTTTGAATCAATTACATCCCTTATGAAATGAAGCTTAACATCAATGTGTTTTGATTTATCATGATACACTTGATGCTTGGATAAATGGATAGCACTTTGGCTATCACACAGTCTTGATTTATCCCAAGTTCATCAATCAATCCCTTCATCCATATGGCTTCTTTAACACCTTCAGTGAGTGCTATGAATTCAGCTTGAGTTGTGGAAATAGCCACCACTGATTGCAGAATTGCTCTCCAACTCACAGCTGTACCAAACAAAGTAAAAACATAACCAGAAAGAGATTTTCTAGTATCAATATTCCCTGCATAATCCGAGTCAACATATCCTTTAATTAGGTCAATGTCATGATGGTTCTTTTTAAATTTCAAACCAGCTTAAAGAGAACCATTTAAGTATCTCAAGATCCACTTGAGTGCAGACCAATGTCGTGGCCCTGAATCAGCCATGAATCTGCTCACAACATTCACAGCATAAGCCAAATCAGGCCTGCTGCAAATCATCCCATATATTATGCTACCTACTCCACTAGCATATGGAATGGAGGTCATTTTTTCCCTTTCCTCGTCTGTTTTAGGAGCATCTTGAGTAGACAGCTTGAAATTTTTCCCCAAAGGAGTAGTAACAGGTCTTGATTCATGCATCCTAAACTTAGCAACAACTTTCTTCAAGTAGCCAAGTTGTGACAGGAACAATTCCCCCTTCAATCTGTTTCTGCTGATATCCATTCCCAGAATTTTCTTGGCCTCTCCAAGTTCTTTCATCTCAAACTCTTTACTTAGATAGGATTTGAGCTTGCTAATCTGATCCCTCCTTGAACTTGCAAGTAGAATGTCATCCACATAAAGTAGGAGATAAGTAAGGACTTCACCATTCTCTTTTAGAATATACACACAACTATCAAACTTGCATCTTTGAAAACCAAGCCTTATCATGAAGTCATCAAACTTTCTATACCATTGCCTAGGACTTTGCTTTAGGCCATACAAAGATTTTTTAAGAAGACAAACCTAATTATGACCTTTGGCAAATCCCTCGGGTTGTTGCATATAGATAGTTTCTTCAAGATCACCATGGAGAAATGCGGTTTTGACATCAAGTTGTTCTAATTCCAAATCATAGTGAGTGACAATGGATAGCAAGATTCAGATAGAACAATGTTTAACTACAGGAGCAAATATTTCATTCAAATCTATTCCTTCTAGTTGAGAAAACCCTTTAGAAACAAGCCTAGCTTTAAACCTTGTTTTCTCTCCACCTTGTATACCTTCCTTTCTCTTGAATATCCATTTAGATCCAATGACCCTTTTATTCTTAGGATTATCAGCCAGAATCCATGTCTGATTCTTTTCTAGAGGCTGCATCTCTTCATTCATTGCTATCAACCATGCTTCTCGGTCTTCACAGCTGATAGCCTCCTTATAATTGCTTGGCTCATCAGTTTGAAGGTCCTCAACAACATTTAGAGCATAATAGATCAGGTCAACTTGACCATATGTAGTAGGAACTCTAATTGTTCTCCTTTCTCTGTCTCTAGCCAAGTTGTAGTTGGCTAATTCTGGTTCTTCTGCAGTTTCTGTTTCAGCTTTTGCAGCCTCTTCATTGACTTGAGGGTTGCTGCCTTGCTTCTCAATTGGCTCCACCTCAACTTGAATACTCTCAATATTGCTACCTGAAGCACTAGCTTGCAGCTAATCCTTGTCAATCATAGCCATTCTGCTTTCGTCAAATACAACATCTCTAGAGATAATGTACTTAGGCTCACCAGAATCAATCCTCCATAACTTATAACTTTTTACCCCTGCAGGATATCCAATGAATGCACATTTGATAGCCCGAGGTCCCAATTTGTCTTGCTTAGTGTGAGCAAAAGCCAAGGAACCAAACACCTTTAGATTTGAGTAGTCAGCAGCCTTTCCACACCATAATTCCATTAGAGTTTTAAATCCAATTACTGAAGAAGGACACCTATTGATCAAGTACACTGATGTGGCAGCAACATCACCCTAGAAGGTCTTAGGAAGGCCAACACTCAATAACATGCATCTCACCCTTTCTAAGATTGTTCTGTTCATCCTCTCAGTTGTTCCATTCTGTTGAGGAGTGCCTGCAACTGTTTTATGCCTCTGAATACCTAAATCCCTGCAAAATTTATTGAATTGCTCTGAAAGATATTCCAGGCCATTGTCAGTTCTCAAAAATTTCAATTTAGATTCCTTTTGTGTTCCAATTTGTGTGTGCCATTCCTTAAATTTCATAAAAGTATCACTTTTATTCTTAATCACATAAATCCATACTTTCCTAGAATAGTCATCAATGATAGTTAGGAAATATGAGCAACTAGCATGAGTCATGGTCCTAGAAGGATCCCACAAATCAGAATGAGCATATTCAAATGGCCTAGAGGTAGTATGCAGCCCTACTCCAAAACTAACTCTCTTAGACTTTCCTAGAATATAATGATCACAAAATTCAAGCTTATCAATTTTGTCACCATTTAGCAAATTCTGTTTTGATAACTCAATTAAACCTCTTTCACTTACATGACCTAACCTCATATGCCACAATCTAGATGATGCATGAATGCTGGAACTAGCAACAGCAGCTTGTGCAATTATTATGGGACCATCTAAAATATACAAGCCATTCCTCTTTATGCCTTTAGCAATAACAATATCATTATTAGCAATTTTCATGATACCATGCTCAATGTATGTAAAATACCCTAGGCTATCAAACATACCAATGGAAATTAAATTTCTTTTTAATTCGGGTACATACCTCACATCCTCCAGCAAGATTTCCTTGCCATTGAACATTTTGAATCTGATAGATCCTTTGCCTTGAACTTTACATGGTTTGTTATTGCCAAGAAAGACAGCTCTATCTTCACATAGGTCTATAGATTCAAAATAATCCTTCCTTGGACACATGTAGAATGTACAGCCCGAGTCTATTACCCAGTCTTTTTCAATCTCTGAGTTTGAAACAACCAAAGCCTCAGCCGATTCATAACCAGCATCATCCAATGCAACATTACCAGAATCTTGAGAATGCTTTGGATTCTTGCCCCCTTTTTCAGGGCAATCTTTCTTAAAATGTCCCTACTTATGGCAGAGGAAATATTTAAACTTGCCTTCAGATTTATTATTTGATTTGGATCTATGCTTGTTTCCATTCGATCCTTTCTTCTCAGTTCTGCCTCTGATAACACTCAAGCTCTTGGCATTATTGTCAATTTTGATTCCTTGCCTTTTCTGACTTTCTTTGGTTCGGATAGAAGTTTGCACTTCTTCAAGAGAGATGGTTTGCTCTCTCCCAAACAGTATGGCATCCTTGAAGTGTTCATAAGAGCTAGGCAAGGCACTTAGAAGAATTAAAGCCTTGTCTTCATCCTCCAATTTCACCTCTAAATTTTCTAAATCATCTAGAATCTTATTGAAATCAGCAATCTGATCTATAACAGATTTTTTCTCATTCATTTTGAAAGAGAACAATTGATGTTTTAAGAAGAGTCTATTGGTAACCGATTTAGTCATATAGAGGGATTCAAGTTTGAGCCATAGAGCCGTGATAGTAGGTTCCCTTGCAACTTCCCTTAGAGCTTTGTCTCCAAGACACAAGATGATTGTGCTCTTTGCTTTCTCGATGAGATCTTTCTTTTCTTGATCGGAAATCGTGGCAGGGAGAGCAGCTTCACCTTTCAAAGCATTCACCAAGCCTTGTTGAACCAGCACCGCGTGCATCTTTATCCTTCAAAGACCAAAATCATTTGATCCATTAAACTTTTCAATGTCGAATTTTGTAGTTCCCATGATTGCCTCTCCACAGACGGTGCCAATTGTTATTAATTGTGTCCTGCAATCAATGAAACAAACCAAAACCAGAAACTTTCTAAGCAAACAATGCAGTAACTTGTTATGCAAGAAATCACAGAATTATGCAGAATTGAATTATGCAGAATTATGTAAATGATACAAGAAAGATAAGAGGAAGAATCAACACCAAGATTTACGTGGTTCAACCTTCAATGTGAAGACCTACATCCACGAGCAAGGGAGAAAGATGAGTCCACTATGGAATAGGAGTTACGAGATTAAGGCCTTTGCAATTGAACCGATTTCTACCCTTGTTTCAATCACTATCTTCAAACCAGCAATATAAGTTTTCACCCGAGTTCAATCTCTCAGTTTTTCACTCTCCCTTAATCTCTCTAATTCTCTAATTGCTATGATTCACAATTGGAGAATGTACATGAAAACCTCACTCAACATACTACCCGCAAAGGCTAAACCTATAGCTATATATAGAGTGAACAAAGGCTAGCAAAACAACAAGCTATAACATATTCGGTTACAAACAGAATTGGCCAGAAACTGTTTCAACAGAAAAAACAGAAATAACTAACTCTAACTAATAATTGATCATTGAGGCATATCATCACAGCAATGATAATGTGTACTTCTGTCAGTCACATAGGTCAGGTTTTTTGAATGGAGAGTTGACGTTAGGGACTAAAAAAAGTATCCACTACAAGAAAACACGGGATTACCGACGGCCTAAAGCCATCGGTAATACATAAAAGCCGTCGGTAATCCAGTTTTACCGACGGATAACCGACGACCAAAAACCCGTCGGAAATATGGTCGCCGCAGCGATTACCGACAGATCGTTTCTTTCGTTTAATACCGACGCTACACCCGTCGGAAAATGATGGTGGATTCCGACGGGCAAAGCCTTCGTAAATTTCCGACTGTCGCCGTCATCAATCTGAAAAGTTTCCGACGGCTGAGGCCGTCGGTAGACGATGGTGGATTCCGACGGGCAAAGCCTTCGTTAAATTTCCGACGGCGGTGTTGGCCAGTCGGTCGACGGCTTAGGCCGCTTGCGAATCGTAATGTTTTTACAGAAAAATAAATTAATTAATTTACTTTAATTAATTTTATTAATAAAATTAATAAAATTATTAATTAATAACCAAATTAATTTTATTCTTTAATTAATTAATTAATTAATTTAATTATTTATTTGTTTAATTATAAAAATAATTTATTCTCATATTAAAAAATATTTATTTATTAATTTAATTAAATATTACTTGTAATTTAATTTAATTTAATTATTAATTGATTTCCATATATAAAAATGTGATAACGTAAACTAAAAAGTAAATTAAAAAGAAAACATAATAAATAAAAAATTTGACGAATAAAAATCAAGAACTAAAATAATATCCTAAACGAAAAAAATGATATCCAAAAATATGAAAAAATATAAGTACAAACGAACTAATAGTCCCGTACTCTGATCATGATCGAGATGCTCTACATCATCTGTATCATCGACATGACCATCGCACGAGGAGGCGAAGCGGAGGCGAGGCGAGTCGATGGAGTAAGGTCTTTGGCGAGCTAGCATCTGGTACATCTGCTCAGCGCTGCGCGACACAGTCAAAACCTCCTCTTCTTTGGGCCACGGTGCGCTTCAACTCGGCTATCTCCTGGTCATCCGCGAGCGCGGTGGCGACACTACTACTCGACGACGCTCCAGCGTGTAGCGGCGGGCCCCCACGTAGTTCTTTGGCAAGGTCGCCAAGACACCATATAAGCGGCTTCTTCTTTTCCGCCAACCACTTCCGCCCAAACCCTCGGCCGGTGTAGATAGATCGTCGGGGCTCGAGATGGAGAACATGATGAGCTCGAGATCTAAGCCGAGACATCCTTGCCTCAAACTCCTCCTGTTAAACAAACAAATAAGTCAAGTCTTTTTTTTTAACAAAACAATATAAACATTATTAAAAAAAATATTTATTATATTTTATAATTACCTGAGTCCGCCTCGAACTGTCATCAACGAAATCACTAGTACTCCTCTTCACATGAGTTGCAAGATGGAGCTCGTGCAACTGAACTTCTCTTCCCAACCTCTTCGACTGTGATTGTATTAATAAAAAAACTTAAATAAAGAATAATAATAATAATAATAATAATAACAATTTATAACACGTACAAGTCTAATCAAGGTCGCGTAACCTCCAGTGCAAGCCGCCACCCTTCTCGTGAGGCCCTATTCTTCTTGGCCTTTGTGATCGCCTGGAACTCGAGGGTGTTCCAGCGCTACCATTTCTTTGCGAGCTCATCCCCTATCCAACTGGTGATCCTGATGCGCATCTCGAAGCATGTCGAAGGCGGTGGGAGGCCTTCATATGAAAATTCTTCTCCATCGCCTCCTCATCTTTTTCCTCCCAAGCAACCTCGTCTCAGATCAATATAAGACATTATTAAACATAATTGAAATTTACGAAAATAAAATAATATGCAATAAAATAAAAATTGCAGCTTACTCTGAAAGAATTAAACATATGGTCCCGCTCAAAATCCTTCAGCGTCCCCCAGGTGGGCCAAAACTCCTGGTAATTCTCCTCAATTGTTGCTGTGATAGCTAACGCAGCTGGCTTTGAGGGAAGAAACTTGAACAATAAAAACATGTTAAATAAAAAAAATATATATATACATGTAAATAATTAATAACTCGAAAAAATTGCAAATACTTACCCTTTACCAGATGGCCTGATAACAACTCGGCCATCATACAACATCTCAAGAGTCTCAGGCTCCTGCCCCTCCCCCTGCTCAAGAACCTCCTGCTCCTCCCCGTCCTGCCCAACATCTGTGTGATCAGCTGTATGGCCCGTACTATAATCATGGTCGGACTGATGAGCATCGGCCACCGGATCAGGCACAACATGGGAACTCGAAGCGCCATGTGGCTGCTGGAACCCCGGGGTGGGGATCATGTCAATGTGAGGCAAAGGTGCCGAACGTGCCCAGTCTGTAGCTGGTGTCGAATGTGCCCGAGTCTGTAGGTGGTGCGTAAGGTCGTCTAGGTGCAGGAGGTGTATCAGTGTCTCGGCGTAGATGTACTAGGACGGCGTGTAGATGACAACGTCGAAAACCCGCAGGTCACGCCTAATGATGGTCGGCCTCGGCGACGAGGGGGTCGAGGGCGATGCCCTTCTCCTTCCATTTACCACCACTGGTGATGCAGGGTCGGCTCTGAACCTCCCGATGCCATAAAAGTCTATAGAGCAATTGAATAATACTTGATCATGAAATATTATATTTAAACATAACAATATTACAAATGAATTCCATAAAAATAAACAAGTTACGAAAATAACTGACAAATTAAAATATATTGTTACACATTAATTTCTCAAATTTAAACAATTTCAATCTGCCCATTCTGCCCACTCAATTTCGGCATCGTCTTCAGATGTTGATGGTTCTGCCACTTCTTCATTTAATTCCTCATCCCCATCTACATCTTCATATGTGATTGGATTGTCACGTAGTCGAGTAATGGGTTCCACTTCATTTACTACATTGACATGAGACATCTCATCCACTTGATAAGCCACTTCTTCCCCGTATCATCTCGCTTCAATGCGACCAGTGGTTTTATCTTTATTGCGACACACCAACCTTGTTTGTCCCTTCGAGTTGATGGATAAGGGACATAATACACTTGTCTTACATGTTGTGCCATGATAAGCGGATCAAACATTTGGTATCTTCTCGCTCATGTGTATGTCAACAAGATATATTTTCGATCCACTCTTGTGCCTCTATTTGACGGATCAAACCAATTACAATAAAATAGCACTATTTTTTTAGTATAGTCTAAAGTATTGTTCGTCACTTCATATATATGTTGAATCACACCGTAAAAGTGATCTTCACCTCCATCTGTTGCCCCCTTTACATAAACCCCCGTTAACTGCTTTTTTCCCTCTGCTGACCTGGTTTGGAATTTGTATCCATTTACAAAGAATGTGTGCCATTCTTTTACACGTGATTTAGGACCATGAGATAAATTCCTCAAGTGTTGGGTTTTAGGGGATTCTGCCTCGCTATACACCTGTGTACACACCATGTGCAAACAAATTATGGTTCCTATTTTCAAACAATATTTTTGTATTTTCAAACAATAAATAATAATAATATATATATGACGACTCAAAAAACATACCTGGTTCCTAAACCACGTTGGGAAATATTCATGAATATAGGCAGAAGAGTTTTGTGCGCTTGTGGGCTTAGTTAACAAGAATGCCCCGATCAAGTCATTATCAAACAAATGATCAAGAGTAATTGTGGATTAAAGAAACTGAAAGTGGTCAAAATAATACATACGTTAGATACGGTGATACTTCTGCACAGTTGATCAACACGTGAACATGGGCTGACTTCCACACTTCGCCCGTTATCCAGTTATCCACCTCCTTTCCACCATGACGACCGGAAAGGCAAAATACTGATAAGGCAAGCGGGTGTCTTTCACCTTCAATTTCTACTTCATTCCTACTATTTGTTGGTGTCAACATGAAGTTCGTAAAATAATGGGAACAGAAATGGATTGTCTCACGGTGTAAGTAAGTTGCACAAATAGATCCTTCAACCCTGGCCTTATTTTTCACCGACCGTTTTGAGTCGACCATAAAACTACAAAATACCATCGTTGATGATAAAAATTGATACATTTAACCCTTCAAATAAATATTTATTTTAGAGAATACTTTATTATAGTACCTTTCGAATGGATACATCCATCTGTATTGAACCTGGTCCACCAAGTCTAGCTTCATGTGCAAGATGCACTTTGCTAGATGCTCCATAGAATCAAAGAAAGCAGGGAAATATTCTCTCCAACTTACAAAGAATGACTGTATGTTACTGCTCCATCCTTATGAGATCATCCTCTGTCAATGTCGCAGAACACAAATCTTTAAAGAATTGGTGAGTTCAAGGATTTAAAACATTTTGACGGCAAGGAACTAAATGCAATAGGAAGTAAACACTCCATGAATACATGACAATCATGGCTTTTCATCCCAATCATGGTTCCTTTGTTCACATCGGCACATCTTGCCAAAATAGAAGAATAACCATCGGCATCCGTTCTTTTATCCACCGACAGATCGACTTGGCTTCCTCAGCTTAAAGAGTAACAAAGCTTTGGGTTTCGTGGTCTTCCCATCCGACCGATTCGTCAAATGCAAGTCCTTTCGCCTACAGAAAGTGGTAAGTCTAGTCCGCCTTCTCATTGTCTTTGTTTTTCCTCGACGTTCATCAACGTGAGAAAACATTGTCAAAAAAGTTCTTCTCAATGTGCATAACATCAAGGTTGTGTCTCAATAAATTATCTCTCCAATATGGCAGATCCCAAAAAATACTTCTTTTTGTCCAATTATGCCATTGTCCATATCCTTCAAATCGATCCAATTTGCCAAAATCTGTGATTTTGGGCAGTTCCATAACCCTTTCCCAGATCTGTTCTGGTGTCAACATTGGGGGCGGGCCATCTAATTCAACTTCCCCCTTCTTGAAAGCGTTCTTATTCCGTCTAAATGCATGATCATCGGGTAAAAACCTGCGATGTGAGTCAAACCAAGAACTCTTCCCCCCAAATTTCAAGGTAAAGGCCTTTGTGCTCCATGCAATGCGGACATGCCATTTTACCATGAGTACCAACCGCACAACATTCCATATGCAGGGAAGTCATTAATGGTCCACATCACGCTGCCCTCATTGTAAAATTCCTCTTCGTGCAATATCGTGCGTCACAACACCATTTCACAACCTTTTGAGATCGTCGATAAGAGGCTCTAAATAGATGTCAATACCATCTGTTTGATTATCTCGACCCTAGATAACACAAGTCAAGAACATATAAGGCTTAGACATGCACATTTCGGGGGGAAGATTGTATGGGGTAACGATAACTGGCCAGCAAGAATAAGGTTTCGCCGTGGATTGAACATACGGGGTAAAACCATCAGAGCATAAGCCAAGTCGTACATTACGTGGATCTGCTGCAAAATCAGGATGCACACGATCAAAGTGCTTCCAAAATCAGGTTGTTGCATATATAAATTTAACTATACATTTAGCTCAGAGGGATCTAGTCAGGCTATATTTAGCACTCTTTAGTATGCCCCATTCTTGTACCTTCGTATCATGTAAAAATTCTATAACATAAACATAAAAACAAATGCAGAAGGTTAAGCTTTAAAATAGAATCAAATGAAGCATTTGTTTTTATGCATTTTCTAAAACCACTTGTATATAAAATGAAGTGTTTTCTCAAAAGTAAATATTAATCAAATTATTTGGGATAGAGCAATGTTTTTCTGCATATGAATCCAATTCCAACCAAACTATAAAAACCAATATCCACACATAAACCATTCCTCTAGAAACCACATTTCCATTAAACCATTAAAGCCAAAGTAAACAATAATTTATTAGAAATTCCAGCAAATTACCAAACTTCACAACTTAAAAGCCAAGAAAGAGTGATGTAAAGAAATTCAAGCAAGTTGTCACTAATTCTATAAGAACTCACAAAAGACTTCTTAGGATTTGAAGTTGCTCTTTTACCTTTGGAAAATCATGAACTGTTTAGGAAAAAAAACTGCAAAAATGAAAAAGCTAAAAGCAAGACGTTAATTTTGTTCCCTCAGTAAATTTACTTTTGCATAATCACATCAATTGGATAATAAACCTCCCATCACGTGGCCAGGCTTTTCAAACCATTTATAATAATATACAACAAACGGATCAAAATCTATAGTAGAGCATTTAGATTCTATAAGTGTGCTCCAAACTTCTAAAAAAACCAAAGCAATTTAGAACCCACTGATGCTAAACTATATAAAAAATCTATAATAATGAGTCGAGGCATAATGACCCGAGTATCGATCCGACACCAAGTACCCTCACTCACATACCCCCACATTAATATCAGATCCGGAAGATGCAAATAGAAAGCATAGACAACAAAAATACCAATAATGTCCCTATTCTCTTAAGACACTAGACAAATAGTAACCGATTCGAAATCACCTTCATGGGCATAATGCAAATCAACTTTCTGCAAACCCTAAACAAATAACACCCTCCTAAAACAAAAGGAAATAAAAGAAAACAAGAAAAAGAAAAAGAATCATGAAGGCATTACGCTCTTCCGCTGTTCAATTGTTGGACTATGACCACACTTGTGCCCGATCCTCCTGCTCACCGTAAAGCAAGAGCCAACTCTCTCGTCCAAAATTTGGGAAATTCACAATTTCGATATCCCTTTATATCTCTCAAGGTTTAATTCATGACCAATTTTGCTCGATTCAATAACAACTATGTTGCTTCACCCGCTAAATTTCAATTTTACAAAGCAAATTATTGAAGTTAGACTCCATGCTAGCCCAATACATGGAGCTTGTTATCTGAATACACTTCCTAAAGTGGATAAATCTCAATCAACCCAATTACATGCACTTGAAAATTTTCAATATAACTTCAAAATGATGCAAACATAATAACGAAACAGCTTCTCACCAAGAACAACTAACTAAAAACAATATGCCTTTGGTACTCAAAAGTTGATGATGATCCAAACCTGAATGCAAATAATTTAACACAGCAACAAAAAGGAAATTAAAAAAAAGCAAGAATCTATTGTCGTAAAGCAAACACAAGAGCAATCAATGAACATTCAGAAAGAGAAATATAAAAAAAATAAAAAGATGACAAATTAAAAAAGGAAAAGAATGAATAAAAGTCAAACCTGAAAGGTCTCGAGCAGAATCGCTGGCAAGCCCAATCGCTGCGTCGTCCCTGGCAACCAGACAATCGCTGCAGAGATGAAGCTTCTGCGCAAGCAATGGTTTTGCGACGCGTTCGAGTGGCCGGTCGAAAAAGGGTGAGAGCGCCGATCCGTGAGACGATCGTGGTGAGACGGTGAAAACGGTCCCCAGCGTGATTCGCTCGCGACCGACAAAGAATCTGCGGCTCGAGTGGCTGAATGAAGAAGAAGACTCGAGTGGGTGAGTGTTTTGAAGAAGAAGAATGAAGAAGAAGATGGTTCTGCGAGTGTTTCGAGTGGGTGCGTCGGTTGAAGAAGAAGAATGAAGAAGAAGATTGTTCTGCGAGTGGTGGTTCTGTTCTGGCCAAATAAAGAGCTTACCGACGACCATTTTAAACTTACCGACGGTCTAACCCGTCGGTACACGACACGGGATTAGCGACGGATTAAACCGTCGGAAAAACTACATTACTCGTCGGTATTCAAAAAAAAACCGCGAATTTCCCAAAATTCACGGTTTACCGACGGACAATAACCGACGGCTTGGGTCCGTCGCTAAAAAACCGGGATTTCCGACGGCTTAACCCGTCGGTAATATCCAGAAATACAACGGGTGCGTTTTCCGACGGTTTTGGCCGTCGGAAATCCCAGTTTTTTAGCGACGGACCCAAGCCGTCGGTTATTGTCCGTCGGTATGTGAACTATTTCTTGTAGTGATCTGACTTTGCAGGGAGGAAAGTTTTAAAAAAAACTTGGTTTAATTGCAATTTTAGTCCCCCTATTTTACTCAATTTTTTATTTAAGTCCCCCGATTTCTAATTTCTGACATTTAGTCCCCCTATTTTTTAAAATTATGATATTTGATCCAAATGTTAACTTGACATCTCAAATTGGAGACGTGGCATGCCTGGAGCTTAGGTGGCATATGACTGAGTAACACATGTGGCTGGCACGTCAGATTATTTTGGTAGAATTATTTTGGCAGATTATTTTGGCAGAATTAAGAATTACAAAAAATTTCAAATTCAGAATTACAAAAATAATTCACCAAAATCAGAAGAAAAAAAAAACATAACCTAAAATCTCAAATCCTCATCTTCCTAAATCCCTCGATGAAATGGAAGATTCAAAAATGCAATCTTACAACTGGAAAAAATCTGGAAAAACATAACCCTAAAACTAAAAATCTTCATCGCCATCAGGACAACAATAGATTGCGATGTTTGGGGACTTTTGGTTGCAAGATATTGTTGAAGAGAAGCCCCAAGACGATTTGCAGAATCGTCATTCCAATAAACTGTATTCAACCTTCAAAATATCAACATTTCAGTGCGCAACAGGTCTCAATAAGAGAGGGAATAGCTTTTACGGGTTGAAGGGAACCAGCCACCACCCACTTCACCCCTACCCCTCCCTCTATCTTTACCCCATCCACCATCATTCCCAGATCTGAATGGAATAGGATTCATAACAGTCCCAGATCTGAATTTTACATCAATTTTTACATTGTCTAGAGATAAAAAGGATAATAAAAACAAAAGAGAAATTTGCAGAGAAGCAAAATGGAGCCTGGATTTAGTTCTCAGCCACCAAAGATCAAGAACATAACATTGCAACAAAATTGATACTAAAATAAAGACAATGTTTGAAAAGGGAAAAATTAATCTCTCTCTCGTTTTTTCTCTTAGCTCCCTCAGTTGCTTTTCCCTTCTTTTTAATGCTTCGGCCTCTGATTCTTTTCCTTTGAGACCCAGAAAATAGCTCCTCTCTGTTTTTTCTGCTCCGAATAACCATAAAAATAAACCAAACTCATGAAAATTTTAGGGGAAACAAGCTGAGATATGGGAAGGGGATTCTGTGCACGGAGGTTGCGAATGAAGCTTGGTTGGTAGCGGCTTGTTTCACAAATTGGGAAAACTCAGCTAACCTTCTTCTTCGCTTCTTCTTCGCTTCGTTCTGCTTTGTGTCTTCTTCTTCGCTTCTTTGTTCATCGTTCTGCTTTGTTTCTTCGTTCTATTTCGTTTTTGCAAACCCTAAATCCTTTGGGTCGACCTAAATCCCCAAATCTGAGGATGGAAGATGTCAGGATCACTCTAAGAAGGAAGTGAACGTGAACACAAGAAAGGGGGGTTGAATTGTGTCCAAAAACTTTTCGCAAACTATACGTTAAAAGCACTAAGAATACAGATTTTTCAAAGCTGTTAGTTTATCGGACGTTGAGAGACTAACCGGATGCAAGAAATAAACCGTGTATGAAAACTTGTTTTACTGAGCAAGATAAAGATAAATATAAAGCAGTAAAGCAAGAGGCACAAAGATTTATACTAGTTCACCACCAACTGGTAGCTACGTCTAGTCCCTTCGTTCCTGAAGGATTTTCCACTATAATCAACTGATTACAATTTCCTCAAGAGTATTCTACTGTCACAAACTTGACAATACTCTCAACTTCTCAAAACGACTCAGTGCAGTCGAGCCTTTGAGGTACAAAGCCTTAACTAGGCCAACAACAGTTTACAAAAGAGAATATACTTTTTGAATACTATCAAAATAACTCTCACAGAGAGGATGAAAAGATTAAGCTCAAAACAGAGTAGCTTTCTAAAAGAAAGTATAAGACACTGAGTTCAGTTCTTTGTAGTCCAGAAACTTGGCACGAAGCTTGATTGCTCACTTGAGTAATATTGCTTTCAGAATGAAGTTTCTTCACAGTTTTTTCCAACTTTTCTTCAATGAATACCTTGGGGTATTTATAGGAGTCTTCAGGGATATTACCGTTTGCAGTAAAAACATAGCTCCTTTTCATTGAGTGAGGTAATTTGAAATGTAGTCCTTTTCTTCCTTTCCAGAGAATATCAGAATAGTACATATTACCGTTTTCGTACTATCTATTACCGTTTTCGTACTATCTGCTTTTCACAATTGCCTTGTACGATTTTTGTCTTTTGCTAAAGGTGTCACCTTTGCTTCCTTGTACATCAAAATGAGCGCATAAAATCAAATTCGAATTCTGTTCCAGAACATTCTGAGGATAAGAGCAAAAACGTGATCATCACGTGCTTCATTAAAGAGATCAGACGCTCGCTCAGAACAGAGGACGGACGCTCGCAGCAATAGAGTATTCCACGTGTCAAAGAGTAACACTACTGGACGCTCGCTGTTAGCAAGACGCTGAAGTGAGTTCGGACGCTGACATGGTGGAGTGTATTCAATTCTGTTGTAGATTTTCTTCTCATTTCTTGAGTGTTTTGTACATATATATGAAGCTTTGATTCCTGTACACTCAAAGATATGTTAGAGGATAAATTGTTCTCTTGAAAATACTTTGTTATCATCAAAATTAATGATGGTCTAAACTTCTCAATCGTTTAGGTTCCAACAATCTCCCCCTTTTTGATGATGACAAATATCCAAGGTTGATGAACAATTTAATTTCAAAATAATATCAAGGGTCTCCCCCTGAATTCAATCATTTAGATATATATGAACAATTCAGGTATTAAGGTGATTGTTGATAAACAAATTCATTTAAGTGATCGCAAAAATACGTAGATGTATCAGAGTATATATTCATTTAATAGAGTGAGATCGGATGCTGGTTTCATTTTATCAAAAAGATTTTCATTGTACCAAATTTATTGATCATTATTAGAGTACTGGATCAATGAATATCAACGCATTATAGGTTTTAAAGCAATAAATAACCACACAAATGCTATGTATGAAATGCTATGCATGATACTTCAGTTCCAGCGTATCCATTGGAGTTTGAACATCGGACGGTGAATTGGTCAATCAGATTTTCACGTGTTCATCATACCTTTCTTTTACTCCCCCTTTTGTCATCAGACAAAAAGAGTGTAAAGCACATCACAGTCAAAATAAGACTTAGAAAAATTTGAATATAAGTCAGATATAAGTATATATAAACAGATAATCAGAGCAAAATTAATGAATATATATAAGAGTACAAAAAAATATTTTATATCACACAAATAAATAAATTCAAGGGTTTGGTGGAGGTGGTGGAGGGATGTTAAGACGTTCATATAGTAATTTCAGAGCATTCTCCAGCTGAGTAACTTTCAGGTTTGTGGCTTTCATTTCTTCAAATTCTGCTTTGGGAATAGTGACCATCTCAACTACAAGAGTAGAAGTAGAAGGTCCAGCTTCTGATACTGGTGCAGGTTTCATCTTCTGATGCTCTGCTAGCACCCAGTTGGATAGCTTCAGTCTCAATTCCTTCTTCCGTTGAGCTCTTAGAAAGAATGCATCATTTGGTATAAACCATTTGATGAGATTTCCAAGTTTTCTGTGCTCAGATTCTGCCTGAATTTCCCTTTTATTCTTCACATCTTCTGGATACAGCAAATCCATGAAGATGATTTCTCTGTGCAGAACCACATCAGCAGTGAAAGCATCAAACCTGTTTCCAGCATCTTCTCCCCATATTCTTCTGATAAAGACACTCAATGCTTCAAAAGCGAAAGAGAGTGCTTCATTTTCTGCCAGGTATACTCTTCGTAGATTTTCCCTGTCATCTTCTTCAAGCATTAGGGGGACGAGGCATGGTAACATGGCTTTGTCTTTCCAAGACTCAGACCATTGACTCCAAGTAAATTCAATGTCAAAGTGCTTGGTCACAGCAGCCCATTGGACATATATCTTCATGCAGTCAAGATGCCTGATTACTGAACACTTGAACGTATCATCAAAGTATGCAGTTCCCAGATTGGTGTCAGTAACTTTGCTGATAGTGCCAACCGTGGGAATTGTGGCTTTCTCGATTGCGGCGGTTGAGGAGCCAGTTCTCCATTCATCTTCCTTCAGAGAACTAAGGTAAAACCTTTTGGCATGGTCCTCAGTGATCTTGGCAATCGGAAGCTCTAAGAATCCTTTAAGATTGAACTTCTTAGGAGCCTTCTCATACTCTTTGAGTCCGATTTTGCTGTATGGCAACTTGCCAGGAGCAGGTTCTTTCCTCTTCCCAGGGATTGACCAAGGTAGCCACCTTTGTCTGTCTGGAACAATTTATGGATACAGAAGAAGGATCTCTGAACTGTCTGATAACTTCAAGTTTCTTCATTTCAAGACAAGCAGCCATGAAGGCAGCTTCTTCATCCGTGATCCATCTTCCACACTCCTCCGGTGTGAGAGGTTCGATTTAGGCGTGAACTTTGGAAGGTCAGCGAGAGAAAGGAATTGCCTGCTACCACGTTCGGTCTCAATCTCCCTTTGAATGACATCTCGAAACCGTCTTCTCCATCATTGAAGGTAGCATTCATCTGGAGAGGCAATTTCGATCGACAACTCCAGAGGTGAAGGTTTTCAAGTGCCAAGTAGAAGGGTGATTGTAGATCTTTGTGATATGACTTCATACTTAACAAACCGAGGTTTGTTAATGCGCGAGACATTCTTCCTTCCAATCAAGTCCAGAGGTTTGTAGGTAAGGGTGAGTGAAGTGGGAGTGGTTACGGTGATTGTATAGATTTTAGGTGTGTAGGGTTTGAATGGATTGATGGGAGGTACTTTGAATAATAGGTTGAAGGGATGAGAGTGAAGTTTGGAAATGTATGTAGTAAATGAGGTATTTGAGGAGATTTGTGGTAGGTCAAGGTTGAGTGTATTGGATGTTGTTTGGGTAGGTTTTGAGGGAATGAGGTAGAGGTTGTCGTAGGCTCATTCTGGTTTTCTTGATTTGTGTTTGGGTTTGTGGTTGTGAAACAGACAATGGAGGTGCAGGAATAACATCATGAGAATCAAAAGTAAATACTGACTCATCAACAGTAAAGTCAAGTACCTTTGAGTTAAGTTCAGAAGACTTAACCAATCTTCTCTTTGTTCCTCTAGAGGCAACAATGGTCGGAGGAGGAGGACGGACTTGCTTCCCTTGACCAGACGCTGAAGCATCTTTTTCAGCTATTGGCCTATTCTTCTTCTCCAAGATTTTTCTGATGGGAATTCTGTCCTCATCTTCTAGTTCCTCAACAGTAGGTGCATGAGCCACCTTCTGTTTCATTCTTCTTGTCTCCCTTATAGGAGATTCAGCAGGTCTTTTCACACCAGCCATTGAGCTTCTGGTGAATTTCTTTTCAGCTTCTCCAACATTCGCAGTAGTTTCTCCTTCTTGTTGCTCTAATTTCACCTTCTTAATCATAAAGCCAGTTATCAACTGCATTCTAACCAAACTGTTGACTCCAAAAACTTCAGGACGAACAACAGCACCAACACTAAAGTATTTATCTTTTTTTTTGTTGGTAGAGTCAGCAAGCTTTCTCACAATACCATCTTTTATCATCATAATGGAAAGAAGAACTCCATAAGGGATAACCTTGACAATATTCTTCTTATCAACACTTTTCCTTGAGAAGACGAGAGCATTGATAAGATTATTGATAATCAACCTTGGCAGGTTGATTTTCTTTCCATCCATATAGTTCCTCATAATGAACTTTTGCTCATAGTTCACTATGTCGCTTGAACCAGCCTTCAGAATCACGCTCTTAGCGATGATTTTGTGCAATACTCTGTAGTGGCTTTTCAAGTCTTTGGCGGTGGGAGTCATGTTCTTCTTCTTCAACTCACGATAGTTTTCGAACAGTACTTCAATGACGTTTTCCAAACCTCTGTAAGCGTCAACCCAGTTAGCATGGTAGCTGATTCCTTCACAAGGGCACTTGATGGTCTGAGCGATAGAGTTTATGGTGAAACGTAACTTGAAACCTTTGATATGTCCTTCAATGATTTCACCCGGAAGTAGATAGGAGTTCCCCCAGAATTCCTTTATAGCATAGCTCAACACATCAACTGGTTCCCAGATAAAGTAATTTTTCCATCCCAGTTTCTCCAAACCTTCTTCAAAATCAAAACCATAGAGCTTGAAGTTCTCAAAATCAATTCTGTTTTCATTCATGAGTTTTGCTTCTGAGAAGACATCGAAGGCAGCAGTATATTTTCCAACCTTTCTATCGGCCATGGTAGCAGTTGCAGAGAGGGTGATGGAGTTTTTAGGGTTGAAGTCACAGAGAGAGAGAGAGAGAGAAAACATTTTTGCAAGTAGAAGCAGAGTGAAGTGATGGAGCGAAAAATGTGGAGTAGTGGGAAAGTTGATAGAAAATGGTACAGTCCTTTTTCAAAAAACCGCTTCGCATTTTCAAAATAAATTAAATCAAAAAGAAAAGAAAATGAAGATTCCCCTTGATAAGTTCAAAATGGCATATAGTTTAGTGTTAATTTTACATTGCATTTTAGTTTTTTTTGTTACCAAGTGACTTCAAACACAAGAGGGGGGTGAATTGTGATAGCGGTGCTTATAAAAAAATTACAGATAAATTACTGAATTAAAAAAAAAAACCTGAAAGAAATAACTTGCGAAAAGATAAATAACTTGAAGAATAAATTGCAATAAATAAATGACAGAAAATAAATGACCGAAAAATAAATAAAGAACAAAAATAAATAAAGTGCTTGAATGATAAAGAGACAGAGAGCAAAGAAGAGCACGCAGCAAATTATATAGGTTCGGCCACCAAACACCCCTGTGGCCTACGTCCTGTCCCCAAAGCAAAGCACTATGGGATTTTCACTAAATCACTAGCTTTTAAATCGAGTTCACTAGAAACCTTTACAACTCTATACCAGAGCAATACGTTCAAGAGATATCACCTCTCTATGAACACCTTGGGATTCCTACCCAAAAAGAAATGATTTTCACAAATAAAATGAGATGAGAAAGATACACTCAATAGTGCAGATATAACAAATTGAAGCTCAAATAATACAACTCAAATTATGTAGAATAAAAAAAGACTCTCAAAAATTGTGCTCAAATAAGTGTGAGTGATGGAGAATATTTGACAGAGTTTTAGCACAAAAATTAAGCACTCGTGTTATGTTAAAAACAATGCTCATGGTGCAGTGCTTTTATAGGCACTGAGAGGAGCGTCGAAATGTCCGTTGCAGGATTTGTCCGTTGCAGCATTTTAAAGGGATTTGTCCGTTGCGTGGATTTGTCCGTTGCGTTTTGAATATGAAAGAATTGAAAACACGGGGACGGAAAAGATTCTCGGACACCACTTGGTGTTCGACATCGTATTTCCATACGACTTCTCTCCAGCTCGGCATACGACCTCCTTAGCTCGACATACGACCTATTCACAGCTCGGCACAGACACGACCTCCTCACAGCTCGGCACGCGACCTCCTCACAGCTCGGCACGCGACCTCCTCACAGCTCGGCATACGACCTCTCCACACAGCTCAGCACGCGACTTCCCCATAGTTCGGTATGCGACCTCAGCTAAACGCGACCTCACCAAGACGCGACTTCCCCCATTCGGCACGCGACCTCGGCTCGACGCGACCTCATTTCGGCACCACGACTTGCATGTCAAAATATCAACTGCTCGACCACGGAGAATATTTTAGAAAAAAATCTTGAAATATTTTCCAAACAATATTTTGAATACAACTTAAGAATTTTTCAAAATACTTTGTGCCTAAAAATAATTTAGGAAAAATTATCATAAAATCAATTTTAGAATAAAAATCATTTTGTGAGTGTGTGATTTTATTTTAATTGAGAGCTTTTTATTACTACTTACAAATAGTCTTAATAAAAATAAATAAATACCCAAAACCCAAAGACTTGAGAAACTATCTTTCTTGATACGCGTCTTGGTATTCTTTTCCACTTTTTGCACGGTTGACTATTTGCAAAGCTCCCTTTTGTCAATCATCAAAACCATCTGTCAAGGCATGTATTCACAGACTCCCTTTTTGATGATGACAACCATCTCATGGAGGGAATTTAGTAAAATATAATCATGATATAGCAATGAGATATAAGCATTGTTTTTCAATAAAAGATATCAGAGTTTAAGCACAATATTTAGAAAAACTCCCCCTCACAATAGGCATAATATAATTTACACCGCCTGAATCATAAAACTCTCCCCCTTTTGTCAACATCAAAAAACGGAAAAGATTAGAGGGAAAGGCATGTAAAACGTATGCATATACGTGTAACTAGATGGCGAAAAATAATAGAGTATCAAGGGTTCAATGAAGCATAAGAAATCCTTGGTAAAAAAATTATTCAGGGAGATAGCAAAAATAAAGCACTAGGATAAGAGTTACTAGTCCTCGTTCAACTCATTCTCATCATCAATTGTTTCCTCATCTTCACTGATATTAAGCGCATAATTGTTTGCGATCTAATGCTGCTGTTCTTGGCTGCTTTTCTACTAACCTTGGCATCTGTAATGCTCTTCAGGCGGAGTTTTTTGGTGCAATGATTGCTATTGAGATCGCCTTTAAAAGGGGTTGGCGGCGTTTATGGTTAGAATGTGACTCCCAGCTAGTTATTGCTGCCTTTACAAACAGTTCTATTGTGCCTTGGAAGCTCGAAGCAATTGGTCCAATTGTTTTGCTCTTCCTAGACATATGGCTTTCATTTTCTCTCACATTTACAGAGAAGGAAACTCCTGTGCTGACAAGCTCGCCTCTCATGGTACTCATGTCAACGGTACTGTTTGGTGGAATACCATTCCGACCTTCATCTCTGATGACTTTTTTAGAAATAGAAATAGCATGCCTTACTATAGATTTTCCTAGTCTCTTTTGGGCTAGGTTGTCGTTCCCTAGATTATTTGATGTCCTTCTGGATTGTTTTGTTTGCTTTTTCGCTCCGCTCTTGGGTTTTGGCCTAGTCCCCCCAGTAACTCTTTGTCACTTCTTTTTTCTCTTTTTTAATAACAACAGGGGGAGTACTCTTTTTCCTTCTAGGTGTTTTTTCCCTAAGGAGGGTTTTACATCAGAAGGTTTTAACGAGGCTCCCTTCCTTCATTTATAAAAAAAAAATAGTCATTTAGAAGCGCATAATTGTTTGCAGTTAACATAACCTGCACAAACTTTTATTTTAACGATTACAGGAAGGACGGTTGCATTTCTCCACTTTTAGTCTTGGTAACGGAACCTGCATAAAAATGTTAGCACACTCCAACGCCCAAGTTAGAACTTATTCATAATAAAATGCACTCACACGCAGTCATTCAATGCATGATTGATCTAAAATTCCTAACTCGGTTCTTATAAAAAAGAAGTTTTCTTTAGGCAAAGGTTTAGTAAAAATATCTGCGAGTTGTTTAGATGTTTCCACAAACTCAATCACACAATCTCCTTTTTGAACATGATCTCTAATAAAATGGTGCCTAATTTCTATGTATTTGTTCCGGATGTGATAAACCGGATTTTTCGTGAGGTTTATGGCACTAGTATTGTCGCACTTAATTGGAGCAGTTTTGATTGATTCCATAATCATTCAACCGTTGTTTCATCCAAATGATCTGCGGCACAAATAACTACCTGCACAGCGTATTCCGCCAAGAAGGGACAAAGCCACACTGGCTTGTTTCTTACTATGCCATGAAACCAAGGCATTCCCAAGTAAGTGACATGTCCCACTAGTGCTTTTTCGGTCCATTTTGCAACCCGCAAAATCCGAATCCGAGTACCCAATAAGTGTGCAGTCAGCACCTTTGGGGTACCATAAACCCATAGTTTGTGTGCCAGTGAGATATCTCATGATGCGTTTTACCGCTAAGAGATGTGATTCCTTAGGATTTGCTTGAAAACGTGCACACATACAAACACTAGACATAATATCCGGACGACTTACAGTGAGATAGAGAAGAGATCCTATCATACCTCGATACTTACTTACTTCGACCGACTTACCACTTTCATCTTTGTCAAGATAGCATGATGTGCTCATTGGAGTTGAGATTTCTTTGGCGTTGCTCATTCCAAATCTTTTAAGCAACTCCTTGCAATATTTGGATTGATTTATAAAAATTCCTTCTGTTGTTTGTTTGATTTGAAGACCAAGGAAGTAGTTGAGCTCTCCCATCATGGACATTTCAAACTCACTTTGCATGATTTTGGAAAAATCTTCACACAAGGACTCATTAGTTGCACCAAAGATGATATCGTCAACATAAATTTGAACAAGTAAAATGTCATGATTTTTGTGTTTAATGAAAAGAGTGGTATCAACTTTTCCTCTTTCAAAACCTTTTTCAAGTAAATATTTGCTCAACCTCTCGTACCAAGCTCTCGGAGCTTGTTTTAAACCATATAAAGCCTTTTTCAATTTGAAAACATGATTTGGAAATTCAAAATTTTCAAAAGCGGGAGGTTGATCAACATATACTTCTTCTTGAATAAAGCCATTAAGAAATGCACTTTTAACATCCATTTGAAAAAGTTTGAAATCCATGATGCATGCAAATGCGAGAAGCATGCGAATAGCTTCTAATCTAGCCACGGGTGCATAGGTTTCATCGAAATCTATGCCCTCTTGTTGGTTATAGCCTTTTGCAACAAGTCTAGCTTTATTTCTAACAAGGATACCGTTTTCATCAAGCTTATTGCGAAAGACCCATTTGGTCCCAATGACTAGGTGATCTTTAGGCCTAGGGACAAGTTCCCAAACATCATTTCTCTCAAATTGATTTAATTCCTCTTGCATAGCAAGGGTCCAATGCTCATCAAAGATGGCTTCATTGACGTCATTTGGTTCAATTTGAGAGACAAAGGCCATATGATGACATGCATGATTAAGAGAGCTTCGCGTCGTTCCCCCTTTTGAGATATCACCTATTATGTTGTCAAGAGGATGGTTCTTTGAGACTCTCCATTCCTTTGGAAGATTTGAGTGAGAGAGTTCTTGAGAGGGTTGAGGCAAGGACTCTTGATCCTCCTTTTGAACTTTTGATCTCTCTTGTTCCTCTAAATTTGTATCTCCTAACACTTCGCAAGATCATCAACACTTTCTTCATCAAGATTTGGGGTTAGATTCATCAAAAGAAACATGCACAGATTCTTCAACAGTTAAAGTACGTTTATTAAAAATTCGAAAGGCTTTACTAGAAGTAGAATATCCAAGAAATAAACCTTCATCAGCTTTAGCATCAAATTTTCCAAGGTTATCTTTACCGTTATTTAGAACAAAACACTTACATCCAAATACGTGAAGGTGGGAAATGTTGGGCTTCCTTCCCTTGTAAATTTCTTAGGGCGTTTGTTTTAGAATAGGTCTTATGAGGACTCTATTCATTACATAACATGCGGTGCTTACCGCGTCTGCCCAGAAATACTTAGGAAGGTTGGTCTCATTGAGCATCGTCCTCGCAAGCTCTTCAAGAGACCGATTTTTCCTTTCCACCACTCCATTCTGCTGTGGTGTTCTAGGTGCGGAAAAATTATGCTCAATTCCATTTTCAGTACAAAAGGCCTCAAATGCCTCATTTTGGAATTCCCCACCATGATCACTTCGGATGGATACTATGTTCATTCCTTTTACATTTTGGATAACTTTAGCAAGTTTTCGAAAGGCAGCAAAAGTGTCATTTTTATGAGAAATAAATAGAGTCCATGTATAGCGAGAATAGTCATCCACAATAACAAGGGCATAGTAATTTCCACCAAAGCTTTTAGTTCTAGATGGTCCAAATAAGTCCATGTGTAAAAGTTGTAAAGGCCGGTTTGTGGAAACAATATTTTTTGATTTGAAAGAGGCCTTTACTTGTTTTCCTTTTTGACAGGCATCACATAATTTATCTTTTTCAAAACGAAGCTTTGGTAAGCCAATTACTAAGTCCTTTCGAACCAATTTATTAAGATGATCCATGTGAATATGAGCCATTCTTCTATGCCATAGCCAAGATTCATCCTCTTTACTAATAAGACAACATGCATCATTTGAAGGTATTTTATCTAAATCAAGCATATAGATATTTCCAATTCTAGGTCCAATAAAAATAACATTTTCATTTATAGAATCCATGACCATGCATTTTGAAGAATCGAAAACCACTTTGTTTCCTTTATCACAAAGTTGACTAATGCTTAGCAAATTATGCTTCAAACCATCCACATACAAAACATTTTCAATAGTGGGATTAGGACTCTTACCAATAGAACCAATCCCAAGAATTTTACCTTTGTTGTTGTCACCATACCGGACATAACCACTATTCTTAGGTACCAATGAGGAGAACTTGCTTTTGTCTCCTGTCATGTGCTTTGAACAGCCGCTATCAAGATACCAATTTAAGTCCTTGGCTTTCAAGCACACCTCATCCTCCTCGTGTTTTGCCATGAGACATAAGTTGGCCTCCTCATTTTCTGATTCATCAGACGAGTCCATATCATTGTCATCCCAGGCAATGTAGGCTCTTCTTCCTTTTGATTCCTTTTGTGGTCTTCTATCAAATTTTTCGTTTTTCTTCTGACCATGAGGGCAGTCGGGTTTTATATGTCCCTTTTGACCACACTTGTACAAGTTGGATTAAAAGAAGTTCCTTCCTCATTTTTCTTTTGAGGAATTTGTACCTTGCCCGTTCTCCCCTTTTGCCTCATGAACCTTTTGAACCTTCGAACCATCAGACTTATGTCTTCTTCATTCTCATCTAGACTATCATTGTTGTCAGATTCCTCTTTTTCATTTACGATTGCTTTGAGAGCAATTCCTTTCTTTTTCTTATCACTTTCTTCACTCTCAGTGAGTCGATTTAGTTCAAGTTCATGTTCCTGCAATTTTCCAAACAAGGTTGCCAATGATATAGTAGATAAATCTTTAGATTCAGATATAGCAGGAACCTTGGGTTGCGATTTCTATTTAAACATCTAAGAACTTTATTAATTAAATCTTCATTCTTGAAGACTTTCCCAAGAGCTCTGAGATGGTTTATTATATGGATGAACCTTTTTTGCATATCTTGTATGTTTTCACTTGGTTTCATCCTAAATAACTCATACTCATGGGTTAATGTGTTCATTCGAGCCCTCTTGACCTCGGTAGTACCTTCATGGGTCAATAGAAGGGTGTCCCACATTTCTTTAGCAGTCTTGCAATTTGAGACCCTATAGAACTCATCGTAGCTTAAAGCAGAAGTGATGATGTTCTTAGCTTTCAAATTGTATTGGACCTTTTTCTTATCATCTTGGTCCAAAGTGATCTTGGTTTGTCTACCCTTTGCATCATTAATTGATTGAGTGGGGACAAATGGACCATTTTCCACAGCATCCCAAATATCAAGATCAACACCCTCAAGAAAGATTTGCATTCTATCCTTCCAATAACCATACCCCTCACCATTGAAAAATGGGGGTCTGTTCATGGAAGTTCCCTCGTTATTGTTTGAAGTCATTCTCTTGAGACGGTTAAGTCCTTTATACAAGAGTCTAGCTCTGATGCCACTTGTTACCAAGTGACTTCAAACACAAGAGGGGGGTGAATTGTGATAGCGGTGCTTATATAAAAAATTACAGATAAATTACTGAATTAAAAAAAAACTTGAAAGAAATAACTTGCGAAAAGATAAATAACTTGAAGAATAAATTGCAATAAATAAATGACAGAAAATAAATGACCGAAAAATAAATAAAGAACAAAAATAAATAAAGTGCTTGAATGATAAAGAGATAGAGAGCAAAGAAGAGCACGCAGCAAATTATACAGGTTCGGCCACCAAACACCCCTATGCACCCCTGTGGCCTACGTCCTGTCCCCAAAGCAAAGCACTATGGGATTTTCACTAAATCACTAGCTTTTAAATCAGGTTCAGCTAGAAACCTTTACAACTCTATACCAGAACAATACGTTCAAGAGATATCACCTCTCTATGAACACCTTGGGATTCCTACCCAAAAAGAAATGATTTTCGCAAATAAAATGAGATGAGAAAGATACACTCAATAGTGCAGATATAACAAATTGAAGCTCAAATAATACAACTCAAATTATGTAGAATAAAAAAAGACTCTCAAAAATTGTGCTCAAATAAGTGTGAGTGATGGAGAATATTTGACAGAGTTTTAGCACAAAAATTAAGCACTCGTGTTATGTTAAAAACAATGCTCATGGTGCAGTGCTTTTATAGGCACTGAGAGGAGCGTCGAAATGTCCGCTGCGGGATTTGTCCGTTCTGACATTTTAAAGGGATTTGTCCGTTGCGTGGATTTGTCCGTTGCGTTTTGAATATGAAAGAATTGAAAACACGGGGACGGAAAAGATTCTCGGACACCACTTGGTGTTCGACATCGTATTTCCATACGACCTCTCTCCAGCTCGGTATACGACCTCCTCAGCTCGGCATACGACCTCTTCACAACTCGGCACAGACACGGCCTCCTCACAGCTCGGCACGCGACCTCCTCACAGCTCGGCACGCGACCTCTCCACACAGCTCGGCACGCGACTTCCCCACAGTTCGGTACGCGACCTCAGCTCGGCACGCGACCTCAGCTCGGCACGCGACTTCCCCACAGTTCGGCACGCGACCTCAGCTCGGCACGCGACCTCAGCTCGGCACACGACTTGCATGTCAAAATATCACTGCTCGACATGGAGAATATTTTCCAAAGAAAACTTGAAATATTTTCCAAACAATATTTTGAATACAACTTAAGAATTTTTCAAAATACTTTGTGCCTAAAAATAATTTAGTAAAAATTATCATAAAATCAATTTTAGAATAAAAATCATTTTGTGAGTGTGTGATTTTATTTTAATTGAGAGCTTTTTATTACTACTTACAAATAGTCTTAATAAAAATAAATAAATACCCAAAACCCAAAGACTTGAGAAACTATCATTCTTGATACGCGTCTTGGTATTCTTTTCCACTTTTTGCACGGTTGACTATTTGCAAAGCTCCCTTTTGTCAATCATCAAAACCATCCTGTCAAGACATGTATTCACATTTTTTAACCATGTTAATTTATGATATTTATGCACTTTGCTTGATTTGTGTAACACCTGATGAAGAGATCGACCGCGTGCAAGAGCTGCTGAGGTCGTATGCCGAGCTGAGGTCGCGTACCGAGCTGAGGAGACCGCATGCACTAGCTGCTGAGGACGCGTACCGAGCTGAGGAGACCGTGTGCACGAGCTCGTGATAGAGCCTTGTGCGCTTGCACAAGCACCCTGGTCGACCTCGTGCCGAGACTGCAACACTCGTATTTTTTACGAACATTATTTAGTGTTAATTAGTATTTATATGTCACTTATTTGTGGTTTTATAAATGGTTTTCTTTTAATTAATTATTGTTGAGTGTTAATTAAGGGAGAAAGGACCATAATGCCCCTTCCCTCACCAGCTAAATATCACGATCAGTCCCCTCAAACCCTCACTTTCTCTTTTCTTCTTTCTTCTTCTCTAAGTTTCCTCTTCCTCTCCAAACTTCCATTGAAAAAAAAAACCTTGGGTTCCATTGAGTTTTTGCACAAACCTTCTTCATCAATCTTGTTTCTCATCATCTCCTCTACCTATATCATCATCTCGATCATCATTTGAGGTATGAAAACAGAATTTTGTCTCCCTTCATGCTACTGTTTAGCGCGACTTCCTCCTTCCATTTTAGCTAGTTTCTATGCTTCCAAATCATGTCATATCGATAGGTTTTCTTCTTCATGACATTACCTACCTTTCTAACCATTTATTTGATCTTGAAAAACAAATTGTTTCCTCTGTTTTCTCTGATGAGTAGCGCCCAAAACCCTAACCACTTGGCTTGTTTTGATTTCTTGTTCTATGTTGTTGTATGTTGCTTCTTCTTGTTGTTTGTTGTTGATTTATTTGTTGTAGCATCATATAACCTCTTTCATGAGCATTTGATCAAAAACCTAACCTTGAGTAAGAGGGAAAATATGTTTAATCTTGCTTGAATCATGCATGAGATATGTTATTGTGTTATAGTAATTATTTAGGTGCTAATAGCATGGCTAGTTTAATTTAATCAAGTGCAACAGGTTAGTTTTGGATCTTTCCTATTCTTGAGTCTTAAGAAACTTGCTATTTAATTGTCTAATTAGGTGTGAAGTATGTGATTATGTGTTTAATATGATTTTAGGACTAATCAGGATTAAGTTGCATGATTAGTTTAGTGTTAGATAAGTTTTTGTGCAAAAATGGATTTTTGAGGGACCAAAATGGCATGTAGGGAAATTGATCTCTTTTTATGATTTAAATTTTAACACAATTGGTTATGGTCTTATTTTAATTGTTGGACCACGATGAAAATATTTTTTAAGAAAACATAAACTTAGATTTTGATTAATTTGTGCTTAATATGCTACTTGATTTTAAGCTTGAATTAGTACTTAGGAAAAATGGCCTTGTATGGTGATATGTATGAAAGAAGTTTTTAATAAAATTTTAGAGAAAAGGAATTAATTTGTAATGCTGGAATTCTTGTTGTATTTGTTTAAGTTCTTGAGTTTTAATGCTTGCTTGGGTTGTAGTTAAGATTGGGATATGAGAGCTAAGTGCTATTAGAAACCCATAGATAGTACTAAGTTGTGCTGGTATTAGGAATTGTGATTCCCGAGATCGTGCGGCACGGAATCGAGGTGTACGGGAGAGCGAACCCGAGGACGTGGGAGCAGTGGGACCCAGATTGAGGACGGTACGTGTCGAGGTCGATTGAGAACCGTACGTGTCGAGGTCTTTGTCGAGGTCGATTGAGAACCGTACGTGTCGAGGTCTTTGTCGAGGTCGATTGAGAACCGTACGTGTCGAGGTCTTTGTCGAGCTCGATTGAGGACAGCACGTAGACGCCTAGCTTGGAGTTCGGTAAGGGCAACTTCTAGATATGTTTAGATTTTATTTTTAGTATTTAAATGCTTTATTTAAATACGAAGAAGTCTGAGAACTCTACGAGTTCGAAGTTAGGGTCTTCGAACCCCTTCGTTTTGTTGTCGTGAGGTCGAACATTTATCCGAGTCTTCGTGGGCGGCGAAAGTCAAGCGGTTGGTCTCTGAACCCAACCCCCACACTTGTATGTTCTCTCTGTTAATTCCATTGAGTTGCGGAGGGATGGATTCCTTGATTTGCTTGTCGAGCATGTAATGTTGTGTTATGATTGAGTTATGCATTATTTGATATGAGATTGAATATATGCCATGAATTGCGTGTTCTTTGTTGAATTGCGTTTCTTCATGCGAGGTGTTTTTATTGCTTAAAATGTCAGTGCGTTTTCTTCATATTAATCATGCTCTCTTATTTGATATGCGGGCAAGTAATCTTATGCGTCACTCTTTGAATATCGTAAGCGGAGAGTTGTTCATCGAGTGAGAGAGCTAAGCGAGTCGTTATGACGTTTTGAGCCGTGACCGGATAAGCGAGGTGCTAGGTCCCTTTTGTTTACGGGAGATTGACTAGACGTCGCAGGCGTAGGGCAACCGATCGCATATCTAGGGAGAAGCGAAAGATCCCAAGGCTACGGCTGGTATGTCAGTTGATGGATCTGCGTCTGCTTTCCGGAATAATGGTCGAGTCGAGAGAAAATGGATCGCGAGTTGAGTCGAGTCTAGAGTGAGAGGGTCGAGTCACGTTGGTGAATGATATACATTGTTGTTTGCTTATTTCTTTACGCCTTGATTATCTTGATTTGTTGAGAAGTTGACCCTTTTCCCGTGGTGCCTTCAATCCATGATGGTTACCCAGGCGATAGCGAGGACGCAGGGAACCCGACAGCAGGTGATGGTGAGGAGGACCTCGTCGAGGATCCGGACGACGACCTTTATTTGTCGTGATTGACTATGTCTAATTAGATGTTTTCTTGGGATGACTGTACTATGTCTTTTGTGTCTGATGGTTGTGACCCGGTTAGGCGGGTGATGTTTTGTTATTACAGGTAGACTGGTGGTTCCACTTTTGGAGCGACCCACTGCGTGGGTGTCTGCCGGAAGTACCCCAGGTATGATTGCTCTCTTGAAGGTCGTCATACCATAGGTGTATTTCTTGGTACATTCACTACTCTGTATTTTGCATACACTATCATTCGACTTGTATATATATATATTATCTATGTATGTTTTATTTAGGATTTAAGTCTTGTGTCTTAGTTGCATCATGTTTGAAAAGTCGTAATTACTCGATGTGCACTAGCGGAATTAAAAAAAGTACCGTTTTAAAAAGCATCGCATCTGATTTTAGTGTAGCTCGGTAGCGGTCAGGAAGCAGTGTCGTTACAAAGGTGGTATCGAGGCTTGATTCGGTTCTGGCCGTGCATAGGAAATTTGGACCGGTCACCGTGTCGGGATATGTGTCGGGTACATAGTTGTACTATATTGATTCTTTGTTTGATTAAGTGAAGCACTTATTGCTTGAAAAATTGTTTGAATTGTTTCTTGATTGAAGCGGTGTGTCTTAACACATCCTTGTTGTGAGATTCGATGTGTTTTGAACTTTGTGGAATCTAATGCCACCTCGTAGGGATCTGACGGCTGTGCACTGAGAACGTCGACATGGAACGAGCAATTCAAGCTATGGCCAGAGATGGCGGCGACCATGGCTCGGATCACCGTCAGAACTCAACAGCCTAACGCGATGGCTCAGCAGACGGCGGCGTTAACCCAGAAACTGCGGCAACAACAGAGAGCGAGCGGAATCTTTGAGGCGAGAGGATTAGCGGACTTTAGGAAGCATGACCCACCGAAGTTCTACGGTGAGCCAAACCCGGATAAAGGCGATCTTTGGATGCAAGAGATCGAGAAGATCTTCGAGGCACTCCATTGCCCAAACAACGTGAAGGTAGACTACGCCACCTACTTGGTGGGAGGCGCAGAGTATTGGTGGAAGGGAGTGAAGCAAGCAGCGATAAGCGAACGTCGCGAAATAACGTGGGAGCTTTTTAGTGGGAGGTTCTTGGACAAATACTTCCCAGATCTTGCCACGGTGAGAAAGAGCAAGAGTTTCTTCAACTACAACAAGGCGGTATGACAAAGTGTCCGAGTATGCAAACAAGTTTGAGTCATCAAGCGAGGTATTTCAGTCCATTTCGTGACCGAGCTGACCAAGGATGGTTAAGTGAGAGGTTCCAACGAGGATTAAGATTTGACATTCGAAGTCGGTGGTGTCATTGAGGATCGTGAATCTACTGAGGAGTTGATAGATCGTTGTGTTGAGGTAGAAAGTGTAAGAAGCCACAAGAAGAAAAGCTGTTGTAGGCGGATGATGAGACCCCAGTGCGGGCAGGTTTGCACGTAAGGGAAACAAGCGTGGAGGAAGCCTTACAACCGACCTCGGGGAACAACAACAGGGGACAATATCGTCCGATGACCCAGGGAGCGAAGTGGAGGTCGGTGGCGTAGAAGTGATTTGTTTCGTTGTGGAAAGTCGTGACATTATGCAAATAATCGTACTCGGAAGGAGGATGTGTGCTACAATCAGAAGAAGCCAGGGCATTTTGCCAAGGATTGTCCCACACCTAAAGGCTGAACCGCAATGCTTGCGGCAAAGGCCAAAGGAAGCGCCAAACGAAAAAGCGTAGTCTTTTGCATGAGCGCGAGGAAGCAGAGCAAGCTGATGATCTTATTCAAGGCGAATGTGAGATTGAGGGTAAATCCTCATCCGTCCTCTTTGATTCGGGTGCAACCCATTCCTTTATTTCTTCTGATTGTGTGGACCATTTGAACTTGATTTGATCGCTTTACTGCTCAAATTGGTAGTTACAACCCCAGCTGCTAAAACCTTAGTCACAAACACTGCATGTCTTAATTGTGTAGTGGTTATTCAGAGTAGAAGGTTTGTGGTCAATTTGGTTTGTTTGCCTCTTAAAGGCTTAGATGTCATCCTCGGGATGGATTGGTTGTCACACCACCATGTCCTCTTGGACTGTGCCCGTAAAACTGTAATTTTCCCAGACCTTGGAATCTCCAATTATCTTTCTCTTGAACATATTGGAGTTTCTTTGCAAGAAGGAACTAGGAATACATGTATCTGGCTAGTTTAGAAGTTTCTCGTGATTGAAGTGAAGAATGTTCCAGTGGTGTGTGACTTTGTGGGCGTTTTCCCGAAGGCGTGCCAGGGTTACCACCGGTCTTGGTCGAGTTCTCCATCGATTTGATTCGAGGAGCAGGCCAGATTTCCAAAGCGCCATCTGGGATGTCCCTGCCGAGATGAAAGAAGCGAAGTCCCAGTTGAGCATTTGGAGTCAAAGCAATTCATACGACCGAAGCGTGTCACCGGTAGGAGCTCCAGTGTTGTTGGTGAAGAAGAAGGATGGACGATCAAGACTCTGCGTGGACTACCGCGAGCTCAACAGGGTTAGTGTGGAGGACCGGTATCCGTTACCGCGTATTGACGATCTGATGGAGCAAATACGTGAAGCTGCAATATTTTCCAAGATAGATTTGAAGTCTGGTTATCATCAGATTCGCGTGAAGAAGGAAGATGTTCCCAAAACAGCTTTCAGGACGAGAGACGGACATTACGAGTACTTGGTGATGCCGTTTGGAGTGACAAATGCGCCAGCAGTGTTTATGGATTACATGAACAGGATTTTCCATTCGTTTTTGGATCAGTTTGTAGTAGTGTTCATCGACGACATATTGATCTACTCGAAGAAGCGAGAGAGAAGAGCACGAAGGGCACTTACGCCGAGTATTGCAGATATTACGAGAGAAGCAACTCTATGCCAACCTTTCGAAGTGTGAATTTTGGCTTGAAGAGGTGAATTTTCTTGGACATGTGATTTCCAAAGAAGGGATAGCGGTGGATCCAACTAAGATTGAAGCTGTGCTAGCGTGGGAACAGCCGAAGACAGTCACTGATATCAGGAGCTTTGTTGGCTTAGCAGGCTATTATCGAAGATTCATTGAAGGTTTTTCGAAGATTGTCGCGCCTCTTACACGACTCACGAGGAAGGATCAACCTTTTGCCTGGACTGAGGAGTGTGAATCCAGTTTTCAAAGACTGAAGGAGCTTTTGACAACAGTGTAACGCCCGATATTTAATTATTTATTTATGTGGAGTTTAGAGTGCCTTAAAATCAGTTTGGGGGATCATGGAATTGCTTGAAAGTGTTTCTTGAACACTAGGAATCGATTCCCTAGCTAGGTGAATCGATTCAAGCATGTTTGAGCCTCTGGGAATCGATTCCTTAGCTAGGTGAATCGATTCAAGCATGTTTGGTTCTCTGGGAATCGAAGCACGCCTCTGTGAATCGCATGGGAAGCTTGCAGGAATCGATTCACTTCATTAACTCGTGCAGGGGAGAATTTTTAACTAGGTGAATCGATTCACCTTAGGCGTGAATCGATTCACGGTCGGGTTATATAAACCTGACGCCAGAATCGTCAGTCTGACGTGCGATTTTTCTAGGGTTGTGTCAGACCATTCTTGAGCGTCTTTGTGAGGTTTTAGGAAATTTGGGAAACACGGTTAAACACCTTGGGATCTTAGGAAAGAATAGAGTGAAGATTGAAGGCTCTCTCTATTGTTGTTCTTGAGGGTTACCATAAGGGTTTGGGAGGAGATCTGAAAAGTTGCTTGGCAAGGAGAAATCTAGGAGTCAATCGGAGAGTTAGAGCAATCTTCAATCCAAGGTAAGGGTGGGGTCTGACTTCTAATGGGTTGTATGATAAGTAGTAAGGGGAAGATTATTGTAGTTGGGAATATTTGATGAAACAAGTGGAGAGGTTATCCTTGAACCCTATCGTTTGATTTTGCTATTTGTGTGATAAATATAAATTTGGTTTGTTTAGAAATTTGTTTGAAATATATTTTCGATCACTTGGTAAAATTTGTTTCCGTTCTTTATTGGTTCATCTGCTCTATTAGTTGGTTAGCGCACAAATTGAGAAAATTGCTCAAGAAAATCACGCTCTGTTAAGTTGTTGTGTATGCTTTATTCTTTGTGTTGTGTCGCTTTGTTGTTGTTGTTGTGTTGTTGAACTTCATAATTATTGAAGCATACATAGCATGTCATGTTGGGAGCTTACGCTCTGTTAAGTTGGCCTGGATTGGCAATTTTTAAGTTGGGAGTTTTGCTCCGTATATTTTAAGTTGGGAGTTCTGCTCCAATGGTACCACATGCATGTGCGTTGTAACGAGTCGCATTCCGTGTTGCATATGTAAGTTGTTGTGTTGATCAATTCCGATGACAGTTGTTGTTTGAAAGTCGTGAAGTGGTGATTTTATATAATCTGATTCTAATATATTATTTATCATACACTCGATTATATAGTTCGATATCTCACCCCTTCTGTTTGAATGTTACCCTCTGTTGGTAACGTGCAGGTAATCAAAAATGAAGGCTGCTTACCTTCGTTAGTTCGAGTCGGTGTCCTCGCTCTGATATGTAGCACTCGGGGGGGGGGATGAACGCATGATTTCTTTGTTGTTGAATTTTATTATGATTGTTGAATTTACAAGTTGTTTACCTTAAAAGACATGATGTCTTTAAGTTGTTTGAATTGGACAAGATGTTATGGTATCTTTCAGTTGAATCTATGAATCCGCTGCGTAGTAATGAGAATTGTTGATTTTTAAAGACAAATAGGTTGTTATCGGTTCATCCGAAATTTTACGTGCTATGTATCCGAACTATAAATGATTGCATGTCGTTGTTTTAAGTTGAAAGTGTAACATTCCATATGTTTGATGAAAATTTTGCAACTCTGATTTTTATATTATTCGTTGGGTAGAAATGGGGTGTTACATTAGTGGTATCAGAGCAGTTGGTCCGTCCGGCCAAGTTGTCGAGTCGTAGTTTTGTTTAACAATCGAGTATTGTTAATTAGTTCTAACCTTGTTTATGTTATAGTGACAAGTTGAGATGGCTGGAAGGAACGATGCTGCAATTGCTGCTGCTTTACAAGCAATGACTCAGGCTTTGCAAAATCAGTAGAATCTTGGCGAGAATCTTTGGATCTCGTAGTTTGGCGACTTTTCAGAGGGAGAATCCGCCTACCTTCAAGGGTAAGTATGATCCTGATGGAGCGTTGAATTGGTTGAAAGAGATGGAGAGAATCTTCCGTGTGATGGATTGCACTCCGGCACAGAAGGTTCGATATGGGACTCATATGCTAGCAGTCGAGGCTGATGACTGGTGGCTAGAGACTCGTCAGAGGTTGGAAGCTGCAGGTGAAGGTATCACTTGGGATGTATTCCGAAGGGAGTTCCTGAGGAAGTATTATCCAGAGGATGTTCGTGGTAAGAAGGAAATTGAGTTTCTTGAGCTGAAGCAAGGAAATATGTCGGTTACTGAATATGCTACAAAGTTTGTTGAGTTGGCTAAGTTTTATCCTCACTATAGCGGGGCAACTGCTGAGTTTTCAAAGTGCATCAAGTTTGAGAACGGGTTGCGCCCAGAAATCAAGAAGGCTGTTGGATACCAAAAGATTCGTGTCTTCTCTGATTTGATTGACAGCTGCAGGATTTATGAAGAGGATAACAATGCTCATTATAAGATCATTAATGAGAGGAAGAGCAAGCGCCAACAGAATCGTGGCAAACCTTATGATGCTCCAGTTGGTAAAAGTAAACAGAAAGTGGCTGATGGCAAGAGGACTAGTGGGGGAGATGCTCCTGCTGGCGTGGTTTGTTTCAAATGTGGGAAACCTGGCCATAAGAGTAATGTGTGTACTGCTGAGGAAAAGAGGTGTTTCCGTTGTGGCAAGACCGGGCATGTAATATCTGAATGCAAGCATAAAGAGATGATTTGTTTTAGCGTGGTGAAGAAGGACACATTGGTAGTCGATGTCGGAAACCAAAGAAGGTGCAAACTAGTGGGAAAGTGTTCGCTTTGGTGGGACTCAGGCACTAATGAGAGACAGACTCATCGAGGTACATGTTTCATTAATAGTACTCCTTTAATTACTATTATTGATCTTGGTGCTACTCATTGCTTTATTCTTTCTTGATTGCGTTAAACGATTGGGTCTTACGTTGTCTTCTATGAATGGAGAGATGGTCGTCGAGACTCGGCTAAAGGATCGGTGACCACTTCTCTTGTGTGTTTAAAGTGTCCTTTGTCGATTTTTAAAGAGACTTTCTTGTTGATTTGGTTTGTTTGCCGTTAAGTGGGATGGAAGTGATCTTAGGCATGAATTGGTTAGAATATAACCATGTTCATATCAATTGTTATAGCAAGTCCGTGAGGTTTTCTACTCCCGAAGAGGAGGAAGCTGGATTGTTGTCTTTTAGGCAGTTAGCGCGGTTGATGCAAGAGGAAGCTCAGGTGTTCTCGTTGATGGCGTCGTTATCTATTGAGAACCAAGCTATAATTGAGGAGTTCTGAGGTAGTGCGCGAATTTCTGAAGTTTTCCTCGATGAAATTCTGATGTACCACCGTAAAGAGAAGTTGAATTCGCTATTGATCTTGTACCAGTACCAGACCGGTTTCTATGGCACCATACAGGATGTCTGCATCTGAATTGTCAGAATTAAAGAAGCAATTGGAAGATTTACTTGAAAAGAAGTTTGTAAGACCAAGTGTGTCGCCGTGGGGAGCCCCAGTGCTACTAGTAAAGAAGAAAGACGGGAGTATGAGGCTTTGTGTTGATTATAGACAATTGAATAAAGTAACGATTAAGAACAAGTATCCGCTTCCAAGAATAGATGACTTGATGGATCAATTGGTGGGTGCTCGGGTGTTTAGCAAGATTGACTTGAGGTCGGGTTATCATCAGATTAAGGTGAAGGATGAAGATGTTCAGAAGACGGCCTTCAGAACGCGATATGGACATTATGAGTATACGGTGATGCCTTTCGGTGTTACTAATGCGTCGGGAGTATTCATGGAGTACATGAACCGTATCTTTCATTCTTATTTGGATCGGTTTGTGGTGGTATTCATTGATGACATTTTGATTTACTCTAAATCGGAAGAAGAACATGCAGAACACTTAAGACTAGTATTGCAAGTTTTGAAGGAGAAGAAGCTATATGCAAAGTCAGTCTAAATGTGACTTTTGGTTAAAGGAGGTTAGTTTTCTTGGTCATGTTATTTCGGGTAGTGGCATTCTTTGTGGATCCATCTAAAGTAGATCTTAGTGTTGCAATGGGAAACTCCAAAATCAATTTCCTGAGGAGATTAGAAGCTTTTGGGACTAGTAGCTACTATAGAAGGTTTATCGAAGGTTTTCTAAGTTGGTACTTCCATTGACTAAGTTGACTTGTAAGGGTAAAGCTTTTGTGTGGGACGTTCAATGTGAAGAAAGTTTCTGAAATTGAAGAAGAGATTGACGTCGGCTCAGCTTTGACACTACCTAATCCAGGAGAATCTTTTGTGGTATATTGTGATGCTTCTAAAATGGGTTTAGGAGGTGTACTTATGCAGAATGACAAGGTGGTTGCTTATGCGTCGAGGCAGTTGAGGACTCATGAAAGGAACTATCCTACGCATGATTTAGAGCTTGCTGCAGTTGTTTTTGTGCTGAAGATTTGGAGACATTATCTCTATGGTTCTAGATTTGAAGTATTTAGTGACCATAAGAGTTTAAAATATCTATTTGATCAGAAGGAATTGAACATGAGACAACGAAGATGGTTGGAGTTGTTAAAAGATTATGACTTGGTTTGAATTATCACCAGGTAAAGCTAATGTCGTGGTCGATGCCTTAAGCCGAAAGACTTTATATATGTCGGCAATGATGGTTAAGGAGTTGGAATTGATTGAGCAGTTCGAGAGATATGAGTCTAGTTTGCAGTGACACCGCAGAGTGTTATGTTGGGAATGTTGAAGATTAACAATGATTTTACGGGCGATTATCAAAGAAGCTCAGAAGTTAGACGTGAAATTAGTAGATTCGATGGTCGGAATCGATCAATCTGAGAATAATGATTTCAAGTTAGACGCGCAAGGTGTGTTGAGATTCCGTGTCGAATTTGTATTCTGATGATGCGGAAATGAAGAAAGTAATTCTTGAGGAGAGTCATAGAAGCAATTTGAGTATTCATCCGGGAGCCACAAAGATGTATCAAGATTTGAAGAAGATGTTTTGGTGGCCTGGGATGAAGCGTGATGTGGCGCAGTTTGTGTATGCATGTTTAACTTGTCGAAGTCGAAAGTTGAACATCGGCCTGGCAGGATTGATGCAACCGTTGGAAGTTCCAGTGGAAATGGGATAACATTTCAATGGACTTTGTGACGGGATTACCTAATACTTCAAGGGACATGATTCGATTTGGGTGATTGTTGATAGGCTTACAAAGTCGGCTCATTTTATTCCTATTAACATCGGTTTTCGGTATCGGTGGCGTAGATTTATACCAGTGTATTTGTAAAGATGCATGGTGTTCCTTTGTGTATTGTGTCGGATAGAGATCCGAGGTTTACTTCGATTTTTGGAAGAGTCTGCAGCGGCGTTGGGTTCCAAGTTGAGGTTGAGTTCGGCGTATCACCCTCAGACGGATGGATGACGAGAGAGGACTATTCAGTCATTAGAGGATTTGTTGAGGGCATGTGTTCTTGAGCAGGGAGGTTCGTGGGACACTTATCTTCCGTTAATAGAGTTCACTTATAATAACAGTTACCATTCGAGTATTGGAATGACACCTTTTGAAGCGTTGTATCGTCGGAGATGTAGAACTCCTTTATGTTGGCATGAATCTGGGGAAAGTGTAGTGCTTGGACCTGAACTTGTTCGAGAGACTACAGAGAAGGTGAAGCTAATTCGAGAAAAGATGAAAACTTCTCAAAGTAGACAGAAGAGTTATCATGACAAGCGAAGGAAAGATTTGGAATTTCAAGCTGGTGATCATGTGTTTTTGAGAGTCACGCCGGTGACCGGTGTTGGGCGTGCATTGAAGTCTAAGAAGCTCACTCCTCGTTTTATTGGTCCGTATCAGATTTTGGACAGAGTTGGAAATGTTGCTTATAGAGTGGCTTTACCGCCTAACCTTTCGAATTTGCATGACGTGTTTCATGTGTCACAACTCCGGAAGTACATTTCAGATCCAACTCATGTGATTCGTATGGATGATGTGCAAGTACGGGATAATCTTACTATGGAAACGATGCTTGATGCGGATCGCAGATCGTGAAATGAAGACTCTAAGAGGCAAGGAGATTGCTTTGGTGAAAGTAGTCTGGTTAGGGGCTGCCGGAGAAAGCATGACGTGGGAGTTGGAGAGCAAGATGCGGGAATCCTATCCCGAGTTATTCGAACCAGGTAAATTTTCGAGGACGAAAATATTTTAAGTGGGGGAGAGTTGTAACGCCCGATATTTAATTATTTATTTATGTGGAGTTTAGAGTGCCTTAAAATCAGTTTGAGGGATCATGGAATTGCTTGAAAGTGTTTCTTGAACACTGGGAATCGATTCCCTAGCTAGGTGAATCGATTCAAGCATGTTTGAGCCTCTGGGAATCGATTCCTTAGCTAGGTGAATCGATTCAAGCATGTTTGGTTCTCTGGGAATCGAAGCACGCCTCTGTGAATCGCATGGGAAGCTTGCAGGAATCGATTCACTTCATTAACTCGTGCAGGGGAGAATTTTTAACTAGGTGAATCAATTCACCTTAGACTGTGAATCGATTCACAGTCGGGTTATATAAACATGAAGCTGCAGAATCGTCAGGTACGACGTGCAGTTTTTTCTAGGGTTGTGTGCAGCCATTCTTGAGCGTCTTTGTGAGGTTTTAGGGGCTGGGAAACACGGTTAAACACCTTGGGATCTTAGGAGAGAATAGAGTGAAGATTGAAGGCTCTCTCTATTGTTGTTCTTGAGAGTTACCATAAGGGTTTGGGAGGAGATACGAAAAGTTGCCGGCAAGGAGAAATCTAGGAGTCAATCGGAGAGTTAGAGCAACCTTCAATCCAAGGTAAGGGTGGGGTCCTGACTTCTAATGGGTTGTATGATAAGTAGTAAGGGGAAGATTATTGTAGTTGGGAATATTTGATGAAACAAGTGGAGAGGTTATCCTTGAACCCTATCGTTTGATTTTGCTATTTGTGTGATAAATATAAATTTGGTTTGTTTAGAGCTGTTTGAAATATATTTTCGATCACTTGGTAAAATTTGTTTCCGTTCTTTATTGGTTCATCTGCTCTATTAGTTGGTTAGCGCACAAATTGAGAAAATTGCTCAAGAAAATCACGCTCTGTTAAGTTGTTGTGTCGCCTGTTGCTGTGTTGTGTCGCCTGTTGTTGTTGTTGTATTGTTGAACTTCATAATTATTGATGCATACATAGCATGTCATGTTGGGAGCTTACGCTCTGTAAAGTTGGCCTGGATTGGCAATTTTTAAGTTGGGAGTTTTGCTCCGTATATTTTAAGTTGGGAGTTCTGCTCCAATGGTACCACATGCATGTGTATTGTAACGAGTCGCATTCCGTGTTGCATATGTAAGTTGTTGTGTTGATCAATTCCGATGACAGTTGTTGTTTGAAAGTCGTGAAGTGGTGATTTTATATAATCTGATTCTAATATATTATTTATCATACACTCGATTATATAGTTCGATATCTCACCCCTTCTGTTTGAATGTTACCCTCTGTTGGTAACGTGCAGGTAATCAAAAATGAAGGCTGCTTACCTTCGTTAGTTCGAGTCGGTGTCCTCGCTCTGATACGTTGCACTCGGGGGGGGGGGGGATGAACGCATGATTTCTTTGTTGTTGAATTTTATTATGATTGTTGAATTTACAAGTTGTTTACCTTAAAAGACATGATGTCTTTAAGTTGTTTGAATTGGACAAGATGTTATGGTATCTTTCAGTTGAATCTATGAATCCGCTGCGTAGTAATGAGAATTGTTGATTTTTAAAGACTAATAGGTTGTTATCGGTTCATCCGAAATTTTACGTGCTATGTATCCGAACTATAAATGATTGCATGTCGTTGTTTTAAGTTGAAAGTGTAACATTCCATATGTTTGATGAAAATTTTGCAACTCTGATTTTTTTATATTAATCGTTGGGTAGAAATGGGGTGTTACAAACAGCGCCTGTGTTGATTTTGCCTCAACCAGAAGAGCCTTACGAGGTTTATTGCGATGCGTCACACCAGGGATTGGGGTGCGTGCTGATGCAGCACCGGAAAGTGGTAGCGTATGCTTCAAGACAGCTTAAGATTCACGAGAGGAACTACCCTACTCACGATTTGGAGCTGGCATCGGTGGTTTTGCGTTGAAGATATGGAGGCACTACCTTTATAGAACCTCTCTCATTGCTTTCAGCGATCACAAGAGCTTGAAGTACATTGATCGAAAGAGCTCAACATGCGTCGTGAAGATGGACAGAATTTCTCAAGGATTACGACTTTACGTTGGAATATCATCCAGGAAAGGCTAATATAGTAGCGGATGCGTTGAGTAGGAAGAGCGTTCTAGCTTCAAAGAATGATGATCAAGGAGTTGGAGATGCTCGAGAAATTCCGAGACTTGAAGTTGAATGTGGAAGTTTCACCGGAAGTTGAGATTTGGTATGCTTACCATTTCTAACAGATTGTTGGGCGAGATCGAGAGACCAGCGAGGTTCATGACAAGCTTCGCAAGAGAAGATACTGATTGATAAGCGCAAGGAAAGCGGCGTAATTCAAAGTCGGAGTGGACAACATTTTAAGGTGCAATGGTAAGTGTGTGTACCTAACGTAGCGGGTGAGAAAGTTAATACTTGACGAAGCGCATAAGAGCAATTTTAGTATTCATCCAGGAGTTACGAAGATGTATCAAGACTTGAAGAAGCATTTTTGGTGGTCCTGAATGAAGAAGCAAGTGGTCGAGCACGTAGCCCGTGTTTAACGTGTCGTCGGCGAAGGTGGAGCACCAGCGGCCGTGGGAATGCTACTGATAAACGCAGCGTACCCGGTATGGAAGTGGGGACATATCTCCATGGATTTCGTTGTAGGTTTGCGAAGGCGAGAAGAAGAATGATTCGATTTGGGTGATCGTCGACCGATTGACAAAATCTGCTCATTTCTTGCCAGTGAGGTCGACGTACAACGTGGAAAAGCTGACCGAGATTTACATCGTGGAGATAGTGCGACTACATGGTATACCCTCTTCAATCGTGTCGGACCGAGATCCGAAGTTCACATCTCATTTTTGGAGGGAATTGCAAGAAGCGATGGGAACCAAGCTCAAGCTTAGCTCGGCATATCATCCCCAAACCGACGGTCAGACTGAGAGAACGATCCAATCATTTGAAGATTTGTTGCGAGCGTGTACATTAGATCACCGAGGAAGTTGGGACGATGTCTTACCATTGGTGGAGTTCACCTACAATAACAGTTTCCATGCGAGTATTGGAATGACACCTTTTGAAGCACTGTATGGACGCAAGTGTCAGACGCCTCTTTGTTGGTACCAGGATGGCGAGAGTTCTATTGTGGGACCAGATATGGTCCAAATAGACTCATCGAGAAGATCCGTTTGATCGAGAGATAGGATGCGAACGCCTCGGGCCGACAGAAGAGTTATGCCGACCAAGGGCGTCGACCGCTAGAGTTCAAGAAGGAGAGCATGTATTTCTTAGAGTCACCCCTACCATCGAGTTGATCGAGCGATCAAGTCCAAGAAACTTACCCTAAATTTATTGGACCTTACCAGATTCTTCGTCAGATCGGTCGATGGCATATCGATTGCCCTGCCACCCTTCTGTCAAACATTCATGACGTCTTTCACGCCTCACGATTCTGGAGATATATTTCGACCCTCTCATGTCATCGAACCAGATGTGATTCAACTGAGGAACGACTTATCCTTCGAAGCATCACCAGCAAGGATCGTTGATCGGAAAGCCAAACAGTTGCGGAACAAAGAGATCCAACTTGTCAAAGTTGTGTAGGATCAGAAAACCGGAGATGCGACTTGGGAATTGGAAGAGAAGATGAAGACTCAGTACCCTGAACTTTTCCGCGGTAAGTATCTTATTTGCAATTTCGAGGACGAATTTTTTTTAGAGGGAGAGTATTGTAACACCTGATGAAGAGATCGACCGCGTGCACGAGCTGCTGAGGTCGTATGCCGAGCTGAGGTCGCGTACCGAGCTGAGGAGACCGCGTGCACTAGCTGCTGAGGACGCGTACCGAGCTGAGGAGACCGTGTGCACGAGCTCGTGATAGAGCCTTGTGCGCTTGCACAAGCACCCTGGTCGACCTCGTGCCGAGACTGTAACACTCGTATTTTTACGAACGTTATTTAGTGTTAATTAGTATTTATATGTCACTTATTTGTGGTTTTATAAATGGTTTTCTTTTAATTAATTATTGTTGAGTGTTAATTAAGGGAGAAAGGACCATAATGCCCCTTCCCTCACCAGCTAAATATCACGATCAGTCCCCTCAAACCCTCACTTTCTCTTTTCTTCTTTCTTCTTCTCTAAGTTTCCTCTTCCTCTCCAAACTTCCATTGAAAAAAAAACCTTGGGTTCCATTGAGTTTTTGCACAAACCTTCTTCATCAATCTTGTTTCTCATCATCTCCTCTACCTATATCATCATCTCGATCATCATTTGAGGTATGAAAAACAGAATTTTCTCTCCCTTCATGCTACTGTTTAGCGCCACTTCCTCCTTCCATTTTAGCTAGTTTCTATGCTTCCAAATCATGTCATATCGATAGGTTTTCTTCTTCATGACATTACCTACCTTTCTAACCATTTATTTGAGCTTGAAAAACAAATTGTTTCCTCTGTTTTCTCTGATGGTAGCGCCCAAAACCCTAACCACTTGGCTTGTTTTGATTTCTTGTTCTATGTTGTTGTATGTTGCTTCTTCTTGTTGTTTGTTGTTGATTTATTTGTTGTAGCATCATATAACCTCTTTCATGAGCATTTGATCAAAAACCTAACCTTGAGTAAAAGGGAAAATATGTTTAATCTTGCTTGAATCATGCATGAGATATGTTATTGTGTTATAGTAATTATTTAGGTGCTAATAGCATGGCTAGTTTAATTTAATCAAGTGCAACAGGTTAGTTTTGGATCTTTCCTATTCTTGAGTCTTAAGAAACTTGCTATTTAATTGTCTAATTAGGTGTGAAGTATGTGATTATGTGTTTAATATGATTTTAGGACTAATTAGGATTAAGTTGCATGATTAGTTTAGTGTTAGATAAGTTTTTGTGCAAAAATAGATTTTTGAGGGACCAAAATGGCATGTAGGGAAATTGATCTCTTTTTATGATTTAAATTTTAACACAATTGGTTATGGTCTTATTTTAATTGTTGGACCACTGATGAAAATATTTTTATCAGAAACCATAAACTTAGATTTTGATTAATTTGTGCTTAATATGCTACTTGATTTTAAGCTTGAATTAGTACTTAGGAAAAATGGCATCGTATGGTGATATGTATGAAAGAAGTTTTTAATAAAATTTTAGAGAAAAGGAATTAATTTGTAATCTTTGGAATTCTTGTTGTATTTGTTTAAGTTCTTGAGTTTTAATGCTTGCTTGGGTTGTAGTTAAGATTGGGATATGAGAGCTAAGTGCTATTAGAAACCCATAGATAGTACTAAGTTGTGCTGGTATTAGGAATTGTGATTCCCGAGATCGTGCGGCACGGAATCGAGGTGTACGGGAGAGCGAACCCGAGGACGTGGGAGCAGTGGGACCCAGATTGAGGACGGTACGTGTCGAGGTCGATTGAGAACCGTACGTGTCGAGGTCGATTGAGAACCGTACGTGTCGAGGTCTTTGTCGAGGTCGATTGAGAACCGTACGTGTCGAGGTCTTTGTCGAGCTCGATTGAGGACAGCACGTAGACGCCTAGCTTGGAGTTCGGTAAGGGCAACTTCTAGATATGTTTAGATTTTATTTTTAGTATTTAAATGCTTTATTTAAATACGAAGAAGTCTGAGAACTCTACGAGTTCGAAGTTAGGGTCTTCGAACCCCTTCGTTTTGTTGTCGTGAGGTCGAACATTTATCCGAGTCTTCGTGGGCGAGCGAAAAGTCGCGGTTGGTCTCCTGAACCCAACCCCCCACACTTGTATGTTCCTCTCTGTTAATTCCATTGAGTTGCAGAGGGATGGATTCCTTGATTTGCTTGTCGAGCATGTAATGTTGTGTTATGATTGAGTTATGCATTATTTGATATGAGATTGAATATATGCCATGAATTGCGTGTTGTTGTTGAATTGCGTTTCTTCATGCAGGGTGTTTTTATTGCTTAAAATGTCGAATTGCGTTTTCTTCATATTAATCATGCTCTCTTATTTGATATGCGGGCAAGTAATCTTATGCGTCACTCTTTGAATATCGTAAGCGGAGAGCTGTTCATCGAGTGAGAGAGCTAGGCGAGTCGTTATGACGTTTTTGAGCCGTGACCCGGATAATTGAGGGTGCTAGGTCCCCTTTTGTTTACGGGAGATTGACTAGACGTCGCAGCGTAGGAACCGGGTACTGCATATCTAGGGAGAAGCGAAAGATCCCAAGGCTACGGCTGGTATGTCAGTTGATGGATCTGCGTCGCTTCCGGAATAATGGTCGAGTCGAGAGAAAATGGATCGCGAGTTGAGTCGAGTCTAGAGTGAGAGGGTCGAGTCACGTTGGTGAATGATATACATTGTTGTTTGCTTATTTCTTTACGCCTTGATTATCTTGATTTGTTGAGAAGTTGACCCTTTTCCCGTGGTGCCTTCAATCCATGATGGTTACCCAGGCGATAGCGAGGACGCAGGGAACCCGACAGCAGGTGATGGTGAGGAGGACCTCGTCGAGGATCCGGACGACGATCTTTATTTGTCGTGATTGACTATGTCTAATTAGATGTTTTCTTGGGATGACTGTAGTATGTCTTTTGTGTACAGTGGTTGTGACCAGTTGGGCCGGGTGATGTTTTGTTATTACAGGGTAGACTGGTGGTTCCACTTTTGGAGCAGCCCCCTGCGTGGGTGTCTGCCGGAAGTACCCCCAGGGTATGATTGCTCTCTTGAAGGTCGTCATACCATAGGTGTATTTCTTGGTACATTCACTACTCTGTATTTTGCATACACTATCATTCCGACTTGTATATATATATATATATTATCTATGTATGTTTTATTTAGGATTTAAGTCTTGTGTCTTAGTTGCATCATGTTTCGAAAAGCTGTAATTACTCTGATGTGCACTAGCGGGAATTAAAAAAAAAAAAGTACCGTTTTAAAACGCATCGCATACAGTTTTAGTGTAGCTCGATAGCGGTCCGGAAACGGTTCGTTACAATTTGAATAATGCACTTGGTTTTGGTTCAATTGTGCTTAAAAGAAGGTATTTGTCCTAGAAAAAAGGAGAAAAATCACTTGGAATGAGTTGGGGTAATTTGTGCTACAAGTTGATAAGGTGATGTTGTCCCAGCCTGACACCTGCTCAATGTTTTAATCATATCTGGAGTTGTAGGTGTCCAAATTAGATGAAACCGGTGCCATTGGAAAGCTAAGATCCATAGCTTCAACTTTCATGAAGACGCCTTGAGCTAATTCGGACGTTAAAAAGGTGAAAAATACAAAACAACATGAAACACAGCCTGGCCGTGTCATGAAGCACGGCCGTGTTGCGACAGCACCTAAACTGTGCGAGAAACAGAATGAAGCACGGCTTGGCCGTGCCTCACACCACGGTCGTGCTACGATAGCACCCTGGACGCAGAATTTTACGTTTTTACATGTTTTGGACCTGTTTTTTACTCCTTTTCACCCTAGACTATAAATAAACACTTTAGAGACGTGTCTAGGGTTGGAACTTGGATTCTTGGGGGCACGGTGGAGGATAGGATTCGTTCTCCTCCTCTCTTCTTCCTCGATTTTTCTGGTTTGGTTTTTCTTACTTTATGAGTAGCTAAATCTCTCAGACTAGGGTAGATGAATCTTGATGAAACTCTTGTGTAGTTAATTCTATTTTATTAAAGCAAGTTTATTTCATTTCAATTGAGCTTTCAATTCTCTCGCGCTTAATGCTTTTTGATACTTGGCCGCTATTGAATTGATTTGGGGTTTTTCATGATGATTGGGAAATTGGGTGAATGACTTGAACTGAGATTGCTAGCCATAGTCATGATGAGTATAGGAATATAACTTTGTGATTATGTGTTCTTGTGAATCATTGATCTTTATGCTTAACTTTATTATTGGTCACCTAAGGAATTAGGGATTTTTGGTTTAGTTAAAGGGGTTATGAGACAAGGAATTGTACTTAATCTAATATCGTTGATTCGAACTTCAATTTGTATGGGATAACTTGCGTTGGTTGTAGATTAAATGCATAAGAGTGAAAACAAGAAGATTCGATCCCTAGTCATTTTTAATCCTTTGATTTTTAAATAGTTGTTATTATTAATTTTCAATTGTTACAAATCTACTTATTTCCAAATACCACTATTCGGTTCTCGTTCAAAATAGTTACGAACTTTGTTTAGTTGAATAATCAATCGCAATCTCTGTGGAGACGATCTTACTTATCATTTTATTACTTGTGCGATTCGGTACACTGCCGAAATCCTCAACACCCCTTTTCATTAAATGAAGACGCCAAAAGAAAAGCAAAATCAAGTAAAAAGATTTTATCGAAAAACATAAATAATCATGACTCAGTGAGATGTGATGAGACGCCTAAGTTCTTTACACGTGTGACACATGTGTGCGCGCTTGGACGCACGCAACCGATTCACCAGATGCTGAGTTATGATGCACATGACGAAGAAAATGCTTACACTTATACATGCTTATGTCATACCAGATGCTGAGATGATGCATATCATCTGACGCTGAGATAAATCATTCTTCTATAAGATGAAAATTTAAATTTCTTCTTATAAAATTGAATCTATCTTCAGCAAGGGGTTTTGTAAATATGTCAGCCCATTGATGATCAGTGTCTACAAATTTTATTTCGAGAATACCCTTCTGAACACAGTCTCTTATAAAATGATGCTTAATCTCAATGTGCTTGGCTCATGAATGCAATATGGGATTTTTAGTAAGACAGATTGCAGAAGTATTATCACAAAAGATAGGAATGTTACTCTCTTTTATCAGATAATCTTCAAGTTGATATTTCATCCACAGAAGTTGAGAGAGTCGCAACTTGCGAAATATATTCAAACCTTTGTTGAGAGTACAATCGTGCTTTGCCTTTTACTTGACCAAGACACAAGATTTGCTCCAAGGAATTGGCAGCCTCCACTTGTGCTTTTTCTTTCAATTCGGTCTCCAGCAAAGTCAGCATCACAGAAACCTACTAACTTGTAATCTTTTGATTTCTTATAAAGCAAACCAAGATTAGTAGATCCTTGCAAATATCTAAAAATTTTTTTAACAGCACTCAAGTGTGATTCTCTAGGATCTGATTGAAATCTAGCACATAGACAGACACTGAACATAATATCAGGTCTTGAAGCTATAAGATAAAGTAGAGATCCAATCATACCTCTGTACATCTTCTGATCTACCTTTTTATCAGTTTCATCTTTACCAAGCATGCACGTGGGATGCATAGGAGTGCACATAGGTTTGCAATCCACCATTTTGAATTTCTATAGCAATTCCTTGATTTATTTGCTTTGATGTATATAGATACCATCATTGCATTGTTTGATTTGAATTCCAAGGAAGAACTTTAGTTCCCCATCATGCTCATCTCGAATTCAGCCTGCATTAGCTTAGAAAATTCTTTGCAAAGGTTTTCATTAGTAGCTCTAAAAATAATGTCATCAACATATATTTGAACAATTATAAAGTGCTTGTTTGATATTTTTCTAAAAAGAGTAGTGTCTACTAGACCTATGGTAAAACCATTTTTCATAAAAAATGTACTGAGCCTTTCATACCAAGCTCTGGGAGCTTGCTTAAGACCGTACATGGCCTTCTTAAGCTTGAAGACATGTTCTGGAAATTCAATGTCTTCGAATCCAGGAAGTTGTTTTACAAAGACTTCCTCAGTTATAAAACCATTCAAGAAAGCACTTTTCACATCCATTTGATAAAGAATTATATCATGATGTGCAGCAAATGATAGTAAAATACGTATAGCTTCTAACCTTGCAACAGGTGCAAATGTTTCAGTAAAATCAATACCTTCTCCCTCTGAGTAACCTTGAGCAACCAATCTTGCCTTGTTTCTCACAACCTTTCTATCTTCATCAAGCTTGTTTCTAAATACTCATTTAGTACCAATGGCTTGCTTATCTTCTGGTAGAGTAACTAGCTTCCATACATCATTTCTTTGGAACTGATTCAACTCTTCTTGCATGGCCAGAATCCACCCTTCATCTTTCAATGCTTGATCAATCGTTTTAGGTTCCATTTCTGAAAGTAGTGCCATATCTGCATGCTCTTTAAAAGAGGATCTGGTTCTTACTCTATCTCCAGGTTTTCCAATGATTTGATCTTTAGGATGATTAGTTTTGTACTTCCAGCTCTTTCTGACTTCAACTTCTGAAGATTCTTGTGTCTGGTTACCACCGGATGATGAAGATGTAGGTTCACTATTTGTAGTATCACCTATATTTAATTCTGAAAATAATTCATCTAGCTCTGACATGGCTGTGTCAGGCTTCTTGTCATCAAATTTGACATGAATGGATTCTTCCACTGTCATGGTTTCTTTATTGTATATTCTAAAAGCTTTGGATCTTTCAGAATATCCCAAAAAGATTCCTTTGTCAGCTTTTGAATCAAACTTACCAAGCTGATCCTTAGTAATCAAAATATAACAAGTACAACAAAATGAATGAAAATATGATATGTTTGGTTTTCTTCCTTTCCACAGTTCATATGGAGTCTTCTTCAAAATAGGTCTAATAAAAATTCTATTTTGAATGTAACAAGTCAGTGTTTATCGCTTCGCCAAAAATGTTTTGCAATGTTAGCTTCATTGATCATGGTCCTGGCCATTTCTTGGAGGGACCTATTTTTCCTTTCTACAACACCATTTTGTTGAGGTGTTCTAGGTGAGGAGAAATTGTGGGAGATGCCATTATCATCACAAAATTTTTGAAAGTTTTCATTTTCAAATTCTCCCCCATGATCACTTCTAATGGATGAAATACAAATTCCTTTTTCATTTTAAACTGTTTTGCAGAATACAGTAAATACCTTGTATGACTCATCTTTGTGAGCAAGGAATCTAACCCATGTCCATCTAGTAAAATCATCAACAATGACTAACCCATATTTCTTTCCAGTTAAAGAGGTTGTCCTTGTTGGACCAAAAAGATCAAGATGCAAAAGCTCAAGTGGTCTAGAGGTTGAAACAACATTTTTTGAATGAAAAGAAGTTTTAACTTGTTTTCCACTTTGACATGCCTCACAGAGAGCATCAGATTGATACTTAAGATTTGGTAAGCCTTTGACAAGACTGTGCTTGTTTAATTTTGAGATTAATCTCAAATTGGCATGACCCAATCTCTTGTGCCAAATCCATTGTTCTTCATCAACAGACATGAGACACTTGACATCTTGTTTTGTAAGTTCCGAGAGATCAATTTTGTAAATATTTTGTTTCCTCTTAGCAGTAAAGAAAGTAAAGCCATCTTTTTTGCTTTTTACTAGACATCCAGTTTCTGTAAAGATGACTTCATAACCATTGTCACATAATTGACTTATGCTCAATAAGTTATGTTTAAGTCCTTCAACATACAGTACATTATCAATAGAGGGAAGAGAGCCTTTACCAATGCGACCAATTCCAACTATTTTACCTTTCTGGTTTCCTCCAAAACCAACGAATCCAGCTTCTTTAGGCCTTAGTTCTTGGAACATATGCTTTTCTCCCATCATGTGACGCGAGCATCCACTGTCTAAGTACCAAGATAGGTGTGTTGACTTTGTTGCTAAGCATGTCTGCAACATAGACTATTTTATCTTTAGGTACCCATATCTTTTTGGGTCCTTTCTTGTTAGTTCTTGAAGGAAGCTTATCCTTCACAGTTTTAAAAACAGTACATGCACTTTTCAAATGACCAGGTTTATTGCAGTAAGTACAATGCAAGCATTTACTATGATTATTGGATTTATCAGATGCTGAATCATTTTCTAAAGGAGGTTCATCTAATATATAACCAAGACCATGAGTTGTCGTTTTACTGACACCCCAAATCATTGACGCTTGCTTGCTTCGAGTTACACTCTCTGCAAGAAACTTTTGAAATGCATATTCATAATCATTTGATTTGCATTTAAGGTTGCCTGTAACTTTAGAGCTTTCAGCTTGAGAGCTCTCAGCTTCTGGTTGCTTGTTAGCGGCCAGACGCTGGTTATCCATCAGATGCTGATTTTCAGTTTTCAGCTTCTGGTTCTCTTTATTGAGTACAGATTTTTCTTTGTTTAAAGCTTGAAAGTCTTGTGATAATTTTGAAAATTTCTTTTTCAAATTCTTATACTCAACAGAGAGAGTGGTAGACTCCTTAAGAAGATCATCGAATGCAAGTTGAAGTTCAGAGTAGGAATCATATACTATTACCTCTTCAACTTCTTCTTCTGAGTCAAGATCAGTGTTTGCCATGAGAGCGAGATTTGCTTCTTCTTCATTATCTTCCTCAGATGAGGATAAGTCTAGATCTTCCCATGTAGCCATGAGGCTTTTCTTCTTTTTCTTGAAAGAACTTCTTGTGGGCTTCTCCTTAAGATTAGGACATTCAGACTTGAAATGTCCAGGCTTTTTACATTCATAGCAAATGACTTGAGCTTTGTCTTTGTCTTTGCTTTCCTTCTTGTCCTTAGTATCTTTCTTCTGAAACTTCCTCCTGAAGTTTCTCTTCTTCCACATTCTTTGTATCTTCCTGGATATAAACGCGAGCTCATCTTCTGATCACTACAAGAAAATTCGGATTTACCGACGGGCATATACCGACGGTCAGAGACCGTCGGTTAAACGTTGGATTTTCCGACGGCCAAGCCGTCGGTAAAAGGTAAATTTACCGACGGTCAATGCCCGTCGGTAATTTCAAAGATATTTCATTTACGCGCCTATTTTTCAAATACCGACGGCCTTATACCGTTGGTAAGTTAAAAACTAAATCGGTAATGCCGAGCAGTTCTGACGGCCTAGATCGTCGGTAAAGCCGTCGGTCTTGCGATAATAATCGAAGCCAGGCCTTCCCTTTCTCCTCCATCTGCATCCTCTTCTCTTTCACTTCCCTCTCTTCCTCCGCCCCCACCACTACGCCGCCACCACCACCAGGCCCACACCACCACCAGCCGCCACCACCACCACCACTCTATTCTCTATTCTCTCTGCTCACTATTCTCTCCTCCATCTTCATCCCTCTTCTCTTTCACTTCCTCTCTTCCTCCGCCCCACCACTACGCCGCCACCACCACCACGCCCACACCACCACCAGGCCGCCACCACCACCACCACTCTATTCTCTCTGTTACATCACTTTGTTCTCCTTTGTTCTCACCACCACCACCACCACCACCACCGCGCCACACCACCACGTCTTAGTCGCCACCACCACCGTTTCCTCTGCCACCACCACCACCACCGTGTCCGTCTCTCTCGTCTCTCATCTCTCTCTATCCACAGCCACCTTCACAGAACACCATCTCGCCGCCGCCACCTCCACAAAGACCACGCCAGTCCGCCGCCACCACCTCCACAAGACCTTCCGCGCCACCTCCACAAAGACCGTGGTCTGCCGTCACCTCTGCCACCACCGTCTATTCTCTGTCTCTATTTTGTCCTTCTTTGTTCGTGTTTTTCTTCCGAATCCCAAATTGATTTGGTGTTCCTTTTCGATGTTTCAGAGCGATTGAAAGTTCTTGAAGTGATTTGAAGGTTTTTGACGTGATTTTGAAGGTTTTTGGTGCATCACGGTATTCTTTTGTGGCTTGACCTCCAATTTTGTGTTCTGTGATTTTGGGAACTAAGGTTTGTTTGTATTCCTGTTGTTGGTATTTGATTTTTGTTTTAGTAGCTTTGCAAGAGTAGCCTTCGCGTGAGATTATTAGTTGTTTGATGGTTGTTACATTTATTGATTTTGTGGATTGTTAGTTGTTTGACGGTTGCTCTGCTCTTATTGATTTTGTGGATTGTTAGTTGTTTTAAAAGTTTAGGATACTTATATTATGTCCAAGGTTAAAAGTTTGTCTTAAGCATGCTAATTAGAAGGGAAAAAAAAACAATTCTAGTTGGCGCATCCTGCTCGGTTAGCATCATGATTTGAAAAAAATATTGAAAAAAATATTGGAATAAAGTCTTAAATACTGCAAACCTATGCCTTTGTTCGTTTTGTTGTAATTCGATTATTTTCAGTTTATATGCTCATGACTGACCAATGTTGACAACAAACAGACAATGTCTTTAGATGGAAACCGTGGTCGAGGTAGGGCTTCCAGGAGGCCGATGATGTCTGCAAGGGAGTATCGGAATAGCTTTGTGACGATTGAGGATCGCGATGCTCGCCATCGTGATCCTCCTATGCCTTCTAGGAGGCCGATGATGTCTGCGAGGGAGTATCAAAATAGCTTTGTCATCAGGACTAAGGATCGTGCTGAGGATCGTGATTTGATGAACCAGCATGGTGATCCCAGGAGGCCTGTAGCTACCGGTGATGCTCATCGAGGGACATACATCGTTCAGGTCTCCAGCGATGACGATGAGATCTTGGAGTATACTCCATCCACACCGGAGTATTCTCCAATCGGAGAGGATTACACTCCGACCTCACCGGAGTATTCTCCAATCGGAGAGGATTACACTCCGTCCACACCAAAATATTCTCCCACCGTAGCGATTACACTCCATCGACTCCTTCTGAGGATTCTACCGCCCGATTTTGTCCTGGGACCCCTCAAGGAGCCGCCACTAGCTAGCCTCTATTTTATATTATGCATGTTATGTACATTAGTATTTGACGCTTTAACATTTTAATTGGATAAATGTATTAGGATAATATATGATGTATGTCTTTACATTTGTGCATTTCTATTTAATTTTTGTCTTAAGCCTAAGTTCCAATTATTCCAACGTTTCAACGATTGTTCGCGAAACCAGGCCGCCACCACCACCATCACCACTCTATTATGCTCTATTATATGTTTTACATGAGGAGGTTAAATAGCTTTTGAGAATTCATGATTTGATAAAAATAGTGAAAGCCAAAAAGCTTACTTGGGGTTTATTTGGAATTATTTTATAACATGATTGTTGTTTGGTTGGCATCCTGCTCATTTTTGTTGATTGCTATTTGGTAGCTTGTTAGTTAAAATTTTCTATGTTTTTTCTGTATTTTTAGTTCGAGGCCACGACATTGCTCAGACTGCCACTCACATCGAAGGGCGTGGACACTCTCTTGTTCTGAGAATTAGGTATGCACTCTAACGAAATGTCGGTTGACTCATTGGGTGGAAAAGGGTTGGTTGTTGACCCCACACCGACATATTTATTTGATTTGCTTCATAGTTCTCTCCAGAGAGAATTTTGAGGTGATGTGTGTTTTGGCTAACAAATGATGTTTTATGTTGAAGTGATGTATAGTTGTCGTAGTTTTGAACAAGATATCAATCCACATTGAAATTGATTTTCGATTCAAAATTGAATTCAATTGAAGAGTAACTCTATTTTTTAAAAAACATATTTTTTTAAAAACAAGAGTAGTTCTAGTGGTCGACTCGCTTTTTTAAATTGAAGTAATTTTATTATTAACAAAAGGTAGGAATAAGAAAGGGTAACGCAGATAAAATACGAGCTTGTTTTATAGCAATCGTAATTAATCGTTGTTGTTTTAAGGTCAATCTATTCACGCGTCTAGATAATATTTTTGACGAATTCGAGGGGTCCCGTTGAGTTCTTCATAATCATAATATTTTGGATTCAGTATAAATGACTCAATAGATCACCTTTTCCTATGTTTCAAAAATCCCATTTCATTTTTAATGATGTTTTTGAAAAATGAACCTCATTAATTGATTCAAAACACCTCTTTCTGGATAATATATGTCGATACTTTTTCTTTTAAGTTGAAAGAAAAGTAAAAGAGAGAAGGAATCACTCGATTTACTTCTCTCCACAGAGGGAATTTTGTTTGATGTATATTTTATGTTAGAGTAAGGTAGCATGTAGATTATTCATTTAGCAAGCAACACATAAACTCAATTTCAAGTAAGTGAATCTCTGATCCTATGTTCATGCTACGTCTCGCTATACTTGTAGAAACCAATTTATATTGAGATAGTAACCATATTAATCTCCAAAATAATTACAGATTATAACTATATACTATCTTGTAAATACAAACAACGCTTATTAAACTAAAAAATTTAACATATGAAAGACATATTATTACACAAAGACATGAATTACAAGGAAATTGATTCCCAAATTAATCGTGACGTATTAACTAATTATAAACTATTAAAATCCTATATTTGATTAATTTAATTATGTGATCATCTTATTTTTTTAAAAAATAATAAAGTAACCAATTTTATGTTGTTTAGAGATTCCATCAACTGCCTTGGTTAATGTAGTAGATTCTCGTGCTAGGCTAGTTTTTTAAGCTGAAATGAAAATGATTGTTTTTGGCCAATTAAAGGATTAGGATGTATGGTAGATGTGACCATATAGGAGCTCTAATTGCATGGCATATACCAAGGCAAACCACTATGAAAACAAAAATTGTTAAAAGAATTTATGCTTCCTTGCCGTCGGTATGCTTGTTTAATTCTATCCTTTAAGAGGATGTCAACTTTCAACATGTTACTTTTTAATTATTGATGAAATGGATGTTTGATTGTTGTTATTAGTATCGGAGAAAAGCCTTAGCTTTCGTTTGAGGTTCAATATATTATTGAGTCGTGTACTCTTTTAGATACCACGTGTTCATTGTATATTGAACCTTGAATAGTCCAAGTCGGACAGTTTGGGGAAAAAACTTTTTCTTTCCTTGTATAATAGTTGTTGCTTTATTCTCTTATCTTGATATTTGATAAAATTTCGGTTAGATTCATTTCCTTTTATTCTCTTGGTGCATACTTGATTGCCTTGTTCCTATCTGCGATCATTTTGTGTACTCGAGACCAATGGAAATCTTTGCGAAATTTTGTCAAGTATAAGATATGAGAATTACTGAATGACTATTATACGAGTTCTGAAAAAGTTTTTCCTCGAATGGGATAAGTCATTACCATTTAAAGAAAGAGAGCGGTTGTAAGAATGTCGTGCTTTGAAATTGTCATTTTTTTGACATGCGTAAGATGGAATTTTTTCCTTGAATCGTAGTTGGATGTACGATAGGTTATATCCGGAAGAGGGGTTTGAAACAATCTTTGCGATGGGATTGATCACTGCTCAAGTCGCAATGGCACACGAAGATTTGAAATTAATGGAGGGATTAGGTGTCCGTGCCTTAAATGCGATCAGCAGAAAGATCAAGAGCCCAGAGAGGTCATCTTTGCACTGCAGAGAGTTGGATTTATGCCTAATTACCGATTTGGACTAGACATGGTGAAGAGTTACCTCGGGTTGGATTAGGGGTTGGCGATAATTGCACAGGTGCTTCAAACAATTGCGTAGATACGAGATATGGTGAGCAAATTGAATTGATGCAAGATATGGTTTGTGATGCCTTGGGGGTCAATGTATCATTCGAGGAGCAACAGTATGATGACACAAATGAACTTCCAAATGAAACGGCACAAAAATTTTATAATCTCTTGTTAGAAACAAATAAGTCGATGTTTGAAAGGTCTGCAGACTCTAAGTTATCAATGTGTGTGAGGCTTTTAGCTCTTAAGTCCAACTGTGGTGCTACGGATGTGTGCTTGGATCTCGTAACGAAGATGATGTTGGACTCGTCACCTATCAAAGATAGTTTACCAAAAAGCTACTACGAGGCTAAAAGTTTAGTGTCCAAGTTGGGGTTAGAATCTAAAAGGATTGATTGTTGTGTGAGAAGGTGTATGTTATATTACGACAACGAATTCGGTAAAAGCGATAAGCCTTGGCTGGTTGAATGCAAATTCTGTGGTGAGCCAAGGTATATGTCACATCTTGATAATGGGAAGGGTAGACAAAAACCAGTTCCACTAAGGCAATGTTTTATTTGCCAATTATTCCAAGGTGCGAGAGAATGTTTGCGTCAACACACATGCAGACAAAATGACTTGGCACTATGAGAATAAAAGCACTTGTATGTTGCGACATCCTTGTGATGGTGAAGCTTGGAAGCACTTTGATCGTGTGAATCCCGAATTTGCAGCGGATCCACGTAATGTACGACTTGGCTTATGCTCGATGGTTTTACCCCATATGTTCAATCAACGGCGAAACCTTATTCTTCTTTGGCGATTATTGTTACCCCATACAATCTTCCTCTGATATGTGCATGTCTAAGCCCTATATGTTCTTGACTTGTATTATACCGGTCCAGATAATCCAACGGATGGTATTGACATCTACTTACGACTCTCATTGACGATCTCAAAAGGTTGTGGAATGGCGTTGTGACTTATGATGTTGCACGAAAGAAGAACTTTACAATGAGGACAGCTCTTATGTGGACCATTAATGACTTCCCTGCATATGGCATGTTGTCTGGTTGGGGTACTCATGGTAAGATGGCATGTCCCCATTGCATGGAGCATACAAAGGCCTTTACCTTGAAATTTGGGGGGAAGAGTTCTTGGTTTGACTCACATCGCAGGTTTTTACCAGCAGATCATCCATTTAGTGCGAATAAGAACGCCTTCAAGAAGGGGGAAGTTGAATTAGATGGCCCGCCCCCGAGGTTGACATCCGAACAGATTTTTACCAGAGTTATGGATCTGCCAAAAATCACAGATTTTGGTGAATTTGATCGATTTGAAGGATATGGACAATGGTACAATTGGACTAAAAGAAGTATTTTTTGGGATTTGCCGTATTGGAAAGATAATTTGTTGAGACACAACCTTGATGTTATGCACATTGAGAAGAACTTTTTTGACAATGTTTTTCTCACAGTGATGAACGTTAGAGGAAGAACGAAAGACAATGATAAGGCCGCATCGACTTACCACTTTATCAGAAGCGAAAGGACTTGCATTTGACGACTCGATCGAATGGGAAAACCCTGAAACCCAAAGCTTTGTTACTCTTTAACTGCTGAGGAAGCTATGTCGATGCATCGGTGGATAAAGAACTTGAATGCCAGGCGGTTATTCTTCTAATTTGGCAAGATGTCTTTGATGTGAACAAAAGAACAATGATTGGGATGAAAAGCCATGATTGTCATGTATTCATGGAGTGTTTACTTCTATTGCATTTAGTTCCTGTAGTCAAATATTTTAAATCCACTTACGTAACTCACCAATTTTAAAGATTTGTGTTCGCAACATTGAGAGATGATGATCTTACCCAGATGGAGAACAACATCCCAGTCATTCTTTGTACGTTGGAGAGACTATTTCCCCCTGGTTTCTTTGACTCTATGGAACATCTCCCGATTGCATCTTGCACATGAAGCTAGGCTTGGTGGACCATTCAATACGGATGGATGTATCCATTCGAAAGGTAATATAATCAAATATTCTTTAACATAATTATTCATCGCCGGGTTAAATGTTGATCACCAACCTTGTTATTCTCAGATTTATGGGTGACTCAAAGCAGTAGGTGAAAAATAAGGCCAGGGTTGAAGGATCTATTTGTGCAACTTACTTACACCGTGAGACAATTCATTTCTGCTCCCATTATTTTATGAACTTCATCTTTGACACCAACAAATAATAGGAATGAAATAGAAATTGAAAGTGAAAGACACCCGCCGCCTTATCGGTGTTTTGCCTTCCCTGGTCGTCATCTTTGGAAAGGAGTGAAGTCCTGGTTAACGGGAGAAGATTGGAAGTCGACCTGCGTTCACGTGTTGATCAAGCGTCTTAGAAGTATCACCATATCTTACGTATGTATACTTTTGACCACTTTCAATTTATTTAGTCCACACCTATTCATGATCATTTGTTTGATAATGACTTGTTCAGGCATTCTTGTTAACTAAGCCCACAAGCGAACAAGACTCTTACGCTTATATTCATGAATATTTCCCAACGTGGTTTAGGAGCCAAGTATGTATTTTTAGTCCTATTTCAACTATTTGTTGTTTGAAAATACAAAGATTGTTTGCAAAAGGAACCCTAAATCACTTGTGCATGTGTATATGCAGTGTATAGCGAGTCGAATCGCCCATAATCGAACACTTGAGAAATTTATCTCATGGTCCTAAATCACGTGTAAAAGAATGGCACACGTATTTAAATGCTTGATTACAAATTTCAAACTCAGTCAAAAAGCAGAGGGTTAAAAAGCAGTTAACGATGGAGTTTATGTAAAAGGTGCCACGAGAGGGAGGTGAAGAGCGACTTCTGGCGTGATTCAACATATATATGAGTGGCGTACAATACTTTAGACTATACTAAAATAATAGTGCTATTTTATTGTAATTGGTTTGATCCAGTCAAGTAGAGGCATAAGAATGGATCGCAAATATAATATCGTTGACATATGCATGAGCGTAAGATACCAAATGTTTGATCCGTTTATCATAGCACAACAAGTAAGACAGGTGTATTATGTCCCTTATCCGTCAACTCGAAGGGACAAACAAGGTTGGTGTGTTGCAATAAAGACAAAACCAAGGGGTCGCATTGAAGCGAGATGATCCACGAGGAAGAAGTGGCTTATCAAGTGGATGAGATGTCTCATGTCAACGTAGTAAACGGTTGAACCCATTTCTCGACTACGTGACGATCCAATCACATATGAAGATGTAAATGGAGATGAGGAATTAAATGAAGAAGTGGCGAACCATCAAGATCTGAAGGCGATCTTGCAAAGCGAGTGGGCGAGAATGCGAGAATAAATTTGTTTAACTTTTTACAATTAGAGAATTTAATGTCTAACAACATATTTTATTTTGTCGATTATTTTCATATAACTTGTTTATTTTTTGGAATTCATTTTTAATATTGTTATGTTTAAATATAATATTTCATGATCATATTATTGAATTGCTCTATAGACATATATGGCATCAGGAGGTTCAGGCTCCGCCCCCCCCAACCACCCAGTAGTGGTCAACGGAGGGGGAAGGGCATCGCTGTCGACGCCCCTCGTCGTCGGAGGCCGAACATTATTAGGATTGATGATCCTGGCTATGCGATGTTGTCATCCACCACGGCGTCGCATACATCTACGTCTACACAGGCTCAGCCGAGTTCGGCCCCTACGCAGCCTCGTCACATTGGGCACCTACGGCGTGCGGGACCTTCGCATCGACACCCATTTACATGATGCCCACCCAGGTTACTGGCGGACACTTGCCGCTTCTTCCTCTCATTTTGTGTTTGAGGCGGTGCGGACACTCACGTGTCCGATCGGGAGTATAGTGTGGGCCAGGCACCTGATCGAGGCCGGGGTTGACGGGGCGAGGAGGTTGGCGGCCGGCGGGATGAGCGGAGGTCGTTGATGATATTCAGATCTTTGTATGATGGCCGAGAGTTGCTATCGAGCCCGGTGGTAAAGGGTGAGTATGTAGGTTGAATACACATTTTTGCCCCTTATCTTTTTAGTTTTCAATTTCGTCCCTTATCTTTTTTTAGTTTTCATTTAAGTTCCTTAAACTTTAAAAATCACATCAATTTCGTCTTTTCTCTTTTTTTATTCATTTTTTCTTAGACGAATCACCATCGACATGTGGCGTAAAAATAAAATAAAATAAAACAAAGCGCCACGTGTAAGATGGTATTTAGTCTAAGACAAAAAGAATAATTAAAAAGAAAGGGCGAAATTGAAGTAATTTTTATAACTTAATGGACTTAAATGAAAACTAAAAAAAGGATAAGGGGCGAAAATTACAGTTTAACCTATATATTTTTAACTTGTTTGGTATGTTGTTATTGTTTAGGTTCCTTAGTCAAAGCCAGTGCGAAGGCTATCACTAAGTAATTGAGCAAAATTACCACGACTATTGGCCCACCTGGGACGCGGTGGTGACGGAGGCACATGTTCAATTCTTTCGAGTAAGTTGTTTATTTTTTTGTTGCGTATTATTTTTTATTTCATGAATCTCAATTATTTTTAATAACGTATTATATTCATACAGGAGAGGTTTCTTGGAAGGAAGAAGCGGGAGGAGCGGATCAAGAAGAACTTCCATATGAAGGCTTCCCACGCCTATCGATATGCTTAGAGATGCCGCCTCAATGGGCAGCCCACTTGGATAGGAGATGAGATCTGGCGGACTCTGGCGCTGGAACTCCCCTGAGTTCAAGGCGGTAGCGAGAAGGCGAAGAAGAATAGAGCCTCTGAAAAGGGTGGGAGCTTGCATCTTTGGAGGTTCGGTCGATCAAGCGCGACAGCGGCTCGACTTGTATGTTTTATATTATTATTATTATTATTATTATTATTATTATTATTATTTAGTTAAGCTTTTTTATTAAATAATTACAGTCTCGTGATTTGCAAAGGGAGGTTCGATTGCACGAGCTCCATCGTGCAACTCATATTAGGAGAATGCAGGTGATTTTGTCGATGGCGGTCAGCGGACCAGGTAATTATAAAACATAATGAATAGTTTTTAACAATGTTTATATTGTTTTATTACAATAAAAATTGACTAATTTGTTTATGTTTGACAGAGGAGTTTGGCGAGGATGTCTCGAGGTTAGATCTCGGACATCCTCATGTTCCCGTCTCGAGCCCAGAGGATCCAATTGCGTCGGTGATGGTTTGGCGAGATGTTGTTGGCGGCAAGAAGAAGTCGCCTATACGGTCTTTGGCGACCTTGCCCGGCAACTACAAGAAGCCTCTCTGCTTTGGAGAGTAAATCGGCCGATCGTCTTTGCCATGGATGGCGGGAGATAGCAGGTGAAGCGGGCCATGGCGGCGGCGGCGATTGGCGGCCGGCGGCGGATCGCGGCCGTCCAGCGAGGAGAGGCGGCCGGGCAGCTGCCATTTTGGCTCAGTCTTTGCGGCGGCAGGAGGATCTGTACCATTTGCTAGCTCGCCACCGCCTCCTCCACCGCCTCGCCTCAGCCTCATAATCTTGGTGATCATGTCGATGATGTAGATAGTGATAGTGATCATGATCATGATTATCGGGACTATTAGTTATGTTTGTATTGATATTTTTATATTTTGGATATTTTTTATTCTTGTTTTGTTAAATCGAATTTTTATTTATTTATTTGTTTCTTTTTTAATTTGTTTTATAGTTATGTTATCGTATTACATTTTTAAATACAGAAAGAAATTAATTATTAAATGTGATAACTAGTAATCGTTAATTAAATGGATAAATAAATTAAATTGATTACAGAAATTAAAATTAAATAATTTAAAAAAGTAAATAATTTTTTAATAAAAATAAATATTTAAACAATTTTCAAAAAAAAATTTATCTTTCTAACATGGTCAGGTATAGTGTAACTTTTTCCAAGGGCCTGTAACCCATGAACAAGTGTTTGGAATCTTCCAAACATATTTCAATGTTTTCACCATCTTCCATTTTGAACAACTCATATTGGCGCACCAACATGCTAGCTTTGGTTTCTCTTACTTGGGCAGAGCCTTCGTAAGATAAAACAAGTGGGTCCCAGATTTCTTTGGCAATATCAAATTTTCCACATTTGTCATATTCTTACAGATAAGAATGAATCTAGCTTTTTGATTGGTTTGATATCTCTTTTTCTGCTCATCATTCCAATCTTATCTGGCTATTGCGACACCACGAGGATTAGTGGGAGGAATGTAACCACTTTGAACTATATCCCACAACTCAAGTTGTTGTGTCTCAAAGAAAGCTTTTATCTTATCTTTCCAGTAATCAAATTTTTCTCCATCGAATAGAGGAGGACGGTTCATATGACCACCTTCAGTAGACATGTTCACAGTATAGGATCTTTTCTCTTAACACTGTTAAGTGCTCAACCAAGAGGCTGAGCTCTGGTACCAACTGAACGTGAACACAAGAAAGGGGGTTGAATTGTGTCCAAATTTTTTTCGCAAACTATAAGTTAAAAGCACTAAGATTACAGATTTTTCAAAGCTAGTAGTTTATCGGACGCTGAGAGACTAACCGGATGCAGGAAATAAACCGTGTATGAAAACTTGTTTTACTGAGCAAGATAAAGATAAATATAAAGCAGTAAAGCAAGAGGCACAGAGATTTATACTAGTTCACCACCAACTGGTAGCTACGTCTAGTCCATTCGTTCCTGAAGGATTTTCCACTATAATCAACTGATTACAATTTCCTCAAGAGTATTCTACTGTCACAAACTTGACAATACTCTCAACTTCTCAAAACGACTCAGTGCAGTCGAGCCTTTGAGGTACAAAGTCTTAACTAGGCCAACAACAGTTTACAAAAGAGAATATACTTTTTGAATACTATCAAAATAACTCTCACAGAGAGGATGAAAAGATTAAGCTCAAAACAGAGTAGCTTTCTAAAAGAAAGTATAAGACGCTGAGTTCAGTTATTTGTAGACCAGAAACTTGGCACGAAACTTGATTGCTCACTTGAGTAATATTGCTTTAATGAAGTTTCTTCACGCTTTTTCCAACTTCTCTTCAATGAATACCTTGGGGTATTTATAGAGTCTTCGTGGATATTACCGCTTCTTGATAAAAACATAGCTCCTTTTCATTGAGTGAGGTAATTTGAAATGTAGTCATTTTCTTCTTTTCCAGAGAATATCAGAATAGTACATATTACCGTTTTCGTACTATCTTCTTTTCATAATTGCCTTGTACGATTTTTGTCTTTTACTAAAGGTGTCACCTTTGCATCCTCGTACATCAAAATGAGCGCATAAAATCAAATTCGAATTCCGTTCCAGAACATTCTGAGGATAAGAACAAAAACGTGATCATCACGTGCTTCATTAAAGAGATCAGACGCTTGCTCAGAAGAGAGGACGGACGCTCGCAACAATTGATTATTCCACGTGTCAAAGAGTAACACTACTTGACGCTCGCTGTTAGCAAGACGCTAGAGTGAGTACGGACGCTGACATCAGTGGAGTGTATTCAATTCTCTTGTAGATTTTCTTCTTCTTTCTTGAGTGTTTTGTACATATATATGAAGCTTTGATACCTGTACACTCAAAGATATGTTAGAAGATAAATTGTTCTCTTGAAAATACTTTGTTATCATCAAAATTAATGAAGGTCTAAACTTCTCAATCGTTTAGGTTCCAACAGGAAGATAAAAGGAGAGGACGGGGAGAGGGAGAAGAGGATGAGGTGGGATAGGATGGCAGTGGTAAGGAGAGGGAGGAAGGAGGAGAGGAGGGAGGTGGCGCTGTGGATGACGCTGCGAGAGGGGCGATGAGGATTAGGGTTCGCAGATCCCTTTTCTTTTAATTTATGGGATTTATTTATTTTTAATTTGAAAATTGTTATTATTTAATGACATGTCATGATTTGATGAAATGGATCCTCACCAAATACCACATCAGAATCCACATATGCTAAATTAGATCCACGTCACTCAATTTTGGGGGTAATTTAACATTTGGACAAAATGTTTGAATTTTAAAAAATAAGGGGACTAAATGTCAGAAATTAGAAATGGGGGGACTAAAATGAAAAATTGAGTAAAATAGGGGGACCAAAATTGCAATTAAGTCAAAAAATTTAGAAGGATTAAAACCAAATTTTGCTATTTTTGTTGAGACTAAACATATATTTAAACCAAAATGAAAACACAAGGGTGGGGCGTGGGGCTGATAAGTTTTTTATTTTTATTTACAGTTTGTATATTTTCGTTTAATAATGATAATAAAGACATCTTATTTTTTTTATCATTTTTAATAAAAAATATAAATTAAATAAGATAATATTTTTGTAATTATAAACGAAAATATACTAATTGAAAATAAAAATAAAAAGTAAACTAAAGGTACGCTTAGATTTGAAGTTTTATCTGTCTCAGTACCTTCTCATTATATTTGTCTCATAGCTCTTATCGTTTCTACATAAGTGTTAGTAAAACATTATAACATGGAATGATCCCTCAGAGTGGTGTGCAAGTCATGTCCAAATAGCATGGACCTTGTGCTTTTTTTAATGAAAAATGTTTTTTGAACACATTTTTTGACACAGATACGTAATATACGGTTCATATTGTATGGATATATGATCTGTATTGTACGGACAATTTCAGGGTTATTTTTATCATTAACCAGATAAGTGAATTTCGTTAATCAGATAAATAAATGGAATGTGTTAAGTTTCAGGGTTGGCATTCACCAGATAATGTGAACCATTAACCAGATAAGTGAACTCCGTTAACCAGATAAAAAAGAAAAATTTGAAAAAAAAAGTGGGATCCGTACTGTACGAACACGCGTCCGTACAATACAGACGCATATATGTGTCGCTGGTGTGTCGCACGCTGTGTTCAATTAACAGTTGTTATTTAATTGGGTGGTTTCAACTTTCACAAGTCCAAAAGATTAGTACAATTAATACTAATAATTCTCCATCCTCATCCATCCGATGCACGTTGTTCCTTGAATGGCTGCTGCTACAATATCATCATCACTGTTGATTATCTTGTCCTACGAATAATTTGTTGCCCCACCACCACCACCACCACCAACTACCTCACCCACATGCAGTCACGACTTAGATAGATAGATTGCAATGGAAGGACACCTCCTATAGCACTTAAAAACACTATCACACTGCACTAGCGAAACAAAAGTAGAATAAGTAGGATTAAGAGGAGGAACCCACGTTTTCAAGCTAAACAACAAGAGGTGACCCACTGCTTGTCAACCGACGCCTCAATTAAGTCTATAGCTGTATTAGATTTGTTAAAAAAAAAAATAAAGAATTTGGACAATTTAAAATATCTATGATATACGTGATTTTAAAAAAATTGAATCGGTTAAGAGTGTCTCTAGCAATGAATTTCACTATCGTAATAAAAAAATAAATTTCAACTATATCATATTTATTGGAGTATCTTCCAATCTTGTTTGATTAAAATAGAAGTGTTGAGTAAATAAGTTTATGTACTTCATGTATCTTGTAGCTAAAACTTGTAATTTATTTTATTTATTTATTTTTACCCACAATAATTTTATAAAATTCATCCATTACCTTCTTTTTTTTCCTAAGTGTTCTATCATTACACTTTTTTTTTAAACATATATCATTACACTTACTAAAAGGAAGGAAGATTTTTTTTTTATTATTGCGATTCAAAAGTAAAAATACAACAAGCAAATTCAAAAGTACAGATACGAGTAAAATAATAAAGATAATTCATTTTAATTATTATTCTAGTTTTTGCTAATTTTTTGGGATTTCTTTTAATACTACACTGTTGATTTTAATATTTCTATAAAATGATTTTTTGGTACAATATTTCTATAAAATATTTGATCTTTAGAAAAATGATTTTTTTGATAAGATCTTTAGAAAAATGATAAAATTTCAAAAATTACTAAGAAACATCAAACTATGGTAACTAAAAAATATTTTTCTTTTCTTCGCCAAAAGAAAACATTTTTCTTTAGAAAAAATAATGTTTAAATAAAAATTATATAAATGTCTCTTTATATCATTTTAAAATTTTCAGTTAATTCAACAATTAATTAATTTTATAAAAACTAATGTAATTTAATTAATTAACTCACAGATTAGTTTTCAAATAGATTATCAGCCAGTTTTGCCAATCATAATCTTAATAAATTAAGAGAGAACTTATCTCACACAAAACAAATGTAGTCAATAAGCTCATTGTGCAATCTCAATATTACCTCTAAAATTACTCGTGTTATACACAGATTATTAAACAGTAGATAAAACAAAAATTATAATATAATTTAACTCCTTATAATGTTTTTCTACTTTTTTTCCCCCTACATATACAAGGGTGAAGTCGTAATGAGAAAAGACCAATCAATCAATCCACCTCGACCCACTTGACCCCACCACATGGCACTAGCACAGTTTCGGGGTCTCAAATGAGTGCCACCAACTTAAATGTTTCAATCACACTCTAAGATTGTGTCTCTTATTAGGAGTGTTATGACTGGCTAACTAACTCAAACCTGTATGCTGAGACATTGATATATTAATCGGCTAAATTACTTTTCTCACTTAAATTTATTTTAGATTTTAGTTTGGTCTTTTATAAATTATTTGTTCAGAATTATGTTATATAAATGTAATCTTATATTTTGAAGTGGTCTCTTATATTACAAAAATTGTATCAATGTGATTTTTTTTTTTACAAAATAAGGGGAAAAAAAGAATATGTTGGTATAATTTTTGTTATATAAGAGAATATTTCGGAACAAAAAAAAAGACCATATTGGTAAAAATTTTACACATAAGAGACCAATTCAAAAATTTTAATACATAAGAGACTAAACCAAAACATAAAAAAAAGATACTAGGGATCAAAAGTATAATTAAACCTATAATTTTTTTCATATTTTTTGAATTAAAATTTTCTAAAAGAGGCCTCATTCTAAAATATATATACTAGTAAATTGTCAATCCAATGAGCCGAAACCAATTTGTTATTTGACTGGTTTGATTGAAAAAAATTAGGCTTAATTGCACTTTTGGTCTCTTAAGTATTGTAATTGTGTGATTTTAGTCCATCAAATTCTAATTGAGCGAAATGAGTCATCAATATGTCACAATTGTGCGATTTTGATCCCTAAGGTTCTAATTGATCAAATTAGGTCCTCTAAGTATCGCAATCGTGCGATTTTGATCTTCCGCTCAATTGTTTTCAATTTATAACTGAAAGTGTTGTAAAAGTTTTTAATTTGTAAGCCAACTAACATGCCACTTAGACTAAGTTATGTGCTAAGTCATACCCACACGTGATGTATCAATATTTTTTTATTAGAAACTGAATGGCAAGATGGGCCAAAATCGTACTATTATAATAAATAGAGGACTCAATTCGCTCAACTGAAACCTAGGGTACCAAAATTGCACAGTCCCAGTACATGAAAGACCCAATTTGCGCAATTGAAATTTTGGGACTAAAATCGCACAATTGCAATAACCGAAACAATAAAAGTGCAACTAAGAAAAAAAATTACAAATTCCAACTAAACTAAATGATTTTGTTTCTCCATAAAATTAAACTGAACTGACTTGTGTTCATTTCCACCGCTGACCCACCTCTCACGAAATCTAAAAAACGCACCGCCGAACTTGGCTGAATAATTCAATATTCCAGTGCTATAGTTTGACAGAGAAGCAAGGGAAAATATCTCACCAGCCAAATGCCAATTTGAGTAAATGACCAAAATAGCTTCACGCCTAAATTACTGTTCCTCCAATTAACTTAAACCGTATTAGATTAATCAAATCAACAGAACTAAGGAAAATGAGTTACAAAACAAAAAACCAATACCTTCCTAATAATATTTTACTACCTGCCTAGCTGTCTAGCACTACAACAACTAAATATGATACAAAAAAACGAACCGGGTTCAAACCGGTTGGTGGAAGTATAGTATACCCAACTAATCTGCTCGTACTTATTTCCTAATCTAAAGACTCAGCAAGTCTGAACCATTTGGGTCTGAATCGGCAAACCGGGATCCGGTCCAACCATCTCTTTCCTCTTCCTTATCTCCAACACCTTGCGGTGGCTATTGGAGTGAATTTCGCTGCAGAAGGTGGGGCTGCACGCCGGTCTATACTCCGAAAAAAGCCGACCGGACTTATACCGAACCCCACACGCGTTGCATAGGGTTTTGGCGCCCAGCGGACCGGTCCTCCACTGCGGCGTCTTCTGCACCTGGCAATGACTGCAACGTCTCTGTAACTGGGCCTGGGCCTGGGCCTGGGCCTCAACCGCTTGGGCCTCGGCCTTCTTCTTCTGCTTCTTCGCCGGCGGCTCTCCAGAAACCACAGGCTGCAACGGCGAAGACGGAAAGAGCAAAGGGCTAAGAGACCACACGCGAGGGTTAGGTTTTCTACTCTTCATGGTTCTGGTCTTGGTGGTAATTTTCATTTCAGAGGGAAAACAAGGAGTTTTCTTGGCCAAACACGCTCCATGCTTCGGTTCATGTTCAGGCCACGTGTTCGTTTGAATTTGAAGCGGGTACAAAAGAGAGAGCTCCGGGAGAGAGTCATCTACGAAGTGAGAAACCCACTCCAGGTCTGCCACGTCACCAGCCTGTAGAAATTAATTAGAAACCCCAATTTCAATTACAAAACAGACTTTTGAAATTAGAGAAACGAAGAACGAACAGAGAGAGAGACTCACCGGAACGAGTAATTCGGTGGAGAAAATAGAATCATAGGAAGCGTCGGTGGAATTGGAGTTGCTATCCTCTGAGAGTGAGTGATAGGAAAGAGATGAATTCTCTTTCTCCTCGTAGTATTCTTTTTGTTCATGATGAAGAGACTCGCCGTTGGACAAGTCGAGGAGGTCATCCACGGAAAAATCCTCACCACCAACCACCGTGTTCGCGTTCAGGCAGAAAAGTTCCTCGCCGAGCGTTTGCTGAAACACAAACTCCCTCCTTAAACTCGGTTTCAAAGCTGTTGCTACTGCAAACTCCATTTCTGCGCACAAATTCAATTAACTATTATTTTTCAGAACCAAACTCAAAACGCTCGCCAATTTCACTTCTCCTAGTAAAAGAAGTTTTATGGTGTTAATTTCATTTTTTTTTCAATTGTTATTACCTGTGATGAAGAAGAGAAGAAAAACCGTACAGGAGTTCCGTTAGGTTTGAACTTTGAAGCAACGAAAAATCAAAGTGTGGGGTGGTTCGGTTGGTCTCTGCTATTTCTTTATTTCTTTCTTTCCCTTCGCTCTTATCAGTATCTTTGTTGTGTTAACTTATTTTTTCAATTTAAATAAATATATACAGTACCAAATCTTTCTTCATAAAGGGTGATCCAGCAAGCGTGTGACATTTGGTCACGTGGTGGGGCTTGTCTATTATTGGCGTTCTCTTATTTTTTTTTAAATTGATTGAATGTATCGTTGATGATGGCTCCGTAAAATTCAAAAATTCTGCCAGCGATGATTCTTAATTTTTTTTTTGACCAAACCAAAAATGGGAAGGGCGGGGAAAAAAAAAAAAAACTGGCCCGGTCCAATGCAAGTAAGGGTGTGACCGGCTAAAAACAAAAACGTTAAAATCACACGCCGGTTTTGACTGTTGCAATCGCAGCAGGCCACAGCCAGCCACCGTGATTGGATTTTCCGTTGAAGGTGATGCATGGTGATGAACGGCTAGGATTGTGCGTGTGTTGCTAAAGCGAGATTTGGCGCTAGCAGTTTTCAAAAAACAGATTACCGTATTGAACGAACCAGGAAACCGCCCAAGATGGAAAAGAAACATGGGTGTTTGAAAAAACGGCAGCAGTATTTTGGGTATTTGCGAGAATGGGAAGGAATCAAGGAAGGGATTGCTTCGCCGCGTTGATCTCGCCTCGTGACGTGGTTAATTTTTGGATAAATTTTCTTTTTTTGCTGATTTTTTGTTTGTTTGTTTTTGTTTATGACTTTTAGTTTTGTGTGTTTTGTGAACTGAAACCAGAGATGATCGCGCACGTCAGATATTCTTGACTGTTTGGCGCGTGAACCTTCCGATGGTTATTGACTTTTAAATGGGTGAGGCGCTTAGATTCGTCGTGGCCTCAACTTTCGCGTTTGGAGCCATATTGCTACCTGTCCTCAACCATCCATCCCTCGCGCGTTTCTTTTATGCTTTGTGGCATCTTAGCTGTCATCCCAAACCAAAAATTTGATTTCTTTCTCTATTACTATTTGTTATTAATATTGATATTTTATTTTTATTTTACTAATCCTCTTTTCTAATTTGTCAACAAAAAAAAAATCCTCTTTTCTAATTTATGAAACATATAGCTGTACCATAATTTTTTAATTTTCTTGGTGATTGTGCGATTTTGGCCCGCCGGGTTGTAATTGAACGAATTTGGTCATCCAAGTATCGCGATTGTGCAATTTTGGCCTCTTAAGTTCTAATCGAGTCCTCTAGTATCGCGATTGTGCGATTTCGGTCCCTCTGTTTAGTTGTCATTCAATTTATAACAATAAAAACTCTAAGAGCTTTTAAATTTTTAAGCCAACTAACATACCACTCAAACTAATTTATATGTCAGGTCATACCCACACGTGACACATCAATATTTTCGATTATAAATTGAATGGAAGATGGACCAAAATCGCATTGTCACAATAACTAGATGACCCAATTCACACAATTGAAACCTGAGGGACCAAAATCGCACAATCACAATATCTGTAGCACTCAATTGGGTGACCAAAATTGCACAATCACAGTATCCGAGGGAGCAAAAGTGTAATTAATCATTTTCTTTAAATTTCAAATGATTCATGTATACATATTCTTTATATATGTGTAATTTTTTTTTTCCTTGCATCGTTTATTCTTTCTATTTTTTTGGTAATATTTATACTTTCTATTTTACTTCAAAAGTTGATACACACACACAAAAAGAAAAGAGAAGATGACCAAACAAAGAAATAAAATAAAAGAATAAACTTCTAATAGTGTATCCTACGTACGAATTCAACGTTAATATACTTAACTTCATGAATCAGCAAAATATCTAACTTTACTTAAACAACTGCATACTTAAAAGCACAATCAATTAAAAACTTACAAAAAATTTATTACTTTAACAACTTTAATATAAATTTTAATGTTTTTTATTACTATCTCTGTTCCTAAATGTAAGCATCTTTTAACCAAAATACACAAATTGACCAATATACCTTTATTTTACCATGACTAAATGTTTGGGCATGGATGAAGATCGATGTTATATGAATTTTTACACACCATAACATCTTTTTCCAATAACTTTAATATTGAGCAATTTTTTATTAAATGGAGCCCCGAAGGGTAAAGTACAAAGGCATAGATTGTGGGAAACAAACTCCCACATGATCTTGCCATAAGAATTGTATACAACTATATGGAGAAGTATTAAAAACAACCAACTCCGGAGCCTCTCTACAAACATGAGATAAACGAGTCCTCCATGGCTTGCGTAACATGGATATAGAATATAGAGTAAAAACCTATTTTAGTCCCTCACAAAATATCTACAACCCATTTTGGTATCTCACAAACTTAAATCCAAAAATAATCTCTCAAATTTTTTAAAAAGGTTATTTTATTCTCTCACATTTTTAAAACGGGGTCACATTAATCCCTCCGTCATTGTCTGTCGGGGACTAATGTAAATCCGTTTTAAAAATATGAGGGACTAAAGTAATCTTTTAAAAAATATGAAGGATTATTTTTTTATTTAAGTTTGTGAGAGACTAAAATGGGTCGTGAATATTTTATGAGAAACTAAAATGAGTTTTTACTCTAGAATATAATTCAAGATACCCAAGTAAGGATGATTTGAATTTTGATATACAACCCTTCTTTAAAGAGAGTAAGAGCTATTTTTGAGTCAGCTTGTTTCCAGCCAAGCAGTGCTGCCATGAGGATGATACACAAGCCCACGTTCTGAGTGAAGCCCACCAACCATTTTCCAGTTTCATCTCTAACGACCCTGTCACAGCTAGCCTGAGGGCCTTCTTCCAACCAGGATATGTCAACATTAATTTTGACTTCACCTGTATGAGGACACTCCCAACCAATATGGCGGGTTACACGTTGGCTACCAGCCTTCCCTTTCATCAAGCTGTTGTAGCGTTGCTACTAACTTCTAACATCAAATACATCTTATAGATTTTATTCATGATTTAAAAGTCTAGTTCTTCTCGACTATTTCAAAATCTTTATATAAATTTAGAAAAAAATTATTTTAGAGGTCTTTTATCTTAATGTAAAGTTTCACATTAGTTCTTTATCTTTTTTTTGGTCTACAATAAGTAATACATGTGTGCCATAAACACAATGTTGGTTTTGGGTTTAAACCACTGCTCCATTATATCAGCTTCTGGTCTATCAGCTTCTGGTTGCTCTCCTATGCATACCAGCGTCTGGTCTCTTATGCATACCAGCGTCTGGTTGATGGGCCTCGTTCACACTCCACTGCTGGGCTTTGTTTATGGGTCTTAGTTTGGTTCAGTTACTTTCTGTTATTTGTTGTTCTGGTGAAGTAACAGAATTGCTTCCTCTATTTGTTATATATAGAGGATGATAAGCAATTGAGTGACATACTTTTGTAATCTGAATTCATAGTGAATTTCTCTCTTCTCACCGTGGATGTAATCCTCATCTTGAGGGTGAACCACGTATATGCTTGTGTTGTTTCTCTATCTCTTTCTCTATGTGTTCTTGTGAGTTTGAGTGCTATTTCCCAACAAAGCGGTATCAAGAGCGAGACTCGATCCAAGCCTCCCGGTCCGTCTTCAAGGCGCTCTCGGTGGATGTTCAAGATCCACATTGCATTACATTAATCTTGTGACTCGATGTTTGTTCGGTTTGTGGTGCTTCTCAGTGCAGGCATCACTCCCGATTCTTTCTTTCTTCTCCCTTACATTTTCTGATTGGAGTTTCTCCTTTGTCTGGCCCAAGAAAGATGTCAAACACAATCAAGATCGAGAAGTTTAATGGGAGGAACAGTTTCAATCTCTGGCGCATTAAGATGCGTGCACTTCTCAAAGAACAAGGGTTTGGGCCTCTGTCATCGCCAAATTGGAAAGGTCGCCAAAGATTTGTCAACACAACATGAGGAGAAAGCTCACTCGTTGATTCTCCTATCCCTATCCGATGAGGTCCTCTATGAAGTTGTCAAGAGGATCTCACGCCAAGTTATGACTCAAATTGGAGAACCTATACATGACCAAATCCTTGAGCAACAAGTTGTTGCTTAAGAGGAGGTTATTCAGTCTTCAAATGAAAGAAGGGTCAAAAGCGAAAGAGCATCTTGATGAATTGAATTCAATCTGCTTGAATTGCGGGACATTGATGTCAAGATGGAGGATGAAGACATTGCCATGGTTCTTTTAGCTTCTTTGCCACCATCTTATGAAAACTTTGTAAGTTCTATTAGTGTTGGTAAAGAGAGCATCACTCTAGAAAAGGTCAAGACAACCGTGTATTCTAGAGAGCTTGATTGAAGGCATCTGGAGCAGTGATGATTACGCCTCAGTGCATTTGTCAAGAACTCAGCAAATTCAGCAAACAATCAAAACAAGAAGAAGGGAAAGGGGAAGAATTCCAAAGGAAAGGTTAATCCAAAAGATATATGCAACTATTGCAAAGAACCTGAACATTGGAAGAAAGACTGTCCTAATAAGAAGAAGAAGGAATCTGTTGCTGCTACTGCTCAAGAAGACTGCTCATCGGATTCTGAGTATGCTCTCACTGTTAATGATGATCAAACTCAGTCAGAACAGTGGGTGCTAGACTCAGGATGTTCTCATCATATGTGTCCTCACAAAGATTGGTTTGTGACCTATGATGAGAAGCTTGGAGGAAATGTGCTCATGGGAAACAATGAACCGTGCAAGACAATTGGTATAGGTTCTATTCAAATCAAAATGCATGATGATGTGATTAGAACCTTAACCAATGTCAAGCATGTTCCTGGATTAAAAAGAAACCTCATCTCTGTTGGTGCTTTGGATTCAAAGGGCTTCATATGCAGTGTTCAAGGAGGATTATGCAGATCAGAAACAGGAAAGGGACTGTGGTGTTACAGGGCTCAAAACACAGAAATCTATACATTCTTCAAGGGACAACTCTGATTAATGCATAACCGCTTCGTGGCGTAAAAACGTAAACTCGACATGGTGCGGTGTGGCACATGAGATTAGGGCACATGAGTGAAAAGGGGTGAAAGTTCTCATTGATCAAGGGTCATTATAAGGTCGAGAAAGGAGGACATTGGAATTTTGTGAACATTATGTTTTTGGTAAGCATCACAGATCCAAATTTCGTAAGGCTTCACACACAACCAAGGCTACTTTGGACAAAGATACACTCAGATTGTTGGGGTCCATCAAAGGTTCCATCTATAGGTGGAGCTAGGTACTTTCTTTCCATTATTGATGACTACTCTCGCATGACTTGGGTTTATATGATGAAACACAAGTCTGAGGCTTTCCAATGTTTCAAGAATTGGAAAACTTTGATAGAAAATCAAGTGGGAAGAAAGATTAAAAGACTAAGAACCGAGAATGGTTTAGAGTTTTGTTACAAGAGTTCAATAAATTACACTTGCAGTGAAGGTATTGCTAGGCAATATACAGTGAGGAACACACCTCAACAGAATGGCATAGCAGAGAGAATGAACCGGACCTTATTGGATAAGGCTAGATGTATGTTATCCAATTCAGGGTTGAAGAAACATTTCTGGGCTGAAGTTGTTGCTACAGCATGCTACATTGTCAACAAGTCACCCTCCTCACCCATTGACAATAAAACTCCAATTGAGGTATGGTCTTCCAAACCTGCTGATTATTCTAGGCTTAAAGTTTTTGGTTGTCCTGCTTATTACCATGTTAGTGAGGGCAAACTTGAACCTAGAGCTAGAAAGGGAATTTTTGTTGGATATAGTGAGGGTGTCAAGGGATATAGGATTTGGTCACAATCTGAGAAAAGGGTGATCTTGAGTAGAGATGTAAACTTTGATGAGAGGTCTCTACTGCATAACAAAGCTGAAATTGCACAATCACCAAGTCGTGACAAAACCTATAAGCGGTGGAGTTTGAAGAAATTGAAGAGGCGTAATGATCAAGTCGAGAAAGGCACCGATCAAGCGAGCAAGGTAGTCAGCGGACCAATCGAGAATCATCCGCATTGCAAATTCCTGCCAAGCGAAGCGAAGCAGCAGATCTGAGGCATCAGAAAGTCTCAAAGGAATAGAAAGGCTCCAGAGAGGTATGGTTATGAAGATATGCTCTCATATGCATTTCAAGTTGCTGAAGATGTTGATACACAAGAGCCAGCAAATTTCCAGGAGGCTATTACTTGTCTAGAAGCAGAAAAATGGCTCACAACCATGCATGATGAAATGCAGTCTCTGCACAAAAACAATACATGGCAGCTTGTGAAGTTGCCTGAAGGCAGAAAAGTGGTGGGAAGCAAGTGGATTTTTAAGAAGAAACCTGGAATCTCCAAAGTAGATGGAATCAAATTCAAGGCCAGATTAGTTGCAAAAGGTTTTAGCCAAAAGGAAGGTGTGGACTACAATGAAATTTTCTCTCCAGTTGTAAGACACACTTCCATTCGGGTTCTCCTTGCCTTAGTAACTAATATGGACTTGGAATTACAACAACTTGATGTAAAAACAGCTTTTCTACATGGGGATTTAGAGGAAGACATTTATATGAAGCAACCAGAGGGCTTTGTAGAACAAGGAAAGGAGAAATTAGTTTGCAAGTTGAAGAAATCATTGTATGGCTTGAAGCAATCTCCAAGGCAATGGTATAGGAGATTTGATCAGTTTATGATTCACCATGGATTCAAAAGAAGTCCTTATGATTCATGTGTGTACCTCAGTAAACTGAAAAATGATTCCTATGTCTACCTATTGCTCTATGTTGATGACATGCTCATTGCATCTCAAAACATGACTGATATTAATAGGCTCAAGTCTCTTCTCAGTTCTGAATTCGACATGAAAGACCTTGGTGCTGCAGAGAGGATTTTGGGAATGGAAATCTACAGGGACAGAGATAAGAAGAAGCTTTTCTTGTGTCAGAAGTCTTACATTCAGAAAGTGTTAAACAGATTTGGCATGTCTACAGCAAAACCTGTTACCACTCCACTTACTGCAACCATCAGAATCAGTGAAGTGTTTGAGACTCAGTCAGAAACTGAAAGGGACTACATGGAGAGAGTTCCATATGCTAGTGCAGTTGGCAGCATCATGTATGCCATGGTTTGCACTAGACCCGATCTTGCACAAGTCGTAAGTGTCATAAGGCATACATGAGCAAGCCAGGAAGCAACACCGATTGTCACAAGAGAGTTTTCAGATATCTCAAAGGAACAAGTGATGTTGGTCTTGTGTATGGGAATGATTCTACTTGTTCTCTTACTGGTTTCTCAGTTCGACTATCTTTGGGGATCTTGATGGTAGAAGGTCCATTACCGGTTATGCTTTACAGCTAGCAAATGTTTAGTAAGTTGGAAAGCTACATTGCACCACGGTAGCCTTATTAACCACGTATGCAGTACATGGCCCTGACAGAGGCGTGAAAAGAAGGCATTTGGCTTAAAGGACTTATCGCTGACTTAGGCTTTCCACAAGATAAAGCCATCATATTTTGTGACAGCTTAAGTGCCATTTGTTTGGCAAAGATCAAGTGCACCATGAGAGAACCAAACACATAGATGTTAGGTATCACTTCATTCTGACCGAAACAGAATCAAGGTGCTCAAGGTTGATACTAAGGACAATCCGGTGATATCATGACCAAACCGGTTCCCAAGAGCAAGTTCATGCATTGTTTGGACATGCTCAATGTTGATAGCTGGAAATAACAGTGATTTGAATGGCAGTTCAAGGGAAGATGTGAATTTGCTAAATGTTTCTGATAGTGGTTTGACCCCAAGGTGGAGATTTGTTGGTTTTGGGTTTAAACCACTGCTCCATTATATCAGCTTCTGGTCTATCAGCTTCTGGTTGCTCTCCTATGCATACCAGCGTCTGGTCTCTTATGCATACCAGCGTCTGGTTGATGGGCCTCGTTCACACTCCACTGCTGGGCTTTGTTTATGGGCCTTAGTTTAGTTCAGTTACTTTCTGTTATTTGTTGTTCTGGTGAAGTAACAGAATTGCTTCCTCTATTTGTTATATATAGAGGATGATAAGCAATTGAGTGACATACTCTTGTAATCTGAATTCATAGTGAATTTCTCTCTTCTCCTGCCCGTGGATGTAATCCTCATACTGAGGGTGAACCACGTATATGCTTGTGTTGTTTTCTCTATCTCTTTCTCTGTGTGTTCTTGTGAGTTTGAGTGCTATTTCCCAACACACAACTTGTTGTATCAATTGTGTCACAAATTAAAACCCAAAAAATTATTACAAAAAGTCAAAAACAGACAAATTTGGCCAACATTGTCAATATTTTAGAACACGTGAGACTAAACTGAAACTAAAATTAACTTTAAAGGACTAACTTGACACTAAACAAAGATAAAGGACTGAAGTAAAACTTTAAATTAAGATAAATGACATCTAGAGTAATTTTGCCTATAATTTATGACAAAAAAAACTATAGTTTTGTGCAATTCTATAGGAACGTTTGAATAGAAAATTCTCCCGTAATTTATAAAGAATCGAATACAAAATATGATAATTGTGTTAGTCAAACAAAAATGAGAACAAAATTTCTATGGAAGAAACATAAAAGATTTTCATACGAAAAATAACGTGAAAAACAAAATTATAAGAAAGAGCATGATCTTACAAATAGTGTGAGAAGAAACGAACTTAGACTTAAGTTGAATAACAGAATTATAAGAAAGACCTTTCAATGGAATCTCATTAAGCCATCACTCATACAGTAGAGTCTCGTGCTGAAACGTGTTATAAATAAAAAGATAATTAGGGAGACAAGACAATAAAAGTATGGACTCAGACATATTCTTTAGGAACTAAGATTTAAATGTTAGTTCTTCAGGACTTGTGTTGATAGTCTGATTAATCAAGTTATGTGTCTTAAAGCCCTATTTATAGTAATAGGCTACTAGATATGAACAAACAAAGAAACAAGATAATAATAACGATTCATCCACTAAATCTGGGTATATTTAACATTATTACTTTTATCAGTATTAACCTTTGGTTTTACAGCCCTATAATCAGTATGAAATATGAATTATTTTATCTATAACTATTAACAAAGGTAATTTTTAGTTTTCATCTCCTTTATTTTTTCCCATTTTTACCCATGATTCTAATTAGTGATCATCTCTAATTAGTGATTTGTCCCTATTCCGAGATGGAAGAATTCTTTTATGTACCATATTTTTAAAATAAAGGTTTACTCAAATAAAAATGAGATAAGATTTCTTCTATTTAGCAGATTTATCTAACAAATTAGTATAAGATAATAACACAGGGCCTAGAATTCACTTTCAAAATCTGCTCAGAACATTATTCTCATAAGAAAATGTGAACAGACATGCACGATAATACGTGTATGTCTGCTAGTTGAAACTTAAAAACAGTGTTAAGAAATAAAAAAATGATATTCTTTTGAGAGAAATGTTAGTAATACACTCTTTTTTAAATATACACTCTCCTATTAGTTGAAATTCATGTGGGTCCTCCCCAAATTTATGTAAGACCCACATGATTTAGTGTGACCCATTTAAATCACTACAAGAAAATCGTGTATTTCCTAGGGCCAAAAGCCCTAGGTAAGGGCAAAAAAGCCCTAGGAAATGACTGATTTTTGAGGGGCCACCAAGGGCCCAGTTGCTGTAGGGAATCCGCTGCTCGGAAACAGTTTCTAAGGGCTTATTTTTTGGAAGCCGTGGGAAATTTCCTAGGGCTCCAAGCAATAGGAAACACAGGAAATTTCCTAGGGCTCAGTGCCCTCGAAAATTTCCTAAGGCTTGCCAAGCCCTAGGAAATGCCAATTTTTTAATAAAAAAAAATTAATTTATTCAAAACTCCCCATCAGCCCTTCGTTTGCAAAATATTATGTGTTATGGTAATATCAGTCTACAAATCAAACACTCGCTAAAAATAAAAAATTCTTGTATTGGTGTTTCCTTCTGATCTTGAGTTTAATCGATGTTATTTACCGAACTGCTTGTATTAAGCTCGAAGAATATACAGTCAAAAAAAAAAGCTCGAGGAATATCATACTACCATTCAAACAACAAGGAAGACAATCAACAGTGGAGCTCCCCTTCTTCCCTCATCCTTTCTCTCAGAGGCACCACCACTGCCTCTGTTCTGTTTCCCCTCCAAAAATTAATGACAATCTGCAAAATAAAAAACAACAGAAAAACAGAACCAAAAAATCAAAAAATAAAACAAATCCAAAAATTTGTAGATCCAGAAAAACAGAAGAGGAAGGCGGCAAGATCTTGCAAGGTGTCGAAGGACGGTGGAGTAATCGGTCACGTTGCCAACAAGATTCGCCATGGCCTTGTCAATCGGCGCAAACCCCTTCATCTGAGACCATAATAGAGAAACCTTGCCAACTGCATTTCCAAGAACGAGGCCATAACAGAGAAGCCTCTCGATCTCAAAACTTCGCTGGCTTCCTTAAATGGTTAGAGTTTTTTTTTTGGTAAAAGGAAAATGATTAGATCTTTGAATGTTATTAAGTTTCAAAACCGCTTATATAATATTATCTGTCCCATAATAAGTGTCATGTTAATAGGAAAAAGAGTCTCAAAATAAACGTTTTATTTTTTCAATGTAATATTAATTATTTTTTTGGTGTTGCTAACAATTGTTTTAAAGTATTGGTTAATGAATCAATAAAAGGAAAGTGTGTCTCAAGAATACAAGTTAGACACATTTTTCCTCACGAACTTATCTCTTTTGATTTCTTAATCAATTCTCCAAGGGCACTTGTTAGTATTCTTCTTATTTTTTCCCTTTATTTTTACCTCCAAATTAATATTGTTTGCATTACTCCCGAGTTATTATACTCTACTATGTATTTATAATAATGGGTAATAAGAATAATTTTATATAATTATTACACAATTTTATTTGTTTATAAATTTTCTTAAACAATGTGAAGAAACTTATGGCGACACTTATTATTGAACAAATGGAGTAATACTTTCGCGAATTATAGATTTTACGAAATGAAGTGATGAGTGATGACACTCGGCTCAATAGATTTTATAAAGTATCTAAGTAGATTTTTGGGGCATAATTATCGAATAGTTTTAAATTTTATAAAAATCATATACTTCTTTCTGACTCAATTATAAACAAAAAAATGTGTTTAAGTTTGATGGACTCAAATATAAGCAAATTTTAACTAATCTATCTATATTTAATGTCATTGTTCTAAAAATACCTTTAAGTTGATTCAACTTTTGTTTTACAAAAAAAATTGTGAGAACTATTATGATTAAAAATAGTTTAATAAATGTAATTTCTATTTTAAATGAAGTTAAGAAAATTAAATGTACTTAATTATTGTCATAATTAGTGCAAAATAACATATTTTTGCTTATAATTTAATCAGGATTGAGCACTTGATTTATTCAATAAATTTTTTTAATTTAATGATTGAATTAACCAAACAGCATGTACCATGCACGTATCAGTGGTTTTTACACGCGTTTGTTTGTAGCTGATTCTCCTCTCGCCAGTGTCGTCACGCGTCGGCCGAATTTGGTTTCAGCTTTCGGTTCCAAAAACCTTGTCCCTGTGGACAATAATGGTGATTAACGAGGCAATGAATATCGAAATTGAATTTCGGCAAACAAACAAAACCACTTTTTTCTTATAATTGAGAGTGATTATATATATTGCTCCATTTGTTTTCCCTTAATTCCTTCTGTCTTTAGGCCGCATAATCACTCATGTGAGTTGCGGGTCATGCTCTTAATTGTTATAACCCCATGTGTTTTTATAGCCTGCGTGTATTATTCAAAAGAAGATGAGTGTTCTAACACCTTTTTTTTTAACACATTTTTTTATTAGTTGAAATTCTCTACAAAAATTTATGCTATTACGTACAAGTATTTCCTAGGGCCACTGACCCTAGAAAATTTCCTAGGGAAAAAAGCTTAGGAAAATACCCACATATAAGTTACTTACAGCGTTTTATATTAAATTGTCGGAAAACTGCTATTTTTTTTAAGTCTTGACATTTACGAGGGGCATCCCTTGGTTTTATTTATTTATTTTTATTTCTGACATATACGAGGGTCATCCCCTCAGTTTCCAATTTTTTTCTGATCCTGACATTTACGAGCTGATCGCCTCGCTCTGTAATTGATTCCCTCACTCTTTAATTGATCATTTAATTTATTCCCTCACTCTTTCCCTCACTCAACCCTTTGCTCCCTCTCTCTTCTTTCTCCCTCTTTCTTTTTCTTTCTTCAATTCTCTTTTTCTTCCCTGCGGGTGGCGCAGCACCCTCGATGGCAAAGCACCATCAATGAGCCCCCTTGTAAATCCTCGACGGCATAGCACCTTCCTCTTGTTTTCTTTTCTTCCTCCTCCCACCCATTCGGCTCTCTCTCTCTCACCATCACCCTCCACCTTTTTCCTTCGTTCTTCCTCTGCCTCACCATCCTTCATCTCCATCAACAACATCACCGTCCACCCTTCCCCTCTCTTTGACGACGGCTATCTCGTCATCTTCCGAACACACATTTTCTTCGATCCCTACTTCCAGCTTTCTCGCATGGCAGCGGCGTTTTCTGGACCAGATACGTACATTTTTCAATGAATGTAAAAAGTGAATTTTGCTTATAAACGAAAACGGAGGGAGTAGTTTTTACATTAAATTTATCAACAATGTGTATTCTTTTTTCAAAATTATCCTTCAATTATTAAGAGAGAGAAATAGTTGGTCTTTTAATTCTCTTCATTTAATTAGAGGTCTTTTTGTAAAAAAAAATAATTAATACATCTTATAATTTGAAAAGAGTCTTATAAAAAAGGACAAGAAAATTTTACTAAAAAGTGTTAGATATAAGAACGGAGGGAGTAATAAACAAGCACAATCTCTAATAGTAGCTTTTCCTCAAAGAAATCTTTAATAGCACCCTTTTTTTGGAAAAATGATGCTACCTCGTTTTCTAAATGATAGTCATTAAAATCAAAAAAATTCATATTCACTATCGTTTTATTGTTTCAGCGTAACATTTATTTTTTCTCTCAATTTACTCTCAAATAAATATTATTTACATAACTCCCAATACATCATATTTTATTATGTATTTATGACAATTGTTGATACTCCAATAATTAACAAGGATAATATAATAAAATTGTTTCATTTACTGGATTATTTATTACTTTTTTTAATCCTGGTGAAATAACATTAAATGTTAGTCAATATGAAAAGGAGGGAGTATTAGAAAATTTTGATACTCAAGTTAACCATATAGATGTTACTACAAGTATCCGGATTTACTTGTAGTTAAAAAAAATGTAATCACTAATCAGTGAATCGACCTTATTATTCGGTACTAAAAGATTCAATGTTTTTTTTTGACAAAAAAAAGATTCAATGATTATTTTCTAATAGATTCCTTTGCATAAAAAAATTATCTAATGATTCCCGCACTCTACATAAAAAAATTATCTAATGGATTCCCGCACTGCAATTTTAAATTTAACATATTGGATTAGTGTTAAATATTAGTATTTTGTCGGTGGATGAGGTTAAACTTTTTCTCTTCTTATCATTTCACTTCTTAACTCCTCCACCCAAACTGCCAAGTTAACTTTATAGCTCCTGTTTTCATAAGCTATCGTGAAAAGTTTACCAAAATGAGTTATTTTCATAAGCTCTCCCAAACACCCTAACAAGTATTTATATCAATAGATGAGCCCAAATAAACCGTTGATAAGACCATCCAAACACAGCCTAATAGATTCTATATATGGCAATTGGGCGCAGATAACATGCACCACCAAAATAGTTGTGCACTGGCGGGATGTTAGCAAACATGCCCTTCCTCTTTCTCCACCTCTTTGGCCCCTCCCCCTTCAACCTCATTTTACAATGAATCCAAGTCAATCTAGCATGAGGTTGTGGAAAGACTCTCTACAGCAATCAAAATGGCATTTGTTTATTTGATTCATCCAGTGACCAAACTTCTAAGCAGTGTTCAATCGATTTTGCTGCTAGTGCCGACAATGGTGAGAGTGAGGCATTGATTTGTTCGAGAAAAGGAAAATAAGAAGAAACAAGATCAAGTGAGTTACTTCAATATTAGAAGAGAGTATAGATGACAATGCATGTAGTCCTGAATAAGAACTGACAAATCAAATCAAGAATAAATTTCTGCAAATTTAAGGCGAGAAACGGGCATTGATGATTTTATCGAATTTTTTGGACAACAACCTGGACCCCATCAGAGACAAAACACAATCTCGCCCACCCTGTTCTCCCCACCCATCTGCCCCACAACCTTCCCTCAACCACAAGCCACCGGTGACCCAAATAATGCAAGGTCTGATCTTTTGCAGTGGAAAGGTCAGATCTTACAACGGAAAGGTCCAAAGCGGTGTGAGGGGCCACATGTGTGCAGCGGCAGATGGCGGTCAACATATTTCCCTGTTGCGGCTTCCCCTCCCTCTTCTCTATCTCTTCTTCCTTTAGCTTCTCTCCCTCTTCTTTTTTCTTTTTCCTAGTTCTGATTCTTTTTCTGATTCTGTTTCTCTCCTCTCTTCTACTTTACTTCTTCGCGGGTGAACAGAAAAGGGAAGCCGGCTCCAACATGTCGGCGAGGTGGTTGGAAAGAGGGTCGATGCAATGGTGCTCGCAATGCCTGGCAGGCTGCAATTGGTGGTATTAGCAGAGGGAGGAGACTTTGCTGCCTGGGTCGTTTGATTTCAACGAGGGAGAGGGAGGAAGAAGGGACGAGCATGTTAGCAATTTTTTAACACAGGAGCATCGATGGAACACCCAAAAGTAGTCCACCGTATAACTCACCTCTCAATTATCCAAAGCTGTTTTAGTGTTTTTTTTTTTTGGCCAATTATTAATATACACCAAACAATACTAGAATCAGCCTATCGAGTATGGAGTAAGAACGAGCCATAAATAACCTCAGTATTAGTTCCTTACTGAGATTTCTCATCTCTGCCCGTGACAATCACTCAATTTAACTGGAAACCGTGTTTGTTCAGAAGCGGAGCGAGCATGGGGTTCTAATTCGGTACAAAGCAATGAATATGTTTTATGGGAATACAATGATTTTCAAAATCATTACATCAAGTAAATGGAAGTAAATATATCAATGCAATAACCACAAAAAAGAATATAATAGGAAACTTTGTTGCTTCATTCGAATTCAAGAGTTGATAAATGCAAAGCGTAAAATTTGTGCTCCAACAACCAGCACCGTCACTCTCACCTAATCACTCACAATGATACATGTAGTTGGGAAATCTTTTATTGAAAACCTATATCCTAAAAACAATAACGGACCCGCAGGAACAACTAAACCGAGGTCCAGATGGTCAAAGTACACATGATTGTGGGGTTCTTGTTCTTTCTTCTATCTAAATAAGTATATAAGCAAGTGTAGATCAGGGGTCTATATACAATAAAAAAAAAACGTGTTAACCATCAAAATTGGATGACTCCAATATGCCAACATACCCACTAGGAGTCGCAGCACAGCGATTAAAGTAAACTTTTGCCTTAGCACCAAAAAAATATAATGAAAGAAAGAAACTTTTGCCTAATATCATAAAATTACCTTGAGAAGAAACTATGAAAAGTTCAGTTTTAACACCTCACCAATTATGCAACTGAGAAGTGACGCTTTTCTCAACAGGATGATATTGTGTGTGCATGTATCTCATGGCTTTCTCAGAACCAGGGTGCTCAAGCCACTTGTCATATAAACCTATAACAATGGGATTATCGAATGGTTCTGCTAACCAAACCTAGCATACGGAGAAACATAATCATTCCTTGTTTAAAATTCTAAACCGCTGAGAAGAGAAAAACAGCAACAAACTCCAGTGAAAATTTTCACAAACTGACCAGTTTGAAGTAAGAATCAATTAAGGAAACGAAGCTTTCAATATCCAAAGGTCTCTTCTACACTAACAAATGAGCGGGTAAAATCACAAAGACAAAATGTAGTACACAGGGACAGAAACAAATGTTGTAGAGCATATATACTGCTTCTCCAATATGGACCAAAGGGTCTGACTGGGGGTTAAGAAAGAAAATAGGGTCAAATATGTTTAGTCCCTACAAAATACCGTTCATTCCAGTTTAGTCCCTACAAAAATTTTCTCCCAAGTTTAGTCTCCCACTTATTTCACGTTTTCAACTTCAGTCTCAGCCGTCACATTTCTACTAACTGGACTAACAAAAGTCCGAGTCAGCACTTGTTACGTGGGCATTTTAATTGACGTAGCATCCACGTGGCAAGTGAGCCAGCAATTACATTATTTTTCTATTATTAATAATGTTTTATTCATTTAAATAATTTAATTAAAATCAAATAATTAAAATCAATAAAACAAAAAAACCCTAATTACAAACCCTCACCTAGGGGTGTACACGGGTTCGGGCCAACTCGCCAACCCGGTGGCCCAATCTGGACCCGAACCAATGTTTGCCCGACCCAGGCACGTTCGGGTCCAACCCGAACCGAACCAGTCAGATCCAATGACATTTGGTTCGGATTATGGATTTCAAAAACAGAACCCGATGGCCCGACCCAGTGGGATTATTATTTCTTTTATTTATTATTTTTTTAAACTCAGTCTATCAAAATCAAAAATAGAAACTGAGTGAGATCCTCACCCTCACTCTCATCTCTCGTTCGTCTCTCCCTCTTCCCTTTTAGGGTTCATCTCCGCGCCTCCGCCGTCCTCAACCTCTCCCTCTTTCCTTTTTGGACAGCGCCGATCACAGCCACCACCACCTCCGTCCTCCGCCGTCGCGATCTGCTCTCCCTCTTCCCTTTCGCGTGGTGCCACCTCCGGTTCTCACTCCTCCCTCTTGTTCTCTCTATTTCTCTTTTTTTTTCCTTTCTGATCTTGCTACTGATTCTTTTCTTTCTTAATCTTTGGCAAGGATGGGGTTGGTGTATGTATACTGTTGTGAATTTGGGGCTAAGATGGGGTTACGGGTTGGGTTTTTTCTTGTTAAGGGTGATTTGGGTTTTGGTATAGTGGTTGCAGGTTAAGGCCGTGGGGTGGTTACGGGTAGTGGAGTTTGGAGGTTGATGGTGGTTGTGGAGGGGTGTTAAGGTTATAGGTTTGGGGTATGGATGATGGAATTTGGGTTATTTGTGGTGGTTGAGAGAGGGAGATTGATGGCTATGGCTTCATGTTTTTTGTTTTAATGCTCTCTGTTTCTATGCTTTCTGGTTTTTATGCTTTCTGTTTTTTATGCTCTCTGTTTTATGCTTTCTGTTTCTTCGTGTTTCATGGTTGTGTTGTTGTACTTCTGGGTTCCCATCTAATGTTCTGTGTGTATTTGACTCCTATTTCACTGCATATGATGCAGCCAGAGCGGAATTTCTTAGATTTAAGAAAAAAATATGGGGCTGTTTTAGCTGTTGATCTTGTCAACAAGGTGAATATTCTTCCACTGCATATGGACTCGGAGATTGCTTATCTGATGATGGATAATTGTCACCGAAGATACTAGTGTTTGTAATTGGTGAGTGAATTTTTAGGTAACCACATTAAGACACCTATACAATACTATCGTTATATCATGTTGTGTGTGATGAAGATATATTTTGTGTTTTATATTCCTTCTGTTTTGTAACAAATTTTCTGTTCAAAGCTTGCTGAAGTTATCAACAGAAATCTGAACCATGTGTTGCAATTCTGTTTTGAATTTGTAGATATCTTTTATTGAATGAAAAGGGAGAGAAAATGAAGGAGCAACTTGGGGTTGCTAGGACCAATTGTATTGATTGTCTAGACCGTACAAATGTTACTCAGGTTAGTTGGTTTATACAATAAATTGTTCTGTGCCTTGTCAGATGAGTAAAATTACATTTCTAATTTTTTATTCCCCTTTTTTAAAAACTCTTCATTTCTCTGTTATAGAACTAAGTGTTGTAAAACTAAGTGTAGACCTTTTTGGATTTTATTTTATATGCGATCAGATTTTAATTTTTTTCGTTCCGAATTTAACTTTGTTTGCTTCACAACCCGCGAGCCCAATCCAACCCGTTCAACACCGGTTTGGTTCGGTTCGAGCCATTTAGAAAAACTGCGGATTTTTTTTTGAAATCCAAACCAATCAAGTTGATCGGATCGGGTATTGGATTTGGCCAAAATCCATGCAAACCGGCCCATGTACACCACTACCCCCACCCCTCACTGCCATCCCTCACCCCGTCCCCAGGGGTGGGGGTTTGCATTAGGGTTTTTTTTGTTTTATTGATTTTAATTATTTGGATTTAATTGTTTGATATTAATTAAACTATTTAAATAAAATTAAACATTACTAATAATATAAAAATAATATAATTATTGACTCACTTGCCATGTGGACGCCATGTCAATTAAAATGCCCACGTGGCAAGTACTAACTTGGACTTTTGTACGTGGAATAAGTGGGAGACTAAACTTGGGAGTAAATTTTTTTAAGAAATAAACTTGAATGAATGGTGTTTTGTAGGGACTAAAAACATATTTATTTAACCCATGAAATATTTTCTATTTTCATTTCCTGTTTTCAAATATGTGTGTAAGAAACAATGAACATATAAGTTATTTCACAGTTCTCTAATAGGAAACAAAGTGATTACAAGATGGAAATTTTGTGATTGGAACTTTTTTCTCAAATCAAGTATGTCCTAAGCAATGTTTAGACTTTTAATGTTCACATTAACACAGATACAGACAAACACCCAAGCACCTTTATGCAAGCCAAACTTTTAAAGAAAGGAAGTGCAACTTGAAAACTAGCATATCTAAGATAATACTCACATTTTCCATGTAAACTGATTCTAATAACTGACTCAGTTCTTTAGCAGATTGCCCTGAAACTGGTTTGATTTGACCTCCCCCATTTAAGCAACCTGCTTCAATGAGCATTGATTTTCAGTTAATACCTACCCAATTTATGAGCCTCATGAAAAAACTAATATTGAAAACACTCAAAAAAAAAAAAAAAACCAACAAATTAATGCAATTCCAGAAAAGGAGAAACACGGTACCTAAAGGGCATGCCATGACTTCAAGGAAATGATAATCACATTTCCCAGTTTTAACTTTTCGTACTATGTTTTGCAAGTTCCGGAAACCATAACAGAGAGCAAATTTCAACACTGTTTTTCCCTCAACCTGCAGAAAAAATATGGTTTAGAACAGTAACCAAGAGTAATCTTCAACTCCCCGAATTAGGATTTATATATTCTTTGTAACAAACAAACTATATATCTATTATTATGTAAAAAGGTGTCTCAACTGTTTGTTTATAGACCCAACATAGCCAAACAACCCAATAAGGTAACAAAAACCATGGTAGTAAGTATCGTACGATTTGATATGAAAATGGGTGATGTCGATACGAATCGCGTGATGAATCGAAACTGACACTGAATCGTTGCTGAATTGGAGTGTATCGTGATCGAATCATGGAATCGCGATTCAGTTGCAAAATCGTGCGATACGAGTTCGGCGAAGATGAGACCAAACCGGGTCGGGTCGTGCGACCCGGTGCACCAACACATTTCTTTTCTTTTTTTGGTTTTTTTTTTAAAATTGAGACAGAGGGCGCCGATTTATGCAAACCGGCCCAGCGGTTGCGTTTTCCAGCCAAAATGAAGAATCGAAGAAGTACACAGATGAGAGATGGGAGGAGGGAAAGAAGAAGACAGATGACCAGAACACATGTTGCGGCGCTGTTAGTCTTATCTTCGTATTCTAAGTAGAGACACACAAAAGTAGGGTTTGCTGATAATGGGCTTGGCCCAATACCAATTAGGGGTTTTTTCGAATTTTTAATTTAGAAACTGTGACTGTGAGGGCGATGCGCATTCGCGAATTCTGAGCTTGTCACAGCGCGATGCGCTGTTAGTCCTCTTTGTCCCCTCACACAGCCTTTTTAATTTTAATTTTTTTTTAACTTTTATTGGTCACCACTGTTTGCATACTGTTAATATTAGCAAAATCTCTCATAACCCAATTTTGGCTTCGCTCCCAAAATGGGGGGTTTTGAAGGGGAGGAGAGAGGCGATTAAATAATTTAAAATAAAATTACTTAAATATCCTTATAAAAAATATAATATAAAAGGCTATAAGGATATACAAGTAAATTAATCCCTCCCCTCCCCTCCCCTCGTGAACCAAACATGCAAAGTCTTCCTCCCCTCCTCTCCTCTCAACCGAACACAAAATCAAATTAAATTCCTCCCCTCCTTTCGTTCAATGTTATCAATGGCGGATGGCGGTCCATGGCGGACAGCCAAAAATCCGCCATAAAAAAATGGCGGATTGCGTTGCGGGAAATGGCGGACACCATGGCGGACTAAATAAAATACAATATATATATATACACAGATATGTAAATATAAATAAAAAATTGCAGAATAACAGTTGTAGTGCAGAAAAAATGCTATATAACTAAAATATAAAGCTTCAATTGAACTAAATTAATAGTAAGAAAAATTTGAGGGAGAAAAGATTAAAAAACAGCATCAAAAGAGATTAAAAAAAAAGAATAAAACTGAAAAGTATAAACTGAAAAAAATTATAACAGAAAAGAATGAAAAAAAATAAATAAACAGAAACTGTTTAAGAAATAAGAAGGAAAAAACAAGAGAGCATAGCAAAAACTGTTCTCTGCAATATTATATACTTTAAAATTTAAATAAGTTGTCAGATAATTGAAATAAACAGCCAATAATAACCCAATTCTCAGAGACAAACAAATGTAGATAGAGTAATATACATCAAACATGTACAGACATATAGGTAGTATTTATGATTTATGATTTATGATCTATTTATAAAATAAGGTAAAGACCTAAAGAGAACAAGAAACGTAAAAAAAGGGGGGGGGGGAGAAAAGCATAGAAAAGAGAACGAAACGTAAGGGGGGGAAGTAAAGAGAAACAGAGAACGAGAAAAGAGAAACATAAAAAAAGGGGGGGACAAGAAACGTAAATAAGTTGTCAGAGAAGCGAACCAAAAAAAAAGAGAACGAACAGAACGAGAACGAGAGGGAAAAACAAAGTGCAGAAACAGAGAACGAGAAACGAACCGGGTCGGGGCAGCGCAACGCAGGGGAGAGAGAAGAAGGGGAGGCACGGCGCAGCGCAGCACAACTGAAGAGGTCGCGACTCGCGAGAGAGAGGAGAAGTTTAGGGTTTCATTTTAATTAAAACAAACCGGGTCGGATCCAGGTCATTTAAGCCAAACAACATGTTTTTTTGTTTTTGGGTCGGGTTTCCGCCATGGCGGCGCCATGCTGAATCGGCCCCGCCACCGCCTGTACTGTTGCGGTTTAGTGGAAATCCGCCTTCGCCTTCCGCCATGGCCGATTTTTGACAACACTGCTTTCGTTTGAACCAAACAGATCCTTAGTGTTTTACAGTAGTTAGATTATGTTTGTTCGCATAGAATATAGTTAGATTTTTTTTTTTTGTTACAGCAACAAAAAAAGGATAATTTTTTAGGGGCTCAACAGCTGTTTTTTTTATTTATGACTTGAATATTGAATTATTTTGAAATTCATATGATGTTTTAGCTCATATTTTTTGTTTATGATACTAATTTTTACTTAAAAATGTTATATTTTTATTGGTCTTATATCTTACGATTCATAAAACGATACGATACACGATTCAGAAAATAGGTCTAACGATTCGCGATATCATACACGATTCAATAACCATGACAAAAACTAATAAAACAACAAAAACTAAGAGCCCAGTCTCATGACAATATGGCATGGCAATGATGGCATTATATAAATATATAAAACATATACCCAGAGAAACAAACTCTAGCTATACAGGACAGGAAGCCCCTAAAATTTATCTTCAATTTATACCACACACTTCATAACAACAAGTAGAGATTGAGGATGGGAGGAATAATCATGCACTTGTATTCATGTTGGGATGATGAATTACCAGAAATCGAAAGATAAATTTTAATAACTAACATATTGCCCCTGGAAACTAACTGTGTTGGAAATTTATGTCATGAAATGGTTCTTAAAAATCTACTTACTCTCCAATTTGTTATTATGCATAGCATAAAGACCCAACCTTTCTATAGTTAGATATTCAAACTTCAAAGGTCCTAGGTTCTGATAACAACCTTCCTCACAAGCATTTTATATATGTAAAGAAGTTCATAAAAACTTGCCTCCAGAGTAACTTCCTGAAAATCTGAATTTCTAATGTTTCTAAAGTTCAAAGGGCCATCAATATGTCTTCCAAAAAGTTCTTTAGCAGCATATCGGAATATGGTTTCTGCATAACCTCCAGAGCCTCCACGGACCCCATAGAGATATCCTTCTTCATTAATATTTGTTAGCCTGCAAGCAGCACACTATATCTGAACACTGCTGTTTGACAACCACGAGAAATTAAACAATGGAGGGGATTGCAAGTTTCTTACAGTTTATCCAGAGGAGCCTCTTCTAAGCTTTTAAAATCAACTTCTTTTGACTGAAAGATTGAACCCAAGCATGTCTTAATATACACATCATTAGGTAAAAGTGAAAGAATACACAAAAATGATGGCATGCATAAAAATTTCTAACCTGAATCAATTCCAAAATCTCTCCAGTTGTCAATACTGAATCTACCTCCGAAACCATATTGACTTCACCTTCATGCCCTTCAACATGGGACTCTAACCGGGAAACAAAGTCGTCCCGAGCAGCCTCAAGCTTTTTATCATAACAAGGCATCACGGTGACATGGTATACTTCTTCTGGCCTGTTGAAACAGTTATTCAGCATGTCACTCTGGGAATTGCAGCATGCCAAAAATATCATGGATTGTAATCAATCATCAAAAGATTGGGTGACCCCAACAACTTCAGGGTAAATGTATGTGTTATTCCCTCTCAAATTATAATTTGGAGTTAAATCACAACCTGAGTTCCATATCTTGGCATACATAGCGTTTTATGATAGCTCCAATTGTTTGCTGGGGACTCTTCACTGATGAAATGTAAGGCAGAACAAAGGATCCAAGTTGCTTTTCAGCATAACATATCCAACCTGCGTATAGATGTTCAAGCCAATAACCAACAGGTTAGAATTTTACTCCTCTACTCATCACTGAAGCCTATTCTACATATTAAAAAGTAACTTTGCTCCTTCATTCCATATGTCCAACTCAAAAAATCAAATTTCACGAATAAATCGCAACAGAAATGAGGAGCCATGTCTGTGAAAAACGTAGATCGGAGTCAATACAACATCCAAAATTCCAGTTTAATTTCTTATCCACAATGTAAAAAAAATATCATCCAACATATCTTCAGACCTTCTACCCAAGTTCAAACATATGCCAAAATAGTTATTAGTAACTATCTTACGATTCGTATCTCGATTCTAAACAAAATCAAACACAATCGATACACATCGGAGTGCGAATCTCTTTTGGACTTGAATCTCAGCATGAATCTTGATTCACTCTGTTGAATCTCATGAATCGTGAATCTCGCTAAATCACATGATACGAATTCTATCGTGGGTGCAGCCCAGAAACAAGGTGGGTTGCGTGACCCGGATTCTAAAAGGCCTACTGAGGTTTTTTTGCAATTTTTTCTTAAATGGGACATAATCAACCAGTACAGATAACTCAAGTTAGGTTCACAAACAAACAACCCTACCACACTATGTTTTTGATTCGCACTCCCTCCGAAAATGCTATTTTTGCACTCTTCCTGCCTACACAGAGCTTCGCACCCTCCCTTCTCCCCTGTTCTTTGTTTTTTGCTCCCCTTGTCTTGTTCGAAGACAATGCTCTCTCTTTGGTCCTCACTTGCCCTCTCTTTCCACTTGTTGCTCTCTCTTTTATTTATGACTTGAACATTGAATTATTCTGAAGTTCATATATGACATATTTTGTATTTTTTTTTTTTGGCTTATGTCACCTGTTTTTACTAACAAATCTTATTAATCATGTACAATGTTGTCAATAGTAGATCGCGGAAAGTAGATGTTTGTTCAAATTCCGCTACGCTATAGCGCCTCTATAGCCGCTATTTGACAGCACTAATGGGCGTATGTCGATTTGATAACCATGATGCCAATTATGAGTTAATATCTAATACACTACAATGTGTTGTGTTCTTACATTTTGGATTTTGCCGAGTCATTAATCATTATGAATGTGTCAGGACATGTCTGGCATCCAAGCATACGTGCTTCACAGTGATAGAGAAAAATAATATGTAAGGCATTGTGCGCATGGCACTGCACTATTTTCTGTTATTAGTTTCTGGGCTTTGTCTAGGCACTTAGGTTGTGTATGCTACACAAGTATTCTCCACCTTTGATTTTAGAATTCCACCAGATGCAACCCTGTGCTCACTACACCAGATCATGTACCCCACATTGGGCTAACTGAACCTTCTCCAGTAGTGCGAGAGCCGTGCCATGCCACCAAGCCACCACCGTGAGTCTCCTCCACCAGCTGTGAGTTTTCCAAGCGAAATGCCGCCACGACATCCGCTCAGACAACCCTACTGTCCGTGAGCTATCACAATCAGAACACCCCTATTTCATAATCTTTCTGCGAACTTCTAGAAACCCTAGGGTTGAAAATTGGGGATTTCAAGTTTCCCCTACCTCTCTCTTCCCTGCGGCCGTCGAATGGCTCTCCGCTCACACCACCTACTATGTTGCGACCGACGACCCCAGGGACGCGGTGGGCGGCGTGTGCGACTACAACAACATCCTCTAGGATGGTTACGGCCTGGCCGCCGCCTCCGACAGTGAAGCCCTCTTCAGGCGATGACAGATCTTCGCGCATGCTTCGAGCCCTGCCGCCTGGAGGATGAAGCCCCCTTCGACCGGCAGTGATGCATCCCCGACACCTCCATCATTGTCACTGTCACCAATTTCTGCACCCCGAACTAAGAGTTTGACGCGGATAGCACCAACAAACACTACACGACAGAGGCTTTGGCGACTGTGACTGTGACAGATTCTAAAGTGGACATGGAAAGGTGAGGGAAGCGGTGACAGCACGCAGTGGATGAAGGAGGTAAGGAATTGCAGTGGTGGATTGCCAAAAATGGTGGAGTAGAGGGGCGGCGACTGTGGGAAATCGCAAAGCTGGTGATTGGGAGGGAGAGAGAGAAAAGATTGTGTGATATAGGGTCTACGATCATAACCATGGAACCACTCAATCCAATGATCCACAAAAGTTGTGTAGCCTACACAACCTACTCACCTTGGGCGTGGTAGACTACGCCTAGTTTCTGTTACAGTTAGCAGTTACAAGTACAACTGCTTAACTCTCTAGTTAGTTATTCTGTTTGCCGACTGATGTAAGCCATCACCCACTATATACGTGTATAGTCTTGTATTCTGTAATTCGTTCATAACTCAATACAGAAACAATACTTCTCAGTTTACTGTTTCCTTGTGCAATCTTTCTATCTTACAAACAGACACAATTTGCAAAAACTATGATAAGTTATAATTCCATACCTGGGCATGCCGAAGCAATCATGGGTAGGCTTGATTTACTCCTTTCATCATCGACCAATTGGTTTTGTCTATACCTTGTGATGAACTCCACACAAGATTCGACAAGGGTCAAGTCTCTACTGCAACTTGTATCAAAAACCGCCTTCACCCCCAAGGATTTAATCAATTTTGTCAGCTTTTGGAAAGCCTGAAATATCAAAAGTTTTACACTTACCCCGGGGGAACAAGAAGTTGGAACTTTATTCCCAAAATTTATTTCAAAAGAGAACCTTACAAAAAACTATAAAAGAAATAACGAGCAAGAACAAAGTGTCACCTGAAGTGGAGAAATGCCAAAATGGGCTGCAATAGAAGCCCTTGACTGGGGAGAAAGAGACACAATCACTGCCTTTCCTGTATTAATATTGGACAGAAACTCATCCAAACTTTGCTTCTCCAGCATAACTGTCTCCGCTGATGTGATGCATCCACTGTATTACCAGACAAATAAATTATGATTCCATATAAACTCTTTGACAATCATAGACTTAGAAGCACAATCAACAACAAACTTTTAATGAACCATTTATGTGCACATATTGGAGAACAAAAGAAAGGATCAAACCAATAACTATATATCTAAAGCTTAAAGCAAGCTGCCTTTCTATCAGCGCTCTCTTCAAATGTTTGCAACTTGTAAAGAAGCAACTTGAGCACTTTAAAATCGCAAATCCCCAGAGGTCCCACCCAGAGATACTTATATTGTAAGCTGTAAAAAATAATGCCACGGAACCAGAATCTTATACGGCTGAAATAATCACCAGATAATGTGATTTTCAATGGCTTTCAAGTGAAAGTTTGCTTCATTGTCTCAGGTGAAAATAGTAGAAAGGCGTGGCATAATTCAGGACTATATGTTGTAATTATAGAAAACAAGTTAGCACAGGTCGCGGACATTTAGGTTAACACCATGTAAATGTAGCTAATTTGATTTGATTTGACCACACAGTGTGGTGGAAACTCAAATTTAGATGAAACATGGAACTTCAAAACCTTTGAAGAAAAAAAAACTTCATGGATTAAATGTTGCAGGGTAACTTAATTAGTATCGGTGAAAAGTTAATTTTCTTTCTTCTCAGACAGTTATTTCCATTTGTTTGCACTTTCCAATTGCTGAGCTGAAGTGTACCACGTGATACACAATAATAGAGTTGGTTGGTTTTGGGTTTATCGTTTTCATATTTGCTTTTCATGTTGTTTCTGTTTTACCCTAGGGAAGTTAATCAGATATGATATGATACATCGGTGATCAAATTACAAAAATATTCTCTCTAGTTTCTCAATTACTTTGCCTTTGATCTTTTGATCATCAGAAGTATATTTCTCTCTCATATTTTCTTGACTGACAGCCTTAACTACTCTCAGATCCATAAAAATTCCTGAGTAATTTTCTCATCTCTAAATCCCTGTAAGGCTGTAACATGAAGCCACAAAGTACTTTTTGACTCTGCAACAATATCATTGCATATTTACCAAATACAAAATACACAAACAATTACACCAACCAAATACATCCGTTGAATAGTAAAATCCCTTTGGCATTACACACCCCAAAAACTACGCCAATAAAGCATAAACATAGAAAGAGAAAGGAAGAATAACCTGCACGCCAAACAATCCTTGAGGGAAATTTTAACGGGTTCTGACTTCACTTGTTTGTCAGCGATTGACACCTACAGTGACATTTACATGTCACCAAAGGAAAGAAAAGTTAACGGACAAGTTTCCTTCGGATTCACAACCACCTTGTTAAGTAATATGATTCTGTGAAACCGCCAAACAAAAATTCAAAACTTTCATTTCCCAATTTCCAAATAAGAGAAAAAAAGTGTGCGATAGTTATTATACCTCGGCTTTATCGGGCTTTTTCAATCCCTTGAGGGAGACTATACATGCCTGTGACGGCGCAATGAAATCGTTGAGATCTCCAATCCGAAGCGCCGCCGAGAATTTCTCAGACATCTCTGACAAGTGATCAACGATTTCTTTAGATAATTTAATAGCTAAGCTATAACAGAACAGTACCGAGTAAGTTAACAAGCAAAGGGTGTGCAAAAATAATGGAAATTTAGGGTTTTGGCCAGAAGGGAATTGGGAACGCGGCATGAGCCGTGGAGAAGAGAAGGGGAAGAAAGGAGAAAATAGTCCAAGAGAGACAATAGAAAGGTAAAAGAAAATATTTTTTTAAAAACAAATTGATAAAAGAAAGACAATGGAGCCGCCACTACTTTGCGAAGTCACTATGGATCTAACATGGTATCGTGCAATTTCAGGTTATCGGCTTTCTTTTTTCAAATTTTATGGATGAAGGTTGAGGGGGAATATTACAGCTGGACGCCGGAGATGGAGGGCCACCGTGCCGGAAACGCCGGCAAGATTGACGGACCGACAAAGAGTTGAGCAGCTATGCAGATAGCAGCGTTGGCGGAAGGATTGACGGAGACCTTACCGGATATGCGGATAACGGCGGTCGCGGCTGGTGGATGGAGCCCTGGGTGGCGCAGAGATGCAATGGAGATGGGTGTCTTTTTAGAATGGGAAGAAAAAAGACGATCGGCCCGACCAGTATAATTGGCGGGTTAAACGCGAAAATAAAAACGGATTGGTGGATATCTTGGCGGGTCAAGCTAAATACTCGGTGGTTGACCACACAAAAAAAAAAAAAAAAGCTAAATACTCGGTGTTCGCAACACTAAATTTTTTATTTTTGCAAAACTTACATCAAGTCGTGGCAATGGTGTGTTTGGTTCCGAAGAAAAATTATGAAAAAAAAAATTGTTGAGAGAGAGTGTTAGAATAGAAAAAAATGTGAGAAATATGATAGATTTAAGATATTGTTTGGAATAAGAGAAAGAGATATAAAATATAGAAGAGAAAAGTGTTGATTATTTTTTAAAAGACAAAAATACCATTTAATTTAATTAATCAATTAAATTACTTAATTAATTTAATTTTTAAATTAATTTAAATGATTTAGTCATTGAAAGTAATTTAAATAATTAAATAAATTAGTTTACTTTAAATAAGTACTTTTTAGTCAACCCAACCCAACAATTTTTAGTTAAAAAAAAAACCCAACAATTTAAAACCCAAACAACGTCAGATCCCCACCACTCTAGTCAATCAATTTTGAACGTGATAGAAAACATGGGCAAAGCTGGAAACGAACCATTTCTACGCTAAATCTTTGCTAAAATGGGGAGAAGTAAAAAGACAGTGGATTCCATGCTTTTTTTATCTCTCCTTCAAATTTCTCTTTAAATCAAACAAGAGAAGTTTAGTATCTCTCTTCAACTTCTCTCTATTCAATTTCGCTCTATCTTATTTCACTCATACCAAACACAGGCTAAGAGTCTAGTTGATTATGTTTCTTACACAGAGAGACGATTTTATTTAATACTCCCTCAATTCCATATATCTTGTGGCTTAAGGTTTCTAAAAAATCATTTAATTGAATATATTTTCTCTTGTTAATTGTTGCAGGTTCTAAAATAATCAATTAAGTATAAAGTATTTGTAGAGTTGTGTTAAATTTTAATATAAAGACAATAAATATATGAAATGTGCACTTGGAAAAAAATGTGAATTATATCTTTAGTTTATAAAACACTTATTGTTTTGAAAAAAAAATTGTAAAACTACCAAAGTTATGGAATGCATCTTGTGAGACAATTTTGACAGTGATTTTATATTTTCAATAAAAAAAAGGAGTAACTTGGCCTTTGGAACGGTATACAAGTTTCGTCTTTTTTTATGCTAAGCAACGCTCACTTTCTAATACTTTTTACTATTGGTTGAACTTTACCAAGGTCTCATTATTTTAAAAAATAAATCTCACACCAAAGTGGGAAGGCCCCTGCTACATTCATCCCACTTTTTTCATTCACACACCCTACCCCTGTAAATTGATCACCCCATTCATATAAAACCTACATCTTTCATCTTCCCACACACTCACCCTCCCTCGAATACTCATCCCTCCCAACAACCCTAACAACCACCCCCTATTTTTTTTTTGAAATAATGTTCACAGAACATTGATGTCAATAGCTTGTTACATCTATCGGTCATCAATCAATTTTTCACTCGTCTGCTGATGGATAGTAACATTGCAACTGGAGTCTTACACAACTTGTTAAGGGTCACCAGTGCTGCAATAGTCTATGAGTGTGAGTCCATTAAGGGTCCTTGTGTTCGTTTTATGTGGTTGCGGGATATCTATGAATATGATTCCAGGTGTGGGGAAGCAAAAGTTATGATTCCAGGTGTGGGGAGCAAAAGTGGATACAGTAACAAGCGCATTTTTGACGTGCTTAGTCGGTTGTAACATCTTTGTCGACAAGAATGCTACCTACATAGACGTTGTTACTTGGGGTTGTTCCGAGACAATTGTCATACTTATGCTTGGGGCACTAGTGCCATCATTTTTTTGTACGAGCATCTCAATGATACCAATCTGCATCACAGAAGACAATTGGGAGGTTGCGTGACTCTCTTACAAGTAAGAAAGTAGTTATTGTGTTATTGCATTGAGTTTTAGCAAACTTATACAAATTGAGTAGTTAATGTTGATACAAGCATAGATATATGAGCACTTACCAATCATCAGTGGTTGGAAATTGACCTTGGAGTATAATGAGGTGTTGCCCTGAGCAACTCGCTGGACACCCATCAAGGGTTTAGGTTTGATGTTTCCTTTTTGGAAGTAGTTGGATGAGCTGATTGAGGATGACATGTGTTGATGTTCTTAATTACGACAATCACAGGGCACATTAGAGTCTTCCCCTCGGCACCTTTTATGGGGGTACACGAGGTGGGGTTGACTCATGCGTCCACATCAGCCGGAGAGAGTGTTGCAACAATTCATATGTGAGAAGAGCGGTCCCTGTTCGTTACGTGGCTTACAGGTGTGAGAATGTTGCCATTAGATGTAGATGTGATTCACCAATTACGTGGTCGATGCGACTAGTAAGAGTAGTTTGGCAAAGCATCTTGCAAAGTGCGTATATATATATATATATATATATATGCAGTGATTTTGTAGGATCTCCCACCTTTATACCACCACAGGCAGAGGAGGACCAACTCTATCATAAGGTGCTAGCGTCACCGCCAACTGATGTGTCTAGTTTTGATAGTGCTAGAGAGCCAATAAGTGAAGTTATATATTTTCATAAAGTACGCCATAGGGTGCCAATGTCAGCGCCAACTGCTAAGGCCTAGTTCGATAATCTTTGAAGAGTTAATGATTGAAGTTATATATTTTCATTTGATGGACAAACAATTTGTACTGGCCGAGTGAGGCTTAAAATTTATGGTCTGTTTGGTTCAAAAGATGAGAGAGATTTTGATGGATGAGAGAGATTAATTTACTTTTATATCCTTATAATATTTTATATAAAGATATTTAATTCATTTTATTTTAAATAATGTAAGCTCATCTCTCATCTCCTTCAAAAAACCCTAATATTGGAGAGGAGTCAAAATTGAGTTAAAAGGAAAAATTGAGTTAAAAGGATTTTGCTCCCTCCGTTAGCTCTAAAAATTGAATTAAACATAAAAATTTTAAAATAGTCTCATCCCTATCCTTCACTCATCTTTATTATCCTCTAACCAAACACTACCTAAGAGTTTATTCAAATTTAGCGGGTTAGCATAAAAATTGTATCAAATATAATAGAGGAATCTTAGCATCACACTCTCGACACACTCTGTTGAACACACTCTCAACTATCGCCACGCCACACTTTTTTTTTTCCAAAATCAATCATTGGATTGAACGTTACTATCATATAGATTATATCTACAAATTTTAATATTAATCTATTATCATTTACTTTGTCATCAAGATGCGTCAAGATTAATGTCAATGGTGTAATTACAAATAATATTAATCTTGACGCATCTTGATGACATAGCAAATGATCATATATTAATGTTAAATTTTATAGATATGATCTATATGATAGTAATTTTCAAACCAACGGCTGATTTAATCAGATATGATATGATACATCGGTGATCAAATTACAAAAATATTCTCTCTAGTTTCTCAATTACTTTGCCTTTGATCTTTTGATCATCAGAAGTATATTTCTCTCTCATATTTTCTTGACTGACAGCCTTAACTACTCTCAGATCCATAAAAATTCCTGAGTAATTTTCTCATCTCTAAATCCCTGTAAGGCTGTAACATGAAGCCACAAAGTACTTTTTGACTCTGCAACAATATCATTGCATATTTACCAAATACAAAATACACAAACAATTACACCAACCAAATACATCCGTTGAATAGTAAAATCCCTTTGGCATTACACACCCCAAAAACTACGCCAATAAAGCATAAACATAGAAAGAGAAAGGAAGAATAACCTGCACGCCAAACAATCCTTGAGGGAAATTTTAACGGGTTCTGACTTCACTTGTTTGTCAGCGATTGACACCTACAGTGACATTTACATGTCACCAAAGGAAAGAAAAGTTAACGGACAAGTTTCCTTCGGATTCACAACCACCTTGTTAAGTAATATGATTCTGTGAAACCGCCAAACAAAAATTCAAAACTTTCATTTCCCAATTTCCAAATAAGAGAAAAAAAGTGTGCGATAGTTATTATACCTCGGCTTTATCGGGCTTTTTCAATCCCTTGAGGGAGACTATACATGCCTGTGACGGCGCAATGAAATCGTTGAGATCTCCAATCCGAAGCGCCGCCGAGAATTTCTCAGACATCTCTGACAAGTGATCAACGATTTCTTTAGATAATTTAATAGCTAAGCTATAACAGAACAGTACCGAGTAAGTTAACAAGCAAAGGGTGTGCAAAAATAATGGAAATTTAGGGTTTTGGCCAGAAGGGAATTGGGAACGCGGCATGAGCCGTGGAGAAGAGAAGGGGAAGAAAGGAGAAAATAGTCCAAGAGAGACAATAGAAAGGTAAAAGAAAATATTTTTTTAAAAACAAATTGATAAAAGAAAGACAATGGAGCCGCCACTACTTTGCGAAGTCACTATGGATCTAACATGGTATCGTGCAATTTCAGGTTATCGGCTTTCTTTTTTCAAATTTTATGGATGAAGGTTGAGGGGGAATATTACAGCTGGACGCCGGAGATGGAGGGCCACCGTGCCGGAAACGCCGGCAAGATTGACGGACCGACAAAGAGTTGAGCAGCTATGCAGATAGCAGCGTTGGCGGAAGGATTGACGGAGACCTTACCGGATATGCGGATAACGGCGGTCGCGGCTGGTGGATGGAGCCCTGGGTGGCGCAGAGATGCAATGGAGATGGGTGTCTTTTTAGAATGGGAAGAAAAAAGACGATCGGCCCGACCAGTATAATTGGCGGGTTAAACGCGAAAAATAAAAACGGATTGGTGGATATCTTGGCGGGTCAAGCTAAATACTCGGTGGTTGACCACACAAAAAAAAAAAAAGCTAAATACTCGGTGTTCGCAACACTAAATTTTTTATTTTTGCAAAACTTACATCAAGTCGTGGCAATGGTGTGTTTGGTTCCGAAGAAAAATTATGAAAAAAAAATTGTTGAGAGAGAGTGTTAGAATAGAGAAAAATGTGAGAAATATGATAGATTTAAGATATTGTTTGGAATAAGAGAAAGAGATATAAAATATAGAAGAGAAAAGTGTTGATTATTTTTTAAAAGACAAAAATACCATTTAATTTAATTAATCAATTAAATTACTTAATTAATTTAATTTTTAAATTAATTTAAATGATTTAGTCATTGAAAGTAATTTAAATAATTAAATAAATTAGTTTACTTTAAATAAGTACTTTTTAGTCAACCCAACCCAACAATTTTTAGTTAAAAAAAAAACCCAACAATTTAAAACCCAAACAACGTCAGATCCCCACCACTCTAGTCAATCAATTTTGAACGTGATAGAAAACATGGGCAAAGCTGGAAACGAACCATTTCTACGCTAAATCTTTGCTAAAATGGGGAGAAGTAAAAAGACAATGGGTCCCATGTTTTTTTTATCTCTCCTTCAAATTTCTCTTTAAATCAAACAAGAGAAGTTTAGTATCTCTCTTCAACTTCTCTCTATTCAATTTCGCTTTATCTTATTTCACCCATATCAAACACAGGCTAAGAGTCTAGTTGGTTATGTTTCTTACACAGAGAGACGATTTTATTTAATACTCCCTCAATTCCATATATCTTGTGGCTTAAGGTTTCTAAAAAATCATTTAATTGAATATATTTTCTCTTGTTAATTGTTGCAGGTTCTAAAATAATCAATTAAGTATAAAGTATTTGTAGAGTTGTGTTAATTTTTAATATAAAGACAATAAATATATGAAATGTGCACTTGGAAAAAAATGTGAATTATATCTTTAGTTTATAAAACACTTATTGTTTTGAAAAAAAAATTGTAAAACTACCAAAGTTATGGAATGCGAGACAATTTTGACAGTTATTTTATATTTTCAATAAAAAAAAGGAGTAACTTGGCCTTTGGAACGGTATACAAGTTTCGTCTTTTTTTATGCTAAGCAACGCTCACTTTCTAATACTTTTTACTATTGGTTGAACTTTACCAAGGTCTCATTATTTTAAAAAATAAATCTCACACCAAAGTGGGAAGGCCCCTGCTACATTCATCCCACTTTTTTCATTCACACACCCTACCCCTGTAAATTGATCACCCCATTCATATAAAACCTACATCTTTCATCTTCCCACACACTCACCCTCCCTCGAATACTCATCCCTCCCAACAACCCTAACAACCACCCCCTATTTTTTTTTTGAAATAATGTTCACAGAACATTGATGTCAATAGCTTGTTACATCTATCGGTCATCAATCAATTTTTCACTCGTCTGCTGATGGATAGTAACATTGCAACTGGAGTCTTACACAACTTGTTAAGGGTCACCAGTGCTGCAATAGTCTATGAGTGTGAGTCCATTAAGGGTCCTTGTGTTCGCTTTATGTGGTTATGGATATCTATGAATATGATTCCGTGTGGGGAAGCAAAAGTTATGATTCCAGGTGTGGGGAGCAAAAGTGGATACGGTAACAAGCGCATTTTTGACGTGCTTAGTCGGTTGTAACATCTTTGTCGACAATAATGCTACCTACATAGACGTTGTTACTTGGGGTTGTTCCGAGACAATTGTCATACTTATGCTTGGGGCACTAGTGCCATCATTTTTTGTACGAGCATCTCAATGATACCAACTGCATCACGTAAGACAATTGGGAGGTTGCGTGACTCTCTTACAAGTAAGAAAGTAGTTATTGTGTTATTGCATTGAGTTTTAGCAAACTTATACAAATTGAGTAGTTAATGTTGATACAAGCATAGATATATGAGCACTTACCAATCATCAGTGGTTGGAAATTGACCTTGGAGTATAATGAGGTGTTGCCCTGAGCAACTCGCTGGACACCCATCAAGGGTTTAGGTTTGATGTTTCCTTTTTGGAAGTAGTTGGATGAGCTGATTGAGGATGACATGTGTTGATGTTCTTAATTACGACAATCACAGGGCACATTAGAGTCTTCCCCTCGGTACCTTTTATGGGGGTACACGAGGTGGGGTTGACTCATGCGTCCACATCAGCCGGAGAGAGTGTTGCAACAATTCATATGTGAGAAGAGCGGTCCCTGTTCGTTACGTGGCTTACGGGTGTGAGAATGTTGCCATTAGATGTAGATGTGATTCACCAATTACGTGGTCGTTGCGACTAGTAAGAGTAGTTTGGCAAAGCATCTTGCAAAGTGCGTATATATATATATATATATATATATATATATATATATATATATATATATATATATATATATATATATGCAGTGATTTTGTAGGATCTCCCACCTTTATACCACCACAGGCAGAGGAGGACCAACTCTATCATAAGGTGCTAGCGTCACCGCCAACTGATGTGTCTAGTTTTGATAGTGCTAGAGAGCCAATAAGTGAAGTTATATATTTTCATAAAGTACGCCATAGGGTGCCAATGTCAGCGCCAACTGTTGCGTCTAGTTCTGATAATGCTGAAGAGTTAATGATTGAAGTTATATATTTTCATTTGATGGACAAACAATTTGTACTGGCCGAGTGAGGCTTAAAATTTATGGTCTGTTTGGTTCAAAAGATGAGAGAGATTTTGATGGATGAGAGAGATTAATTTACTTTTATATCCTTATAATATTTTATATAAAGATATTTAATTCATTTTATTTTAAATAATGTAAGCTCATCTCTCATCTCCTTCAAAAAAACCCAATATTTGAGAGGAGTCAAAATTGAGTTAAAAGGAAAAATTGAGTTAAAAGGGATTTTGCTCCCCTCCGTTAGCTCTAAAAAATTGAATTAAACATAAAAATTTTAAAATAGTCTCATCCCTATCCTTCACTCATCTTTATTATCCTCTAACCAAACACTACCTAAGAGTTTATTCAAATTTAGCGGGTTAGCATAAAAAATTGTATCAAATATAATAGAGGAATGCTAGCATCACACTCTCTGACACACTCTGTTGAACACACTCTCAACTATTGGGCCACGTCACACTTTTTTTTTCCAAAATCAATCATTGGATTGAACGTTACTATCATATAGATTATATCTACAAATTTTAATATTAATCTATTATCATTTACTTTGTCATCAAGATGCGTCAAGATTAATGTCAATGGTGTAATTACAAATAATATTAATCTTGACGCATCTTGATGACATAGCAAATGATCATATATTAATGTTAAATTTTATAGATATGATCTATATGATAGTAATTTTCAAACCAACGGCTGATTTAAAAAAAATGTGACGTGGCCCAATAATTGAGAGTGTATTCAAAGGAGTGTGTCAGAGAGTGTGACGCTAGCATTCCTCAATATAATATAATGCAGCTTAAACTCTTTTTTTTCTTGGAATGAAGCTTAAACCTTTTTTTTTGACAGAGAATGAAGCCTAAACTCATAGCTTAATAAATAAAATAATTATTTTTATACAAAACAAATTATACATATAAAATGTAAAAATATTGTTATTACTATTCGCCAAAACATTATTATTAGTATTTTTATAAAAAATAAAGATTTTCAATTCATCAGTTGGGAGTAGGTACGAAAGGAACAAAGTTGGACCCAGCCAACTCAACGAGCTATAAGGTGTCTCTAATTTCAAAATGGGATAATACACAATTTGTCCATAATTTTCTCACTCGTATTAACTTGGTCCCTAATTTTATTAAAGTTACTAAGTAGTCTCTAGAATTTCAAAACTTTAATCAGTTACGTCCCTCCGTCAGTTTTGTCTGTTAACAGATTCCAAAATAGTCATTCAATTTAGTCACTTATTAGCAAATAGGTCCCTGTAATTTATTAATGTCAATTTGGTCCCTGTGATTTATAACTTAATGTCAATTTGGTCTCTGCTAAATTGACAGAGGGACGTAACTGATACACATTTTTAAAATACATGGACTAATTTGAAATATTGTTAAAGTAAAAACCAAACATAATTTTTTCCTAATTTTAGGGACCAAATTGGGTATTATTCAATTTCAAAATAAAGAATGCTACGGACACTATCTCTAACACTCTCTTAATGATTGGGCAACGTCACACTTTTTTTCTAAAATCAACTATTGGATTGAAAGTTACTATTATATAGATCATTATTATAATTTATATGATAATAACTTTCAATCTAGTTGATTTTGGAAAAAAAAAATGTGAGATGGCCTAAGAAAGTATTTAAGAGAGTATGAAAGAGTGTCTACTTATCATTCCTCTTTCCAAATACTTTCAAAGAAACAAGGGTCTAAACGAAGGAACGAACCCATACATGAAAAATCTACCGCTGTAGTAAATTTCCATTTTTGAAAAGCCTCTGTCCCCCTCTCTTTTTCTCTCGGTTCAATTACAAACTCCGTTGCCAGTGGTTGAAAGAAATCAAAACTCTACGATTGGAGATTCAATCAATCAGGTGGCTCTGTATTGAATGGAAGCTATCAGAAAGCAAGCCTCCAAGCTTCGAGAACAGGTCGCTCGCCAGCAGCAGGTTCCTCTCTCTCTTTCTCATAACATTTTAAAAACCTATTTCATTTGCGTGCGTCATTCTTCGCCTTCGATCAACACAAATAGATCCCTTCGATTTCTCTCTCGATTCCAACGAAATCATTTTACCTTTTATTTTTGTTCTCGTGATTTTCTTTCTTTCTTGCTGTCTTTCCGACGTAATTGTTACGTCGTTTGTTGTGATTTTCCTCTCCAGAATGCACTTATAATTGACTTTAATTCGGATTGTAATTATGTTCAAGTGAATAGTGATACCGCATGATATTGGATCTAACGATTCTAACCGAGTCGTGCACTTGCATTGCGGAAATGATGAAGAAAAGTTGTTATGAGTCCCACATTCGGAGCTTCACCTACCAAGTGGGGGTTAGGGATTCTCCCACCTAATATGCTAGTCTTTTGGGGTGGGCTCTCCCTTTGGGCTTATACTCATAACAAAAGTCTTATAATGTTTGAATTGTCTAAATCTTAGAGAAGAAGTTGAATGTTGAGATGTTACCTTGGCTTGCATATGGATTGAACTCCGGAACCATTGAATAGATTGGAATTTGATTGATGAATCGCGAATAGTTCATTGCTTGCTTTATGAGAAATGAGTTTATACTTTCTAGGCGTATGCTTATATGCGAAATGGAATTGAACTTGGAACTGAAGATGTCTTAAAGGGGAGGTGTCTAGGAACTACAACGATTTGTGACTGAAAACGAGTTTGGCAATCAACTTACTTGTTTTCTATGCTATGATCCTATATTGCATGGATGGATAAATACAAGCATTGCATTCAGTACAGTGAGTACAATACATACGCAGGGGAAACTATAAAAGCATGGTTGGGTATTAATTATAAAATATTGACAAATTATGTATATGTATATGCATATGTTTTGTTTTATTTCCAAAAGTTTTAAAAAAAACATTTCCTTGCATTTAAAGGCCGAATTATCATGCCTTAGCATTTAATTGGATGCATTTCAGAACAAAAATCCAAAAAATATAAGATACCTCGTTGATGTGCTGCTAATAGTATCCTACACAGAGATTAATCCAACAAAGGCACACTGCCAAAATGCAATTGTGTCGTTGTAAGCCATGGTGCCAGGATGAATATTGATTGGGTTCACAGATATTGCTCTGCCTTCCCCATTAAAGAGACTTTAGCACTTAATTAAAGAGATATTGTACATATGACTATGGTCTCCGTTATAGGGGTTGCCTTTTTTTATAATTTTTATTTTTAATTTTTTTATGGGAGCGAACACAAATCAGAAAAATCGCTGTTTCGTTGCTTTAGAAGATACCTTATCTTCCCCCATAGCTGTACTTATTCTCCTGTCTTGCTAACGAAGTTTCTTATTTTAATTTTGGATGACAACATTCAATTCATTTCTCACTCCCATTTTTTTCCCTGTTCTCAATTGTTCCTTACTCTTGCTTGCTCCCTCTATTGAGATGTTAATCACATTTATTGTGGTTTAGGCTGTGCTGAAACAATTTGGAGCTGGGGGATATGGAGGTTCAGATAATATGGTTACCGATGAGATAGAGCTTCAGCGACATCAGAAACTTGAGAAGCTTTACATATCAACACGTGCAGGAAAGGTTACTTGGTTCTTCCTTACCAATACTTTAATTTTGTTTGTATTTCATCTCAACTTATACCCTCCCTGTTTGACTGATAATTACATATATTGGGTTTTCAGCATTATCAAAGGGATATTGTCCGTGGAGTAGAAGGTTATATTGTTACTGGATCAAAGCAAGTTGAAATAGGTCAGTAATGTTGGTTGGTGAAGCTCTCCCGAAACTTTCTTCCCAGTTGGTTTACAGAACTTAGTACGTGATGGGCCTCTGGCGCATGTATAAGAAAAAAGGAGGGTGGGCTGGAGAGTGTTGGGCCAATGGAATTATATGTTTAGGAGAGTAGAAATAGGAATGCTGCAAGGAGTAAGGAGGAAACAATGGTGGGAGAGCGTAACATAATGTACATGTGGCTGCGAGCTATTGGAGAGGAGCATTGTGCAATAATGGGAGAGGAAAGAAAGCATGAATATAGGTTGGGAAATAGTGGTGTGTGAGGCAGACACGAATTTTGAGAGTGAATTGGTGGCTTAAGCTAGGGAGGGAAGAGTCTGTGTATCAGCTCTGTTTATTATCTCATATTTCTGCATTTCTATTCCATTATAATTGTTTCTGTTTGTTGAGCAATATTTTCCTTTGCAAAGGATATTTTCTCCTTGAGTTTGATCCTATTTTCAGTACCAATACCGGTTCCTATCAGTGTATTTATTGAATTTCTATACATATTATTTAATAGGAACAAAGTTGTCAGAAGATAGCAGGAAATATGGTGCAGAGAATACATGTACCAGTGGTAGTACGTTATCGAGAGCTGCGCTAAATTATGCCCGTGCTCGTGCACAAATGGAGAAGGAGCGTGGGAACTTACTAAAAGCTCTTGGCACACAGGTATATACACCCAGATATATGCACACACATACACAAACAACCCCCCCCCCCCCCGGTAGGGTTCTGTGGCTAAGTTCCACACTAATACTTATGATTTTGTGCCAAAGTAATGTAGATTTCCATTGACCACTGTAGTGATGAATCATCACTGCTTGGATGGATACTACTTATTTTAGCGTGCTGCCTTTTTGTAATCCAAGCTTTACCATGCCTGGTTAAAAACATGAGTATGCTTTCTTTTGTTTTATACTTTTCTTTTTGGAAGTTCCTGAATCCTCTACAGTAGTTTGTTCACTTGAAATTTAAGTATTGGTATTTATTTTACTGTATGCATTTCTACCATTTTCCATCACATTCTTGCATTCGATTTGGCTTCTATTATATATTATACATTGTTATTCTGCTTAATAAATACCATGTGTTTTCTGAATGGGAGAAATGAAAGGGACTTGTGACATTGACCAAGACTTATTCTTTATTGCTGTGCATGCGTCACCATACAGCCACTTGTAATTCATTGATTTTGGGTTAAAATCTGGCCTCATATATGTAAATCTTTTATTCCCACTGAATGGGATATACAAAACTATAGATATTTCAATTTGGATTTACGGATGTAATGTCCGGTTCCCCCCTAGTTGTATCGTTTTAATGAACCTAAGTGGTAGATATTTAAATCTTTTTAATCAAATGAGGAAGGAATGTCTCGGCCAGGTCCAAGTCCAACATTGAATCAAACTTACTAACTAATATCCATATGCATTCATCAAGTTAAAATTTCTCACCACATTTATATGCCAACTCAATATTAACTTATCCAGTGCATGCTTGCTTGTCATCTTTATTTGAACATTGAAGTATTGGTTGATGCTTAGGTTGCAGAGCCCTTAAGAGCAATGGTGATGGGTGCTCCATTGGAGGATGCTCGACATCTTGCTCAACGTTATGACAGAATGCGACAGGATGCTGAAGCCCAGGTATCTGAAATTTTAGTTTTCAGTAGTCACCAGCTTTTTTTTCATTTCGTTAAATGTCTCCGAGTAAATAGTGAATAGATATTTTCTTTTCCGTTTCTATGAGCTTTGTAATTACTCTTTTAAACCTAGATAGGCTATTGAAGTTTCCAAGCGCCAGGCAAAAGTAAGAGAAACACCAGGCAATGCTGAGAATGCTATGAAACTGGAAGCAGCTGAAGCAAAGCTGCAAGACCTGAAGACAAACATGGCCATATTGGGGAAGGAAGCAGCTGCAGCTATGACTGCTGTTGAAGCACAGCAACAGAGGTTAACCCTCCAGCGTCTTATAGCTATGGTATTACAGTTTCACCATATGATGCTGCAATCTTCACTATTTGTGAAATCTTGAATCTGTTGTAAAAAATCATTACTCCCATTTAAATTTAGCATTCTATTTCTGATTATGAAGGTTGAAGTAGAGCGTGCCTATCATCAAAGAGTACTCCAAGTACTTGATCAGCTTGAGGGAGAGGTAAGTGACGGTGTCTGTTGGTCTATTTTTCATACTAGTCTCCATGTAGAAGTCAAATATGCCATCTAAATGTTTCATCATTTTCCTTTAGATATCGAGATATGATTATGCTTTATGTTTATATTTGATGATAGATGAAATCAGAACGCCAACGTATCGAAGCCCCTCCTACACCTAGCGTGGATAACAGCATGCCACCACCTCCATCATATGAAGAAGTGAATGGTGTCTATGCTTCTCAGGCACATAATGGCTCAACAGACAGTATGGGTTACTTCTTAGGAGAGGTTAGACCGATTCTTGTGTGAAAGTTACAGATATTGTGATGAAAACTAAGTGTCTGCTTACTTTACTTTCTGTTACACATTTTACTCATGCAGGTTTTATTTCCCTACCATGCTGAGTCTGAAGTTGAACTGAATCTATCAATTGGGGATTATATTGTCATTCGAAAGGTTTGTGATTTACCGACTGTAACATAATATCTTCTTTTTGGGCCAAAGAATGTCTTTTACTTCTTTTTATTTGAACAATCTTCTCGCTTTTTTCTTTTTACTTGCTAGTGTGCATGCATAACCGATTTATCATATTCGTATTAAGTGCTAATGAATTGAGCTTTACCAAATTCATCATCTACATATAGAAATAGACAAGAAAAGTAGATTACCTTAAAATCCTTGTATATTTCATATCGTTCCTGATTTGTCTGTGATTTTGACAGGTGACAAACAATGGGTGGGCTGAGGGTGAATGCAAAGGGAAAGCAGGTTGGTTTCCATTTGGTTACATTGAAAGAAGGGAGCGAGTCCTTGCAAGCAAGGTGGCTGAAGTGTTTTGAATTTTCCTATTGGGTGGGTTTCTTGCCCTAGGGATTTTGTACGTGTTCATGTTTTGGTTTTGTGCTTAGCTATGGATAATGTGTTCTTAGCATACCACAATTTGATTTGTGATATAGACGACAACTTTTTCCTTGTGATTATCAATCAATATACTATTGCTTTTTTGTTCATAGCGATTCCATTGTATTGGAGCTGTGCATGACTTCATCTTTTACACCGTGTTTGCTTCGCAGCTTATTAAACATTTCCAGCCTCTGTCCCGGTACGAATTACATTGGTAAGTAGTTATATGGTGTATGATCGAAGTGTATGTAACAGTGTTGTCATTAAGACCTGTGTGGATGAGTTTATTATCTATATTAATAAGAACTTATGATCTATTTATAGATAAAGCCTATGTTTGGATATGCGTCCACTCATCTCTAAAGCACGTTTGGAAGGGTCAAACGCGGTTTGACTGCAAAGTAGCCATGTTTGGCTGCAACAGAGATGAAGCAATTTTTCCTTAAAATCAATTCTATCTTGAAGCTCAAAATTGGGGCTTTCACGGCAAACTAAAATCGATTCTGATTTTTTTTTTTCTGTGACAGGTGCATTTGCCTTCATTACTCATTACGCTAAATAACTCCCTCACGAGGTTGTACGTATGGTGAGTATAGCGAGTATAAATAAATTAACAAAAGATATATATAGCCGGGAGTTTTAGCTTGAAAACACGTGGTACAAATAAGGATTAAGAAGAGGTTACAATGAAAGATGGGAAAGAATAAATAAAACAAAATTCATAGAAACTTTAAATTATATAGTAGAAGCAAAATACTTAGTATTGTAGTAACATTTAAATATTTTATTACACTTTAAATTATATTTTCTATTTGTAATTTTATTTAGATACTTCATATTTAGTCGTGTTAGTACTTTTGTTGTCTAGTTTATCAAATTTTAAGTTTATAATATAATTTTAACTTAGACCCATTTTGGTAATTAAATACTCAAAAGCAAGTTTGATCCAAACAACATGAATTGATCAAAATCACTTTTTTCGTGAATCTATCCAAACATAAATTACGTTACGTTCAACTCACTTTTACTAAAATCAATTTTACAAAATCAATTCTATCAAAATCAGTTTTCATCACCACAGAACTAAACACACACAAAGTCGTCAAAAAAATATTTTGGAGCCAATATAAGTTCCTTTGGATTTATTCCGTTATTCATTAGTTTTTTTTTTTTTACAAAAGAAAAGTTATGGCATTTCATTAATAGACAAATTCGTAACGGTACAAATGGTAACACGATCAACACAAAAAGTTATTCCATTATTCATTAGTTAGAAGCTGAAACTTTCAGAAATAAGATTTTGTGGGAGTAAAACCGAAAAATAATTCAGCCAATAGCCTTCGTGATAATTGACAAAATTAACTTTGATAGATAGTTAATATTTCATTTTCTGAACGTAATTTTTGAAAAATCTGCTAAAACGATATTTAACCTACTCTAAGTTGCTTTTATAACAAAACATTATTGAATAAATTCTTAAGTGGGCTGTATAATAAGTCGCCAATCTACGTTCCTCGTGCGGTAAGAATAGGTTTTGGGAAAATAAGGTTTATAATTCAAGACCTTTTAAAGCCTCGTCTGGATAAAAAAACTAAGAGGTTTCAGTAATTTTTTAAAGATCTATATTAAAGTCATTTGATTTTTTTTTTCCCCCTACTGCGGTAAGGGATCCGTGCCCAGGTTGAATTGTCCTAACTACGAATCATTTCAAATAGGCTTTCTTACTTTATCTCCAGTGAATTCATTCATATGAACTAACACCTTTTGACAGTTCTGTGAAATTTACTTGATTTAAAATTTTACATAGGAAATTCATTTAGAAAACAAGTTGTTTTACGTTACAAGGAGTTTGCCGTTCACGCTGCTTTACAACTTAATCCTTGTTTATACTCATTGATATATTAAGATTAAGATTAAGATACACACACAATAATGATAACTTGCAGTGTTCAGGAAAAGTCAAATGCCACACAGGATACTATGAAAGGAACCGTCACCGTGTTTGACCATTCCTTTCAATTATTAGGAGATACAGATAACTAACTACATACATCAAATTATAGCTTACAAGCGTAAAACTCATATTCCATGGAACGTGGCATGCTACTGTGTTGCATTGTTATCCATCCTTGGAAGCTGGAAAGGCTTAAGCCAGAATACTACAAAAATGAAAGGAATCAAATTTTTTTATCAGAAGGGTAATTGGTGATTCTTGCCGATTTCTTAATTTTTTAAAACTGTCAGCAAAACAAACTTACCCTGGTTATCTTGGCGTTTAGCAGAGAGATAAACAAAAATAATGGGCAATATGATGACAAGTATGAGACCCTGCAGTGAGATCTTAAATCAGCGTACATATGTTTAAGATATGTGTGCATGCCTTTTATTTAGAAGACCAGATTCCCTGCAAGTTTTCTGTATAGCTTCCAGCTTGGTCCTTGCACTTCAACGTACAAGAAAAGTCAAAGAAAGCACCATAGACATCATGGAATGCTAATTAGTAATTACAACTACTCAATATTTATTAGGACTTCCATATCCCTTCTTTCTTTATTCTGTAACAATCTTAGGTTTATTTTTAATAGGCCTCAAAACTAAATTATAGGCAATTAGGATATAAAATTTTCCAATTACCTCGTCTCATTTTAACTACACCTCTGAAGACTTCAATGTTGTTGTAGCATAATGCCAGTGTTCCAATCGCTATGATCTGTCGTAAAAATTGTCAGATATGCAACCGAGTTACCTGGAATAAAATGTCTAAAAATATCTATTGCTATACACACCATGCATGGTTAAACATAAAACACATGGCAACATGAAACAATACTAAATGGCAGACCTGCGAACCCTCAATAAGTACTATAACTTATTTTAAAATTAAATGGGAGACCAACAAGTAAGACCTAAGCAGCCTCCGCTTCTCAAACATCTGCAGACTTGTATAGAGTCGGTTTGGATATACTCCTCCATAGGGCTGGTCATTAGATTTTGAATGCCCTAGGCGAACCAAAAAAAAGATGTCTTTGTAATTATTTGAATACTATTTTTCTTGTATTTTTGTTGCAAAATCATTAATAATCTGTTCATAATCAAAAGTCTTTAAAAAATTATTTTCGATAGAAATCAAAACAAGACTATTTAATCTATCTTGTGACATAAAAGATCACAAATAAGATTTTAACGATTTCAATTTAGAAAAACTTACTAACTACTAAGTAATAAAAATTGTATATAAATATTTGTATATACTACTAAGTAAATTCTTTATTTAAATACTTGTATATACTACTTAGTGAAAAAAAATTGGTACCCGCTAAAAAAGGAGCCTTGGGCGGTCGCCCATCCCGCCAATGTTTAGGACCACCGATCCTCAAGTAATAGATATGGAAAAAGAAATATTAAAAGAATTTTGAAATAATTATGAGTTTTTTTAAGTTGATATTAGCTTCGGCATCTCAATTTTTTTAATAAGTTTTTGAGGGTTTTTTTCATAAGTTCGCACATCGCCTACATCAAATCTCGAGGTGCCGTTTATATATCTATTGGACAACTTCACTCAATACCAATTGGACATTAATTTATATTTTTTCTTAATTTATGTGAAATATGAGACGAACAGAGTAATAGATAAATACCAGTGTGAGGAGGACCCAAGTCATCATGTTCTAGCTATGTTTGACTCATATAATATTGAAATCGTTTGGGTCTAAGACTGCTATGAGCCTAAAAAATTGACTACGTAAAAATTTCATTGATGGAAGCTTAAGCTTATAGTTGAATTTGATCCCTCTTACACGGATCTAATGTCAGGTGAACAAAGGTCACTACATGGTGCTTTCTAAAATAGAAAGTATCGTGTAAAGCTGACTAAAGCTAATTAACAGTAACTGAAAATAACATAAGGCTGGCTGACTAACTATGGAAAACTAACAATACAGATAAGAATGATTAAAATTAATCACTTTATAACATCTAACAAATTGATACAAGTTATAGCGGAGTATCTCCCTTTTTTTTTTTTTTCCAAAACGAAGTGCCTTCTTCGTAATAATCAAGGTATTAAAAACCGGATCGGACATTGAATCGGAGAGGGTCTGGGTTCAGGGTTTTTGGGTTCGACCGGGGTTGGATCGGGGTCGAACCGGGTTCGATTAAATATTATTAAAAAAATATTTAATACAATATAGAAATAAATAATAAACAAAAAATAAACTGATATTCATAACTTCACACCATAGAAATTATACTTCACTTAATATTTTCTTAATAAGTCGACATATAACAAAAAATTACACATTCATCCATATCAAATATGACATAACTATAACGTTCAATAACACAAAATATGAAAAATGGCGCAAGGAAAAAAACAGTTAAAATAGTCGAGTTTGAGAAGCAAAATGGCGCAGAGAAAAAAAACAGTTAAAATATAAAACGACGTCGTTTTAAAAAGCCGGTTGTGAACCGTAGGCGCCCAAAACCCGATTTTTACGGTTTCACTCGGTCAGGGCGGTTACGTTCGCTTCTTTAACAGAACCGTCCGGTTCTTTCGTAGTCGGTTTTAGAGGGCGAATCGGACCAGACCATGGCCCGGTTTCCGGTTCAACCGGCCGATTCAGTCCGATTTTTAATACCTGATAAATATTGGCCCGGGAAGCGCTGATGGTTTTGTGACTTCGAATCACACAACAAATATTGAAAATGTGGGGAGCTGGTTATAGTAAATTGGTGGGAAGTAATTTGAGATTTAATATTTTGTTTATTTTTTATGTATTACCTTTTTATTTGTTTCAGGATTTTATGAGACATGGCTTTGCATATGGTAATGCCGCTGTTAAAAGGGAAGGCCAGAATGGCATACACGAGGCATGTTTCCAATCACCGTGTGATATGTGCTTTTATTTGTCCATGTTTGTTGTTCTTGATCGAGTTTTAGTATAATTTGTGAGTTTTAGTATAATATGTGCTTTTATTTTAGTATAATTTGTGAGTACAGGGTGTTGACAAGAATTGTGGTAGTAAACGGAAGAGAAAAGGTATTGGTGTTACTTCTTCCTCCCTGAGAACTGCCGCACCACCACCACTTGCGGTCTCTCCAGTCTCGACCTGCCTCTTCTTCTTCATCTCTTTCTTACCCTCTTCATTTTCCTCTCCTTTTTACACCTCCCCCTCTCTCTCTCTCCGTTTCCTTTTCCTTCTCCTCCATCCTTCCTCCCAATCTGGGTCCTTCCTCTCCGGTGCGATTTCAGGCGAACTGAAACTACTAAAGTGATGGTCGTAGCCTCCTCTACGAAACCCGTAACCAAATCGCAAGAGATGAGGACCCAAACAGACACATCCAAAATCCCTGGCCGCAACCTTCAAGGTCATTTCCGGCCATCGTGGACCTCCAATCAGAAAACGAAGTTGATAATTGGAATCCCCACATGGTCCGCAACAAAACCCCTAAGACGGGCCTTCAATCGGAGTACCTCGCCGGAGCTACCTTGCGCCGTCATCAGCCGCCGCACCGGAGTCATGAACAGCGATCACTTCTTCTCCTTCTTTGTTTAGTGAGTCTCTGTCTTCCAGTTAAATTACAGATTAAAATTGTTTTCCCAGATTCTTTAAGAAACCCTAATTCCCAATTCTTTCCATAGTCAATATCTGGTTTGTCTATGCATTTCGGACTTCCATCTTCTTCCCTTTACATTCCAGTTTCGAAAATTTGCTGGGCATCATATTCTCTTGCATTTTACATTTTGGTAGAGAAGATTTTATTGACATCATATTTACTTGCATTTAGAGCTTTCGTCAAGCATGGAAAGTGATAGAAGAAGAAGAAGATCCATCCTTCCCTTCAATGCAATCACAAAGAGGCAAATTTTTGGTATCAACTCAACTTTCGGTTATAGGTTCAGCCAAATTGAGTTGAATTTTTTGTTTTTTTAGATCCATTCTTACTCTATTTTTTTTTTTTAGATTTTTTGTTGTTTTTTAAAGTTCAGCTATGGCATCAAAACGCATCTTGAAGGAGCTCAAGGATTTGCTGAAAAAATTATGACTCATTAGTATGACTTACTAGTATGTGCAACTTTCAGATTTTTCTTAGTATGTCTGCATTGACAATAGTGACATTAGCATAAGTCATACATTTGTTTCTGCATAATTTATTCCATACATTTTTTTCTGCATAATTTATTCCAATAACACACCTAGATGCATGGTAGTCAGAATCGCTTGTATCGTGCGATTCAGATCGCGATACGCGACAGAAGGAGACGCAAACGATGCAAATCGTTGAAACATTCGTTTTGTGTATGAATCGGTGGCCGAATCGCTTGTATCGGCCGTGAATCGCAGGAATCGCGAAACACGGCGAGAATCGCGCGATTCACGATCGAGACTTCCGACGCATCAAATTCGCGAATCTTCGAAGGAAATCGCGCAACAAACGGGTCGGGTTACGTGACCCGTTTCAAATCTTCTCGTTTCAGGGCTTTTTTTTCAATTTTTTTTCCAAAAACGTGGAGAAGATGGACCGATCTTGAAGCTGCGATGCCCTTCCTTCTATAAATAACCATCGCCCATCACTATTCTTCTTCAACAACACAGACCAAAAACAAACCGTGCGAGTGAGTGAGTCTCTGTTTTGGCGCTCGCCGCTCGCTTTCTCAGAGGCTCTGTTTTCCACTTTTCCTTCATTCTTTGGTGAACGGTGAGTGAGTCTCTTTCGCAAATCACAATTGTGTTCTCCATGCTGTTTGTTTTTCATTTGTTTTGTTATCTCAGAGGGCTGTTTGTTTTTCATGTGAACCGTGAGTGAGTTTCATTTGTTTTTTTTGTTTTTGTTTCACGTTGGGCCGCTTCCATCGTTCCTTTTTTTTTTTTCTGCTCCATTCAAACATGGACTCTTATTCAAGCTGTATCTTCCTTTTTTTTTTTTTTGTCTGTGGTGGATACTGGATATATATATCTGTTGTCAAGCAATCCCTTTTTCTCCCTTTTACACGTGTTCCACTTCCACAATTCCTTATTCCAGCATATTCAAGCTGCTGTTTCTTTTTTTTTTAGTGAATAATGACCCAAACAAAGAAGAAAAAGGAGGTTGATATTACTTGGAAGCACTGTGAGACTGTAGAACCGCACAGGCTTCTCGTCAAGTGCAAGTATTGTTCACATACTTGTTGGGGTGGCATTGCAAGAATGAAACATCGCCTTGCTGGAACAAATCAGAATGTGAGTGCTTGTACAACAGTTCCGGATGAAGTTAAAGAGGTCTTTGTAAAGCTCTTAGCAGAGAAAGAAAAAGCCAAAGAGACAAACAATCAAGAATCTTCTGAACAAGAGACTGCCCAAGATAATACAAAAAAAGGAACAAAACTGGCAAAGCAGAAGACAATGAATGAGGTGCTGAAAAACAGAGAGTTGGTGATTCAGGATATTTGCAACTGCATCTATGGTAATGCTTTGTCATTTAATTTGGTAAGAAGTCCATTGTTTGTGCAAATGTTAAAATCTATTGGTGAATATGGAAGAGGTTTAAAACCTCCTACTTATCATGAAGTGAGGGTATCTTACTTGAAAAAAGCAGTTGATGTTGTTCAAGCAAGTATGGAAAAATACAAGATTGAGTGGGAAAAGTGGGGTTGCACATTGATGTGTGATGGTTGGACTGATGGAAAGAGTAGGTCAACTTACCAATTTTTAGTTAATAGTCCAAGCTGCATCTTTTTCTTAAAATCTATTGACACTAGTGATGTTATCAAGGATCTTTGATCAAATGTTTCATTTATTGGATTCCATGATAGAAGAAATTGGGGAGGACAATGTAGTGCAAGTTGTGACAGATGGTGCTTCTAATCTCGTGGTCAGCTTGGTGGATTGTTAGAGCAAAAGAGGCCAAAGATATTTTGGTCTCTCAGGCACTCATTGCCTTGATTTGATCCTTGAAGATATTGGAGAGCTTCCTGCTTTTTTAGTACCATTGCGAATGCAAAAGATTACAACATTCATTTATAAACCTTTGTTGGGTCCTTAACTTATACAGAAAAATTCGATGGAAGAGAATTAGCTAGACCAGAAATACAAGGTTTGCAACTTCCTTTCTCACTCTACAATGTATAATGGAGCAGAAGAATGCTCTTCTGTCTATGTTTGCTTCTGAGGAGTGGGCTACTAGTAATTATGCTAGTAAGAATGATGGTAAAGCAGTGGAGAACATTGTTTTAACTGATAGTAGATTTTGGAGATCCATCCAGTATTGCTTGAAGTGTGTGACTCCACTTGTGAAGGTTTTAAGGCTTGTGGATGGAGACTCGAAACCTGCAATGCCATACATCTATGAAGCTATGGATAGAGCTAAAGAACAAATAGCTGCAAACTTTAAGAATCAAGAGTCAAGATACAACAAAGTGTGGAAGATAATTGATACTCGTTGGGATTTGCAATTACATAGGCCTCTCTATGCTGCTGCTCACTATCTCAATCCTAAGTAAGTACTATCAAATATGTCATTCTTTAAGTATTATGGACTGCAATTATTTATTTAATTAATTCCTGATTTTATTAGGTTCCACTATACGAACAAATTTGATCCGGATAGTGAAGTTTTAAATGGTTTTTATGATACCATTGAGAGAATGGTCCCGGATAGAAGGACCAGACTTAGGATTGATCAACAACTTGAAAGATTCAAGACAGCGGGAGGACTTTTTGGAAAGAGCATGGCAATAGACACTAGGGACAAGAAACAACCTGGTGAGCTTTGCTATAATTTATATTCATAATTTTGGAAAGAGCATGACAACAAACTTATAGTATTGGCTTTTTTTTGGCTTTATGTTTTGGCAGCTCTTTGGTGGGAAAGTTTTGGTGCTGAAGGCAAAGAGTTACAGAAGTTAGCAATGAGAGTTTTGAGTCTCACTTGTAGTGCTACTGGATGTGAAAGAAATTGGAGCATATTTGATCAAATTCATACCAAGAGAAGAAACCGTTTAGAGCAACAAAGATTAAATGCTCTTGTCTTTGTCAAATATAATCTTCAACTTGAGATGAGACAAAAGTCCAGGGAGGAGAGAGGAGATACTTATGATCCTATATGTTTATCTGATATTGAATCTGATGATGAGTGGATTACTGAAAAAGAGAATCCTTGCTTACCAATTGATGATTCATGGATGGATATACACGAGGCCTTTGCGCTTGAAGAAGGAGCTCCAATCAAAAAAAGGAAGAGAGGTATTTGTTTAAACTTAAAAGTAACACTTAACTATAACACTATGTTGTCATATTCATTTAAGTTTTTTTATAGGTCCAAGAAACTTGAATGCTAATGCGAATAAGAAGGGGAAATCTACCGTAACACAGGATGGGAGTGGAGTTGAAGAGATGGTTGGAGATGTAGTGGAAGAGGAAGAGCATGAAATACCAAATGATGAGGATGACTTAAGTGATGTTGATCTTGGGGACTAAAATTTAGTTAGTTTTTTTTTTTTTATTTTAAAGGTTGAACTTTTTATCCTATAATTTATAGTTATACTAGTAAGAATGATGGTAAACTAGTGTAGAACATTGTTTTTTGAGGGGTTGAACTTTTTTGACTTGAATTTTGGATTATTTTGAAGTTTATATATGAATGTTTTTTTACTTATGTTGCTTATATTTACTTTAAAATATAATATTTTTAATGTTCATGTATCTTACGATTCGCGATACGATACGATACACGATTCAAAAAATCGGGCCAACGATTCACGATGCGTATCCCGATTTGATAACCATGCCTAGATGTTCTATGGATAATGTGTTTCCTCTTGCTGCATCATTAGCTTGAATAGGAATATAATACCAATGGCATCTTTAGTATTTTTTGATCTATTAGCTTGAAAGTAGTGGTTATACTGGCAGTGATCTTTACGATTACAAGGTTATCACATGTTGCCTCCTATTTCCTCCCATATTCTGATCCTGTCATTTATGTCTGATGTATTTTTATTTATCAAACCAAAGTAAGTATTCAATTTCTGCTCTCTTTTACTTTGTTCTTTTTCTCTTTTTTCCTTAATTTTTTTTTGTGCCCTTACACGCATTTGGAGGTGATGATTCTGATGTTGGATCCTCCAACAGTAATCATGTTAAGGCTGAAAATTCAAATCTTAATGATGTTCCTGATATCCGACTGTCTGAGGATCAAAACAAGCAAACAAATGGCAATGGGAACTCATTTAATGTTGTGATTGCACAATTTCACTGTTATTGTTCTTTCTTAGATTGAAAGAAATAATTTTATGGTACAACAGTTTCATGGAAATATTAATGAGTGGGGATGGTGCAACTGAGTGGGGATGGTGCAGGCAAAAGGTATCACTATTTTTGACACAATCTCATTTGTAAGACTTCAATATTTCTTTTTAAATGGCTTTGATTACATGTGATGCTATTTAAAGTTTAGTTTACTATTAGTTTATTTCAATCAATTTTTTTTGGTGATTTTGCAAATTCCAAGTCAGGAGGTGGAAGCACTGGTTCAATTTATCCACGCTTATAATTTTCCAGGTGAAATCCAGGCTGACGGGAGGTTTTGCTTTCTCGAGAATTTTTCCAATGAGGTTTGCGAACTTCTTCCTTATGTGATTTTGTCATTGTTATATAGCAAGAGAATTCTTGAAATTGTGCAAGTTGAAAGGTTTATGGCAATACTGATTTATTGCAAGTTGAAAATTCTTACCATCTCATAAGAATTTTGTGTTATCATTTTTTATATGTTGTTGCATTGAACAGGGTTCTACAATAGTTGATGTCAGGGAACGATTCTGTCAGAAGTGTCAATGTTACTAGAGGATTGATTTTTGAAAAAGTTATAACAGGTAGGTGTTATATCTTCCTCCTAGCTGTATAATGGAACAACCTCGATGGTAATATAAATGTTGTCTATCTTTTCTATTTGCCAAACCATGCATTTGGTATTCAATTTTCTTTTCCTGCTAGGATAAACTACATTGGTTATCTGAAAAGAAACCTGATCAGATTTCTATTACCAGTGCACTGATTTCAAAAGGGAAATCAGTCACTGTGAGGTGAGGATTTCCCATTTGTTCCATGGATATCTTCCTGCATATTTGAACTCTTCTGTTTTGACTTAATTTTTTTATGGGTAGAACTTGATTCTAAGATTGACTTATTTGATATCTTGCAGAGGTAAAATAGCATTCTGTATCCTAACTTGCTGTTTTCTGGAGATAATGATTGAAGAACTACCCATCAAAAATCAGTGTTGTTCACTCTATTAGCTTGCGTGTGAATGCATTTAGTAAGTTCATGTTTTTACTTTATTTACTTGGCCTGTTGCATTTGCTCTGTTGTATCTGTGCTTTGTGGTAAAGTTTGTTTTGTTCTTTACACTAGACCATGTAAAGTAGTATATATTATATGAAGATGCTATTATACCAAATCTTATTTCAGCGTATAGGCAAAATACAAGTAGGAATTCTAAGACTATTTAAACTTAAACCTTTGGTTAACATAAGTTATTCATTGTATGAGCCATATGATCTAGCAATCTTAGGCCCAATTTCAATTAATTGTTTGTTATTAACACCATAACTATATGTAGCTTCTGAAAATGAATGCTGAGATTAGTGGAGCTTTCAAAAACCCTAAGGGACATTTTGATTGGAGCAAATATTCAAATGATGTATGATGAATTCAAATTTACTGATTTAGCTGTTACACACAAAAGTTTTGGATCAAAAAACTCATTTGTGTTACTGATTTGATTTGGTGGGGAGCAGTTGAAATTAAATTAGTCCATCGAAATTTCCAAAACTTATACAAGGTTGATGATTTGGTTGTTTTCATTTTTTTTTTTTTGCACATGTAGGGATAAGTAAGAAAACTAAAAAAAAATGCAGCAACAGAGGCATGCTTAGAATTGGCATGAGACCCTATAGAAACTTAGATAAGACACACGAGGGGAGAATTATTTTGCTTTCGTGATTTTAAATCCATCAATAGTAATTTAATTTGTATTATAATTTGTATTACCTGATTGTAAACATGATGGTTAGTGATGTTCTATAGCTGCCATAGGAATGTTCTTATATCTCTACATTTTCCTTATGCAGAATGGTGTGACATGCAAACTATATTCTACTTTTTCATTTTTGATTCTTTTGTGACTTGACTTAATGTAATTTTCTCATCTTTTAAGGACTAGCTAAGTGAGAGTGGCATCCAAATTAGGACTAAAAAATGACATAACTATATTGTACCCATTCTCTGCCAACATTGTATCCGTTTTAAAAATACTATTTTCAGATTATAACGTAGTCAGTTTTGAAAATTATTATTAATTTTAGATTCTTTTTAAACTTGAACACATGGGATTTTTTTTATCAGGGCATCCCATGTAAAACATTATCTTATTTGCACGTCTTATTCCACTAACATGCATGTCTTATTCCATTTTGTCACGGGAGACATGATCATAACATGTATTTATTATTTATGAATACATTATTTTCACTATTCTTGATCCTATTGCAATATCTTAGCACATTTTTTTTATTGTTATTAATCAAATATATTTTTAATCAAATATATTCTTAAATTTGAACTTTAAGGTGACAGGTGACTGATCAATGCATTTTAATGCATTTTTTATAGCATTGCACTTGGTGTTCTTAAATGTGTGACTTGCCCAACGACTACTTTTTAACATGGTTTTACATCTTTGAGTCTTAATTGGGCTTTAGTGAATTTATTTGCTAATTTTCGGATTTTGTCACATCCTGACCCATGTTCCTTCTGCAAGCCATAACTTGAGCTATACTTGTCTGATTTCGGTGATCTTGGTGGCGTTGGAAAGCTAAGAAGCAGAGCTACAACTCTTATGTTGGCACCGAAGTCCAGTTCTGAAGTTTTGAAGATCGAAAATCCATTTTCTTGAGGTCAAGTAGTTGTATCATGAGTTTTGGATCACTTACTTATGTAATTAGTTGTTATTGGGCTAATTAACCTTGTATGGGCCCTTCTCTTTGGTCTTAGCGTCTGATTACTTAGGTTAAACTTATGAGACATTATAAATACATTTTGAGTCTTAGGTCAACAACTTTTGATTACTTGTGAATCTTAAGCCGTTTTCGAGTTTTAGCAATCTTTTCTCCTTCTCTCTTTCTTAATTTCGTTTTTGTCAAATCCTTCCATGGAAGCCTAAGACCTTAGATTAATTCACTGGTTAGAGAGTTTTTATAAGGATCTTGAGGTTTGATTATTATTATTAAATTTGATTTTTGTGTTCTATTTCTTTTCCTTTTGATCTTTCACCTCTTTAATCTCTATTTGTGAATTCGTTTTAGATATTGATGCTTAATCTTATCAATTTCGTTTTTGCTCTCTGAATTGAGATTATTTGAATTAGATGGAATGCTTGCTTGTTTTGGTTTATTTCGAATAGAGATCAATAGGGTATATAACGCTTAGTTATATGTTTGATTGAATTCAGGTTATTAAATTGATCATGTTTTTGTGACCGCTTGTTCCTTACTCATGATTAATTGAATCCTGTGATGCTTAATCCAGTAAGAATTCGTATAGATTTAATCAAAGCTTGATTGGTTAATTCCGTCATCAAACAAGAGTAGAACACGAAATAGAATAATCCTTTGAAACTCGTGATAGGTCCTAGTAATAACTATCCTGAACCAGTGGATTAGTCGTTTTTATATCAATTGAATTTCATTCTTATTGCAATCTGTTTTCAACCAAACCCCCCACCAATTTTGTTTCTTTGCACGTTCTTGTTCTTGGTTATTGTTAGATTAGAGATCATTGTGAGACGACCAATGTTGAATTACCTTGTTACTACATTTACTATTTTTAATTATTTGACCCGTGTGCGACAGTGGATTAGTGTCGCACTGGTCCATAACAATTACAGAAACGCCGCGTGACCCATGCGTATGCACGGGTATGTTACTAGTTAGAACTATAAGGTTGAACAAGAGAGTTGAATCATGAGTATAGATTTAGTTCTTGAGGTTGTGAAAGATTATTATTCTTAATGATTTTTGTTAATATTTACGCCACAAAAATGTTGTTTATTAACTTAAATGCATTATTGTTCTTTGAAAGAAGAAAATAATTACATTAGTTTATTTGACTTTTAAAAATCCAGCACCCAAAGCTTTAGGAAAATTAGTTTAGGGGGGTATATTGGATTGAGATTTTAAAAGACTGTGTAGGAATGTAATGACTTATAAGGATTTTTTAAAAGATTTTTACAATTAATATTTTGTAGTTTAGATTTTAATGGATTTATATCATAAAATTTTATAAGATTTGAAATGACTTTATAGATTTATAAGATTTGAAAGGATTCCAGAGACTTTTAGCAAACATTCAAAATTACGAGAGTCTATGTAAAAGATATTAAAGAAATAACAAAGTTTGGATAAAGAAAATATATATTTTTTCAATTCTTTAATAGCCAAGGGTGCATTTGATACATAAATGGATTCACTGAAGTTATTATGACTGTAGTTGTAATCCTGATCATTGATAAAAAAAAACAGTTAAGGATGATTTGCTGATTTTATAATATGACTCGTCCGATCTCACATGAATGGTCTTGATTACACTGACTGCGTGACTGCACGGATTGTTGATTGTTGGTAATCTGGGTTCGTTTGATACACATTATAGTACAAGACAAAGAAAACAACACATGACAGATATTTGAGTCACATCATAACTCTTTATCCCATCTATTGTTTGGTGGACAATGAATACAATATATAATATTATATATTTTTATATATAATATATGTAATTATATCTATGTTACGCATTTATAAAATTTATGATATATGTTATACTATATGATATACACAATAATATATATTATGTAATTTTATATAGTATATAATATGCATGTTATATATAGATATATATAAAATATTTTATTTATGATATATATATATATATACACACGTTGCTAATGTCCTAACATCTTGTTTCGGTGAAGAAAAAAAGTTACGATTTGTTATAAATTGTTGGTATGTTTATGTTTCTAACACACACATATAGAGAGGGGGGAGAGGGAGATAGGGAGAAGGGGAAGAGATGGAGGGAGAAGAGAGAGAGGGGGGGAGAGATGAAAAGACAAAAGGTGAAAAGAAAAAATTATGAGTAATTTCACGTGAGAGAGAAAGACTTTTTACTAGAAACAAGTAACTAAAAAGTCCAACAAAATCAGTTTTAGAAAACAATCCATCGAAATCAGTATGATTTTGAATACCAAAAAACTTTTTTTAAGTTGTAAAAAATCTCAATCGAATGCCACAAGATTTTGTTAACCTCTTTAAAAATCTTAATAGTCTTGATTTGAATTCCAATAACATACTCCCTCCATTCCAAAACATTTGATGTTTTAGCATTTTAGTCTTGTTCTAAAACTTTTGATGTTTTACAAATCCAAGACTAAATTAATGCATTTTTCCAAATATACCCTTGATTCCAATTAATACTATGTGCTTATTACGAGACTATTATAGTTTCCAAGCCAATAGCTAGCCACTCATCAATGAGAATGATCACATTATATAGTTTCTAGGCATGATTAAATGAGAGTATTTTAGTCTAAATATATACTATTTAATAATATTTTAATGGGTGTGTCACAACTTTAAACATTAAATATTTTAGAATAAAAGAAATATTATTTTAAATATAAATAATTTTAACTAATCACCATAGTGAGAGTATACGGTAATCAATACTAATTCTACGTGAGAATGATATTTTTATTACGCGAGAGAAACCTGCTGTATGCTATCATTGACGCAAAAAATTGTCTTATTATTATCTGAAAAATGAACTGAGTTATTCCCTTTTTCCCCTCAAAACTGAATTTATTCCTAAACTAAATAGGCGGCCGCAGTTATTCCCGCTCAATGTCACATTTTATTTTTGAAAAGCCTTTCGCCGCAGCTCGGTTATATTATTGCGCGGTTGCTAGTTCCAACAGTATAATTTAATTTAAACCCCACTTTTCATTCGCCACGTTATTATCACTCGGTAAAAACAAATCCAATAATTATTTCTTTAAAATTATTTTGTAATCCTCCCATTAATTAAAAATTGAAAAATAAAAAAAAGAAAGAAAGTAAATTTGAACTCAAACCATCTTCTCCGTTCTCTCGCCCCCTTCCACTACCGATTTTCTTCATCACTGCAAGTTCCCCTGTCTTAAAGAAGACGAAACAATCACTCTGTCTCTCTCTGCGTGCGTGCATGTTCTAGTCCACTTGTTCGAGAGAACAATAATCTCAATATCTTATAGAATCGAAAGGAAACAGCGAAGAAAAATAAAAAGCTAAGAGAACCAAATTTTGCTCCCTATTGTTTGTATAACCATGTGAGAGTTCTGACACATTCTCTTCCCCTCCCTCCTTTCCCTCCCTAGTTCGCTTTGTTGCTTTCTACTGATTCACCAACTCGGTGAGTGAACTCAATGGCGTCTTCCTCGCGAGCAAGGAGTAGCTCACCGTTTTCTCACCGGAAACCCTCCACTCCTTACTCGTCCACTTCTTCGTCTTCTTCCTTCACGAACGGAAGGTTAATGCCTCGCTCCTGCTCTTCCACTACGACGTCGTTTTTCAACCCCGGTGGCCGATCCAGGACTCCGAGTCGCGGTCGCAGCGAGTCAACGTATTACGACTCGCGCGGTCGTTCCCCGGTTGCGTTCGGGACGGAGGAGCTGATGGCGGAGCCTGTGGATACGTCGAGGTCAGGGGATAGCATTTCCGTCACGATTCGGTTTCGACCGTTGAGGTAATGCTTAGATCTGGGATTATGCTTTCAGATCCATTCTACGTGGGATTGAATTGTTCAATTTTGGCTTCCGTGTTGTCTGTGAAATTAAGAGTCACTGAATGGTTTGGTTGCAGTGACAGGGAGTATCAGAGAGGGGACGAGATCGCGTGGTATGCGGACGGAGACAAACTTGTCAGAAATGAGTATAATCCAGCTACTGCTTATGCATTTGGTACTGTATCTTCTTGTGCTATGTTATGCTATTAGTTGTGATTGATTTTCTTGGAATTGATTTTTTTGTCAGTCAATTAGGCTTCTACAGGGAAATTGAAAGAAATTATGGATGTTAATTTTGCAATTCTGATTAATTCGTGGCAGATAGAGTTTTTGGGCCACATACCAATTCGGAAGAGGTGTATGAAGTAGCAGCCAAACCTGTGGTGAAGGCTGCCATGGAGGGCGTCAATGGTATGAAATGTTAATATCTGGATTCAAGACTAATTGACAATGTGATGTGTGAGCAGAGTCGTATTTGGTACTACCAAGTCATTTTGATGGACTGATCAAAGCTGTTTAGTTTCATCTGATGTCTCTACTAGAATAACTAGGTTGACTGGTTAGTTATATACTGGTTAGGTGTTAGAGTGGCTAACCACTCAGTTGAATTTTGAAGATAACTGTTTCCTTTTAAAAAGTGTCTTTGGTTAATGGAAAATAACTTCAATTCTAAACATTGCAGGAACTGTATTTGCCTATGGTGTGACGAGTAGTGGTAAGACGCATACTATGCATGTAAGTGTCATTCTTTTGCTAACTGCTTCTCCTTTTATGTTTTGTGCTGAAAGCCAAAGAGTCCTGTGTCACCTTTCATCAATCATCTTATTGCAGTTTTATAGTTTGTCATTTAGATTGCAGAGTTTCTTTTTTTGGGTAATGTTGGTTGTTTGTCAAAAAAGGTCTGTGTCAGTAAGTAATTTTGTGTTGGTTCCGATTTTTGAACATGGCAGTGCATATGCCACATGACATGACGACTACTTCTTGTAAACATTGGCTTTTTATACTATTTTGTGAGGAATATAGATGATAGCATTATTCCGGCTGTTGCTTTATATTTTTGTAGCTAATGATAACCAACTAATCTTCGATGTTTAAGGGGGTTTGATTCATTTACATTCGACACAGTTGTTGTTGTGGTTGTTTTTCTTTTCTTTTTTATAATTTTTGGTATTGCACAATCTGGTGAACTACCAATTAGCACTATATTAGTTATATTAGTTATTTGTAGCAATCAATTACACCTGAGACAACTTGTAGGATTAGGATCATTCTTGGTGGAATCTGAAAAATGGCAGTGCTGGAAATGCTGAAAATGTGTTATGGAAAATATGATTAATCAAACCTTAAAAGGGGTATTTTTTTTGGGGAAAAAAAAAATTAGAAAGATACATCTCCAGAAAGTTGAGAAGTTTTGTATTTTAGTGTCAGCTGGCTATGGAAAAGAATTCACATAATTGAACTGAACATTTGATTTGAGATTGAAGCCATAGTCGAAACATCAATGTAGCAGCCAATTTTTACTTTTATCAGAGAGAGAATTTGAGAAAATTTCTGTTTCTGTATTAAGACTAAAATGAATCAGTTGGTTCTAGCTCTGCTAAAAGAAAGTACTTATAAAGCAGAGTCTAGGCAAGTAACTCAGGTAGTTATAACTTCCTGTACAACTGTCCAACCGACTGTACAGCTGTCAGTGAGTAAATTAACTAGTGCTAATACATTGAGTAGAAGAAAAGAACAAAATATACTATGAGAGGTAGTCTTCTCTTACACCCCCTGCAAGCTCAAGGTGGGTGAGAAGCCATGGGAAGTTCAAACACATTGAGCTTGTCCCTAAAAAACAGAAACCATGTGGGAGAGAGAGGCTTAGTGAGTGAGTCTTCCCACTGATCAGATCCTGGAACATGCTTAACCACCGGCTATTTGGCAAGAAGTTTCTCCCTTACAAAGAATAGAAGGCATGCTGGTATTGGAATAAACAGGCAAGAAATAATTTTTTAGGAAAATATTTGTTAGTCTAGGGGGGCTCTGTCAAAGACGAGTCTGTTTCTCACTTTCACCATAGGTCAAAAGAAAGATTCTACCGCGTCTAGACTTGTGCTTGTCGCTTTCTGTCGGTGTGATTTCTAGCACTTCAAAGAACTTTAAGCTCGGGCTATCCACTCCTTCAAAGGCCATCAATTCAACTTTCTTGGCCAAAAACGCCTTTCGTCATTTATCGTTGATTAACCTCCTTCCACCTTAGCCCCCACTTCTCTTTTGGGTACCGAAGAGGTTGGATTAATCTCTCCTCACTTTTCATCCGTCTCAAAAGAAGATGCTTGATACCTTCGGTTGCAGCGACGTTCTCTCAAATGTCAAAAAGCTGCGAAGTGTGCTATGCGGCTAGTTTTTTTGAGGAAATCCACTGAGGTTTCCAACGCTGATACAGACTTCTCTAATGCTCCAACTCGTGACTCCATCCCTGGATTATCACTGACTGCTACTCGGAAACCAGCGGGTAGAACCAATGGATAGGTAATTGAAAAGAAAGAAATTGAATCTCTTAAATTTGGGCTTTAAGCCTAACTCATCTCTAGAAAACCGACTTGTAAGGTAAGGACTGTCTAAGCTTTATAAACACAACTCAAGCCATATCTCTAGTCGATGTGGGACTTTCAACACGCTCTCACGCTCAGGATTGGACATCTGAAGTGTGGACTAATGCGGGCGGAATAATAGGGATATCAACACACCCTTTCATGACCAGGACCGGACATCTGTAGCGTGGACAAACACGGGTGGAATAACAGAGATCATGACCCAATAACAGATCTAGGATAGACTTTGATACCATCTTAAATTTGGGTTTTAGGCCTAACTCATCCTCATAAAACCGGCTTGTAAGGTGAGGACTGCCTAAGCCTTATAAACACAACTTGGATCATATCTCTAGTCGATGTGGGACTTTCAACACACCCCCTCATGCTCAGGACTGGACATCTGAAGCGTGGACTAATGCAGGTGGAACAATAGGGATCTCAACAGAACACTAGGAAACAATCAAAATGAAATTTTACTATTCAGAGTGAAATCACTCTAGCAAGGGAAATTTCCTTCTACGAACTGTCAGGCAGTTTCTGTCTTACATGTGTACAATTGATCACTTCCTTTTTCTGCCCTCGTTTCCTGCTTCTAGAATGCACTTTAATAGAGTATATGATAGTACTTAGTGAAGTCTGTGTTTAATATACTGCCTGGCTGTAATTCTGTTTCAGTTAGTTAGAAGATGCCGAGTCAGCATAAGTCTATTAGGCTGAGTTAGCATCAGTTGGTTACACCACTGTGTGGTTACTCCTCTGTATAAATACTGACTCCTCTTGGAGATTCAGTAATAATAATATGAAGAAATCATTCTTATGAAAACTAGCTTAGCATTTCTCTGTTTTCTTTATGGTATCTAGAGCTTTCTAAGCCATATCCATGGCTTCCGGTCCTGAAACTCCAATTTTTTCTGCATCGCCTCCGGTGTTCAATGCTAACGCTCAAACTTTGCCGTTGTTCAACGCGCAACCTCCGCCGTTCAATGCGTCGCCTCGGAATGCTGCCCCACCGCCTCTGCCGCCTCTGTTCGGTTCGCAATCGCAAGTTCCACCTCTGTTTGGCTCTCAATCGCAGTTGCTGCCGTTGTTTGGCACACAATCGCAGTCGCAATCGCAACCTGCGTTCGCGCCGCACTCGTACAAAGTAACAGAGAAGCTTAGTGATGATAATTATCTTCTCTGGCTTCAACAAATGGAACCTGTTCTTCGAGCGCATCGTTTGCATCGTTTCTATGTCTCGCCTCAGATTCCTGCGCAATTTCTCTCGGACGCTGATTGCATTGCAGAAAATGAAAATCCTGCCTACGCCGCTTGGGAGATGCAAGATCAACTCCTTCTTGCGTGGCTTCAGGCGTCACTTTCGTCCTCTGTCTTAGCGAAGGTTATTGGATGTCGCTTCTCCTGGCAGTTATAGGAGAAAATCCATCACCACTGTCAGTCAAAGATCAAAGCTCAGGCGAGACAATTACGATTTGATCTTCGTAATCTGAAGAAAGGTGACAAATCTATTGCTTCTTTCTTGAGTAATATCAAGTTGATTACCGATTCATTGCTCTCGATTGGCGAAACTGTTTCAATTCAAGAACAGCTTGATGTCATTCTTGCTGGTCTTCCGCTGGAATATGAGTCACTTGTAACCCTAATTTCAAGCAAGTCTGAGTGGTTTGAGTTCTCAGAGATAGAATCTCTGCTTCTCGCTCATGAAAGTCGAATTCTCAAGAAGAAGGAGGTGTTGAATGTGGTGCCTTCTCTGAATGTTGCTCAGGTCACCGCTAATCAAACTTCACAAGTTCCTTCTATTGCGAATCTGCCTCAGGTGAATGTTACAACACAGGGCGATTCTGGCTTGCAATCTCAGAATTCTGGTGGTAATGGTAATCGCGGTGGTGGCCGCGGTGGCAGATCAGGCCGCGGTGGCCGTATTAATGTGCAATGCCAGGTGTGTTACAAATTCGGTCATGATGCTTCCATCTGCTATCACCGTTTCAATTCCAACTACATGCCTTAGCAAGCAGGGATTCCTTCATTCTAGCAACCATTCCAGCAACTACAGAATCCTTATCAGTGGCTCAGGCCTCCTGTTCCAACTCAAAACGCCATGGTGTGGACACCTCAATCTGCTGTTCCCAGTGTTGCATCTCTTCAGCCTTCTCAATCTGTGACTAATATGACTGCACCTCAGGCCTTCATTAGCTCTGCTTCACCTCAGCAGCAATCACAGAACTGGTTTGTGGATTCTGGTGCATCACACCATGTGACTGCTAATCCTAGCAACTTGGCTACTGCATCTGGACTTGCTACTCAAGAGCATGTTTTCCTAGGAAATGGTCAAGGTTTGCCAATTAAGTCTATTGGTTCTGTTTCTTTTCCCTCACCTAGTCACTCTTCTACTAAACTCCACTTAAACAATCTGTTATTGGTGCCTAACATAACTAAAAATCTGGTTAGTCTTAGTCAATTTGCATAAGATAACGATGCTTATTTTCAGTTTCATCCCTCGTTTTGTGTTGTTAAATCTCAGGTTGACCATAGTACTCTCCTACAAGGTTCTCTCAGCTCAGATGGTCTCTACTCCATTCAACTACCAGTACCAGCCTCAAGTGCTGCCTTGTCTCCTCCTGCTAGTTCTTCTACTTCTCTAGTATTAGCAACATCTTGTAATTCTGGTCTTCCATCTCATAACACCGTATCTCCACCTACACCTAATTCATTCTCACTATGGCACAAAAGACTAGGACATTCAAACACACATATTCTTCAAAGTGTAATGACCATCTGTAACATTCCAGTTTCGAATAAAATTATTACAGATTTCTGTGTTGCTTGTTGTATGGGAAAAGCTCATAAATTGCCATCTAAGCTGTCTTCTACTGTATATTCTGAGCCTCTAGAACTTATTTTCTGTGATTTGTGGGGTCCAGCCCCCATGACTTCATCCATGGGATATACCTACTATATTTTATTTGTTGATGCCTATACTCGGTATACATGGATTTACTTCATTAAAAACAAATCTGAGTCATTGTCAGTTTTCAAACAATTTAAGGCTCTTGTTGAACTCCAATTAAACAAGAAAATCAAGTCCTTGCAATCTGATTGGGGAGGGAAATTTCGCCCTTTTAAACAATACCTAGCTGATTTAGGGATTCATCATAGAGTGATTTGTCCACATACACACCATTAAAATGGTGTAATCGAAAGAAAACATAGACATATTGTTGATATGGGGCTGTCATTGCTGTCCCAAGCTTCACTTCTTATATCTTTTTGGGACCATGCCTTTCATACTGCAGTTTACTTAATAAATAGACTGCCTTCAGCCTATCATAATCATTCTATTCCCTATCAGCTCCTACTGCACAAACTACCTGCTCCTTCTATGTCTCCTGCAGCTATGGCAAATTCTTCCTCCCATCAACAAGCTGTTTCATCATCAAATTCAGTTTCTCCTATGTCTAGTTGGTCTCTACCTTCTACTGCTTCTAGTACAATTGATCCAGATTCCTCCTCTGAGTCTTCTGAGTTTTCTCTTCCTAAAAACACCCATCCTATGCAAACCCGGTCCAAGTTTGGGATTGTTAAGCCTAGATTGCAGCCTACATTGCTTCTTACCACTGCTGAACCAACTTAAGTTCAGCAGGCCCTTGCCTCTCCTAGTTGGAAACATGCTATGCAACTTGAGTATGATGCTCTCTTGGCCAATAAAACTTGGTCACTGATGCCTCTTCCCTCTGGCAGGTCTGTTATAAGCTGTAAGTGGGTGTTTCGAGTTAAGGAAAACCTTGATGGTACTATAAACAAGTATAAAGCTCGGCTGGTTGCAAAAGGGTTTCACCAAAGGTTTGGGTGTGACTACTCAGAAACATTTTCTCCAGTTGTAAAACCAGTAACTGTCCGAATTGTTTTGACCTTAGCTCTCACCAATAAATGGCCAATCAAGCAAATAGATGTTAATAATGCCTTTCTTCATGGCTATCTTGAAGAAGATGTTTACATGGCACAACCCCCTGGGTTTGAAAATGGTGATAAAACAATGGTGTGCAAGCTGGAAAAAGCTATCTATGGCCTTAAACAGGCCCCTAGAGCCTGGTATGAGAGGCTCACAAAGACATTTTTGAGCTTTGGTTTTATTCAGAGTGAGTGTGATCCTTCCTTATTGGTTTACAATAAAAATGGTGTGTCTTTATGTTCTCATCTATGTAGATGACATCATAGTTACTGGAAGTTCAGTTACTTTGGTTCAAACACTCATCAATCAGCTAAATGGTGTTTTCTCTCTCAAACAATCAGCAAGATATGGATCTGATTCCTTTCAGGATCCTGCTACCTACAGATCCATAGTAGGTGCTTTGCAGTATGTGACAGTCACAAGACCTGAAATCGGGTATGCAGTCAACAAATTATGTCAGTTTATGTCTCAGCCATTAGAGAGTCACTAGGTTGCAATGAAGCGCATCCTCAGGTACTTGCAAGGCAATATTGATTTGGGTCTTGCTCTGCAGCCTGCTTCTCCTGCATCTCCTCTCTATCTTAAGGCATTCTGTGATGCTGATTGGGCATCAGATGTGGATGATCGAAGGTCCACTTCAGGTGCTTGCTTATACTTGGGTCCAAATCTAATATCATGGTGGTCTAAAAAGCAGCCTCTAGTTGCTAAATCCATCGCTGCGACGAATACCGCAGTCTAGCTCTGGCTGCCTCTGAAGTTATCTGGATACAGTCCCTGTTGCATGAGCTGTAAGTGCCTATTACCACTCCTGTAATTTTCTATGATAATCAGAGTGCAGTGGCATTAAGTCACAATCCAGTCCTTCATGCTAGGACTAAACACATAGAGCTGGATTTGTATTTTGTCAGGGAAAAAGTTCTTAACAAATCACTGGTTGTATCCTATGTTCCTGCCCAAGAACAGGTTGCTGACATTCTCACCGAGCCACTTCCTAGACTTCCATTTACTGCACTAAGAGACAAACTCAAAGTGCTTAGCTTCTCACAGCTACCACCCTGAGTTTGAGGGGGGCTAATAGAGTATATGATAGTACTTAGTGAAGTCTGTGTTTAATATACTGCTTGGCTGTAATTCTGTTTCAGTTAGTTAGAAGATGCTGAGTCAGCATAAGTCTGTTAGGCTGAGTCGGCATCAGTTGGTTACACCACTGTGTGGTTACTCCTCTGTATAAATACTGACTCCTCTTGGAGATTCAGTAATAATAATATGAAGAAATCATTCTTTTGAAAACTAGCTTAGCAATTCTCTGTTTTCTTTACACTTTTGATATCCTTCCTTCTTGATCCCTAACATCCTATGAATAGGTCCAAGTAAAAGTTTTAAATCTGGAGTTGTGGTGGCAAGCATGCAAATGCTTGGTTCGCTAGAAGTTCTTACCAGTGTTAGCTCTCATGTTGTTTGCTTCTGTTTCAAAAATCTTTCTGCCTGTGAATTGCATTATCTAATTTCTCTATATAGATGTGACCTCTTCAGTTGTGTTTTTTAATTTTGTTTTAAATAATAATATATGCAGGGTGATCAAAATTCTCCTGGTATAATACCGCTTGCTATAAAGGATGTTTTCAGCATGATCCAAGATGTAAGCTTTCTTGCAAACTTAATAATTATTGATTATTTAAATTATATATGTGCCACTGCTGTTCATTATAATTTCGTGCGAAGTACTTGGGATATTTCTGTACCCTTTTGCTACACAGTTACTCTGAGAGTGTGTGAGAGAGAGAGAGAGAGAGAGAGAGAGAGAGAGAGAGAGTATCACTCTCGCTTTCTCCAGTATTTGTGGCCATGTGCTTCGTTTTGTTATTTACAAGGATACTTGAGCTCTTTGTCCTGATTGGTAATTATTAGTTACTGCTTCAACTTGGCATGAAGTATTACATGAAGCTGTTTGGGTATCTAATTGTATTTTTGCTGCAGACCCCAGGAAGAGAATTCTTACTCCGAGTGTCATATCTAGAAATATACAATGAGGTAATAACAGTACATTCTTGCTTGCATCATCTTTGTGCTGAACACGGTCGAGTGCTTTTTGTTCATAATTTTACAACTCTTTGTCTTGCCTTATTTTTTCCACTCTTTCTTGACCACTATGTGGCATTGATTGTGACATCGTTGCTTTTATATTGTGTTTGTGCGTGTGCGTGTTTTTAAAATATTTGTTTTAATAGAGATATTTTGGTTGCTTCTGCTTGGTATCAGGTGATAAATGATTTGCTTGACCCAACGGGTCAAAATTTGCGGGTTAGAGAAGATGCACAGGTTTCTTACTATTTTCTTATACTAATTGAAATCTTATTTACAGTTGTTTGTTCCATTTATTTTTATATCTATCTGTAATTGATGAGTCTCTTGCTCTTTTTTCTTTTGTTCTTCAACGCATGAACACTATAATTTCAGTCATCTTGGAATTTGGAGTGTATGTGCTTTGGCATGACCAGTGATGGGTTCATCGTCATTTGTCAGAAGATTTAAGTTTTTATATATTACACTCCTCTTTGGTGTTTGTTTTTATTAATATAATATTCATTTTCATGTTAAAATAATGTGTTAGAATTTCATTAAAGAAAATTCAATTATGGCATTTTGTGTTTAGAAGAAAATCTAGAAAAAATTATTGTCAGTTTAGAACCGAGACTAATTTTTGTTTTGTTATGTCCAATTCGGGATATAATTGATTTTTTTTTTTTTGACTTGTAGGGAACTTATGTTGAGGGTATAAAGGAAGAAGTTGTTCTATCTCCTGGACATGCTCTTTCTTTTATTGCTGCTGGCGAAGGTACTTGTGTTGACAAGGATAGTCACATATTTCTTCCGAATTGTTTTTTAAGAATATATTACTCATGGATAATGGTTGTCTAGAAACATTTTTTAATAAGCTTTTTTCTTTTTGTGGCAGAGCATCGTCATGTTGGATCGAACAATTTTAATCTCTTTAGCAGCCGGAGTCACACAATATTTACACTGGTAAACATGCTTGATATGGTAGTTTAAAATTGTTATCAAGCAGATCCTTTTGACAGTTTCATTTGTATAAGTTTTTAAATTTCCAAATTCCTATCTAAATTAGATCCTGCGGCTGTAAGTTTTTAAATGTCTAAGTTGCAACTTGTATGCATGCATGTACTTGTGCAGATTGCTGCACTTTCCTTTTATACATGCTTGTTGGAGCCGATTCATGACTGAATGACCAAAATGTTTAATTATTTCTCAGTTAATGTATTTTACCTTTAATGGACTTCATCAAGGCAACGATATATATATATATATATATATATATATATATATATATATATATATATATATATATATATATATATGTATATATTATTTTGAAATATAAATCTAAGCTTTGTTGTCATTTTATACACTTGCAGATGGTAGAAAGCAGTGCCCATGGTGATGATTATGATGGAGTGATCTTTTCTCAGCTTGTACGTAAAAATTATTTTCTACTTTACTGAAATTTCCATATTTTTACATATTGGATGACTTTTTCAATCAATTTTTGTACTTGTTTCTTCTTTCAGAACTTGATTGATTTGGCTGGTTCTGAAAGCTCAAAAACTGAGACAACTGGATTGAGAAGAAAAGAAGGATCTTACATCAACAAAAGTCTTCTGACACTTGGAACGGTAGGTGTCATACAATGTCTATATTTTTTGTTAAGGAGAAGTCTTGTGATGACTTTTTTTCCCCACCTCAGTCCACTGTTTTTAATTTCTATATTTTTGGCGAGGACAAAGTTTGACGATGACATTTTGTTTGTACATGAAGTAGTAGTTTCAGAGCATGCGATATCTTTGTAAACGATAAATTGCCTGAAATTAATGCATTTTGCAACCTTTTTTCTTATTTGGGTAAGCAAGCAGGCAGACATAATTGTATATGTGGTGCTAATTCTGTCAAATGTGGATAAAACAGATATCTGTCACCCTAGACTTACTTCCAAAGAACAGTGTTTTTTTGTTTTGTTGTGGGAACAGATGGAGTTGCATACCCTTTTATTTTCGTTTTCTTTTTGGGGGGTGGATTGGGAGCATGAGTTAATGTCTTGATTTTGTGGTTTCAATGAAGGTTATAGGAAAATTGAGCGAGGGGAAGGCATCTCATGTTCCGTATCGAGATTCAAAGCTAACCCGCCTCCTGCAATCTTCTCTTAGTGGGCATGGCCATGTTTCAGTGAGTTTGTAATTCTATAACATTTTCAATGATTTGGTTGTTTAACAGTATTTTGCTGTCCCTATTAATTCTGTACAGATCCAGAGTTGTTACTCTATATTAATATGCAACTTACATAAAGTTTTACTATAGCTATTCTAGTTTCTCTTGTATGGATATACTGGAACAAAATGTGTTTAGAGTCTCTGCACATGAGTATCTTATTAACTTTTGTTGTAACATTAAAATTGCAGCTTATATGCACAGTAACTCCAGCGTCCAGTAATATGGAGGAAACTCATAACACCTTGAAGTTTGCCAGCAGGGCAAAACGAGTAGAAATATATGCGTCACGCAATAAGGTCAACTAAAACTATTAACTAGCTTTACAATTGCATGCCTACAAGAATATACTTGAGATTCCTGATTCAGTATGGAATTATTTCTTAACAGATTATTGATGAAAAGTCTCTAATTAAGAAGTACCAGAGAGAAATTTCTGTTCTCAAACTAGAACTCGATCAACTAAAGAGGGGGATGCTAGTTGGTGTCAATCATGAGGAGCTTATGACTTTAAAGCAGAAGGTTTTTAGCCTAGTCTGACATTCATTTCATTTCATGTTGTCATTGTTACACAGGCTATCTGTAATTGTCTAAGCATATTTGTTTGTGTATTGTGCTGTTATATGAGTAGTTGGAAGAAGGTCAAGTGAAAATGCGATCAAGATTGGAAGAAGAGGAAGAAGCCAAGGCTGCTCTTATGAGTAGGATTCAGAGGCTAACCAAACTCATTCTGGTTTCCTCAAAAAATGCAATTCCTGGATATCTAACCGATGTTCCCAGCCACCAGCGAAGTCACTCTTTTGGCGAAGAAGATGTGAGCTCCTCCTTCAATTAAATAGTTTAGACTGTGTTCTGTTTTTTTTTCCCCCCATTCTGGAACTGCTAATACTCTGGGGAGACTTGGCACAATGGTTAAAGTTGCCACCATGTAATTAAGAGGTTACACGTTCGAGTTGTGAAGGTAAGGCTGTTTATAATAAATTTTCTATGGGTGCGGCCATTTCCCTGCATCTTGTCTTGGCGGGAGCTTTACATTATCAGGTTGCCACTCCCTTTTGCTGGAAGTGCGAGTGCTCTCAGCTTCTTGCTATGATTTGCAGTAAAACTACCTTGGCATATTAAATTTCTCTTCATAATCTAAATTTCCATAGCTAATAAATTTTATGCTATCTACTGCTTGGTTCCAATTCAGTTTTACTAGGTGCTTTGTAGTGATTTTTGTTTGATTTATTAGAGATATAAACCATTCTTGGGAGGAAATGCTTGAAGGCCAACGGGCCTTTACGTGAATCATTCTAGGGCATCTCTTTAACGGCTCAGACTTTTAGACTGAGTTGGTTTTGACATCTCAAGTGCTTAACTATCCTTTTTTAAATTATATATATATATATATATATATATATATATATATATATATATATCTTTCATCCAGATGAACCTTTCATTGTGTGGCCTTTTTTTAGAAAGTGTTAAACAGTATGTAAAATATGTTGATTCTTTTTTCTTTTTCCAGAAACTTGATGCCTTTCGTGATGGTATGTTGATTGAAAATGAGAGTAAAAAAGATGCTTCTGCTGTGTCATCGCATGTGTTTCATGATGTTAGGCATAAAAGATCATCAAGTAGATGGAATGAAGAGTTCTCCCCAACTAGCAGTACTGTCACTGAATCAACACAAGCTGGTGAACTGATCAGCAGAACAAAACTGGCAGCAGTAAATTCATACCCCCTCACTAACAATGTGTGTTAATTTTTAATCTTAATTTTGTATCACCTGTCTCAAATATGTTTAAAAAATTTGTAGCCACAATGAAGTTCTGAAAGTGGTGATATGGTGAGTGGACCACTGCATCTGTATTGGGATCAGTCTGGAGTCTGGTTTTACAGTTAGCCACTTAATTTACTGATGTCAATGCCCTGAGCAATGGACTTGGGCTGTTGAGCATATAGTTTGAAGTTTTAGCATCCTGAGGCATTTATGTAAATATGACTGCAATCAGATATACAATACAGCTTAGCAAAACCTTGGTGGAAAATGCTTGAGTGGAAGTGCTGATACCAATCCTTTTGTTTTTATCACACCTTCATTTGTGTATTAAAGTTCCATTGTACTGAAGTTGCTCTGATGTTTTAAATATGAGATATTCTTGTCTAGGCACTATTGTATTTCATTGTTGTTTCTTACCTTAAGTGATTGATCAATTCATACTCTTTCAGAGTTGTTACTTGGACTGCTCATTGAATTGTAGGGTGGGATGACAACATCCGATCAGATGGATCTTCTTGTTGAGCAAGTGAAGATGCTAGCTGGAGATATTGCTTTCAGTACCAGCACTCTGAAGCGGTTGATGGAGCAGGCTGTCAATGACCCTGAAGGCTCCAAAATTCAGGCAATTATTCTATCCTTTTTATAAAAGCAATAGTAAATTTTCAATCACTAACATTATTCTAACCTTTTTATATGCTGTCAGCTCTGATGTCCATCAATGTACGTTCCTACAGTGTCATTGAGTTTGTTTGATGTGTTTCCTCATGCCAAACAGTTTTGTGCATATGTTTATGGGGCATGGACGTGCCGTGTTTTCCTGGAATGAAAAAAAATCCTTGACTCTGATTGCCTTCACATTTAAAGTGCAATTTTTAAGTGGATAAAGTTATAATAGAAGAAAAACATTCTTCAATTCTAATGGAAATGTATGTATTGCTGCTTTGTATTCTTCTCAGAAGATGCTTTCTTAATTACAGATTGAGAACTTGGAACGTGAAATCCAAGAAAAAAGGAAGCAAATGAGGTTGTTAGAACAAAGATTAATTGAGACCGGTGAATCTTCTATGGCTAATTCATCACTAGTTGATATGCAGCAGGTAGTCATGTTGGTATTTAAGTCAATATTGTAGATTTCAAGGCTGCATATTTCTGTAAATGCTTTAGTAATGTGCATTCATACTTCTTTTTCTTTGTGGGTTGGTTGTGACAGACAGTCGCAAGATTAATGACTCAGTGTAACGAAAAAGCCTTTGAGTTGGAGGTGAGCAATATTTTAGCTATGTTAGTGTTTCTTGAGTAATCAGTTTATTTCCAAAATCCTGATTTTTGTACGTCCTAGGTTGACATTGATCATTCTTTTATAATAAGTAATGTGTCTCTTTAAAATATCTGTAGATTAAATCTGCAGACAACCGTGTCCTTCAGGAACAGCTAAATGATAAGGTATGTGTCTTTGTTACTATTTGAGCCCCCTGCCCTCTCTCTCCTTTTCTCTTTAAAAAAAAAAAAAAAAAAACTAAGCAAGTTTACTTGAATCTATATGTCATTCTTTTGGATGTTTTGCCTCCCGAAAAGTTGTATACATTCTGTGTACCTCATAATTATGAATTTTTCTATGTTGACAGCCCTCTCTTTGAATTTTCTTTTGTTAAACAGTGTTCTGAAAACAGAGAGTTGCAAGAAAAGTTGAAGATGCTAGAACAGCAATTGGCAGCAGTTTCTAGTGGTACATCCTTGTTGTCTTCTGAACAGTGCGCATCTGGAGAACACATTGATGAGTTAAAAGGGAAAATACAATCCCGGGTAACTGACAAATTGTTCCTTTTAAAGTAGCACAGTTAAACGGATTCTCTTCTTTTTAGTATCATTCCACTTTTTTTTCCCTCTTTCCTTTACTACGAAGATGTCTTCCCCCCTGCTTCCAAAGTACTTCCCCTGCCCTTAATCGATTATTACTTATGAAATCACTTGTTAGGATTGTTATTTTAAATCATTTTGAGACATCCGAATGATGATACAGTGTTGCATTTGATTGCACTAAACTGACATTGTTCTTGTTTTTAGGAAATTGAAAATGAAAAACTGAAGCTAGAGCAAGTTCACTTGTCAGAAGAGAATAGTGGGTTGCGTGTGCAGAATCAGAAACTATCTGAAGAAGCTTCTTATGCCAAAGAGTTGGCCTCTGCTGCTGCCGTAGAACTGAAAAATCTGGCTGGGGAAGTGACAAAACTTTCATTGCAGAATGCGAAGTTGGAAAAAGAATTGATGGCTGCGCGAGACCTGGCCAACTCCCGTAATGCTGTCCTGCAAACGGTTAATGGTGTTAACCGTAAGTACAGTGATGCAAGATATGGGAAAAAGGGGAGGATTTCTGGCCGTGCTAATGAAATCACGGGAGCTGGTCTAGATGACTTTGAGTCATGGAGTCTTGCTGCTGATGATTTGAGGATGGAACTGCAGGCTAGAAAACAACGAGAGGCAGCTCTGGAGGCTGCATTAGCTGAGAAGGAATTTGTGGAAGAGGAGTACAGGAAAAAGGCTGAAGAATCCAAGAAAAGAGAAGCAGCCTTGGAGAACGACTTAGCAAATATGTGGGTCCTTGTTGCCAAGTTAAAAAAAGAAGGGGGAGCTGTCCCAGAATCAAACATTGATAGAAAAAATGATGGGGCGCAAAACATAAACGATCTAAAAACTAACGGCATTGAAAGTACTATTGTCTCTAAGGAGCAGCTTTTGGATGTATCAAAACCAGATGATGAGGTTCCGAAGGAAGAACCGTTGGTTGTTCGCCTCAAGGTAACACCGTACTACAGCTTTTTGTGCGTTTCTTTGTCCTAGAAAAATTTGAACTGACTGTAGAAATATGAGAGAAATGTATTTCATAACTTGAATAGGGTTACAAAGTGAGGTATATATATACACAAGAGACTAATGGGCTTGGGCCCAATATACACAACATATTCTAACACTCCCCCTCAAGCTGGAGCATATAGATTATATGCACCAAGCTTGTTACAAATAAACCCAATTCGAGGGCCCCTAAGAGACTTAGTAAAAATGTCAGCTAATTGATCATTAGAACAAATGTAACTAGTGACAATACAACCAGACAAAATTTTCTCTCTAATGAAATGACAATCCACTTCAATATGTTTAGTTCTCTCATGAAAGACTGGGTTAGAAGCAATGTGAAGAAGCGGCTGATTATCACAAAACAACTTCATCGGAGAGACCTCAGAATTTTAACTCATGAATTAGTTGCTTAATCCAAATAAGCTCACATGTGACCAAGGCCATAGCACGATACTCAAATTTCAAAGACTAGATCTAGCTACAACATCCTCGCTTCTTACTTTTCCAGAGACCAGGTTACCTCCTACAAGAACACAAAGATCCTGAGGTAGAACGTCTATCAATAGGGATCCAAATTTCAATCAAGATCTCAATACCCAATCACTTGAGAATGACCTTTGTTTTCGTGATAATGCACCTTGTCCAGAGTTCCTTTTACATACCTCAAAATACGAGTAGTGCATCCCAATGACTATCACAAGGAGATCGAAGAAACCGACTCACCACGTAAACAACAAATGAAATATCTGGCGAGTGATAGTAAGGTAATTTAGCTTACCAACTAGTCTCCGATACTTGCCTGGATCACCAATGGCTCCCCCTGACCAGGAAGAAGTTTAACATTAGGATCCATAGGAGAGTCAACAGGCTTACAATCTGACATACCAGTCTCCTCTAGAATGTCCAATACATACTTCCTTTGAGAAACAACAACACCACAATTAGATTGAGCTACTTCAATACCCAGAAAGTATTTAAGTAAGCCCAAGTCCTTGGTCTGAAAGTGATGAAATAAGTGTTTCTTCAACTCTTCAATGCCATCATGATCATCTCCTGTTATGACAATATCGTCAACATAAACTATCAAGTAGATGCACTTTTCCTGAGAGTTATGCCTATAAAATACTGTATGATCGGAATGACAACGAGACATTCCAAATTCCTGAATAACAGTGCTAAACCTTCCAAACCAGGCACGAGGGGATTGCTTCAAACCATAAAGAGACCGATGAAGTTTACAAACCAAATTAGACTCACCCTGAGCAACAAAGCCAGGCGGTTGCTCCATATAGATCTCCTCATGAAGTTCACCATGCAGAAAAGCATTTTTAATATCAAGCTGAAACAAAGGCCAAGAACGGATAGCAGCCATAGCCAAGAATAAACGAACAGATGACATCTTGGCAACAGGAGAGAAGGTATCGGTGTAATCTTGGCCATAAACTTGAGTATAACCTTTAGCAACAAGACGAGCCTTAAGGCGATCAACCTGACCATCCGGGCCAACTTTAATCGGTGTAAATCCAACGACAAGCTACCGAGTTTTACGGAGGGAGAGGAACCAACTCCCAGTGCCATTAGTATGAAGTGCAGACATTTCATCCATCATTGCCTGACGCCATCCTGGATGTGAAAGTGCTTCCCTAATAGAGTTAGGAATAGACAACAGACAAAGAGGATATAAAAGCACAATATGGAGTGGACAAGCGATGGTAACTAAGAAAGTTATATATAGGATGAGGATTACAAGTGGAACGAGTACCTTTTCTAATGGCAATAGGAAGATCGTCACTAGGATCCTCAGCAAGGGAAGGTGTTGGAGCAGGAGATGAGTCATGAGGATCGCTAAGGGAGCATCACCGTCAGGCGAACTCTGCGACGATAAACCTGTAAGGGCCTAGTTGGTTGGACCTCTACTGTAGAAGGATCAGTTTCAGTTGGTTCTTCTAGCCTGTTGGAGTCCAATGACAGTAAAGGAGGAATGTGTGGAAGTGGTAGAACCTCTGTCATGGATGGAGATGGGTTTGTGGAAGATGAAGGATAAAACGGTGAAGACTCAAAGAAGGTGACATCAGCAGATAGGTAATACCTGTTAGTATCTGGAGAGTAACATTTGTAACCTTTCTGAACACGAGAATAACCAAGAAATATACATTTGATTGACTTGGCTGACAACTTATCCTTTCCAGGCATCATATTATGAACAAAGCAAACACACCCAAAAGTGCGTGGAGTAAGGGAATATGACGTCTGGTTAGGAAAAAGTATGGAATGAGGGGCTTTGTGCTGCAAAACAGAAGATGGCATGCGATTAATAAGGTAACATGCAGTAATGACAGCATCCCCCAAAAACGAATGGGAACATTATGATGGAGTAAAAGAGTGCGAGTTGTCTCAATCAAATGTCTATTCTTGCGTTCAGCAACCCCATTCTGTTGAGGTGTATAAGCACAAGAGGACTGATGTATAATTCCCTGAGAAGACATGAATTGAGTGAAAGCTGTGGAAAAATACTCAGTGCATTATCACTCCGCAGACTTGAATATTTGTATGAAATTGATTTTTAATTTCAGCACAAAAGATCTCAAAAATGGATAAAACTTGAGGCTGATTTTTCATTAAATATAACCAAGTACAACGAGAATAATCGTCAATGAAGGTTACAAAATCTTTGAAATCCGCAGACCACGAAACAACACGACTAGGACCCCAAATATCGAGTGAACTAAAGCAAAAGGGACGAACCCGATTATTGACACGCTTAGGAAAAGACACTCTAGACTGTTTACCTAGCTGACACGACTCACAATTAAGACTTGACAAAGAGGAAAGACCAGGAACCATTTTCTGAAGCTTAGATAGACTCGGATGTCCCAAACGGTTGTGGAGAAGCTCTGAAGATGAAGTAGTAGTGCAGCAACCGATGGTGATGAAAGATAGTACAGACCCCTGTGACTCATGTCCTGCGCCAATCACCCGTCCCGTACTGCGATCCTGAATAACAACAGAATTAGGAGAAATGAGACAGTGCAATTTAAGTTACGAGTCAGACTACTAATAAAAACAAGATTGAGCGGACATTTAGGAGCATAGAGTACATAGTTCAAAGGAATAGAGGTAAGGGTCAGGCACTACCCATCTGCAGTAGCAATCTGTTTAGAGCCATTAGCTAAGGTAATAGAAAGCGCAGCAGGTGGAATAATTAATATGAGAAAGTAAGAGGAATTACCACGGATATGATCGAGCGCCAGAATCAAGGACCCATGGTCCAACAGAAGATTGGGACACGCAAGCAAAGGAATTACCAGAATGAGCAACAGGTACACTGGATGATGAGGACTGCTGTGATGCCCGATACCTCAAATAATCATCATAATCAGTCCCAATAAGTGTGACAGACTGCTGTACTGGATGGTCCCTTGGTTGCTCAGGCGGGTTGTCCTCATTGTGGGCAAGATTAGCCCGAGGAGGACGACCATGCAACTTGAAGCATTTCTCCTTAGTGTGCCCCCATCTATGACAATAAGCGCATTTAGGACGAGGTGCCCTATTGTTTCCTCGATGATCACCACCTTGGTCCTCCTTAGGACCACGCTGAGCATTTGCTGAAACTAAAGCTGAGCTATCCGGTGCAACAGGACCAGCAGACACAGAGGAAACACGAAGAAGCCGAGAGAAAACCTCATCCAATGTAGGGACAGTCGGGCTGGCAAGGATTTGGTCCCTCACAGATGCATGGTCAGACTTCAGTGCAGCCAAGGTACATACCATAAAGAACTTGTCTCTCTGAGCAAGCTCTTCAGCAATAGTTTTTCCAGCTGGTAGAAGAGCATTGAACTCAGCCTTGATAGAAGACATCTGACCAACACATTCATCAATAGTAGTATTCTGTTGACGAAGGCTGATTAATTTGTCAACAACAGAATACAAGCGCTGAATGTCATTGGTATACAGAGATTTGGCTTGAGTCCATAGCTCATAACAAGTGTCAAAGTTGGTATAGATGCTATGAAGGGATGGATCAATAGATTGCCATAACAGAGTACACAACAAAGCATCAGTTTGTTCCCATTTTTCCTTCTCCTCTGCCTTCACATCATCAATCTTAGTTGTGAGGTGTTTCTTTACCCCTTGACCAATGCACCATTTTTCAACAGCCTTAGACCAAGGAATATAGTTAGAAGAGCCCATTAACTTTTCTGTTGCAATGGCTGGAGTGGATGAAAAGGTAGAAAAAGAGCCCAAACTAAAGGAAGAAGATGAACCAGCCATGTTTCAAGACAAAGAAGACTAGAAAAAGCCAAATAGATGATCTTCAAGATGTGAGTAGAAGAAAATAACAGCAGCAATGAAGTCCTCACAGAAAAATAAGTCAGAACAGATCTGGAAAGTGGCTCCGGCAGCGGTTCCGGCGGTACTGTAGCGGTGGCCGCGGCGGCGGCGGCGACAAACTGGATGGCCGGACTCGCCTTGATGAGAGGAGTCCAACGGTGGTGGAGTTGGCAGCAGATGAGCACCGGAGAGAAGTAGATCTAAGAAAAACAGAAGATGGTCGCCGGAGAAGAAGCGGCGCGTGGCGGCGCGTCGGAGCTCCGATGGAGGCGAGGTTTGGGCAGTCAGACTCGCCTCGGCGCGGCGAACACGGTGGTGCTGGCGGTGAAGTGATCCGGTCGCCGGAAAAGATACCACCGGAGAAACAGTGTCGCCGGAAAGAGAAGAGGCTCGCCGGAAAACGTTGGCAGCCACCTGATTATGTTCTGGCTCTAGATACCATGTAGAAATATGAGAGAAATGTATTTCATAACTTGAATAGGGTTACAAAGTGAGGTATATATATACACAAGAGACTAATGGGCTTGGGCCCAATATACACAACATATTCTAACACTGACTTTCTATAGACTCCGACTAACGGGATTTTTTTTAACAGGATATTGATATTAATTTGACTGTTTGAAAAATTAATCAATCCGTGTGTTCAAAAAAGTGGATCGTTAACATTTCTCTACTCTGTTGTGAAAAAAATAAATTCTCTACTCTAAAATACTATAGGATATAATAAACATATTTTAAGCCATTTTCTAAATACTCTAGCAGTTGGATCACCTGAGTATAACACAGTGCTGCTTCCAATTTCTGCAGTAATTATTCTCAAATTTGTTGGACTTGGATGATTAGCTCTGATAAAGCACATAATTTCTTTAATATTTACTGCAAAATTTATAACGTGCGGAAAGGTCTACTTTGATACCATTTTGAGCTGCAATTTGTGATTTCAGGCACGCATGCAAGAGATGAAGGAAAAAGAACTCAAGTACCTTGGGAATGGCGATGCCAATTCCCATGTTTGTAAAGTATGTTTTGAATCTCCAACTGCTGCAATTCTTCTTCCATGCCGACATTTTTGTTGTAAGTGTTTTCAGAACATGTCTGAAACCCTTTCCCTCATATTCTTGGTGATTTTCCTTTGGATTTTCAAGTTTTTGCAAGAATACTTACAGCCTCTTGTTTTATCCTGCAGTGTGTAAATCTTGTTCACTTGCTTGTTCCGAGTGTCCAATATGCCGCACAAATATTACAGATAGGCTTCTTGCTTTTACGTCTTGACCCTATTAACAAAGGTTTTTGCAGTTATCTTACAATGTTTTTATGTTCATTAAAATGATGTAAAAATATTAACGTGTTTTCATTTTTGGCTGTTTTAATTTTTGCAGGGCTCTATCCCATTGAATTGATATATTCCATGCAATTACGGGTGCAATTCTTTTATTAGTTTCCCTGTATGTAAAACCGTTTAAAAGGTATATCAATATCTTCTTTCTTTTAAACTACCCTGGGGAACTGTATAATATGGGGACACAAAGGGGGGCGGGGAGAAAGAATGTAAAAAGGGACAGGGTGTAAACACCACCACTGAAGTACATATGCACAATGTATGTTTTATGCAATATGGCAAGAATTTTGTTGCCAATACTCTCTTTAGTCCTTTGCTGAGCTTAAAGCAGTGATGTTTTCCTTGACTTTCCTGCTGCTCAGGCTTTGTGTTGTCGTACCCCTAAGTTTTCCACAGCTTTTCAACAATGTCAATTAGATAATGGAGAGAACTTAGATTAAGCTTTTTTTTGTGGATATTTTTATCATTAATTTTTTCAATCAAATAATAACACGCGAATAATATTTTAAAATTCAATTATGTATTATTAGTTGAATGTATTTATTGTTAGAAAAATATCTATATTATTAGTTTTGATTGAAAAATTTGATGATAAAAATTTAAGTTACTTGATCTGAGTTTTTTTGTTGAACAAATCTAAAATTTTATTACTTGATTGTGTTTAGCAATTTAATTTACGTAGTAATATGAGATCCTTTCTTCAATTAAATACTCTCCCTTAAATGCACTTGATTAATCCAAAAATACTTACAAACTTTATGCAAATTACGCTCACCATGTTTATATCATCACATGGGTGTTGAAAAACTGTTGAAAATCCCTTCATAATTGATAGAGTACCATGTTTAAATAATCTTGAAAGTTGAAATGCATTGCAAAACGAAAGGAAAATTTAAAGGTCATAAGATTTTATTTGATATTAAGATTTTCACATTCGATTTAGGAATAAAATGAAAATTGGAGTTTCAAGAATTTTTGGAAATATAAAAATTACCATCCATTACTCACTCTTGGAAGAAACCATGTCCCCCCATTATATGGTGACTTATGAGGTGTTGGTGCATCCATTGAAGGAAGTTCATCTCCAAAAGTGATAGAGGGAGAGACATGTTTTCCCCATACTTGTTGAGAGTTGAGAGATACTGTAGATATTCTAAGTTGAGTGAGATTGAAAGAAACTGTCTTGCATTAAGAGTTGTTGTAAATTCTATTTCATAGTAGAGATATTTTTCGAACTTGATCTCGTGCTTTTTTTGCTTTTCGCATAGATCCTGTTTATCACATTGAAATTCTTAATACTATTTTTCTTGTCGTCCATTTTTAGTAAGGCTTTTTCTATCCACACCCCCCTGTCAGTTTTTTTATTGATGAAATGACCCAAAAACCCCTACCCCCAAACCCAAATTAGCGTTGCGCATGCTATGTTTCGTCTGTCCGTGAATTCAATTCACGTAAGTTACGTAAATTAAGTTTACGGAAGGGAAAAAAATTAAACTAGTTACGTAAATTCAATTCACGTAAGTTACGTAAATTAAGTTCACGTAAGGAAAAAAAATTAAACTAGTTACGTAAATTCAATTCACGTAACTTACGTAAATTCAGTTCACGGAACGTAAATTAAGTTCACGAAAGGAAAAAAAATTAAACTAGTTACGTAAATTCAATTCACGTAAGTTACGTAAATTAAGTTCACGTAAGAGGAAAAATTTTAAACTAGTTACGTAAATTGAATTTACGTAACTTACGTAAATTAAGTTCACGTAAGGGGAAAAAAAAAACTAGTTACGTAAATTCAATTCACTTAAGTTACGTAAATTCAGTTCACGGAAGAGGAAAAAATTTTAAACTAGTTACGTAAATTGAATTTACGTAACTTACGTAAATTAAGTTCACGCAAGGGAAAAAATTAAACTAGTTACGTAAATTCAATTCATTTAAGTTACGTAAATTCAGTTCACGGAAGAGGAAAAAATTTTAAACTAGTTACGTAAATTGAATTTACGTAACTTACGTAATTTAAGTTCACGTAAGGAAAAAAAATTAAACTAGTTACGTAAATTCAATTCACGTAAGTTACGTAAATTAAGTTCACGGAAGGGAAAAAAATTAAACTAGTTGTAAATTCAATTCATGTAACTTGTAAACTGGTGACGAAAATTAAATTCACGGAAGAATATAATTTGTAAACTGGTTACGTAAATTCAATTCACGGAAAGCACGTAAATTCAATTTACAGAAGAATAATATTTTTCGCCATAGTTTCGTAAATTCAATTTACGGAACGTAAGTAAATTCAATTCACGGAAAGATATAATTTTTAAACTGCTTCCGTAAATTCAAATAACGTAAGTTCCGTAAATTCAATTTACGGAACGTCCGTAAATTCAATTTGCGGAACATACGTAAATTCAATTTACGGAAACTGAAATATTTGATTTCAATTTTGTACAGCTTTAAAACAATTCTAAAATATTGTGAATGCTTTCCATGCAGTAAATGGAGGTCGATCAAGATAATTTTGATGAAGTGGATAACGGTGTGGAATACGAAAATACTGAATTCGAAGTGGATTGTACTGAAAAATTCACCACGGACAATGTAATTAATTTTTGACTCTTGCTTTTAGCAAATTTACATTGTTGCAAGTATTTGTTTCAACTTTGTCATTTTTTTTTATAGGTGTTTGCCACGCGAAATGATTTGTTACAATGGGCTAGAAATGTTGTTTTGATTGTATTTTGATTGTTGTTTGTGTTTTTTTGCGTATCGTATCGTTTCGTTTAAGTATCTGTGACTAGTCCACAAATCTGTCATTTTTCTTAAGTACCTGTTATCAATTTACTCTAAATATACTCCAAAATATAAAGCCACTACAGGCAAATATACAATACGCCATATGTCCACAGATCACTGGGAATACGCCAAAGGTACCAAAACATAAAGCCACTACAGACAAATATACAATACACCATAGGTCCACAAATCACTGGGAATACGCCAAAGGTACCAAAATATAAAGCCACTACAGACAAATATACAATACAGGCAATCACTGGGAATCTCGACCTCTCTTCCTGTTCCTCACATATGTCCTACTCCAACGTCCACCATCAGTCTGCCGCTGCGCGCTGGAGGAGGCATCCCCCTGATCATGGTCACTGTGGATCAAATGCATCAACTCCCTGGCGATTGGCATCCCATCGGGTGAGATGTGCAAGTCCATAAGAGTCTGCATGAGCTCAACCATCCTCATATGTCTCAACTGCAATAAATAACAATGACCATAGATATATAAAGTATAATGTTGTTTTATAAGCTAACAATGTAAGTTATAAAACGTACCCCTGTATCTGCTGATGGATCTGGGGCTGGACCCGGAGTAGGCATTGGATCTGCTGCAGGTGGAGCATGTCATGGGATGATGAAGGGGTGGGAGATCCTGCAAAACCAGTCCATATAATCAGCAGCGCACTGTCCCGGGTGCACTATAGGATGACCGTCAATCACGTGAATACCCCACTGCATGAACATGATGTCCATATCCTCCGGCGTGGTCGTATGAACTGTGATGTCGCTCGGTGAGGGCGGAATGGTCTGAATAAACCCCATCTTGGCGCAGACCCTATCGAGGAGATGTGCGGAACATATGCGGACCCCATCTGATCCATCCTCTGTATAGCGATGCCTCCTGAAAAGGCCATAAGGCTCTATGGCCGTCGTATGGGGTCCAGCACACGGACTCCTCTGTCAGCAGATCCAACTGCCTCCTAAAAGGAAGTACAAGCCCCCTAAGCCTCTTTGGTTGCCATTGAAGAGCCTGTGGTTGGGCCTTATTGTAACCTGGGTGCTCCTTCTTGCAGTCGTCACATAGATTAGGAAAATGAGCATATATCCAAGCCTGTAGAAACATAAACAACATGTTGCTTCAAACGCAACCAACATGTTACTCTAATGAGCATATAACTGAAAAAAGGTTCACAGAAAACACAACAAAATAAATACCTGCAGGAGAGTCAGATAGCCGGCAATAGTCTTTGTGTGGTGAAGACTGGACTCGCATAAGTTGTCATACAAGTGTGCAAGGCCTGCAGCGCCCCAAGCATATCCTCCACAGCTGTCCAAGTCCCTAAAACACTCCAGAAAAGCAACGTTGACTGCAAATGCACTCTTGTCGCTAAAGAGTGTGCACCCAACTATGCACAACAACAAAGCCCTGGCAGCCTCCTCCCATCGTTCCTGGTCACAACGTCGTCTGTATATGTCAAGGAGCTCAGTATAGCGAATAGCTGCTTGCTTGGTAGTGTGGAACTCGAGCTTTGCTTCTGATCTGGTGACTCCCAACAGCTCCCCCATGACCCTGCGGCTGATCCTGTCAAACACGGTCCACGATGAAGAATGCCCCGTGATCGGTATGTGCGGCGATGGCGACACGTCGTCGAGTAATGGTCATCTCCCAACCGGAGATGAAAGCTGTTGGTGTCCCGGTGCCATCTCTCGACAAAAGCAGACACCAGCCCCTTGTCAACAAGGCCATGACTGCACTCCAACAGGGGTAGGAGCTGTGACCCCTACACATATCGCATAACCCCGGCATGTACAACCACGTCCTTCAGCTTCTTCCCATTGCTGAACAGTCTCAGCTCTCGACGATCCTGAAATCACAACAAATTTTTTCAAAACAAATTTTATTTTGTTAGTTAATCAGCAATTCAATCTGACAATAAACAAATGTCTTTTGGGACACATTACCTCTCCACTCCACAGTCGAGTGGCCACATGGTCTGCATATGTCCTGAGGACAGATGTGTCAACAGGACCACCAGGAAATCCCTCAGTCGGGAGATCGACGTCATCATGTAATTGGTGCTCCTGAGCCTGTGACTCTTCAGCGGACTCCTCATGGGGTTGTGCCTGATACTGCTCCTCCTGTGCAGGTGGCTCATCTTGTGCTGGTGCCTCATCCTGAACCATTGCCTCATCCTGCTGAGGCTAAGGACGGGGCCTCCCCCGCTGGCGTCGGGGCACGGTTTGCTGCTGCTGCTGCTCGGTACGGACCCTACGTGTAGAAGCATGAAGCATAACATGACGACCCTCGCCATCAATCATCATAGTCTTAACCATGCCTGCACATAGTTCAACAAGCATAACTGAACTTTTCTTCAAAAATGATAAAAACATAAAACAAAAGAATTCTGAGAGAAGGAAAAAACATAAAAATCATGTTGATTAAAAGGATAAAACTATTTTATCTTCTGTTTTTTAGGCACTTTTCAGTTAGTTGTTTTGCTTACCAATTAGAACTTTTCTTTTAATTTTTCTCCTGTATAAAACTCTTAAACTCTCTGATTTTGGTTGGCTCCATCTAACTGCAGTGGTTAAGGTAAATAATGAAGAGATGACCAAACAGAAAACACTAAACAAACGGTGCCTAAATCTCAGCGGTGTCTCTCCATAAAAAATAAAATCAAAAATAGAATCTCAACAGGGACCCAATTTTTCTTTTCTTCCATTTGCTTCTCAATCTCATCAGTTGACAATCATCACGGCACTAAAGAAAATTGCTTGCATAATTGCTTTCTTTGTCCTTAGTAGATTAAATTCAAGCCTCTTGAATAAATCCCTTCAATCCATGGCACTTAGTCTAGTTTGATATTTATTATAGTGGCAAAGTTTTCAACATACACAATGGAATTTATAGATCCTCAGATGTAGAACCCAATTATTTGTCAAGTTTTTCGGCTTCACTATCATTCCATACTGAGATATTGTTCATATTAGCACACAATTGTAATTGTCTCTATTATCAATATGTCATACTTTTAACTCAGCTTCTTTAATACAAGTTGAAATTTTAAACCAATAGATCAGATCGCTATTACATTTCTAGAGACAATAATTAGTAACCATAGTTTATAGAGTCATGTCCATTTCGTGAACTGAGTTCACGTCTATTACGTGAACTGAAAATACGGAAAGACAAAAAAATAGCCCATTACGTAAACTGAATTTACGTAGGCCACGTGAACTCAATTCACGAGTGATACATAATTTCAGTTTACGTAATGGGCTATTTTTTGTCTTCCCGTATTTTCAATTCACGTAATAGACGTGAACTCAGTTCACGAAAAGTTCAAATTTTTGGGGAAACAAATGCAGCAAAACCGCGACTGAACACCTAAACTCCAAAAAAAAAACCATCTAAATCTAAACTCAAAACAACATGTAAATCACTATAATCAAGTATCAATGCCCAAATGTGGAAACAATCAATGCCCTAAACGAACAGAAGTTTCCCTAAACGAACAGAAATCATATAAAGGAGAAAAAAAAAAGAACAGAAGCTGCCTTACCTGTGCGATGGGGGTGGTGAGGCGCGATGGAGCTTCTCCGGCGTGGGTGTGTTCAGTGTCGTGAGGGAGGGGAGGGAGCACAGGAAAGTAAAAATGGGAGGGAGCACATGGCTGATTTAGGATATTAGGTGGGGGTAGGGGTTTTTGAGTCATTTCATCAACAAAAAAGCTGACAGGGGGGTGTGGCTAGTCTAATGGGGGGTGTGGATAGAAAAAGCCTTTTATTAATTACAGAGAAAATTTTGTTTTGGTATTTTTCGACAGTGGTATCAAAGCTTATCTTATTAAGGGAGATATCATATCATCTTATGTAATTCAAAATGGAGGGTAATAATATGATCAAGTTAACTATTAAAAAGAAATGTCTCGGAACAAAGCTAATTTGGTGAGTCAACTGGTAAAAATTGGGGTATAAGGATAACGAAAACATGGTCGAACATGAGTCAATTGACAAAGATTGAGATGAAGGTTGATGATGTGTTTCAAGCCGTTCTATTCCTTAGTTCTCTATCAGAGTGTGTTGGGACACGTCAGTTGTCACTATTATAAGTATTTATAACTCAACCCTTGAAGGGAAGTTTATCAATGGATACCTCCATTGGTAGATATTGAATGACGGAGTTGAGGGCTGAGCAATGGTCGGTTTCGGTCGGTTTCGGGCCAACGAAACCCAATCTGAGAACAACTAAGGAAAGCCAAACGCCACCCATTTCCGTCCGTTTGGTTCACCGGTTTAGTCGGGTGACGGTTTTTTCGGTCGGATTTTCACGGGTACAGGCCAAATGAGCTCACATTGAAAAGTAAAAAAAAAGTAGAGGAAAGTGAGGCAACTTTATTCGTTGCTACAAAACCAAATCTAAACAAAACATTATCAAAGATTATGAAACTCAAAACTAAGGTTATCAAACAAAAACAATATCTGAACAAAACCTTATTAAGGATTGTGAAGCTCAAAACCAAGGTTATTAAACATATGAAGACCAGATCTGAGCAGATAGCGGCGTCGGAGAAGAAGATCGACACCAGCATGACGCTGCGGATCTCGCACACATCAGCAACATCGGCGGGTTTCTGCTCGTGCGCAGGGAGATCGTGTTCTTCTTCTCGCACTAAGGGAGAGTGGGACACCGAAGATGGTTGAATGGTTCGTCGAGGTTTCTAATTTTTGCTCGAGCACAAGAGCGACTTGCGGCTGCGTTGTGTTTCCTCTCGTGGGAAGTAAGAAAAAAATGCATTTTATTTTCAATTTGCTGAGACTCGGGAAGAAGTAACATGGACTTATCAATGGTGTGAGGCTTTGAGAGAAAACGAGAAACTATGAGAAGTGAGAAAGTGTTTCCTCATTTACTGTTCTCTCTCTTTCTGACATTGCCCCTTTGTTTTTGTCCTTTTTTGACTTTCTTTATCTTTTCTGTTACCAAGTGCAGCGTATAGTTAAGGTATCCCATGTGTGGTCTTTTGCTTACAAGTCACGCACGTTACAACCTCGGTTGGATTCGGTCATCGATGGTTCCAAATTTCTGGAACCGAATCCGACGAGCTTTAACCGAACGCAACTCTTTTCAGCAACCCGAAAATATGTAACCCGAAACAATCCGACTGTTACACGAATTATTCTTCACAGATGCTACGGGTTCGGTCGGGCCATGTTTTGATGCTCACCCCTAGAGGTATGACCACCCAACCTAAAGCTAACACGGTAGAAAACCATGTTTTTAAGCCATGTAAAAAATTCTCCATTTTCTACAACTCTCCTTTTGGAGAGAAAATTATATTTTCAACATACTTGGTAAGAATTGAGATATTATAAATCATCCAACATTTGAGTGAGATTGAGCGAGATCATCTAAGTCATTATAAATCTTGAAGATATTTTTTTAGAGTTTTCGGTGTCATTCTTTTTATTTCTCTTATTATTTATCATAACCACATAAAGTGGAATTTGTATTCTAGTATTTTTACTAAAAATATTGTCGATGTTCGATTAAACCTTAATTAAGTTGAGTTAATTGATATCAAGAGGAGCTTTTTGTGGGGTGGGTCTAAAAGGGGGAAAGAAGATCCCTTAAATGGTCAAAGTTATGTAAACCGAAGGGGGGCCAGGTTTGGAGTGAGGGATCTTCGAGTCGGTTTATTGGGGAAGTGGGGGTGGCAGTTGTTGGATGGTAGGGGTGCATTACGGAAAGACATTCTTGTGGCAAAGTATGATGTCGGAGAAGTGGGATCTCCTACATTAGCTTCCTTATTTTGTCTCGATGTGGTGGAAGGATATTTGCTTGGTAGGGTTGAGTGGGAGTGTTACTAATGATTGGTTCTTCAGTAGCTTGCGGCAGAGAGGGGGGACATGAAATCTACATCTTTTTGACATGATGTTTGGGTGGGTAGTTCCTCATTGCGTCGGCTATTTCCTAGAATTTTCACCGTGTTGGTGCACTAGGATGGTCGGGTAGTCGACTTAGGGAGGTGGGAGGGTAGTGCTTGGGTGTGGGGCTCACTTGGATGCAGTCGTTGTTCGTTTGGGAGGAAGCCTTGGTCGGGGACCTACTGGGGCTATTTGCCTCTTTCGAGGTGACATCTGACGAGGATATGGCCGTAGGTGAGTGGTTTGCACTCTGTCACTTATGCTTATGCTTTGTTGTCTGAGACTTCCTTGAGTATGGCTGGTCTATCTGGTCTATCTGATGTGGAGGTATTTGTGTCGGGTAAGATTTGGAAGAGTTTTGCTCCTTCTAAGGTAATTGTCTTTTCTTGGCAATTGTTATTGGACAGGATCCCTACTCAGATGAATCTTTTTCGCATGAGGGTGATATCAGATGTTTCTGGTACCACTTGTGTGCTTTGTGGTGCCTATCAGGATTGTAGTATGCGTTTGTTTGTTACATGTGTTTTTTCTCCGCAGTGCGGTATGATGTCTTTAGGTTGCTAGGGTGGGAATTAGTGTTGCCTCAGGATCTTTTTTAGGTGTATTTACTATTATGCTTTTTAGGCCTTTTGTAGGAAGCAAGGGTTAGCTTTGATTTGCCATTATGTTATACGGGCTATTTGGGAGGTGTGTAATAATTTCGTCTTCTCAAATAGGTCGACTAACAGTGAGGTGTTATTAGAGAGGATTATGATCCAATCTTGGTAGTGGTTCCTGGATACGGATAAGTGGGAAATATGTCTTTACTTTGAGTGGTTCATGGATCCATTCGGGTGTAGTAGTAGGTAGTCCCCCCTCCCGCTTTTCCTTTCCATTGGTGTTTGTATCCCAGCTTCAAGGTGGGGTACGTGGTTGGCTACTCCCTTGTGGGAGGTCCTCTTTAGTAGTAGTTCTTCTACTCCCCTATATTTTTAAAATATATTTTCACCATTAAAAAAATTTAAATTATATGCATCGGTTATCGAAGATTACAAGGATTCTGTCTTCTTTCAAGAAAAAGCAAACAAAGTATTTGTGTTGCTGGCATCTTTCTCGCTAGGTTGGGTCAAACTTGGATGGACCTTCAAAAAAAAAAAAAAAAAAAACTCTTCAAACGTAGGGTAGGAAGAGGCCTACTTTCTAAGGAGCGAGTTTGAAATGTGATATTTGATATTTGACGTGTAGAGGTACCTACCATGGTATGAAAACATGATATACAAAATGGTGATGCTGAAAATGATTTGCAAGTTTCATGCCAATTAAAAATGTAAAGCTTGTGTCAAAAAAAAAAATGTAAAGCTTCGTACGTACGTCAGATACATTTAGATTTATATTTCAGATTTTTTCTATGATTTTTTTTAAAAGTTTTTACATTTATTTTTTTTAGAAAATCAGATTTCTTATGATAATGAGAAGCTACTTCTTTTAAAAAAGTTTATAATTATAACCATGTTTTAAAATGAAAAATGATTTCAATAATTACAAACCTTTACTTTACATAAATACTCTAAAAAAATAAATGTCATTTTTTCAAAAAATTTAAATAAATGACTATCACGAGTACTCCTAGCCCCTTGGACACACTATAATGCGACCCACCTAAATTGTCAACCCTCCCCGGGCTAATCAGAACAACGTACAAAATCCTTCTATCCATCATAATCAATCAAATGGCATATTCTATTCACACTATGCAAAATTGTCGGCTGTTTATTACCGTTGAACATCGCATCACACACTGAAACTTGATAGCCATGGCTCAATTTAGATTAGTTTATAATTTATAAAACCTTTTAACTAAAATAATCTAATGATTCTTTATTACGAGAAACAATTATTTAAAAAAGTCATAATTATTGTACAATTATTTTAATGTTTATTTGGAATAATATATATATATATATATATATATATATATATATATATATATATATATATATATATATATATATATCTTGACACAAAAATACTAAAATTTGTTAGCTGACTTCCAGTTTAAGAAAGTAGAGTCCAGTTTAATGATTGAAAAAAAAAAAAAAGACAAAATATGTGAGGCTAAAACAGTAAATGGGAAGGCAGAAAAAAATAGTAAAGAAACAGAGAAGACAACCAAAAAGAAACATATATGAATTGCAAAGAAATGCAAAAAGCAAAACAAAGAGGATATATTCCAACAGATTTATACAAACAGTTAATTATCGAGAGTGTCTAGATTTTTTGAGGAATGGAGCACAAGCTGCAGGTGCTGTCCATTTGGAGTTCCCATTGAAAATGTTGGCTTTTGTAATTTCCTTAACACTAATCGCAGAACCAACCTGGGGAAGATTCAAAGGAGTTGTAGTTAGTTTAGGTAACTGAACCTGAGCTTGAGGTACCCACGTTACTTGAGGAAATAAACACTTGCTAATAACTTGAACATCTTGGTCCTGAAATGCCGAATAATGTTCATAATTCTGAACAAACGCGACCATTCAATTAAATTTGTTAAAATTAAATGCTAGAAAAAAAAATATATATATAATTGTAATTATAATGATAATTAAAGGGTGTACAGCAAACCTTACAGAAACTATTAGGAGCGAAAGAAGCATCAAGAAAGTCTTCGAAACAGTAACCGGGAATTGTTTCAATCAAGTATTCAGAAATGCTGCTTGTTGAAACCGAACCAGTGTCACTAGCCATGTTATCTTCAACCTTGCAAGAAGAACTGACATTATTTTCATTGGAAACTGATCTGGGTCTGTTTGCTTTTGATCTATAGCTTCTGGCTTCGGAGTCATTAGTAGATGATGAATCTGGGTCCAAAGAATTGGTAGAGAGCTTCACACCAGTGAGAAGAAACCTGTTATGTTTCTGGGTATGCTCATTGGCTCTGTGGATTGGAAGGTCGCATTCTCTGCATAGAATTGCTCTGTCTTGTTGGCAAAATAGATGTGCACGCCTCTCCTGTAACAAAAATAATAAGGATTGTTGTTCAATTATGTGTTTGCTTCTATTGATTCAATAGAAAGTAGGGTTAGTGACAAATGACAATGAATGAGTGATTGGTTAAGGTTTTAAATCAAGGTTCGCGACCACGATCTAGGTTGTGGCAATAAGATTTTTGAGGTTTTGCGACCGCGGTTCAGACGCATGCTACATTTGACCGCGATTGTTTACAATGTCAAATATTGTGAAGCGACAATGACCGCGATTTAAAACATTGATCGGGAGAGTAGTTGATACATTACATACTTGGCAGATATCGCAAAGAGGGAAGTCTTTGGAGTTGGGGTGGATAAGAGAGAAGCGTGGGTGTTTGCTGGCAAGCTTGTTGGCGTGGTGGATGGTGCGATCACAGGTATGGCAAAGAGCTGCTTCATCTGAAGGACAGAAGACGGAGGCCTCCACTTTCTTGCAAACATCACATTGGATCTTCATCTCTCTCTCTCTCTCTCTCTCTTGCTTTGTGTTGTGTTGTTAGTTGTGTCTATATTCTTGTCTCCTTTGCTTGACTTTAACGTGGTTGTTCTGAGACAGCCTTGGGGAAAGGAAAGGGAGTAAGAGGACAAAAGAATTATGGGCGAATTGGCAATAGGGTCCAGAAAGATCAGCTACTAGGCTCAGCCTCACTGAGGGGTGTATTTAGTGATTTCTGACTTTGAGAGAACGATCTGGATGGATGGATACCCTATTCCATAGTTATCTCTTTTACCATGCATTTCTCTTTCTTTGAATAAATAGAGACTCCGCAAGTTGGCTCTTTATTATTGTATTGTATTATTACTATAGCACAAGCTTTCGCTTTCATTCCTTGTGTTTCTGAACTTTGCGGCATGGTCTGCTTTATCTCCTTCCTTTATTGATTCAGTCGCCTCTGTCTTCAAGATCTTGCTCGCCCGATCTATTTTTTAAATTAGAGGAATGATATTTGGACATCCAAATATATGACAACTTTCGTGACAACTAATTGACTGGTTAATGCAGTTTAAATGCGTAGTTAATTACGTTTAGTGAATGGTTAATGGATATATCAGGTGTTGAAACTCATTAATCATCAACGTAATTTCATTAACCACGAATTTGAACGTGATTAACCACGATTTTCAGGTGTTTAATTATACTAGTATGTAACTCGTGCCATGCACGGGAACATTTTTATAAGCCTAATTAAAAAAATATTTGCTTTCAACAATGAAATATAATAAATATTATGGTAATAATTATCAAATTTTAGTGATAATATAAGGAACCTAACCTACGATATTTAAACAAACTAATATTAATTGAGTTGCATATGATACAAACAATCTAAGGGTGCATACAAATGAAACTAAATTAAAAAATACTTTATTAAATTGATGAAAATAAAATATTAGCAATATGTAATTTATGGATTAATATTACATTATACATTGATTGAAAACAACTAAAAGAATTGATAGAATAAAATTTTCTCATACTTTGAATATTTACACACACACACACACACACACACACACACACATATATATATATATTAATGTATTTGGAATATATAGTTTAACTTATTTTTAATATATAAACAACAAATGTATAAGAAGTGTATATTATTGAAAAGTAACAATATTTTATACTATGATATAATATCAGGTAAAAGAATTTAGCAGTAAAAGAAATATAAGCAAACCATATCTATTTTATAAAGTGTTAAATTTACAAATTAATTATTTATTTAAAATCAAATATTGTGAAACAAAATATACTATCATATTATTTTTTTGGTTATAAGATATGGTTTTGTTACTTAATATTGGATGGAGGTTTCTAGTAAATTGGATAAAATTAATTAAGAAAAAAAATAAACGATGAATTCTAACCCGTGCCATGCACGCAGGGGTGAATCCTTTTGTTGTTATGGGGTAGCCATTGCTACCAAAAAAAATATTCTAAAGACCAGTGTAGTAATATAGAATTTCGTTACCCAAAAAAATACTCAGGTCGCTACCCCCACTAGTGCAAATTAGGGATTTAAAATCGGTTATTTGGAGATTTAAAATCGGTTGGACAACCGATTTAAATGCTCCGGATTTAGTAAGTCTGGGGATTTTAAATCGGTTGTTTACAAACAACCGATTTAAAATCAACTTTTTAAATCGGTTGTTTACAAACAACCGATTTAAAATGTTCTGATTGATGACATTTTAAATCAGTGTTTGTAAACAACCGATTTAAAGGTCACCTTTTAAATCGGTTGTTTGTAAACAACCGATTTAAAAGGTACATTCTCAGAACAAACATTTTAAATCAGTTGTTTACAAACAACCGATTTAAAAGGTGTTTAAATACCTTTTAAATCGGTTGTTTGTAAACAACCGATTTAAAATGTTATTTTTTTTTAATTTTATATTTTTTTATAGCAACCAGCAGCCCTGGCTTATCAATGAAGTTGGGGGCTATATGCGAAATGAAGCAATATCCTCCAATGTTACATACAACATAGGCCAACAAAACAATCTAAATTGAACATTCAAGTGTAAAATTTGCAAAGTGGATTATAGCACTGACATTTATTCTATCAAATCTACAATTAAATGCCAAAAGCGTGTAATATTGATATTGGACTTAAAATGCATATGTAAGAATATATAGCCTTATCCAAGAACTAAAAGCGAAGCTGCAGTCTTTGAGTGCAGGGCAATGTGTTTGAATCATTTCCTTGGATACAAATCCAACTTCACCATTCCATACTTCTGGTGGCTGCAGAATAAATTTGTATTCAAAGCCAACATGAGAATACATTTAAAAGATGGATTCTATGCAAGTAGATCAATCTTAGCAAATGAAAATGAAGGATTAATTCCAACTAAAAATTAGGAAAGCTATTTTGAAACAAATAGGAAAAATGAATATTATTATCAAATTTATTGGATAGCTTAGCTATGGTGAAAAGAAGTTGAAGAGTTTGATTACCTGATTTAGAACATAATAAACTTTGAATGGATTTGGGAACTTAACAGCCAAGTCATCCAGCTCTTCCTGCAAAAGAAAACAAGCAGGATAGAGATCAATACCATCTTTCTATCTATCAAGCACAAGAGCATAGCATAGAAACAAAAATTATTTTACCATCACATCCCACTTAAGGTCAGGGCGAATAGTACCATGCATCTGCAACACCTTCCTTGCTACGAGTTTCAACTTGAATATTCACAAGGTTATGCCTAGTTCGAAAATCTGATTTATTTCATTGTGTTCCTAAAACCTTTGTTGAGAGAAAGGTTTTATGTATAAAATAGTAGATAACATAATGTAATATCTGTAAAACATAAACAACTATATTATCAAGAAATCACCTTCTCATTGGGAACTTGTCTTTACGCCAGATGATCTTCATCATCCTCTTCTTGCTTAGTCAACTCCAATTTTCTATACATTCACCTGCATTAAAGAAAATCTGAGACAATATACTTGTCTTAAACCAGCCAATTCAGCTTTTGGATCTTAAATATTTGTCATTTGTTATTGACTGTCAAGTTATGCTAACGCATATTATGCCGAAACACTGAATATATGCCACATCAATTTTGCATTACATCAATTTTTTTCATTTCACACATCCACCAAACACGTAAGGCAATTATTTTATTTAGTCATTTCATAATCTTGCAACCAAGATATCAAACCTACCTAATCTACACAATACCCAGAAAATGAAAATGAGGCACCATCACAGTAATGAAGCCTGGCATTGTTTCAACTGGAAAAAAAAACATGATAACATGAGGAATAAAAACATGAGCATAGCAGTCAATACCTTACGTTTCAAAAAAGGTAAGATATTACATCTGTCCTAAAGTTGCTGCTGCACCTATAATTAGTCCTGATGTACTTCTCCCTGCGATCAAAAAACCCCAAAACCAAACCCTAAACCCAAAAAAACAAAACCCAAAAGCAACTAAAAACATAATTCCAAAAAAAAAAAACCTACATTGCAAATAGAGAAGATGTAATATATTGACTACATGACCCTTTTTTTTTGAAAGGATAAAGAAAGATTATTGACCTCATACTTGGCATTTTAATTAAATCATTTATTGGCAAATAACATAGCTAATTTAATGAATCCATCATCATAAATTCCACAAACTCCAATTATTGTGGTACCATCATGAACTGTAATTTCTAGGTAGCTCATGACATTTGGTTAAAGAGAAGATCAAGAAGGGGGGGAAAGTAACTTTAAAGGGAAAACTTAACCTCTTAATAGGAAAGTCCTGACATGACCCATTAGTTTCAGTTTGAAGTTTTCTGAATCATTCTCCTTCATTTACCAGATAAGTTGAACAAAATCTATGCAATAAAAAAGTAGACGTACTTTGAAACAGTCTTTGATCTTTCAGAAATTTCCCAAGATGAAGATCGAGTGCTTTTATCCTTCTGTTTCCAGCTGTCAACATTTTCTGAACCTCTACCAGAGAATAGGGCCCTGTGTTTCTTGGACCACCTTGTCATGGTTACACGTTCATCTACCTGCACATCCCAGATATCCATTTTAGATAAAGAGGCACTCTGCAATTCTGTGATAGGTAAGGTAGGTGGAGTGGAAGCAGAGAAAGAACGCCTCATATTGGGAGAGGAGCATGAGCTACCCTCCGGGCTCTTCTGGGTTGCCATGTCCTTCCTTGAAACAACACGAGATACATTGGTGCCCGCGTCCTTGAAACCATCAAACTTCTCCTCTGTGAATTAGAACCAACATAATAAAAATGGTATTATCATATGCAGAGAAGTATAGTAATGACACACCATTAAGCATAAAATTCTCATGAACAGATTTGTTGCGATCATCATTTATGATGTCTAAAGAAACCATTTGTTCCATCCATAACAACCTTGCAACAATAGTCAATAAGAAATGACACAGTATGAAGAGTTCACAAAAGATAGATGATTAACTAATTTAACTGAAACATGTGATGTCCCTAGTATTGGATACGCACAAAAACATTTCTCAAGCTCAGGCATAACTTAGACCGACAAATTACATCAAAAATAACAATTCTAAGCAAGATAAAGTAAAAAACTCGATCAAAGGATATAACATAACAATCTTGAACAGGAATTGAAGACTCGATCAAAGGATATACGTATACTCTTATTCAAGCTTAATTGCATCATCGAAAATCCATCAAACAGATGTAATGTAAATTTAGGTTGACCAAAAAAATCACCGCGAGATAAAGGGAGAAAGAGGTCCTTTTCGTCGCAGCGCCTCATCCCCTTCTTCTTCTCGTCTTCTTTTTCTTCGTTCGTCTTGCCTCTTCCGCCTCGTCTCTCCCTTTGGGATTAACTGCAAAAATAGAAAAGGAGAGATTAGCAGAGAAGGGGATCGAGCATCTACGCCTGTGTTTCCCTCATCGTTCGACCCAGTTTGCGCGTTCTTCTCGCCGTGAAGTATATGTGGTTTGTTGGTCCGACGTATCGCGTAGCCTCCGCCCCCGTCGCGTGCGCCCCCCGCCTCTGGGGTTTTTTCCCCTTTAGCGCTACCGGTGCCATTGCCTCGCTAAAGCGCCAACATTTGCGGTGGGTGGTCATGTTCATCCTTTTTCACCCTTAAACCTTCGCATAGAGAAAATCAAAGTAACCAACACTAAAAGAAATAAAAACAGCAATAATGAATTAAACTCGTAGAAGACAAAGGAAGAATCATAGCGGGCGGATGAGAGTTGCGAGATTTGCGGATGAGAGTTGCGAGAGAGAGGTGACGTCGTAGATGAGAGTTGGATGAGGGTTCGAGAGAATTGCAAATGAAGTGAAGTGAAGCGAATAGGGTTCGCGTGAAAAAAGAAAAAAAAAGGAAAGAAGAATATGTTTCTGAAATTTGAAATTGTAAATCGATGATTATTTTCACAGATTTAAAATATTGATTTGAAATCGGTTGTTTAGCTTACCCGATTTAAAATCTTTTTTCGTAAAACCTTTTAAATCGGTTACGATAAACAACCGATTTAAAATCTGTAGCAGAATTTTAAAACTTCAATTTAATTTCAAAAATACCACCGTATTTCTTTTTAAATCGGTTGTTTAAGATAACCGATTTAAAAACCTTGTTCTGAAAGGTAGTTTTGCACTAGTGCCCAGTGTAGTAATAGAACACATTTATCAGATAAAATACTTACAATAAAAAAATACTCAGATTGCATATATTTTAGACCGGAGTAGTAGTTTATTACTAAAAAAGGAACACATTTATCAGATAAAGTACTTACCATAAAAAAATATTCAGATTGCTTATATTTTAGACACTTTTTTGCTTATATTTCAGACCGGAATAGTAGTTTCTCACTAAAAAAAATAGTCGTTTATTTTGTCTATAAAAAAAATTACTCTTTATATTTGGTCCCCGTGTAGAAAAAGGGCTAGCTCCGCCCCTGCATGCACGGGTATGTAAACATGAGAAAAAAATATATAAGTATGGATAAAATAATATTTGTGATGTTTAAACAGATACACACACAAATATATCATTCTACTATATCTAACTAAATGTTTTTAAAATTTATACATGTTTTTTTAAAACATGTTATCACTTTAAACGATAAACGATGGATAACATTTAAATTTATAAAATATTTAAATGTATATATTTTTAATTTTAAATAAGAATACTATATATATATATATAGTATTCCCTGTGTTACACTCACCTAGTATAGTAACCCGTGCCATAATATTTTCATAGAAAATAGTCTATAATATTTTCACGGGAAAAAATATTATAGACATTACATAATCTCATGACATAAAAATACCTAAAAAAATATCATTCTACTATATCACTGTGTATGTTTAGTATTAAATGAGCGATAAAAATTAGAGGTAAAAGGATAAAATTATTATCTCTTATGACTTTTTACATATTCAATTTTCAAAAATTGTTATGGGGGCAGAAAACAATTTTATTATGGCAGAGTAAAAAAATTTACTTTGTGTAGGCAATTACCCCCATGTCTCATAAGGTGGATCCGCCCCTGATCACAATGACGATGAACTTAGTTAATTGTTACATATCACATGGTAAATTAAATCCACAATTTCAAGAATTCTGATATTATTTGAAAGATTGTAACCGCTAAAATACTATCTCAAAGTGTTTTTATGATTGTTTTAGACACTAAAATTGTACATATTTACAATATTGTCTCCGCATATTTATTTTTCCAACATTGTCTAAAATACAATATTTTAGAAAATTGCAAATGTTCTATATAAATACAATGCATAAGTGACTCTCAGCATATTACAAAAATTAGGTGCATCAGAAACATCCGATCTTTGGTGTGCGTGCTAAGTCTAAAAGGTTGGTTTTTCCTTGGCCCTTCTCCGTCCTTCCTCATTGCTTCAATTACTTCTCCATACTTTGCTGTCATGTGACAATGGAAGGTATTATGGGTAACAATTTCAGGGTCTAGTTATTGAAAATTTGCAACAATGTTTGTGTAGGGAACATGCTAATCTTTTTCGGCATTTGTAGATAGTATATTATTTTGCTGTCTTTTTCTTCTGTCACTTTTTCACTCTTGCTTCGAAAGGTAGAAGCAGTTATCTTGTTTCCTTTTCAGATCCAAAATACAGAACGTGAAGTTTTGTAAACGTTTTTTCTATTTAGAATATCTTCTAGTCTAAACCTCACAAATGGAAAATAAACTATTTTTCCAAATAAAATTAAACTGGATCTCTTTACCCGTGCTTTCAAATTTCCAGGCATGTATATCCTTTAATTTCAATGTAACTTCATCAAAATGGTATTAAGACTTCCAATTTTACCAAAAAAGACAGCCACTCTCTCTCCCTCCTTTCATTCAAAAATAAAGTTCACATGTAAGGCAAGCAACTGTGACTGCACCAGTAGCAACACTGAATTCACAAAATATATATGAATTCCAACAAAAGAACCTACAACCTAATAATCAATTCTACCTCCATGTTAGGCAGTAAGAATAACAATTTTGGATAATGAACAATTCAGAAGAGAAAAAGTAATGATTTGCATTACCTAAAAATGCTTTTGCTGCTGATTTTAAAAGCAAATCAAGGATAAAGAATAAAAATTGCAACATCCCCATGAAAGTAAATCCCCATGGTTCAAATTATCGATTTGAAATTCATACCAAGATATCTTTATTTAGTCAGGCAGGGGCAGAACAACAGTTAGAGATCATGTTTCTTATTTAATTTAAGAGCAATATCTAGTTTTAATGTAAGCAAGAACTCAAAATATATTTGCAAATAAGCATAGTCATCCAACTCTTTCATCACATATTCATGATAATAAAATATCATATCCCAAAAAAATAGCAGTTCTTCTGATTCACAGGCTTAGACATGTGCATCCTTTCTCAAACACTAAAGCTGAAATTAGGTGAGTATTATACCTAGCCCATCCATCTCCCACAAAAATATCAATTGAAGAGTAGTGTTGCCCTTCAGCCTTCTTCATGTTATTCTTATTCAACCATTATCATGGATGTTGCATCCTTTCTCCATCATAAACATCAGATTGAAAAAAAAAATCGGCAATCTGCTTCCTACTTCACTTCTCATACAACTTTAATAATCTCCAAACATAAAAGGATCAAGAAACCTGTCACCGGAACATGTAACAATCTATTTTGACTTGTGCTTTTTTCCATCTACACGTAACAAAAGTAAATATGGGAGAGTCATATTGTAGGCCTTTACTCTAAAATTTAAAGCAAAAGGTGAGTCTTTGAAACAACTCCTACATAAAAGTTGGAGTGAAAACAGGCTTCCCGTTATTCTTATTCCGCCATTAAAGACAGCTATAAACTTTATTTTCCAGGATAGCATCTAAATTTTTTGATAGCAACAAATTAAAATAAAAACTAACAAATATAAACAAAACAAATAAGACCAGAAAGCATAATCCCCATCCAAGAAATATTAAAGCCAATGAACAAAATCGGAAAGCATAAGCCGTATTCAAGACATATAAAAACCAAGTCTTATAATACCAATCATATCTTTTTTTTGAAAAAAAATAATACCAATCATATCTGAATATATAAAAATAATAATACGCAGATTTGAATGAAGCATATAAGAACAATACATTTAAATTTAAAATGCAAAACAAAATGACAAAAACATAAGCCCCTATTCAGGACATACAAAACCCAAGTATTATAAGAACAAACAGGTTTGAATATATAAAAATAAGAACACACATGTTTGAATGAAGCATAGAAGACCTACATTTGGAAAACAGAAAGTCAAGGATGCCATTTGTTTTATTTCATTATAAACTAATTTTGCCAATTATTTTTGTTGGTTTCTATAAGTGCTTTGATAAACAAAACGCATATGGTATGTAAATGGGTCTTTTACAAAGCTAGTTTCTCCATGTGAGATATCTTATGCAGAACTGCCAAGGTGTGATTAGCAATTAAGGGAACTAATGTCAAAGGATAAACCAAAGAACTCATGTAAAAAAATGTTCCAGTCATTTCAAGCCACGACAATATCCAAACCATATAGGACAATGCCTAATCAACAGGATCTCAACAGATCCAAGTGCCTACTGAAGAACATGATGCAGACGATCAAAGAGAATTATGATTAAAAGGATGCCTTTTAGGAATGCAATACACAGTTTGTCAACCATATATTTATCCAACCTTCAAGATATTCAGAATTTAGAAAAGCTATATAATTGCATGATATAACACACATAAAGTCCAGCTTAAAGATTCAAGACATGTGTCATACCTATTTCCCCCACTCTGTGTTCTCTTCATAACCGAAGAGGCAGAGTTCCATGTTTCTTATTCTCAGTGTTATAAGATCTATTAGACTTGACAGCCACATCATGATTATTTTCATTCATAACCTTCAAATGATAATTTATCTCCCTTGATTCTTGATCCTTGAAAAATTGTAAGAAATTAATATTTAGTAAAATAATAGACAATATAATATAGAAAACTGCCCTTCAATACTAATCTGGGTTTCGCTCTTGGTGTAAGGCACTGCACTATTACCTGCAAAATGCACAACCATTGAATTTCCAATGCTAAGGTGCCAATTTGAATAATAATATGGTATGGTATATTCTCCATTCGATCCATCAAATCTCAACTAATTTGAACATCATATAGTACATTGACTATTTGATCCATCAAACCTCAACCAATTTGTATGAAATTTTGAAGGCACATCAAGGACATACCAGCAACAAAATCATGTCCTTTACTTATCCAAAATCCCACAGAATAGTGCAGACAAACTCAAAACAAAAACTATCTCCATAAATCTGAGTATTCTTCCGATATGAATTCATAAGGTATAGGCACCATTTGATCCTTCAAGCTTCAACCAATTTGAATAAAATTTTGAGGGCACATCAAAGACATGTCAGGCGACAAAATCATGTGTTTTACCCATCCATAAATCAGAGAATAGTACAAAACAAATTCAAAACAGAAACGTTTTTAGTGAAGGTTGCAACACCATGATCTAAACACAAATTTAAACACATTTCTTAGCCTCGTGATAGTGCCATAATATCTTAGATCATATTTTCTCCAGAGAATATTTCTAAGAAACTCATACCAAGTTTACGAACTCAGAAAGCCACATTTAAAGTATAAATCAACCTCATGCATGGAAGTACAGGTTCAACCACACACCTAAAGGTTTCAAGTGAATCTGTATAGCACTTAAAAAAATAATGGATCTATATCGCATTAAAATGAAAATAAAAAGAGTCAAAGTTGCATATAGTTTAAAGCTTGATAGCTAGCATTTTTTATTTGCTCGTAAGTTGCTTTCTTCTCAAGCCTAACAATGAGGTCAACAACCGAACCATACAAAATAATTCAAAACTCGAGGAATTTGAAACTCAGTAAGATAAATTTATAGCTCAAACCTGACTGCAAGCCATGCAAAATTCTGGCATGGCAGGTGTTTTGACAGCAGAACAAAAGAGCCTCGATAAGAAGTGCTCACTCAGAATCCAATCGCAGCTCTTTGCCTATTGAAACTGCATAGGAAACAAAGTTAAAAAAGACGTATTAGAAAAAATAACCAAAACTGGTTACTTCACCCAACAATTATATGAAGTTTAAGGGAAGAAAATTCAATATCCATTTTGTATCCCAAATAAGAAGTCCTGATTGAGATTTAAGATTAATTGGACTTTTTTAAGTAAACAAACTGAGATTTTATAAGTTTTGGACAAACCAATTTTTTAACTTGAATTTCTATGTGAATTCCATTTATGATATTATTGTGTCACTATTGCATCCCTTAATGTGTTTCCAACTGAATGTGCAGTTTCATTAAATCTCAATATCAGTATTTCAATGGATAGGCAACAATGTGTGGCAAAAGAATAATAATAACAATACAAAAACAAAGGGTCATTATTATCTCACCGACACGCTAGTTAGAGTACCTTCCCCAGTCAATATTGGTGTGATCTCATCAGCATTTGAATTAGCAACCTCATGCACAAATTTATAACATGCTTCGAGAGCAAACATTTCTCTGCACTTTACCTTTTCTTCCTCTGGCCAATTCAAACAATTTTGTTAGCTTACAAAAGACGACTATAAACAATTTTTTTTTTAAAAAGGCAGCCTTTCCAATATATGATAGTATAAAACAAAGGAAAAGACAACAAAATTGCTTACTAATTTAAAATGTCAGAATGCAGAATTAGCAAAGTAAGTGTAGAACAATTAAACCTCTAATATATCTTATAACATTTAAGCATGAAATATCTTACAATTTTATCATATAATTTCCCATTACAAACTCCAACATTATGTAGAACTTGATCTGGATGTCCATAACCCATAACCTAAAATTATTAAGTAATGTGAGAAATACAATATGGAGAGAAAAATCAAGTGCAACTCGTACATCTATACATACCTGTGCAGATTCAATATGGAGAGAAAAATCAACCTCTTCTTAGCATGAATTTAGTCGATGTGCATGCTTCTTTCTTCCCTAAAGAAAAAGCCAAAATGAAATTAAAACAAAAAAAACACAGAACGAAAAAATAAGAAATCAAAGAACAACAACTAATGGAGGAACCTTGAGATGGATTTCGCAGAAGGGATGTCGTCGATGGTGGGAGTGGTGGTGGAAATTGCGGTTGCGAGAGACGATGCACATGGATTCATCGCCGATGATCTCAGATCCATTCTAGGTTTCGGGATTATTGATGATCTTGTCAAGGAGGATGCCGTCTTGGAGAACATGTGTGATAGCTATCAGCTTTAAATAGTGATATCAGAAATGAGGTCAAAGTTGATTGGCATTTTGAAAAATTGGGGACGAGATGCAGTCTTTAGTTTCAGGTATTTTTACTTAGCAAATCGTGATGAAGAAACGTTGTTGTGCTGACTGACATTTGTAGATAGCTTTCAATTTGTTGCAAATCGTCAAAAAAACACCTGAAGGACTCAGAAGCTACAGAAGAGCCAGTCGGATGAAGGCTAACCTTTTGGCGCGGTGGCTACGCCTCTTTCAAATCCTGAAACTGAAAAAAAAAATGAGAGAGGATTAAAAAAAGATAAAAGAAGAACCAAGAAAAATGAGAGAGGAAGAGTTGAGAAGAAAAACAACACGTACAGATTGGTGTCAAATAATATGATTTTCAGCTGATTGGTAGGTAATGTTGAACGCATTTCCGGACAATTCGTTTAAAGGAAACGGAATTTTGGCCTTGATTTTTGTTGTCTCTGGTGGAAAGAAAACGAAAACTTGGCATTGATATTTTGTATTTCAAAAAAATATTCAATATTTGTATCTCTCCTTTTTTTTCGATATACTGATTCAAAATAGTATCATTTGCGTTTTTTTAATTTCGATTTTCTAATTATTGTGTAACCGTTGGAATTGATGAGGCTGGTAGTGGTATTGGCCCATTAATTTTTTCCCTTTTTTTTGTATTTTCTTTTTTATCAGAACATATTAAAACGTGTTTAAGCTGATAGTATTATTTTTTGTGCGTTCAGTTATTTTCCTTTTTGTGCGTTTTTAATTTTGAAAGGGATTTTCAAAATATAACCTAACAATTGTTGGGCCAATAATTAATAATTGTTGGGTAAATAATTTTTGTAGAGAACAATGTTGTTTTGAACTAATAAGATTTTTATTTTCGAATAATACATGTTAGGAAAATTTAGGGTTTTGATTTGTGAATGGAGATGGCATATAGGGAGGGATCGGCTGACCTAAATAAGTTATTGATTGTATTAATCTTGTATTTATTTTGAGAATTAGATTTGATTTGATATTTATTCAAAAACGTTTTGACCTAATTTTATTCTGTTTTTGTAGTTCGAAATTTTTTAAATTTGAATCTGATTTGAACAGGTTACGTTTTTCTCTATTGCCATCTCCATCGATTTTTTAATTTTGAATCTGATTTGAACAGGTTCGAAATTTTTATAGTTCAAAAGTGTTATTCAAAAACGTTTTGACCTAATTTTATTCTGTTTTTGTAGTTCAAATTTTTTTAAATTTGAATCTGATTTGAACAGGTTACGTTTTTCTCTATTGCCATCTCCATTGATTTTTTAATTTTGAATCTGATTTGAACAGGTTCGAAATTTTTGTAGTTCGAAAGTGTTATTCAAAAACGTTTTGACCTAATTTTATTCTGTTTTTGTAGTTCAAAATTTTTTAATATGTTGTTATTTGAACAGGTTCAATTTTTCTCTATTGTTTCCTATTTTTGTGCATGTCATTATATAATTAGATAAGATTGGAACCTTAATTGTGATATCTGTTTACATTTTTTAGGAATATTTGCATTTAATGCACATTTTAATGTTCTGACCGATTTCTTTTGAATTTTAATTAACAATTTCATTTATTATAATAAACGCATTTTATTAGTCAGCACTGCCACATTGGATATTTTTAATTGACGTGGCCTTGTGTTTGTGTGTGGTGATGACATTTGTGTAGTTACCATTTTAAATTTATTCGCAATTGTATATAATAGAGATTCAGATTTAAACACCTAAAAATCGTGGTTATTCACGTTCAAATTCGTGGTTAATGAAGTTACGTTATGGTTAATGAGTTTCAACATCTGATATATCCATTAACCATTTACTGAACGAAATTAACCACGTATTTGAACTGCGTTAACCATTCAGTTGGTTGTCACGAAAGTTGTCAGATATTTAGTTGTCAAAATATCATTTCTCTTAATTAACCACTTTTTTCACTAATGTAAATAGTAAACACTAAAATAAATGACGCTATGAGCGAGCGAGGGAAAGGAGAGGAATACATGAAATAATTTGGATTTCCCGTGGTCACTTTTGACCATAGGGAGATCTTGTCCCTAATAAAATGGGATGGTTAAAACTAATTTGATGAATTTACTATGTAAGTCGTCGGATCTAATATGCACGGTCCTGATCTTTCTGACTGTGTGACTGTAGGAAAATCCAACATTAGTTAATCCCAATCCGTGATCAAAGCTTCCTTAGAGGCTTATTTATACTTCCTCTTTTTTTTTTTTTAGTTTTGCCAAAATTTAGGGTGAGATATGAGTACCACTCACCCTAAGGAGACTAGTAGGGATTTAAACCTACCGCATATTGGATATAAATTCTACCATGCTCTATTGGGCGAACCCTTAGGGTTATTTACCTTTTTTTTAACAACAAATATTATTTATTAATATATTATGTTAGTTAGAGAACCATAACCCTCTTATCACTCCAATCACTACGTAACTTCCCCCGAACCATCAAGAAGGCACCTTATCACTCCCTTTATTAGGGACAAGATCTATCACCCTTTCTTTTACTAATAATACAGAAAAACGAATTAAAAGAAATAAGGAATGAAAAAAAAACAAGAGGCTAATAAAAATAAAACAATTTGATACATAACACCCACATACATACACACATTTTTTTGAATTAGATCATGAAATTAAAATATTGTTGAAAGGAATTTCTATTATTGGTGTGTGAGTTAATATAAAAAATTATGGTGACGACTCCGGTACCTAGCGGAAGTGTTGAGTACCGGTACCCAAGTGAATTTGACCAATGAAAAATACTGACTTAATTGTATCTACTTGAATTAGTCATTTGACTTTTTTAAATTGTAGATGCACATCTTTTAAACTAAATAATAATTTATTTATTTTTCAAAAACTTCTCAATATTCTCTCTTCTTCATCTTTATACATACTTCACAATTCTTCTTCTTCTGGCATAGATTTGATTTCTCTTTTTTTTTCCTGATTGAGCGTAGATATCGAAAATAAACTGTTATCGGTATATGATTACTATTATTTGATTCTTCACTTTTTTTTAATATGATGGACATTCTAAACGTCCAAGAGAAAAAAAGAAGAACATTGTGTTACCAAATTTATAAAATATTTTCTAGGTCATCGAAATAATTATTTATAAACTGCTTACTTTTTAAAATAATAAAAAATATACGTCTTAATGGTTATATGAAAAATATTGAATAAATGAACTATTTTTACTAAACCACTTAATATGAGTACCAATACCCAAATAATTTAAAGGGTACTTAAGATTCTACCAAAAAGTAATCTCTCACCTAATAAGCAAGAAATATTCTAAGAAAAACTTTGCACAAAGTTTCTCTATATGTTCATAATTAGAATTTGAATTATCTTTTTCAATCATATATCTAGATAGAGATTTAACACCTCTAAAGTGTGCAATTCATTTTAGATGACAATACAAATAGTCTTAATAGTTGATCAATAAATAAACGATTGATGTTATATATATATATATAGATGTCAAAAATGTTAGAATATGGCAATAGTTGATTTTATCGTCAGGGGTTGAAATGTTTTATTTATCCTAAAAAATATTTTCTTATTTTTGAGGAGAAAAAATCATCTGGACAGAAACATTGAGGCCAATTTTATCAGCAGAAAAAAAAAAATATTGAGGCCAATGGCTGGACCTAGTAGAATTATAAAATTAACTATAATTTGTTCATTTTTATATTTAAGCGAAAAATGAAAGTGAGATGCACCCGAACAGCTTAAAAAAAAGCCAGTTTTTGTCAAAATACTGTTCCCTTTGAGACCGTTGTCAGATCTTCCTTGATGCAGTTTGTACCAATACCCAATTTTAAAATGGCTAATGATAGATGCAAGGATTCATTTTTATTGCTGAACAATATAAGTACTTGTATTAAAAGATTTCGTAATCACATTCACGGGAAATGATGTTTATCGCGAAAGCTTTCCTTCGCGAATCATTCCGAATTACTCTAAACTGAGTAAATACTTAAATTGTTTTTCAGTAAAAATTATGTAGACCAATTTAATCCTTAAAAATTTAAAAATATTAAATTTAGTCTTTAAAATATTAAATATGAGTCAAATTAGTCCCTAATAGGGACTAAAATATTTTTAAAAATTGTTTTAAAAATAACTAATTTAATCAATATTTAAAGTTTTAAGACTAAATTGATATTTTTTATTTTTTAAAGACTAAATTAATCTTCATAATTTTTATTGGGACCAATTTCATATTTCCTTAAGTTTATTGACCACGGAACATTCCGATTTATTATAAAAAGAAGACACACAGGTTTTCGCGATGATCGTGAAGTAATTTTGTCGCTACCTATAGCATTGCTCCACATTCACATGCATCTATAATTTAGATAACCGAAATTTTAGATCATCAAACTATAAAGGTTGCGAATTCGTCTAAATGAACGACACTTGCCTCTGATGAAGTTTGATTATAGCACTTAATTAAATTGAATTACTGCAAACTTTTTTTTTACAAAAAAATTACTGTAAACTTAAAGATCACAAATCTCAAGTTTTGATAACACTTAGGGGTGGAAGTAGGTTAAGTCGAGCTAGGTTTTTGCAAGTACTAAGCCTGGTCTATTTCAAAAATTCAAGGCTTAAGTCTGACTTATTAAATGGCATCGGCTTTTTTTCATGCCTAACTTGTTTGAAAGCCCCATTTAACTTGTTAGCCTGTTTAAAGGTCTGTCATCTGACTTTTGTCCAAATAAGTTAAAGGATTCGTAAGATAACAAGGATAAACTTTATGCATGATAAACTATAAATTATATAAAACTAAACCACTACTATCCGAAAGCATGAAGCATAAGAGTGAGAAGAGACTAGACTAGGAAAAGTTTTTGAAGATTAAAACTATCTGGATTCGATTATATGATGATGTGGGACTGGGCCGGGAAGTTTTCTAAGTTGTTTGGCCGCATTTCTTTATGTTTTGGTTAACTATAGTGTATTGATCGGTGCCTTATAGTTATTAAAATTGGTTTTGAACGTATATAATATGTAAGTATAAGTTTGATAATAACTTTAAAAAAATTATTAGAGGATTTGAGTTTTCCTCAAAAAAAATATCATTGAAATTATTATGAAGTAGTGAATATATATTTATTTATGTACAATACAGTTTTAAAATATATATAATAAAATATTATATAAAAAAGAAAATAAAATAGAAATAACAGTTTTGTATCACACCATTAATAATTTAAAACATGACCCATTAAAATTTATTCATCATATAAATCACCCAAAAATTTACAACATAAAAAGAGAGTTAAGTGTAACAAAGAAAATAACAAAATAAAAACATGACGACTATATTTAAACAAATTTATATTAATGTTTAACTTATATTAATACTTGTTTAAAAGCAATTTATATATTAATATTCTTTCATATAAAATATTCAATTTCCTAACGATATATTTTTTATTCTTTAATTTAATGTACATATTAATATGTGTTTGTTTAAAATACTCATCTCCTTGTGATGTACTTTTATGCTTAATTTATCATATTTTTATTTATAATTACTTTTATGACTTACATATTAATATACTTTTGTGTAAACTTCTCATTTTTATATATTGTATAGTATTTACCTCCAAATGCTAATACGCTTTGATGGACATAAGCTAATTAAATTTTGTCATTCACAATATTTCTTCACAATTGAGGGACACCAATATGGTTATGTGTCTTGAACTTATACTGAATGCAGTTAATATAAATATTCTTGTAACTTAAATTGTTGTTCATATTGAAATGAATCAAAATTGATAAGGAGTTGTTCAATGATGCTCAAACATGTACTTATATTGAGTGTATACATAATCAAAAAACAAATCATAAATGAATTAAGCTTCTTGATTTTTCAAAATATTTATATTAGATATTATTATTAATTTTGTGCACCAAATTTAGCATTGTAATTTAATTAGTTGTCTCATTTCACACGTATTAAATATATGATTTTTATCATGAAATTTATTATTAATGCTACAGGTTACCAATTTATATGTAAAATAATAATGAATGATGACTGATGATTGAATTGAAAATGAAAAGTTATTTAAGGAAATATAAATAATTGGGATAATGTAATAATGAATGTCTTAAAACGGTAATTTAGAAATAAGTGGAAAGCAAGAAATTCGATTATGGAGTACTAAAAGTCAGAATGAGCAGGAAACAGAATATATGAAGAGGTGACATGTGGAATATCTTATGTGAATATCAGGCATGTCAAAAATTGCTTTAATATGTATAATAGATAATAGATATAAAATGATCAAATTATAGATTTATAAAATTATAACTCTGCTGGGTGGCCATTGGCCTACCTAGCTTTTTGTTTGGCAAAATTATAAAATTGGTCCTCTAAGTTTATTTTATGTTTCAATTTGGTCCTCTACGTTTTATTTGTTTCGTTTTGGTCCTCTACGTTTTATTTTAGTTTTCAATTTGGTCATTTCCGTCACTAAAAGTCAATTGTCCGTAGCTAGAAGTCCATTTTCTAAAATGTTATTTGGCTTTTAGCTACGGACAATTGGCTTTTAAATGACAAACGACCAACCCGTCAGAACTTTTAAAACGTAAGGGACCAAAACGAAACAAATAAAACATAAAAGACCAAATTAAAACCTAAAATAAACATAGAGGACTAATTTTGTAATTTAGCCCTTTTTGTTTTGATTTCAACTTTCAGTTTATAGATCATATACAAAGGTGCTTGTTGCAGACTTGCAATATATATTGCATCATATTAGTTGGACAAATGTGGTACTAGCGATGTACGTACATTAACGAAATTGGAAAGTGGAAGAATGCAAGAATGGAAAACTGATTAAAGAAGTCGGCCTAACTAGACGACAAACAACACTTTTTTTTAGAACTGGATATGGATGATGATGATGATCTCGTTTGCGAATCTTTGAACAAAATATTGCACAAGATATGCAAGCTGTCGGCATCAAAAAGGTAACTATAAGAGAAGAACATTGCAGTTTTGATCATTAGATATTTAAATCTTATTATAGTTCCAATACTTCCTCACATGACGGATGAGGTTTTGTATGACAGTTTGTTTTTATGGAGTGTGTTCTCAAAAATAGTTTCAAATGCATGTGATACGCCATTTACTTTCAACCCAAATGGGTGGAGAGTGGGCTCAGTGTATTGGTCATTGTCTGGGTGCTAAGAGATTAATTAAGCATATTTTTCTAGGACTCAAATGGGTTCGATATGGCACGAAAAGTAAAGACAAAAGAAAAAGATTTGTATTTGACGTGTTGCGGGCTCAACACCTCATTAATCTTTTTAAAGTGAAGTAAATAAATTCCATTCGTAAGTACTAGTGATAAGATTTTTTCTAATTTGAATTGTGTCACTATTCTCTCACCCTATACTTTTTCTCCCAGAAGGAGGTAAGAATAAAAATTTGAGCTATATACACGTCCGGAGCTAGCCAAAACAATTTCTAAAAGGATAGTGTAAAAAGTGTGGACTCGATTTTTTTATTTGAACACGTCATTTACAATTAATTTTTTTTTGGGTACATTACAATTAATTTCATTCTTCCATGTTTTATCAATTGTAGACAAATTTTCATTTTCATAAGGATAAGAATATTTCCTCACAAAAAAAAGAATATTTAATTAAGACAGACAATGTAGTAGATGCACATTTGTTTTAGTAGTTCTTATTAGGTTGCTTTGAATTAATTAGTGAATCAATAGCATTCATGCTTCGTTTAATAAATCTAATCCAGTTAAGCTATGTATTTTTTATACAAGAAAATTAATATACAAATGTCTGCTAATCAATTACTACCTCCGTTTCTATTTATAAACCCTTTTTAAAGAAAAAAAATGTTTCTTTTTATAAGTCCCTTTACAATTTACAAAATGCATTAATTACTTTTTTCCAAAAATACCCATAATCAATGTTAATAATCTTATTTTGGGAGATGACAAGCCACACTATAATCAATATAAATGAAAGATAAATAAAGAAAAATATACACATTATTGACAAATTTAATTAGACTAATTATTTTTCTTAATAAGCGTATTTTTATCTAAAAAGACTTATAAATATAAACGGAGATTGTATAGCTTTGGATATGGTAATTGACCCCTTTCTTTTTTGATCAATAATTGACCCCTTTCTTTTCAACAAATAAAAATAGTATACAAATAGATTCATGAGACGTTAGTTATATCTCGTGTTTGAAATATAATTAGACACAATAAAAATAAAAAAAATATAATTAGAATATGTTTATAAAAAAATATATCTTAGAATTTGGGTTTAGGCCTAACTCAACCCCAAAAGCTAGCTCATAGGGTGAGGGTTGCCCCTACTTATAACCACTAATCAGGTCATCTCATTCTTCCATGTGGGACTTTTAACACACCCCTCACGCCCAGGACTAGACAACTGGAGCGTGACCCGAGTGGCCCCATAACAAGTGGCCCAACAAATGGATCTATAATAGGCTTTGATACCATCTTAGAATTTGGGTTTTGGCCTAATATAACCCTCAATTGTCTAGTCCTGGGCGTGAGGGGGTGTGTTAGAAGTCACACATGGAATAATGAGATGTCCTGATTAGTGGTTATAAGCGGGGGGAAAACTCTCACCCTATAAACTAGCTTTTAGAGTTGAGTTAGACACAAACTCAAATTCTAAGAATATAACTAGAAGATATATATTATCAAGGACCAAAAGCTAAGCAACATGGTGAGCTCTGTGAAATTTAATTTCTTTGTTTTAGGCCATTCATCACGCATATAATTATATGGGAGAAGGTAGAGAAAGCTATTGCTCAAGAAGTGAGTGCCAAATATAGAGACGTTGGCGTGCAATGCATTATCACACTTGAAAAGGCTCTCACGGCCGGAAACTTGATGGAACTTGCCTACATTCTGTTTGCTCTGCAGCAGGTTGCATATATATTTCACGTGGGGTACATTACACTCCACATAAGTAAGTATGAGGAGCATTTGGTAATGGGGACCTGATTGTGATGGGTAAACTCACATCACAAAATGGGCGCAATAAATATGGGAGTGCTGTTATTTTGACAACAGATTTTGATAACAATACTAATACTGTATATCATACATATACACTGTTCATGTACGATACTACTGTTCATGTATGAAAATACACTGTCTATATATGAAAAAAATACTATTCTGGAAAAAAAATATTTTTTTATTTCCTATTAACCACTCACTAAAAATTATATGGTTAATGCAGTACAAATACTTAGTTAATTCAGTTCATTACGTGGTTAATGAGTTACTGCAACCCATTAACCACGTAATGAACTAAATTAACCAAACATTCACTGCATTAACCATATAGTATCAAAATAACTCATTTACCATTAACCAAGTATTTGCAATCCATTAACCAGGTAATGAACTAAATTAATCAAACATTTGCACTGCATTAACCAGGTAATATCAAAGTAACTAATTTACCATTAACCAAGTATTTGTAATCCATTAACCACGTAATGAACTAAATTAACCAAATATTTGCACTGCATTAACCATGTAATTTTGTTGAGTAAGTAACTCATTTACCATTAACCAAATATTTGCAATCTATTGACCAAGTAATGAACTAAATTAACCAAACATTTGCACTGTATTAACCACATAATTTTTATTGAGTTGTGAAAAATATGAAATTAATTGTGCATAAAAAAATTGCAACTCATTAACCACATAACGAACTGAATTAACCAAATATTTGTACTGTATTAACCATACATGAACAGTAAAAAGTTGTCAACAAAGTTGTCAAAAGTTATTGCAAAAAAATATTTCTCATTATACTATCATCTTTTAATTGGTTAATATTTTCGTAAAAGATGGTTAATATTTTAATTTTTTTTATTTTAAAACTATTGATGTTTTAGAAATCCAAATTTTAATAATTTTTTCACCCAACTATATCTTTATCTAATAATTCCATAATTGCGAAACTTTTATGTTACATATTACTAATGGGAAATTAAATAACGGTATTCTAATTCAAATATAATAATATTTTATACTATCAATTAGATACTTTTAAAATATGTCTACATTAGCGTTAAATATCAGTAGAAATGGAAAGAATGGAGTATATATATTTTAGTAAGAAAAGATATTCCGACAACCAAAAGGTTGTCGGAGACCGTATTCTCATACAGTTTTTATTTTTTAAATATTTTTTTTTCTGGCCGGTCAAATCAAAGAGCAGTGTTGTGTGTGTATTTTTACAGTGTTGGGTTGTGTTGTCGATTTTCCGTTGTCGACGTAACACAACTCTAGTATAATTAACTTTCTTAATTTTATTTTATTTATTTAATCGCTAGTACTTCTTTAATTAGGTCAAATATTATTACACAAGCGTTCCCGGAAAGGATTGCTGTTAAGAATCATATGGTCCCACCAACGAAAATAATACTCATACCGATCTGATAAGAATAAGGGGGTGTCAAGGTGGATTTGTTTCATTCATTAGCCACCTCTTACAACCGATGAATATATAAAAATTTTAAAAACTTAATAGATAATATAACCGCGGGTTATTCTCTCATAAAAGAGAAGTCCTAGACGTTTTATATGTTATTTAATTAATGTGCAATTGGCCTTGGTTCAATCAATGTGATCTTTAAGTTGAATTCAAAGTATGTCGTAGATAACATAAAAGATAATAAAGAGCACTAAGCTGGATATAAGACTATTATTTCGAATTTTAGGTTTATTTTATCTTCTCAATTTTTCAGTATAGTTTACTAAAAAAGAAGTCCATAGTTGCTCATACTTCGATATAACTAGCCTTCAAAGTTGTGATAATGTTCTCATTTGTATTGTCGTGCCTATTGAATATTCTTAATGATACCACTACAAGAAAAAGCGCGGATATTGGGGTTTCCGACGGCTTTATCGTCGGAAACTAGGCGACGGGTACTGACCGTCGGTATCCGCACTGTTTGTAAAGTTCCTGCTTATTTTTAAAATACCGACGGTCCTAGACCATCAATAATGACGACGGTCAATTGACGGTAAAGTCGCGTCCCTTACCGACGGGTTTAACCCGTCGGTAAATTAAATTAGGTCGTTGGTAATCTCGTTATACGCCCAAAGATTAACCTTTCTTCCCCATTCGCTCACAGAACAGTCTTCTTTTCTCTCCTCTCTCTCTTTCGCCACCACGCCGCCCTCCACCGCACTTCCGCCTCCCTTGAGCTCGTGTGACTGCCGTTCTTCAGCTCCGGCTTTTACCGTTATTCCTCTCTCGCACAGTACTCCCAGCTCGCACCTCCATTTCTCCCTCTCTGGCGGCCACACTCCCGCCGTGGTTCTGAATCCGCTAGCCTCACCGTCCCTGTAGCTGCTGGTTGCCACCACGTCACCACCACGTTGGAACAGGTTAGCCGCTGTGCCCTTCACCCAAGCCACCACTGTCTTTCTACCTCTCTTAGTTTCCCCTTGGTGAGTTATCTTCATCCTTTATTTTTCCCCAAATTAATTTCTAAAACCCTAACTTCAAATTGAAATCCCAATTCATAAAATTCTCACATCAGGTCGAATCTTTCTCACATCTCGCATCTAGCTGAAGGAGGAACAAGGAAGAAGAAGCTGGGAAGAAGGGAAAAAAGCTGACCTGTCTGCAGCTGAGGTGAGTGTTCTAATACTACATGAGAATGTTGCTCCTTAAGTTATTCCATGGATGAACTTGAATTATTATCAATACAAATACTAAAGTTTGAGTAAAATTGGATTTAATCTGCATGAGTTGTCCTATTGAAATTTGGATTGAATCTGAAGCTGTTATTCTGATGACGCTGATTGAATGAATGTAATCTAACCGATGTTCTGCCTTGAAATGTTGTTTTGCAACAAACCAGAATTAAGAAACAGAAAGTTTGATTCATCAATCTTCACCAATTAATAAACCAGAATTACTACTGACTATGTGAGGCATGGCATATTGAGATTTAATAAACTCTGGTTATAGATGACACCGAAGGAATGCATCTGAAAGTATGAGAAATTTTATAAATACTTTGTCATTGCTTCTATTGCCCCTTTGACTTGGACAATATGCTGCCTCATCTTAGCTTACTCACTTCATTGCTCTTTTTTTTTGTTAAACAATTATGCTCTAATTAATTTGGATTAACTCAAATGCCCCCTTATGTTGCCCTTCCCCTTGCCTAATTAGTTTCATTTGAATGCTTGACATGTAAATTGATATCTTCGGTTTTATTTGATTGTTGAATTCCTAGAAATTTGAATTCTTGGTTTGGTTTTACACACGCTTGTGGTTCTATACATAGGAGCACTCACTACCCTGCCGTAAAATGTTATCTCATAGGTATATTATCTGTGCTTTCTTGTGTTCCTTTGTAGATTGCTTCTTTGCTCTGAAGGTCTGGAAGTAAAGAAAAGAAACCTACGCCACTGCAAATCGCTTCGCCGTACCGGCATCGAAGGACGCGGACGTTCTACTTCTCCTTAGCACTCATTTGTTCTGAGAATTAGGTATGCACTCTAACGAAATTTCGGTTGACTCACTGGGTGGAAATGGTTGTCTGTTGACCCCCACACCGACATATTTATTTGATTTCCTTCATAGTTCTCTCCACAGAGGGAATTTTGAAGTGATGTATGTTTTGGCTAACAAATGATGTTTTATGTTGAAGTGATGTATAGTTCTCTCCACAGAGGGAATTTTGTCTGATGTATGTTTTATATTAGGATGAAGGTAACATGTAGACTATTCATTTGAAGTATTATGTTATATACAAAATCCAATCATATTTTCCAAAATTTTTATCAAAGTTTCAGAATACTACTTCAAAGCTACTTCAATTAACTTAAGATATAATTCTGCAAATATGTATCTACCCAGTGTGATGCATCTCACAGCAAGCATAACTAAAATAGGATGTACATCAACACAATCACATTTTTATTTAAACTTTTTTTACTTTTTTTTTAAGTAATAGGAGTACAAACTTCTTTACTATGTCAATGTAAAATTTTTATTGAAAAACCTTTTTACTAATTTAAGAGAAAAGTCTTTATTACTTTAATATATAAAACATAAAGACCTCAAATATTTAAGCTTCAAAAAGCATGCACGCTCACACATAAGAAAGGGTTGCATTGACAACATGATTTTGGTATATTGAAATTTAAGAATGATAAAACATGACTCATGAGTCACAAACTGCTGATTGCACAACGGAAAATGAAAAGACCATGAATAATCAGAAATGATTTTAACAATGAAATAGAGCAGGACAACAAATAGAGGAGATATTGCAGACTCATATACAAAAACAGTGACAGTAGAGAGAAATAAGATAATCAAACATGTGTCTCACGGTTGCTTTGGCTGTTTAACCAAGCCAATCACATTTTAGATGATGTCTAATTATTTAGATCCTTTCTCAAACACTTTGAATTGATTTGGTTTATCGTGTTGTTCTGTTCCTCTTGTAATTCATCATAAAACTCATTTTGACTCGATGAATACTATCTTCCACATCAATCATGTATGCTTCATAATCTTCCACATCAATCATGTATACTCCATATTTAGCAATCAACACATAAACTCAATTTCTGTCAGTTTATGTTTATCAATCAGTCAAAAAAATTTTAATTAGCATTAATCATTACTAACAATAGGAAAAAGAAAGAAAAAAACTTCTATGCTATACTATTTGCAAATTTGAAAAGTGAAATTGAAGTATGTACTTAGGAAACATTTTCGTGAAAAGAACTTGAACAATAGTGTTATGTAAAGTTGTGCTAGAAACAATTTTCTTGAAAGATGCATGTGCTGTCATAAGTAGAATTTGATGGAAAACAAAAGTTGCTAGGTGTCAATGTAATGGAAGCCATGGAGTTAAGTGTCCATCGGATAACCTTTAAAGTATCTTTCATGGAATTCTTTGTGAGTTTGACCACTATATAAAAGGAATAATAAAGATGTAACTTGGTTTGGAAACAAATCTGCTTATAATTTAAAACCCAAATAACCGCTATGGTGCCTTGAAACTTTAGTATAAAGTTTGGACCAAATCTAAAAATTGGAAATCCTCATAATCTATACACGTCATGATCAAAATATGCAAACACCACACCAGGGCACAATGTTATTTGGCCTTCCCAAGTTCTTCCTTGGCTGCATTTTGCTTTGCACATCTCTCTGTACTTCTTTCCCTTGCCACTTCTGCTTGTCTAATTCTATCCTTTAAGAGGATGTCAACTTCCAGCCTGTTTCTTTTTAAATGACCAAGTCGATTTTCTACTTCTATCATCATTCAAATAGTTTAACTCATCTAACTTGAGAAATTTAAAAGTCTCCAAGTAGAGCATTATTTAGGCCATGAATACGACACAAGCTATCCCATTGCGGACTTCTGGTTTTTTTGTTAGTAGTAAAAAGTGGATTATTATTATGGACATGCGGGGTATTGATCCCCGTACCTCTCCCATGCTAAGCGAGCGCCCTACAATCTGAGCTACATCCCCAAGTTGTAGACTTTTGATTTTTAGTGAATCATTTGTTTTGCATCCTAATCGTGCATAGAAAATTAACCTAACTATTATACGAAAATTGTTATGTTAATTATTGATGAAATGGATCTTTGATTATTGTTATTAGTATCGGAGAAAAGCCTTAGCTTCCCGTTTGAGGTTCAATATATTATTGAGTGCATGTACTCTTTTAGGGTACCACGTGTTCATTGTATATTGAACCTTGAATTGTCCAAGTCGGACAGTTTGGGAAAAAAACTTTTTCTTTACTCGTATAATAGTTGTTGCTTAATTCTCGTATCGTTATATTTGATAAAATTTCGACTCGATTCATTTCCTTTTGTTCTCTGGGTGCATAATTGATCGCGGTATTCATAACTGCGATCATTTAGTGCCACTCAGAGACCAATGGGAAATGCTGCCGAAATTTTATCAAGTATAAGATATGAGAATTAAGAAAGGACTATTATACGAGTTTTGGAAAATATTTTCCTCGAATGGGATAGGGTCATACCATTTAAAGAAACAGAGCGGTTGTAAGAACGTCGTGCTGCTGAAATTGTCATTTTTTTAACATGCAGAAGATGAAAATTTTCCCTTCGAGTCGTAGTTGGATGTACGATAGGTTGTATCCGGAGAGAGGGGGTTTGAAACAATATTTTTGTGATAGGGTTGATCGTTTTGTCCAAGCCGCAATGGCACATGAAAATTTCATAATTAATGGAGGGATTAGATGTCTGTGCCTTAATTGCGATTGCAGAAGGATCAAGAGCCCGGGTAAGGTTATATAGCACCTGCAGAGAGTTGGATTTAGGCCTAATTACTGGATTTGGACTAGACATGGTGAAGAGTTGTCTCGGGTTGATTTAGGGGTTGGCGATAATTGCACAAGTGCTTCAAGCAGTTGCGTAGATACGAGATATGGTGAGCAAATTGAATTGATGCAAGATATGGTTTGTGATGCATTGGGGGTCAACGTATCATTCGAGGAGAAACAATATGATGACACAGATGAACTTTCAAATGAGACAGTACAAAAATTTTATAATCTCTTGTTAGAAACAAATAAACCGTTGTCTGAAGGGTCTGCAGACTGTAAGCTATCAATGTGCGTGAGGCATTTAGCTCTTAAGTCCAATTGTGGTGCTACGGATGTGTGCTTGGATCTCGTAACGAAGATGATGTTGGACTCGTCACCTATCAGAGATGGTTTGCCAAAAAGTTATTACGAGGCTAAAAGCTTAGTGTCCAAGTTAGGGTTGGAATCTAAAAGGATTGATTGTTGTGTGAGAGGGTGTGTGCTATATTACGACAATGAATTTGGTAAAAACGATGGTGCGCTGGTTGAATGCAAATTTTGTGGTGAGCCAATGTATATTTTACACACTGATAATGGGAAGGGTAGACAAAAACCATTTCCAGTGAAGGCAATATTTTACTTGCCAATTATTCCAAGGCTGCAGAGAATGTTTGCATCAACACAGACTGCAGACAAAATGAGCACTATGAGAATAGAAACACTTTAGGTATATTGCGCCACCCATGTGATGGTGAAGCTTGGAAGCACTTTGATCATGTGCATCCCGAATTTGCAGCAGATCCACGTAATGTACGACTTGGCTTATGCTCTTATGGTTTTACCCTATATATTTAATCAACGGTGAAACCCTTATTCTTGCTGGCCAGTTATTGTTACCCCATACAATCTTCTTCACGAAATGTGCATGTCTAAGCCTTATATGTTCTTGACTTGTATTATACCGGGTCCAGATAATCCAACAGATGGTATTGACATCTACTTACAGCCTCTCATTGATGATCTCAAAAGGTTGTGGAATGACGTTTTGACTTATGATATTGCACGAAAGAAGAACTTTACAAATTTTGTCATGAATTTCTCCTCCAAATCGTCCCAAGTTGCAATGCTTCCTGTAGGCAAGGTGTCAAGCCAATCTCTTGCTCTTTCCCGCAGGGTCCAAGGGAAAAGCCTCAATTTCTTGCTTCCCTCAGTCACTCCAGCCAGCCCAAAGGTGTCACAGATTTCGTAGAAACTCACCAGGTGCTGATTTGAGTCATCAATCTCATTCCCCGCGAATTGGCTTTGCTTGAGAGTGATCAACAATGCCGGCTTGATCTCAAAATTAGCATTTGCCTCCACCTGATGGTAGGCATTGACAGCCCTTGCATGGTTGTTTCGTCTCCCAAAATCACCCAAAGTGCGTGGTTGGTCCCCCATCACTTCTTGAGTTGGGACTTGAGAAGTAGATGCAGAGGATTGTTTTTGTCGTTGCTTTGCTTCCTTAGCCTTTTTCCTTAATGCCTTCGCTGTTTTTTCGATCTCCGAGTCAAACAACAGTTCACCTGTTTGTTTACCTCGCATGCACAAAACTAAAGGGAAAGATCAGTAGCAAAGCAACAGTTAATGTAATAAATTTTTTTTTAAAAAATAAATAAAAGAAATAGTTCAATAATGTACTCGTTTGCCTTGTTAAAAATTAATTCAACAATCCCCGGCAACGGCGCCAAAAACTTGTTGGGCAAAATCGCAAGTGCACGATTTCGTCGTTAAGTAATAAAAGATCGTATCCGCAGGGATTGTGACCAATTCTTAACTATATCAACGGTGTACTATTTGAACTATCAGACGAAAACGAGTAGTGTTTGAATTGTGTAATTCGTGTTCAACAATAAGATAATGACTAACAAAACAGATAATTTAGATATAAAGGAAAATAAAGTGACTAGGGTTCGAATCCCTTTGTCTCACCCTTTACGCTCTTGAATCCTATTCCAATGCAAGCAATGATCACGTATTTGAAGTTCAAATCCTCTAAATTAGATTAACGAAAATTCCTTTCCTCTTAATCCCTTTAATTCAACTAATAAGCCCTAATCCCTTAGGTTCCAATTAATTAAATCAAGCATAAAGGATATGGATTCGTACAAACTCATACCAAAGAGAATTATATCCCTATAACCCTATAGATATGTCAAAATATCCCAAAGCAAGTTTAAAACCTCAACTTTCCAATTGATGTCAAACCCTAGTTCAACCCCATGGTGATCAAGCATAGAATCGCATTAAGAAAAGAGATAGTTGATCAAATGACATACATCAAACTTGCATTGAAAATTCTGAATTCAATTACATAAAAGGATCCACAAAGTTTATCTTACCCTAGTACAAAGGAATTAGTTCCTCATGGAAGAGAAGGAACCAAGCAATTGAGATGTAGAAATAGCAAAAGACTCCATTGATTCCTCAATTTTGCCTATGATCCTTGTTCTTGATTCAAACTCACCAAAAGAACAATCCGAAGTCCCTAGGTTAATGTTTTCTCCCTCTATTTATAGTTCTGGACCAAAAGGGTTGAAAAACATCTCAAAATTAAGTCAAAACGCGCAGAACAAAAGTCTGGACCGAGTCGCAGCACGGCCGTGGAGCCTGGCACGGCCTGGCCGTGCTGCTCTTTAAAATACAAAATAGCTGAAACAGAGCCCGACACGGGCGTGGTGACGGACACGGCCAGGCCGTGTTGCTCTGGAAACACACAGGCACGGCCGTGGTGAAAAACACGGCCTGGCCGTGTTATTCACTGTTTGCTCAATCTTGAATTTCTTCATGTCTCCCAAGGCACGGCCGTGGGCATCAACACGGGTAGGCCGTGCTTCTGTTAATTCTTGCCATATTTTGGTATTTTGGCCTCCGAGTTGGTTGCAACATCCGTCTAAGTGATTTAGCTCCGCTTTCCTAGGCCAATAACCTTCTTTTCTGCACAATTGAACTCAAACCAAGTGCATTATCCAAACCAAGCAAAATGCATGCAAACTATGGGTAAAAACCACTAAAATCACTACTATGCAATGCAAAACTAACAATAAACCATATGCTATAATGAACGCATCAAATTACCCCAAGCTTAGAATCTTGCTTGTCCTCAAGCAATTGCAGTGACCAACGAGAAGCATAGAAACAAGAGATGCAACAAATAAGGAACCCAAGATAAAAGCCAATTCAAGCAATAGGCTAAAGGCTACAAAAGACAATAGGGATTACCAACAGCAAGTCCAATTAGAGACTCTGGCTCTCTGAATTCATGTCTCTCACTGATAGGGGCACTCTCCTTACCACTCTCAAAGTGTTTAAAGGTTATGACAAATTGCTCAAATCCATCCATGAAAGTGTTCTACCATAAGCTTGACTATTAACCAAATCTCAGCATACAATTCATGAAAACACACAAGAATCAAAAGGTCTTTGCAAGGTTGTAACGTGGCCGTGGGATTTTTCTTGTATGGTGGGATAAAAACCAGAAAGGGGAAACATAAGGGCTAAAATAATAGACAAAGAAAACAACCCTTTTAAAGCAGCATAAGCGGAACAATTCATTCTCCTTTTCGTTTTCAACACCTTTTTATTTTGCTCCTCTTCTGTTATTTTATTTTATATATTTTTTTTTGTTTTTTTGTTTCCTCCCCCATTTGAGATTTTTGCAATTACTGGGTAGGAATTGAATAACAGCAGAGGTCCCAAATTTCAAGCACTGCATAATTTACACAAGATTCACAACTAATTGCTCCCTTACACATACTTTAAAAGGTACTGTAACATTTAGCAATCACCTGGGTACCAAGAAAATTAATTAACTAGAGGAAGTTTTCATTCAACAAACAGAGGCTTGAAACATGCCTAAATTGCCTAAATCATATTCAAGTGTGTTGACAAAAATTTTCAAGTTTTGAAACGGTTTCAAGTCAAGTTCTAGAGAGCACAATCAGGATGGACACACTCATACAAGGAGAAGGGGGCATATAAACATGATGAAGTGAAAGCCCCAATATTAAGCTCAAGTCTCACATTTAGAAATTAAAACCAGTGAGAAACATCAAATCAGAGTGCCACATGCTAATTCTCAACTTATCCAAAGATTATCCCTATGTACATTAAGAATACTGCCTTGAAGCCTATCACAAGAGAAAATAGTTGGGTTCCAAATCATTGCAATCTCAAATTTCAAAAATATTGTAGCACACATGCCAAAGCACAAGAGAATAGTGTAACAATTTGGGGGATAAAATGGTGCGCACAAAACAACAATTAACACAAAGATGCAAACGCTAAAATGAAATGTAAAAATTTAAAACGCCCTACCCCAAGCTTAAGAATTTACATTGTCCCCAATGTAAACAATTAAACTGAGATAGGGATGAGGAGGAAAGAACTCACCGAAAAACTTGGGTTGCCTCCCAAGAAGCGCTTCTTTAACGTCACTAGCTTGACGCTTGAAGGAGTCGATCAAGGCTCCTTAAAGGAGGAAAAGAAGATTGAAGCACCAACTTCCTTGGGAAGATGCACACCCATAGCCCTGAGTGCTTGCATAGAAATCATTTCCCTTTTTGGCATTGGTCTCCTTTTTCTCCTCTTGAATTTATGTGGGTGGACTTTGTTATCCCTCGCCTGTTTGGTGCGCTTTTCATAAGAATGAGTAGGTTCTACATGTGCCTTCTTTGAAATTTTGCAATTTGGGAATTGTTTCCCATGGCCCATATGCAGACCACTCTTTCATTTTCTTCCTTTTTCCTGCATTAAAATTTTTTCCATCCCATCATCCAACTCTTCAGACATCTCCTCAATAGAATTCATTGTCACCTTTTCTAAGGGTTTGGAAGGTCGGTCTTGATCAAGATTCTCTCCAACCGGCTGCCCAACTACATCAATTCTAGAGCACTTTTCGGTGTCATCGGGATGCCTCATAGCCTCAAACACATTGAAAGTCTCTTTCTCATCTTGGAACCTCAAAATTAATTTACCTTGTTGGACATCAATCAAGGCTCTTCCTGTAGCTAGGAAAGGTCTTCCAAGAAGAAGAGGGACCTCCTTGTCTTCCTCCATGTCAAGGATCACAAAGTCTGCCGGAAAAAGGAATTTGCCAACCCTTACCAATACATCTTCCATAACTCCATAAGGGTATTTAATTGACCTATCTACCAGCTGCAGTGTCATTTTTGTAGGCTTGACTTCACCTCCTCCCAGCCTCTTCAACATAGATAACGACATCAAATTGATGCTAGCTCCCAAATCACAAAGGGCTTTGTCAATATTTAAATTCCCAATAGTGCAGGGAATTGTGAAGCTTCCAGGATCTTTCAGCTTTGGAGGGAGCTTTCTTTGAATGATGGCACTACACTCTTCTGTCAAAGCTACCGTCTCATCTTCTTTGAATTTCTTCTTTTTAGTTAACAATTCCTTCATGAATTTGGCATATAAAGGCATTTGCTCAAGAGCTTCTGCGAAAGGAATGTTGATGTGGGGGCGCTTGAGGACATCCATGAACTTAGAGAATTGTTCATCCTTCTCCTTTTTCTTGCTCACAAGAGGCTCTGGCCCTTTCTTATATGAACGACCAACTCTGGGCTTTTCTTGTACTTTTCGTTGGTCAGTAACAACTCTGTTTTCCTCACCTTCTCTTTTTTTTCTTTTTCAATATTTTTTCTACTCTCATTTTCAACTCCACCTTTTTCTTTTTCAACTTCTTTTTCTACTTCCACTCTCTCTTTTTCAAATCCATCCACCTCGCTTTTTTTGCTCTTTTTCTTTCTCTCTACTTCAGACAACAACTTTCCACTTCTCAAAAAAACAGCATTACAATTTTCATTCTTAGGGTTGTCAACTGTGCTAGCAAAAAACTTACCTTTGGATTGCTCTGCTAATTGCTTTGAGAGTTGCCCAATTTGGTTCTCCAAATTTTTGATAGAAGCCTCCTGATTTTTGAAATGAGACTCATGATTCTGGAAGTTGGATTGAGTCATCTTCATAAACTGAGTCAAAGCTTCTTCTAATTGACTTGGCTTCTCTTGCTTTTGCGGTTGTGGAGGGTTGCTGGATGATGGGTTATCTTGCTGCTTCCAAGAGAAGTTGGGATGATTCTTCCACCCTGGATTATAGGTGTTAGAATACGGATTCCCTCCTTGCCTTTGAAGGTTACCCATGTAATTAGCTTGCTCCTTGGAGTCTCCTATTATATCACACCCTCCATTCTCATGAGGCCCTTGACAAAAGTCACATCTCAAGTTTTGATTTACCTGGTTCACTTGAGCAGAGGAAGAGGCTCCCACTTTCAGTGCCTTCAACTCCTTTGTGATAGCCTCCAATTGTTGAGAGACTAACTTATTTTGAGCCAAGAGTGCATCTTGCGTTTCTAGCTCAAGGATTCCTCTTTTTGCCAGTGTACCTCTATCATTCTGACACAACTGCTCATTGGAAGCCATTTGCTCCATTAACGTTCTTGCTTCTGCAACTGTCTTGTTGTTGATTGTACCTCCAGCTGAGGCATCCAACATCATTCTGGTGTTCGGTCTCAAACCATTATAGAACATTTGCATTTGGTTGAAATCATCATATCCATGGCCTGGGCACCTCTTCAGAAGGAGCTTGAATCTCTCCCATGCCTCATACAAGTTCTCACTTTGGTTCTGTTGGAAGCCATGAATCTCACCTCTTCTTTTGATGAATTTGGAGGGTGGAAAAAATTTTGTCATGAATTTCTCCTCCAAATCGTCCCAAGTTGCAATGCTTCCTGTAGGCAAGGTGTCAAGCCAATCTCTTGCTCTTTCCCGCAGGGTCCAAGGGAAAAGCCTCAATTTCTTGCTTCCCTCAGTCACTCCAGCCAGCCCAAAGGTGTCACAGATTTCGTAGAAACTCACCAGGTGCTGATTTGGGTCATCAATCTCATTCCCCGCGAATTGGCTTTGCTTGAGAGTGTTCAACAATGCCGGCTTGATCTCAAAATTAGCATTTGCCTCCACCTGTTGGTAGGCATTGGCGATACTGCATGGTTGTTAGTCTCCCAAAATCACCCAAAGTGCGTGGTTGGTCCCCCATCACTTCTTGAGTTGGGACTTGAGAAGTAGATGCAGAGGAATGTTTTTGTCGTTGTTTTGCTTCCTTAGCCTTTTTCCTTAATGCCTTCGCTGTTTTTTCGATCTCCGAGTCAAACAACAGTTCACCTGTTTGTTTACCTCGCATGCACAAAACTAAAGGGAAAGATCAGTAGCAAAGCAACAGTTAATGTAATAATTTTTTAAAAAAATAAATAAATAAAAGAAATAGTTCAATAAGGTACTCGTTTGCCTTGTTAAAAATTAATTCAACAATCCCCGGCAACGGCGCCAAAAACTTGTTGGGCAAAATCGCAAGTGCACGATTTCGTCGTTAAGTAATAAAAGATCGTATCCGCAGGGATTGTGACCAATTCTTAACTATATCAACGGTGTACTATTTGAACTATCAGACGAAAACGAGTAGTGTTTGAATTGTGTAATTCGTGTTCAACAATAAGATAATGACTAACAAAACAGATAATTTAGATATAAAGGAGAATAAAGTGACTAGGGTTCAAATCCCTTTGTCTCACCCTTTACGCTCTTGAATCCTATTCCAATGCAAGCAATGATCACGTATTTGAAGTTCAAATCCTCTAAATTAGATTAACGAAAATTCCTTTCCTCTTAATCCCTTTAATTCAACTAATAAGCCCTAATCCCTTAGGTTCCAATTAATTAAATCAAGCATAAAGGATATGGATTCGTACAAACTCATACCAAAGAGAATTATATCCCTATAACCCTATAGATATGTCAAAATATCCCAAAGCAAGTTTAAAACCTCAACTTTTCAATTGATGTCAAACCCTAGTTCAACCCCATGGTGATCAAGCATAGAATCGCATTAAGAAAAGAGATAGTTGATCAAATGACATACATCAAACTTGCATTGAAAATTCTGAATTCAATTACATAAAAGGATCCACAAAGTTCATCTTACCCTAGTACAAAGGAATTAGTTCCTCATGGAAGAGAAGGAACCAAGCAATTGAGATGTAGAAATAGCAAAAGACTCCATTGATTCCTCAATTTTGCCTATGATCCTTGTTCTTGATTCAAACTCACCAAAAGAACAATTCGAAGTCCCTAGGTTAATGTTTTCTCCCTCTATTTATAGTTATGGACCAAAAGGGTTGAAAAACATCTCAAAATTAAGTCAAAACGCGCAGAACAAAAGTCTGGACCGAGTCGCAGCACGGCCGTGGAGCCTGGCACGGCCTGGCCGTGCTGCTCTTTAAAATACAAAATAGCTGAAATGGAGCCCGACACGGGCGTGGTGACGGACACGGCCAGGCCGTGTTGCTCTGGAAACACACAGGCACGGCTGTGGTGAAAAACACGGCTTGGCCGTGTTATTCACTGTTTGCTCAATCTTGAATTTCTTCATGTCTCCCAAGGCACGACCGTGGGCATCAACACGGGTAGGCCGTGCTTCTGTTAATTCTTGCCATATTTTGGTATTTTGGCCTCCGAGTTGGTTGCAACATCCGTCTAAGTGATTTAGCTCCGCTTTCCTAGGCCAATAACCTTCTTTTCTGCACAATTGAACTCAAACCAAGTGCATTATTTAAACCAAGCAAAATGCATGCAAACTATGGGTAAAAACCACTAAAATGACTACTATGCAATGCAAAACTAACAATAAACCATATGCTATAATGAACGCATCACCCGCCCCCAAGGTTGACATCCGAACAGATTTGGAGTAGAGTTATGGATCTGCCAAAAGTCACAGATTATGGTGAATTAGATCGATTTGAAGGATATGGACAATGGCATAATTGGACTAAAAGAAGTATTTACATTTTATTTTTGAGTTATTAATAATTTACACGTGTGTGTGTGTGTCTATATATATATATATATATATATATATTTGTTTGACATATTTTTATTGTTCAGGTTCCTTCCCTCAAAGCCAGTTGCGAAGGCTATCACAACAGTAATTGAGGATAATTACCACACGTTTTGGACCAGTTGGGGGAAGTTGAAGGACCAGAAGCGGAGGCATATGTTCAAATCCTTCGGAGTAAGTTGTAATTTTTATTTTGTTGCATATTTTTTTATTTCATAAATTTAATTATGTTTAATAATGTATTATATTCATACAGGAGAGGGTTGCTTGAGAGGAGGAGGAGGAGGAGCGGATCGAGAAGAACTTCCATATGAAAGCCTCCCACCGCATCTCTAATATGCTTAGAGATGTCCACCGCAATGGACAACCCCACTGGATGGGGATCAACTTTGGCAGCAGCTGGTAGCGCACTGGAACTCCCCTAAGTTCATGGCGACCAGCGAGAAGGCCAAGAAGAATAGAGCATCTGAGAAGGGTGGGAGCCTGCACACTGGAGGTTTTGTCAGTCAGACGCAGCACGCAGCTCGACTTGTACGTGTTATATAATAATAATTATTATTATTACATATTATATAATAATAATAATAATTATTATTATTATTATTGTTAGTTATTATTTATTATTTATTATTTATTTAAGGTCTTTTTATTAAATAATTACAGTCGAGGAGGTTGGGTAGAGAGGTACAGTTGCACGAGCTTCATCGTGCAACTCATATTAGGAGGAGTACCATCGATTTTGTCGATGAGCGGTCGAGGCAGACCCAGGTAATTATAAAATATAATGAATAATTTTTTAATAATGTTTATATTGTTTTATTATAAAAAAATTGACTTATTTGTTTATGTTTGACAGGAGGAGTTTGAGGCGAGGATGTCTCAGATTTCTCAGACATCATCATGTTCCCCATCTCAGAGCCCTGAGGATCCATCTGCACCGCTTAGGGTTTGGGCAGATGTTGTTGGCGGCATGAAGAAGGGTCGCCTATACGGTGCTGGAGACCTTGCCAGCAACTACAGGAAAGGGACCGGCCGCCCCCACAACGGAGAGTCATCAAGTGGTGGTGGTGCCAGTCGTCGCTCTGCCGCGGATGAGCAGGAGATAGCTGAGCTAAAGTAGGTCATGGCCGAGCAGCAAGAGGAGACTCGTCGAACGAACGCCATTTTGGCTCAGGTGCTGCAGCGACAGGACCAGATGTACCAGTTGCTAGCTCGCCAGCCGCCTCCGCCTTCGCCTCCTAGTACTGATGATCATGTCGATGATGCAGTTGGTGTAGAGCATCTCGGTTATGATCAGGACTTCCAAGACTATTAGCGGTGATGTTTGTACTGATATTTTTTCATATTTTCGGATATTTTTTTTAGTTACTATTGTTTGTTCGGATTATTTATTTATTTATTACGATTCTTTTTTTTAATTTATTTTTTGTTTGTGTTATCACATTTTTTAATATGGGAATAAATTAATAATTAAAAATAATCAATTTAAAATTACTAGTAATAGTTAATTAAAGAAATTAATTAATTAATTTAATAAATTAAATTAATAATAAATTAAATTAATTACAGAAATTAATTAATTTAAAAATTAATCAATTAACTTAATTATTTAAAATAAAATTCGGCTTTACCGACAGGTAAAGCCGTCGGAAATGAATAGCGGCATTACCGACAGGCAAGGCCGTCGAAACGCTACCGAAGGGTTGAACCGTTGGAAATTACCGTTGGATACTGACCGACGGTTTAGCAAAAAAGTCTGTCGGTAAACATTTGTGATGCCCGTTTTACCAACGGGCTTCTGGCCGTTGGTAATCCGTCGGAAAGTTCACGTTACCGACGGGCCCGAGTTTTCTTGTATTGTACAACGTAGCTTTCTTTTTGTTAAAAAAAAAAACAATGTATGTAATGGTTGTAAATAGTTATCTACCAATAGATCATGGTCCAATGCTATAAAAAAAAATAAAAATAGACCATGGTCCAAGCTAGACACAGGCAATAATAAGATGCAAAAACGAGTTTTTTGTACCACCTCTTTTTTGCAATTCTTTTTTTGGGTACCACCTCTTATTTGCAATTATTTGTTACGCTTTTTTGGTCAAAAAAATGTAATCATTGCTGGGCAAAGCCCAAAAGACCAAAGGAATACAAAGGTGACAGCCCAAAATCTATGGCAGGGTCAAAATTGCATCGGTGTTCCACAACAGAAGACTAATTAATGGGCACAAATTGCTTGCCTTTATTGTATGTTTGGTTATGAGAAGAAAGTGAGAAGAGAGAAAGGGATAAGAAAGAGTGTGAGAAGAGAGAAATAGATGAGAAATATGATAAATTTGGGATATTGGAGTGGAAATAGGCTAGGCCGAGCTAGGCTTTACAAGGCCCAAGCCTGGCTTGATAAAAAAATACAAGGCCTAAGTCTGGCCTGTTACCTGTCATGAGCTTTTTTGTCAGTCCTGGCCTGGCCTTTTTAAAAGTCCGGTATGACCTGTTAGCCTACTTAAAGGCCTATTTGATATTAATGTCTTTGAATAAGTCATCTGACCGATCTTTAAATAGACTAACGGGCTGATAGACCAATGAGATTAGGTCCTATTTATAATAAATTATAAAAAAAGAAAATTAAAAATCACTACTACTAAGAGACATGGGACATAGGAGTAGAAATAAATAAGACGAGCTGAATATTATGAAATCTGATTTTGATTTATTCGTATGATACAAATTTTTTTAAAGTCTAACCTAACCTTTAAGAGAATCTAACCTTATATGATAGTTCCGTCAAAAAAAAAACTTATATGATAGTCTATTTAAATTCTATTTTGCAATAAGGCATTTTAATATTTTAAAAATTTATGTAAGTCAATATGCTTAAATTATCGAAAAAGTCAGCAAGTATATTGTTTAACAGAATATACAAAATATAATATAATAATAATAGTAATATAAAATTATTATTTATATTTACTTTAATAGGCCAGCCTGTTAGGCCTAAAAGGCTTTTTTGGTAGCCCAAAGCATGACCTTATAGGCTTTTAAAAAAGCCTTAGCCTTGTCTATTTAAAAAAAAACTTGGCTTGGCCTGAGTCTGACGTAGGTTAGGCCGTAGGCCCCTGTCGGGCTGTCTGGCCTATTCCCACCCCTAGATATTATTTAGTATATGAGAAAAATGAGAGAAATAGAAGAGAAAGAAATATGTTAAATTTTTGAAAGGACAAAATATCGTTGAACTTAAAAAACCAGTATACAATTTTATATTATTTGAATTTAATTTCTTATTTCAAAATTAATTTAATTAAGAAATTAAATCACTTAATTAGTCTATTAATTTATTTTATTTTAATTTAGGTAATTAATTTAATTCAAATAATTGAATTATTTGAATTGATTCAAGTTGACTTAGGTAATTAACTACATTGGTTGAATATATGCTTCAGAATATATACAGCTGAGTGTTTCACAAAAATTGATTGTAACGTGAATCTACATGTAATTGGTTCATTTTAAATAGTTGTGCAGTACATGTAAAAATTAAAAACGTAAACGGGGGCAAAACATTGGCAGGGAAGGGTATAAGTGGAAATGAGAAGAGGAACCCTTTCTCTCCTCTATTTCTTCGCAAAATTGGAGAGATTGTATAAACATGTGGACCCCACCAGTTTTTAATCTCTCTTCTCAATTTCTAGGCAAACCAATCGAGAGAAATTGTTTGTCTCTTTTCACTAACTCCCTTTTAACTGTTTCACTTAAACCAATCAGACTATTAAGGTGTCAAAGTCATCATCTCTCTCTCACTTTTCTCTCTCCAAAAAAATCTAAAATCACCAAATCTCTAATTAAAACAGGATTTAGATCCTCTCCCACAATCTTCTCTCTCAATCATTCTACAATAATAAATCCCAAACACATGTTTAATCTAACGACCGCTAAATTTAGAGCAAAAATCTTAATAATTAATAAAATAACGAAAAATCCACTTCTCTCTCCCCCGCTAATCTGACTTCCATCGCAAAAAAAGTTTCGCTCATTTTCACCGTGTCGTCATCATGTAAACAGAGATACACTAAACAATAAACATAACAGCAAAACACAAGCATGAATAAAAAACTCAAGCAAAGGGGAGACGGGGGCAAAGGGGATGGGCCGTGGTGCTGCTAACATCAAAACTACCATAACCGTTCAAAGTTACACAGGCATGATTTCCACATTGGAAAATATCAATGTTGAGCAAATCATTCTGTTCCCCAAATTGGACAATCTGGAAATACTATTGCCACAGCAAAGATGTTGAGGTTCTAGTAAAGGCGTCCCTGACACTTGGAAGATCCACAAAGACAAGGAGATCCTTCTCCATGCACAAGCCTATACTGATAATTATATGTCAATTCTTCACCCATAGCAATCTATTGGAACTTGGAGTAATGAATTGAAAAAATTGGGAAGTCCCACATAGGAGAGAATAGACACTTTATGAGTGCTTATATATGTGGACCTCACCACTTTGGGGTGTGAAAGTCTGCGATTTATGAGCAGGAAAGGATCTTGTATAAGTGCCACACTGCTGCTGCGCCATACCGGCGGTCAGTCGGGCTGGCTTGGGCCTTGGGGTGTATTTATTTTTAGTACGAAAAATTTTAATTTTAAATTTAAATTTAAAATGTCTTTGTCTTGACTTAGTCGAGTCACTACTCCATCCGATCAGAAAATCCTCAAGCGTCGTATTGAGTCAGATCACGATCTTTAAATCTATCTCCACGATCCCGATCGGATTTTATTTTCGTGTTCAACAAGCCAGTTTCGCCTATAAATTTGAAACTCCGCATCAGTTTCAAATTGCACCTAACTCCGCATCTGTGCTGTGCAAACAACGACCGGTTTTCCTAAACCGTATCTGCGAGTGGTTCAATACCATACTGAAGGTGTATCATCATGAACAATTTCAGCGGTCTGTGAATTCGATTTTAAATGCATTTGTTTTATCCTGGGACGTCGTGGTTGATAGCAACTGCGCTTAGAAGCGATCTGTGAAACGTCTTAAAGAGAAGCGGCGCAGTCGCGACTCATCTCAGTAATTTCAATCGGTAATTTTCGATATTCAAATTTTTTATTTTCAAATACTTTCGAATTTCAGATCTAACACAATCTGTTAACAAGAAACAAAGTGAGAAATCTAATATGAGTAAGCTTGCTGGAACCGTGATGTCAACTATTCACAATCACGAAGGAATTTGTAACATTGGAGGTGTGGCGGTGGTGCCCCAGGTCTGCTGCAACGACACTCTGTTCAACGGGTGGTGGTGATCGACGGACTGAGTTGGCTCGCGAGAGGTTCTTCCATGGGTTTTTCCTAAGCGAAGCTTGATGGTGGTCCTCAGGGTGTTGGTGTGGGTGATAGTCGCAAGAGTTTGGGATCTCACCGGGAGGGAGAGAATTAGCCGACGAGTCCGCTACAGGACGTGATAGTTCGCGCCTATGTCGGAAGAGACGACGACAGAGTGGCTGTACAATGGTGGCTTCGATTGGAACTTGCTGCCGGTCCAAGGGGTAATTGATACGGTTTAATGGATCGTTCGTAAGGTGCTGGCGGCTCCGCCGCCGCCGTGGGAGGCCACTAGCTGGCTCCGTCGCACTCTCTGTAACGTCTGCATATGTGCGCAAGCCGTGAGATGGACATTTTTTTTCTTCCAGTTTCATAGGTTTTTCAATTTTTTTTTTTAAACTTGTTGCTTTTAGTTTCACAGCCATTGGATTAATTTAAGGGATGAGCTTTGTTGTTGTAGAGGGATTAAGAGAGAAGGTTGTGGGAGAGGATCCAAATCGGCAGACACGCTTTTGAGTCTTGACTAGATAGACTCTGAAAAACTCTTCTAGAGCACCCTTCTCTCTCTAACCTTGTCATTCTCCCTCGCTTCTTCCTTCACACCCAGGTAAACCAATCCTTCCTCGGTTATTTGATCAGATCTCCTCAGTGGAAGAAGAGCCTCAGGATGTTCACTCACTCTCTTTCCTCGTTTCCACGGCTCTAGTGGTACTTTATTTTGGGTTAACTAGTGTGGTACTTTGTTTTGGGGAAAAAAGAGGGCATCAATGGGCCACATGGAAATGAGCAAACCAATGAAGTCCATGAAGTTGACAATATGGGCTTCTGTACTTCAGTCGAGGTCACATAGAAGGCTTCTTATGAGCCCAACAATATCACAGGCTCTATCCAGAAAAAAGAGAGAATCCATGGACTCGCAAATGAGAATTAGTTTGGTTACACGTTGAGACCCACCAAAACCAATTCGAACAAGACCAAACGCGATTCGACCTTGTTTGGCTCTCCACTTCCAGATCTGATGACGCCGCACGTTAATGGATGGACTCGCGTTCAAGCTGAAGCTGCGCTGGGTAGCTTCCACGTTCGATCTGAATCGATTCTCCGTTGGTGTACACATAATTTCTCTGCTTTGCCCTCGATTCTCCCTTGGCTCACTCCCTGTTGTCCGCTGCTACGTATTTCTGGTGTGGTGTTGCAGATAATCTCTAGGTCAGGGAAGATTGGGAAAGAGGGATTGAGCTTAGAAGAGGGAGATTGGGCCGAGGGATTGGGCTTTTAACATTATGCCTTTACTTTTTTTTTATTGATAACATTATATCTTTGCTTATGTCAGTGCCCAAACGTATGTATTTTATTTTTTATTTTTATATTGATGTTATGTCCTTATTACATTTAACTGTTTGTATTTGTTAATTAAAAATATTTCAAAAATTTAAAACATAAATTTTTAAAAAAGAATTAGTATTGTTGTAATGTTTTAATAGTGTATTATATTGTATTTAAATTATATTCCCTATTTATAAATTTTATTTAGATACTTCATATTTAGTATTGTTATGCTAATTTAGTACTTTTTGTTGTTTGTTTTGTCAAATTTTAAGTTCATAATATAATTTTATGTTAAGTTCCATTTTAGTAATTACACACCTAAAAGCCATTTTGATTCAAACTATTCAAACAACATGAATTGATTAAAATCATTTTTTCTGTGAATGTAGCCAAACATAAATCACGTTATGTTCAACTCACTTTTAACCAAAATTAATTCTACAAAATCAATTCTGTTAAAATCAATTTTGGTCACCGCAGAACCAAACACATGCTTAGTATTGTTGGAACTTAAAAAAAATCGTTTCTAAGAAATTTTTGAAGACTTGTGGGGTGACCATGGTTTCCTGCATTTATTCAAAGTAAAAGATATAAATAGCTAAAAAAGAAAATTTAAAGACTTGTGGGCATCAATTGAAAACAAGAGAAGTAAAATATATAAAATTTAAGGGATCAGGATCAGAAACATGAACATCATGTTAAATAAATCTCCGCTCTTAAATCTCTCTCTTCCCCTTTATTCATTACTAGCGGCAAGACGGACACTACCGTGCCCGTCTTTCCGCTTTTTTACTGCGCTACAGTATGTATTTTTTATTGCGTATTGTTGTTAATGTTGGTTTTGGGTGGTGATTTGGCCTGTTTGAAGGCTTCAGTGTCTTCGTAAATTGTTAAATTCAAGAATGTCAAGTTTTTCACTTTCCAGGATGACACGTTCTTTCCAAGTTAAGAATTTTCCCATTGCTCTTTCTATGAATAAGGTGTTTTATGAATTCAGGACACTCTATGAATTTTTTATATTTTCCCACTCCCACCCATGTCTGTTTCCAAGCATCTTTCACTTTATTTCCAATCTATAGGGTCGGAACAAAACGAAATCCAAACATTTAACTTATTAATTAATTTTTTAAAATTTAAAAAGGAATAAAAGGAATATAGCGAAGCATGTATACACACACACACACAAAAAACATGTATATACAGAGAAAAAATTAAAGGAATCAAAATTGGAAGAGCACAGTGATGTCCGCAATGACAGCAGAGTAAAATTGAGAATGATAATGCCTATATCTGTTGTTGGCGTTTTTCGTTCGATATGCAACAGTGAAAGAGAAGTAAGAAAAGTATTCAAAGGCAGTTACTGACTGGGTACACAGCAGTTACTGAGTGAGTGTGTTGTCATATGTCCACTACGTGTAAAGTGTAATGGTAAAAGGTGTATTTGGTGGTTAATATAAAGGGTATTTTTGGCAATGAAAAAAGGCTACACCAAATTCTCATATCCCCTTTATTAATAGTTATTGATACTCTCTCGCCTTTTTAAATAGAGGTGGGGATTTAACAGGATCCCCATGCGACATGAGAGGATCTTAATCCAAGTTTAAAGTTTGTTTACTTTCGTGTTTTCAGTTTTTATTTCTAAAATAAATAATAAATATAAAAATATGTTTGTTGGACTGTTCCCATTCTCAATTTCAGAAAACAAAATTAGTATTTTGAAAAATTTTGAAAACGCAAAAAAAGTCAATATTACTATTTCTGAAAATAAATATGAGAAACAGAAAATAAAAATTTTGAAAACTGGACATATAAAGTATCCCTCTTCTCCAAATTGCTACTATACCTTGTCAAACAAAAAAGTGAAAATGGAAAACATTTTCGGGAAATGCTCGGTATGTAACTAAAGTAGGGACGGATCCACGTCCTAAGAATTGGGAGCAACTGACCCCACTAACTTATTTGTTTTTCACTAATTATTGAGTAATTTTATTTTTTGCCACCACCTAAAATTAAGTGTTGAGCCCACTAAAGTGAAAAAAATAGAAAATGAGCTACTGTCTTTTAATATGATTGGAAGATGAATTGTTAAATGATTGCTTGGTCACATACATAGATAAAGATATTTTTAATAGTGTTGAAAATGAAAAAAAAAATCATACAACAATTTCAAAATCTGAAGACATGTAGAGAATAATTATAATTCGTAGATGTTGAGATATCTTTAATTTTTTGCGTATATAATGCTATAGTTTTTGTAGTCTCCAAATTTTTGTTTAATGATAACAATATCATTATTTTATAGCTTATGTAGTGATGTATTTTTTATATAAACACTCATAATCTTATCGCTACTAATCGAAATTCTTGAATACATATCCTTTAAAACAAAATAAAGTGCACAGTCCATGCCTTGATATTTTAGATAAAATAGCAACTCTCAAGTATAGTTTCCCTCTGTCATTTCCATGCATTGTACGGACACGCTAGAAAATAAAATACCGAAATTCCAACACCATGTTAATGAAATGGGAAAGGTCAATTTGATTTTGGCTTCCCTCAAATGGTAACATATATTCTGATACGTCCACTACCACAGGCTAAAATATTTATCAGCTTTCAAGGAGTTTATGCTAAAAATGGAGACACATCAAAGGTCAATTTATGCGGCTAATTGATGAGTGTGAAGAAAGCTGCTTAACAGCTCAAGCATATTTTAAATTTATTGCACAGAGAAAAGGAACAAGTATAATTAAGCTCAATAAGTTTAGATAATGGTTTCTTGAGTTGAGGACATAACACGTTACTATTCGTGAGTTTCTTGAGAACTTTTTTCGTGATGTATAGCACTCCTCTTAAGTAATGGTTAGTTTCAAATACGCAACCCAATAGATCTAAACTGCAGAGATTCATATATAATTAATTAAGTGATTCACTTATTCGAAACCACCATATTACCAACCAAGGCAATTGTTTACACTTTACATATATAGACTAGACACGCATTTTGTCGTGAGAATACGACCCTTTACCTTATTCTAACATGACTTTTTCTTTTTCTGGTAATTAATTTTTGACTATAATTGGTTCTTATATATTAGTGGTGTGGGTTTTACTGTACTAAGAATTGATTCTCTCCTACTATATGGTGGGCGGCTTTGTCATAATGTACTTGTATTTTTGAAATATATATTTAGTGCGAAGTGATTATATATATAAATAGTGGCAATTATTTTTTTAACATATAGCGGTGAGAGTACTACTCTTGTAGTAGAGGGTTAATTAGATTAGAGGAGGGACAAAAACGGTGAGCTATTAGAGAATCGAGGTGCCAACGAGGATGCAAGCAGGCGAAGAATTAGTAGTGACAGTGAGGGGTTCAAGTTCAAAGTGCCAAGACTGTGGGAACCAAGCGAAGAGGGAATGTTCATACGGTAGGTGCAGAAGCTGCTGCAAGAACAAAGGGTTTGCGTGCCAAACCCATCTCAAGAGCACTTGGATTCCTGTTGAAAGAAGGCGCCAGAGGGAGAGGGAAGAACAACAGTCTCCCCCTCCCACTGCAGTTAATCCACACCACTTTCAAGGAGATAATATCCCTAAAAAGCACAAGCAGAAGAACACACACTCAGGTTATAATTCTTTTTACATATATTTTATATGACATCATATATATATATACACACACACGCGAGGGGGATCGAGCTTCCAGTAGTAACAGTCTTGTCAGAGTTACTCTGCTTAATATTTTTATAGACAATTAATTTCATCAATGATATACGTGATAATATTTTCAATCCAATGGTGAGTTTTGTAACACAGATATTCGTTACAAAATTATTGAACAGTGTAACAGTACCAAGTATTATACCGGTATAATTTTATCGCTCTCGTATATATACACGCACACACCCTAAAAAGCACAATTGCAAAATTGATCTCTTTTTTCCAAGTTATTATTTCGTCAATTATAACTCTATATACTATGCCTATATATAGATATGGCGATATATATACATGTACTTTATTTCAGGCACAGATGATCAGGAGTTCAAATTTCCAGCTGCTACGAGTTCCATGGCTGTATTTCGATGCGTTCAGGTTCGTTCTATGGATAACGCGGTTAATGAAATGGCGTATCAAACATCTGTGAACATTGGAGGACATGTATTTAGTGGTATTCTTTATGATCAAGGCCCTGATCAACAAAGCTTCTATGGCTATCCTAGTAGTCGGGGTGACAGTTCCACCACAGCCACAGGGCTTGTTGATCAGACCCAGAGTCTCAGTCTTATCAATGCTTCAATGCACAGTCGAGATGGTGCAACCACGGCTTCATTGCCAGCCTCTAATTATTTTGCTCATGATGATCATCAGCCTTTTCTTCCTCCACCACCACCGTATCCTTATTTTCCCCTTGCAGCTGCTTTCAGGCCCGGTATGCCATATTTCCCACACCCAAAACCTTAATTTTCTTTTTGGATATATGACTCAATTTGTTATCTATGTAGTTAGTTTGATAATTTAACATGTGGCATGACCGTCCATATTGTCGTCTTGTTTTGTTGTTAGAAACCTTTTGTAGTCTTTTTTTTTTTTTATATATATAATATGATATGATAAGGTTTTTCCTGAACTTCGAGTCCCTTTTGTCGCCATTATTCTGTAGTCTATACTTTTGCCAGCTTGAAGCATAGTTGGGACAAGCTTCCATGTTTTCAAGACAAATGAATATTTAACACTATATATATAATATGCAATTATGGTTTATACATATGTCGTGTCCATGACTATAAGCTGCATTGCATCAAAGTTTCTAGATAGGAACAAACACGCATGATATGATATGATATGATAATATAACCAAAAAGAAGAGAGAACGTGCTGTTTGGTAAGCGAAAGATTTTTCGAAGCTTGGTAGGCGCTTTTGATTGTTTCAATGGCGCGCGGCCACTGAATAGAGAAATTTGTTTAATTTTTGAGCTTGCATTCCCAATATCAGAATGTAGATTACCCAAGTTATGATAAGTAGCGCCTGTCTTTAAATTTTGGGTACTTTGAGCGAATTAAGCGAATTAAGAAAATGATGTTCTTCCTTTCATTTTGTGTTGTAAAATCATGTATAATTCATTCTTAATCAAGATTTAAAAAAAAATTATTTTCGATAGAAATGATCAAAGCAAGACTACTTGTTATACCCCAATTTTGTCCGCTTATATTTTTTTTTTTTTTTTTGTCCTTGTAGAAATTTGGGAGGCAGCGTCTGCAGAGGTCGTATGCCGAGCTGTGGAGAGGTCGTACGCCAAGCGTTAATCCCTCATTATTGCTTTCCGATCACCGCGTCAGTACCCGACCTGGCGGAGATCCTTCTTTATAGTTTTTTTTGATAAACGCGCCAAGCATTAATCCCTCATTATTGCTTTCCGATCACCGCGTCAGTACCCGACCTGGCGGAGATCCTTCTTTATAGTTTTTTGATAAACGCGCCAAGCGTTAATCCCTCATTATTGCTTTCCGATCACCGCGTCGATTGCAGGCCTGGCGGAGATCCTTCTTTATAGTTTTCGATAAACGCGCCAAGCGTTAATCCTCTTTATTGCTTTTAGATTACCTCGTCGATCTAACCTGGTCAGCATTCCTTCCTTATCACTTTCCGATTAAACGCATCAGCGTTGATCCTCATTGTCATTCCTCACGCCAAGTTCAAGACAAAATTAGTGTATTTATCTTTAGCTCTATTTTATGACAAAAATATAACAACCATTGTTGTTTGCATTTTCTAATAAAATATAACTAAAGAGGGGCACTATACCCCAATTTTGTCCGCTTTTTTTTTTGTTTTGTCCGCCGAAGTGGGAGGCCGCGTCGAGCCGAGGTCGTATGCCGAGTGTGGAGAGGTCGTGACGCCGAGCCGTGGAGAAGTCGCGTCTTCGAGGGTCGGTGCCGAGCCGTGGAGAGGTCGTGACGCCGAGTGCCGGAGATCGCGCGAGTTGTGGTGAGGTCGCGACGCCGAGGTCGTGCAGGCGCTCGCTTGCCGAGCCGTGGAGAAGTCGCGTCTTGAGCCGTGGAGAGGTCGTCGCCGAGCCGGGAGGTCGCTGCCGAGATGTGGAGAAGTCGCGTCGAGCTATGGAAAGGTCGTGACGCCGAAATGTGGGAGGTCGCGTCGAAATGAGATCGCGTGCCGTGGAGAGGTCGCGTCTCGAGCCGAGGTCGCTGACGAGTGTGGAGAGGTCGTATGACGAGCTAGGAGATCAGATGCCGAGCCGGGCCATTTTTAGCCCAATTGCGCTCATTACAAGCGTTATTAAAAAAAAACCTAAAATTCAAAACTAAAAAATCAAAGTCGATTTCCACACTTCACCCTTCACAAAGTCATCTGCATATCTTCACCAAAGTCCTCTGCATATCTCCTCACCACTCTACAAACTATGTCTTACTATATGTCCCCACATGCCTCTTGCTTTTTCTTCATCCGCCAACCAAGTTTGACAAACAATGCAATTTAATCAAAAAGGAGGAGCACCGTTGTTAAAGTTACTACTGATTGCAATTTTTTTCAAACCATTGATATCATCTCGGACTTTGCACATGTTACCATCTCCTCGAGATCATTTTAGTACACACTTAGCATACAAGTTGCAACCTTAAGTGGACAAACTGAGCCCTCTGTTTTCTATAAATAGCAAGAGAGAATGGGGGACTAAGAAAATGACACTTAATTTCAGAATTGGATACCTCATTCTTGGTACCAATTATACACAACAATATGAGAGAAAATTGAGAGAAAAAGAGAAGAACCAAAAAAGGGGTAGCGAAGCAAAGCGTAGAAGAAGCGAGGAAGAAAGGAGAAGGTTTGCCTCCTTCACCCTCTCCCACGATCTCTCTCTCTTTCTCCCTCCCTCTCCCCTCCGCCGTCTCTGCCTTCTTCTTCTCGCACTAGCTCCCTTTGTTTTTAAGCCACGCCATCCCCTTCCAATACACACATGTGTGGGCCATGGCGCGCTCTCTCTCTCTCCTTCTTCTTCTCGCTCTCTCTCTCTCTCTCTCTCTCTCTCTCTTTCCCTCCTTCCCTCTCATCTCCTTTTCTTTCTTTCTTGCAATACACATCTTTTCTTTCCTTTTGTTTTGTGTTGGTGTGTGTGTGTGTTTAGGTTTAATTCCCCCCCTTATTTCATGTTCTGCTCCTTTTTTATTTTTATTTTTATTTTTTCTTATCACACCCCCTTTCTTTTATTTACGCCTCCCTACCCTTTATTTTATGTTCTGTTATTCGCACCCAGTTTCTCTTCATTTACGCCCCTTCCCTTTTTTTGTTTTTTTTTGTGTTTCTTTTCTTTTCTTTCCTTTTTATTCTATTCTGGTTTTTTTTTTTAGTCAAATTAGTACAATCTTATTCAACTAAATTTAACATACAAATATCGAAACCCTATTTTTTCTTAAAAAACGTTTGATAAAAAGTCATGAAAATTAATTTATTAGTGATGATTACTTGAGATTGCTTCCCGTTTAGTCATTACAAATATCTTAATTTTCTAAATAAAAATGGGTTATTAATGAGGACCACTCTTGATTGTTTCTTGTTTGGTCCCCATGAAAACCCATCATCTTTATAAAAATAAAATCAATCTTTTTTACTAGTAATGATCACTCGAGATTGCTTCCCGTTTGATCATTACGAACACCGTTAATTTTATAAACAAAATAGGTTGTTAGTGAGGACCACTCTTGATTGCTTCTTGTTTGGTCCCTACAAAACCTACCTTTTTTTCCATCAAAAAATATACAATTAAAATCAACCAACACACAACCATTTTCTACCCAAGAACTACGTAGCCTTTGATTTCTCCACCGCACTGAGATACGTAGGAGCAGGAGCCCACTCCTGTCAAGCGCAAAAATAAACGACTTTTATTAAGTCCTTTTTTTATCTTGGTTAATTTTTTTTTTAAAATAAAAGGGAAATAAATATTTTTTTAGAAGTTAATAAGATTTGCACAATTAATTAGAGGTAACCTTTTTCGAAAGGATGTTGTAGGGTGCTAATACCTTCCCTACACATAATCGACTCCCGAACCCAAATCCGGTCTCAAGGACCATTTTTTCTTCAAAAAAAAGGTTTTTTCCAATATTTTCCCTATGAAATAAATTATTGGTGGCGGCTCCATTAAACTCGAATAAAATCCCTCCGGATTTTTCGGTCGCTACACTACTTAATCTATCTTGTGATTGTCTTGAGAACACATCCTAGTAGTAAAACATATATAAGTGTTGCAAATACTCTACTTCCCTCCTCCCGCAACACTCTACTTCCCTCCTCCCCCTACCATTTGTACAGTACTAGACCAAAAAAATATATTTTGTAACATAGTAGATTGCAAATAAGACTTTAACAATTTCAAATTATAAAAATTTCTTTTGACAGATGCAACAGTAACTGTTCCGGACTGGGCCGAGGCCCAATCCGGAGATCCAACATTCACAGGCCCAACGGCTTCCATCAATGCCACGTCGTCCGCGTGCCTCTCCGCCTTCCCTCAACGTGGCCGACTCAACGGCTTTGTGCATTAATGAGATTTAATGCCGACTTCCGGGTTTCACGGGACGGTTACACATCGGCGATGCAGTCCTCGACTCATATTTAAAGAAGACCGTCGAGCGGTCAAGGTAATCATCTTTCTACCACCTCTTACTCACCTCGACACACACCGACTTGAGCGTCGGGTGTTTGCGGTACACCACCCAACCCGCCGCCGTCCTCCGTCAGCGAGCACAACCGCACCGCTTCCTCCGGTCATCCTCTCAAGTTACGCTCGTAACATTGGCGCCGTCTGTGGGAATCGTTTCTGATTCCATCTTCTTTGTCGAAGTCTCCTTCTTCACTCGGCGATGATCGGATCGGCGTCGGTCGCGACCAGCGGTTCCACTCATGCGAACGCAGATCTTGAACAACCTAACCACCGATAGCTCCGGCAGAACCACTTCTCCAAAGATGACGCCGTTCGATCGTTGCCGCCAAACCGATGCCGAGCGGAGACCACCGCCATCCTCATTCGCGAAGTTCCGAATTCATCCGGCCATGCCGGCGATGCAGGCTCGTAATCAACGTCTCGATCGAATGGAGAATCGTGAAAGAAATTCCCGTTCGCGTTGCCACACGGATCGACAACAGAGAAGATCGTGTTTCTCGTTCTCCTCGGAGATCGAAGGAATCAAAAATCTCAGTCTGTTTCATCACCACCACCGAGGCACGACTCAACACCGCTCTGGGCATAGAGCAAGCGTAACACTTGATGGGATCGTACTCCACCTCGCCGTCACAGATCGAGGTCCGCTTGCCTCAAAGCGGAAGACATGAGCAAACACACCGCAGAAGAGTTTCTTCCGTAAGTCTTTCTCCTGAATCCGATATGCCACACTCTCCACCGCCATCGCCGCTTCTCGGCTGCGTCTCATCGCGAAGGTACCACCACGAGCAAATGACACTCCCCCAAGAAGAGCCGCCTCAAACCTCTAGGCGGCAAGTAAAATCTCCTGGCCGCACCTCTCACCGCGCCGTGCTCATTCTGTCTCATCAACCCCTTCTCGGGCGATGACCACAGATGACACGCGTGCAAGGCCTTTCGTCCTTTACGTCTAAGATTATGAGATTCCCGATTCGAAGCATCTTGAAACCGCCCTCGTTGGACTCCTCTGACGGGACCACCGACCAAGCGAACATGTTGGTCGCTGACACTATCATGGACTATAAGGCGCCCGAGCCGATAAAGTGCGGGATCTTCCCTCACTCTGAAGAAGTCGGCCTTGTCTTGGTTCCGGACTCTTAAGAGAAATTCCATTGGATCGTGGGTCGAGCTCGTCGACCAATTCTCCGCACATTTCACCGCATCTAAAGTCCAACCAGTCGACAAAGCTAGCCGCGATTCAAAGAGAGGAAAGGAGAATCCCTCGGAGACTATGTCGGCGTTTCAACAAAGAAGCCATTTGGTGAAAAAATGCTCGACGAGATGAAATTATACTTGCTAGAGCAAGGCCTGGTCGAAGGAAGCCTATTCGGTGTCGACATTGGTGTCGACAAACCGAGGTCACTGGCCAGAGTTCCTGGCGAGCTCAAAATTCATGAATTACGAAGAGAAGTTGATGGCATCGAAAGCCAAAGGTAAAACCAGGAGGAAGGCGGTGGACAACGCGAAGACAGTCGCGTAGGGAGAAGGAAAGTCGGGGTCGGCAAAGAGATACGGCGAATATACCCCTTTGAACACTACCCTAGCGCATCTTGAATGAGTGCGCGAACACCGAATTCCGTGATGCTGGAATTAAATTTCCCCAGAAGGGAAAAGAGAAGCCGAATGCTGATAAGTCGAGTTACTGCCACTTTCACAAGTGTGTCGGGCACGAGACCGATGAATGTTTTCACCTGAAGGACGTCATAGAACAACTGATCCAAAAGGGCAGGTTAACCAAATATGTGAAAGGAAAACCGAGATTTGGAGATAGAAGGTCTAGATCTAGATCACCTCGATCTCAAAGGAGAGACTCAGCTTCTGGGACGCAGCACGAAGGAACAGTTCGTGCATCCGAGGAAAGACCTCGTCCTCCTCCTGTCGCCATGGTCATTTCCGGAGGATTCTCCGATAAGGGAGGGGCGAGCATCAATTCAGCAAAACGAAAGTTGAGAGAAGCGATGATCATTTCTATTGTTTCTCCTTCATCAAGTCGGCATAAGGGAAGACCACCCCTAGCCTTTTCTGACGAAGACTTGGTGAATGGAAGGCCGAACTATTTGATTCCCCTGTTGGTGAAAGACTATATGGCTAACTTTGACGTCAGAAGAATCTTGATAGACCAAGGGAGCTCGGCGGATATCATGTTTTACGAGCTGTTTAAAACCTTGAAACTACCAGAAAAAGATCTCGTACCGTACCCGGGGTCCGACCTGACTGGTTTCAACGGTTCGAAAACAAAGCCGTTGGGCTATGTGGAGTTGATGGTGACTTTTGGAGAGCAACCAATCTCCAAAACTGTGAAGGTCCAATTCATCGTGTTACCATGCAAATCTGTTTACAACTGCATCGTCGGACGCCCGACACTGGGTGAGTTAGGAGCTGTAACCTCGACAGTTCACCTGAAAATGCGTTTTCATGATGACGAAGACAAAGTCGTCACCATCGAAGCCGACCAAGAAGCTGCGAGGAGATGTTATATTTTGTCTTTGAAGGCCGAAGAGCAAAAGGAAGAGGAACAACTCCCCTTGACCAAGAAACTTGATCCTGCGAAGGCTGCTGCAGACGTCAATCTCACCGATTTCGACGCCAGAATTGAGCTCGAGGATGAGATACAGGAAGACGACCTCCTGGCCCGCGAGCTCCACCAAAAGATTAAAAGACCAGTACCTGATGGAGAATTCATCCGAGTTCAACTAGGAGAAGACCCAGGGAAGACAGTGAAGCTTGGTGTTGATCTCCTTGAACAGGTCAAATTGCAAAAAAACAGAGTGCCTGAAGTCCAATGCCGACCTCTTCGCTTGGACATCTGCTAACATGCCAGGTATTTCTCCCGATATTGCCTGCCACCAACTCGCTCTCGACCCCAAAGCTCGCTGGGTAGCTCAAAGGCGCCGTAAGCAAGCTCCTGAAAAGGCCGAAGCCGCTGCCAAAGCTGTCGAAGACTTAATTAAGGCTGAATTCATTAGGGAGGTCAAATATACTACTTGGCTGTCAAATGTTGTATTGGTTAAGAAATCTAATGGAAAGTGGCGAATGTGTGTTGATTACACTGATCTTAACAAGGCGTGCCCCAAAGACGCCTACCCCCTCCCTAATATCGACAAACTCGTCGACAATTCCTCTGGTTTTCAATTGTTGTCTTTCATGGACGCATACTCTAGGTACAACCAGATTCCGATGCATCATGCTGATCAAGAAAACCGCGTTCATGACGGATAAAGGTAATTATCGCTATAACGTAATGCCTTTTGGCCTTAAGAACGCCGAGCGACATATCGGCGCATGATGAACAAAATCTTCGCCAACCGGATCGGTAGAATCTTTGGAGGTATATATGGATGATATGATAGTAAAAACAACGAAAGAAATCGACCACGTCGTCGATCTTAGAAGTCTTTCTTTGAAATGCGAAGACATAATATGAGGCTCAATCCTAAAAGTGCACTTTCGGAGTTCGAATCGAAAATTTCTCGGTTTCTACTTAACCGAGAGGGAATCGAGGCCAACCCGACAAATGTCGGTGTAATAGAGATGCAAAGAACCATCGTCAAAGAAAAACATCCAAAGATTACTGAATGCTAGCCTCCTTGACGAGGTTTATCTCAAAATCTGCAGAACATGCATTGCCTTTCTTCCGCTTACTCAAGAAGAATTCGATTCGAATGGTCACCCGAGTGCGAAGAAGCCTTAACACAGGTAAACGCATACTATCCCAACCGCCTGTTGACGAGGCCGTCTCTGGGAGGTCCTTTATCTCTACTTGGCGTGTCGAACGAAGCTCGAGTGCCGCCCTCATTCGCGAGGCGGACGAGGACCGTAAACCGGTCTATTTTATAAGCAAAGCACTTCAGGGCCCAGAGCTGAGATACCAGAAAATCGAGAAAGTCGCACTCGCACTGATAATCGCGGCTCGACGCTTGAGACAATACTTCTTAGCACATCCCATAGTAGTCCGAACTGACCAGCCAATCAAACAGATCCTACACAGGCCTGACCTGGCAGGGTGTATGATCAAGTGGTCAGTCGAGTTGTCCGAATTCGGAGTTACTTTCGAGCCGAGACAAACTATCAAAGCCCAATGCTTGACGGATTTCATTGCCGAGATGACTCCTGGAGCTACAGAACAGTGTTCCAAATGGACGCTCCATGTCGACGGATCGTCGAATTCCAAGGGCAGTGGCGCTGGTTTGTTGCTCGAGAACGACGACGGGCTGGTCGTCGAATTTTCATTGGGATTCTCCTTTCCCACCTCCAACAACCAGGCAGAGTACAAAGCGTGTTTAGCTGGCCTCACACTGGCTCGAGACTTCGGCGCTGAAGAGGTAAAGCTCAGAACTGATTCTCAGCTAGTTGTGTCCCAGATAAGTGGAGAATACCAGGCTAAAGATCCACTTCTTCAAAAATACCTCGCCCTGGTAAAGAAGAAAATGAGCGACTTCACCTCCGTGGAGATCGTACACGCTCCGAGAGAACAAGACGCCGAGTCGACATTCTCGCCCAAATTAGCCAGCACGAGAAGCTCAGGAAACAACAGATCGGTAATACAAGAAACACTGGCCAAGCCTAGCATTACTGCCGTGGTTGATACCACTTATAACGAGGTACTGAGGAAACTTCCGAAATTCTGCTTTGCGATTTCCCAGGCAAGCGTCGATGATTCGCCCGATGAGCCCGACAGTTGGATGACACCGATTCAAGAATTTATTCAATTCGGTCGGCTACCTGATGATGAGAAGGAAGCCGCAAAGATCCGAAAAAAGGCATCTTCGTATTCTATGATCGACGGTATCTTATATCGAAGAGGGTTCTCCACCCCCCTGTTGAAATGTGTCGACGATATCCGAGCACAATATGCACTTGCTGAAGTGCATGAAGGCATATGTGGGCAACACCTTGGAGGACGTTCCTTGGCAAAGAAAATCCTCCGCGCAGGGTACTACTGGCCGACCCTGAACGCGGACGCGATATCGTTCGTGAAGAAATGCGACAAATGCCAGAGACATGGCGATCTACACTTAGCTCCTCCTACAGAGTTAACATCCCTGACATCACCATGGCCCTTTGCTTGGTGGGGCATTGATATACTTGGACCTTTTCCAATGGCTCCCGGACAGGTGAAATACCTGGTCGTTGCGGTAGATTACTTCACCAAATGGGTTGGCGAGCCCTGGCGAAGATAATCGCAAAGAACTTGATTAAGTTCTTCAAAAGATATATTCGACAAGGTTCGGGATTCCCAGGGTGGTCGCCACCGACAACTAACGCAATTCACAGATCGCGGATTCGTAAAGACCTTGGAAGATCTCGACATCAAACGGACTTCACCTCGTTAGAACACCCCAGACGAGCGGCCAGTCAAGCCGCGAACGAGTTATCTTCACGAGGTCCGAGGCGAAGATTGGATGAGGCCAAGGAAATTGGGCGTAAGAGCTTCCCCGAGTACTGGGCGTGTCGAACTACTCCACATTCGGCGACGGGAGAATCTCCTTTTTCTCACATATGGGGACAGAGGCCATCATTCCCGTCGAGATTGGGAACTTAGTTGGAGAACCTCGCATCCCCAGAGTAGCATTGACAACCGCCGAGTATACGAGAAGAACTTCGACCTCCTTGACGAATCGCAGGAGCTTGCGGCTCAATGAGGTCGCGATAAAGCAGAAAATCGCAGCAAGATACAACCGAAGTGTTGTACCTAGGGAATTCATGCCTGGAGACTTAGTTCTTCGACGAGCTGATGTTGGCCTGAAGAACGCCACACAAGGGAAACTTGCACCCAATTGGGAAGGCCCGTACAGAATTGTCGGAAAGACAGTGCACGCGCCTACACCCTCGAGACATCTGCAAGGACAAAGAAATTCCAAGAACTTGGAACGCAGCAAAGATGAAGAAATATTATAGTTGAAACAAATGTATCCTAAACACATAAATGTGAAGCAATGAAGTATGATTGGAGAAATACGCAACCAGCATTTATTTATTATCAAAGCCTTGCGCATTGGCACAAGCATCTGATGTAGAGATCGACCTCGTGCCGAGACCGCGTGCACGAGCTCGTGATAAAAGCCTTGCGCGTTGGCACAAGCACCTGAGATCGACCTCGTGCCGAGACCGCGCGCACGAGCTCGGGATAAAGCCTTGTGCGTTGGCACAAGCACCTGATGAATCGACCACGTGGCGCGCGCGAGCTCGGGATAAAGCCTTGTGCGTTGGCACAAGCACCTGATGAATCGACCTCGTGCCGAGACCGCGTGCACGAGAGCTCGTGATAAAGCCTTGTGCGTTGGCGCAAGCACCTGATGAATCGATCGACCTCGTGCCGAGACCGCGCGCACGAGCTCGGGATAAAGCCTTGTGCGTTGGCACAAGCACCTGATGAATCGACCTCGTGCCGAGACCGCGTGCACGAGAGCTCGTGATAAAGCCTTGTGCGTTGGCGCAAGCACCTGATGAATCGCCTGATGAATCGATCGACCTCGTGCCGAGACCGCGCACACGAGCTCGGGATAAAGCCTTGTGCGTTGGCGCAAGCACCTGATGAATCGACCTCGTGCCGAGACCGCGTGCACGAGAGCTCGTGATAAAGCCTTGTGCGTTGGCGCAAGCACCTGATGAATCGCCTGATGAATCAATCGACCTCGCGCCGAGACCGCGTGCACGAGCTCGTGATAAAGCCTTGTGCGTTGGCACAAGCACCTGATGAAGAGATCGACCTCGTGCCGAGACCGCGGGCACGAGCTACCTGATGAAGAAATCGACCTCGTGCCGAGACCGCGTACACGAGCTCATGATAAAGCCTTGTCGACCTCGTGCCGAGACCGCGTGCACGAGAGCTCGTGATAAAACCTTGTCGACCTCGTGCCGAGACCGCGTGCACGAGAGCTCGTGATAAAGCCTTGTGCGTTGGCGCAAGCACCTGATGAATCGCCTGATGAATCGATCGACCTCGTGCCGAGACCGCGCGCACGAGCTCGGGATAAAGCCTTGTGCGTTGGCGCAAGCACCTGATGAATCAACCTCGTGCCGAGACCGCGTGCACGAGAGCTCGTGATAAAGCCTTGTGCGTTGGCGCAAGCACCTGATGAATCGCCTGATGAATCGATCGACCTCGCGCCGAGACCGCGCGCACGAGCTCGTGATAAAGCCTTGTGCGTTGGCGCAAGGACCTGATGAATCGACCTCGTGCCGAGACCGCGTGCACGAGAGCTCGTGATAAAGCCTTGTGCGTTGGCGCAAGCACCTGATGAATCGCCTGATGAATCGATCGACCTCGCGCCGAGACCGCGTGCACGAGCTCGTGATAAAGCCTTGTGCGTTGGCACAAGCACCTGATGAATCGACCTCGTGCCGAGACCGCGTGCACGAGCTCGTGATAAAGCCTTGTGCGTTGGCACAAGCACCTGATGAAGAGATCGACCTCGTGCCGAGACCACGGGCACGAGCTACCTGATGAAGAAATCGACCTCGTGCCGAGACCGCGTACACGAGCTCATGATAAAGCCTTGTCGACCTCGTGCCGAGACCGCGTGCACGAGAGCTCGTGATAAAACCTTGTCGACCTCATGCCGAGACCACGTTCACGAACTCATGATAAAGCCTTGTGTCTTGCATAAGCACATCAAGCCTCGTGTCAAGAACTGTCTCAGCAGACGTGGAACACGAAGGTCCCGAACGAACTAATGAACAAGCACGACATGACGACACTTGCAGTTCCTTACGAACAAGGACGTCGAACGTCGACATCAACGAACTTCGACAGCAAGTCACCACCTCGACATTCGAGCTAGCGACTTGGGGGGCAACTGTTCCGGACTGGGCCGAGGCCCAATCCGGAGATCCAACATTCACAGGCCCAACGGCTTCCATCAATGCCACGTCGTCCGCGTGCCTCTCCGCCTTCCCTCAACGTGGCCGACTCAACGGCTTTGTGCATTAATGAGATTTAATGCCGACTTCCGGGTTTCACGGGACGGTTACACATCGACAGTAACCGTCCTCGACTCATATTTAAAGAAGACCGCGTCGAACGGTCAAGGTAATCATCTTTCTACCACCTCTTACTCACCTCGACACACACTGACTTGAGCGTCGGAGTGTTTGCAGGTACACCACCCAACCCGCCGTCGTCCTCCGTCGCGAGCACCGCCGCACCGCTTCCCTCCGGTCATCCTCTGAAGTTCTGTTCAGAACAGTAACATAACAGAAATCATTGATATTATTCTATAAGTCGTGTATGCATGTCAGGAAAACAATTAAATGTCAAAGAACTCAATATTATATAGATTGATTTTGATTCAACAGTTAAAACATCTCTAATGACTTTTAGTTCTTCAAATAGAAATCACCATCAAGATCATAAGAATTGTCATTTTTTTGTAAGTTTCAAGATGTTTGCAGCATAATTCAAAAATCCAAAAATGAACAAAAATCCAAAAATCTCCTCATATGTGCTTTACGGCTCAAATCTTCTATTAAGTGAGCTAATTGCTTGATCTACAATATATAAAAAATAATAATTACACTTTTGGTCCCTCAGGTATCGCGATCGTGCGATTTTGGTTCCCATGTTTTTAATTGAGCGAATTGAGTCCTTCAGGTATCGCAATTGTGCGATTTTAGTCCCTCATGTTTTAATTGAGTGAATTGGGTCCTCCAAGTATAGCAATTGTGCGATTTTAATCCCTCCGTTCAATTTATAACTGAACATGTTGTAAGGATTTTTTAATTTTTAAGCCAACTAATTTGCTACCTAGGCCAAATTATGTGTCAGGTCATACCCGCACGTGATACATCAACATCTTTTTATTAGAAATTGAATGGCAAGAGGGACCAAAATCGTACAATCGCAATAACTGGAGGACCCAATTCGCGCAATTGAAACCTGGGACTAAAATTGCACAATCGCAATACTTGCGAGGACCTAATACACAATTGAAATTTGGGGCTAAAATCACACATCGTATATGAGAACAAAAGTGTACCTAAAATTTAAATCTGGTGGAATAGTTGTCAAATTACTGAAAACCGAAAGGTGATGGCAGTTGTAGGTCATATTGCCATTTGACTCCCATGGGAAATTTATGTGTTTCCCCATGTTAATTGCCACATGTACTTCTCTAATTGGTGGCCTTGTGCCAAAAGTAACATTTTAAGTTGGTAGATAGGCGCATTCAACTGAAATAGTGTTTGTTTTGGCATGTCGTACAAGAATAGGAAGAATTGACAAACAAAGTGTGGCGTTAATTACCTTAAAAGTCTAACTAGCGCAAGGTGCCTAAGCCGGAGTAGTCAAGCCTCATATATACATGGAGCAAATCTAAAATGGACGTGCTCTACTACTAGACAAACAACCATCAAATATAGTAATTTTTTTTCCTCCATATTATTGGTGTGAAGTATCCAACTTTGCTAAACAGATTCGAACTCCATTCCACTCGGAACAACGTAATTAATGTTAGTAGATATATTAATATTTTAGCAAATGATTTAGATTTCAATATATTCAATAGTTATATTATTGATAGTCTATTGGTGAATCTTGTCGACAGTGTTTTATATATGCATACATATTAATTGTAAAGTTAACATTGATAGAGTTGAGCCAATCATTCAATAACCAGAAACATTCCTTTTTTTTTTTCTCGCCGACGTAGCTTGGCTCAACTGGTTCGGCCTTCCGCTTGCACACGCTGCGACTTATGTTCGATTTCAGGTGGCTGCGTTGGTGAACGATACGTAATTCCACCGTAAATCCTAGCTCAGGTTAGTGGTTCTCCCTGGCCCTGCACGAGGTGAGCCTCCCTCAATCTAAACTTTTTTCATAAAAAAAAAGAAGCAATTTTTTTTGTTATTTAACCAGAAACAATTTACTACACGCATTTCTTAATTTTATGAACGCAATGTGATTATGAAAGTTAACGCATCTTGTGAATTTAGTTACGAAGTTAGCTTTTGCAACAAAGCACTATAAAAATCCTGTGCAATAAAGCTTTTATAGGAAGGCACTTATTGATATTCTAATTAGTAACACAACACGAGGAATATATCATTTGTTAGAAGTCCTACATGGAAAAATGAGATGACCTGAATAGTGGTTATAAGTGAGGGACCCTCACCCCATGAGCTAGCTTTTGGGGTTGAGTTAGGCTCAAACCCAAATTCTAAGATGGTATCAGAGCCTATCATAAATCCATTTGTTGGGCCACCCGTTATCGGGCCACTCGGGTCACGCTCCAGTTGTCTAGTCTTGGGCGTGAGGGGGGTGTGTTAGAAGTCCCACATAGAAGAATGAGATGGCCTGAATAGTGGTTATAAGCGGGGGGCAACCCTCATCCCATGAGCTAGCTTTTGGGGTTGAGTTAGGCGCAAACCCAAATTCTAAGACCTTTGTACTTGAAATAAAGGAGCCATACACCAAACTAATTTAAGTAATTCAGCACATTGCATAGCACGTAGCTGGAACCAGTCACAGTAATAAAATGTCAGATTACGTGAATTTCCTTCCTCAAGCGGCATGCAGATGCGTAATTGAAACCCTATTTAATTTCTGATGCTGCATTTTTTTTTGTTGTTGTTTTGGGGGGGGGGGGGTGGTTAGAAATTCTATCGGAGAACGTTTTCAGCATTTTTTTACCAGAAAAAGTTGAAACGAAAAATATTCGTACCATTAGAAAAAGTTGAAATAGCGACAAAAATTTAAAGACAAAAAAGTAAAATATGTTTCTAATTTTGTCACTAAGTGTTGTGACGCCAAATTTGAAAACCAATTTCATTTTTTCCGTTTTTAATTTTTATTGTTATTTTAACTTTTTCTAATATAGTGATTCCTAAATGATGGTTTAAAGTTATTTGCTACCATTAAAAGATTTGTTTATGTTAAAATGAATTAGAGCATAATACATATTTATTTCTTAAGGATGAGAGTATAATTCAAGCATTTCTCGGGGGAGGAAAATATAATTTACACTCTACATATTTATTTTTCAATGAATAGGAGTGTAGATTATTTTAACATAAAAAATGAGAAAAGTGTACGTAATTCAAGCTTTTTTCGGGAAAGAGTAGTGGAATTTACCTTAATATTAATTCATCACATGTACTTGTACGTGTGTAATAGCTCATTTGATTCTTGTCTGGAATATTATGTTAAAGTAATAGCAAATAGTTTGATGCATGCACCCAAAAAAGTATAGTTTGATGCTTTACTTAATGTAACTTAGTCGGCCGCTAGGTGTTAATCTAATCATATAATATTTGTAAAAAGTAGGTTAAATTATACATTTAATCCTCAATATTCATTTTAGTTTTTAATTTGGTTCTCTACGTTTTATTTGTTTCGTTTTGGTCCTCTATGTTTTATTTTAGTTTTAAATTTGGTCCTTTCCGTCACTAAAAGCCAATTATCCGTAGCTAGAAGTCCATTTTTTGAAACGTTAATTAGCTTTTAGCTACGGAAAATTGACTTTTAGTGACGGAAAGAATCAACCTGTTGTAACGTTTGAAACGTAAGGGACCAAAATGAAACAAATAAAACGTAAAGGACCAAATTGAAAACTAAAATAAACATAGAGGACCAAATGTATAATTTAGCCTAAAAAGTAATGTGATCACAGGAAAGAAGCTTAAAACGTAGGGTGTTTGGACTGATGGAACTAATCATTTCATTCTATCATCACTTGCCCTTGTTCCCTGGGACGGATCCAAAAGTTTATTAAACAGGGACGGAATTGACTAATAATATTTATTGAGTACTATAATTTTTTTGAAAATAATTTATGTTATTCATTATATTATTTTTTACATTTAATTGTTTTTTATGATAAATAAAAGTGTAGGTAACTTGGGTCTCGGGGACTGAGTAGGGTCAGGAAATGCTCATAGAGATACTTACATATTACCCACCAATGAGGTCCTCGCATCAATAATGAGATATTTAAACTCACGTCCTTATGGAAATGAGTCGTATCATTACCAACTAGACTAACCTTTTGTTGTCATTTATTTCTTTTTTCTTTTCCTTTTAAATTTAAAAAGTAAATTAATATTTAATTAAATTAGTAAATATTTAATGCATATATCATTCAATTATTAACAAAAAAACATGAGGGAGGGAGGGGCTAGATCCCCTAGTTGTCCTTCCCTCCATCCGTCCCTACTTGTTCCCCCATCCCCAAGTAGGGCAGAATAGAATGGAATCCTTCCTTATAATTAGTAAATTACTTATTTATCCTCTATGTTCTATTTTAATTCATTCACACCAAGAAGATATGTCTTCTTCCTCTCTAGTGTTCCTAGGGATGTCAATGAGGCAAGGCAGGGGCGGAGAGTACTCCCCTGCTCCTCGTCCCTGTCCCAGGATTTCCCTCGTTCCCGTTCTCGTTCCCGATCCTTGTCGTGAGAAGTTTTTCTCCCCCGTCCCGTCCCCCCGATTCCCGCGGATCACCATGGGGACCCAAAAAATTCATAAATAATTTTCAAAAATATAAACTAAAATCTAATAAAATTGAAAAAAAAATATAAAAGTAAAAAAGTCTTAAATTTAAAACTATAACAAGTTCATTGAACATAATATTCAATAAACATTACGAAAGCTCATGCAATTATAGAAAAAAGACCGATCTGATTTTAGTAAAACCCAATAATAGATCTGGAGTTATTTTTCTTCTTTTATTCACAATCGCTAACTCTCAAAGGCACATGTGAAAATTGACACCCTTCCGTTTCTCCGTCAACTTCTTATGATTTCTCCCCGCTGATGAGAGGAGATTCTTGTTCCATACGGAAACTAAGCTTAATAATATATGCATCATCGGAAAAGGCTTGCACTTGAACGTATGTTTTTCCTTGTAACTCAAAATCAAAATATAAGTTTTTTCCAAATCCAATTTATCTCCTTGCTAAAATTTCAAAACACTGCCGCGATCCTATATTTATTAATTTCATCCAATAAACCTTTCAGTCATTTTATTTCTTTTGGAGCTTTTTCTAAGCCCTATTTTTGCATTTTCATAGCACAAATGTTATGTGATAAACCCCCCAAAACAATATCGAGTTAATTAATTGAATCAGCACTAGCTTCAAGAAAACACCAAAAATTAAAGCGTTAAATATAAAAAAAACTAATTAATTATTGATTATTATAAATATTTAATTAATTATTTTTATTTTATTTTATTAAAATATAGTATGTGTTTTAATTCTACAAGATTGTGTTTTTTTTAAAATAGAGGTAATTTATAACTCGATTCATTCTGCTCATTTCCCAAACGATGAAATGGAAACTTTGTTCTGTTCCATCATAAAACATTCTGACAATAATGACATTTAACATGCCACACTTATGAAGGTGCGACACGATAATGCACTATCCTTATTCATTCTCCATAGTTCGATCTTGCGTTAGAATATTAGGGTTATTCATATGTCAGGAGTCTTGTTATTCAGTAGTCCTATTGGGTTGGGCTTGGAGTCTTGTACTAGTTGCACTACACAAATGACCTAATTAGTACCATAAATAGGTGTTTTGACCCCAAAAAAAAAGTACCACAAATAGGTGTTGCTGGTTTGTATCTAACTTTTTTCTCTCATAATATTGACAATAACCTTTTTCTGATGAAATAACTCCTGTTTTTTTGTGATGAAGGAATTAACCACTGATTCATCGAAGCAAGTTAAGTTGGGGTTTTTAGCAAGTTTTGTTCCTATTGGGAAAAACTCAAGTCTTACATAGACTAGAGGTAAGGCCTAAAAAGATTTTATAAATAAATGACACCTCTCACCTTACAAGCCGGTTTTGTAAGGATGAGTTAGACTCAAAATCCTAATATGGTATCAAAGTCTATCCTAGATCCACTGGGCCACCCACCGCATTATATACACGCACGAAGCTCAATAGTGCTGGGCGTGAGGGGGTGTATTGGGAAAAACTCAAGTACCACATAGACTAGAGGTAAAGCCTAAAAAGAGTTTATAAATAAATGACACCCCTCACCTTACAAACCGGTTTTGTAAGGATGAGTTTGGCTCAAAATCCTAATAGTTCCATGGGAAAAGTCCATGGCATTTGAGATAATTTTATTTCATGCTACTAGAGGCAATCTGTTTTTGAGGCAGGCCATTGTTGATTTCTGGAGAACAGTTTCTCTCATCTGCATACAATCCATGAAATAATTAGTAGCATTGTTGCAAGCTAGTTAAATGTTCATATGTTGTCGCTTCCTTTATAGCTTATACTATAGATAAATCATATAGAAAATATTTTGCTGGGGTATGTTAGTCTTGATGCATCCAATGTGTGTTTTCCTTCTGAGTCTTTTTTTACTAATGTGTTGCTATTATGCATCATTTATGTACCAATTAGAGATTTGGTTATCTTGGCCAAACTACTTACGTTACACATGGAAATGGGACATTTTTTTTTTAAAAAACAATTGAAATATTTTGGTTTAGTTCCCTGAGTATTAACCTTAATTTGTTATAGATTGTTTTTTTCCCCCCAATCATATATCTGTTCCCAGACCTATCACAGCTTACTTGACCTTCTAAACAAGAAAATGTATTAAAAGTGTTCTCTGCTGATAACTTAACTTCGTTTGAAATATGTATAGAAGAAAAAGTTCTTTAGTTCTTTAGAAAATTTAGTTACATCTCTTTCCCCCCTAATCCTCCGTTTGATGCCGGGATGCAATTGGCCTGATAAAAGTGCGTTGCACTTACCCATTTGGAGTAGGCCCTGTATGGCATGGAACACGAAGCGAATTACCATTCCTAAACTCATTGAAAATGAAAATGTCAATTATTCTTGGGGTTGCCCAAATGAACCTTTGAATTATAATGAGCTTTTGCAATGCCAAATTCTTTGGAAATGGCATAAATATATGGTAAGTTTGTGCTATCTGCAATATTGCATGTTTGAGCACTGGAAAGCTTATATGGAGTTTTGGATGTCTATTGTTGTTTTTATATGAACAACTTGTTAAAATGTAATTCTGTTTTGGTTAAATGTGAGTGAGTTAGTTTTCAGTTAGTTGTTAGTTAAAAAGTTGTTAGCAAATGTAACTGATTAAGTCCATCGATGTGGGACTTAGGTGTGAGTAGAACTTGTGCTATAAAAGGCAAAGTCTCGTGTAATCAATACAAGTGTGAATAATAAGTTTTTGATTTCTCTGATCATTACTATTCTCATTTTCTCTCTTTCATTTTTCTCTTGATTCCATATATCCTGATAGTGTGAGTGTAAACACAGTGAGATTGTTTCAACAAATTGGTATAACAGAGCAAGGTTTTCTCGTGAGTCTTGAAACTTGATGAAACTGTGAAGAGGAAGATCAAGTTTGCTGATAACAGTGTGGTAGTTTCTGAAGGGATTGGAAAGGTGCGGATCTAGCGAAATGATGGGCATGTTTCTGTGATAAGTGATGTGTTGTATGTTCCAAACATGAAGAGCAATTTGATCAGCCTTGGTCAATTGCTTGAGAAGGATTACTCAATGAAATTGGAGCATAAGGAGATGAGAGTGTTTGATAATAATGGAAGGCTGATCTTAAAAGCTCCCTTGTCCAGTAACAGGACTTTCAAGATTGGAATCCATGTTATTGATCACAAATACTTTTCTACCATGACTAATGATGAGACTTGGACCTGGCACGACAGGTTAGGCCACTTAAACTATAGGAGTTTAAGTATGTTGAATGTGAAGAAGATGGTGTTTGGTTTGCCTAAAATCAAAGTGCCTAATCAAGTGTGTCAAGAATGTAGTGCTGCCAAGCAAACCAGAAAGCCTTTCAAGTCAAATCTGCCAGGAAGAGCAAAACAGAAACTTGAAGTTGTCTATTCAGATGTGTATGGTCCTTTTGAAGTGAAGTCACTAGGAGGTAACAATTACTTTGTCTCTTTTATTGATGAATTTGCTAGATACATGTGGTAATGGGACAGCAACAATCAAAGTAAAAGAAACACGAAACAGAGATCAATGGATGAAATGTACTGTTATATTATTTACTGATAAAGACTATTTATTGATAGGGAATATAACAATGGTTGGAGGTATCCCTCCTTGCAGAAATTGAAAAGATAAATGATATTCTCAGAGTGAGAATATCCCCTACTGAGTTGAGAATCACTCTCACTACTCAGTCCCCAAAATTCCCTCACGAATTGCCTGCCTCTCCTCTTCTGTTATTCCTCTTTTATCCACCTTCTCTTCCCTCACTCCCACACCCACTTCATCCAACCTCATATTGCCACCTGTCCAGTTAGTTACTCCTTTTCCCCTCACCTCTTTTTCCTCATCATTACACGCCCTCTCACCATGCTCCTTCTCTCTTCTTCCCTTTTTACCCCTCCTTCTATACACCTGTTTTATTGGAGGTCTATCAACACTTCCCCCCCAAACTTTCACCTTGTCCTCAAGGTGAAAACTAGGAAAGACCTTGTCCAACACCATGTAATCCTCCCATGTACTCTCACAGTCAGGTAAGCCTTCCCACTTAATCAGCACCTGATCAGTCCCATCCAACATCTTCCGGCAGCCACGAACTTCAGCAGGCTTAACCTGCAATTCCCACTCTTCACTGAGAAACTTGGTAGATTTTGACATAGCACATCAGCTTTTAATGCTCTCTTAAGCTGAGAAACATGAAAAACAGGATGAATTCGCGCTTCAGCTGGAAATTCTAGTCTGTATGCGACCTGTCCCACCTTCTCCTTGATTTCAAATGGCCCATAATACTTTGGGCTGAGCTTCTCATTTGGCCGAGTGGCCAAAGATTTGAAACGGTAGGGCTGGGCCTTCAAATAAACCTTCTCTCCCACTTCAAAAGTCACTTCTCTGCGTTTTTTATCAGCTTGCTGCTTCATGGTGTTCTGTGCCTTACATAATTGAGCCTTCAACTCCTCCAAAATCGTGTCTCTTTCCCACAACAGCTGATCCAAATCCTGCACTGCAGTTCCCACAGGGCTATATTTAACAATAGTAGGAGCTTCCCGACCATACGTTGCTTTAAATGGCGTCATTCCTATTGAGGCATTATATGAAGAATTGAACCACAATTCCGCCCATACCAGCCACTTGCACCACTTTTTCGGGCAACCACTCACAAAACATCTCAACTAAGCTTCTACGGTTCTATTAGTCACTTCGGATTGCCCATCCGTTTGAGGGTGATAAGCCGAACTAAATTTTAATTTAGTCCCAGCCAAGCTGAAAATTCCTTCCAAAAGATGCTCATGAACACCCTATCTCGGTCAGAAATAATAGAGTTGGGGAACCCATGATGCTTCACCACTTCCGAAATGAAGACCTCAGCCACTTCCTTCGCTGTATATGGATGACTTAATGGCATAAAATGAGCAGCCTTAGACAATCTGTCCACCACCACCAAAATTGTATCTTTTCCTTTTGACTTGGGCAATCCTCCAATAAAGTCCATGGTCAAATCCTCCCAAATCTGATTTGGTACAGGAATGGGCTGCAATAACCCTGCTGGCTTCAAAGCTTGATATTTATTTTTTTTGACAAACATCACATTTCTACACAAACTCTTCTATGTCTCTCCTCATTCCCTTCCAATAAAACACATTGGCCACCCTTTTAAAAGTCCTCAAGACCCCTGAGTGTCCACCCCAAGCCGATGCATGAAATTCCCCCAGAATCAGAGTGATCTTAGCTGATTTAGCAGCCAAAACCAGCTTGCCTTTATGCCACAAGCACCCTTTAGCCATTGTGAACGCTGGATGTGATTTCGGGTCGCAAATTAAATCCTGTAGAATCTGTTTCAGATGTGAATCCTGGGTTGTTTCCTCTGCTACCGACTTCATATCTTCATTACATACCATAGATACCGCCTGCATAGTCATTACTCTTGACAATGCATCCGCCACTCTATTTTCTTTTCCCTCCTTATATTGAATCTCGAAGTCAAACCCCATCAATTTTGCCATCCATTTTTGCTGCTCCCCATCTAACACCCACTGCTCCAATAAATATTTCAAACTTTTTTGGTCCGTTCAAATGATAAAATGGCTCCCCATCAAGTAATGTCGCCATTTTTGAACAGCAAACACAATTGCCATGAGCTCCCGCCCATAAACAGATTTCAGTCTTGCTCTATCAGAAAGAGCTTGGCTAATAAAAGCCAAAGGCCGCCCCTGCTGCATCAATACTTGTAACACCCTCTATTTTATTATTATTATTATTATTATTATTATTATTATTATTATTATTATTATTAATCATACCTCCTATATTAACCTCTGATCTTATATAAATAGATATGTGATTAGTTATATTAGTTTGTGAGTACGGGTTCTTGAGTGTCAATACAAAATATTGTGCGTGATAATGCATGATTATGTTGAACATGTGTTTAATATGTTAGTGTGTGATTTATTCATTTAAACATACGTTGTTTTAGTATGTAGTATATTGGTATGGTATATTATTATTTTATTATTTAAATTTTTATTAAATATTAGTCTTCATGTATTAATATTATTTTGGAAACAATATTTTTTTTAAAAAAAAAAGAGTGAAGAAATGGGTTCCAAGATATAATTGTTAAAAAAAAAAATGGGTTGTTAACAACCCGCGCTGCAGTCTCTCGCTTTGTTTAGAAAAAAAGAAAATTGCTTGCTGCACCCCTTTTCTTCACAGTCACAACCCCCAAGCCACTTGAAATTCCACTGTTCATCTTCTCCTCAAACACGTACAGGCGCAACCGTAAAAAGAAAACCCTCCGCCTCAAAATTACCAAACTTCACCCTCTCTCTCGAAATCGACCATAGAATTCGTTTCCAGCCTCTGTTCGTTCTACCGCAGCTCCGTTCGTCGCGTTTATTTTGGTGGGGCGAGCTGTAATTTTTCGGCCACCACAGTTTTCGGTTCGAAAAACAGACACCATTTTTGGATTCCTCGCGTCGAAACCTTCAGGAAACACTACTTGTCCTCTCGTTCCGGTGAAGTCGACATTGGACCCCTCGTAACCCGTTGTCTCGGTAAGACGTTTTTCGGTCAATCTTTTGGCTTCCTTTTGACTTCGTTTCAGCTTTAAAAATTCTCAAATATTATCTGATATTGATTATCATTTTTTTCTAGTCGTATTCCATCATTTGCGTGACCATTAATTTTCTCGGTGCTCGTTTGGTGCCTAATTTGGGTGTTGTAGCAAATCTTTCTTGCTCTCTTAAACACTGCGATTTTTCTCGACCAAGGTAAGGGTTTTTTTTCCTACAAGTTTGAGCTAAACGTTGGCTGTTGTGTAAATACTATTATTTTTCTAAATTCTCCTTTCTTCCCCTTTGATTTTTGCTACCTTATTTCAATTATTATTGATTGCTGTGGCTTGATAATTGCCTATCATTGTAAGCCTTTCTTTCATTCTGGCTTTGGAAAATATTAGTAGTGTTCATAGTTGTGCATTTTATTTCTGTACTATTTTATTTAGGTTGAATTCGTCTACACTGCTTGACGTTTGGTTTCTATTGTTTATGAATTCCATCGCTGTTTTTTTTTTTATTATTCTGGCTTGTTTATTTGCGTTTCTTATTTTCTGATGCTGGCTTTTCTTTCCTTTTCATTTGGTGATGATTATGAAGATGTTGGACTCGAATTTGGAGTTGTGTGGGCTGTTGTGACAGTGTTTTAGTGTGTGATCAACTTCATATTTTATTGGGGTTTGCTACTTTGCTTAATTATGGAGCTGGAATTTTGAATAATTATGTTAATGATATTATATTATATGTAAATGTTATTTACAGGTTTTTCAATATTATTTTTCATATTAGGTAAATATAATATTTACTTGTTCTGTTTAGAAAGATATCTTATCCGTTCCCTTATAGTACTTTTCCCCCTTTTCTCTATAATAAAAATTCTTCTTTTATCAAAAGACAACTGATTATTAAAAGAAAACTCTATGTAATGCTTTTGGCTAAATGACATGCATCATGTAGAACGGCATGTGTAGGGCCTTCGTGGCAGTGATCTGATTTAATTCACCATTGGTATGGGAGGTAGCTATTGTTTTGGACCTTTGTATTTAAGGCCTTTGTGGCGGTGATATGCTTTGATTCCCCATTGGTATGGGAGGTAGCTATTATTTTTGGACGACCTTTGTGGTCAAGGCCTTCGTGGCGTTGTTAAATTAAATTCCCCATTGGTATGAGATGACTATATCGCGATCATTAGAGTCTTGCATAAGGCATGCATACTAACTTGAACATGCATGATTTTTTGTGGTGTTGATAAGTTGATTTTTTTTAATTGTAAGTTAGTATAAAAAAAAAGAATAGGTTTTCTTTTGTCTTAAAAGTGATTAATTTCATTTCAAGTTCGTATGTAGATGTAAATACATTTTCTCATTGGTTGTTTGTTATGATAACTCTTGTCTTACTTATTTTTATTTAGATGTGAAGAGAGAAATTATAAATAGTATTTGAGCAATCTTTCATGTTTTAGCTTATTACAACTTGTCACGCGAACTGACCCTTACACCACTTTTTAGGTACAAGTGGATTTGAGAAACCTCAAGTATAATTTGTTTGCATTATGTGTGATGGTGCTGTCGACGAATAATTGCGGGTACATGGGTGTTAGATGCTCTGTGCTACTTTTGAACGTTAACTTTATTTTGCACAAATTGAACTTGGTATTTTCTTTTTATTGCGGACATAGTGTTTTTCCCGCTAAGCAATTGGGATAATTTAAACTTTGGTTATTCTCCCTATAATTTATAATTTCAGAATTTTATTACATTTCGGTTGAGTTGAAGAGTAGTTACAGGCACTTATTAATTTAGTTTCACCAGATTTAAAATTAAATTAAATTTTCAGTTAGACTAAAATTAGTTTAATGATTGATTAGAGTCGTTGCTATTAATCGAATTTTTATAATTGACAATAAAGCAGTTCCGTGATTATTAAACGCTTTACTAGTTATTAACGGTAACTTTATTTATAAAAAAAATATATATAGGCCGATTTTCTAAGAACAGACGAGTTAACGCTTCGAAAATTCGGGGCATTACAATACTGCCCCTATGCCCATGCCTGACGCATCCGTTTCGATCTCAAAAGGTATCTCAAAGTTGGGTGTGCTAAGTAGTGGTAGTTCCATCATTGCTTCCTTCAACTTTTGGAAAGCATGCTCAGCCTCATCCCCCCATTTAAAATTGTTCTTTTTCAGCAATTGAGTTAACGGCCTCGCGATCACCCCATAATTCTTGACAAACCTTCTATAGTAGCCGGTCAACCCCAAAAACCCTCTTAAGCCCTTCAAATCCTTGGGAACGGGCCACTCCTCCATCACCTTGACCTTACTGGGATCGGCTGCAATTCCTTTTCCAGATATGACATGGCCCAAGTACTCTATGTGAGTCAATCCAAAGCAACACTTCTTATAATTCACTGTCAAGCAATTTTTCCTCAACACCTCCAGCACCACCCTCAAGTGTTCCATGTGACTTTGTTCACTATTACTATATATGAGTATGTCATCAAAAAACACCAACACAAACTTCCTCAAATAAGGCTTGAATATCTCATTCATAAGAGCTTGGAAGGTGGAGGGGGCATTAGTGAGCCCAAATGGCATCACTAAATACTCATAGTGCCCCTCATGAGTTCTAAAAGCCGTTTTATGAACGTCACTCTCCTTCATACGGATTTGGTGATATCCGGACTTCAAATCTAATTTAGAGAATATCATTGCTCCCCATAACTCATCCAACAACTCATCAATGATTGGAATTGGGAACTTATTTGGAGTGGTAATCTTATTCAAAGCCCTATAATCCGTACAAAACCTCCAACTACCATCTTTTTTCTTAACCAGAATTAAAGGACTAGCATAGGGACTTACACTAGGTCTAATGAGTCCGGCTGCTAACATATCTTTCACAAATGCCTCAATTGCTTCCTTTTGATGGTGTGGATACCGGTATGGCCTGATATTAGGAACCTGAGCCCCTTCTTTGATGATATGGCATGATCACACCTCCTAGATGGAGGTAACTCAGTGGACTCCTTGAACAAATCAGAAAATTCTGCCAACACTGCTTCTAATCCCTTTCCTCCTCCCTTGCTTGCTGAAGGATGCAGGTTATTCAGTTCCAACTCTACATGATACGCCTCTGCTCCTCGACTCACCTCCTTAATCATAGCCTTGAGTGAGGCATCTGATCTGGACAGATTCGGACTCCCTCTCACTTCCACCCGTTCACCATTCATCTTCACCCATATCACATGATCACTAAAGTCAGCTTCAATTCGCCCCAAACCCTCGAGCCATTCGTAACCCAAAATCACATCCACTCCTCCCAAATCAAACAAGAAAAAGTTCTGTTTAACCACTAAATTTGGGAGCTCCACTTCCATTCCTCGACACACTCCATAATTTTTAACACGACGACCATCCCCAACCACCACCACAAAGTCCTCCGTGGATTCCACCCCTAACCCCAGCTCCTCCACGACTATTCGTGATACAAAGTTATGTGAAGCCCCTGAGTCCACCATCACCATAACCTCTCTTCCACGAATCTTCCCCACCAACCTGAGGGATTTGCGAGACGTAAACCCCGCCACTGTGTTTATGTGGAGCTGCAGCAACTCCCCTTCCTTTGGCCGGGTCTTCTGTGAATACATGCCTTGACAGGATGATTTTGATGATTGACAAAAGGGAGTCTTGCAAATAGTCAACCGTGCAATAAGTGGAAAAGAATACCAAGACGCGTATCAAGAATGATTGTTTCTCAAGTCTTTGGGTTCTGGGTATTTATTTATCTTTATTAAGACAATTTGTAAGTAGTAATAAAAAGCTCTCAATTAAAATTAAATCACACACGCACAAAATATTTTGACATGCATATCTCGTGTCGAATGTCGAGCTGAGGAACTCGGATGTCGAGCTGAGGAGGAAGTCGGATGTTGAGCTCTGAGGAAGTCGGGTGTCGAGCTTATGAGGTCGCGTACCGAGGTCTCGTGTCGGTGATGAGGTCGCTGCATCGAGCTATGAGCCGAGCTGATGAGGAGGTCGTATGTCGAGCTGTGTGCCGAGGTCGTGTGCCTAGGTCTTTTGCCGAGCTATTCAGAGGTCGTATGCCGAGCTTTGTCGAGGTCGTCTGTCGAGCTGTGTGGCGAGGTCGTCTGCCGAGCTGTCTTCAGAGGTCGTCTGCCTAGCTGTCTTCCTGCAACGACAAATCCTTTTAATAATCAACGCAACGGGCAAATCCTCAACGGACATTTTTTTTTAAGTGCATGAGACGCTCCTCGGTCGGTCTATAAATATACAACGCTGTGCTCTTTCTTAAACACAACAATAACAACGCAGTGCTTAATTTTTGTGCCAAAAAACTCTGTCAAATATTTTTCATCACTCACACTTATTTGAGCACAATTTTCTGAGAGTCTTTTTATTCTACAAAATTTGAGTTGTATTATTTGAGCTTCAATTTGTTATATCTGCACTATTGAGTGTATCTTTTTCGTCTCATTTTATTTGTGAAAATCATTTATTTTTTGGTAGGAATCCCAAGGTGTTCATAGAGAGGTGATATCTCTTGAACGTATTGCTCTGGTTTAGAGTTGTAAAGGTTTCTAGCTGAACCTGATTTAAAAGCTAGTGTTTTAGTGAAAATCCCATAGTGGTTTGCTTTGGGGACAGGACGTAGGCCACAGGGGTGTTTGGTGGCCGAACCTGTATAAATTGCTGCGTGCTCTTCTTTGCTCTCTGTCTCTTTATCATTCAAGCACTTTATTTATTTTTGTTCTTTATTTATTATTCGGTCATTTATTTTCTGTAATTTTTTATATAAGCACCGCTATCACAATTCACCCCCCTCTTGTGTTTGAAGTCAATTGGTAACAATTGGCATCAGAGCTAGAATCTTGTATAAAGGACTTAACCGTCTCAAGAGAATGACTTCAAACAATTACGAGGGAACTTCCATGAACAGACCCCCATTTTTCAATGGTGAGGGGTATGGTTATTGGAAGGATAGAATGCAAATCTTTCTTGAGGGTGTTGATCTTGATATTTGGGATGCTGTGGAAAATGGTCCATTTGTCCCCACTCAATCAATTAATGATGCAGTGGTAGACAAACCAAGATCACTTTGGACCGAAGATGATAAGAAAAAGGTCCAATACAATTTGAAAGCTAAGAACATCATCACTTCTGCTTTAAGCTACGATGAGTTCTATAGGGTCTCAAATTGCAAGACTGCTAAAGAAATGTGGGACACCCTTCTATTGACCCATGAAGGTACTACCGAGGCCAACTTATGTCTCATGGCAAAACACGAGGAGGATGAGGTAAATGCTCTTGAACTCGAATCTCCTTTAACTTATGATGAGCTGCTTATTGCTTGTGAAGAATTAAATAATGAAACGATTAAACTTGGAAAAATTGTTCTTTCTTCTAAGAAAACCATCTCTTCTCTTGAATCAAAAATTGAAATTTTAAACAAAGAGATAGTGATTCTTAAAGAAAAACAAGTTCTTTGTGATAGAAACTTCTCCTCCCATATCTTGTGAAAATAAAAAGGATGAAGTTTTAAAATGCAATGAGTGTAGTGTTTTGAAAAATAAGGTTAAGGATTTAAATAACACTCTTGCAAAATTTACGATGGGAAGAGATAATCTAAACATTATGTTAGGAAACCAAAAGGTACTTTTGGAAAAGTGGTTTAGGTTATCATCCAAAAATTCATGAAAAATCTTTTAAACTCTTCAATCACAACAAACCCTCAAGTAGTCCTTTCATTAAATGCTTTCACTTTGTGGTAGAAATGGTCACACCGCCTCTATTTGCAATATTAGAAAGAATAAAAATGTAGTTGGCAAAAATATGTGGATTCCAAAGGGCACCTTGCCCAAGACTAACTCATATGGACCCAAGATGGTTTGGGTACCAAAGGTTAAAATATGATTTGTTGTTGTAGGTGTGCTTGAAAGCCAAGGACTTAAATTGGTATCTTGATAGCGTCTGTTCAAAGCACATGACAGGAGACAAAAGCAAGTTCTCCTCATTGGTACCTAAGAATAGTGGTTATGTCCGGTATGGTGACAACAACAAAGGTAAAATTCTTGGGATTGGTACTATTGGTAAGAGTCCTAATCCCATTATAGAGAATGTCTTGTATGTGGAAGGTTTGAAACATAACTTGCTAAGTATTAGTCAACTTTCTGACAAAGGCAATAATGTTATATTTGATTCTTCAAAATGCATGGTCGTAAATTCTTTTAATAAAAGTACTGATTTTTCGTTGGATCTAGAATTGGAAATATCTATATGGTTAATTTAGATGAACTACCTTGAATGATGCATCTTTGTCTTTTTAGTAAAGAGAATGAATCTTGGCTATGGCATAGAAGAATGGCTCATATTCACATGGATCATCTTAATAGATTGGTTAGTAAAGACTTAGTAATTGGCTTACCAAAGCTTCGTTTTGAAAAAGATAAACTTTGTGATGCATGACAAAAAGGAAAACAAGTAAAGGCATCTTTCAAATCTAAAAATATTGTTTCTACAAACTGCCTTCACAACTTTTACATATGGATTTATTTGGCCCTTCTAGAACTAAAAGCTTTGGTGGCAATTACTATGCTCTTGTTATTGTGGACTGACTATTCTCGCTATACATGGACTTTATTTATTTCTCACAAAAATGATGCTTTTAATGCTTTTCAAAACTTGCAAAGGTTATACAAAATGAGAAGGGACTTAACATTGCTTCCATTCAAGTGATCATGGTGGGGAATTTGAGAATGAAGCATTTGAAGCATTTTGCACAGAAAATGGCATCGATCACAACTTTTTCGCTCCAAGGACACCGCAACAAAATGGAGTGGTTGAAAGGAAAAATCGGTCTCTTGAAGAGCTAGCGAGGACGATGCTCAATGAGACTAACCTTCCTAAGTACTTTTGGGCAGACGCCGTGAGCACCGCTTGCTATGTGATGAATCGAGTTCTTATAAGGTCGATCCTTAAACAAACACCGTATGAACTCTACAAAGGAAGGAAGCCCAACATTTCCCACCTTCACGTTTTCGGATGCAAGTGTTTTGTCCTAAACAATGGTAAGAATAACCTTGGTAAATTTGATGCTAAAGCTGATGAAGGTTTATTTCTTGGATATTCCACTCTAGTAAAGCTTTTCGAATTTTTAATAAAAGAACTTGGGTGTTGAAGAATCATGCATGTTTCTTTTGATGAATCTAACCCCAAATCTTCAGAGAAGAAAGTGTTGATGATCTTGCGAAGTATTTGGAGATACCTATTTAGAGGAACAAGAGAGATCAAAAGTTCAAAAGGAGGATCAAGAGTCCTTGCCTCAACCCTCTCAAGAACTCTCTCACTCAAATCTTCCAAAGGAATGGAGAGTCTCAAAGAACCATCCTCTTGACAACATAATAGGTGATATCTCAAAAGGGGTAACGACTCGAAACTCTCTTAATCATGCATGTCATCATATGGCCTTTGTCTCTCAAATTGAACCAAATGACGTCAATGAAGCCATCTTTGATGAGCATTGGACCTTTGCTATGCAAGAGGAATTAAATCAATTTGAGAGAAATGATGTTTGGGAACTTTTCCCTAGGCCTAAAGATCAACTAGTCATTGGGACCAAATGGGTCTTTCGCAACAAGCTTGATGAAAATGGTATCATTGTTAGAAATAAAGCTAGACTTGTTGCAAAAGGCTATAATCAACAAGAGGGCATAGATTTCGATGAAACCTATGCACCCGTGGCTAGATTAGAAGCTATTCGCATGCTTCTCGCATTTGCATGCATCATGGATTTCAAACTTTTTCAAATGGATGTTAAAAGTGCATTTCTTAATGGCTTTATTCAAGAAGAAGTATATGTTGATCAACCTCCCGGTTTTGAAAATTTTGAATTTCCAAATCATGTTTTCAAATTGAAAAAGGCTTTATATGGTTTAAAACAAGCTCCGAGAGCTTGGTACGAGAGGTTGAGCAAATATTTACTTGAAAAAGGTTTTGAAAGAGGAAAAGTTGATACCACTCTTTTCATTAAACACAAAAATCATGACATTTTACTTGTTCAAATTTATGTTGACGATATCATCTTTGGTGCTACTAATGAGTCTTTGTGTGAAGATTTTTCCAAAATCACGCAAAGTGAATTTGAAATGTCAATGATGGGAGAGCTAAATTACTTCCTTGGACTTCAAATCAAACAAACAAAGGAAGGAATATTCATCAATCAGTCCAAATATTGCAAGGATTTACTCAAGAAATTTGGAATGAGCGATGCAAAAGAAATCTCAACTCCAATGAGCACTTCATGCTATCTTGACAAAGATGAAGGTGGTAAGTCGGTCGAAGCAAGTAAGTATAGAGGTTCCGTTACCAAGACTAAAAGTGGAGAAATGCAACCGCCCTTCCTATAATCGCTAAAATAAAAGTTTGTGCAGGTTATGTTAACTGCAAACAATTATGCTTCATTGAACCCTTGATACTCTATTATTTTTCGCCATCTAGTTACACGTATATGCATACATTTTACATGCCTTTCCCTTTATCTTTTCCGCTTTTGATGTTGCCAAAAGGGGAGAGTTATATGATTCAGGGGAGTGGTTTATTCCATGCATATTGTGAGGGGAGTTCTTCACCAAAATGCCAAAATGCCTAAACTCGATATCTTTTTAATATTGTGAGGGGGAGTTTTTCTAAAATACGTGCTTAAACTCTGATATCTTTTATTGAAAAACCTTGCTTATATCTCATTGCTATATCATGATTATATTTTTACTAAAAAACCCTCCATGAGATGTTTGTCATCATCAAAAAGGGGGAGTCTGTGAATACATGCCTTGACATGATGATTTTGATGATTGACAAAAGGGAGTCTTGCAAATAGTCAACCGTGCAATAAGTGGAAAAGAATACCAAGACGTGTATCAAGAATGATTGTTTCTCAAGTCTTTGGGTTCTGGGTATTTATTTATCTTTATTAAGACAATTTGTAAGTAGTAATAAAAAGCTCTCAATTAAAATTAAATCACACACGCACAAAATATTTTGACATGCATATCTCGTGTCGGATGTCGAGCTGAGGAACTCGGATGTCGAGCTGAGGAGGAAGTCGCGTGTCGAGCTCTGAGGAAATCGGATGTCGAGCTGAGGAGGAAGTCGGATGTTGAGCTCTGAGGAAGTCGGGTGTCGAGCTTATGAGGTCGCGTACCGAGGTCGCGTGTCGGTGATGAGGTCGCTGCATCGAGCTATGAGAGCCGAGCCGATGAGGAGGTCGTATGTCGAGCCAGTGTCCGAGGTCGTGTGCCTAGGTCTTTTGCCGAGCTGTTCAGAGGTCGTATGCCGAGCTTTGTCGAGGTCGTCTGTCGAGCTGTGTGGCGAGGTCGTCTGCCGAGCTGTCTTCAGAGGTCGTCTGCCTAGCTGTCTTCCTGCAACGACAAATCCTTTTAATAATCAACGCAACGGGCAAATCTTCAACGGGCAAATCCTCAACGGACATTTTTTTTAAGTGCATGAGACGCTCCTCGGTCGGTCTATAAATATACAACGCTGTGCTCTTTCTTAAACACAACAATAACAACGCAGTGCTTAATTTTTGTGCCAAAAACTCTGTCAAATATTTTTCATCACTCACACTTATTTGAGCACAATTTTCTGAGAGTCTTTTTATTCTACAAAATTTGAGTTGTATTATTTGAGCTTCAATTTGTTATATCTGCACTATTGAGTGTATCTTTTTCGTCTCATTTTATTTGTGAAAATCATTTATTTTTGGGTAGGAATCCCAAGGTGTTCATAGAGAGGTGATATCTCTTGAACGTATTGCTCTGGTTTAGAGTTGTAAAGGTTTCTAGCTGAACCTGATTTAAAAGCTAGTGTTTTAGTGAAAATCCCATAGTGGTTTGCTTTGGGGACAGGACGTAGGCCACAGGGGTGTTTGGTGGCCGAACCTGTATAAATTGCTGCGTGCTCTTCTTTGCTCTCTGTCTCTTTATCATTCAAGCACTTTATTTATTTTTGTTCTTTATTTATTATTCGGTCATTTATTTTCTGTAATTTTTTATATAAGCACCGCTATCACAATTCACCCCCCTCTTGTGTTTGAAGTCAATTGGTAACATCTTCACCGTCACCCAGAAGCAGGACACTCAAGTGTTTATTTCTGCACACATGTCCCGATGAGAACACCTCATCACATCGATAGCAAAGACCCCTTCTCCTTTTATCTTCCCATTCCGTGTCGGTCAAGCGCCGGAAAGCAGTTCTGCGGCTGCCGCCAGTGCTCTGGCTCCCTTCGACCCGTTTATTTACCGTTCCCGAGCTTCCTTGCTCTTCGGGTTGCGTCACACACGAAACCCCTGACCCAGGAGATGTATTAGATCGTCTCGGGTCACTTAACGCATCCGACCTGGTAGACCCAGTCCACCTGTTACTCAAAGCTGTTTTGTTCGACCCAGGCCCAAAACGTCTACTTGGCCCATCATCCTTCTTGGCTAACACTCGATTCTTCTCTTCCACCTTCCTCGCGAGTTTCATCATGATGCCCAAATCGCCAGAGCTGTGCAACCGCACCTCCGCCCGGATTTCTTCCTTCAATCCGTTCATGAATGCTCCCAATAACAACTCGTCCTCAGCATGCCTTAAGGGTGACGAAATCAACTCGAATTCTTCAATGTACTCCGATACCGACTTCGTTTGCTTTTCAAGCTCATGAGAACCTCATAAGGATTCTCAGAAGCCGCATCTTGAAAACGCCCTAACAAGGCTCGTTTCAGCGAAACCCACGAAATGCGCTCCGTACGGGCCTCCCACCACTGAAACTAGTTGAGAGCCTTACCCTCCAAACAAATGGAGGCAGCGAGCACCTTCTCATCATCTGGAATCTGATTGATCTCGAAGTACCGCTCCGCCCTGTAGATCCACCCGTAAGGATCGTCCCCCCCAAAATACGGCACCTCCAATCTCCTCACACGCTCCTCCCTCCTACTAACTCGCCTTTCCCTCTCAATCACACTTACACTTCCTTCATCCTCCTCTCTACAGTTCTGTTGCGTAATCAGCGCTCTCAACTCCGCCACCATAGTTTCCACCAACACCCTATTCTCCTGCCTCATTTCCTCCATTCTCTTCTCTAACATTTCAATTCTATTTTCCATTCTGGTAGAGACCATAAGCCCAAGGATCTGAGATTTGATACCAAATAATGGGACAACAACAATCAAAGTAAAAGAAACACGAAACAGAGATCAATGGATGAAATGTACTGTTATATTATTTACTGATAGAGACTAATTACTGATAGGGAATATAACAATGGTTGGAGGTATCCCTCCGTGCAGAAATGGAAAAGATAAATGATATTCTCAGATTGAGAATATCCCCTACTGAGTTGAGAATCACTCTCACTCCTCAGTCCCCAAAATTCCTTCACGAATTGCCTGCCTCTCCTCTTCTGTTATTCCTCTTTTATCCACCTTCTCTTACCTCACTCCCCCACCCACTTCATCCAACCTCATATTGCCACCTGTCCAGTTAGTTACTCCTTTTCCCCTCACCTCTTTTTCCTCATCATTACACGCCTTCTCACCATGCTCCTTCTCTCTTTTTCCCTTTTTACCCCTCCTTCTATACACCTGTTTTATTGGAGGTCTATCATGTGGATTTATCTCATTGAAAAGAAGAGTGAAGTTTTCAATGTCTTTAAGAAATTCAAAGTAATTGTTGAGAAACAAAGTGGTTGTGTGATTAAAGTGTTGAGAACCGATGGTGGTGGTGAATACACTTCCATTGAATTTGCAAAATTTTGTGAAATGGAAGGAATAGATCATGAGGTTACTGCTCCATATACACCTCAGCATAATGGAATTGTTGAAAGAAGAAATAGAACTACACTTAACATGGCAAGAAGCATGCTGAAAGGGAAGCAGCTGCCACATCAATTCTGGGGTGAGGCAGTGGCTACTGCTGTGCATATTCTGAACAAGTGTCCAACCAGAAAGCTAGCTGACACAACACCATAGGAAGCTTGGACAGGGAGGAGGCCAAGTGTTAAGCATTTCAGGATTTTTGGATCCTTATGCTTTAGGCATGTGCCTGACCAAACTAGGAAGAAACTTGATGATAGAAGCCAACCAATGGTTCTAATCGGGTATCATCCTACTGGTGCCTACAAATTGTATGATCCTAAAGACAAGAAAGTTGTGATAAAAAGAGATGTGATAGTGGAAGAGAGTGAAATGTGGAGCTGGAAACAGAATGTTGAAAGCACAGAATGCAGAACCAACGAAAGGTGTGACCAGAACGCAACAATTGTGTTAGAAGAGGAGCAGTCCAGTGATGCAGTACCTGATTAAGGGGTAAGAAGATCAGCTAGAGTGAGAACTCAGCCAGTTAGATTGAGTGGCTATGATGTGTTCCCTGATTCAGCAATTAATGAAGAAGGCAACCTGCTGGAACAAGCAATGCTTGTTGAAACAGAACCTGTTGATCTTCAGCAGGCTCTAAGTGACACAAACTGGTTGATAGCAATGAAGGAGGAACTGAAGGCAATTGAGAAAAATAGAACTTGGGATTTGGTTGACAAGCCACAAAGCAAGAAGCCTATTGATATGAAATGGGTTTTCAAGGTGAAAATGAGGCCAAATGGTGAGATTGTCAAGTATAAGGCAAGGTTGGTAGCAAAAGGATTTCAGCAGAAGCCTGGACTCGATTTTAATGAGATATTTGCTCCTATAGCAAGGTTGGAAACTGTCAGATTAGTTGCAGCAGTGGCAGCTTATAAGGGTTGGTCTATGCATCAACTTGATGTCAAGTCATCTTTTCTCAATGGTCCACTTAAAGAAGAAGTCTATGTGAGGCAGCCACCAGGATTTGTGAAAGAAGGGCAGGAGGACAAAGTTTGCAGGCTGAGGAAGGCATTTTATGGCTTGAAACAGGCTTCTAGAGCCTGGAACAAGAAAATAGACAGCTTTCTAACTCAGTTGAAGTTTGTGAAGTGCACATCAGAACATGGAGTGTATGTAATGGAGGTAATTTTCTGATTCTATGCCTCTATGTAGATGATCTTTTGGTGACTTGAACCAGTAAGGAAGAAATGGTGATGTTCAAGGCAAGCATGATGAAGGAGTTTGAAATGTCGGATCTAGGAAAATTGTCTTACTTCCTAGGAATGGAGTTTGTAACTACCAGCAAAGGCATCTTCCTGCATCAAAGGAAGTATGCTGAGGACATTTTGAAGAGGTTCCATATGCTGAATTGTAATCCAGTAAATGTGCCAATGGAAACTGGAATGAAACTCAGCAAAGAAGTTGAAGAGGAGCTGGTTGATTCAACACTATACAAACAGATTATAGGATCACTTAGGTACTTGTGCAATACAAGACCTGACTTGTCCTATAGTTTGGGTCTTGTAAGTAGATTCATGGAGCAACCTAAGGTTTCTCACTTGGCAGCTGCCAAAAGAATCCTAAGGTATGTGAAGGGAACTATGGATCATGGTGTATTGCTTCCCAACAAACAGAACAGCAAGGCAGTGGCAGTAGCATTTGGCTACTCAGACTCAGATTGGAGTGGAGACTATGATGATAGGAAAAGTACAGCAGGGTACTTGTTTATGTTTGGTGGAGCACCAATCTCTTGGTGCTCTAAGAAGCAAGGAATTGTTGCACTTTCCTCATGTGAAGCAGAATATGTGGCAACATCATTTGCAGCATGTCAAGGGTTGTGGCTTGGAATGTTATTTGATGAATTGAAGTTAGAAGGTGCACAAAGTATGAAGCTGTTAGTGGATAACAAGTTTGCAATTGGTTTGGCAAAGCATCTTATGGCTCGTGGCCGAAGCAAACACATTGAGAGGAGGTTTCATTTCTTGCGTGATCAAGTGAATAAAAGGAAGCTGGAATTGGAGTATTGCAAGACTGAGGAGCAGCTTGCTGATATACTTACAAAGCCATTGCAAAAGACCAGGCTCGATGAGCTGAAAAGCAAGATAGGAGAAATGTCTTTAACCAACCTGAATTAAGGGGTGTGTTAAAATGTAATTCTGTTTTGGTTAAATGTGAGTGAGTTAGTTTTCAGTTAGTTGTTAGTTAAAAAGCTGTTAGCAAATGTAACTGATTAAGTCCATCGATGTGGGACTTAGGTGTGAGTAGAAATTGTGCTATAAAAGGAAAAGTGTCATGTGTAATCAATACAAGTGTGAATAAAAAGATTTTGATTTCTCTGATCATTACTATTCTCATTTTCTCTCTTTCATTTTTCTCTTGATTCCATATATCCTGATAGTGTGAGTGTAAACACAGTGAGATTGTTTCAACACAACTAATATTTATTTTGGGAAAAATGGACATTTATAGTCTTCTTCTTCGTCTATGGGCTCTTAGGTACGTCTCTATAGACTTTGATCCTTCTCACAACCGAATACTTAAGTATTATTACAAAAAAACAGCTGCTTTTAAAAAAAACAAAAGAACAGTGTTTTTTGCTGCCTGTGGCTGGTAAGTGGGGCATGCTTCTATATCTATACCAATAATAAAGTGGATCCCCCAAGAGATACAAGTTTGGAGCCTCACATCATTCAGGTAATTTACCGATCATCTGTATTCTGTAGATCTATTATATACCTGCATTAAAATTTCAATGATGCATATCTACTAATTTTTGCCCCCTTTTTTTATTCCAGTCTTGCTTCAGAGTTATACCTACGGGAAGGTTCTGATCACAGCATGGGGGTATGTCAAGTTTATAAATTGCCGTTTAATTTTTTTTATTAGCAACTCATTTTGGTGTGGCAAGTCCATGTTTGGAATCGGCGGCACTGTATATGGGGATTCCCGGGGGTTCATCCAACACCATTCTATATACTATTTTTAATTGATGTATTTAGTTTTTTTCTCTAATTAATACTTAAATTAGCATAATTAATCTTCAAATTAGTATATTTAATCACTAAAATCAACTAATTAATTTTTTAAATAATTATAATAAATATAAAAACGAAAAAAAAAGTGAGAAATCGGTTTTTTCAAAGCCAATTTCCCACTTGAATAAAAACGAAAAACAAAAATTTTAAATAAAACAAATAAAAAACCCTGGTAAGAAATCAGTTTTACCAAGGCTAATTTCTCACTTAACCCAAAAAGTAGGACAATTGGGAAATAATGTGGGAAGAGAGGTATTTGAGTAGATAAAAAAATAAAATAAAAGATATAAAAATAAAAAACCCTGTATAAGACCATTAACTCACGGTAGATGTGTTTTGGATACGGGTTCCCTGCATTTGGGAACCCCTCAAGGAACCCCTTAATTTTTTGAAGTTAGGCCAAAAATAATCAAGGGAGAGAGAGAGAGAGATTGGAGCTACACTTGTTGGGTGATGCAAAGACAATAATACCCTTATATTTAAGCCTAAATGCAGGAAATGTGTAATAATGGATAAACTTTTTTTTTTGGTAGACATAATAATGGATAAACTAGTGATAGTGGATCGGCAAGTAGTGATCTAATTGATAAATATAAAATGAAAAAAGAATATACACACTGTAAGATAATTCTGATTTTTAATACTTCAAATGAATTTAAATTATTAATTTATCATATTAAAAATTTAATAAATATTAATTTATTTTATATTTAAATATTTTTATAAAATAAAATAGGATGATATAATTGATATAAAATGTTCATATAATTTTTATGTAGTATGAAGGATTAAGAATTTTTTTTATTTAATAGATTGATGGTAGAAAATAAATTTAATTAATATAATAAAGAAAAAAATAAGTTATCTATATCTACATATAAATCTGGCGAGAATTGCTTGTAAATCTTGCTTTTGCTGTGGTCATTGTGTGAACTGTTTATGATATTTAGTCATTTCTCGTCAGATTTTTCTATTTCATTCCAATACTTTTTTTGACAAATATACCAATATATTTATGATTAAATTTATATTTTTATGATTACATTTCCATGCGTGTAGTTTATTTTGCCTTCGAAACTTCTGGAGGGTTAACAATTGGATATGCCGGCAAAGTGTTCCAACAATTTTTTATTTCATCTATACTTTTATAGTAATTTACTTATAATCTAGACTATAATAATATCACATCAAGTGTAGGAAGTTGGATATATCCACCTTAACATCTTTGTTTTTTTCCTTCAATTTCATTTTCCTTTTTTCTTTATAATGATAGTTTCCTTTTTTGTGATAAAATGATAGTTTCCTTTTGTTTTCATTTAATAAATTATACAATAATTAGTCACATGAACATAGCATAACGGTCATGCTGGGCCATTTCTTCCTTAGTTTTTATGCTCCAAAGCTTACTTTACATTTTTTTTTTGATTGGTTTGTTTTTATGATAAATAAATATAATAGTATTCAACTAAAATGTTCTTTTTATTTAATACTTAATGTTATTTATTCTTTAATTAAATTTTAATATTTAGAAACAAAAATAATAGTTCATATTTTCAAATGTTTAAGCTAATAAATAACTTAAAATAATATAAAATCTTCAAAATACTGATCATTTAAAAATGAATAAGGTTTCTTAAAAAATGAATAAGATACATTATAACAGTAAAGATTAAATGAGAGTGAAAAACAAAATTAAGAAAATATACCAAAAGTTATAATCTATATAATCTATATATTAGAATAAGAATTAGGACAAAAATTAGGTGCAATTTTTTGTTGCGTAAAAAAAGATACAGTTTTTTAGTAAAATTTTTACTGTTCTCCAATCACAATTCAACACATGGATTAACTATCTAAATGTAAAAATATGATTATTTTAAATTTTAATTTAAATAAAAAATTTAATCAACGTAACAACATGTTATAATTGATTAACAACACAAACTTCATATAAGTTTTTTGTTAAGAATTAATGGTATTTATAGTTATTATATTAATTAACTTATAAATAAAATTTTAAGAATTTATTTGCTTATTTTTATTATACATAATATACCATTTCAAAATATTAATATTATACTACTATTAAATTTTAAAATTTTATTTTCTCAATATCCGTGGACATAAGTCTAGTGTGTTTAAATAAATCTTAATCTTAATGGTATGAGGAAAGAAAATAGGGGGAATGAAAGTTTTTGGTAAAGCGTGAAAAATATGCATTAATAAATATGACAAACCAATAATAATATAACACATTATTAATTCTTTTTTTCCACTTTTTTTTTCACTTTCTTACGTACCAAAAATACCATAAAAGAAGATTCATCATTTTTGGTCAAAAAAAAAAAGATTCATCGTTTGCGAGGCCTGTAAAGTGGGGTAAGAATGAGATAAATACTACAAGCTACGAATCAACAGCTGGTCAAACATTAATCTTTTGTGATGCCTTTTGAAGTATGGTATAGGATTTGGATTCTCTCCCTTTGCTTCTTTACCTTTCCCTTGCCTTTAGGCTTGTTTGATGAGAGAGAAAAATGAGAAAGAGAGAGAAACAAGATGAGAGAGAAGGTGCTGGATAAGAGGGACACAGAGAAAGGTAGGGGGCAGTTCCCGCTCAACTGCAGAGAATCTGCCCCCGTATGGTATAGCAGCATAAAATATTGCCTGAATGCCCCGGAGAGGATATTAGCAAAAAAAGATGAGGGTCGAAGTTCATGGGAAGCCACTTCTGGTAATAGGATTATTTAGAGCTTAATTGTTTTACAGTTGATCACAAGCTCTCGGACAGAATTCTATTGGAAGATAAAAATATTTCCTTTTGATAAAAAAACAACAAATATCTTAGAACTCCCAATTTTCACGTTTGATGTTAACACAATCTTAAACCAACTATTCTATTAAGTATTCTCAATACTCAGGAAAATCTTTGAATTAATTATGATATGAAAATATACATAAGAATAAAATTAATACTTCATAATTTTAAAATAATTATGAAACATTAAGATTTGATAGGCTTAAATACCTTTTGATCTCTTAATTTATTTTTAAGCTCAATTTGGTCTCACAATATTTTTGGGGCCAAATTAGTCCTTTAATTTAACGACGACTTGGACCACGTTAGTCTTTTTTGTCGTACGTCACCTGACGTTAATATTATCTGATGTGGAATATGTTAATTGATTTCCATAATGCGCCAAATTAGTCCTTTAATTTAACGACGACTTGGACCACGTTAGTCTTTTTTGTCATACATCACCTGACGTTAATATTATCTGATGTGGAATATGTTAATTGATTTCCATAATGCAAGTGTTACGCCAGTCTCACCTAACCACGTCACATAAACGATGATGGTGAGTTGGATTAACGAAGGTGACAAAAAAAACTAACATGGTTCAATGGTTTAAGTTGTTAAATTTAAGGACCAATTTGGCTAATAAAAAAAAGTTAATAGATAAAATTGAGCTTCAAAAATAAGTTAATAGACCAAAACGATATTTAACCAATTTGATTCCGAATCATTTTAGAGAGGTTGTCCTATATAGCACTCCTCTATTTGTTTATAGATTTCAAATGTAAACTTCAATCGTTAAACCAAATTAAATTTACTAAAATCAAGTAACGTACAATTTCAATTGTTGTTCATAAAAACAATAAAAAAGAAATCCCAAAACACAATCAAAATACATTCTTCATCCCATAATTTCTTTTTAATACATGAAGGTTTCTTTTTGCAAATCAAAGAAATTTATGCCAAAAAGATAAAGGAAATAACCCAAACAACATTCCTCTGTATTTTAAAAGTACCCACAATGACAAAATAATTAACTATGCATCATCAAGAAACACAAAGAAAACCACAAGGCTGTGATAAAATTAAACAAAGCACCCACACACAGCCAGCCACAATCAACGATCCCATGACCTCAAAAGAAATTAGCCATCTTTCTCAATAAGCAGCACTCTCGTCCTTATGATCTTTGTGTTCCTCAGTAGTCTTGGGGTGATAACCAGGAAGCTTCTCTTTGATCTTCTCCAAAATACCCTTCTTCTCCTTCCCCTCTTCTCCTTCATGAGTAGTAGTAGTAGTAGTCTCTGATGACGCAGCAGGTGGAGGAATTGTGGCAACCTCCTCTGTCTTCTTGTGACCGGGCAGCTTCTCCTTAATTTTGTCGAGGAACCCCTTTTTTTCCTCGGTGTTTGTCGCTGTTGCATCAACCTCAACTTTCTCAACCGGAACCGATGTGCCCTCGTGCTTCTTCTCATCATCACCACCCTTCACTCCTTTCTTTTCCTTCTTCTTCTTTTTCTTCTTCTCACCATCTTCTCCTTCCTCTTCGCTCGACTGCAAATTAACATCAAGTTAATTAAACCACATCGATTAATTAATTAATTAACTAAGATATGATTAAGAAATGAAAAAACTTACAGAGCTTGAGGAGCTGTCAGATCGGTGAAGCTTCTCCAAGATGCTGTGTTTCTTCTCTCCTTCTCCCTCTTCTTTCTTCTTCTGGGGTTCCTCGGACACAGTCACCTTCTCAAACTCGGTCACGATCACCTCCTCTTGAGGCTTTTCTTCTTTTTTCTTACCGAGAAAATCAAAAACACCACGGTCCTTGATCTCTGCCTCAGAGGTGCTCTCGTACTTGTTCTGATTCTCCTCTGCCATGATCACCCACTTAATTTAATTACACGCAAACAAAGCAACGAGATTGAGATCGATCGGAATAATTCTCTGTAATACAAATAGCTGTCACTGCCAAAAGTAAAGTAGATGAGTGTGCTGTTTGTTTTCGAATTATGCAAATCAACGAGATGGGATGAGATATATAGCACTAGTAGGAGTACTTCACAGAACATAACACGCATTTCCCGCGATTAAGAAAATAAAAGGAAAAAAATAAGCCAAGTAAAGTAACTGACGTGTGGATTAAGTTAACGAAGGAATGAATTTAGCCACGCTCCTACAACTACAATCGCTGATTCAATCATTATTAGAAAAAATATTAGTCTTAAAATGAATAGTGGAATGAATGTTATACTAATTTTTTTAAAAAGCAAAACTTAATTCTTTAACTAGTATTCTCAGAGTACTAGTTAGCAGTATTTTTATTATTGAAAAGTTATTGATTTAGTTTACCAAAAAAAATATTTTAGTTTACAGATAATGATATTTTAGAGAAAACATACAAATTAATTAATTAATTTTGTTTATGATGGATATTTTTGTGAGAACGGAGAGAGCGAGTGAAGCAATATCTTGTGAACCTGCGAGGATGGGAAACAAAAGTTAAAGTGTGAAAAAGATGAGCGAGACACGGCGTTTGTAATGAATCTGTAGAACCAATGAGAAGGGGACACGTGGACGAATAACGTGGGATGGAGGTGTACTGCGGGGGACCCGAAAATGTCGGTCTGGATGGATATTTATTGTAATGAAGAGTCGGTGTCATGAGGGACACGTGGCAGTGCTAGAGCTGAAGAAGAACAAGCAATCATGGTAATCGTCAGAGAGGGACGTTGTTTTTAGCTGCTTCGTCATGTGATACACTTATTTGTAACCATAGGCTATTTAAAATTCCTTGCGTTGTAATTGCTTAATGAAAATACAGTGAACGTAACAATAATAAAGATTGTATTCAAGAAAATGAATTAAATGCATGATATTAAATTTTTAATTTAGTTTTAATTGGAATATTTAAATATTGGTTAAATTATAGTTTTAGTCCCTCTATTTTGACCAATTTACGATTTTAGTCCCCCTATTTCTAAATCCAGACATTTAATTCCCCAATTTTCAAAAATTCAGACATTTTGTCCAACTCTTAAATTGACATCCCAAATTGATGACGTGACATACCTTAAGCTTATGTAGCACATGCCACATCATTTAATTACGCCATATCAACGCCATGTCACTTATGTGACCCTAATCCCATGTCACAAATTTTGTTTTTTTTAATATTATTAATATATTAGAATTATAAAAACAAAAAATATTAAATTTAGAAAACTAAATAAATTAAAAATTGTAACAGGGATTTGACCACAACGTCTTCCACCTCCTCACCCCCTCCAACTCCAAGCTCCTCCCCCATCACCGTCACCGCCTCCGCCCTTCTTTTCCTCGCCCTCGTCATCTCCCTCCTCTGCTTCTGCATCACATGGAAGGAATCATGCTCTGGAGCGGTTCCTTTCTCGCAGTGGCTTCTGGAAGAGTAGAGGGAAGAAGAAAGTGGGAGTGGGGTTTTTGGGAAGAAAAATACAGGGGAGGGGAATCTGTGAGTGGGAGACACAATGGAGGAGGCCGAGGGGAGAGATATGCCTCACTGTTCACGAGCGGAGGATTTGGAGGATCGTGAAGGAGCGTGCCTTGGGGTTTGTTTAGAAGAAGAGGAAGAATGGGGGTGAGGAGAAGAAGCAGAAAAAGAGGAGAAGAAGATGCGATGCAGAAGAAGAGGAGAAGCGGCAGCAAAAATCGCGATTAGGGTTCATAACAAATTGGGGATTTTGGTATTTTTTCCATAATTTGATTTGTTGAGACGTGTTAGTGGAGTGTTGTTAATGTTTTTGTTCCATGGATGGGGAGAGATAGAGGTTTTGGTGTTGGTGGTGTTGAACATGATGATGATGTTGATGTTGGAGTGTTGAACATGGTGGTGTTGGTGCTGTTGATGTTGTTGTTGCTGTTCTCGCTCTTGTTCTTGATCTTGTTCCAGAATTTGATTTTCATCTAGCACCCAAAAAAAGAATTTGATTTTTATCATTTTCAGAATTTATTTTTATTGGTTATTTTTTAAAATGGAATGAATTTGTGGCATGGCTAGTGAGATGGCACCCATTAAATGACGTGTCATCCACATGTGTCCCAGTCAGTTGCCACTTATATTAATGAACACCACATCAGATCCACGTCAGCTCCACGTCATCAAAATTGAGAGCCAAGTTTCCAGTTGGGCAAAATGTCTGAATTTTTTAAAATTAGGGGACCAAATATCCGAATTTAGAAATGAGGGGACTAAAATCGTAAATTGGTCAAAATAGGGGGGCCAAAACTATAATTTAGCCTTAAATATTTAAATAGAAACAAATTTATTTATTTTTTCCCCATAAATTCTCTACACAAGCGGTAATCTTGTTCGAGGTATTGTTGTGCACTAAAAATGGGGCGCCTCGTTAGACAGAGATTCGAACCTTAGTTCGGTACATTGTGGGAAACTAGCCCCTTCTGCTAGTCCTAACTCCCGTTGGTAAATATAAACAAATTTTATAAATTTCATTTCATTTTGCTTAAAAAAATCATTTCATTTAACATTTTTAATTTTCGTTCTCTCTGTATATGGAAAATATAGAATGAAACCAATTTATTATAATCTATTCTAATATACTTCATCTGTCGTATTACAAGTGTCATATTTGTAAAAAAAAATTAGTATTAAAATAAGTGTCATGTTAGGTTTTTATTGGAAGTGATTCAAACAAATAGAGTTAGTTAATTGGTATAACTAATAGTGTGTTAGTTAGTTAGTTACACCAATTAACTAACTATATTTGTTTGAATTACTTCCAACAAAAACCTAACATGACACTTATTTTGGCATCAAGAACTGGTAGAGGGATTTTCATATCTCCATTGATGTTCTCCATCTCCATTGACTCTCCCATGATCGTTATAGCTCTACCAATTTGTTAGGATTATCAGAGAAGAAGAAGAAGAAGAAGAAGAAGAAAAAGAAGAAGAAGAGCAAAGAAGACAGCAAGGAGCTTCAAATTCAAAATCTTTCTGCTGTTATCCAACAATAATCAATTTCTCAAGTGGTGAATCAAAAGGATTGTGAATCTGACAAGGGGCAAAAGAATGGTGCGGGCAAGGGAGAAACGCCCACACTTTAACTAACTAACTAACACACTATTAATTACACCAATTAACTAACTCTATTTGTTTGAATTACTTGCAACAGTTTTCAATGTAATATTAATTACTTTTTTTTTTAGTTTTACCCTCAAATTAATAATGAGTACATCACTCCAAAGTCATTATACTCTACTATGCATTTATGACAATTGTTAATATCCAATAGTGAATAAGGATGATTTTGTAAAATTATTACACTATTTCGTTCATTTATAGTTTCTTCTTAATATGTGTGAAACTTTCAAATGTGACACTTATATTATGACAGAATGAGTAATTACATTTTTTTGATTGTAACACATCGTAATTTTGGGTCTTTGGCTCCCTAATAAATGCTCTACGGTATCTCCACAAGTTTAGTCCTTTGAACCGCTGTGAGATTAGTCCTTGAGTCAACATAATGTAATTATATTTTTAATCACTTATAAGATAATAAAATATTTTTCCCCATCTATTTAAATAGTTTCATTTCATTCTATATGATTCACTTAATTTATTATTGGATTTTTTTTCTGAAAAAGGAGCTCAAAGGCCTATATATTAAAGATTTAGGACAGAAAATGGTACACGCATACATAATCCTATATTTTTTACTAAATACATAATCCTATATTGAGAGAGTGTCCTAAATTGGCAAATCAATTTGTAACTTGGTTGCGTTCTCGTAGAGTATGTGAAACTCAAACTAGCCAGTCACGATTCAGGATCACAGAAATGTTAGATAAGATGGCACCATAGGGTTGACTATTTTTATCGCTCCACTCCCTTCTTTTACTTTTCACAAGGGAGATGATAGTTAATTTTTAAATTAATCTCAAACGTCAATATCTTTTTGAAATAATTTTTAAATAATAAAATAAATACATATATTTTTAAATTTTTTAAATTTAAATATATATTAAAACTTAAATTCATTAAAATTAAAAGGTCATTGGGCCACCTCCAACAAAAGTGCTTGTGTCACTTTTTCCTATTAATAATCGATGTTTAATAAGAAGAGATAAACATTGGAGTGGATCGGTTGCTTATCAATAATTACGGGCCAGATTTGTCAGCAAAGTAATTGCGGGACAAAGTTGGTGAAAGGTACTCCCTTGAGACTCAATTATAGCTGTCTTCAGATCCAAATCAATACAAATCCAAATCAATACAAAAAAAAATCTTAAACCAATCAAAAAAAAATTAAAAACCGCAAAAAAATTTGATATTTTTTAGATTTGTTTGAGCCACTTTTTTCGTCAACCATGCGGTTCGGTTCGATTTGCGGTTGGCTTGCCTAGAATCGAATCGAACCAATCCAAATCAAACCACCAATCCAAACGGAATCGCATGTTAAAAAAGTAAAATCCACTCTTTAAATATTTGCCAAAATAAAACCTACTCAAACAAAAGTAAATTCACTCTTTAAATATTTACAAAAAAAATTAATTCTTTAAAAAATCAACTCTAAATACGTTATTTGAAGTAATATAAATAATTAATATGTAATGCTCGGTAAAAAGTAAAAACCAAATCACCCGATCCAATCCAAACCGCATTTAATCAGATCAGATTGGTTCAAATTTTTTTAAAGAAGTCATTCAAACCAAACTGAACCGCATGTTCTTTTAATCTTTGGATCAGATGACTCTTTTCTTTAAAACCGAACCAAACTGCACCGCGAACACCCCTACTCAATTATAAGCAAAGGGTCTTGCTAACAAGTTCTCTTAGAGAACTAGTTATGGAATCAAAAAATAGAAGTTTTGTATTGGAAAGAATATTTAAACTTTCAAGTAATTAAATGCACCACTTCCAATACAAAATTTCTATATTTTATTTTTTAATTAGTGCTTTTAGGGCACTCATTAGCATTTGCCATAAAGAAAAATACTTAATTTCACACTGATTAAGTACGAAAGTTAAGTGCATTTAAATTTCTTGATTTCATATAAAAAATAGAAACTATGTTTACTAAATCACCCTTAATCATAATGATCATGACAACTTTTATTAGAAAACATAAGTTGAATTAACTTAAGGTATTTTTAAAACAACGACATTAAATATGAGTAGGTTAGTTGAAATTTATTTATATTTGGGTCTACTAAGCTTATATTTTTTTTCTTGCTTATAATTGAGTCTGGAGGGAGTAAGGACTTCGGATTATTAATAGTGTTCATTTAGTAAAAATTTTAAACTTAGAAATGTCATGAACACACTCTTTCCAATACACTCTATTTTATTAGTTGAAATTCATATGGGTCCCACCAAATTTATGTGAGACCCATATGATTTAGTAAAACATATTTAAATTTCAACCAATAAAAGAATGAGTATTGAAAAATAAGTGTTAGAGAGTGTATATAAAACTCCTCTTTAAACTTAGTGGAGCGATGTGTTACTTAAGTGGTAAAAAATAAATATAAGTGACGTGTAATTGTGAGATCCACTTAAGATTTCCCAAAAGTAAAATAGCAAGGTGTTGAGTTGGCCTAAAAAAAATGAGAAAGACAAATAAAAATAAAAATAAAAAAGTTTAATTATTCTGGAAGTCACTGAACTATTTAGATATTTTGAAATAGGTCCTTAAACTATTTTTTTCAATTGGGTCCCTAAACTATTTTTTTATTTTTAATTAAGTCCTTTCGTTAAGCCACTGTTAGTGGAATGTTAATTTATTTTTAATTAGGTCCCTGAACTATTTATTTTTTTAAATAGGTCCCTAAGACAAAAAAAAAGAAAAAGAAATGACTATAAACATAGTTTATAGATGAGCCTTTAAATATTTCCTTAAATATTATTTTTTCAAATAGGTCTCTGAACTATTTTAAAAAAAAAGATGTATAGAATCTAAATATCATGCAATTCAATCGATTATTGTCTACCCCTTTTTCGTCTAACATTACTTTTAATTGGACTAACGTGAATTGCTGTGACTTGCGGTTACTTTAATTCGTAGGACTTTCAGTGACTTGCTTTGTAAGACCAGGAGAACATTAATTTTTATAATACTAATTGGTGTTTTCTTGAACTTTTTATAATAATTGCCCTTGCATTGTATTTGGATTTCATACATCTTTTTTTAAAAATTGATACGGGGCTTATTAAAAAAAACAATAGTTCAAGGACGTATTTAAAGGCTCTTCTACGAACTATGTTTATATTTATTTCTTTTTTTGTTTTTCTTTTTTTTTTGTCTCAGGGCCTTATTTAAAAAAACCAATAGTTCAGAGACCTAATTAAAAATAAATTAACGTCCCACTAACGGCAGCTTAACAGAAGGACCTAATTAAAAATAAAAAAAATAGTTTAGAGACCTAATTAAAAAAAAAATAGTTCAAGGACTTATTTTAAAATCCTCAAATAGTTTAAGGACTTCCAGAATAAACTAAATAAAAAACTTGGTGAATTTTCCACCGGATAAGCCCGCAACTTGATTTCAGGTAATATTGGAAGGCACTCTAACGTACAATGGCATAAATTATGGCACTGGGAGGAACCTTACCTGTTCGCTGCCTCATGTGGATGGTGATGCAGGGAGGACTTAAAACTAATGAGCTGAGATGGAGATGTCTCTTAGAGCATCTACAATGGGGAATTTTGTTGGGCATCTATCCTATGTGAAAAGGGATCTAATTTTTTTCAGCATTGGAGAGTCTATGTGGCATGAGGGAGCTTAAATTTTATAGACACCATATCTATTTCTAGGCACCATATCTTAGCATTAAAATATTATTTTTCTCTCTCTTGACTGATTGTGCGGGATGGTGGTGTACGCTACACAATGTTACAATGTTACGCTGCACAATGTTGACCAAAACTCCAAAAGGCAGGCACAATGTTACCGTTCAATTTTTTTTTGACCAAGGCAGTGTTCAATTTTTTTTTTTTGAATATTAGTTAAAAAAAATCTACATTTTGTAAATATTTAATAATTTTAAAAATATTAATTAAAATAATTGATTTAATATTTAAATTTAAATCAAAATTAGGTTCAAAAAAAATAATATAAATATGTGGGGTCTATTGTGGGACCTAACAAAAAAATAAGATACCACAATTGGAATAAAAACTAGATAAATATCTTATGAATGTCTTATATCCTATGTGTCATTTTGAGCCGACAAAATAGTGCTAAGATGCTTAATTTTAGCTTCCTTTCTGTGGATGCTCTTAGGGACTGTCAAGTGACCAGAAAAGTGTATTAATGTTTGGGGTGACGGGCATCACCCCATCCAACCAACCCTCTGGTGTGTGTGGTATCATAGAAACCAGAAGATCTTTTCTTGGAAGAACTTCTCCCCTGAAGGGGTGGCATACCATGCAAAATTGATGCTAGGAGGGGTAATTTGTTTGCTCCTATCCCAGAGTGGAAGAGCAAAGAATGAGAAGTTCACAACTCTCATATCTTCATAGAAACAAACCAAGTTGCAGACTGCTTAGCAGGGCTGGAATTTCAATGGAACTGGGATGCATGAGCTGGCTGCTACCCCCCACCAATACGTTTTTCACGGTCATGGCAGCATTTAGCTGGTATAGATTTTAGTCGGAATGTAATAGTTTAGTTTTTGCCTCCGGGCTCCATTGAAACGAAAGAAGAAATTGATTCTTAAAAATTGCAATTACCATTATAAATTGATTTTCAAATATGACATGATACGACTAGCAAGAGTACGTTTTTTTCTCCGAGACTTACAGGAGTCATCCACAAAAATCTCCTTTTTTTCCCATTTCCAATTACTTTTATTTAGGTCTTTTTGTTCACGTCAACAACAAGGTGACATCACCAAGGAAAAGAGAGTCCAGATCCATGCCTGCCCCCGATATATCAGTACAAAGAAAGAATTAAGTGTCTACTGCTCGTAAATAAGTCAAGATACTTACTTTACAAAAGTCCGAGTAAGAACAAGGACCCAAAGAGGAGAGATATATTAGAATCTACATTACATAATTACAGACAAAGAAAAACATCCTCCACTTTCAAGGAAAACAGGATGGATAATCAAACCAAATAGACATGACAAGCATTTCCAAATTAGTCTCTTCCGTGAAAGTAGAGAAAGACTACAGTTTACTATTAGATAACATTATCTCCCGAGTTTGTTCAGCCCCTACCCAGGATTAGAAAAGCAAGGTCTCCTCCGGTACCTCCATTGTAGATCTACCTCATTTTATGCCTCATATATACTATCACACTATTACAGTATTACCTTCGACGGCGTTTAGTATCGACCTGCAATACCAAGCAAAACATAAATAGTAATACATAAATTCTCTCTTTTGTCGGCAGAAAATTATGGAAAAACTGCAGTCGATCTCATGTAAATCATTTAAATGAGCAATAGCACTTATCTTTAACCATATCAGATTGCGTGTTTCCATGGTTATGCCTATGGAGAAGATTCCAGATATATCAATATTTTTCAGGTGGTCAACAAAACTGATTATTCTTATATAAAGGCAGATTTTCATAAATATGTATCCCTAATATAATGGCAGGCCTGCTCATTAGGCATTCAAGCGATTCAAAATGAAGTTTCACATTCTCTGAGGGGTAGCATAGGAATAGAAAAGGAGATCATTGTACTAAAATTTGCATTAACCTGGAAGAAACATAGGTTAACAAAAAAGAAGGGGTGGGAAGAGATACGAGGTTCTGAAATTAGTTTCTGAGTCTCATTATGCATGTTCGTCATAATCTGTTTTGTTATTCATCAAAAGAAAGTTACATTCAAATTGGCTATTCAGATTTGCAAGCTGTTACGGAACAACTATAATACATCTTACATAGAGTTAAAGAATACCAAAGATATAATCGCATGACAATGGAATAGGAATTAACAAACCAATAGACAACAGATGAAGATGTAAAAGATATCCAATGCCTAGTGAGTAAATTCAAATGGTATTATTAAGTGATGAAAACAAATTCGGACTATCAAACAATGATAATTAGAATACCTTTGTATCTGAGTGTCTTGTAGCAGAATGAGAATTTTGTAACTTTTTTTGACCTTCGGCAGAACAACTTTCACAAAAGAAGTGGTCAAGTCTCTTGGCTTCCTCCACTGTCATGTCTATACAAGCAGGATGAAACCTGAATAAAAAATATTATGCTGAAGACTGCAATCATTCAAAGCCTGATATCCATATTATGATGGCCTCTGTTGCAAAACAAGCTATTTTTTTTACACGCAAATCCTCTTCGAACAAGGTACTGAGCAAATCTTTTATATTTATCATGGTTTAGCAAACAAATTAATATCCTCAAGATAGATCTTTAAAGCCCATTCCTGAAAATGGGTTTTTAATAACCTTCCAAATTGATCATGTCTATATTCACAAGGCAGGCTTTCAGTTAGTTTTAAAGAACGACCATATTTGTGAGATGAATGACCACAACCATGAGGATAGAGAAATTGTAGAGAATAAAAACGATGCTCTCTTATAATCAAGATTTTAATGATTTGGGATAATCATGAAAGTCAAGTTCATCACGCCATACAATCTAACTATCTAAGGCTATTCCTTAATTAGTCTGTGTATGTGCTACTATTTGAGCACAGAAGATTTGCCTCCCAGAATAAGAAAGAGGGATGCATCCCAAAAGCATTTGAAGTTTTTTCCTCTTCTTCTAAAAGGCAACTAATCCTCTGAATCTTCTTCTGGCATTTCAGACTATCATTATCCTTAATTTGTTTGAGCATATTTCAAAAATCCACTTAGACAAATATTTATGGGACCTTAGAGCTAAGCCATCAATTCGGCGCAAAGATCCAAAGGTGAATGTGTGATAGTAATAAAGTACAGTAATAATTCCAAATGCAAAATTTTTCTATAAATTTTGTTATAACTTTTTAAACAAATATGAAATTTCTGAAACAAAGTAATTTTGATAACTATCTATATTAAATAATCATAATAAACAAATGAGAAGTAAATGAGACACCTGACCAGTGGGAAAAGACATGTCAATATGTCATGCCAAATTACGAACATTTATTCAATGAAATACTAAAATAATATCATTCATTGCAAAGTTTTTCTATTCAATTTGTAGTGATTGTTTTAGTCCTTACCATTTAGATTCATTTTCATATCCCAATAGCATCAATTGTGTAAGTTATATTTGATAATTCATAAATAAATTTTCTAATCTGCAGATTTAACTTCATAAATTCACGAATTTAGCTTCATCAGTGCTTGCCTGCTTGGATTAGCATTGCATATATGTGTAAGGTTTACTTCCCACGTCTATGCGTGTTGTGATTCCTATAAAGCTGAATAACATGACCACCAAAAGGTATCGTTTTCTTTAGCTTCAATCTGGAGCTTACTTACACGTCATGAACAATTAAAATTTACAAGTAGATACAATCAAAAGAAACATAGTTCTCTTGAGTTACAATCTAGATGTCCACAATGCAAACAAACATGAGTTATACAACATTTAATGCATGCATCTATAGATGAATAAAATTATATGCTGAAACAAGTACTGTATAAGCAGAACAATGGAAAATAGGTGGGGGATTATTGAAAGCATATGTTAAATAACAACTTCCTAGATAGAAGCAGAGTGCCAGAATGAAACAAAACCAGAACAAGAATTCACTAATAGATAAAATAGTTAAACCTACGAGCTGCTATTAAGAATTGTATTGTTCATTAATCAACGCTAGGTACCAAAATATCAACGGAAAGAGCAGTCCAAGTTAACTGGAGAGTCTTACACAAGGAAAAATGATGCTCGTATGGTTATTGCTGACTTAAAATACTTGTTTTCTTCACATGAAACCAGAAGAAAAGAGGTAAAACATGAATAAAAATCTGAAATTTAAAACGAAATCCATTAGGGCGATGCAAAATATCCACATAACTGGACATACTAGAGTCCAGAAAGTCAAACATATACTGAAACATGAAACAAAACAACAGAGCAGAAGACACACAAATTAGAGATAATATTCAACTTACCAATCACTGCAGCCCTCACACTGCACCATTAGGTCATCAGGGTTGTAAGGCATCTCACATTTACAATACCTGCAATGAAAATTTCAAACATGAAACAACGAACATCACATGAGCCAGAATCCCGCTAAAGATCCCACAACTTTCAGAAACCAGCTAAAGATCCCACAACTTTTCGATTCTAACAAATAAACCCGTTACTTTCCATTCTCCAACCGAGCAAGCAAATAAAAATTATAATAACATAATTTAAGCAATATCTTCAAGGAAAGGGGGAAAAAAAAAAAATAGCGTTACCTGACCTGACCAATTTAAGCAACAGAAACCCAAAGTGGTAATTAACCAAAATAGAGTCCAAATAAATTGCTACTTGTTAGCTAGCTACCGAATAAAATAAAGATTAAGGAGCAAAATTCATTTCCAACACAAAGTTATATAAAACTATATATTTCGAATTTAACATAACAGAGACTGTAATGTAAATTATGTAATAGAAAGATATCTCGGAAGGGATCAACTCACACGGCGACTCTATCAGGATTGAAGGCGCCAGTGGAGGAATTGTACTCGAAGCGACAGAAGAAATCGTCATTACCAACGGCATCAAGCTTCGTGTAGCTCTTGAAACTGTGGACCGTACACTTGCCTTCGATGGTATCGGCGCTCTGAACATCGAAGTGATCGGAGAGGAAAACCTCCTTGGAGCCGTGGAACTGCCGCCGACCGCCGATTGACTCTTCCGGCCGGTAGTACCAACGGACGTGAACCTTCACGTTGGCGCCTCGGGAATCAGCTTCGATCTGCTCGATCCTAGCCACGTACGACGAATTCGATGGATCAGAGGGACGCATGAGCACGCAATCGCCAGCTGAGACCAAAAAAATAGTGCAACGACAAGAAAAACGCATATTAGGAAACCAAACAAATAGGAAATCCATCAAATTTTTTTCCCGAGAAAATTCTAACAAATTTTCCCGGGAAAATAAGTTTACCTTTAATGGTTTTGTTCATGTGTTTGACTGTGTATGACTCTAGGGTTCGCCTTGGAGCCTTCGGTTTAGCCATGGAATGAGAGAGTAACAAACAAACCCAACACGGAGAAGCTTTGCCTTTTTTTTTATTTTTTTAATTTGATAATAATAAATATTAGGTTATTCATTAACTACTACTCTATTGTTCCGGTGCTTCGCCGACCACGATGAAATAGTGCGTCGATGTTTTTATCAACGTTTGCTTGGTCAGCTGGTACCCCGTACACACACAGAGAGTGGACCAAGAATTTCTAGTTGGAAAGGAAAGGAAAATGGTGATGACGACGTAAAGGCAATTTGGTAATTAAATGCAATTTACTGGGTTTTGTTTTGTCATTTGCGCTTGGAAATGGGAAGGGATGAGAGGACAACTTCGTAATTAAGTTGGACAAGATCCACGTGGCTTTCCGTTATAATCTAGTGCGTCCTTTACACATCACGGAAGCGTGGATCTTTCCAGTAAATTCCGCTTTGGACATGGTTTACCAAGTGTGCAAACTGTTTTGTTTCGTCATTCTGAGTGCCAACTGCCTACTTTGATCCAGGATTTTTTTTACCTACTCAGCTTGTTCGTTATTATCCGATTTATTTATTTATTACTCTCAATCAATTTTATTTTATTTTTATGTTTCGATTCTTTATTTAATGTGGCAAATGATGAATTAGTCGTAAAATATAAGCTCGTCAAAGAAAAGTTGAAAAATAGTATAAGGAAAGGTGGATTATCACGATTTTAATTATATTTTTATAAATATTAGGTGATTTTATGATAATGTTAATGTCAATTTGCACATAAATTATAGCATGTTTGGAAAATGTAAAGATGGATAGAGGTGGAGTCTTCATTCCTCATGCCATATATTAAGAGTGATGGGTCAATTCACGATGTCAAAAAATACAATATTATTCATGTCAAGTGACGAAATAATTAATAGGATATTTAATTATGTCAGCAGTATTAGAATGTCATCGAAAAAATGTATTACCGACGGCCACACCTTTCTAACAGCTTTTTCGATGACCACAAAGCCGTCGAAGATGTGGGCGTTGCAAACTTACCAACGGCTATTATCAACGATCTTAACCCTCAGTAAATTTTTTTTTTAAAAAGCCATTATTGATGGCCTTGACCCTCAGTAACGACCAAATTTTTTAAAAAATTAAATAAATTTTGTTAAATTATTTAATATTTATATATAAAAGGTAATTAGTTAGTGTATATTATAGAGAGATGTTAGAAAAAGAATACCATACAGAGAGAGACAGAGTGTGTTGAGAGAGAAAGAGTAAGAAAGGAGAATAAGAAATGTGAGTGTGAAAGAGAAATGAGAGGGTGTGTTTATATCAAGGTTATCAAAACCGGATCGGACACTGAACCGGTGTAGGTACTGGTTCAAGGTTCAAAGGTCGGATCGGGATCGAACCGGGGTCGGACCGGAAATAAAATAAATTATATTTTCAAAATTTTTAATATAACATATAAAGCACTAATAAACAAAAAATAACACAATATTCATAACATCATGACATAAAAAATTAAACTCCGCTTAAAATGTTATAAGTCAACATATAACATGCAAAAATTACATATTAAACTAAAACAAACATGTTATAATAACATTCTAATATTCAATAATCACAAATACCATAATGTAAGTACTCTCATAATAATATTAATATATAAATAATATATAAATTAATTTTAAATTTTAGTATAATATTTAATTTAATCCATCGATATGAAAAAAATGGATAAAAAATCTCTTATGTGCCAAAGATAATGTCATTTACCATTTTTAAAAAAATAAAAAATAAAAAATTAATTTTTTTCAGAACCGGCCGGTTCCTGGTTTTACCCGGTTTTCTCAGTTTTTGTCGGTTTTTACCGGTTTTCCGGTTTTTAGGCCGGTTCTTGTGCAGTCCGGTTTTCAGGTTCAATCGGACCGGACAGGGGTCCGGTTCCCGGTTCAACCGGTCGGACCGACCGGTCCGGTCCGGTTTTAACAACTATGGTTTATATAGGGGTGGGGGAGGAAAGAGGTGGTATTGATTAAAAGAATTAATCAAGAGTGGAAAATGCTAGATTGAGTTGCACACGGATCGCCACTAAAAAGGGCGTCAATATTTACTGAGAGCCTAGGCAGCCGATAATGGACTTTTTTTTAATAAAAAAATTGACATTACTGAGGGTCACGACCGTCGTCAATGGCAATATTAAAAAAAGATTAAAAAAAAACGATGGTTACCAACAGGCTTGAGCCATTAACATTTCCGACGGGTTTGGTCAACAGTAATGTTAAATATTGAATGTCGACGATGTAAATTATTAGAAAATGTGTAATTATCGATGACTATTTTGGCGTCGGTATTGGCGTGTTTTCTGGAAAAAAAAAACTTGTTAAAAATCTTTAGCCAATCTAAACAAATTACATTATGAGAGATAGAAGAGATTCAAGTAATTTAAAAAAAATAAAATCACTGAGAAGGGGTACTTTGATTGTTTTTTGTCGTTGGGCCTTTAGCCCCTTTTGCACACAAAAAAAAAAAGAATTAAAGTATTGTAAACCATAATTTATTTTAAAATAAATAATATATATACAAATAGAATTTATACAAAAATATATATACAAAAAAAATTTATACAAAAATATATAAACATGTTCTTTCATGCTATTTTATATTTATCAGTTAAATTTAATTCCTAATTTTATCATACGCTACAAAATCAATTATTTTTTTTGTCTGTTATCAATTATCAGCTATAAATTTGTCCGCTACCAGATATCTTATTTGTTACTTATACGCTAAATGCCAAGTAGAACTCAAATATGATAAAACTATGATTTTTTTATCATGTGCGATGTTGTACACGTTAAGTCATATTAATTACTCACTTTTTCTTATTTATTTTAAGGATTTACTTCCGTGCAATCTCTATTTTCCCACAAAATAGGAATATTAGTAATTAATAAAGAAAATAATCAATAATTAAGGCTTAACATGTGCAACCATGGATAGGATAAAAAAATTGATAAGTTTGCATTTACAATAAATAATTGAACTGGGATAACATGAAAAACAGTCGGCTATATTAATGACTAGCTCTATGTAAAAATATTTCGTATAATTGTAATTTTTCAAAATAAAAGTGAAAATTTCCAAAATGTATACACCTTCATGTTCATGACATTGATTTGGCATAGCATTACACATGTATGAGAAGAAAGTGTTTAATTTAATTTCTCCAGTAACGTGGGCAGAAAAATAATGGCGAGAAAGAGTCAAGACTTTACATATTTTGATTTCAAATTTTTCTATTCATACTGTACAATGTATAGCAACCACATGATAGCGTAAGTGCTAGAAAATAAGAAACAATAATTGGCTTACATATAGACAACATAGGCATAAGAAGACGATTGGGGGGGAGAAAGGAGAGTGATCAATCAATTCTTATATATTCATCATAAGGATTGAACGTCCAAGTTGAAATTCTAGGCGTTGACATAAGGGGTAGTTAATTGAGTGCAACTGGGTGCCCTTCGACACGGGTAGGGAGGAAGGTTGATCAATTCCTTCCTGTGAGAATGTTTCTTCCTTTTCTTTGCATCAGGATGTTTTGGTTTCTTCAAATCCTCCACAGAATGCACATCTGCTAATATACAAGCAAATGATCTTGCTTTCCCCGAGTAATACCTTGACAATCCTCTCCTGCTCACACAATGTTAAAAGAATTTAAAACCAAAATAATTAAACAAACGAAAATAGAAGTTATATTTTCTTTTAGTTTTTATTTATATTGTAATTTAATATTGCTCTTACTTTTGTGAAAAACTGGTTCCAAGTGAACCCATGTTGAATATCATTTTTTCAATCTCTTGTTCCATTGAGTCGGAAGTGAGAGAAAGATGATAAAATACAATAGTTATAAAAGTGCTGATTGTGATTTGTGAGATTCTTTACTGTTGATTATATATGAGAAACCAGTGAATCAACTAAATATAAAGTGGCATGAGAAGCACATTCATTAAGGAAAGGGTTGGTTTTAGGTTCAATAAAAATATGGGTTGGTTTTGAATCTCCAAAATATGCACCCACCACGTTTGGTGTTTATAGATGCAGGCTTGTCTACACTTCCTCTCAATCATTCAAGAGATTACTAATTTCAGGTGAATGTATAGAGGTAAACTTGTGCTTTCCTTTCTCCTCATTCCTCATTTTGGTTTGTTAGTATATGGGCTTAATTAGCAATTTGGTCCCTTAACTTATTTTTGAGGTTCAATTTGGTCCTTTAACTATTTTTTGGGACAAATAAGTCTTTTAAGTTTTTAAGTTGGGTCAAATAGATCCTTTTAGGCCTTAAGTTTTTAAGTTGGGCCAAATAGGTCCCTTAAGTTTTTAAGTTGGGCCAAATGAGTCATTGCCACGAAGGACCTATTTGACCAAACTTAAAAACTTAAGAGACCTATTTGGCCCAACTTAAAAACTTAAGGCCGAAAAAGACCTATTTGACCTAAGTTAAAAACTTAAAGGACTTATTTGCCCAAAAAAATAGTTAAAGGACCAAATTAAACCTCAAAAATAAGTTAAGAGACCAAATTGCTAATTAAGCCTTTAGTATATGCCACCCTGCACATCCGCTAAAAAGAAAATACAAACTAATAAAGAAAGGGGAGGAGGGGAAGGCAATACAATCATCCATAATGAATGGATATTGAAAAGAGAGACACAGACAAATTTGGGCAATGGTCATATAGTCTTTTCCAAAGGCAATATTAATTATTTGTATTAATTTTTTTGACAAAATTGTTCTTTGTATTAGTGTCCTGTCCATTAAGGTAAAGTTTGGACCGTTAACATACATAAAAACATAGTGGATAAAGAAGATAAAGAATGGGAAGACTAAGAGAGAAAGAGCCCTTGCTAGGGTTTCATAAGGGAACAATAAGCAAAGCATAATAGTGTTGGCTTACAAAAGGAATAAATACTAGAGACTGAGAAAGACTAAAATACCCTTACTACTAACTAATAATAATAATACTTAACATCTCCCCTCAAACTCACGATGCATTAACAGGGAGCATCGAGAGTTTGTCAACCAGAAAACGAAAACGTTTAATGGAATGCATCTTCGTGAACAAGTCTGCAATCTGCAAGGAGGAGGAGATAAACGGTAGAGTAATTGTTCCATGCTGAAGATGATGACGAGTAAAATGACAATCGATCTCAATGTGCTTGGTGCGTTCATGGAAGACCGAGTTATGAGCAATTTGAATAGCACTCTTATTATCACAGTGCATCGGAGTTGGCTCAGAAAGAGAGATACCCATATCAGATAAAAGCCAACGCAACCAAACTATCTCAAAGAATGGTGGATGCCATAGCACGGCAGATTTCTCAGTAGAAGAGCGAGAAACAATGTCCTGTTTCTTACTCTTCCAAGAAATAAGAGAGTCTCCAAGAAAGATACAAAACCCAGTGGTGGACTTACGATCTGTAGGATCACCAGCCCAATCAGCATCAGAATAAGCACGTAGCTCCAATGAGGACGATGAGGGAAAGAGAAGGCTCTGAAATTGAGTTCCCCGAAGATAACGAAGAATACGAAGAACAGCTGCCCAATGAACAGTAGTGGGAGAGACAACAAACTGACTGACAACATGAACAGCATAAGCAATGTCAGGTCTGGTAATTGTAAGGTACACCAGGCTGCCAACCAAAGTACGGTATAAAGTAGGATCTGGTAGAGGCACACCATCAGAGGGAGCATATTTCACATTCAACTCAAGTGGAGTATCTGCTGCTCTAGTATCGTAGACGAGCCTGTTCAAGAATGTTGGCTATGTACTTGGATTGAGAGAGAAGATAGCCTTTAGGAGAGTATGCAACTTCAATCCCCAAGAAGTAGCGAAGAGTGCCTAAATCCTTCATCTCAAACTGCTTGGCTAACTGAGCTTTCAACTTATTGATTCCACTAACATCATCACCTGTAATTATCATATTATCAACATACAAGGAAAGTATAATGCGACCGTGAGTGGTGGACCTGATAAACAATGCAGAATCATGGTCACTAGAACGAAAACCAAGAGATGTGATCACAATAGAAAATTTCTCAAACCAAGCTCGAGGAGCCTGTTTAAGACCATAGAGAGCCTTTTTTAGCTTACACACTTCCCCCTGATTATGAGAAACACCCTGTGGAGGTACCATATAGACTTCTTCATGAAGCTCACCATTTAGAAAGGCATTTTTGACATCCATTTGAGAAACCTTCCACTGACGAATAGATGCAACTGCAATAAGAGTACGAATAGTTGTCATCTTAGCCACAGGAGCAAAAGTTTCTTCATAATCCATACCATACTACTGAGAGAATCCCTTAGCAACAAGACGAGCTTTGTAGCGCTCAACTGACCCATCAGACTTAGTTTTGATCTTGTATACCCAACGAGACCCAATAGTACATTTTCCAAGAGGAAGAGGTACTAAATCCCAAGTATCTGTTTTGCGCAATGCAAAAAGTTCTTCTGCCATAGCCTGCTGCCAAAGAGGATCAAGAATAGCCTCTTTATAGGAAGAGGGCTCAGACAAACTGTGAATAGAGCTTAAGAAAGAAGCAAACGAAGCAGAGTAAGTGGAATAGACAAAATCAGGCAATTGAGTAGACTTACGGTGACGAGAGGGATAACGAGGAGGCGAAGGAGGAGGCAAAGGATCAACAATCGCAGGAGGTGGTTGGGCAGTCGGGGGGGCAAGAGTGATGTCATCATCTGGAGTAGTAGTATTTGTCCTGCAATTCTCAACATTACAATCACTAGAAGTACTATCATTAGGACCAAATGGATCAATATGGGTTAGTTCTGAACTGTTAGTAATCGAAGACTCGGAAGAAAAGGAGTAGAATGGAATATGCTCAAGAAAAACAACATGACGAGAGACATAAAGTTTTCTTGCATGAGGATCATAACAACGATAGCCCTTTTGACCATCCCCATAACCAAGGAAAACACACATGGCAGAACGAGAAGACAACTTACTACGTTCTACTTGTGGACGGAGAACAAAACAAGTAGAGCCAAAGACTTTTAAAGAAGAGTAATCAGGGATAGAAGCATACAATTTTTCAAAGGGAGACAAACCTGCTATGACAGATGACGGGATTCTGTTAATAGCATGGACAGCAGTAAGAACAGCCTCACCCCAAAATTCACTGGGAACCGAAGCCGACAACAAAAGAGAACGAGCAGTCTCAATAATATGACGGTGTTTCCTTTCAAAGAACTCCATTCTGTTGAGGAGTATCGATTACAAGATGTCCGTGGAGGTGCCATCATAAGCAAGTAATTCAAAAAATTTATTAGAGGTATATTCACCACCTAAATCACAACGAAAACACTTTATGACAGCGTTGTGTTGAGTCTTTACCATAGCACGAAACATATGATAAATATCAAGAAATTCAGAACGGTGTTTCATAAGATAAACCCAACAATAACGAGTGTAATCATCAATAAATGAAACATAATATCTAGATCCACCTTTAGTATGAACCGGTGATGGACCCCAAACATCAGAGTGAACTAAATCAAAAGGTGCATATGAAAGGGAAACACTTTTACTAAACGGTAGATCCCTGAATCAACCAAAGCTCTTTGATACCATGTTAACATACATAAAAACATAGTGGATAAAGAAGATAAAGAATGGGAAGGCTAAGAGAGAAAGAGCCCTTGCTAGGGTTTCATAAGGGAACAATAAACAAAGCATAATAGTGTTGGCTTACAAAAGGAATAAATACTAGAGACTGAAAAAGACTAAAATACCTTTACTACTAACTAATAATAATGATACTTAACATGGACCTACAGCGGGTCTCAGATAAATAGTATTATTTTTTTGGGCAATATTATTATTTGCATATTTTGGACAATATTATTATTAGTATTATTTGCATGGTCCATCGATCATGGAACCCCAAGGCAATTTGGATTTTCTGCGACCAAAATCTCTCTGCAGCTCTCTTGAATCAAAATGTTAGTTGTTGGATTTTGGAGGACCTATATCCTCTACAGTAAAGAATTCTCTACATCTTTTCCATCTTCGCTATCTCTCTCTTATTTCTTCTCATCTCATAATTACCTCATCTTCTCTCTACTTTCTCTCACCTCACACACTTTTTTTTTTCTTTCTGTAGAGACTGGATACAGTAGAGAATCCAAGTACGATTTTGGAACATTTCGACTTCGACTACAGAGGATGAATGTTGATTAGAGAAATCATGATTAAACATTTGTTTGTGAACGTTTGAGATGAATTTTATAAACTAAGAGAATCCATTTATTGAAAAGAAACAAATAGTTATGTCAGTGTAAATGTAATTTCAGTGATGTTGAAATTTACAAAAAAAAAAAAAAAAACATACTATAAAATTTTAGACGGAGAGTCTGATTCAATCGTGTATCATATTATCAATCAACCTAACCAATGTGAATAAGTGATATACTTTGAAAGGTAAATCAAGAGAGAAACTTACGGTTTGATTCCGTTATTATCTTTATGTATTTACTAGCGGCAAATAGATATTTGATTATACATTTTAGGTATTTCATCATACCAATATTTTAGATTTTGCTTTTTTTTTTCATTTAGTTTATGCTTTTTATATATTTTTTTCAACCCTACAATATTATCTTCGACTATTGTGAATTTAGTACATATGTCCTATTTTAGCGTTTTGAGTGACACATGTATAGTTTATTAGTTATTTTAATAATTATAAATTTACGAAATATTTAATTGGTTTATATGTACAAATATGTATCAATATCTATATATTAATGACATAGTTGTTCCTTAAAGTAATAAAAAGCAAAGAAAAAAGTTTATTAAGTAGCAGTTCCTTGAATATTTTGTCAAAAAAAAGTATTTCTTTGAATATTACTTTAATAAAAATGATAAAAACTTTGTACTTTTTATTACGTAAATACAATTAAATTAATAGAAAAACTTTGAATAGTATAATAGTATAAGATTGACATAATATTCAAAACATTAAAAGGAATTTAAAAATAATAATTAAACTTCAAAATTTTCACTTTATCAAGTATCAAATATCAATTTATAAGGAAAACCTTTTTTATTATGTGGATATTAGGGGAAAAAATATATCACTTCAATATCAAATACAATTACTTTAAATAATATTTAATTTTTTTTATTTATTGCTTTAAAAACTTTTTTTCAGTATATAAAGCTTAAATATTACGTCAATATAATATTCTGTACCTAAATATCATATCGATATATTTTTTTTTTCATTTAACCTTTTTCCTTAAAGCAATAAAAAAGATTTATTACGTCAATATAAAATCTTAGTTGTAAAACTTTTTAATTACTTTAAGGAAAAATATTTTTATTTTTATGACTTCAATATAAAATACAATTATCAAATATAGAAGGGAATGTAATAAAGATATTTATCCTTAAAAATACCATTTTAGTTTAACATATATAAGATATATGATTGGTGAAACACTGTAGGAGTCATTTTCTCTTAAGATTTGTACTTGGATTATGTCTACTTCAAGACTATGCTAAGAAGAGATTATATAGGCTTGCTCCTGGTGTGAGAATGTGAGTAAAATGTTGTGAAAATATCAGAAAAGTATAGAATTTCGAGGGATTATTGTGTGATTTCGGAAGCGTAAGTCGTGACATATATAGTAGCATTGCATTCTTGGGAAATTTTTTACATAGACTATATATATCACAGACTATATAGGCTTGGTTGTCCATAAAAAGAGATTATATAGGCTTGCTCCCGGTATGATATCAGTATTTTTTTCCTCTATATTGAATTCAATAAACATAATCAAATTTCCATCTTTGAAGACAATTGCCATGCCTGCTTGCATATGCATTAGGGCATACTCTGACTATTGTATTTTCTAACATTTTTCAAGAGTTCTAAATGATGTTGGATATGTTCCATCAAATACATGAACGAAAACCAATCATTACATGTCCCCCTTCCCCCCTCCCTTTTTTCTCCTCTTTTAACCCTCAACCACAGATGGGTAAACACCACTTGGTTTCCTCAACCAAGACAACGCAATTTCATATTCCAATTGGGTTATTTAGTCATGATAGCAAGATGATCACCGACCATCTGTATAATCCAATAATGAACGCTTTTTAAACCTGTCTATGGAGAGCAACATGCATTTCAAACATGCTAAGCTATATAAATGGCAGTTCAATGAAAATAAATAACAATGGTCTCCTTCACTACGGTGCATTCAGACTTCATTTAGTATCCCATATCCCACAATCTGCATAATTCATGTACAGACCATAAATTTAGATTAATGGTAAATGAACTCTAGGACTACATATACAAATGAACTTTAGGACTAAGAAAAATAGGTTATTGACAATCAAACAACGATTCCAAAGAGCTAATCAACAATCATCTATTCCAAGTTCAGTTTAGTTGCAAACAACTAATAGATACTGAAGCAACTTATCTTATAGAACCGGTATGGTAGAGGGATTACAAACAGTAGTGTGCAGAAGACAAACACTGCTGAAAAAAAATAATTCTAGATAATTCTATACATAACCTTCTAACTTTTGATAACAACTTATGCTCAATGAACATAGCGAGCGAGATATAAGAACAAATGTGCATATAATATGTGAGCGTTATATATAGCTGCTCATGCTATTATGAACGTGAATAATTGCAAAACAAAACCACACTTTAAATATGAACCTGACTATATAAAAAGGTAAGTTTTCAATCAAAGTAGACTGGCGTGAATGAGATCTTTTATGAATGTCAAACATGCTTCAATATAATTTTACAACTCAAGAATCTGAAAGCATCAAATAAGAAAAATGGCCCAGTTGTGCCTAACTATCGTGATTGAGAGTGCATGACGACAAACAAACTAAGAAAAAATTAGGAACGAACAACTCAGACATGTAAAAATCTGTTAGAAAAGCCATGAAAATGGGTACCCATCTATTTTAATTTGTTCAAATTAAACAAAATTCGAAAACACGAATGAGATTGCCAATAAATGAATCAGAAAAGCACAAAAGAAAGAAACCAATTTGTTCATGTTGATGTGGGCTTTCAAAAAAAATAATGCTGATGTGAGCTTTCTTAAAAAGAGGAATAATAAAATTAAGATGGGATAAACAAAAACGATGAAACACACACAAAGACATCTGCAAAAAAACAAAGGGTCTTGAAACAACAAAGTATTATTACCTGCATTGATCTCATTCATTGCCTTCCCCACAGAAGGATCAAGTATAATATCAACCATCAGTATGTGCTCCATGCTATATCCATATTCATCCATCAGCTGATACATGAATTATAGGAGGATAAGAATTTCAGGAGATAGGATATTTTTGCATTTCTCTAAAAAAAAATGCAGCAAGATGTGATAACAGAAGAGCCATAATTTCTCTAATCATTATTTTTCTTTTCCTGTAAACCCTTGATACATTTGACCACCGCAATCCTTCCCCTGTAAAAAAGAAATTCTGAGAGAGGGCAAAAATGGAGAGAGAGAGAGCATTTAGAAACAATAAAGCGAAAGAGAAAAGAATAGACGGAATGGAGCGCCCCTTTACCATCGCCGGCAGGTCAATTCGCTTCCACTGGATGGCAGGTGTGGCTGCTGCCTCCTCCTCCTTCTTAGATAATTGGCATCTGAAGTCAAACCTGCATTCAAGTCATTTTAGATACAATATCCCTCTCCAATCTTGCAAACTTTAACTATCCATATTTCAGGAAACTTCACATCTTAATGCAATAAGACCATAGCAGAAAAGTTGCCTGCTTAATTTTTAAAAGTTAAAAAGTAAAGAAATGAGCATGTTACCTGCTGTTTTTCGTCGTCAAGATTTATTTTTCTTGATTAGTTGCCTTCTCAATTTTTAGCTCAACAGGGTAAGGATTTTCCTCCTTAAAAAAAATTCAAAAAAGGAAACAAAGAGATTATGTGATGGTAAACTACATAATAGTATTGCCTTGGTTTAAGTTACCAGTGTTGGCTGGCTCTACAGGAGCTTTAGGGGCTACATATTGTTCACCATACCTTGCTGTCAATAGTCAAGGGTGAAGGATTTTTGCATGCTTGGAAAAGTGCCTAATAGAAATATCAAAATGAATGGAATTAAACATTAACCTAGGAAATAAAAAAAGGAAATCAAAGAAATTAAACAACATAAAAATATTACATTACTCCTCCAAGCCTGAAGATAGTGTTGAGGATGGATATTTAGAGCTTCGGGCATATAGAAAGCTATGTTAAATGGTAAAGATACACCAGGTAAAAGACTTTGATAAGTATTGACATTCTAACCACATAAAGGCAGATTATGAGCAAGAAACCCAAGTCTAATAATCAATATTAATGGAATCTATCAAATCGAGAGATTATATCATTCAATTTGGTGTTATTCTTCATATCCATTGTCAGTCGTAAGATGCCCCTGAAGTCAGCTAATCATCAGCATTCAGCGGTGTAAAGCAACTCTAAGATTCCAATGGATTGTAAAATGCAAGAACATAGTCATATGCAATGTTCATAAGAAAAATAGAAATTTTTCGATAGAACAGGGAGGGGAAGGGTGGGTAGATGCGACAATCTTCAATTTCAAAAAGGATAACAATCTAAAATACCTTTTATTCTGCAATCATCTACTGCATCGACAACTTATTCTCTGTGTGAGTAACATCAACTAATTTAATAATTTTTGAACAAAAAATATTAAAATACCAAAAAGGACGATGAAACTTCACAGGATACCAGATCCGCCGTTACCGCACGCCGCAGTTTTCCCTCCATCGCTGCCTCAATCGCATTCCCCAATATCTGTCCGGCGGATTTCCCTGGCCTTCCTCTTCTTCCTCCAAACAGACCAAATGCAAAAATGCTTGATGGAGTGTATACCAGCGACCGTCTTCTCACATCAACACAGAAATGAAATCAGGCAGCAAGGAGACAGGCAAAGCTGAGAAACCATATCTGAGTTGGACAGAATTGATTTCATCCAGAAGTAGAAGCTACGTAAAGTTGCTTCAGCTATAATCAATTTTAGATGAACACACTCAGCTTGTGAGTGAGGCTACTCGAGGGAAGGGGAATACTTTTTAGGAGGTTCTCATTGTCCCTGAATCCATAGTGCCAAATGAAGATTCTGCTCATAATGAAGATCTTCCAGCTGCAGTTGACTTGCTCGGCTCAGCATGTGGAGGTTTCAATCGATGACACCATTTTAGGTATCAACATAGAAACTCAAATTTCTGTTTAACTCTTTTCCAAAAGTTGTTTGGAATAATTTTAAAGTTTTATCTGCTCTGTGGCCAAATCAAAATGATGCAAGCACTTCTAAGAAAAATGAGCAAAATAATGATAATAATACTAAGAAAGGTTTCACGGTGGTTAAGTACAGATCTCAGAAAAAGTATCACCTGATACTGACCAAAAAACCTAATTTTAGGTTTACTTGATTTAAGTTTATTTTGTATGAGTTTTGGTTTATGTCCCCCCACGATTTTGTTTTCTTTTTTCTAATTTTTAATAAAACTATGGTGACTTGTCACCTTGCTTAAAAAAAAATTAGGTGGAAGAATGGATTTTTGAATTGGGAGCCAAACATTCTCTCAACTCAAACAAATCACTTTTACTGTTGGGAAATACCGATATAAATTTTCTTCTCTGTGTAACTTAAAATGGGCAAAAAAAATAATAATAATCAGAGTAAGGCAAATGGAAACACGTGTAAAATTTTTAGCGTGGAAAACCCTTCAATGTGAAGGTAAACCACTTTAATGGCAGGCCACTTAAGATCTCCACTATAATAATAATGAGAATACAAAATTCACCCTTAGGTGGATCTCTCAAAATAATACAATAATTTGTACCCTCAATTTGTGGCTAAAACTCTCACAAAATTGGCTCACTATTTTTCTCTCACTCTCACGTGAGAATCTCTTTATTTTTCTCTACGAGGATATGTAACTCTCGTAATTTTTCTGATGCTTCAAAGCCTTCTGCATGCTCCTATTTATAAGAAAAATTGCACAGAGTGTAATTGGTTGGGTGTTGCAAATTCAATGCACCGTGTGGAAAATTTGCAACACAACACTGGCATATTGAAATTAAGCACCGAATGTTGATTTTATGCGCCATCGTCGGAAGAAATTTTTGCTTGATCGATAAATGTGCATACTTGCACATGGGTGGCTCCCACAATTCTCCCTCCACCAAAGCGGAAAATTTCCATGGATTAATTTGGGGTTGATGCTAAGCCCGCAACTCCTTTCTGCATTTCCAGCCTTCTCTTAGGTAGAGCTTTGGTCATCATATCACCCATTATCATCGGTATGAATTTTCTCAATCTGCAGCTTTCTTTTCCAACACATCACAAATCCAATGATACCTTACATCGATGTGTTTCGACCTTGCATGGAATGTCGAAGTTCTTCTTTGAGATGGATTGCGCTCTGACCGTCGCAATAAAGAACATAGCTTTCTTGATCTTGGCTAACTCTTGTAGGAACTTCTTCATCCACAAGATTTCCTTACAACCTTCGTGATTGCGATGTACTCTCTGTGGTACTCAAGGCGACACATTTTTGTAGTCGTGATTGCCATGATCTGACTCCCCGCAAAAGTAATCGATATCCCGATATAGACTTTCTTGAGTCAACATCTCCTGCCATATCTCGTGATCAAAGATACCCAAGAAGCTTTAAATCTCCATTGCCAAAACATAAACACTTGTTGGCGGTTCCCTTAGATACCGTAGTATCCATTTCACAAAGATTCCAATGCTCCTTTCCTGGATTCGATAGGAATCTACTAACAACTCCTACAAAGATAAGCAATATCTGGTCTTGTGCAAACCATTGCATATAAGGCTACCCACGCAGAAGAATAGGGTACATTGTTCATTTCTTCTTTGCTTCTTCATTCTCTGGACATTGTGCCTTGCTGAGCTTGAAATGACCAGGTAATGGAACATGCACAGATTTGGCATTATGCATGTTGAACCTTTCAAGAACCTTCTTGATGTAGTCTTCTTGTGACATCCACAACATTCTTCTAGAACGATCTCTGGTGATCTTCATTCCAAGAATCTTCTTTACTGCACCCAGATCTTTCATGGCAAAAGACTTACTCAATGCCTTCTTGAGAATTTATCTTCAACTTGTCTTTCCCAACAATCAACATATCATCAACATACAATAGAAGTATGATGGACTCACCATTATCATAGTTCTTCACAAACACATATTCGTCTGCGGATGTCTTTTTGAAATTATGTTGGGTCATGAAGAGATCAAACTTCTTGTACCATTGTCTTGGAGCTTGCTTCAGACCATAGAGGCTTTTCTTCAAGCAGCACACAAGGTGTTCTTTGCCTGGTTCTATGAAACCTTCAGGTTGCTCCATATAGATTTCTTCCTCTAGGTGTCCATGTAAGAATGTTGTTTTAACGTCAAGTTGTTCCACCTCCAAGTCTAGTTTTGCAGCTAGACCAAGGATTGCTCTAATGGATGTCATCTTCACCACCGGTGAGAAAATTTCTTCATAATCTATGCCTTTCTTCTGATGGCACCCCTTCACCACAATTCGGGCTTTGTACAGGGTTTGGGTTGTTCTCTTCGCTTTTGAGTTTGAACACCCACTTGTTTTTCAACGCTCTTCTTCCTTTTGGAAATTCTACCAGGTCATACGTCTGATTTTCCTTCAGGGACTGCATTTCGTCTTGCATGGCTTGCATCCATTTCTCCTTATCCTTCATCTCAATGGCTTCCACAAAGCTTTGAGGTTCTCCTTCATCAGTGAGAGTGACATATTCATTTGACGAATACCTTGTTGATGGTTGTCTGACCCTCGTTGACCTTCTCATTGAGGTTCTCGCCCGCCTCATCCGTCTATTTGTTCTCAGATGGTCGTTGTTTCGCCGATCCGCCGCTCCATCTGATGAGGCTGTGTTGTCTGATCAGGCTCATCATTCTTTTGAGGAATCTCTCCCCCTGAGTTACGCACCATAATGGTCTTTGGCTTCTTGGACTGTTGAATGTCCTGGATTGTCTGGTCTTCATAAAATACCACATCTCCGCTTCAACAATCTTCTTGTTTGAAGGATCCCATAACTGAAGCCAAGTTCGCCTCTTGGTGAACCAAGGTATATGCACTCCTTCGCCTTAGCATCAAGCTTTGCTCTCTCATCATTGGGAATGTGGACAAATGCTCGCATCCAAAGACTCTAAAATGACCATAGGAGGCTTTCTTTCCGCACCATACTTCCTCCGTATCTCTCCATTTAAAGGTCTTGAAGGAGACAAATTTATCAAATCAACCGCAGATCGCTTCACCCCAAAATGATTTGGGAAGTTTTGCATGAGAAAGCATGCTTCTAACTTTCTCTGCAATCGTCCTGTTCATCCTTTCTGCTATTCCATTCATCTGAGGAGTCTTGGGAGGTGTCTTCTCATGTCGTATCCCATGAGTTTTACAATAGGCTGCAAAAGGACCTATGTATTCTCCTCCATTATCTGTTCTTAAGCATTTCAGCTTACTTCCATTCTGCGTTCTCTGTAAGCATGGAATTCCTTGAAAGCTTGAAGAACTTGATCTTTCGTCTTCAATGGATACACCCACACCTTTCTAGAGTGGTCGTCAATGAAGGTAACAAAATATTGAGTACCACCAATGGACCTTTCAGATGTTGAGCACACATCTGAATGAACAAGATCTAGGATATGCTTTCTTCTTCTTGCATCATCTAATCTTTTGAAAGATACTCTGTGTTGTTTGCCTGCTAGACAATCTTCACAGGATTCAAGTGGCTGCCCCTTTATGTTTGGAAGATGATCTTTTGCGAGAATCTCTAGAGCTTTCGCCATGTGGCATAGTCGTCTGTGCCACAATTCTTTGGTTGCGTCCTGACCGATGTTCATCTCTTCTTTACATATCTCTCACTGCATGATATACAGGGAGCCTTCCTCTTTGCCTCGAGCAACAATCATGCTTCCTTTGCTAAGCTTCCATCCGCCAAAGACCAAACCGGGTTTATCATCCCAACTTCATCTAACTTTCCTGCCGAGATAAGGTTTAGACGCATGTCCGTACATGTCTCACCTCCTTCAACACGAGCTTGCTTCCATTCTCAGAATGAGAGTTACTTCACCAGTGCCAACAATCTTGCTTGTGACATGGTTGCCCATCTTCACCGTACCAAAATCTCCTTTTTGATATGATGAGAAAAATCCTTCATGAGGGGTTACGTGGAAGGATGCTCCTGAGTCAATTATCCAAATGCGCCATCGGATGCAACATTTAGATAATTTTCACCTCCGATAAAAAACACATTTTCATCTTCCGAAGCCACTGCAGTAGTGGTTCCATCTTCCTTCTTCTTCTTTGGGTCAATATGGTCAGGATGGACTGTTCCAGCATGTTGATCTCTCTTCAAGAATCTGCACTCGGACTTTCTGTGGCCTGGCTTGCCACAATAATAGCAACTCAGTCTAGTGCGGAACTTAGATCTACCATGTGATTTTTCGCGACCTCCTTTTTCTCGATTCTTACTCCTTCCTCTGTTGTCGACAATGTTGGCTTCAAACTGGTTGTTCAAGCCTCTTTCCCTCCGTCTTGACTCTTCATTTAGTAGGCAGTCTGTAACAGAATCCATGCTAAGCTTTCCATCTGGAGCAGAATTGCTGAGAGTAACAACTAGAGTGTCCCAACTCTCTGGTAGAGAACTGAGGAGTAGAAGAGTCTGCAACTCGTCATCTATCTTCATTTCGCCTTCACAATTGGTTGACAATACCTCAAGGTATTTAGATGCTCGATCATGTTACGATCGTCTGTACTCCAACTTTGCCGCCTTCCGACAGGGTGGGCTTTATTCCTGGGCGTCTTCTTTTGAATCAAAGATTAAAGTTTCGCCCACAACTCATACGCATTAGTATAAGTTGATACATGCTCGAACAAACTTCGGTCAATATATTTCCGGATCATAGCTACTGCTTTCCGATTTAGGGTCTCCCATTCTTTGTCGGTCTTCCCTGATGGTATTTCCTTCTGGGTGATTGGATCATGCAAATCTTTGCAGTATAAATGGTCTTCCATCATCGGCTTCCAGTAAGTGTAGTTGTCGGCAGTAAGCTTGAACATATCTCCATCATGAACAGTAGAACTCTCCATCTTGAATTACACAGGATAAAAATTCCTGCACAAAGGGCTCTAATACCACCGCTGGGAAATGCCGATATAAATTTTCCTCTCTGTAACTTAAAATGGGCAAAAAAATAATCGAGTAAGGCAAACTAAACACGTGTAAAATTTTTAGCGTGGAAAACCCTTCAATGTGAAGGTAAAAACCACGGGACCCGTAGGCCACTTAAGATCTCCACTATAATAATAATGAGAATACAAAATTCACCCTTAGGTGGATCTCTCAAAATAATACAATAATTTGTACCCTCAATTTGTGGCTAAAACTCTCACAAAATTGGCTCACTATTTTTCTCTCACTCTCACGTGAGGATCTCTTTATTTTTCTCTACGAGGATATGTAACTCTCGTAATTTTTCTGATGCTTCAAAGCCTTCTGCATGCTCCTATTTATAAGAAAAATTGCACATAGTGTAATTGGTTGGGTGTTGCAAATTCAATGCACCGTGTGGAAAATTTGCAACACAACACTGGCATATTGAAATTAAGCACCGAATGTTGATTTTATGCGCCACTGTCAGAAGAAATTTTTGATTGACTGGATAAATGTGCATACTTGCACATGGGTGGCTCCCACATTTACCATTGTAAATGTGAGTTGGTTCCTGCTCAACGCAGAACCAAACAGATGCTATATATGTTTTGATGTTTTGATTGGTAGTGCATGACATGCTCTTTTTCAATTATATTTTTATTGCAATAAAAACATTTAAACATACTGATTTTTTTAATAAATGCCAATTTATTTGCTTTCTTTTAAATTAGGATCCGCTTAATCTATTATATTATATAAAATAGAGTTTTGCCACGTAGACTCACGCCACGTGACAGTTTTACATTCATTATTTTCTCTCTAAAATGCAAAATATTTTATTTTTTATTTTTTAATTCATGATATTTTATTAATTAAGGGACATCAATCAATTAATGCTCATTTATAGACTTTTACCATTCAATCAAATTTGAATTAAATCAAGTTCAAATTCAAAATGTAATAAATTAAAGTATATCAATCAATTAATTCTCATATTTGGACATTTGTCATTCAATCAAAATATTATCTAAGTCATGTGACAACATAATAATCATTAATTTTTTTGCCTAAATCAATTTCAATTTTTTTATTTTTTAGTTATTGTTTTAATTATAGCAATTATTATTACACCATGTCAAACAATAATTTCGTAGTGTAAATAATTAATATATTCTCTTAAATGACTTATCTATTTTTATTTATTAATAATATCAATTGTCAGAAATTATTCATCATTTTTTTGACAAATACTATTCATCGTTATTTTACCATACAAATTTGGTTACTTTTAATTTTATAACTTTTCATGAATGATTAATTTTACTATGCACATCATAATATTTAATTTAAAAATCATAACTATATAATGTTAAATTTAATTTTATCTTTTTTCATAATTTGTATATTTTATCTCTTACATATTATTAAAATTTAAAAATTTTCAGCATTGCAACAAGTATAATAAATGCTAAAACGATATGTATTTTTATTTTTTCTTTCTTAAAGCTCCAATATTATACACGACAAAAACCAGAGTTTATTTTAGGGTTAATTTGTTGTCCAGTATAGATAATTAATTATCTCTTTTTCATGTAACTTATTTTGAATTTATCTTACAATAATTTAGATAAATAATTCAATTATGTGCTTTATATTTTTTGTTGAAACTCATAGTTGAAAAACTATCTCTAATAATAAATAAAAATATAACCGATATTTTCTATTTTATTTGTTGTATTTCAAAAAAAATATTGAAGTATATGTATAAATACATATATTATCTACTTCATAATGAATAATCTATATAAAAGTTTTTGAATAATTTAAATCAGTTAATAATTTAAACAGAAAACTTCAAATTTATTCTTGCATGTTGGATACATTTACAAACCATACAGTTAACCCGTGCGAGCACAGGTAAATACACTAGTTAGGAATTATTTTTCAGATTTGATTTAATATTTATATTTCAAATCTCAAAATTAATTTTAGGTGTTATTTGAATTTATTAGGGTCCATTGAGTCAATTGGGACTAGGATCTATATATTGTAATTATCTATTTAGAAATAAGAAAGGAGGTTGAATTTTGATTGAGTAGAATAGAGACAATTCTCTTGTGGTTCTTTGTGAGTCGTTTTTAGAGCTTATCGGCATGTCGAGGCGCTCAACCCCGACTTATCAACCGGAACCTTCATAGCTGGTTGTAGCGCGTCTTCCTGACTTATCAATCGAATATTCCATCATCGATTGTGGCGTCTTCACCACCTCCACCTTCATGAATCTCGATTTAGTCACCGACAGCTCCGAGGATCGTATCACGGGGATGCTCGTGCTCGCAATGGTGGTCAAGGAAGCTTACAGGAAACTGAAAATGGGATCCAAGGCGTGGAGACAGTGGAGATCTCATATCGAGGTTAGGAAGCTTACACAAAAAATCTCTTAAACTGGTAATATGCAAAAGACCCTCTTGCCTTTGAGAACTATACATAAATATCATTTTGATTTTCTTATTACAGTGTTTTTCGTTGGGTTTATCTCTTCACTTAGTGTTGTTGGTACAGAGTTAGAGGTAACCTATTTTGGTACCAAATGCCAAATTTTGATTTTTGTATGATTTGAGATTTGAATAATTGTTGTTAATTTCACTCATTTTTTGGTATAAGACTAACTTTAAGTTTTATGGAATGATATCATAGAAATTCCTTATGCAGATATGCTAAATTGCTCTCTTACAAATTTGTTGGCATTACTATAAACTATAGAAGGATGTGAAGGAAATAGAAGGTTTAGAAAGAGGGTTTATTGAAGTCTTCAAGTTTCTGTTTTGGTGGTTAAGAAAGTTGTGTGGAGCATATTTTAGGTTAGGTTTCTATTTGAGTTTTTAAATGAAGTTTTTTTGTACTATATTTACTGCACAAAGTCTCTAATATGTTTTCACTTTTTTTAGCGGTATATGATGGCCATGGATGGATGGGTTGTACAAGGAGTGTCTTGAAGCTCTAAGCCGGGTTACTATTAGTTGGCCAAGTGCCAGAATTCATGTTCAATATAAAAGTCGTTATTTCGTTGGTTACATGTTTGTTAGGAGGTTTCCAATAAAATTTGGTTGATTTTTTGATGGTTCAAATATTTTTTAGAACACTTACTGCTGATGCTGCCTTGGAGGTGGATTTTTCTGCCCAAAGAACCCTTTTTTAATTTAATACTGTATTTTTCTGTGATGTTTTCTTGAAATATTAAAATATGAACATGTTTATATGTATGCTGGGATACTTCATATTAAATTTGATAGCATTTGGGTCATGTTTGATGGGTCAAATAATTTTTAGAACACTTGCTGCTCATGCTGCTCTAGATGGAGATTTTTCTGCTAATGCATTTTGTTTTGATTTAAAACTGTATTTTTTCATGATGTTTTCTGGAAATCTAAAAATGTGAACATGTTTACATGTTTTATGGTAGCATTTGGATCATATTTGATGGGTCAAATAATTTTGAGAATACTTACAGCTCATTTCTAATGCTTGACTTCTTTTTGCTCATCTCCAGTTGCTAAGCTTTTCGTGTGTGTATATTTTTTTATGTTTTCCGGTTGATATATATATATATATATATATATATATTTTTCTGCAAAGGTTGGATACCGTAGAGAATTCAAGTACGATTTGGAACATTTCGACCACAGAGGATGAATGTTGATTAGACAAATCATGATTAAACATTTGTTTTTGAACACGTTGGAGATGAATTTTATAAACTATGAGAATCTATTTATTGAAAAGAAACAAATAGTTATGTCAGTGTAAATATAATTTCAGTGATGCTGAAATTGAAAAACAAACATACTATAAAATTTTAAACAAAGAGTCTGATTCAATCATTATATGATATTATGATCAATTAACCTAGCCAATGTGAATAAGTAATATACTTTGAATTTTGAAAGGTAAATCAAGAGAGAAACTTACCGGTTTGATTCTGCTATTATCTTTAACTATTTAGCAGTAATCGATTAGCATAAGTAACTTGCATAAAACGGTTAGCATGAGTAACTACACAACGAAAAAACAGACAGCCACAACTGTGCCGGTCTTTTTGGTGGTTTTTTTGCTAGTGATAATAAAATTGTATAATCTTATAAATATCATTGTATATATGGAAATAAGTTTGGTTTGAATTGATATTTAAAATTATATCCAAAATCTAATATAGTTCAATAATTTTCTTTTTTACTTTTTTAGATTATTTTTCAATTTTTATTAGATTAGATAGATTTAGAAATACTCCTGAGTAATTAAGGGTAAAATATAATTTGGTAAGTAAAAGTAATTTATGGGAAAATTTATTTGAAAAAACTAAAAATGTGAAAGTCAAATGAAGATATTTTGAAAAATTAAAAATACATTTGAATTCAACCTTTCCAAAAATAAATGTATTTTCTTTTTAAGATATCAACTCACCGCATTTCATTCTTCATCGGTCCCGTTATTTGAACAACAAATTTGGGATAATTTTTTGGACAACTTTTTAAATGATTAATGCAGTTCGCACATATGGTTAATAAAATGTCGAATTTAGTTAATGGATATATCAAGTGTTGCAACTCATTAACTATTTACTGAACTTCATTAACTATAAATTTGAACGTAGTTAACCACGATTTCCATGTGTTCAAATCTACATGTAGTTGAACATGTGAAAATCGTGGTTAATAACATTCAAATTAGTGGTTAATAAAACTCAGTAGATGATTAATGGGTTGCAACACCTGATATGTTCATTAATTAAACACAACATTTTATTAACCATGTGCGTAAACTGCATTAACCACTTAAAAAATTGTCTCAATATGGTTTTCAAATAACATTTCTCTTCATAATTAAGGAAGCAATAGTAAAAATCTTGGGGACAAAATATATATGTACTTGGTTACTCTAAAAAAGAGAAGCTTTTCTTTTTGTTGATACAACTCTAAAATTATAAAAGAAAAGAAATAAGAAAGAAATCAGCTTTCTCAAAAATAAAAATTAATAATTTATTTTTTATTTAAAAAATACCAGTTTTCTTGCTTAGGCGGCAACCGAAGTTATCCAAACATTCCATCCACATTTATTCGGCGAAGATGAAAGAGTAATAGCAGCAGCGATCATAGTCATATACCATATCAGAGTTTCTGTTGAATAGAGTTGATTGATTTGTTAACGTTGGAGGATGTCGAGCGAGACTGATGATGCTGTACGACGTCGTGCTGCGGCGACCGAGTATCGCAGAAAGCTCCTCCAACACAAGGAGCTTGATTCCAGAGTCCGATCAGGTCCAAACCCTAATTCTTTTTCGTTATCCCCCAAATCACAATCCCTCTTCGCTTTAGTTCATACATTTTGAAACCATTTCCACTATTCAATTTGTTCTTTCTTTCTTCTTTCTTCTTCTTTTTTTTTTATAAAAAAATACTGTGCTCAGTTAGAGAAAATTTGCGGAATGCAAAGAAGGACTTCACGAAAACAGAGGATGATTTGAAGTCCCTTCAGAGTGTTGGACAAATTGTTGGCGATGTTCTGAGGCCTCTTGACAATGAACGCAGTAAGCTTAATTTGTTTTGCAGCCTACCTATATCGACATACACGTTGTTTATGTTTCTGCATTCAATATTATGCGTGTAAATGTGACATCTTTGATGGTTTGGGTGTTTGGTTGTTCGGTTAAATTGAGGCTATGCGCCTATGCCTGTTTGAATTAGTGAAAATGAGGGTAGGAGTGGGGTGGACAAGCTTTGGTTTTCACTAACTGTTGCTTGTTAGCGAAATTTTTTGAAAGTGAAAATAGCAAACATTTTCTGAAACCAAATGGGCCTTAAATTTTCCACCTTCCCAATTTCACTTTGTTCAAAACAGGCATAACCTTTATTTGTGCATTGTTGTTTTCTTTTTTTGTAAACTATATTATGTCTGCCCTTCTCTTAGTCATAAAGTTGGGGGGATTGGTGAGAGACGATCATCTAAGCAGTGTATATTTTTTGAATCCTTTCAGTGATAGTTAAAGCAAGCAGTGGGCCAAGATATGTGGTTGGCTGTCGTAGTAAGGTGGACAAGGAGAAGCTGACTTCAGGAACTCGAGTTGTGCTGGATATGACTACGCTGACCATTATGCGAATTCTTCCCCGTGAAGTATACCCACCATCTACTCTTGGACCATTTGTTGTCCAGATGATAACCACTTTTACATTCCTGTCATGCTTGTGTTCTAATCATCATTTGGCAGGTTGACCCGGTTGTATATAATATGCTACATGAAGACCCGGGAAATATTAGTTATTCCGCAGTTGGAGGGCTTTCAGATCAGATTCGAGAACTCAGGGAATCAATTGAGCTGCCTCTAATGAATCCTGAGCTTTTTCTTAGGGTTGGAATCAAACCTCCCAAGGTATGGATCTCTCGGAAACTTTTGTATGACTTAAGAGTAGTGCTTCATTGAAGGAAAAGGAACTGAATTTACTTCTCACAGGGTGTTCTTCTTTATGGACCTCCTGGAACTGGGAAGACGTTATTAGCTAGAGCAATTGCCAGCAATATAGATGCTAACTTCTTAAAGGTTCTATTTTGTTCTTTGTTTTCTGCGCCCCAAGTGCTTGATGTGGCATTCTAATCAAAGTTATCTTTCAGTTCAGGTTGTATCCAGTGCTATAATCGATAAGTATATTGGTGAAAGTGCAAGACTGATCAGGGAAATGTTTGGATATGCTCGCGATCATCAGGTATGAAGAACTTCTATTGCATCAAACTGGATTTTTTTTTTATTATAAATACTCAAAATTGATTTTTGCTGTTTCCATCCTTTTGTTTAGCCCTGCATCATATTCATGGATGAGATTGATGCCATTGGTGGACGGCGTTTCAGTGAGGGCACAAGTGCTGATCGTGAAATTCAAAGAACCCTCATGGAGCTGCTTAACCAGCTGGATGGATTTGAACAGCTTGGGAAGGTGATTTCCCATTCTCTGTTTATTGTTCGTAATATTTAAGAGATCTGTACTAGGTTAGAAAGTTGACTAAATATTTTTTTTTCCTTTCTATTTTGCTTCCATATATAATAACTTGGATGCTGTATCTAGGTTAAAATGATTATGGCTACAAATAGGCCTGATGTTCTTGACCCAGCCCTTCTTCGCCCGGGTCGACTTGATCGGAAAATTGAAATTCCATTACCAAATGAGCAGTCAAGAATGGAAATCCTCAAAATCCATGCTGCTGGAATTGCAAAACATGGTGAAATCGACTATGAAGCAGTTGTTAAGCTTGCTGAGGTAGATTAAGGATACCTATGCATGTTGAAATATTTCACATTCTTTTCTTTATGGTTTTATATATTGCATTGACTTCAGGGGTTCAATGGTGCCGATCTTCGTAATGTTTGCACTGAAGCTGGGATGTTTGCTATTCGGGCAGAACGTGATTATGTAATTCATGAAGATTTCATGAAGGTAAAGTGCTTCCATTTGATAACACTAAGTAGTTCCTTTATGTTGTTGTATACTTGGGATCACTGTTTTGAAAACCGGACCGAACCGGCCGGTCCGATTGGTTTAACCGGGAACCGGGCCCATGACCGGTCCGGAACAGACTAAGAACCGTGTTGCAATTAAACTGACATGGAACCGGATGAACCGGTTGAGAATCGTATAAACTGGCGATAACCGAACCGGTTCCGGTTTGACACACTTTGTGTTTTGGCTAATTTGCATAAAATAAATTGAAAGTGGCATCAGTCAGGTTCGATCCCCTGATTTCCTAGAGGTGTTGGACGCACTCACCAACCACCAGGCTGCAAGTAGTTGGTTTAAATATGCAACTTTTAGTATATGTAGTCGTTTTAGTGTTGTTCAGCAAATAAAATGAAAAAAACAAAGTTACAAAGATTTGAACCTCTATCACAAACCATCTTACACACATCTCATTGCCACTACACCACAAGCAGAATTTGTAAAACATACCTATTTTATTATATGTATACTCAATATTCTATTAAAATATTGTAAAACTATTATTTAATTACTACCGGTTAAACCGTGATTTACCCCCGGTTAGACCATTAACCTCAAACTAGTACCTTCACCGGTTCAATGACCGGTCCGGTTTTCAAAACATTGCTTGTGATAGAAAGGAATGGTCATGTTTCATTGGGTGCTTTTTGTGGATGGTTTATAGGTCAAATATAAAAGTACAAGCAACTTAACTTCTATTTCTGTCAGATCATATTGATGGCTTGTTCTGCTCCTGTTAGTTCTCTGTTTGTGGAAAATGTGTATTTAGAGAATCAAGTCTCCGTTCAATGCATTCAAAAAGGAATATTTGATTGGTGTGGCTATTTCAAATCAAGTGTTTGTAAGTCTGTTTCAAATGCCTTGTGTTTATCCATCTGTTACAAGTTTTAATGACTGAATTTGACCTATGAATTCCAAATTTCTTGTTAACAAAGATCAGTAATATGTCTTTCAGTCCAAATATATATACAGGTTTGAAGATTTTAATGCATTGTGGTTATTTATTGAGTATTTTCTTTTTAATTGATTTATCAGTATTTTTAATTTTTAAAGAATGAATCCAAGCTAGAAGTTCAAAAAGGAGTTGTGATTGACTGCACAAAGTGCATGTGCTAATTTGCTTCAGTGTGTTGTACATGTATGGTGTATTTCACAAGTAGAATAATTATTTTGGGGGCAGGATACCTATCTGAAATTCTTTATTGTCTTTCCTATATATATCTGATCTTCCAGGGTGTGCGCAAATTGAATGAAGCAAAGAAACTGGAGTCAAGTGCCCATTATAATGCAGATTTTGGAAAAGATTAAAATAAATTTCTGGTGGTACATCCGTTTATCTGGCACTACCCAAAGGACTGCTCGAGCAAGTATGCAGCATTTTCATTGTTTGGTCTCTTCCGGCCACTAACCGATATGCTCTTGCTGTGTAAGCTTGAACAGTTTTCATCCGCTTTGCACTTCACTCTTTATTAATTATAGGTTGCAGCATCACATAGCAAGAACAGTTTTCATTGGCTTTGCAGTTTACTCTGTATTAATTGTTATAGGTTACAGTATCACGTGTTTTACTTTGTTTACATGACATTTTCTTTTACTTTTCAAATTTGAAAGCAAGGGAAGAATTCTATTGTTTATACAGATTCACTATCTTGTTTGCTATTGTTATTGTTATTATCTCAAAAGGATAAGCAACTGGGAGGTCATTTTAAAAATATAGATATTTTGCATTGACTAATAGTAACCAAATATCTATATTGGTCACTGACAAAAATCATGGAGGCCAATTTAGACTCTGAGAAATAAAAAATACTAATTTGGTCTTTAAAAATCTCAAATATGGGTCAAATTAGTCATTAATATGGACTAAAATGTCCCTAAAAATTATCCTAAAAATGACTAATTTGACCCACATTCTTAAGACCAAATTGATATTTTTCATTTCACAGGGACTAAATTGGTCTCCGAAATTTTTGTCTGGACCAATTTGAGTATTTACTTTTACTTTTAATTAAATTGAGGTTTGAAGTGAAAAATAATTTTGACTAATAGTAACCAAATATCTATATTTTTAATATTTTCTATCTTAAATTCAAACGCTGTAAATCAGCTTTCCACTTGCTGCTTATTTTGTTACGTAGCTGCACAACTCAAATTAGTATGTTCAGTGATATGAACAGCAGTTCACTTAAAAAGAATTGATGTACAAATTCATATCAGCAATTTGAAAAAAAAAATTCTAAACGTTTCCTTCCCTTTTCCCTTGCACTTCCTGCTGCCCCCTCCCCTCACCTTACCCTTCAATTTGCATCTGCTCTAAACCAAGCTTCAAGCAATTATTGGAATCCATTTCTATGCAAACACGGCAACCCACATCAATGTCCCAGGCAAAACCAAAAAAGCAACAAAAAAGAAGTAAAAATAGAGCATAGACAGAAGAGGAGAAAAGAGTGCCAGTAGTGGTCATCGTAGAACCTGCGTGCACCACCATTTCTAGAGAGCTCCACCCCACTGTCACCAAGCTTTCTTGCGCTCTCAACCACCACAAGCTTCCCGACCATGAGATCTCCACTGTCAGAGCCTCCATGCCTCCTCAGCACCGTTTCTACTAGGCTTGTGAGCTCGTTGTGCCACCCACCATCGAAGTTTTGATTGGGGATGTCGCGACCTTACCTCCCACGATGAGATACCACACCTACACCATTCGCTGTGGCTCATCTCCACCACACCATGATATTCGCTCTCTGCCAATACCATAGCACCAGATTTGCCACTGCATTCGCTGGACCACTGCCCCTATTCCCATCCGAGGTGTTGTCTGGTTTGATTTTGGTACGCAAGAATCGATTAAATTTCGAATTGAATCCTTGAATCTCATTCGAGTCATGGGGAGGGAGAGAGAGAGGGAGGATGAAAATTTGAGGTGATTTTTATGATTTTAGAAAATGTAAGGGACTTAAAATTGGTTTGATTTTGAAACTGCTAATTGGAGATTTTGTATCGTGCCCCAACCTATCTGTGTTGTGCACGATAAAAGCTGCCTAGAAACAATGTTTACAATGGTTGGTATGAAAATTTTGAATCAGAACTAAAAACACTTACGTAAAATAGAATTACATAGTGTAAAATAAATTTAGGGCGAGAAGATACTTCATCTTATCAGCAAATGTTTTTATGAACATCAATTTATCCATAAACGTTTGCTTCATATTATCTTAGGTAACTCAACTATAAAATAAAATTATTTTGGCCATTAACCTTTGTATCAGTTCAGTCGTTCAACAATTTTTAAACAGGCAGATTTTGACAATTCAGGATAAAACCACCGTTAACTTGAACAGAAAATTATGACATGACTCACACATGTTTTCCAACACCTCAGGCATGTGTTAAAATTTGAGTCACAACAATTTCTTTACTTCCGAAACACTTCAGTTATGCTGTGACACAGTCAAGTTTCCCTTGAAGAGCCATTATGTTAAAAGTTCTTGACCAGATCTGCCCATTCAATTGAGAAAGAAAGGTGAATTTCTACAGAAGCTTATTCAATATTGGCATACACCATTTCAACTTAACAAATAAATGCCGAACAATGGTATCATAATACACGTCCTTAGGAACATCTGAACCAGGACACAGCTTCCACAGAAGATTAGAAAACTTGAATTTACCACTGTAATGAATCTAAAGCCTGTCGATGAATCTGTTTGTCACCAGCCGCCACAACATTAAAACCTGCCACAGGCAATTCATTAAGACAGCACGGAGCCTAATGAAGTAAAATTTAAGTGATAAAAACACCACATTGAACAGAATCCATATGTTATGTTGTGTCCTGTCCTGTTCTAATATGTATATGTCTACCAAAAGCTACCTAAGAATGAAATAGAAACTACGCACGCCTTTAAAGGAGTGATATCCAACAAGAACATACTTGCTGCAATTGAAAGTGGAGAAGCTTCCCAATGGAGTTGATGTCCTTTCCAATCAGTTATGACACCTCCAGAGCCTTCAATAACAGGTATCAATGCAAGAATATCGTACGGCTGAAATACAAAGTTCACCCAAGGAAGATATTCAAATAACAAGTAGATGACAAACAAATATTGTTTTAATCATCTTGGAGTCTTTCCCTATACGAGTCAAAAGATTCAAAAGTAAAATGTGCAACCAAAGATGAGAAATAGGGAGTACGGCGGAATACCTTCAGACCGGACTCAACAACAAGATCCACGAAGCCGGAAGACAAAAGAGCATATGCATAGCAGTCACAGCCATATAATGGAATTTTAACCTGAAGAGTGCAAAATGGAATAACTGAACAATAATAATAAATCTAGATATATCTTCTGGGATAGAAAATTCCATTTTATCATTACTGTGTGAAGCAGTCAACATACTTAGAAAAGTTCAGACACTAATGGAAACACGGAGACATAAATAATAACAAGAGGAACAGTGGCGCAATACTGTTAACTGATAGAGCCAGAAATTTACAAAGTCCAAGTTATTCTGATTCCTTGAATTCTCATTCACTTCACTATGATTTGCAGTAATTGTGTAGTTCAAAGGGCTGAAGTTGAAATGGTCAAAAGGTATAAAAATAATACGCGTAGGTTTTAGAAATCACTTGACATGAAACGTGGAGTCAGCTTTACAACAATAGATTGTATTTTAAAACACAAGTGGATTCATGTGCCAAGCCTGCTTGTTTTAGGAACATGACTCGGTAATCAATGCGTCCTTAGGAATTTATGAAGTATTCTAGTCACAAAAAACATACCTTCTCAAACTAAATATTTGACCTTCATATTATATCCTTTTATGATATTATGCGCACTACCTTTACGTTAACAATGCAGTTAAAAATCAACAGACCTTGTTTCTAACACGGATGAATGCCTCTTCTGCATCTCCACTGAAAAGGTGTGGGCTTGTGGTGTACCTGAGTATGCAAAAAAAATGAAGTTAAATTTGCTACCAGTAAGAATTGTAAGCCCCATAATAACCATGTCGAAAGCAGCAGATGATGGGAAAAAATGTCAACTACATCTGTTTCCAGAACATCATTCTTTTCCCGCTTTCACTCAAGAAACTATTCAGAATAAAGTATGCAAAGGAAAAAGAAGAAAAGCATACAAGTATGCTTGAGAAAGGTCCGCACAATTGCGTGTGGATACTTCTTGTCCATTCAGTGTAGTTCTCTTTCCAGTTATCCCAATCCATCTTTCTCTTAATACAGGTTGATCAATAATGCCAAGGATCTGATGAAAAGGAAACCGAACTTAACAACATGAAATTAACTACTACTAAATTATCTGAGAACGACGACAAAACTTATTACAATTTGTAGTTCATCTTGACAGCATCCTCAGTTTGTCTACAATGAGAATACGTACGTAAAATACCAGGTACATATATATGTGTGAATGAATCAGTTTGGTAAAAAGATTGCAATCAATTGAAATTGACATTTTCATCTTTTTTCTCCCTTTTCACTTTGAGGTGTATAAAGAGAAAAGACTCGGATTTATTTGAAATATTAAAGAAATCAAAGACAATAGAGTATCCAGATTTTCTTCATTCTCTAGTAAGAGAGATGCAATAATTTCAAGGAAAATAAACATGACTGGGTCTAATGCTACAGCAACACAAGCATTCAATTGCTAAGAGAGGAGACACTTACTGGTTTGCCATTTTGCAAAAGAGCAATGAGAGTACCAAATAGGGGTTTCCCTAAAATGGATACAAAACAAGCAGAATCAAAATGAAATTTTGGGACTCTGACCCAATAACAGTGATGATTGACCATATGATAAAACCATAAAAGAAAATTACCAGTGATAAAGCTCTTAGTACCATCTATGGGATCTAATACCCAAACATAATCGGCACTGTTTTCTTTACACCTCCACCCTTTTTCCTCTCCATAACTGCAATTTAGTGGAAAATCTGGGTTCAGTGCTTCAGTAATTTAAAGTTCAGAATTTAGTTGACGCTCTACTACTCCATGTTTCAACTTTCAAACATGTTGCCATTTCACTTACTGTATGTAGTTCAATTCATATCTAATTTTTTATTTTAATTTCTTGAATTACTGGGCAATAAAAAAAATAAAAAAAAAGTAGTTACATAGCATGAGAAGGGAAATTGTCAAGTATGATTGAAACCATGGCCTCCTCAGCGGACTGATCAGCAATGGTGACTGGACCTGCGTAAAAAAGGAAGGCAGACAAGTAAGCATTGAATTGAAGTGAAAGATGGGAAAGTGAAATAAGGGGAAATGAAGTTACTGACTGAGATCTTGTTTGTGAAGAATGTCGAAATTCTTTTTCCTAAAATATTTGCGGATAACGTCTCCGGCGGCGTCGGCGACTTTGTTGGCGACATCGGCGAAGTGATTAAGCTGCTGGCGGTGGGGAGGTGAGGAGGCCATGGCTCTGACTCTGGCAGAGACCAATTTGTTTGGTTGGAGTTTGGGATGGAAGGTATTATTAGGAATTAGTGAGTGAGAGTGGGACTGAAGATGGTACTGTGACAACATTGCCGTTGCAGTGGCAGTCGTGGCTTAACCAATTTCCCAAGAGAACAAGACAAAACACATACAATTAATTAAACTAAAAAATAACCAAGATATAGCAACAACCCTTGTTGGATATGTTGAGAATGTTCACAAGCAGATTCATCCTCCACCGAAGAATTAGAAATCAGAGAAAGAACACATGGAGGTGTGGGCGGTAGAGTCACCGTCGAGGAGAGGGTGGGGCGGTGATTCAAGCATGCGCTGCGAGAATGAAATTTTTTTAAGGCGCAAATTTGATTGGGGAAGAAGATGCAGCGGCTATTTCGTTTTTTTTTTTTTTTATTATACTTAATTACCACTTTTAATGTTGCAGCATTAGATTAGATTAATCAAGGGGCTGAGATTTATTGATGCACATTGATTGAGAGAAAGGGTTGTACGTAGGCATGGCAACGGGTCAGGTCAGAGGAAGATTTTGCCTTTCCCATCCCCGCCCCGATTCCCTCAAAAAAACTTGAGCCCATCCCCGATTCCCGTCGGGGGTGAAAAAGGGGGTCTCATCCCCGCCCCCGACCCACAGTAACAATAATATTTTTAACCAATTATTATAACTATTCAAAAAAATTAAAAAAATATAAAAACATTTTAATTTGTTGAAAAGATGGTTTTGCAAGTAATGAACTATTTAAGTGCCTTTTTATTTAAAAAATGTAACAATAATGATTTTTAAAAAATGAGGATAGCATTCATTTCTGCACAGATTAGGATCACCCAGTATCTAACATCCAGAAAATCAAGTCTTTTCTAAAGAGAGGAAGGTTGACATCAAACAATACAAAAAAACTCAACAGTGAAACCGCAAATCAAAAGCCATGAACCTCCATTGACAGAAAAATCAGTTAGAATAGATACATAAACACAATCTAAAAATACAGAAACCCAATCCAATATGAAATGTCAAATCCCCAATACATAAACACAATATAAAATAGAAACACAATCTATATGAAACACAATCTGTATAATACAGATACAAAAACACAATCTAAAAATACCCAAATCCCATATGAAATGTCATTCCCAAAAATTAGAACAAATACCCAAATCATAAGAGAACAGATACCCAAAAATCATCAAAAATCCCAATCAAAAAATCATCAAAAAACATATAACCAAAAATCGTCAAAAAACCCAATCCAAAAATTAGAATAGATCCGAGCTCCATCCTCCTTCTTCCTTCCATGTTCTGCGATTCAGGGATAGAAGACCACGGGAGTGTGGCTCCATTAATCTCCTTCAACTAGGCTCAAGAACATCATCAAGGGGGGAGCAAAACAAGTGAACCAACTCATCAAGAAGCTTACCTCGCTAACGTTCGTGGATGTGCGCAAAACGAAGGGAAGAGAGGGGGCGCGGGCATTCGTGGATGGGCACAGCGGAGTTCGTGGATGGGTACCGGCGTTTGTGGATGTGCGCAAAACGTGGATGTTTGTGGATGGGCGCAGTGGAGATATGAGGAGAAGGTTGGTTGCTTGGTGGTTGCCGATGGAAGAGAGGTGTGCCGGTGTTGGTGTCTGTGGAAGTTGGCGACGGAAGAGAGGGGAGCCAGAGAAGAGAGGAACGCCGCAGTGAAAGAGTCTGAAAGTGAGAAAGGAGACATGGCTAGGGTTTCATTCAGTAGATGCTTTACTAATATATATATAAGGTTATTTTGGTAATTGTATAACTATCGGGATGGGTTAAGGACGGGTATCAATATCCCCATCCCCGCCCCCGCCCTCGACTTTGTGAAGCGGGAAAAACCCGAACCTAGTCAAACCGAGTTTTCCCCGTCAAAATGGGGGGCAGGTTCGGGTGGGTCCCCGCGGGTTCGGGTCTCGTTGCCATGCCTAGTTGTAGGAGAGGATCCGGTTCCATTTTTGATTGATTCGGGCTGCGGAGGACCACGACCAAGTGCACACCACCACCAAACCAATAAATGCTCATGAATAATTTAGATGAAGTTTCAACTATCAATTTCGTCTTGTTTTTAACTGAGAAAAAAAAACTATCATTAATTGTCATACCATGTTTCAATTGGTGGATAAAATCAAATTGTTTCATGAGTATGTGTGTATTTAACAAAGAACATGACAAACTCGATATAAGTTATGTCCTAATAATAAATCTAATAAAATTGGTATATTCTTTTTGTCCTCATTAATTTTAATTTTTTTTAAGTTTTTCTATTAATAAAAATAGTGTATTTTTAGTTTTGGAAAAAAAGTGCAATTTTAGTTTTTCATCACAAGCTAAAAGCACATCATTTAGAACAACTTTAGCGCAAGTCATCTATGAGTTGCGAAATCTACGTGGCCGTCAATTTAAAACAGGACGCGTAAAGCTGTGTGTGTGGGTCACTTTAAAAACAAGCTACGTGCACTATATAGATAACCTCAACTTATATATAAAATATGATTTTTATTGTGCAGGGGAGAGAGAGGATAGATGACGAGAGCATACAGCTGACGTGGTCTCTTTAATGACCCACTCTTTTGAATGAAGCAACCCATTAAAATGACAAGTGTTAAAGATGCTCTTATATATTAATAAATGTTTAAAATAAAAAAATAGATTTATCAAATTTACTAACATAAAAATTAAAAAACATATTTAACTCTCATTAAGTCTGTGTTACAACTTACAACCAATTCTTTTTATTTTTAAGTTGAAATATTTTTTAATCATTAGAAAATTAAAATTTGATTTTGGTTCCAACAAAGTTTTATTCATATATTTTTATTTTTATTTACTACACAATATAAAATCAGTGACGGATCCAGAAATTTCAACTAGTGGGGGCAAGATTATATACTATAAATATTTATATAAAAAATACATTAATATATAAGTGATAAAATAACGACATACGTTATCATTAAGCAAAAAAATAGAGATAACAAAAACTATAACATTATACACTAAACAAATTGAAGACACCTCAACATCTACAAATTATAATTGCTCTTTACGTGTTTTTATATTTTGAAATTATTGTATGATTTTTTTATTTTTAACACTATATATGTCTCTATGTGTATGTGATTAAACAATCATTTAACAATTTATATCTCAATCATATCAAAAAAGAGTAGCTCATTTTCCAATGAGTAGCTTAGTTTTTATATAACATTTATAACATTATATACTAAAAAAACGAAGACACCTCGACATCTATAAATTATAATCAAGCCCGCATGTCTTTATATTTTGAAATTGTTGTATGGTTTTTTTGTCTTCAACACTATTAAAAATATGTCTCTCTGTGTACCAATCAATCATTTAACAATTCATCTCCCCAATCATATAAAAAAAGAGTAGCTCATTTTCTATTTTTTTCTTTAGTGGGGTCAACACTAAATTTTATGTGGGGTCAAAAATAAAATTATTCAATAATTAGTGACAAAAACAAATAAATCAGTAGGGTCAAATGCCCCCAATTGGATCCAAGTGGATCCGTCCCTGTATAAAATTCATGTCTTTTTCTGTTCCCTTCTTCCGGAGTCTTTTTTTTTTTAATATTTGACAGAGTCTTTTTTTTTGAAGTTTTTTTTTGTGAAGATATTTTGTAGAGTCCATAAATAAATAATTTTTTGTAGAAACCGAAATTATAATGCGTCAATTTTTTATTGACCACAAAAAGCTTACTTTTATTTGTAAGAATATATTAAGTAGTTTTAAAATTCTAAAGTATGTAATTTCTCGTAAACAAAAATTCCAAAGTAACATTCATTAACAATTATTATTCAAATTCAATTAAATTAATAAGAAAATGTATAAAAATAAATTAGATTTAATTGCTGCCGCGGTGGTATACCATTGTCTCAAATCTTTTTAAGTTATAGAGTATAAAAATAAAAATGAGAAATACTGTTTAGTACAAAACAAAACCAAAAACCGCAGTGTTTTGCTTTTAAATTTGACTATAACTCTTGATATGTGTATTCCGTGAAATGTCTTTCTTGCCATTAGTTTCGTATCAAATAGAAAAGCTCAAAAAATATATATCGATCGCCACTAACTTCAAAAGTTCGAATAAATTAACATCTTAAAAAAAGCACTAATACACTCCCAAAATAAGTGATAATTTATTTTTTTAATATAACGTCAATTACTCTTATAACTCCTAGTGCCGATAGGAAGATTATACATCTAACCCGGTCCTCTGCCTGCCGTAATGAAACCTCATGCAATGCACAACGGTATATTGATTGAGCAAAGGGTTTGAACTCATGATTACTCCAAGTAGGGATGAGAATGGGTACTCTCTGGATAAGGTATTATAGTGTTCATCCTCCTACCCTCTTTTAAAAAAAATGTTTGTATCCAGACCCGTATCCGCATGTACAACAACTTTAGTACTCATATCCATACCCTCTGGATACCTAAGTACTATACCAGCGACAGTTACCCGCATTTTAACTATGGAAAAACAATAAATAACAAAAAGAATATTATAACAATTAAAAAAACGATTCAAAAATCTTTTAAATCTGCTCATAATACATTACAAATCAAAGTATTTAACTAAATAAAAACATCCAAAACATAAAAAATAGGTAAATATCGCAATAAACATCCAAAACAACAAATTCATAAACTTATATATTTAATTACGAATAAAAATGGACACCTTTTCATAAAATTCATAAATTCATAAACAATTAAAAAAATGGACACCTTTTTTTGGGGGGAAAAACACCTGAACCTGATTAAAAATTTATACGTAATTACAAGTGTGATATATATATATATATATATATATATGTGTGTGTGTGTGTGTGCGCGCGCGCGCGCGCGGGGGTGCGGGGCGGGGTGGCTACTAGAGTGCCCGTACCCACACTCGTGCCCACTTAAATTTGCGAGTAATTGCCTAAGCACAAGCCCATGCCCATAAAGTGAGTTTTTACTTACGGGTACCCAACAGATTTGGGTCCAATTGTCATCCCTAACTCTAAGTCTCCATCCCATCTGTCCTTCCCCAAATTGTACCAACCATCCATGCACTTTAGGGCATCTTTATCGCTGGAACTAAAAAATTAAGCAACTTGACCTGGCGCCAGTTGGACAGGATCGTTGCTTTAATTTTGCTCAGAGTTGAGTTGCAGAGCAACGCATCGCAATAATAAAACAATGATGTTGTGCCATGTGTATTGTTATGATTCGACCTATGTCTGCAGGAAAATAAAGCAGCAAAAATGTTTGACCTGTTGGGAATGTGGCAATATAGGGCCCACATAGGAACACAGGAGTAGACACCCCCGTTGTGGGTGCTCTTATAGCTCCTCCTAATGCCAATTTCATATGTATAGGAAGATTATATGCATCTAACCCGAACCTTCGCCATGTAGTGCAAGGTTAATTGCCAGATCCCATGCATCCAACCCCACGTTCCTCCCATATTCATTAAAAGAAGAGTAAACCCTCAATTTAATCCCTTAATTAATATTATCTCTCGTATTTAGTCCCTAAAGTATATAAAAATAATAAGTAGTCACTGAAGTTTGTAAAATTTGTCTCATTAGTCCCTGTAAAAGATTACTTATAAAACTTTAGGGACTAATTTAATAGATTTCACAAACTTTAGACTACTTTTTATTTTTATATACTTTAGGGATTAAAGAGGAGAGTGTGTTAGTTTAGATACTAAATTGAGGGTTAACTCTTAAAATAAATGTTGACTCAATGTATTTTTGTCCATGAAAAGCTAGCTCAATGGTAAGAGTTTGGCCTTGTAACCCCAAATTAAGGACATGGTTCAAATCTTCTCAGGAAGAATAGTGCCACTGAAATAATAATATCTCTCTTTCTCCTCCCCTTTAAAAAAAATGCTAGCAATGCACTCTAACATTCTTTATTATTTTTTCATGAGTGAAGAGTCACTAAAATTCACGTGAGTCTCACTAAATTAGCGTATATTGTTTTGACAATTTACGGCGTGTAAACAAGCAGCTTAGATCAAGCACATAATGTGCAGATCCACAACGAGATATATTGATGCCATAATAATACATATAATAAAGCGTAGAAGATAGTACATATATTCTTACGAAATATAAAGCATAAACGAATGTACGATCATATTAATCAAACACACAAACTACCACTTAACATTAACATAGACAGACAAAGCTGATCTATGTACATATATAGACTACAGTTGCACGACGCGCACACAGACATATATATGTATATAGCTTCAATTAGTGGTTGTGCTGGCCAGGCAATTTTTCTTTGATCTTATCCATTATACCCTTCTTCTGATGCTCAGGTTGGTGGGTTGCTGCTGCCGTCGAGTGGGTAGTAGTAGTAGTAGTACCTGCTGCAGGGACAGTGGCAGTACTTGTCTGCGACTGTGAATGCTCCTTGCCCCCTCCTCCTCCTCCTCCTACCCCCGGAATCTTCTCCTTTATTTTATCCTTCAGTCCTTTCTTCTTCCTTCTCCCTCCTTGCCCGTCATCCTCAGACTTTCAAATTTTAAAACGTTGAAACAAATTAAACCCATCAGTGAGATACGTTCCTAGCAAATTATAGGGAAAGTAGACATAAAAATACAAGTGAACGATAAGAATTAAATATACGTACGGAGCTAGAGCTTGAACTGGAGGAGCGACGAAGCTGTCCAGCCTCGGTTCGATGGTGCTGCCTGCTTGGTTCGGTTGACAATAGATCTGCCATTGTTGTAGGCATGTGTGTGGTTGCACCACCACCGTATGCACCAGTACCGTAAGTTCCGAATCCAGATCCAGTGGAAGGAGGAGTGGCGGTGGTTGCGACACCGGTGAGGTGGACGGGTTGGCCGTGCTCGTCGGTTAACTTAACTGGGTTACCGTATTGATCAGTGAGTTGGATAGGGTTGCCGTATTCGTCTCGTATTTGGTGGGCTTCCGCCATTTCCTTCAGCCTGAAGAAAGCTTGCTTGCTTACAAGACCACTATTGAAATTTGAAAGCCACAATTTGGGTTCTTATTAAGCAAGACAAGAGGAACCCTTGGCGGTGGAGAATCAATGCATGTAAATTGGCGCCGACACGTGGCTGGAAAAGACGCCAACACCCGTTGCCACGTAAGAGAAATGAGGACACCCGTGTCCCGTTGCAGGCTCACACATGCTTTCGCTTAAATTCCCTTTCCTGTATATTGATTGATCTGTTGAATGAGCTTATCCTGTCTGCAGTATGCCTTTTCTTTTTTGTGAGTGGATTTAGAAACCCTTTTATCGAGAGTGCTTGCTAGGTGCGCAAAGAGTGACTTTATTTAATACAAAAAAGATTTATATTTATATTTATATTTATATTTATGCGAAAAACTAGTTGAGAGAAACGGGTGAAAAAAATAGAATATAGTTAAGGTTTTTTTTTTTTTGAAAAAATAGTTTTTGCTAGGAAAAAAATGAATAAGTTTTTGTTATGTGTCCTTAATTAGTGTATGTTAAGATTTATAAATAGATAATAAATTACGAAAGATGATCCAATGAATGCAATCCACTATCCAAACACAAATACCCTTACTTTTCATATATTTCTTAAAAGAAATAGAGATTCTATTACTTTAGTTTTAAGTGTATATAAAACACACATTTTAGAATAAGTGACATTTATTAAGTATTTATTAAGTATTTATAGGATCAAAAATATATTAATAGATTAAGTGTATATAAACACACATTTTAGAATAAGTGACATTTATTAAGTATTTATTAAGTATTTATAGGATCAAAAATATATTAATAGAGTCTTCCATTTTCTTTGAGAAACGGAGAGATCGTAACTCTACTTTCTACATCTTTTACGTACCTATTTCATAATCTCAACAACTACACTACTCCCCCGTTCTAAATCTTTGGTGAATATTTGAGGTTTATTTATACACAAATTAAGAATCATTTAATTAATGTATATTTATATCAAAATACTCTTATTTTTATTGTTAATTGTTTTATAAATTCTCATATATTTCTCATTTTTAATGTAAAGAGGACAAATACTGCACTATAAACAATCAAACAATCGTTTGGAATGGAGAGAATAATATATAACAAAAATACCAAAGATGTTTTGAAACAAAGATAAAATATTAAAGCCACTAAAGATTTGGAATGGAGGCAATAGTATATAACAAAAACTATTTAACTCACGTGGCCATTTTATAATTTCTTCTAACAAAAATACCTCAAAAATCATTAATCAACAAATGTTGTACAAATCTTCTAAAAAATTTCAAGACCCTATACCCAATCCAAACACAATCAGGGTTCCTATGGCAATTTTGTCGGCCAAAGCCCAAAACTATATTTGCGTGGCCATTTTTTAATGATTTCATAAATTAACTTTTCGGGGGATGAGTAGCTCAACTGATTTGAGCTAAGGGTGTGAAGGAGTCAAAGGTCCAGGTTCAAATCTTGGTGAAGGAGAAAAAACTAATCTAATAACTAATATACTAACATTTGCCTATCAAAAAAAAATTTATTCTAAACTTTTCAATATCCTCTTTACTCACAAATTAGGGCACGTTTCATCGGGCGAGTTACTATAATTACAAGTGAAAAAATACTCCAGTCAGCTGAGAAAAAATATACACTATCTTTTTCCGGAAACCATATACATACATATATCAAGAGCAGAGATCTTCTCCAATATATCGAATTTCTGATTTCTGATGCATATTTTTCCTCTATTATTGACTCTTATCAATAACACAATTATAAACTCTTAAAACCAACATAAAATAGAAATTTTATTCATCATTTCAAAACCAACAAAATGAGTATTTAAAACTTTGTTTTGTTTATCGGTCTTGAAATTAATGAATAAAGTATTGAAAATTAATAGTCAATGACATTAAAATTATATTTGCTTAATTGCCCTTTTGGTCCCTCAGATATTGTGCGATTTTGGTTCCTTAAGTTTCAATTATGTAAATTGGGTCCTCTAGGTATTGCGATTGTGCAATTTTGGTCCCTCAGGTTCCAATTGTGCGAATTGGGTCCTCCATTCATTGCAATAGTGCGATTTTGGTCCTTCTTATCGTTTAATTTCTAATAAAAAAATGATGATGTATCATGCGTGGGTATGACTTAGCACATAATTTAGTGTAGGTAGCATGTTAGTTGGCTTAAAAATTTAAAAATATTTACAATATTTTCAGTTATAATTGAATGACAGTTGAACAGAGGGACCAAAATTACATGATTGCGATACCTAAAGGACTTAATTTGCTCAATTAGAACCTTGGGGACCAAAATCGCACAATTGTGATATCTTGAGGACTCAATTCACTTAATTAAAACTTGGTGGGTTAAAAACGCACAATCACAATATACGAGAGACCAAAAGTGCAATTAAGCATCAGAAAAGATAATTCAAAGTCATTCATTATTATTAAAATTATGTTAAATTAGACTAATGTGTAATACATATTTATGAGATGAGTGTATATTTTAATATAAAAGGAAGACAAGTGTGTTTCAAACTTCTCTCGTGATAGAGAAGTGTACTTTAACCTAATTATAACCATACTACAAGAGACATAATATGCAAGTAATTAACACTATACCATCTCAAAATAATTACGTAAGCAACTCTTAATTAATTTCACATTATTTAATATTATTCTTAAAATATCTTCTAATTAATTTAAAATTTATTTTCTAATTACTCTTTTATCGTTATGAAACAAGTTTTCGTAAAAGACAATTTGAGAAATATAATTTCTATTTTGATTACTTTCATAAAATTAAATGAGATTTTCTCAACTATGTGAGGTAAAAAAAATTTTTGTTTATATTTGAGACGAGATGGAGTATCATGTATTAATTCATGGGCTTTATAAAATTGGTGTAATGAAACGTGCAAAAAACTCTTTAGGGTCCGTTTGTTTTAGATTTTAATAGAATCAATTTTAAAAGAATTGATGTTAAAAAATATTAATTTTAAAAAAATAAAGGTTAAAAAAATTGATTTGTGTTTGTTATTGATATTTTAAAAGTGAGTTTAGATTAGATTTTAATAGAATTAATTTTAAAAGAATTGATGTTAAAAATATTAATTTTAAAAAATAAAGGTTAAAAAAATTGATTTGTGTTTGTTATTGATATTTTAAAAGTGAGTTTAGAAAAATTTATTTTGTTTGAATAAAATACAGTAAAATCACTTTTAGTGCTAAAATTACTAAAAATGAATAATAATGAATTTGCAGCCTTGCTGGTGGTAGGTGGACAACCGTTTGGAAAGTAAACAAGAGAATAATGATAGGTAGTTTAGTAATAGTATATTTCCCGTTTTATACGGCTAAACCCAAAAGCTATCTCATGTATGCTGCCAGTAAAATAACCAAACAGTATATCAAAATGCAAACATGCAAACACAATTTTTTTTCACCGCAAAACGGAAATTTGAGACTCTAAAATCTTAAACAAACAATCACACAAGTCAATAGTCACAAGTAACGTCAATTAATCCGAAGACTTCTCGATTCAACATGCGGTCAACGAACAAAATAAATCGTTGCCCGGAATAGCGAAAAAATAATGAAAATTCATAAGATTCAATTTGTCACTGAGGCATTAATTTAATTAGATAAAAGTTTCATTCCACAAGTCCAAATGGCTTTGATAGAAGGCCGTCATCAACACCTCTATTTCATTAAAAGCAAGCAAGCAACCCAGCCTGAAAAAGTACATACCTACAAAAAAGCACTAATTTGACAATAGCATATCTGAAACTGATCTTTTATTGAAATGAACCAGTAAAGTCAATCAAAATAATTAGTATCGCCTATCAATCTGTAAAGACCATTGGCATGCCTTACATACAAGCAGAATCATGGACAACAGAACATCATTTGGATATATGAATTATAACCATGCAATAAACAAATCAACCTGTACAATACAAAAAGACCTATAGTCTCTAAACACTGTCACTTATGCCTCTATATTCATCTTATACTTGCATGTGTTCTTTACAGAGTAACTTCAGCCTCTAATCTTGATGAAATCGCAGATTAGTGTATACAGATGCTCCAAAGTCATGAATTACATCTTGCCCCTTTCACAATCCTTTTGAGATGCAGAGAACATCAACAGTGGAACCTGCTATAACAGTGGAACCTGGTGAAAAGAAGCGTGTAAGCTATGCTAAAGTCTTTATAGCTTGGGTATAACAAAGTGTTTGAAGTTCAATTTCTCTTGCACAAAACCAAACCCAAAAGATTCTGAGCGCGCAATAACTTGCTAATTGCTATATGTAAAATGGAAAAAGAGCAAAACCATTTTTTTTAATTGAACTGCATGGCATAAGCATATTTTAAGGATGCTGCTGATAAACTGGTGCATGCAACAAAATGAATAAAATGTAACTAACCTCCCAATAACCAAGAAGCAGCTTATCCTTTGCTAGATTTTGCCCAAAAGAAGCCCTTCTTTCTTGTAGGGTGATTATCTAATATGGATCTGGAACCTTTTGATCCAAATGAAAAGTGTCGCCTCAGAAAAGGTTTCCCAAAGGAGCTTCTCCCACTGGAACTAGAGTCCATCCTAGGACTTTGAACTTTAAGCCCTCTCTCTTTAACGCAATCGAGCACAACAGAATCATCATCAATATCATTGTCCACAACCCGATTCTTTGATTTTTTGTTTCTAGCCTTCAAAATCATTTCAGCTTTCAGAGATTTTTGGAACAACTTCATAGTTTGTTTCTCACCAAAACTGCAAACTGGGCAAGCTGGATCATACTTATTAATATCAGCTGTCATAGCCTCCAAACATTCAGCATGATAGACATGTCCACAGATAAGAACAGCAACTATGGAAAGGTCATTACTTGCAATTATCTTTTGGGTGCTCCAAGAAGACTTTTCCGTTAAAAGCTTTGAGCAAACACCACATGTTTGCAAATCAACAGAGGAAGCTGAAAACCTACTACTAGATCTAGCTAACCTTTCACAGTTAGAACCAAAGGACTCACTATCAAATGACCATCTTTCTCTGTATGGAGTTCCCATCAGCTCAGAAAAGCCAGGTATAGACCAACCATCTGAAGATCCCCCACGGGAGCGCATTCCTGATTCGTTGCTCCATGAAGGAAAGACAGGCCTCTCTTCAGACAGAGAGAAGCTGCTAGGTGACTTGCATGCTGGAATTCGGCTATCAGAAGTTTGCCGTAACAGCTGGTGTCCTGGAGAACGGCACGGCCACCTTGATGGGGTCAAGCTAGATGGAGGCATGTGATATTTGGACGATAAAGGAGATGCTGACAATGAAGTTGAACGGAGTGGTGGTTTTGTAGGAGATGGACAAGATACTATCGATGATTCTGCCAACTCATTCACCTAGAAAGTGATTTATAGGTAGAGACTGTGTTAAAGGAACCACATACCAGCAACTAAGCAAAAATGTAAATACAATAAAAGAAATTAATCACTATTATAAGTTATAACCTCACCTGCTCCATGCTCACATCCATGGAGACAGTTCTTGAAATAGATTGATCTGCAGTAAGCATGAATAACCATGTCAGACTCTTTAAAAGAACCAGTTGACAGAATAATAGTTAATTACTGGATCAGTTACATTATAATAGTGTCATACCATATTTTTAATTTTAATAGGACACAAAGCAAGCCATATGAAACAACCTTATCTTTACTTATTTGCTTAGCTGCCTAAACTATATTCCCCTGTTCTTTCCGAGGATAGATCAATGAAAACTCACCTATCCAAATAACCAAAAAGACTTGACTTGAATGATATTGTTTTAAGAGCTAAATAGGCCAAGCCATGTGTTAAGAATTCTATCCTATTTTCTCTTAAGCAACCACTTTAAGATACAAAATCCATAAGGAATTTAACTCTTTGGTTGAACACTGTTACACTCGAACCAAATATTCCTAAGATAATATATAAGTTTCATGAAGTAATGATGTACTGATAGTCAAGTATTTCCTGACTGAAGAGCCACAATGATTATTTGACAAGAAGTACGAGCACAGATAGTTTAAGATATTGTTTTCAATATTTTGGTCACTACGTGGATACAATAGTATATCAAGGTACCCATTTCCTTCAAACTAAACATGTTTGACCCATCAGTTAAACTCAATATCTTCGCAGAAAGCTTCAGATGATCAGATTTACTTGAGGTTATCATAAAGAAAGGACTTTCACCAGCACCATCCTGAATACAAGTTTACAACCAATTTCATTATTTTCTCATGTTCATTTGATATATTACCATGTAAAACTCCATGAATTATTAAATATACTTTCGGACATACTTTCATTTCAAAAGGGATAATCCCAAACAGAACTCAGACCATGCCTCAAATATCGGTATCTTAGGGCTAGTTTGTTTGTGCTTTTTTTTTTAAAAGAAAAAAGCACTTTTGATTAAAAATGAAAGGATAATTATATAAGCTTTTCAAAAAGAAAAAACTAAAACTAAAAAAAAAAGTAGTGTTTCTTTTATAAGCTAGAATAGGGTGAGTTCAAAAAGAATAGGGTGAGTTCAAAAAAGGGCTATAAAAAATATATACGTTAGAACTTAGAACAGTAGTTACCCAAGTATACAACAGGAAGAAGAAGCACATGAGCAAGGAGGAGGAGAGTGGGAACAGTGATGAGCAAGAATAGGATAGGATTATGATTAAATTGATATAACAGAATGTTTATGTTTGAGTGATTACGAATAAGGATTATTGTTATAAAAGAACATGTGAGAAGATAAGGGAGTCTGCTATTGGTGAGTGGGTTAAATGTTAAATGTAGAGGAAGGGTAGGGGAATAGGGAAGAGATAGGTATTCAGTACGAAGGGAGGTTGCAGCCCCTCCAAGTGCTGCATATCCAGCATTTTCAATTTCTTTTCTATTCCATTCATGATTTCTCGGTACTGATCAACTTCTATTCCATTCTTCACCAGCATATGCTCTTACTTTGGGATCCCAGATTCCCAGTTTCTCTGTTTCTCTCCTTCACTCTGATGATTTTGTGCCCTTATAGAACTATCATTATAAATAACCAAACTTATTGCTAATTTTCAATTTTTTTTCCCTTATGTCTAAAAGATTGGAGATGGAAATATATTTGATAAGACATCACCGTGTCTCCAAATTTAATGTACTGCCATGTACTAATTTCAAATCTTTCACATGTATTTGTGATTATAAGTGTAGAATGAACTGTAAGATAACTGTCCAATTCTAAACAGTAGGTCCGCGGTTAAAACCAGAAAGCTGACTTCATGAAAGTTACCTGAAGCTGAATCTCTCACATGTGCAGCAGTTCCTTCAGAAATTGGGGATTTTAGGCATCTATTCTGTTGACAGTTCTGCAATGGACTTCCATCTTCTGATACATGAACTGATTCATTTTTATGTGATCCGTCATTCCTGCTAATACCATCAGAAAACCAATTTATAGAAGTATCTTCACCAGCTACACGCCCTCGATGATCCCACCGAAAGCTCCATGTTGGAGAACATCGAATATTCTGATGCAAGATCTCACTGGTTGATCCACTTTGTATAGTTTTATCTCTGGCAGCAACACAACAAGCAGCACCCATTCTGAAGTAGCAACAGCTTTCAGCTTCTTACACTAACACAGCAGCAACTAATTGCATCCGAAAATACAGATCAACGGCAACTCATTCATTAACGGAACAGATGGCTCTTTGCCTGGAATAGTGATGAAAAAGGCATATCATCGATTGCAACTATCAATACCATGAGAGTCAAAAGCTGAAAGGCATAATCCAAAACAGATTATCATTGTTACTCAACCTTGGTGAAGTTGAACACAATTCCAATTTAAAACACCCACACAAAAAAAGAAAAAAGAAAAAAAAAAACTCAGAATCAAAAAGATATTGACAATAAGTTTTTTTCCCATAGAATTTCCCACGTAAAACCATCCTTTAATTTTTAGCCTCCAATTTTACAGACACCAAACTGACCCACTTAAAACAAAAAAATAAAAATAAAAAAAAACAACTTCAATAGCTATCCCTAACAAAGGAACAAAACATTTTGTCATTTAGATACAGTAGAATATGCAGGAGAGGGGGAAAAAGAGTCTATGGTATTGTGATAATAGACAAATGACATTCTACTCTCATCAGGGATATCGGTAGTACCAACCTCAAATCGCCGGCAAGGCAAAAAAAAGAAGGGGGGCACAAAAAAGAAAGAGAGGACCAACAAAAATTCAATGAAATTCACCAACAAATAATTGAAAAGATGTCGTGATCCAATCAATCAATTACATACTCAAATAGTGAACAGGAAACCACAATCCCAAAATATAGGAAATATTCAGTTCAGTGGTAAAGTCAGAACGATCCGAAATAAAGGCAGAAAAAAGGGAAATCAAAGTCAAGACCCCCCCAAAATTTCAACAGTAACAACAACAATTATTATATTAATATTATTATCTTAATTGAGGGCGATAATAGCTATTGATATTGATATTTGGCGCATAAACATGGTTACTGGTACATATGGGTATAGCAAAATGAATCAGCGTATACAGACATCCCATGACTATGTATGAATGAGTTGGAAACTGGCGTACCTTTTAATGAAACAAAGCGCCACAGCTCCCTCTATGGAGAGAGAGAGAGTTAACGTGTTTGTTTGTTTGTTGCAGAGAGAGGGCGCAAAGAAGAAGAAGAAGAGAGAAGTGTTTCGAACGGTTTGTTCTGCGCCGTTTGGGACTCTCCCACTTTCACTACTGCTGCTGTGCACTTGCCACCTGACTCTTCAAATATTATAGATGAGCCACCTCGATACACTCTTTAACACTTTTTTACCAACACTCTATTTATTGGATAAAATTTATGTAGGTCTCACTAAATTAGTGGGTTTCATTTCTAAAGTAGTAGAACCCACATAAATTTCACTCTATCATCGAGTGAGGGTTAGAAAGAGAGTATTAGAGATTGTGTTGCAAGTATTTCTCAATATTATATTCATCAAATTAAATAAAATTGTTAAATTGATTCGCCGAACAACTTCTCAAATAACGATTCTTGTCCGTCAAAAAAAACAATTAATGTGTTTAATTAATTAATTAAAATTAATTAATAATTTATTTTATAACGTTATTTTTCCTTTTTAACTAATATATTGGCCCGTGCATCGCACGAGTCCGTATATCATGAAATTAGTTATTGATGATAAAAATTTATTAATTAAAAGTAACCAAATTTATATAGTAAAATAATAATAAATAATTAGTAATGATTGAATTGAAAATAGAAAGTCACTTAAAAAATATAAATAATTGAGATAATGTAACAATGAATGTCTTAAATTATAATTAAGAAATAAATGAAATACAAATATAAATCTGGTAATGGAGCATTGAATGATAGAATTAGCGGGAAACTAGATGCATGCGGAGGTGACACTTGAAATATCATACATAGATATTACGTGGGAAAACGTTGTTTTAATATATATTATCGTATTAACCTCGTACGATACACGGGTGAGATTTTAGGTTCTTGAGTCATGTAAAAAAAAGTAGTCAAAGGTATTTTCAAAAGAAAGTAAAAAAAAGAGCATAGATAAGTTTTTAATACAATAACAAATAGTAATATGATTTTAAGATTAATTAATAGTAGGAATTAATGGCCAAATCCATGTCAACAAACAAAGTTTTATTGTTAAATGTTACACAAAACGTGAAAAGCATTCAAAGAGAATGAAAAAAAGATAGGAATTTATCTCAGAGAAAGAACGTAAAAATGATCAAATTCGCATTTCTTGTATTTATTTTTACATCAAAATTTAATAAAAAAATAAAAGTAAAAGAAAAAAGGTAGCAATTAACTATTTTAAAAAGAGTAAATAGAGACAAAAAAATAACAATAGTGACATAGGTTTTCATTTTGTTTCATTGATACGTGAGTATTTATAGATTAGTGATAATTTTAAGTATGATTTTTTAGTTAATTTCAATTTGATTTAATTTAAATTAAATTTTATTATGAATTATATGATTAATAATCATTTAAAAGTTGTCAGATTTATATGATAAAATAATAATAAATGCTTATTGATTACATTAATTCAAATCGTTAAGACATTAAAGAGAAAATATTTATGATTTTGATAACATTTATTAATTAAGATTTTATAATAATATTGATATTAAAATAATAATAATAATAAATAAAATTGTTTTATACAAGAAAATAATATATGTGATTTTGGGGTTGAATTAGTCTCAAAACTAAATTTTAATAGGCTATCAAAGCCTACCATAGATTTATTGTTGGGTTATCCGTTATCGGGCCGGGTCACGATTCAAATGTCCAGTCCTTGGCGTAAAAGGGTGTGTTAGAAGTCTCACATAGAAGAATGAGATGATCTGATTAATGGTTATAACTTATAAGTGGGGGGCAACCCTCACTCTTTTTTTTTTTGTTGAGGAAAAAAAGGACAACCATAAACTAGCTTTTGGAATTGAGTTATCTCAAGCCTAAATTTTAATAAACTTTACAAACTTTAGTAGTATAAATTTTAACTCAAGAAATTACGAATTGGAAGTTTGTTGAAAATTAATACTGTACAAAATGTAAAACTATGTTTTGCGTTTGAGTGCGTTGTGTTTCTATTTTAATTTTAATTTAAAGGTTTTAAAGGTGTGGAATGTTAGTGGGGCAAAAGGTTAACAGCCGGCACCGTCTTCTGCAGTACTCGGAGTGGGCTGTACGCATTCCATGCTTTTCAGTTTTCACATTAGACAAAAGGTATCATAAACATTAGTCATGATAAAAGTACTTATTCTCTCTCAGAATTCCTTTCTTTTATTTTTTAGATTCCCTTTTATTGTTTTAAAACATATAATCTCATAATTTAGGGTCTTATTGGTCCAAACAAGAAGAGGGAAGAGGATGGATTTTAATGGAGGGGAGAGAAGGGAAAGGGAGAGGAGAGATTTAATTTGATTTTGTGTTTGGTTGAGAGGATGAGAGGGGAGGGGAAGAAAGCATTTGCTTGTTTGGTTCAAGAGGGGAGAGGAGGGATTTTAATAAAGGAGAGGGATTAATTTACTAGTATATCCTTATAGTCTTTTATATTATATTATATATAAGGATATTTAAGTAATTTTATTTTAAATAATTTAATCTCTCCTCCCCTCCCCTCCAAAACCCCCCACTTTGGGAGGGGAGCCAAAATTGGCTTAGGAGGGATTTTGCTCCCCTCCTCTCCCCTTAAAAAAATTGAACCAAACAAATATAATTTAAAATAACTCCTCCCCTCCAAAACCCCCAACAAAACACACCCTTAGTGCATCAAACGGTTACAAGTAGGGGTGGAAATAGGAGTGAAAATAGGCTGGGTCGAGTTAGGCTTTGCAGGGCATAAGTCTAGCCTGATCAAAACATTCAAGGGTCAAACCTGGCCTGTTACCTGTCATAGGCTTTTTTTAAGGCCTGACCTGACCTTTTTGAAAGTTTGGTATGACATGTTAGCTTACTTAAAGGTCTATTTGATATTAACGCCTTTGAATAAGTCACCTGATCGATCTTTAAATAGACTAACGGGTTGATAGGCCAATGAGATTAAGTTCTATTTATAATAAACTATAAAAAGAAATTAAAATCACTGCTTCTAAGAGACATAAGACATAGGAGTGGAAATAGACAAGAGGAGCTGGGTTTTATAAGGTCTGATTCTCATTTATTCGTATGATATAAATCTTTTTTAAGGTTTAACATGACCTTTTAAAGAATCTAACCTTACATGATAGCCTATTTAAATTCTACTCATATTTTGCAATAAGGCCTTTAAATATTTCAAAAATAATGTAAGCCAATATGCTTAAATTATCGAAAAAAAGTCAACAAGCATATGATTTACCACAATGTATAAAATCTAATAATAATAATAATAACAATATAAAATTATTATTTATATTTACTTAAATAGGCCGGCCTGTTAGGCCTTAAAGACTTTTTGGGTTGCCCGAAGCCTGACTTTTTTAGCTAAATAAACTTTTCAAAAAGTCTTAACCTTGTCTATTTAAAAAAATGTCTGACCTGACCTGACCTAAGCCTAAAATAAACTAAGTCGTAGGTCCCAATCAGACGACCTGCTTATTCTCACCCCTGGTTACAAGTCACAACCCAAAAGATGTCAATGTGGTAATAATCAGATCATAATGCAACTTACGTCTCTGTCCTTTTCCTATTTCATCTCATTTAATGAGAAACCGTGAGGTAAGCTAAATAAATTTGCGTAGACTGAAAGTAGGTGAGTTTTTGTTGGATGGTCCCGAGAATGTTTTAAAAAACTTAATTGAATCAATAAATGCTTTTTTACGGTTTAATTCAACTATAGCGATCAATTTGATAATAATAAAATATTTAATAACTTTTTTAAAGGAATAAATATTTAATAATTAAATAAAATATATTTTAAGTTAATATAAAATAATCGTATTATATATGTTTTGTAAAATAAAAATCATTAACAAAAACATGAATAATATATATATATATCGTTATAATTTATTATTGAATCTTTATTTGTCTAATATATAATATTTAATTAAAAAATAAAAATTACACAATAAATAAAAAATTAACTCTTTCAAACCGTTTTTCACCACCGATAGTATTATTTGTAGGTGATTTTATATAATTCACAAAGCCATTATTATTATTATTATTATTATTATTATTATTATTATTATTAGTGACACATATCTCTTTATAGTTCTATGTAACTCTTTTTTTTTTATGTGCATCCAGTATTTCATTTTTTACACTATTCAGAATGAGTTAATTTCGACAAAAAAAAAAGAATGAGTTAATGATAAGAGAGTTGAGAAGTTTAGACATGGTCATTGGTAATATTTTTTAATGGAATAAACTTATTTTATTTCCAATAAAATTTGTTCAGCAATACATGTTGGAATAAAATAAAAGATACGGTGACTAGCATAAAGTCTTACCGCCCTAGTTAAATTATAAGCAACAACATTTGTTTGTCTCATAACAAAACTAACCCCATAATTTTGGTAAATGACTAAATGCTTCCTTGCATCTTGATAGGATACCACCTAGTTCATAGGTATTGTTTCTAAATAATAGAAAACATACAATGTTACACTTTTTTTTGTCTAGACCTCTGGTATAATATCACATTTTACCTATGATTTTGGGCATGAATGAATCTTATTTTTTTACTTTCTCAATAAATGTTTTTGCTATAATAATATTATCTGTACATAATTTTTCACATAATTCGTAAAGCCATTATTATTATTATTATTATTATTATTATTATTATTATTATTATTATTATTATTATTATTATTATTATTATTATTATTATTATTATTATTACTGCTGCTGCACATTTACCTTATTGTTATGCAACTCTTTTTTACATGCATCCAATATTTCTACAATATTCAGAGGTGTAAATGACGCGAGAGCTAAGGAGCTTATATATGGTAATAAAGTACAAAATCTACTGTTCCTTTTTTTTTATATAAAAAAATGCCAGTTAAGAGATGCAATTTTGATCAAACTCATGTCATGATATTCTTCATCTTTAAATTTTGGATCGATCCGTCAACACAGAGAAATAATTAAGAACCATGCGATGAATTGATGATGTGGTTGAATTTCTCCGTCTCAAGCAAATGGCCGTAGATGTTTTGTCAAATATTGCGTAATCAAAAAAAATTCTCTCACTGGTAACATGCAAACTAGTAAGTGGTGCAATATGGGATGTGTTTGGATTATTTATGGGCGTAATCAAAAAAAAATTCTCTGGTAACATGTCAAGTGTAATATTAGTGTGTCCTTTTCTCCGAGGTTAAATTGAGTGGGAATGGGCCTATGCCTATGGGATGAGTTTGGATTATTTATGGGCGTTAAAACGCTTTGGTGGGAACCTCTACTCGATGTGAAAGTCGATGAGACAATGGGGCTCAAGACGGCATTAGATTGGATGAGAGATCTTGTATTGGAATATATTATTTTTGAGATGGATTCGAAACTAGTCGTGAATGGGATCAATTCTTCATCTCAGGACATGACAGAGTTTGGATATATTGTCAAAGATTATAGACAGATGCTCTCAGATTCTTTTAAAAACTCTCGTGTAGAATTCACTAAGACATGCTAATATGACTGCTCAATGCTTCGCAAAGGCATCTGTTCATAGAGCTAATCCACAGTTACTATTTGATATTCCTACATGTATTTGAGACGTTTATTATTAATGAAATGAATTAGAATTTTTCTGTCAAAAAAAATACTCTCTCACTTGTCTCGTCCAAAAACAATTATTGCATCAGCACCTTTTTTTTTTTGTTGATAATGTGCATCAGCACTTTTTTAAAACACAACCAACTCACGATATATTAAAATAATAATTAAAAAATTATATTAAATTATTTTAATATTTCCTTAAATTTTTAATTAATTATATCGACGGCAATATCTTGTCATACAAGACGAATTATTCCGTTTCTAATTCATCAGTTGATCGAAGATGAAGGTCATAATTGTCTGTTCGCGTACTTGGGTCACTGCCACGTAGGGCGAGCTGGTCACTGTCAACTGCGAAATGGTGACGTGTGTTGGTGAGAGACGCAAAGTATTTTAATCCAGTTTATAATTAGGTTTTCGTTTCCGTAAACCATATGTTTACTTATAATTTTGGAATTAGGTATAACAAATAATTAATTATTAATTATTTATTATTTATTATTATTTATTAAAAGTTAAGACTTAAGAGCTACTACTTTTTTTGACGGATCAACTTAACAGCTACTACTTGACAAGCCAGTTTCATTGAAGATTCTATTTTATATTCAGGGATTTTATTGTACTATAAAATATAAAGAAGCTTATAAAAGATCCTATTATATACGTGGTGGTTAGAATCGACAATCAACGACAGTTTATTCAAAATATGTTTCTAAGACAGATGCTACTTCCACGTTTAAGTACAGAAGTTTCAATATTCGAAACTGATTTCACCAAGTATTTGGTGGATATCTTGTTTTTTCAATTTGTAAACACAAACTAATAATAAAAAAACATAACGTCGAAATTCGGCAGTCAAATGATAAACCATTCATCCAACTCGATTCAAATTAATCGAGATCTAACACGATTTTTTGGATGCAGAGGATGTAAACCATAAAATGGTAAACCATGCTAGTTGAATACCAAAACCTATAGAAAATTTGCTTATGGCAATGGGTATATAATAACTCAAAACACATTCCATTTTGAATTGAAGTAGGCCCAGCTTTGATCGAAGAATCGGAATCAGCCCTTCTACAACTTACGTGAGGCTTAAGGGCTTTTCTAAGGGCACCCCCATTTTTGCTTGGGGCACCCCCCATTCCGAAAATACCCTTATAAAGTTCAAATTTTTTTACAACTACTCACTGTTTTTCCCACAATTTTCGTGATGCTCGCAAATTAGGTATTTGCAAAATAAGGTAAATTTTCGCAAATTAGGTATTTGTGAGTGTACAACAATTAGTACACTCGCAAATACCTAATTTGCGAGGGTTAAAAAATAAAAATCACTCACAAATTAGGTATTTGCGAGTGTACAAATCTTTCACATCATGATGAACACAATCCAATAAACTTAGATGACGATTGACTAATAAAACGTGTTTTTTGTTGTACTTTTATATTTACCTTTACTTTTATATTGTTTGTTTGACATGACTTTTGGCCTAGTCCCCCCATGTTTGTTCTTTTTTCCATTTTTTTAATAAATTAAGGCAGGAGTACTCTTTTTTCCTTCTAGATATTTTTTCCCTACGGAGGGTTTTGCATCAGAAGGTTTTAACGAGACTCATTTCCTTCTTTGCCTTTAAATAAAAAAAAACTCAACTGTTAAATTTTGTGCGTTTACTTCACTCACAAATATGATATTTAGGAGTGTGCAATTTTAAAAAAATAGTACACACGCAAATATCATATTTGCGAGTAAAAAAAATACTTTTAAAATTGCACACTCGTAAATTTCATATTTGCGATGAAAAAAATAATCGCAAATACATATTTGCGTCCTATTTGCGAGTGAGACGAATGAAAAAAAAATTGATATTTTTACATGGCGGAATTTTGGTCAAAATAGCATTTTGGGGGGTGCCCCAAGCAAAAATAGGGGTGCCCTTAGAAAATCCCGAGGCTTAAATAAAACCAGTCCTTTTGGCGCCTACTTGATCCATCATTTTAGGCTCCAAATTCTTTTGTTTTCAGTCAACTTTCAAGGAATTATTAAATGATTTTGCTGGCCTGCACCGCCAAAAATGACTTTTTCTGGAAATATATTTCCAGGCAGCATAATTTTTTTAGAAATATATTTCTGAACGATAAAATGATACACTTCTAAAAGTATATTTCCGGATTAGGGGTGTATGCTAGCGAAACCGGGTGGTGTATTTAATAATTCCCCAACCTTTAACAAATATGCAAAGAATCATACAGTGGAGTGACGATTGTCCAAAGGCTACACAGGTTTTTTTTTTCATTTAATTTCTTTGTAATTAAAATTACCAACAAAGCATATTAATTATTAAGGTGGTATTCTCAATTAGCATTCAATGATTGATGTTTGATACAAGCTTCCTGCATTACAAATAATGAATAAATAGATTGGGAATACGGTAAAACAAAACTTAAATGGTTATTAGTTGGGTGCTCTTTTGAGTAATGAATGATCTTTTCTGGTAATTAGTTATATGTGAGAGTAGAAGGCAAAAGAGTTGTTCGTGCCTTCTATATTGACCTCGTTTATTTCTTTTTGCTTTTGATACTATGTTTTTGTTATCTAAATGAATTTGCTATATTCTTACAAATAAAAAATATCTCAAGTACATTTCAAGGCCTCTACATCAAGAAACTATTCATCTATTATTGCTTTCAGATGTTGATGTTCTCATAGTCATGTTTGCGAATGTAGCTCAACCAGAGAATGCTTTATATGGGGAATATGGTGTTATCTAAGGTATTCATATGTATCTTAATTCCCTTATTATTATATATATCTTTTCAATTACACTGATCCTTCTTTTTGCATTATGTAGTTCTTCCGTTGGGTGCATCTATCGTTCTTTTTTTCTACTGTTTCTTCGCTCTGCCACTGTTTGTCTGGCCGTTCATCGTTCTTTTGGTATGCCTCATTCATTTCTTAACCATTATGCGTTTTTGTTCTTGGTATGGTATATTTTTTAGGTCTGCCTTTCACTATATATGTTTTTGTTCTGATATGGCACATAAATCTTAATCAGTAATAAGTTGTTTGTGGTTGCGTTCTGCTGCTGTTTAATAACGTTTGCTTATTTGTAAGCTTCAATAGAATGGGTGAATGTGGTTTATATTTGTTATGTAAGTAGTTAATGCAGAAAAAATGTTGAATGGGGTGAATGTGATCTATAATTGTTACTCACAACAATGTTGTCTTAATATCTCATTTGTTTCATGGTTAAAATTTGAAATTTATCTACTGCCAAGGCAGTGCAGATTCTGGTGTAGAAGTGATTGTCAGTGGAGGAGCAGTAGAAGAGCTGGCTTTGCATTTTTGTGAGCATTATAAGTATGTGCAGGCTTGTTAATATTAACATTTTCAGTGTTTTTGTCAATATGAAGTTATGACATGAGATTATTATAATTCATTACTCTCATAAACAAAATGTAACTAATGAAGTAGGAAAAGAAAAATGCATTGAAATATTCAGTTATAAAATGAAGATAATGCATAAAAGAATGAGAAAAATATTATCACCAATTTCAAAGAAGTTGAAGAAATGAGAGTATTTAAAGTAAAATAGAGAGAGAGAGAGATTTTCAGCAAAAAGGAAAACATGGATATTAGAATCTGTCAATATCTTTTATATTTGGTAACACAATCATAGGAAATCATGTAAATATCTTTTATATTTGGTGTATATTTATTTAGGAATCATGGCAACAAAATCATAGGATTCAGTTACGATTTTGTAGCCAAAGTGATTGTATATATATTTACTTATCATTTCAATGAAAGGCAAGACAAATATTTCTTTCATGAATTTTTCTTTCGGCTTTTCCATTTTGAGAAGATGTATGAGGACAAGAAAATCTAAAAGTCATTCCATTGAGTTCACACAACTTATGAAAAAGCGCATTGTTGTACTCTTTTCCGTTGTCACATTGAAAACATTTAATTTCTCTTTCAAATTGGGTTTTAATGTGATTACGAAATTGGAGAAAAATGGAATAGACTTGAGATTTGCTTGCGAGAGGAAAAATCCATAAAAAATTCGTGAAATCATCAAGAAATAAAGCATAATAACGATGTCCACCTTCCTTTTGGCACCATGCACTACAAATGGCCACTTACCTTCTCAATATTCTCCCAAACAAAAAGCTTGCCCTCCAAACACCCACCAAAAAGATCCGTCCTACTCTCATCTTCAAGTTTTCGGATGTCTCTGTTATCCTCTTATTCCATCTACCTCTAGAAATAAATTACAAGCTCGATCAACACCATGTGTGTTTTTGGGGTATCCATCTAACCATAGAGGATACAAATGTTATGAGTTGTCGAGTCGAAAAATAGTTATTTCTAGGCATGTTGTTTTTGATGAAAATATTTTTCCCTTTTCTAATTCAATTGCTCCCTCCTCATCAAGTTATGATTTTTTAGATACAAGCACTACACCTTTCCTTCACTCATCTCACCAACCCTTTTTCACCACTCATGATGACCAAACCTCTCCACCTCTAAATACCAACACTACCGAACAATCCTCCCCCACCCAACACACAACTACACCAACCCTATCCTCCCCAAATTTCACCATCAGACATCAAGCAGGCAACACCGCACCCTCCCACCCTACCACCACACCTACCAAAACACAACTCCTCTCCAAGCCCAACCCTAGCTGGCAACTTCTCCACAAACCACTTTCTCAACTCCCTTACAACAGCCCCATCCTCCAAATCACTCTACACCTATCCAAACTATCCAACCAACTTCTCTAGCCAACCCACCACACTCTCCCCAAATGACCACCCGAGCACAACATGGCATTTTCAAGCCTCGCCAACTTTTTAATCTTCACACCTCAGCCCAACCTTCCATCTCTCCTTTGCCTACTAATCCCCTTAATGCATTAAATGATCATAATTGGAAAATGGCCATGAAAAACGAATATGATGCTCTTATTGAAAATAAGACGTGGGACTTAGTGCCCCGTCCGTCTAATGCTAACATTATTCGTAGCTTGTGGATTTTCAGGCATAAGAAGAAATCTGATGGCTCCTTTGATCGATATAAAGCTCGGCTAGTAGGTGATGGTGCAGGTCAACAAGCTGGTGTCGATTGTGGTGAGACTTTTAGTCCAGTTGTCAAACCGGCTACTATCAGGACAGTACTAAGCGTTGCTTTATCTAAATCATGGTGTCTTCACCAATTAGATGTCAAAAACGCATTTTTACATGGAAATCTTGATAAAACCGTATACATGCACCAACCTCCTGGTTTTCGCAATGCCCAACACCCGGATTATGTCTGTCTGCTAAAGAAGTCACTTTATGGCCTCAAACAAGCACCTCGGGCTTGGTACCAACGATTCACTGATTTTGTAGCTACGTTGGGTTTCTCTCACAGTGTCTCAGATCATTCTTTATTCATTTATCACCGAGGTGACGACACAGCTTATATTCTTCTCTATGTGGATGACATCATTATTGCTGCATCTTCAGATACTCTCCGTCAATCCATCATGTCTAAACTTGGCTCTGAATTTGCTATGAAGGATTTGGGTCCCCTAAGTTATTTTTTGGGCATATCTGTTACAAGACATTCAGGAGGTCTTTTTCTTTCACAAAACAAATATGCCGAAGAAATTATTGAGCGAGCAGGCATGTCTTCCTGTAAACCATCCTCTACACCAGTGGACACCAAAGCCAAACTCAGTGGATCTTCAGGAAATCCATATCATGATCCAACCGAATATCGGAGTCTTGCCGGTGCCTTACAATATTTGACATTTACAAGACCAGATATCTCATATGCCGTTCAACAAGTGTGTTTGTTTATGCATAACCCGAGGACCCAGCATATGACTGCCTTGAAGCGAATCATTCGCTATGTTAAAGGTACTCTTACTTTCGGTCTACATCTCTCCCCCTCCTCCATTGATAAGCTCACCACATATACTGATGCTGACTGGGGTGGATGTCCAGACACTAGAAGGTCTACGTCTGGATACTGTGTATATCTCGGGGACAATTTAATATTTTGGTCTGCGAAACAACAACCTACCTTGTCTCGATCCAGTGCTGAAGCCGAGTACCATGGAGTTGCTAATGTAGTTTCCGAGTCCTGTTGGCTTAGAAACTTACTTTTGGAGCTTCATTGTCATATCACGAAGGCTACATTAGTCTATTGTGATAATGTAAGCGCAGTCTATCTTTCCGCAAATCCTGTTCAACATCAACGCACTAAACACATTGATATGGATATACATTTTGTGCGTGAAAAGGTTGCTCGTGGTCAGGTACGAGTTTTACATGTTCCTTCACGTTACCAAATTGCTGACATCTTCACTAAGGGTCTTCCGCTGCAACTCTTTGATGATTTTCGAGATAGTCTCAACATTCGTCAACCTCCAGTTTCGACTACGGGGGTGTATTAGAATCTGTCAATATCTTTTATATTTGGTAACACAATCATAGGAAATCATGTAAATATCTTTTATATTTGGTGTACATTTATTTAGGAATCATGGCAACAAAATCATAGGATTCAGTTACGATTTTGTAGCCAAAGTGATTGTATTTATTTAGGAATCATGGCAACAAAATCACAGGATTCAGTTACGATTTTGTAGCCAAAGTGATTGTATATATATTTACTTATCATATCAATGAAAGGCAAGGCAAATATTTCTTTCAATGGAGAACTAAACTAAAATGGGAATCAACCCGAAAAAATCATTAGACTATCTCCTTCAAACCACCCCTCACCAGTGGCTAACTTCCAACCCACCTATGATCATCTCTTCCATCACTTGCCAATCGGAATATTGACCTCTCCTGCTAATTTTTCCACATTGAAACCACTGTTACATTATGTAAATAGAGGAAGAAATACACAGAGCCCATTTACGATGAGTTTCCAACAAACCACTTAGTTTTTTTGCCTAAGATGAAAAAGAATGGTGAAGAAACATGAAGTTTGACCCAAATACAATACCAAAACATCAGTATGACAGACCACCCAAATTTAAGGTTACTTTTCTTTTTGGTATTGTTATGTCCTGGTCTTGGGACACGCTATCCAAAACCAAAAGTGATGAAAAATTATAATTAGTATTTGTTATTGCATTTGTATAGTCTGTGATGTATTGTTCCATAAATTATCATTTACCTTTTATTATTTTTTATTCTATTTATTATTTAATTTCTTTTCTTTATTTTGGGTACGCGAATTGGTTGATTGTAATACTGTGATAGTGTATATTTTTGTGTGACATGTAATATACATCATTTTACTGTTTTATTGTTCGCAGGTGGTGATGAAGAGATAACGCTTTGTCCATGAGTGAATGAGTGTACGATTAAGTGACGCAAGTCCCTATTGTGATGGTTATTAACAAATAAATTAATTTTTCTTATGTTTATATTTAAATATGAGTACTGTAACATAATTTGCAATATATTTTCTTCGTAAAAGTACAAAGTTTGATTCTCTTACAATTTACTTGTAATATTACATTTGTGGTTATGCTCATCTGGTACGTGATTTTTTTTTGTAAAGTGATATGTGATTATCTTTTAGATGAGAAGATTCACTTTTTATATTTTTATAGTTTAGTTTAAAAAAATGAATTTTTTTTTGAATTAAAGAAAGAATAAGTCCCGCGTTAATTCTATTTTATAGTAAAAATCATAGAAAACAAAATCGTTTTTTATTTCAATCAAGATTATTTTCTTTTAAGCAAATAGAAAATCAAATATCATTTTAAACAATAGATTATGTAAATAAAAAACTACGATATTTTTAAAATCAAAGTCAAATATTTTTAATCTAAGTCAAATATTTTTTTCTAAAATTGTAAATAGTTAGGTTTTTTTTTTTGAGGAAAATAGTTAGGTTGTTAGCAATGACTACTTTGGATCTACTTCTTGTTTTGTTATTACAAACACTTTTAAATTTTAAAATTAAAATTGAGTTATTAAGGAAACCATTTTGGATTTTCCTGTTTGATTATCATGAACAATTTTTGAAATTTAATTTAATTAAAACTAGTTGTTAGGATAGCTACTTTGAAAAAAAGGATATTCACTTCTAAATTCTATGTGGTTTTCGCGAACAACTTTTAAACGTATATAAATAGAATATTCATAGCCATTTATGCATTAATAACTCTAAGTTGAGACAAAAACAAAGTTTGAGTCAAATTTACATGTAGATTTCGACATCACAAGGAATATAAAAATTAGATAATTAAGAGGATTATCATTCGCCGCTCCTATCGCGATGTGGTTACAGCAATGACAATGAGTCTTTTTATAAAGTATTTTATTCATTAGATGATTGTCCTTATCATTGAATTTCTAAAATGATTTATTAATTCCACTATTACTTTATTTTTTACAACTTTGCAACTATTAATTTATAAAATAATCATAATTTATTCTTTTCTAACTTATAAATTTAAAATATCTAATTTTAAATAGTTTTGTATCTTATAATTTGATGTATTGAATTTATTTTTGATAATTGATGTACTGAATTTATGTTTTGTCATTTAGAATAAATATTAAACTACCATTATTTGTTTTTTTTAATTCTCATTTCATAACTATTTAATTTGTTTTAAAAAAATTTATCGAATAATGTACCTTACGAAAAATATTTTTAATTCAATAGTTACTTGACTTTTATCGATAAACTAATTATTTATTTATTAATAAACATAATTTATATACGTATATCTTTGTATTATATTATTATGTGGTATAACTCAAAGAAATAAGTGAACTTATCATCAAGTAATTTCAATATACTTCTGTTTATATATTACAAAAAAAAGTAGTCTTAAAAAAATGTTTTCCAACTTACATCTTATTTAACTTAAAAAAAAAACTTACATCTGAAAAATATAATTACTTATAAGAAATGATCAAACAATACATCTATCATATTTACACTTCAACAAAATAATTTTATACTAACATTTATTATCAATTAGTGACACGCCTCTAAAGTAAAATATAACATTTTACATAAAAAAATCACTTTCAGTCGATAAAATATCTTTTTAAATTCCTTTAAAATTATATTAGTATCTTCAATCACATCTCTAAAAAAGACTAGAATCCCGTGCATCACACGGGTCACGTTCTAGTTCTTGATATAAATACCTTTGTATAATAGCGAAGTAAATCATTTTCAGTTCAATTTTTCTCTAACTAATTAACTATCTTGTCTTAAATTATTTTCTTAGTTTATATATATATATATATATATATATATATATATATTTTACTAGAGTTTTTATATTTTCTTAGGGTCCCAAAATTTAAACTGGGTTTATTAATAATTATTGAAAATTTTGAAAACCTTAATTGAAAGTTTGGAAAACCAGTTACAAGCAGTTTTAATTCTATTATGAAACATTACGAATGCCTTAATTTTATCCTGTTTATTTATACTGCAATTAATTTTTCTGCGATTTCATGAAAATATTTGTTCCAGTTCAATTAATTAAACAGTTATCCCCATTTGGCAATTATTTTTCTATTTTCTTTTGAACTCAATATAATAATGATTTCATGTGTATAAAAAAGTTAAGGCGTGGCATCATCCGTTCGTACACGTTGTTCGTCAACTCAACCTAACCATGAGTTCACCCCTTAAGCATGAAAAAAGGGGCAACCTCTATACGATATATTACCATTATATATACATCCTCATTGCATTTCTCATTTTACCAAGCAACATAAGTGCATAGGCAAGCATGGCAAGGTTCCTTAGCCTTAAGCGTATTCAAGCCTTTGCCGCTTTCTTTGCTCTCATTCTCCTCGTAGCGTCAGGCAAGTCACACTAAATTGCGTATCTCATTTTAAATATTACGCAAACATATAATTATTTACTTGATACAATGTAATGATATATTAATTTAAATTATTATGCTAATTATGAAAATTCTTAGTTTTTCTTTATATAATTTTTGTTTAATTGATTTTATAATAAGACAACTTTATTGGCAGCTTCGGAAGAGAAGGAACCGAGAGCAAGGGAGAGATGTTGGCGCAACAGTAAAACATGGCCGCATGCAAGATGCTTCCATTCTGCAGTTTGCAATCATCACTGCGAGACCGTAGACAATGCACTCTCAGGGCAATGCGGTTTCTTTTTCAAGAAATGCCAATGCAAATTCTGCGACGACCCACTCTAGATTTCATCCCACCCAGCACGTCTTAATAAGATCGATTCCCTCTCTCAGTCTCATGTGTTCAGGGGATTTAGATCAGACTTTTAAGTTGTTTAATTAGTCTCATGAATAAAATAGGACCACTAATTTCTTTAGAGCAAATTTCTATTCTAGTTACCTGAAAGCAAAAGCCTTGCAATAGTCATTGCATCCGGCATTTATTTGCTTGATGGTTACATTTAGCATAAAGCTTGTTGTGGCGATAAGCCCTTGGTTTAAAGTACTGTCAAAATTGACAAATAAAGTATTGTCTTATGTATTATGATTGGCCTATAATATTTTCATTATTCTTGCAAATTATTGCCATATCCTTTATCAGTAATTAATTAATTAATCAAATTAGCGATACTGAAATCAATATGGTGTAAAACGATTATATCAAAAAAAAAATGGTGTAAAACGATTGGCAGATAACCAGATTGATTAAGTATGTGGTCAATCCCTTAAATAAACGAGGGATTAGTCCTTGACTCATCGAGACGGATCCTTGGGTTTACCTAAAAAAATAACGATATTGATATTTTTTTTTTGTTCTAAACTGGATATCCTTCGTACGCAACTGCGAAAACTAATCCCTACAGCCGTGTAAGATCACATGAGTTACAAAACTCTCTCTCTCTCAAGAGTTTTGAATTTGCAAGATTCCCAAGGTCGGATGTGATATTGATATGATAAAATTATTTAATTATTGTTTATAAAATTTTATTTAATTATTTGGAATTAGACAGAGTGATAAATAAGGGGATTTTATTTCAATAAGCTTTTTTTTGGGTACAAAAATAATTTATTTTTCAAGCAATTAATAAGTAAATAAATAAGTAAATAAGGATAAAAATTGAAGGGCTGGCGCTAACTACACCCCCTTTATTCCTATTAACATCTCCTGACACACTTTAATTTTTTAAATATCAAAAATACCCTTAACTTATATTTAACCCTTAGCCAGATTTTTTGGAGAAAGAGGTATATGTAATTTGAGATCACATACCTTTACGTAATTTTAATATACGTAAGTAAAAACTAATTTTTTGGGTGTTACGTGATCTCAAATCACGTATCCTTACTTGATTTTAATTCACGTAAGTAAAAACCAATTTTTTTAGTGCTACGTGATCTCAAATCACGTATCCTTACTTGATTTTAATTCACGTAAGTAAAAACCAATTTTTTTAGTGCTACGTGATCTCAAATCACGCCAGTAAAAACCAGTTTTGAGTGCTACGTGATCTCAAATCACGTATCCTTATGTGATTTTAATTCACATAAGTAAAAACCAATTTTTTTAGTGCTACGTGATCTCAAATCACGTCAGTAAAAACCAGTTTTGAGTGCTACGTGATCTCAAATCACGTATTCTTATGTGATTTTAATTCATATAAATAAAAACTAATTTTTTGAGTATTACGTGATCTCAATTCACAGAGTTCACGTATACCTACCATCCTCAATATTCTCAATATTTGGAACGCGAGTAGTCTTCAGATTTTCTCTGCCGCGTATGACTTGCGGTTACATTTGGTTGACTGGTATTATCTTGATGGTTTGGGGCGTGAAAGAGGGCCTTCATCTTTTTCAGAGCTACAGTTTTTAGTAGACCAAGGAATTATAAAAAAGTATAGCAGTGTGTTCAGGAAATGTGATAAACTCTGGTCATTGTGAGAAGTTGATTCTTTTGAATCTAAGCAGAAACTACCTCACAGGAGTTATACCTTGGGGAATCTCACCGGAACCATACCTTCGAGTTTTAACAGCGGCGTTTTCGTCGGGTTCGGGTTCTGACAACTGGTGGCGATGGGGTTGGTGTATATTGAAAATTGGAAATGGGTTTGGGGGGTATTTTGGTCAATTTGTGTGTTTTAATTCTGACAAGGGGTGTGAACAGCAAAACGGGGGGTGTGGTTAGCGAGAGCCAAATAGAAGGGTGTGTAATTGAAGGAAAGGGTTATCTTCCAACTTCAAATAGCGTATGTATAAAAGAGTGATTTTCCCAGGCTCGAAACTGATCGTAGTAGAAGTAGAGGTGGCAGGGCCAGACTTTGGGTGCAGTGGTTATGGTTGCTGAGTATGGAGGTGACAAGCATGTCCCAGGCTCTGCAACTTCACGCCCAAGTCCTGAAATTAGGGACCCAACACGAAGATACCCCACGGAACCTTTCCAAGCTGTTCACTTTCGCCGCTCTCACACCCGCCGGCGACCTCAACTACGCTCGTCTTCTTCTCAACTCCAATCCGGGTCTCAACTCTTACTACTACAACACCATCATTCGAGCTTATTCCCATAGCTCCGACCCGACCCATCATCTCCACGCCCCTTTCTCTCTTCCTCTTCATGCTCCAACGACCCACCTACCACAACGTACCCGCACCCGACAACTTCACTTATCCCTTCATACTCAAGTGCTGTGCCCGCTTGAAACTTAACCCTCAAGGAAAACAGCTCCATGGTTTGGTCACTAAGTCGGGTTTCGGTTCCAATCTCTATATCCAAAACGCATTGATTCACATGTACTCCGAATTTGGTGAATTGGGTGTTGCACGTACCCTGTTTGATAAAATGCCTGATAGAGATGTTGTTTGTTGGACATCCATGATTGACGGGCTTTTTAATCACGGTCTCCCTATTGAGGCAATCACGTTGTTTGAGAGAATGTTGGAAGCTGGAATAGAGGTGAATGATGCCACGGTGATTTCTGTATTGAGAGCATGTGCGGATTTGGGAGCATTGAGTGATGAGAGGATAATGACGGCGGTTTTATCAGCGTGTAGGAATGCGGGCTTGATTAGTGAAGGTTACATGTTTTTCAATGATGTGCAAATGCATTATGATATGAAACCTGCAATTCAACATTTTGGTTGCTTAGTGGACCTCCTTGCTAGAGCAGGGTGTTTGAAGGAAGCTGAAGATTTTATTAATGCAATGCATATCGTACCTGATGCAGTCCTTTGGAGGACCCTGATATGGGCCTGCAAAGTTCATGCGGATACTGAAATAGCCGAGCGTTTAATGAAATTCCTTGAGCTACAAGATATAAGTGCGGATGATAGTGGAAGTTACATACTTGTTAGTAATGTTTATGCGTCGGTAGGGAAGTGGTGTGATAAGGCAGAGGTGAGAGTTAATAAAGCCACCGGGGTCTAGTAGGATTGAAGTTGATGGTGTTGTGCATGAATTTGTGATGGGAGATTATAATCACCCTAAAGCAGAGAAAATATTTGTCAAATTGGATCGGATGCAAAAGTGTATAATCTGAGAAAAGAAGCGTATAATCCAAAAGTATCAGAGGTCTTGCTTGGGATAGATGATAAGGAAAAGGCCATTCAGTTGCTTCACCATAGTGAGAAGCTAGCTCTTGCTTATGGACTGATCAAGACAAGTCCTGGGTACAAAATCAGGATTGTGAAGAACCTAAGGTCTTGCGAGGACTGTCACGAATTCATGAAACTAATCTCTAAGATATACCAAAGAGACATCATAGTGAAAGACAGAATACGTTTACATCATTTCAAAAATGGAGATTGCTCTTGTAAGGATTATTGGTAGCATCAGAATTGTCATTGGATTGAATGTTGTAATGTGTAACAGGAAAAATAGTATAGAAAAACCCATGGACAAGTCAGATGAGCTGCTAGCTTTGATGCCTAATTTGACCATTGAGACAAAAATGCAAATGGCAAGGATTTTTTTTCTGCTTGCATGGAGACGATTTCGGATTTTAAGCATGCTGATAAATATTGAAATGCTTTTATCAGTAAACTCACTGTGTTGGATGATGAGCACGCGAGATGCGATGTACTTAGATCCATATATCCATGACAAATGTTAGAATAAGCCAATATTTTTATTGTACAGCTCATTTATTGGTTATTATTGTAGTTAGATTGGCTGTCAATTTATTATGTAGTTAGCATAGTTAGTTATAACTAATTCTGTAGGTAGCATAGTTTGTTAGCCTTGTTAACCAATGTAACAGTACTTGTATAAATAGGGATTCATCCCCAATTAATGAAATGAGTTCATTTTCACAAATCTAACATGGTATCAGTTGTTAATTGCTCTTTCTGATGAACTCTCTCTTTCTTGTGATTCGCGTTTTTCATGCTCTGCATGTCTTTCTTTTCATCTTGCGCCATTGATTCTCTGAGTTTTTCTTGCAATTCTTCGTTCGCGATCTCTGCGACTCTTTGATTGCAATCTTTCAATGGCTTCTTCTGCTTCCGCATCTTCTACTCCTTCAACCGCGGTGACTTCCACCGTTTCCTCTGTTCAAGATTTCTCCAATCCCTATTTCATACACTCTAATGAAAATCCTTCGAACAAGATTGTTACAGCAGTGCTTGATGGATCGAATTACCACGGCTGGATGGATCGAATTACCACGGCTGGGTGCAAGCGATGACCATGGTGTTCGAAATGAAGAACAAATTAGGGTTTATTGACGGTACAATTCAAAAACCTAGTGATTCCGATCCTAATTTCGCTCAATGGAAACGATGCAACAACCTGATTCGATCTTGGATCAATCATTCTGTGACACCAAAAATTGCAACCGGCGTCATCTGGCTCACTCAAGCCTCTGATGTGTGGAATGCACTGCGCAATCGGTTTTCTCAAGGCGATTACATTCGAGTTCTTCAATTGCATTCTGATCTTTATTCTTTGAAGCAAGGTGATCTCTCGATCACAAATTACTTCACTAAGGTCAAGATTCTCTGGGACGAACTTTGGCCGATACCTTCATGTGATTCTTCACCTACTGGTTCATGCAAATCAGTTGTGGCTATGCAGAAATATCGAGACATTGATAGTGTCATGTGTTTCCTTCAAGGTCTCAATGATCCTTACAACCAGGCTAGGTCTCAAATCCTTATGCTTGATCCCCTGCCTTCTCTTGACAAGGTTTTCTCCATCATCATACAACAAGAAAGGCATATGAATTTGGCAATTCTTCCCAATCCTCCTGTTGTGTTAGTTGTGCAGTCTGCACCTTCATTTACTAATGCCTCTCAAGGTCGTGGCAGAGGATACTCTAAACAAGGCCAATCTCACCACTACACACATTGTGGCAAAAACAATCATACAGATGATACTTGCTTTGCAAAGCATGGTTTTCCTCCTGGTTGGAAGTCCAAGAAGGCATCTGTTAATCAAATTTCTGCTTCTGCTTCCTCATCTGAAGAACTGAATTCATCTGCTGTTTCTGAGGCATTTTCTGGTCTCTCCAAAGATCAACTTGCTAGTTTGATTGCTCTGCTTCCTAATGCAAAGCCTACTGCCACTACTGTGAGCTCAGCAAATTTGGTTAGCTCTCACAATATATCTACTCAACCATCTTCAGGTACAACCCCTTGGCTTTTAGATTCTGGTGCTACAGATCACTTTACATGTTCACTACACTGGTTTTCCTCTTTTCAATCTATTAAACCAGTTCCTGTCTCTTTGCCAAATGGAAAAACTGTTGCGGCTTTATATAAGGGCACCATTGTTCTAACCGATTCTTTGATATTGCACAATGTTCTTTATGTTGAACATTTTTCTGTGAATATCATTTCTGTGACCAAACTCACCAAAGCTCTTGATTGTAGAGCTGTCTTCACCCATAATCTGTGTCTTTTGCAGATGAATTCCTGCCTGAAGATGATTGGTACTGCTAAGGAATTCAAAGGTCTTTACTATTTGATTCTTCCTAAACATTTTAATTGTGAGTCAGTTTCTCGATTACACAATGTAAACACCACTACTAGTCATATTTCCACTCATGATGTGTGGCACTATAGATTAGGTCATCCTTCTCATTCTTGTTACAGAATTCTGCAGCAATTCCATTGTAATATTCCCACATATATCAATAAATCGTGTGATACTTGTCACTTGTCCAAACAAAAGCATTTATCTTTTAATTCCAGCACAACATTAATTGAATCTACATTTGATTTAATACATGTTGACATTTTGGGGCCTTATGCCACCCTTTCCATTCAAGGTCACAAATACTTTCTTACCTTAGTTGATGAGAAATCTAAAGTACACTTGGCTTAAACTCATGAAAACTAAAGCTGAAACTAGACAACATCTTATTGATTTTATTGCTTTAGTTGAAACTCAATTTCATAAAGTAATTAAAATCATTAGGAGTGACAATGGTCTTGAGTTTGCCATGACTTCATTTTTCCAATCTAAAGGCATCATTCATCAAACATCATGTGTTGAGACTCCTCAACAAAATGGTGTAGTTGAGAGAAAGCATCAACACATTCTTAATATTGCTAGATCTCTCATGTTTCAATCTCACCTACCTATATGCTTTTGGTCCTTTTCAGTAACACATGTTGTCCATATCATTAACATGCTGCCTACACCACTCTTAAACAATCATTCTCCTCATTTTCATGTTTACCATGCTCATCCTGACCTGAGTAATCTTAGAGTTTTTGGTACTGTTTGCTTTGCTTCCATTCTTCAAGCTCATAGAACTAAGTTTCAGCCTAGAGCCAAGAAATGCATATACCTTGGTCATTCCTTTGGTACCAAGGGTTTCTTACTCTTTGATTTGCATACTAGAGAAATATTTGTGTCTAGACATGTCATTTTCTATGAAACTATTTTTCCTTACCATGAAAATACACCTTCTTCTTCTTTAATTGATTCTGTTTTTCAGCTTCATCTTCCAACTGTTGATATTAATTCTGATATCAACATCAATTCTGGTCTTGATTCTTCTTCTTTACTCGAGTCTAACTCTCCTGGCACAGAGGTACCACTTGATATATCATCCTCTATTGATGATAACTCTGTGTCAGCCTCTTCTTCTCCTACTGCTTCAGCCTTACCTGCTGATTCTGTTGGTCCTACTGCAGTACATGCAGTATCTGTTAATCTTGTTGCAGCCCCTACAGTTCCTGCAGCCCCTGTCCCGACCAGAATTTCTACTAGAATCAAAACTACTCCTAAATATCTAAGTGAATACAAATGTAATGTACTTAATTCCATGGGCAGTGCACATCATCATTTAGGTACACCTTATCCCCTCACAGATTTTACCTCTTTTACTCATTTATCTTCTCCTCACACTGCATATTTACTTTCTTTGTCCACTGTCCCTGAGCCTCGGACATATACTCAAGCTGTGAAACATGCTTGTTGGAGAGATGCTATGGACAAAGAAATTGCAGCCTTGGAGAGTAACAAAACCTGGACTCTTACTGCCTTGCCTTTTGGTAAAAAGCCTATTGGTTCTAAATGGGTTTATAAGATCAAGAGGAAAGCAGATGGAAGTATAGAGAGATATAAGGCTCGTTTGGTTGCCAAGGGATATACACAGCTCGAGGGTGTTGATTACAGTGAGACTTTTTCTCCGGTTGTTAAACTTACCACGGTTCGGCTAGTTCTTGCCTTGGCAGCAGCTAAAAATTGGTTTTTACACCAACTCGATGTAAATAACGCATTTTTACATGGTGATCTAATTGAAGATGTCTACATGACAGTCCCACTTGGTTTTAAAACTCCTAAAGAAGGTTTAGTGTGCAAGCTTCAAAAGTCTCTTTACGGTTTGAAGCAAGCAAGTAGGCAGTGGAATGCCAAACTTACTGCTGCACTGCTGTTTTTGGGGTACGACCAGTCTTCTTCTGATCATTCTATGTTTGTTAAGACCCAAGACAAGTTGATTACTATTCTCTTGGTCTATGTGGATGACATAGTCTTAACTGGGAACAATTTGGATGAAATTGTGGCTGTTAAAGCCTTTCTGGATCACAAATTCAAAATCAAGGACCTTAGATCCCTTAAGTTCTTTGTAGGCCTGGAGGTTGCTCGGTCAAAATCAGGCATAGTGCTGTCGACTCAAAGAAAATATGCACTTAAATTGTTGGATGATGTTGGTCTTTTGGGCTGCAAACCAGCCTCGGTTCCCATGGTTTCTAATTTTAAACCTGAGGTTTCTGCTGATACTCTGTTGCCCGATCCAACAAGCTATAGGAGACTCATTGGGAGGCTTATCTACCTTACAAATACTCGGCCAGATCTGTGTTTTTCTATGCATAAACTCAGCTAATACCTTGCTTCTCCTCATCAAAGTCATTATGATGCAGCACTTCATATACTTAGGTATGTCAAGGGCTGTCTAGGGAAAGGTCTTTTCTTCTCTTCCACTAATGATCTTAAGCTCACGGCCTTCAGTGATTCGGACTGGACAGCTTGTCTGGATACCAGGAAATCTATAACTGGTTACTGTGTATTTCTTGGTCCTTCATTGATTTCATGGAAGTCCAAGAAGCAACCTACAATTTCAAGAAGTTCCAGTGAAGCTGAGTATAGAGCACTCACAAATACTGCATGTGAAGTTCAGCGGCTGCAGTATCTTCTTACTGATTTGCATCACACTGCATCTCTCCCAATTTACTTGTATTGTGACAATCAATCAGCCATCAAAATTGCTCAAAATCTAACTTTTCATGAAAGGACCAAGCACATAGAGATTGATTGCCACCTAATTAGAGAGAAAGTACAAAATGGAACCATTCATCTCATGCCTATTGCCTCCAAGGATCAATTAGCTGATATTCATACCAAGGCTCTTTCGTTTCCTAGTTTTTCTACTCTTTTTTTCAAGCTGAATATGGTTGATATCCACGATCCAGCTTGAGGGAGGCTGTTAGAATAAGCCAATATTTTTATTGTACAGCTTATTTATTGGTTACTATTGTAGTTAGATTGGCTGTCAATTTATTATGCAGTTAGAATAGTTAGTTATAACTAATTCTGTAGTTAACATAGTTTGTTAGTCTTGTTAACCAATATAACAGTACTTGTATAAATAGGGATTCATCCCCAATTAATAAAATGAGTTTCTTTTCACAAATCTAACAACAAATGTGCATATTCAGAGTATAATAGTCATTTGCTACATAATTCAGTTTCTATTCAGTTAAGATATAGTCATATAGGACTATAGGAGAGCTGGAGAGGGAGAACCGTATTCATTCTTTAGAAGTTCTATGGTCAGATACTGTTAGTGATTTGCAGGTACGTCGTAAGGACATTTGGGTCTTTTGCCGCGTAGTACTTGCATTCTGCTATTTAGTTAAAGAATTGATTATTTGGTTACGGATGAAGTGGTATCATTGAATCATGTGATGTCAAATCATTAAAAACTTTGACCATCATGATTAATATACTGAAAGTAAAATTTTTATAATGACTTGCCTACACAGTACACGTACTTAGATAATAATTCTAACTATTCATTAACTCTTAAACATTTTGGAGGCCCTGTTCTAATATTAAAAATTGAGCCCCTAAAAATCGGGGATCAATATATATATTAGTATTTCACAAATATTACAGGAACTCTAAGGTGGTATAGTGGCTTGGGCGCCCAATTTTATTCGCGGGAGCGGGGTTCAAATCTTGCTCAGGCATTATTTTCATCGATTTTTGGAGCAAAAATATATTTCTCACGCTAAAACGTCATGCGCTGGACTCGAGGACGGGTCGCAGAGGTTGCTAAAAACAAAACTACCGTTGCGCCGCACGATGATTCATGATATATATCATGCAATATTGTATATATAACAAAAAATTTGGGGCCCTCAAATTTGGGCCGAAATTTGGGGCCCTGTACTATTGCACTGCTTGCACGGCCCATGAACCGCCCTGATTAAGAATGAATCAAAATCAAAATTAAACTTTTTATTTTATTTTAATAATTGTTGTACTTTTTCCCTGCTCAGGCATGTATTCCTATTATGATAAGACTAAGAAAATGAAGCTGTGTGCTCTACAAACATTGGATTGAATGCTTTACAATACATTGTTTAGGTGTGGTGTGTATGGAGTCACATAAGTTTGAACTTGATGTATCAAAATCTTTGCCAGTTGCCGCTAACCTTTCTTGTTGGCTCTCATGATTGGTTTTTAAAGTTAATGATTGAACATATAATTTATCTGGCCGGTGTAGGAGATTCGTCCTTTTGCTACGTATCTAAATGTGTTGAGAATCTATCTATCTATTTTTATAAGGAAAAAAAAAAATCTTGGTCTTAATTATAAAAAATAATATTAATTTTTAAAATTATTAAATACCGAATTTTTATTTTTACTCTTATTTATAGTGAGACTTATATTAACGAGATACACATATTTTCTATGTAAGTGGGTTAGTTCATAAATGAGATATTTTTTGGGGGAAAAAATAAATCTTTAGGAGTATATTAATTAAAAAAACTATTTTCAATGTTTTTCCTTGGTATGTGTGACTTAAGGTTTTGTTTCGTATAAAAAAACCAGAGGGAGTATTATCTCTTTATAAAACTTAACTACACTAAGTACACGTGGCAAAAACTCATTCATTCGCTTTCCTGCCAAAAACTATTTTTTCACTAAAAACTTATTACAATAAATTCTGTTTTTCTTTGCCACCTGTATTGAGCATGAGTTCTCTCAACTAGTTTTGTTATTAAAAAATTTATTATTCTATTATCTATTTATAAAACTTAACTACACTAAGTAAACGTGGTAAAAATTCGTTCGTTTGTTTTCCCGCAAAAAAGTATTTCTCCATAAATACTTAATTACACAAGGTTGTGTTTTTCTTTGTTACTCATGCTGAGCACGAGTTCTCTCTGCCAGTTTTGTCACTAAAAAATTGACACAATAAAATTATAATCAAGCTTCACGGGCTTGTTTTCCTTTACATGGCTCCAGTCCCTTTGAATCTCAAGAATCCAATTTTGTTTTTTAGTCGGGTTAGTCATGTTCAGAAGAACTCCAAACTATTATTATTGGAAAGAAAGATGAATTTCAAATTATATAATATAAGGATAAATTAATGTCAAGTTTCTCACTGTATTTTTTCTTTGTAGGGATTCTTTGAATACTTTTAGCAATGAAAAATGAAAAATATATAAGAGTAAACCCTCAATTTAATTCCTAAACTAAAACTCTCTCTCCTATTTAGTCCATAAAGTATATGAAAGTAATAAATAGTATATAAAGTTTGTGAAATCCGTCAAATTAGTCACTAAATTTTTATAAGTAATCTCATACCGAGACTAATATAAGTTTGTGAAATCTGTTAATATGACATTATTATTGTTTTGAATTAGGCAATTTTCTTAATTGTTTTGAATTCTCATAGTTTAACATGATTATTGTTGTCCTAAAAATAGTTTTGCTCCGACGGTGATGCTAACTGATCCCGTCGTGATCGTTCTTCATAACATGGGTTCAGTCGGCAGCGTGCACTTACTATTCAAAGGAGAAAAGCTGCTTAATTAACTTTGTCCAGAATCTAGAGTTTGAGAATAAAGAATGATTATGCGAGTCTTCTGAATCGTGAATGTGGACAAATATCAATCAATCAATTACGGAGCAAATTACTAATCAAATATCTATTGGGAGACAAATTGAGCATCACTTTTCTTCTTATATTTAAAAACGCCTATGCCCATTTCGCTCCCACAATTGAAATCTAACTACACTGAGGACCAATCGTATCAGAAATTCAGAATGCTTTAAATTCTTTCTGACATCAATCAATCTTGAACTATAAACATATGAACGTACGGTTGCTCCTCTCTAAAGTTAACCCTCATTTTAAAGGAGAGACTGAGAGATCTAAACCATTGCTTAAAAAATAAAATAAACGGTTGATATATTTTATCATTTGCGACAAAAAAACTTGCATGCTGTTTTAACGTCTTGGAAGTCACCATCTATATCATAACATGTCATTCCTTATTATTTACTAGTCTGTGGCATTCAACTTGCATGAGAAACTGACAAGAGATTCTCTAAATTAATCTTTTTAATATTTTAAATTTATCATAATGCTTCCGTGATCAGAAATTTATAATGAATTGGTTCAGAACTTAACCTCAATTTTGATTCTAAGTGGTCTGTCTGTCTGCACCGTCCCTCAGTTTTTGTCTCTTTGTCAGTTCATGAAGGCAATATTCCTTATCAGTTTTTGAGAATTCTTTCTATAATTTCAAATCTTAGAACCCTCAATATGTAATTCAGGTTATTCTGGCTACTAATTTTTATTTTAGTTTACTGAAAATATGTGTTTGCAAAGGGAAAAAAATATTGTCTCCAACACCAATATATGATGTATCATAACATCAAATATTGTTTAACCCACTTTTAAGGACTTGACATATTGTAGAGCACTCTGGATAAATGACATCACTACAACCTACTTCAATTAGATCCTAATTAGAATACTAAGCTCCTGCTAAATGTGATCAGAATAAATTAGGACAACTTTTTACCAAAGCATGTGAACCATTCAATAGCATGGCTGGCCACATGCTCTGCCCCCTTTCCTATAAAAAAGACCCCTAAACTTAATATTCAAATCCAAAAAGAAGGCATCATGGGAGATTTCATCACCCATCTCCCCTCTTTTCAAATGTTGGGACCTGCATAAGGTTGATTTTAATTTGCACAAATCATGTTTTTGTGCATCATGGGAAAGTTTTTATTTTACCTTTAATTGCATGTGGTCGCCGGTCTTTTTGTTTTTACATTTGTACCCCATATATTTGAGTAATTAAAGTTATTGCCTTATTTTTGATTCCTCTGTACCCGCGTCAGTTATTGTCAGACTTCAGAAATCAGCTCCTTTCAAAGCGATTTATGTCTGTTACGAGATATTATCTTTAAAAAAAAAGGCATGTTACCAGATCTAGCATTATAAATGTGGAGTTGATAATTAATTTGGTCCCTAACATTTGAAAAAAATCAGTTTGGTCCCTTACTTTATTAATATTCCAAATTAATCCTTATATTTTGAAAAAGTGTATCAGTTACGTCCCTCCGTCAGTTTCGCAGGGACCAAATTGACATTAAGTTATAAATCACAGGGGCCTGTTTGTTAATAAGTGACTATATTAAAGGACTATTTTGGAACTCTGTTAATAGACATAACTGACGGAGGGACGTAACTGATACTTTATCAAAAAACAGGGATTAATTTAGAATATTGATAAAATAAGGGATCAAACTGATTTTTTTCAAATTTTAGAGACCAAATTGGTTATTAACTCTATAAATGCGATTAAGAAATCTTCTACCTATACCATCAAATAGAATACATTAAGGCGTATTCGATGGCGTTCAGCGTATAACCACAGAAGAAACTGTAGCGACTGAAAAATCCACAATGAGATTCGTTCGTGGTTTAATGGAACCGCCACCAATAATTTATTTGTTTAGGGAAAAATATTGGAAAAAACCATTTTTTGAAGAAATTTGTCTTTAAACCAGATTTGAATTCGGGAGTCGATTATGGTAGGGAAGTTATTATCACCCTACGACATCCTTTCGAAAAAGGTTACCTCTAATTAATTGTGCAAACTTTTGTTAACTTTTAAAAATATGTATTTCCCCTTTTACATCCTGAAACACATGATTTCCCTGGCTGTACAATCAATTTAATCATTTTTAAAAAAAAGAAACGTTTTAGGGCTTTTGAGCTGTACAGCTCATACGTCTTAAAATATTGAATTAACCCGACTGTACAGCCAACTTAATCATTGAAGATTTGTTTTGAATTTATATATTTATTTTTTTGAAAATAATTTCTGGATTTCTGAGCTGTAACAACTCATACGTCCTAAAGCATGTCATTAACCCGGTTGTATAACCGACTTAATTATAAAAAAGAGACTTTTAAGGTTTTGAGCTGTACAGCTCATACATCTTAAAATATGAGATTAGCCCGACTGTACAGTCGACTTAATCATTAAAAAAATGTTTAGAAATGAATTTATTTTGACAAAATTGCCCTTTTGGTCCTTTAAATTTTATTTGTCTCAAATAGGTCCTTTGTGTTTTAAAACACTAACACTATTATCCTTTTTTACAGTCATCGTTTGTCCCGTTTCAGTCTGTTTCGCTTCTAAACATGATAAGACTTGTGGATCACGACCTAAACCTAATTCTAACCCTATTAGGGCTCTAAACCTCAGTTTTAATCATTTCTTAAGAGTCTCAAAGGACCTATTTGAGACAAAAAAAATTTAAAGAATGAATATGAACTTTAAAAATAACTTAAAGGACCAAAAACGCAATTTTGCCATTTATTTTTATAGAATAAATTTCAAACTCTCACAATGTCCAAATGAAAAGCAATTCCAAGTGTCCATTACTAATAGAATAATTTTATTGATTTTAGTTTTTATTTATTATTATTATTTTTAAAAAAAGGAAGTTTTTATTTATTTAATACGGTCTCAAAAATTTTGTGATAAATTGAAATTGGGTTGATTGCCAGTGAAATTTGGGCTAAGCCCATTATTCTGATTTAACTCATAATAATAATAATAATAATAATAATAATAATAATAATAATAATAATAATAGTATAAGTAATATAAAATAAATAAAATAAAATATCTAAGGGTGTAATTAGTAAAAAAGATGGGGTAATAATGGGTTAAAAACGAAATGGGGGAGGACAAAGTTGTATCGTATTGGTACTTTTATGGGGGAGGACGAAGTTGTATCATGTTGGTACTTTTTTTGGTATTTTGTTACCTGGTACTCCCTCCGGACTAATTTATAAGTAAAAAAAATCATTTTAATATTCGTTAAAAAATATATGTATCTGATTCAATTTTTAACGAATATTAAAAGGACTTTTTTGCTTATAAATGAGTCCGAAGGGGGTACTTTGTTGTTTTTTTTTTTGTGGTTGAAGTGTTCTAAAGCTTTCAGGACAAGGTAGGGCAGCATGTGGCATGTTGGGCCGTAGCCCATAACTAGGCCCATAATGTAAAATATTTTGCTACTTCTGGACAACAAATGTGAAATATGTAATTAATTTTGTGCTAGAGTATTCTAATTATGCTATGGAATCTTTAATTGAAATGTGCTATCCAGTGGTTTTTTTATAGGGTAAATACCGTTTTTGGTCTCTGTAATTTGAATGAAATCAATGAAATTTGGTTTTTAGTCCTTATAAATTTTTTGTTTAGATTTTATCCCTGTAATTTAAGATTTTTCCTCTTTTAGTCCCTATCGTCAAAACTCTATTAAAAAACGTTGACGTCGCTAATAGAGAGGTATGACGGGAGGGAATAAAAGTGGAAAAATCTTAAAATTACAGGGACAAAAAGTGGAAGAATCTTAAAATTACAGGCACAAAAACTCGATGTTTTTAATAGAGATTTGATGGCAGGGACTAAAAGTGGAATAATCTTAAATTATAGAGACAAAATCTAAACAAAAAATTTTACAGGGACTAAAACCAGATTTTGCTCAAATTACAGGGACGAAAAGCGGTATTTACCCTTTTTTATATTTGCATATATTAATTGGGATATCATGGTAAACCTAGTTAAGCAAGAGTACTGATGAAAAAATTGGAACGAACCACATTGGTGTTGTAGCATCTGCATGTAGCATCTCTGTTTTGTTTTAGTACCGGTTGATTAAGAACTAACACAAAGGCAGATTAATTTTCTTTGTTAACGATTGATAGTAAGCAATTGTATTGTATATGTAGGTTGATTAAGAGTATTAGGCAATATGTATTCCAACATTAAAAAAATTGTTCATTTTGTCATTAGTTAAATGAAATAAATGATACGTATTAAACAGATGTAATAGTTATATACTATACTTGTTTTTTGATTATAGGAAAAGAACTAACAGTAAGGTAATCAAGATAAAAACTACTGCTACTTTTCTGGTTTACTTAAAAATAATTGGTTTATTAAAAAATAATTTGTTTTCCTAAAAAAATAATAATTAGTTGTTTATAGTGTTGAACTGTTGAACATCCATGGTAGAATGTGGTCAGTCTAAATCAAAAATGGAAAATGTGATATATGCTTTTATAAGGACTTTTTAATAATACATGAAAAAAGTCAAATTTTCAATTTCAGAAGAACGAACACATGTGGTCAATCTTCCATAGAAAAAGAACTCGAGAATAGAGCTTGTGTCAGCATTCATACAACTGTCATAACAATAATTAAGTTAATAAAAAATAAAATTTATAAAAATCAACTTCTCCAAGGACCATTTTGTGAACAATGGAGATTTGAATACAAATAACTCTTTCAGGTTGTCATTCTACAATTTAGACCGTCGAATATATAATGAATATATCAACGGTTTCATAAAAACTTTCCCATAATGCACAAAAAGTATAACTTTTGCAGGTTAAAAGCCACCCTACATAGTACATCATATCATAATTAATCATAATAATATTGAGCTTCGTACGTACACATACACGCTTTCTCTCTCTCTCCCTCTCTCCCTTTCCCAGGCTCAGAACCATAATAAACCAGAACAGCAAAGTACACCGACTTTCATTAATTTTGTTGCTTGTTTAAAATTTGTACTGTCGTTTCATCTTTGTTCTTTTTTTATTTCTCAAACAGATGAAAATGAAATGTAAACTTGGGTGGTTTCACCTTTTTAACTTTTATTTGTCAGTTAAGCAAATAATGGAAACCGAGTAAGACTCACCATCTTGTAGCTAGGCATAGTATTGCAGGCATGGGAATCTTATCATGTTATATTTTAGCTCAAAAACAAAGAAAGAGTAACAATTTTTTTTCCCTCTTGAATTGAATTCCAATTTCCAAATCTATGCTTCTAGAAGGGACTGACTAACAAAATTTAAAAGAAGGGGCAATAATATAAGGAAATTAATCATGTATTTTTTTTGCCTTACTGATTCTTTTACTCTCTTTTTTGATATTGGTTCCAAATGGCAATAACCTGGATAGAAGAGAAACTTTATTATCTGATTGAAATAATACACTCTTGAGAATCTTTTTTCCTTTACAGCAATCTTGCATTCCCTCACATAACATGGCGCTATAGAGCATCGCTAAAAAGATGTATATAATGCCTGCTTTCATTTGATGACCACCAAACCATCCATTCTTCTATTTTCCTTTTGTAAACTGGGAATTATTCTTTCTTCATTTCTGAACCAGAGCTATTAATAAGAAATAGTTGTGATAAGAAATAAAGCATAGAGTTTTATTCCTTAGATCAAATTTAAATTGCAGATAAGTTCCAGATAATAGAATATAATTCCTTGTCTTGTTTGAAAGTTTCAAATTGTTCTCTCAAATTTGCTGTCAGCCCTCCAATTGAAATATTGTTATATGCAGAGAAATATATATATGCCAATTCAGCCGTAGCCATTAAGCTTCTAAAAATTGGAGCTTTTTTGGGTCCCCTATGATTCTAACTATTGGGCTACTTTCCATATAAGTCATGGCTAAACAACCATTTTGTTCTCGGAATATCAAAAATTCAAAATTACAAAAAACCTTTTCGATTATATTTTTTTTAGTCAGTTTGGTCCTTAATGTATATTTCGTTATTCAGTTTTGTCCTCAAATGTGTCTTCCATTAGTCAGTTTGATATTCAAATTACTAACAGGAAACACATTCAGATATGTTTTTCAAATTTTGACACATTTAGAGACTATATAGTAACAATGGATCACACATTTAGAGAGTAAAATGACTATTTACCCAAAAAAAATTACTCACTTTTCCCAAATTAATTAAAATGAGATTCTACCGTTTTTATCCATAAAAAAGTAATTAATGCATCCATTCGTAATCCTATCTTGTGTCATGTATTCATTCATCTATGATAACATTTTTATCTTCTTTTTTTTTTTGACGAAAACATAACATTTTTATCTTAGCAAGAGTGAGTCTGTTTTCTTCTTGACACTTTTCCATTTCGTACACCGTGCTTTAATTCTATAGTTTATGACTCTAGGAGGGTTGTGTTAGGCAATCAACAATTAATAATAATAATAATATAAAAATTTGTCAAATTTTCAAAAGATAAGTCATCGATGCTATAATAATAATGAATGAAATCAAAGGACAGTATATACAAAGCAATATAGATTTCATGCCTGTTTAAGTATCATGTTACAAAAAAATACTTGGTCATTCAAAATAACTTGTATACTAAATATTTCCAAACATAAATTATATCATATCAAATTTACTTTTGACCAAAATCAAGTTTACAATATGAAGTTCGTTTAAAATCAAATTTACAAACTAGATTCCACACACTATTAACTCTGCAACCTTGTGAATTGTGACACTAAAAAAGAACAAGCAGAGGTCAGATTCCTCTTTAATCTCATATCCCTGTTCGATCAGTGGAACACCAATGAAAAAATCTTTTTTAAAAAACAATTTTTTTTTGGTTGATATACATACTAAGTGGAATTTATCCTTCACACTATTTTGGAAAAATAAAATGCACTGTTGTTTCTCTCTTTCTGCACAATGTTTGGATACTTCTCTTGTTATGTCGCCACTAAGTCAAAGCCTTACATGATACTCAGTCTAAGGCTACCTTACTTTACAGCAGAATCACACGGATTAATGAATCAAATCTCAATCTGTTTTAATTTCTTGCCTTCCTATGTTGTGTTTATCGTTTAGTATGTGTTCATATAGAATGGATGAAAGAGTGGAAGTAAACATGGACTGCGTGTTAGTTTTTCTTGTCAAAAACAAAAGCAAGTTTTTTTTTGTTTTTTTTTTTACGTTTCTAGTGTGATTTCATTTAGAAATTAATTTGGTGTAGTTTCTTTTATTTACACATTAGAGGTAAGTTGTCGCTACGATCCATAACTTACCCTTATTTTTTTAATCAATAATGCTAAACCTCACGAGACACATTCCGTGAGGGTGGACACGAATGACGTGAAAGCAATAACAGTGGGCCCTCTCTCTCTTTTGTCTTCCTTTAACCCTCTCTGATTAAATAGATGAAGAGGAAAGCATGATGAAAACAATAACACAGTCATTGTAGTTAATCGATGGAGGACTACTCTTTTTTTTTTTCACAAGCACTATAACCGTTAAATGCTTCATGAAAAATGAGTCTTGATTTCCTCTTTTCTTCTCTTTCCTCCACCACCATATTGTTGCCATGGCTATTGTTGCTTAATCAATTGTTCCCAACAGCTTTCTCAAATTCATGGGCAAGATGCTCTCTCTGATATGACATGAAAAAACAATAAATAGACAAAATACTCACTTAGTTGTAATTGAAATTGCAATCAAAACAAACACATCACAAACTCTTCATCTGACAGTGGAGGTTGCAGTGACAATTTGCAGAGGTGATGAGGTGTTGAGGGTTCACACTTCACTGGTGGTTGCTATTTTGAAGGAAATGTGTTATTGGATATTTTTAATTTCGTATTTTTTAAAAAGAATACCTTAAGCTGCAAGTGCCTGAGTGTTCAGAAACAAATTCGTGAAAATTCGCAAACATTACTTTCGCTATAAATAGCACCGCTCTTTTTTTATTTATGGTAAAGTCATCGTTGTGATCCATGACTTGCCATTTTTATTGTAGTTTTTAAAATTTTATGGCAAAGCGGTGGACGGTAAATGTGAAAACAGAGTTTTAGCACTTAAATTTTTGTTGTTCTCGTTGTTTCTTCAATCTTTCTTGTATTTACAACCAATTACTGTGTTGACACGTGTTATGCACATAGTTATTTGTTAATGAAATGAATGATGTCCATAGGTTATATACATTTTTTATAAAGTCTTAAACAAATTAAATATTAAATATAACAAACATATGAGTTTAGTCTATTTTTTGCATGTAACTAAATCTAGATATTTGACAAAAAATATATAGATTAATTAGGTCAAAAATATTCATATTTACTCAAACAAATGAAAATCTTCACAGAACAGTTATGTGAGAAGATAAACAAAAAAAAGAGTCATACTAATATTGAAATTGTTTTTTTTTTAGGGACTAAAATTGGAATTTTTGAAACAAGTCCTTTTAATATTTATATCATAAGGTGCATTTTTTTTCCTAATATGTAAACATATTTTCATCTAAAATGTTCATTCACATATTTCACGAGACTAATATTGAAATTGCTGGAACAATGAATTATAAATAGGTCCTTTAATTATCATAAGGTGCATTTTTTCCTAATAATTTATATGTAAAAATATTTTCATCTAAAATGTTCATTTCCATACTTTATGACGAATTTCATCTAAATATTTTCATATAAAATAATCTCATCGATAGTTTTTTTTACCAAGTTCATTGAGATTACTTACCTGCCTCTATTTGTTTTAGATTCAGGTAGAATTGATTGTGAAGAAATTTGTTAAAAAAAATTGATTTTAAAAAAATCGAGTTTAAAAAAATTGATTTATGTTTGATAATGATAGTTTAAAAGTGAGTTCAAAATAATTAATTTGTGTTTAGTAATGATAGTAGAATCACTTTTGATGTGTAAATATAAAGAATTTTGTGGGTATCATACCTAGAATCAATTCTACCAAACGGAAAAATTTGGATATTGTTGCTTCTACTAGAATTGATTCTAGAATGCAAACGGGATTCTAAAATCTGGTAAAATATAAAACAAACACATAAATAGTAACTAAAAAAATACTAAAATCAATTTTAGGGTCTAAACTGGATTCTAAAATCTTAAACAAACACACACTATCTGTGTAAAGAAATATCCGGTGTTATGTGGACATGCATGACTCCTGAAATGGCAAATTTGTCATTTCAAATTGGCATGGGGCTGCGTAAGCGGAAGTACTCATCATAAACCTTATTTTATTATCTTTGGGTTGGAGCCGAAGCTTTGGTAGCCCTCGAGTCGACCCCTAACATGTTGTGTATTTTGTGGAAGAAACGTACCATACAAAGAAAGACACGTGTACCGAATAAAAAACACTCTTTTTATTTTAGGTACAATATTCATCGTTTGTTATCACTGTTTGTGACGTAGGAGTGAAAATGTGTTGGAATAGGCATAGGAAGAATAGGGGAAACAAGCCTACTTTTTATAATTAGATATTAGATTAGATTAGATAGATATTTATTAGGAAACGTTAAGTTATACACAAAATTTTACAAATATCTTATATGTTTTTTTGACAGATATCTTGTATGTTTAGGACAGGAAAATTTGTTGATAAGACAAGGAAGAAATCATTGAGAGCAAGTTAACAAAAAATTTCACCTCATGAACAACATATCACGCATGAAGTTGGAGTCTATTTTGCTAAAGTTGCTTAGTCTTTTAATTTTTCACCGTACACGTGTAATTTACACACGGACTTTTCAAATTTTTGCCCGCATTTAATCAAGTATTCCAAAGATTTGGAATTTTGATACAAAATAACAAAGTATTCGTAACTAGAGTAAAATACAAGCTGATATACTTTTCTTTTCTACATCTAAGTAAAACGACTTTATAAGTACAAGTTGGCGTGCTTGCTTTTCCTTTTTGAGGCATTAACCCCAATATCTATGAGCTAGCAGCCTTTGCTACTGCAAGAAGCTCTCCATCCTCCTTTTATTTATATATATATATATATATGGTTATAATAGGTGTCAAAACAGTAAGTCCACGTAGACTAGAGATAAGATTTCAAAAGAGTTTATAAGCAATGAGTATCCTCACCTTACAATGTGAGGTTTTTTCCCAATAAATAGCTTTTGTACTGTGTGGTAAAATTTATGAATTACTTCAATCTCAACAAATGCAAACCCAATTATAAAAAAATTGATTTTAATCAAATCAATTTTAAGAAACACTCAGCCAATTATACACAAACTTTTGGTAAAAGAAATTATATACAAACTTGTGTAACTTATTATTTTCTGTTTGCTGCATCGGTTCCTGGTCTATTTTTTACAGCAGAGTACTCCAGAGAGGTTCCTTAATGGCTTAATTAATACAAACCACATGCTTGATGTCGCTTGCCATTAACTTAACGAGATTCAGGTAAAAGTCACAGAACTTAACGCGGCATATGCAAACCATACATATGACTTCAGTTCTGATCTGAGCTTATATAATTTACATGTCTTAATTAAAGACACTCACTCTGCAAAACTTAGTTCCCAGCACGTGGAACTTGTGCCCCTCACACACAAAATAAGCGCACTCATCTCTGCTGTTTATGACTTTTTATTACTTTCCAAGAACTTGGCATGGCAGCTTTAGCCCAAAGTTGTAGTCTTTACTTTCATTTTCTTTGGTGTCGGTTTATTTTTGCTGTTAAACTGTTATGTCTTTCCCAAGACAAAACCAAGATGAAAATGAAAAATGTTAGTAGGACCTGAAAATGTCTTCCCTTATGTATAAGCAAAGACAATAGATGAAAATATAATGGCTCTTGATTGGAGTTAGAAATATCACAGACACACAGTATCCGGAAATGTTTGTATGTTTCCCATTTCAAGAAATTTCTTCTCAGTTGCATTAAAAAAAAAAAAAAACACTGTTATGAGGAGATCAGTTGTTGAGTTGGGTGCCATGGCCTACTCTCTTCTGCAGTTGTCCCTTTCTTTTGCTGGTCACTTTTGGACTTTTCCTTCAATTAAGATGCGTATCTCTGAGGGTTACTTGAGGCCTCCCTCCCTCCCTGGCCAAACCGAATCTATTTTTCGAACCTTAATCCACCTTTTTTAGTAGTAAAAGCTTCAATTATTACCGAATCTATTGTTTGTTGTGTGTATTTTTTTTATATTTATTATATGGTTAGATAAACATATTAAATAAAAATAAGAGGCTTACAGAGTTAAATTTAAGTGGCAAAACTAGAAAAAAAGTATAGATATAAAAAAAATTAATTACCTTATGCTATTATACTAATTCTTCACTTATCTGCCAAATAAATCTTCTAACAAGGGTTGTGGAAACTTGCCAATGCATATATATTATTTGCCTTGTTTATGAAATCATTTTGTGTGAATAACTGTGAAAGCTCAATAAACCTAATTCCTATCTTGTGGGATGGAAAGAGCATTCACACGGATCAGTGGAAACCTACTGGAAAGACAACAATGTACAAAGTAAAGTTAGAAAAGTAAAACTAATGCTTACGCACAAAGCCACAAACCCACTGATTGGAAGATTGCATACATCATGTCAAAATTCAAACCAACATTACTATTATAATGAACTACAAATTCAACTTTGTCTACTTAACTATCACTAGCAAGTGGCAAAATTGTACATCATCATCCCCAGTTTAGTCAAACAAACCACTGATTTCAGGATACATACAATAAATCATTCATAGCATCCTAGCAAAAGGAACACTAAATAAATTCTAAATAAAACAAAGAAAATCAAATGGAGAACTTAGTTATTATTATTATAATATAAGAAATGAGAGTAACAACAACAACAATAGTGGCTCACTCATACAATACAATACAATACAACCTTAATAATATATATATGCTGATCTGATCTGATCTGAAGACTACGGGTCCCATTTACAGAAGCAGCACCTAACAAGCTTTACCCTCATTATGATACACTACTACTACTAATACACATTCATCATTATTCTTTGTCCCACTATCTGACAGTGATCACTGGTCACAATTTCTCTAACAGACTCAACAATACAATAATATCCTCTTTTTTTTGAGTCTGAAATCAAGGAAGCCCAATAGATCTCATGATATCAATAGTTCATTAAGTCTGCAGAAGCCATGATGGGCTGGTTAAGATAAGGCATATTCAAAGGGTTGAAGAAGTAGCTGCTATCAGCAACAGGTTCAAAAACCCCATTGGTGGTGGTGGCGGCATTCAAGAAGTGTATGATCTCATTCAAAGAGTCTAGCCTGTGGTTAAGCTCACCCAGTTGGGCTCTCAGCACTGAGTTTTCAGCCTCAACTGACAAGTAGCGTTGAGTGGTGAGGTTGAGGGATGTGAGAATCTGGTGATTCTCGTTCCTTAGCTGAGTCACCTGAGCAGCAAGATCATCCAAGTGCTTCTGTTTCCTCATTCGAGATCGCCTTGCCGATTCGCGGTTCGATATCATTCTCTTCCTTTTCCTCTGATCCATCAGCGCCTGCAAGTCCTCCTCCGAACCAGAGTTTGGAATCGTAGACGATCCTGAATATGTTCCGCTTGAAGAAGCCATGGGCGAGTGAGAGTGACCAATAGAATTAGAAGCAAGCTAGCAACAGTTGAAGAAGGAAAAAAAAAAAAGATAACAAGAAGATGGACACAGGACACAGGACGCAGGACCCAGACAGACAGACACTAAACAAGAAAATTAATGCGGAAAATTAAATTAATAGTAGTAATATATAAACTAATATGAATAAGAAGCGATTAGAGAGAGAGAGGGGGGGGAGTTATTAGAAATTGGAAATCATGAAACGTAGTAGAGCCAGTAAAGGAAGACAACTGAGAAGGATTGAACTAAATGGGTCCTGCGCCTGACAGTGGAATTGATCATACACCCAGAAAAGAAGATTTCACTCAGAATTTGATACATCAATCTCAAACATCAAGAACAATATGTTGGGCATTTAATTAAGATGAGCTAGCTAGCTTCTAATCAATTAAACTAAAAAACGGTGACTTCGGTTCCAACCGGGTCACACCAGCATGGAAAAGCTTCAAATTTGGTGATGAAAACAAAGAAACTGAGCTTTCAAGGGGGAAAACGAAAGAGATTCACAGAAATCTGGAGTTTTGAGAATATGAAGAAGAAGAAGAAGAAAAGCTTGGTACGGAAGCAGAGCTCCCACATAAGCAAATATCTTAAAAATAAAGAGAGAAAGAAGAAGGAAAGTGGAAGAGGACTCGATGTGTTTGAAGCAGTGAATTTATAGAACCAAAAAGGCCGACAAGTTGACGAAAAAATAATCGAAATTCAAAAAGATAAATGATAAAATTGTTTGCGTGATCGTTTTATTGATTTTCCAAATAATATATACAAAATTTTAGATAATTTCTTGGCTATAATTTTTTTAAGTAAATAAAAAGAGTATCTCCTATACAAATAAAGAGAGTATTTCCTATACAAATTAAGAGAGTATCTCCTATAAAAATAAAAGATTATTTACATATTCTAATACACCCCCGTAGTCGAAACGGGAGGTTGCCGAACGTTGAGACTATCTCGAAAATTATCAAAGAGTTGCAACGGAAGTCGCTTAGTGAATATGTCTGCAATCTGATAACGCGAAGGGACATGTAGAACACGAACTTGACCACGAGCGACTTTCTCACGCACAAAATGAATACTCATCTCAATGTGCTTAGTGCGTTGATGTTGAACCGGGTTGCCGGAAAGGTACACCGCACTAACGTTGACACAATAGACTAAAGTGGCTTTCGTAATAGGACAATGTAGCTCCAAAAGTAAGTTTCGAATCCAACAGGATTCAGAGACAACATTAGCCACCCCACGGTACTCAGCCTCAGCACTGGACCGGGACAAAGTAGGCTGTCTTTTCGCAGACCATTAAATCAAGTTATCCCCAAGATAGACACAATAGCCAGAAGTCGACCGTCTGGTGTCTGGACATCCGTCTGCGTCGGTGTATGAAATGAGCTTATTAATTGAAGAGGGATAAATATGGAGACCGAAATCGATAGTACCCTGAATATAGTGAATGATTCGCTTCAAAGCAGACATGTGTTGTGTTCTCGGGTCATGAATAAACAAACATATTTGCTGAACAGCATAGGAAATATCCGGTCTCGTGAAAGTCAAATATTGTAAGGCTCCGGCAAGACTGCGATACTCAGTTGGATCATGATAGGGATTACCTGAAGAGATACTGAGTTTTGCTTTTGTGTCCACCGGTGTAGCAGATGGCTTGCAAGAAGACATATCTGCCCGCTCAATAATTTCTTTCGCATATTTCTTTTGTGAAAGAAAAATACTACCTGAATGTCTTGTAACAGAGATGCCCAGAAAATAATTTAGAGGACCCAGATCCTTCATAGCAAACTCAGGATATGTATATATTATTTGTATATATTATATACTCTCTTGATTTACTTAACAAAATTATAGCCAAGAGATTATCTAGAATTTTGTATATTTTATTTGGAAAATCAATGAAACGATCACACAAGTCAATAGAGTATTTCCTATACAAATTAAGAGAGTATCTCCTATACAAATTATAAAATTAAAAGATTATTTACATATTCTAATAATAAACAAACAAAAAACAACGGGTCCCTTTTTTTCTTTCTTTTTTTTCCTTATGATAAACAAATAAAGAAAATGGAGTTCTTTTAAAATAATGCAGGTTCTCTTCATTTCTTAAAAGAAATAAAAATCTTTATTACTATAGTTTTAAACATATAATTACTAATAAATACATAATTAATATTATTATTTTAAAAATATATATATTTATACACCTAAAATTATAGTAATTGAGATTTCTATTTATTTTTTTTAGAAATTGAGACAACTGTACTCCTTTTAAAGGGTGACACTTGACAAGGGTGAATTAGAGGAAAGTGGCAGTAACTAGTAACAGTAGAATGGAAAGAAGAGGAGAGACAGTTGAGGTTGAGGGCACTGCTGCAACTGCAAGTATCGAGATCCAGCTGGCTGGGAACCAGCAATCACGTAGGACGCATCGTCTTATTTGAAAATACTTCCAAACCGCACGACATGCTCAGATATGGTTACCACTGCGGATGTAGACTATAGACCCACACCCAGGGTTACACTTGAAAAATGAAATAAATACTATTACTGGGTGAAAAAAAAAATTAAGAGAGTGGACAGTGGAGCCTCGCGGGGGCTAGGATAGGGATGAACCACAACCCCACTTTGCCGCTGAACCACATTATGTGTGTGTATATATATATATTGTTAATGTCAGGGAGTGGCTGAGCTCTCTCACTCGCTTTGGAATTAGTACTCGCTTCTTACAGAGTCGAAAGGGAGGTGAATGCATATGAAAGACATTTCCAGATCTAAGTTAAATGAGACTTTGGAGGAGAAGGATAACAGAGTGAATTGGGGTTTAGAGTGAGTAGAGAGTATGCAAACATGGGGGTCAAGCCCCCTTTATATAGTGGAGTCTCGTCTAAGCAGGATAACCACCGATCCGGATTCCGCGCGCGGTAACTCCTCACTCACGCTCCCGGGATCAGCTCATCTCTCCCTAATATCTCGCACCTGCTAAGTTCGTCACACTTTGGCTGCGTGATCCTCAATCTTCGGAGTGACAACGGCTCCAAGCGTTACCTCAAGGCGCATCCCTTTCTAGAAGGTTCGAGAGTCATGAGTCGGCTCGCCCCTGACCTGCTCGGTGTTATCCCTGGGGCAAGTGTACCGGAGGACGGGTTTGGCGCGTCTCGGGTCGGACGTAGTTCGTCGGGCTCGGAGAAGGTCGGAACCGAGCCGAACCGGCTCGGTTTGGTGGGTAAACTAGAACTTACCTCGGGGACCGGTCCGTAACATATATATATATATATATATATATATATATATATATATATATATATATATATATACACACACACATATATAATATATAAATTGATAAATACCACTTTTGGTACGTGTAATTTGAGCAAAATCTGGTTTTAGTCTCTGTAAAAATTTTTGTTTAGATTATATCCCTGTAATTTAATATTCTTCCACTTTTAATCTCTGCCGTCAAATCTCTATTAAAAAACGCTGACATAGCTAATAGAGAGGTGTGACGGAAAAGACTAAAAGTGGAAGAATCTTAAATTACAGGGATAGAATCTAAACAAAAAATTTTACAGGGATTAAAACCGGATTTCGCTCAAATTACATAGACCAAAAGCGGTATTTACCCCTTTTTCTTACGGTAATCAAACTTCATTCAATAATTAGAAAAAAGATCCATACACCCGGATTGAACAGAATGTGTTGGGGCATTCCCCATCCACAATTGAAAATCAATACGAATATCTAAGTCAGCCAAGTACACGGTAATGAAACACTTAATCAAAACAGAAGTCAATATAGCATTACCAAGTCATCTTAATCCTAACAACCAAAACAAAAGCTTCTAAATACGGTCAATGGTCAAAGAGAAATGAGGAGTCACAGTCTTTATTCTCATCCAGTTATAGGTCATTACTTTGCCATGTGCAGACTCAAATCGACTATAGGTGGTCTTGGATATGACTAATCGAACCACATGCTCATGAGTCATTTGTAGGGAAGAAAAGATGTTGAGGTTGGCGGTGACCACCATTAGCACTCCGGATCTGTAACGTTGACGCCCACGTCTTGATTGACTCTGTAATGGATCGAAGTTAATCTGTCAATCTGAACCAAACAAAACACCGCAACAAGACGGAAAACCAAACAACGCCGCACCAAGACGACGAATAAAACAACGCCGTACTCAGACGACGAAATCATGGAAAAACGTGAAAGAAAAACTAGATCTATATGGAAAAATCACTTATTTAGATAAAATGGGAGAAAAAATGATGTAGAGGGGTGGTTTCAGGCCAAAAACTATCCCCTCTGGTGGATGGAGAAGAAGAAAGAGAGGAGTAGAGAGAAGGTTTAGAGAGAGAGGCGCTAGGTTTAGAGAGAAGTTTTTCCTTCTTTCCACATTTTGTATATAAAATATAGACACGATAAACTTTTATCCTATACATTCATTGAATAACATTAATCATGCATATTTTTGTCCTAGAATTTTAATATTTTTTCTAGCATATTTTATATATTTTCTAAATATAATTTATCTAATATATAAAACAAGCTTTAATATTATTTTGATTTCTGTAATATACATCAATTTCAGCTTTAAACCCTATAAAAATTTATTATTAACTTAAATCATTGAAACGTTAGAAAAGTTGTTTTTGGTCTTTTTTATGTTTTGGGTTTAGTCCGTATACATTTGTGTGTATTAGAATTAATCCCTATATTAATACACAGATCATATTTGTTTTAATCCCAAGGGTTTCTGTAAAAAAATATCCTAAGGAGTTGATCTAGCGGAGCACGACAGAGTCTCGTTTCTGATGGATAGCAGGTTCAAGCTTTCACTGGTCTACTTTGGGTGAGATAAATATAGGTCATTTATAAGTGTTCTTTGAGTTTGAAGGTTTTCCCTACCTTAGATTAAGACACAATATTTTTAAAACCAGACTGGTCATTGAACCGGGGAAGGAATTGGTTTAAGGTTCAATGGTCTAACTATGGTTGAATTATGGTCGAACCAGTAATAAGTAAATAATATTTTAGTAAAAATTTAATGTATATATTATTAATTTTTAACATTTATATATATATATATATTAATTTATAAGGTCCCTCTCAAAAACAATTTATTAATTTATAATATATATAATATAATATAAATTTTTAACATAGTGGCGTAGTCAAGTGATTATTAAAATATTTAAAACCAAAGTGGAAATCCAAGGAAACTTGTTTTTATATTTTAGGCTTAAATATGATTTTCGTTCTTGCAAATATAGAGGTTTTTGTTTTTCGTCCCTATAAAAATATTTTTTTGTTTTTTATCCCTATAATTTTCTTAACTTTGTTTTTGATCCCTGCAAAAATTTATTTTTGCTTTTCGTCCCGGTAATATATATATTGTTTTAGAATTAGTCCTTATATTTTCCATATTTCAGGGACTTAAATCACATTAGTTTCTAATTTTAGGGACTAAAACCAAACATGAAAAATTATTACGAGGACTAAAACAAAAGGTTTTACTGCAGTTTTGGTCCCCTTATTTTTATCAATCCGTAATTTTAGTCATCCTTTTTTTAATTTCGCAATATTGGTCCCCCAATTTTTAAAATTTCTGACATTTTGCCCAACAGTAAAATTTGGTCACAAATTTGATGATGTGGCAAGTGACTTGGTGATGTGGCATCTGACTGTAATGTACTGGTGGCATTTTAGTGACATTTGGTTTCCATCTCATTAAAACTTAATTAAAATAATAAAAGAAATCATTTTAATTATTTTTTCTATTAAATAAATAAAATAAAATCACAATAAAATAGGCCATGGATCTGATGATATGAACCCTAAATTGCGATCCCAAACCCAATCTTCTTCCCCCATTTCTTCGTCCTCTCAATCCCAGTCTTCTTTTCAGACCCTTTCTCTCCTTTTCTGCAACCCCACCCTCCACCCTCGCTCTCAATCTGTCTCTTTCTCTTCTTCCTCTGGCCCAGATCTTTCCCTTTCGCCCATGGTTGCTGCTTCATGGTCTCACAGTGGTGGTCGTTGATCTGTGTGCGGGTTCGCAGGTGGTACGGTGCTGGTGCTGAGTGGCGGTTCGTGACGATGGTGGAGATCGTGTGGTGGGTTGTGACGACGAAGGAGTGGGACCGCGTCAGCAGTGGCGTGATGGAGGGGACTGGTTTTGCGGCGGAGCGCCGCCATTCGCGATGGTGGACTACCCCTTTCTTTCATTTCTCTTTTCATGGCTTTGCTACTGTTGTTGGTTTGATTTTTCAGCCATGGTTTGTTGGAGGCCATGGAGAAGATTAATATGGTGTTTGAGTAAATGGAAAGAGTTTCCAAGTGATTCTGAAAGGAATGAATGCACTATGTCTTTTCACTGTCATGGTGAGAGGAAGAAGAAGAAGAGAAGAAGATGTGATGCAAAAGAAGCAGAAGAAGAGGAGAAGAAGATGCGATGCAAAAGAAGCAGAAATCGCGATTAGGGTTCATAAAAAAATTGGGGATTTTGGTTTTTTTTCCATTATTTGATTTGTTGTTCTTCTCTTGTTGGTGTTGTTGATGGTGATGTTGTTCTTCTCTTGTTGGACCAAAGTTGTTGTTGTTGTTCCATTCATATTATTGTTCTTCTGCTGTTGGTGGTGTTCTTCTTCTGATGATGCTTTTGTTGAACATGATCTATTAAATGATTTTATTTTTGCATCCATTTTGATCTATTAAATGATTTTATTTATTTTTTTAAATGGTTTAAATGACTTGGATTTTTAATTTATTTATTAAATTAAAATTTATAATTAAAATAATAAAAAAGAATTGAAATAATGAAAAAGATGACATGTGTGACTCCCACCCCAGCGTTTGACCTGGCGCATCACCTAATTTTGACCCAAATTAGAGATATGGACCAAATTTCATAAATGTTAAAAATTGGGGGACCAAAATTGCAAATTTAAAAATAGGGGAACCAAAATTACGGATTGGTGAAAATAAGGGACCAAAACTGCAGTAAAGCCAAAACAAAACAACAAGGATCAAAAGTAAAAATTCTTATTTTGCAGGATGAAAAACAAAAAAATAATTTACAGGAATGAAAAACAAAAGTCTCTGTAATTGCAGAGACAAAAAACATATTTAAGCCTATATTTTATTAGCTAAAAATCACCATGGATAGCTACATTGAGAATATAATACCAGTAACATACCATACAGTGCAAGTAAAATCGGGTTATTTTGCCGAACGGTCTAGAGGCTTCATGACCGATCAAGGGTCCGTTTCGTGATTTAATCTGTCGGACTAGCCGTTACGGTCCGGTTTCCATAATATTACTAGGATACCATTCACTCACTCTAATTTTTTTTAAACAAAAAAAATAAAAAATAAAAACGTTGAACTTAACATCTGGAATAACGAGTATATAGAAACTAATTCCAACATGGAATAATTTTTGCTTTATATATTTTAACAAAATTTCAAAAAAAATGTATTTTTTTAGTTTTTCTTTGTCTTTATTCGTTTCATATTTTATAATGAAAAACAATATTTAACGTTTTATCCATTATAAACTAATTTGTATTTAACTAATTGATTGACAAAAAATTAAAAAACATATATATTAAAAAAAATGATTCTTTATAAAATTAATTTTTTTGTCAAAATTAAAATACTAATTCCAAAGTGTTAATATTTTTGTTTTTAGACAATATTAATTCCAAAATGAAAAACAATATTAATATATTTGTTGCCTCAAAAATATATTTTTGTTTTTAGACAGAGACCGAGCGCGTCTACATGACTACATGGTACGGAAAGTACTCGAGAAAGTAAACTACTGGACAGAGCGTGAGAGCACGCGTCCCTCCCGCACGGAAGACCAATTAAAATCAGAGCTCTGTGGTGCGCGTGACAAGCCTATGTACTCTGGAGTGGGCTTAAGGTGGAAAAATGTCATTCTCAAACACGCAATATGGAAAAACGCGTGAATGACACGGACGGTTGCAGTGGCGCGATTGTAGTGCACGCCAGGAGTATGACACGAACTTTTATTTAGATTTAAAACTAAAAACTAGTAGTATTTTTTTACAGGCAAACTAGCCGCCACCCTTGGGTCACATTTTTTTTTTTTAATTTGGTCTTTTATTCCACACTTCAAATATCTCACCATAATATCTTACCATAATATAAAAAGAATAGATTCAGTTAATTATCTTTTTTTTATTACTTTTTTCTCAATTTTACCTTTTAACTCCACTTGTTTGACTGTAAATTGGCAATTGAAACTGTAATCCTATTTTTCTATTTTATACAAATTCTCTATTTTCTATTATGTGTTCTGAATATTAAATAATAAAATACGATAAAATAATATATACGGTAGCGTAATAAAAATACGGAAAGACGGACACCGCCGGTTATAATAAGTTGGACGTGGGCAGGTGTGGCCTACCAATTAAATTACACCTTTATTTTTTTATGATTCGGACTGTACCTGCCATCATCATCATTCAGATTTAACGATGACAATGGGTGTGGTCCATGTAAGTTACTACCTTTGGTCTTATATATAAGAGATAAATATACTTCTTAGATTTATTAAATAATTGATGTATTTGATCTATATTATAGACCAAATACATCAGTTATTCAATGAACTTAAAAAGTGTATTTGTCTCTTATATATGAGACCAGAAGTAGTACTATAGTACTTGTCTCCACACATGCATTTTAAAACAGTATCTAGACCAAACCCATATCTGTATCAACTTTGATACACGTATCTTTACCCGCTAGGTATTTAAGTATTCATACTTGTACTCGTTGCTCACACTCTAATAAACTCAAAAACTTTTAAACCTAGTCATATATATAAAGCATTATGAACAAAACTATATAACTAAAATAAAATACAATATGATAAATTATATAGCTAAACATTACAACTAATAATATTATATTATGTTTGAACATTGTGTAAATATTATAACAAAACTTAAAAAGAATAAATTCAAAAAAACTTGAAAGTCTTGATTGATATTAGATTTAGAATAATTCATAAAAAAAATATTAAGTTTAGAAAAATTTTATTTTTTAATTTAATACTATCATATGGAACTCATGCACAACACAAGTGGGAGAAAATCTGTCGGAAAGATTTTTTTCTATATTTTATATAAAAGATTGAGATGTTGCCATGTGGTGCAATTAGTGATTAATGTTATTAAATACATGATAGATTATAATTATACATACATACATTTTAATTTCAGCGCCTCCCCTCTCACCTAAAATAACAAAAATACCTCTATCTCCTAAAAAAACCAAACTAATATCCTTCTCCTCCCGCCCCTAACATTTTTGGTAAACTCACGAGCCTTTTTTTTTGCGTTTTCAGACTATCTGAAACAAGATTTCGTAAACATTTTGAAATAAGCTTCCGAGAGAAGGAAAAAAGGGGGAAAAATTGGTTCCCTGAGAAGTTGATAACAATTTCTACATTCGGAAACAAGATTTCAGAAGAATAAAAAAAAAGCACCTCCCCAAGAAGTTGATAACAATTTGTACATCCGAAAATGTTCGTAAACAAGATGCCAGAACAAGAAGGTCGGAGGTGGTGGGGAAGGGGAAGGGGAAGGATCGGGGTTGGGGGGTAAGGGATAGTGAATTGAAGGGGAGGGGTATTTTTAACTTTTACAAAAATACGGGATCGAAAAAATAAATAGGGGAGGTGGCTTTGACCAAGCCCTTATATCTTTTTTTTTTTGTCATGAAAACATCGTTTGCTATTCAATCGAAGCAAAAGAGACAACGGCCCACAGGCCAAAACAAAGGGTAGCCCACGATACAATATCCGGTAGCAACTAGGGACTACCAACACCAACACTAAGATAGAAGTAGCCAATCCTAGCTCTAGTTAAACTCAACTAGATCTAGAAGTACCACCTGAGTGAAGCCAAGTACCGAAACTCGAATCCACTCTCACCTACCAGAGGAAACCAAAACCCTAGATCGCCGCATGCTCTCATATCAGCAAATCAGAGGTCCTAGCTAGATCAAAAAGGGAGATCGGAGATCGGAGCAGAAATCGCGACTTCCGAGGGGCGAGGCTGTTGAAGTCTTGCCCGCTGAGGCTAACTACCCACAGAATCAGTCATTGATGGCTCAAAATGGCAAATCGAAGCACCAACCGCCGCTTCCGAAGTACGAGGATCTTGCAATCTCGTCCACAAAGGCTGAATACCCAAAGAATCAGTTTGCAGCGCAGCAAGAATATCAGGAGGTGTGATTGAGGGCCAGAGTGCATGGAGGCTACGATCAAGAGCTTTCTTTGCAATTAAATGAGCCACCCTATTCCCTGTTCTGATTGTCCAGATAAATATACACCTTATGAATTCCTGAGAAAGAGAGAGAATATCCTCTACTATCTGTAGAATCTCACCAACTTTGGTTTCCCTATTACAACTTTGAATAACTCGTAAAGAATCACTTTCCACACAGAGCTGTTGGAGGCCCATGATTCTGGCCAAGATGAGAGCATCCCTAATAGCATAAGCTTCATCAATTAAGGGAGTGGTCGTATCAAACAGGCGAGAAGAGCCGATAATAAGTCTACCACGGTAATCTCTTAACACCATTGTTGCACTTCCAATTTGCTTTTGATTGTTAAATGTTGCATCTGTATTAATTTTATAGACATTCATAGGGGTGGATTCCAAATATTGTTTGTTGGAGGGGGCTTTTGTTGCTTCCCAGTCTTCTCTTCTCTTTCCTTTGATAAGAATTCTTGCACTTAATTCCTGACTTGATGCACCACACTATTAGGGTTAACCTTATCCCCTTGAAAAACCACAGAGTTCCTGGCCTTCTAGATCAGCCAAAAGGTAAAACAAATAGTGGCCAAGCCAAACACTTTATAATCCAAGTGACTAGACAGTTGAGTGATTTTGAGGTTGAGCCAATTAGGGATATTAGTGACACTCTCTGGGGTAGGTACACATTGAATTTGGGTTCCTAACCAGATTAGGATGGTCCATGATCATAGTAGCAAAGCATGCTCAGTTGTTTCCTCCTCCACATGACATATAGGGCACTTAGCATTTCTAGATAAATCTTTTGAAAAGGTTGGCCTTAAAAGGAACTATATTATGACAAATTTTCCACATAAAAATTTTGATTTTTTGTGGTATATGTGAATTCCAAATTTCCTTCCAAAGGCTCTCAGGAATAGGGTTAGAAGTAGAAGGGTCAGGCTATGTGATATGATTGTTACCTTTTAGGGAGCAAGCACCAATATAACCAGACTTAACATTATACTCTCCTGTGCTAGTGTGAGGCTACTATAATGTATCTGATCCTTGTTGTCCACCTAATAGGGGTCTGCAGAGCAGCCTTGGCTGGGTTGGTTGTAAATGAAGCTTTAAGTTTCTCAACATCCCAGTCTCTATACATGGGTAAAATCAGATCTGACACCATGGTAATAGCTGCATTAGGAAGTAATTCAGCTTTAGATCCATTAGCAAGCCATGTGTCCTCCGGGATTTTAATTTGATTTTCGTCACCTACTGCCCACCTTCCTTCAGCTTTAATGATTTCTCTTCCTTGAAGAATAGTGTTCCACACTCAAGAGCCTGCTCTTCCTTTTTGTACCTGCAAAAAAGAAATGTTAGGAAAATAAATACCCTTCAGGGTTTTAACCTAAAGAGCTTGAGGATTTTGAATAACTCTCCAAGCTTGTTTAGCCAGCAGGGCTAAATTCATCTCTTCGAATCTTTTAAACCCCATAGCCCCCTCTTTTTTCCTGCTAGTGAGTGACCTCCAACACTTTCAATGAATTCCCCTAGATTTTCCCTTAGAACTTCACCAAAATCTAGCAACAGTCGCACATAGTTTTTGACAAAAACCCTTTGGGAATTTGAGGATGGCCATGGCATAGGTAGGGATTACTTGAATAACAAGTTTGATAAGAACCTCTTTACTAGCTTTGTTTAAAAGGTTTTCCTTCAATCCTTCGATTTTTGAGAGAACTCAGTCCTTTATCCACGCTAAGGCATCATTTTTGGATCTACCCCATTCTCCTGGTAAACCTAGATACTTGCCAGGATGATTCCAACAAGGAACACCCAATATAGATGATAGCTTCTGCCAGAGTCGGTTTTCCACAAATTTGCCTCTCTTAGATGTTGTTAAGTAGGAATCTCTTGTCAATCATGTTATCAGGCCTTTTTTCCATGGGCCCCTTAATGATTATCTTGGGTCGTGTGTCAAAGGGTTCCTTGATGAGCTGGATAGGAATTGGACCACTAGACTATACGGAAAATAATCTTGTGGATTAGTTTGGTCTCTACTTTGTGCACCACTAGAAAATATTGTATCCATTGTTATTTTCTTCGACGAAATGGTTTGTTCCTTGTTAAGAAATTAAAATTCAAGAAAAGTTTATCAAGAACTGTGGTATTCAATAGTACATTATAAACTTTCACCAAAAAAAATAGTACATTATAAACTTATTGTCAAAAAAATACACTTTTAACTTTAAAAATTACAAATCTTAATAAAAAAACTAGTTATAAACACCGATTGGTATTTACCAAAAATAAAATAACATCACATTTCTCAATTCTCAAGTCTTAAAATAAATAAAATCAAAATGTAATTAAAAAACTATTAATGGAGTTCAATCCTCACGCACTTTCGCACGTGCCATCAAATAAGAATTAGACTTAATTACATTTTTTTCATCTTTAGTTTGGGTAATGTGCAATTTCAGTATCTCAAGTTTTTTTGAGCGATTTTAGTCTTTCTATTTTTAAAATTAAGCAAATATAGTCATACCATCAATTTTCTTTCACCTAAACCTCTTAGATTCTAATTTTTTATCAAAATATTTGGGGTTTGATGAGGAATTTGAGATATAAAATAATTATAAAAGTTTGAACGTCAAAGAATTGATAGAATTTTGTAGGAAGTAGAATTAGGGATTCAAGAGGAGAAAATTTGGGATTTTTTGATTTTGAGTTAATTTTGATATTTTAGTTGGTGAGTTTTAATTGAAATGGTGTTTAGAACAATCTAATCAATTCAAATTGTAAATTTTTTTAATATATTATGAGAATTGTGGAGTTTTAAATGAATGGAATGGGGTGGAGGGACTTAATTGTAACAATTGATTTATTTATTTTTTACAGAAGTAACAATTGAAAACTTGAAAGACTAAAATCGCTCCAAAAAAATTAGATGGACCAAAATCGCACATAATCCAAATCAAACTGGTCAAAAGTGCAATTAAACCTAAGAATTATGAAAAATGGTTATCTGACACCAATTCTGTCTCCCTCATTTTCACTTTCTACTTCCATAATAAATTGTGTTTTTTCTTTCTTTTTTCTATATATCTATGTGTTTCTTTTAAAACAAAGAACTCGGATGAAATGCAGACCCTATTTATTATTAGTCACCGAGTATGACACAAAACAAGTTGCTTTTTTATGTAAAAATATTGATGTAATAGTTATATTCATGTAAATAAAAATTGAGTATTTAAAATGCACTATGAATTTTTGCATCATGTGCTTCCAACATTTGTTTGGGTCTGCAGCTTGACGGATTGCTAATGTAAGAATCAAACTACTTCAATGAGAGTACACTATTTACTATTTAGTAACACTCCCACAAAATTGCTTCCGTACAAAAATACTCCTATCCAAAAAGATCCACACCCACTAACGAGTCATGTCATATTTTAAGGCTATTATAAAAACTATTTTTATTGTATATAACTTTTTTAAAAACGTATAACGTAAATACTATCTTTACGGTGTACAAATTTTAAAAAATTGTATATCGTAGAGATGGTCTTTACGATATACATGTTTTTTAAAATAAGGGTAGTTTTGTCTACAAATGAAAAATGTAGAGGTGCCACAAATAAGTGTAGGGGTGTTAATAATAACACTCCAATCTGAGTTTCACAAAGACTAAGCAAATAAGGCCCACGGAAGCTTATAAAAAAAAAAGAGTCCCACGGAAAACCGTTGGGATTTTTGATCAACAAAGCCACGTACTTGCCCAGTACTTTTTTTTTTCTTTTTCAGTTATTATTTTTTATTTTATCCTGCGCCGCGATAGTTGTCGGGAATCGAGATTGAGAACTTCGCCATCTTTGTCAAATTCAAGAAGGTTCAATTGACAAAGTTTATTATAAAAGGAGGAAAGTCTCATTTTAGTTATTGATAATTTTTGGGCAATTTATTTTAATTTTTGACAAAAATTAAGTCTAAAAATAGCTCTTGATATTTTTAAAACATGGCCACCTATTAGTTAACGCACTGACGTGTCACGTTAAATGCTGACGTGTCAACGTTAACCCTTTCAAATCATCACCAACTGACCTTTTTTGTCCATACCTGGATTGGGACGTTTTATTCCCTGTCAGAAATAGAAATGAGACATATTAGAAAATTAGAAATTTAAGAATTTATATCACGTATAGGAACTGCTAATAATTGTTTTAAACAGTTAACGCCGTTAGAAAACGTGGTTAGACGGCAGTGACTAAATTAAGAATTTATGAATGTGTAGGGACTGTTTTAATAACTTTTTTCGTATAGGGATCAAATTAAGAATTGATATCACATATAGGGACTAAAACATTATTTTAACAAAAAAAAAAAAGTAACATGTGTTCTAAAATAATCGCAGAGAAACTTCGTACATGAAAAATCAATGGCAAGTAATTTTATATTGTCGTGATTATTTTAAAAATTATAAAATGTTAAATTATTGTTTAAATATATTTTCGTTGATAAAATTTATCAAGATAATATATTAGGAAAGATAAAGCTTTTCTGTCAAAAAAAAATGAAAGATGGAGATTTATTGATTTGTATGTTAAGTATTAAAACAAAATTTTTATTCGATAAAAACTTGCACACATTAAGCCTTATTAATTACTTACTATTTTTCATTATTAATTTTTCACTTTCCTATTTATCTTATGAATCCACTTATTTGTAATTTTTCTCTTTCCATTAAATAGAAAAATGGATAATTTATGAGAGTAAAATGAGTAATTAGTAGGGCTTCACTTGTGCAATTTTGTACATGATAGAAAAATCAATATTAAAATAGGGCTAGACGAATTTATCACGATTATAGTTATCATGATATATAGAATCATGGTTATCACTTGTGCAATTATTTATCTCTTTTATTTATGTTCCATGGAGGAAGGGAAGAAGGAAGCACTTGGCCTTCTGTATGCCATACAGTGGATTTGTGACCTGAAGTTGGACTTTGTGGACTCTGAGTTGGATTCCAAAAGAGTTGTGGATAGCTTCACCCGACCGCAGGACGATGTCTCTAGTTTCGGCGCTATTGTTTTAGAGTGTAGACATATCTTGTACTCTTGTTTAACAAACTCTCATATTGAGTTTACTATGAGGAAAACAAATGAGGTTGCCCACATGTTAGCTAGGGTAGTCACATATTTAACTAGCCCCTATTTTTTTTATTGAGATCCCAACATATATTGTTTCAAGTATCTTGAATGAAATGGTTTAACCTTACTTTTGTGACGGAAAAAAATCAATTACTAGAATAGATAAAAGATATTTATCGTCATGGACGTAGGATTAGGAACAGATAAAATAAATTTAAAATTGAGTAGAAAAGTAACTTACACGCCAAAGTGATTCTTCAACACACCCATGTGTGTGTGTATATTAATGGATTTAATTTCTCTAAGTCGCGAATGTACTTTGAAAGTATAATGATTAATTATTAATCATATATATATATATATAATCAAGTTATCAATTTTTTTATGAAAAAGTTTTAAAAATTTCATCATTAATTTTCTCATTAATAATTATAATTTTATATTTTATCTTGTAAATTTTACCTAATTTCCATAATTATTAATGGTTAAGAGTGATTGCTTGTAGCTATTCAGTCACACCAAAGACCAAACTAGTTGTGCATTTGTGTATCTTTTCACAAAGGCAAATGTTAAAATGTTAGTCTTTTTCTAAAGATAAACTTTGATTTCTTCTTCATACGATGAAATAATTTTCGGAATCCGTTCCCTAGTAATAATAAAATTAAGTTTATTACTCAAGCTCTTTGAAAAAAATCACAAATCAAGATGGTTTAAGTTTTTTTTAAAGTTTTTGGTATATACGTTATATTTTTTTTTAACATTTATATTTTTTTAAGTATTTAACTATAAATCTTTAGAAATATAATTGTGATTTTAACCTTCACATCAAGGATGACGGTGAAGTTGATATTTTTTGTTTGTGTAAAAATCAAGTTGATTTCTTTGTTTGGCGTCCAAGTCGATTTGTTTAAGATAGAGATAAGTACTCTTTTTTACTTTTGTACCAAAAAAAAAGAGATAAATACTCTTTTTTGAAAAAAATAAATAAATAACGGTGTAGTTAAAAATTGTGCATTTGTCAAATTGTCATTTGATTTAAATATAGGTGAATGCTACCGTACTTATTAGTATAGGTCATGTAAGGTGCATGACCTTTCATTACCATTGGATTGAAAAGCTCTACTAGATTGACAATACACTTACACACACCAGATCTTGCCCTCTTTGCCTCCCAATCACAGACTAAGAATACATGTATTTGTTGCCTCTCCACTGTCACCACCTCCTGTCGTTTGCGGTGGTTACAGGGATTGTGGGTGATGCACAATAGGCCTCATAATCATAGGCTCGCAATAGTAAGCACCATTTTCCCCTTCAAATCCATCATCACACAAACCACCACTCCCCAACCCCTCAATTGCAAGAGCAAAAGCCCCTAATACAAAAACACTTTATGTCGACACTCGATGTAACACCCATACTTCAATTGTAATTGAAAGCACGATAAAGTACATCAAAGTACAGGAATTACTAAAAATTTAAAACTTGTTTAAATAAATACAAGTCTAAACTTTAATCTTAGTCATAAATCCAAATATTAGAATTACAACTTTCACCAAGTACTAAACTTGGGATATCAAAATACAAGACTGTATTTTTGTCCTTACAACAAAAGGAATCAAACAAGTTCCCAAAATAACAATAAGCGAGAAGAACTAGGCCTACTAGCATCGCCGAATCTTCCTTTGGTACCTACTTATCTGAAAAATAATAGAGAAAAATGATGAGATTAAAAATCTCAGTGAGTCTTTCACGGACCCCTCACCAACACTAGCCACAATCAATAATAATATTCCATTTATAAACATTATTAGCAAACATGACATTTCCAATTAAACAAGGATCGCTTGTAACAGTCGAGGCATGTCGTTCTATAGCAGTGGTACAACCTCTGTACAAACGTCTTTGTAACAGCCGGGACATGTCGCTATATCACAGTGGTACAATCGCTCTGTACTTACGACTCTCGGAGTAACAGCCGTGACATGTCGTTCTATAGCAGTGGTACACCGCTCTGTACAAACGTATTTGTACAGCCGGGACATATCGCTATATCACAGTGGTACAACCGCTCTGTACTCAACTTTTACTATAACTATTACGATTCCATAGTTTTAGTACCGTATGCGTAAGGATCAATTAAAACTCAAGTTGAAATGATGTTTCCTAGTGAATTCCTTTGATGCCTCCTTAGTCCCATCAATGAGCCTAACCGTGCTATCATCTCCTCTTATGAGAAATCTTACTCTAAGACTTCCAAGTTGCTTACTCATAAAATTTTACATTTCCATTGTATTTACCCTATACATGAATATGACAAGCAATGATATTCATCCATAAGCAAACATTAATCCCAGATCATCCTTACATATAAGAATGAAAGACACATTGAGCATAAGCAAGGTATTCGACGGAATTAGAAATAACGGACGAAAACTGGTTCAGAAGCGCTTCCAGCGCTGTGGATAGCGCTTCCAGCGCTATCAGGGACGCTTCCAGCGTATTTCCCTGCTTTCAGCTCGGTGAGAGCAGCACTTCTAGCGCTTCCTCTGCAGAATTTTGCATAACTTGTTGAGTTTCACTCTCTAACTTATCCAACCATGATTTTCCCTCATTCCAAACCAATTACAATCAAATTAGGGTTCAAAAACAAGGATTAAAACATTATACATTGAAGAACAATTCATTTAGCATATGAATCATAAGCAAACACATAATGAAAGTATCACAAAACTCATCAAAATTATGATCAACTCACATAATCCCATTTCCATTCTCATGCTTTCCCACAAACCCCAACAATGGAAGTCATGAAAACACACAACATCAAAAAGGGGAAAAGGGAACCCTAATGTGGGTCTTATGGTTGCCCAACACCTAAAAGAAGAAGAACTCACCAACAATCTTCAAGAACTTGAGCCAAGTGTGATAAAGCTTTGGTCTTCTTCTTCTTCTTCTTCTTCTTCACGTTTTTCATCCTTCCTTCACTTAGGGCTTCGCCAAATCTTCCACCAAATGCCAATCTCAACTATCAATCCTCTTTTCTACGTAAAGATTTGAGGAAATCACACAAATATCTCTCGAATTTCTCTCAAACTCCATGAAACCCTAACCCTTCTTCTCTTCTTCTCCTTCTTTCTTTCTTTTTCTTCTCTTTTCTTTCTTTTTGCAGCAGAAAAACAAGAGGGAGGGATAGTGAGAGAGAGAACTGAGCGTGAGAGTGAGAGGGAAGGGAGAAGAAAAGAGTGTTTCTCACACTTAGACCCTTTTGCCCTCTATTAGTAATGGTAAAGTACCTAAATACCCCTCCATTTACTTAAAAATATCATTTGCCATTACTATCCCTTGAATTAATTCATGACACCCAATTTAATTACTCAATAATCAATTTAAACACAACAAGGGCTAAATTAATGAAGCTAAATAATTAAATAAGGCGGGGTGTTACACTCGACAACTTAGACAACGTGTGAACGTAAGTGATGGGATCAGGCAATGCTGACAACCACAGTGGTATGTGCTTGGATGGTGGTGACTCACCCATTTATAGGAAACTCAGGATGCTTATCCATTCTTGAATCTCTTGAAAATTAGGAATCGGTTGAGCAAAAGGAATCTCAGGCGCGGATTCCACATAATGAAATTAGGGTTTCATTAAGCGCCCATGGATTTTGGATTCTTCATTTGTTGTGATCAAAGAGCAAAAAAGAAGAAAGATGGATGTAGGCGTCGAAGGGAAGCTTTTTTTAGAGGGAGTAATTAATTTGTTGAGGCCTTTCTTTCCTTCCACTATGTGTCCATATGTCCATATGCGATCCCATGGCCATCTCAACTATGCAGAGGGGGGAAAACCTCATATGGAATGTCTAACTCTAGATTTGTGTACTACTCAGTCCAACGATAATGAAACATCATGCATGATACTATTTTTTTATAATAAAAATTTAGGGTGAGAGGATGATGCCCCACTCCACGATAATGAATACCTCTGGGCTCTAAGAATATTTACAAATCAATTTATATTTATCTCACCCTAAGGGAATTAGTAGAGATTTGAATATAACTGATATACGGTAGCATTCGCCTTAAATATATTATGTTTTATGTTTGTAAAGACTTTTTCTCGGCAAGGAAAAAGCGATAAGGCGGGAAAAAAGGAGATAATTTTTTTTTGGGAAAGAAGATAGAGATAATTTTGTGCCAACTATGAAATATTTGTTCATAAAAAACTAGAAATATTTGTGAACCAATTTGATATTTAAAAAATTGTTATTGTAAATAGATTTTAAAAAATATTATAATATGATAATATAGTGAAACATGATTGGACATATGTATATAATAAAATTTAAATTTAAATAAAATCTAAAAATGTATCGTTTTTTTTGGCTGCTCATTCTTTAGCTAAGGTGGCCATGTCTTATGTTAGCTCTCATGTTTTTAGCGTTATTCTTCCTTGTATTGTATCAATTATTGTGAATGAAATGTGTTAAGCTTGTTTCCGTCAAAAAAAAAATGTAACTTTTTTTTTACAGTATCTGAAAATGTTACTTGAAAAATGTTTAAAATTAATATATATATATATATATATATTATTTAATTCAGATAACATTTTAATCCAAAAGAATTCAATTTTAAAAAATAAATAAAAAAGATATGTGTTACTTTTAAGAGAAAATATATTAAAAAATAAATCATTTTTAAAGGAGCGTAATGCAGTGTAATGTACCCAGATAGATTGTCGAAAAATAACTAAAACTTTTTTTGACAACAAAAATAAATAAAATTTAATACAATTAATATATAAAATAATATATGCAAAAAATATATGATTAAGCAGATAACTAGAAAAATTACGTATCGAATGAAATACGAAGAAGTAAAAAATAATCTAAGCAGTGTTTGTTTTTATATGATATGATAAAAGGTCAAGATGATGATAAGAAACGAAGAAGCTAAAATCAATCGATTATAAAATGTAACAGATCTATAATTTTTAGACTTAATTGTATTTTTGGTTCATTATTTTTACAAATCCATGATATTGGCTTTTTTCTTTATTTTTCACTAATTTGGTACGCATACTTTTTAAATTACACTTTTGATTTCCAAAATCGATGATTTTTGTATTTTTAGTCTCACATTTTCCTAATTCATGATTTTAGGGAACAAAAAGTATAATTAAAAAAGTGTGGAGACTAAATCTATCACAAATAAAAAGTGTTAGGACTAAATTCGTGAAAAATAAAAGAGATGACCAATGACTTGTTTGATTAGACTTTTTAAAATCAGTTTTCTATTTTAAAAAATTGTAAGAAGAACAAAATTTATTCTTTATTAAGTTTTACAAAACGGAAAACATTTTTTCAAAAAACAAATCAATCAGACCGCAAAATTGTGGATTTGAGAAAGTAGGGGACCACAAATACAATTAAGCCTAATTTTTAACGAAAACGGCATATTTGATAATTTATATGCTTACATAATTTATCGTAGCCATAAAGTAATTCGTTTTAGTGATAGACAAGAATTGTAGGTAGAAGTCAATTTATTTTTACATTCCAAGCGTATTTTTTACCATAGCCAGAAACCTTAGGTAGAAGTAAAATGGATCTTTACCTACGGATAAAAGACCTATATTGACATATTTTGTAATTGAGGTTAACATTTTGGATGTATTTGATGGATGGAGTGCAAAATTGGGGACTACTTTGAATTAAAATAGAATTTAGAGACTAAATTGTGACCAAACTACACTTTCACTATATTTTTTTTACCTTGGTAAAGTTTGTAAATCTTTTTTGATAAAGATTTCATTTTTTATTAGATATTTCCTGCTTTTTTCCCCATCATATTTAATTTAAGGGCTAATACCTCTTTTGGTCCCTGTAATTTGAACAAAATTCGATTTTAGTCCCAGTAAAAAAAAAATTGTTTCGATTTAGTCCCTGTAATTTAAGATTCTTCCACCTTTAGTCCCTGCCGTTAAATCCCTATTAAAAATGTTGAGTTTTCTTCCACTTTTTGTCCCTGTAATTTTAAGATTCTTCCACTTTTAGTCCCTGTAATTTAATAGGGATTTGACAGGAGGGATTAAAAGTGAAAAAATCTTAAATTACAGGGACTAAATCGAAACAAAATTTTTTACAGGGACTAAAACTGAATTTCGCTCAAATTACAGGGACTAAAAGGGGTATTAACCCTTAATTTAAATTTAATTGTGAGTTTATTACTTTATTTAGTACTACATCCGTTCCTTTTTATTTGTTTTTAAGGTTGTTTCACACATAACATAGAAACTAATAAATTTTGTTATTTTTGATAAAGTTATTAGTCTTTTTCCTATGATACCCTTGATTGTTTATTATCCATCACACTTATTTTTCTCTCTATAATGAATAATTAAGGATATAATTGAGAAACAAATAATTAATATAACCTTAAACTATCAAAATATAACAAATAAAAAACAACAAATTTCTTCAAAAAAAAACCGACAAATAAAAAAGGAACGAAGAGGGAGTAAGTAATCAATTATATTATATAAAGATGAGGTTTTGACATGTGGCAAGATGAGTTTTGCCACGTGGGCCCATGCCACATGTCAAAACCTCATCATTCTAATTCCCGCCAAAATACAAAAAATATTTTATTTTAATTTTAATTTAATTTATATTTTTTGATTGATACATTAATTACTAATTAGAATGTACCAATAAATCAGATTTGTAATACTATTTAGATTTGATACATCAATTAATTTCATCAATTTTTTTATTTAATTTATATATTCCATCGATTTTTTTGACTGGATTGATTCATTAATTTCAATGGTCACATATTATATATTCCATCGATTTTTCTTTTGACCAGATATATTCCATCTATTACAAATTATTCATAAAAAAAAATATATAAAAGCCTACAAATGTAATCCAAAAAAAAAACATATTTGATTCTCAAATACCCTATTACAAATTGTTCATAAAAAAACAATTATATAAAAGCCTACAAATGTAATCCAAAAAAAAAATAGAAAACATATTTGATTCTCCTCCTCTAAACTTCTCTTGAACCCGAAACCAAAATAGAATAAAAAAAATAAGCTTATTATAATACTTTGTGACAATTTCAACCAAATAATTTTTTTTGACAAGATTTCAACCAAATACAAAATTAACTGTAAACATATCAAATTATTAATTACTAGATTTAAATTGGTCAAAGGTAAGATTTTCATTATTATTCAAAATTGGTATACACCAAATATAAGACATATGCATTCTTTTGGTCAGATAGTAGAAATGGTAAACGACAAACTCACACACGTCTAAACGGTAATACCCGGGTTCGAACCCCGGTTCTGGCGTCCCCATGTCGCTGAAATTGCCAAAGCAACAAGCAGTGGGGGACATACATATGCATTCTGATGGATGAGACACATATTTCAAAATATTTTGGTTGGAATTAAAATATCTAATCTGATACATTACTATTTTAGCATCATCACTATCTCAACTGTAAATCCAAAGCATTTCAATATCATGATACGTTTCTTCATTGCACAAATACACAATAACAATGCAAAATATGTCTGCCGCTTTTGACGCTATTGCAGACATTAACAACAAATCTACTATATTATATAAAATGAAGTTTTGCCATGTGAGACTATGCTACGTGTCAAAACCACAGACATTCCTTTCGCACCTAAAACAGTTTATTTTTATTTTAGTTTTTATTATTTTAATCAGCCATTATTAAAACATATCAATCATGATTTTGAGTTATTAATTATTCATTTCAATTGATATGGTAAGAAATGAATAATTTCAACAATGGTGTCGATATTATATCAAATCTTTTAATTTTAAATTTGAATTAATACTTTTAATACTTTTTATTATATTATTAATGAATTTTAACTCCTCTCTCTTTTTTTATTGTCCAAATCTTCTTTTCTCAAGTGTACGTCTTTTCTCTTTTCGATTGCAATTCCAATTCAATATGATGTTATTCAACTATGGAGGTATGATTGATAATATCTTAGATTAATTTATTATTTTCTCTGTAGTTCAATTTATTTTTTCTTTCTAGAAATTTCTTTTTTAAGTCCTTTCACTATCTAAAAACATATAACCTGCAAAAAAAAAACTTCAAATATCATATATATTAAAAAAATAAAAAATACTTTTATAAGATAAATATAAGCTTGCCTTAAGAAAAAAAAATGAAACTTAAAATTTGAGAGATTGTTTTGGTTGAGCATTATTGAGCAAATATTACAACTAATGACATCTTTTTTTTTACAAAGAATAATGACATCTTGATAATCTGATTCTGATCAATCACATATTTAAAGTATGGGCTTATTCAAAATAATATTACTTTTTACCGTATTACTTAATGAGTTGACATATATAGAATATGAAGAAAAATTAAGTAAATATAATACTTCCACTATCTTTATTTAATATTAGCACACATTATAAAATAAACATATGCTAAAATCTACTATATTATATAAAATAAAGTTTTACCACGTAAGACTATGTCACATGTCAAAATCACATATATTTTTTCCCACCTAAAACAATTTTAATTATTATTAACAATTTTAATTATTATTATTATTGTTGTTTTATTATTATTATTATTATTATTATTATTATTTTAATATAAATATTATTACAAAATCTCAATTAATAAATATTATCAAAAACATAATTATCTTCTCTTAAATGACTTGCCGATTTTGAATTATTGTAATCATTAAGCATTTAATATTTTTTCATCATATAAATTTGTCAACTTTCAATTTGACATTCTTATCAATTATATAATTCATAATAAATTTGAATTCAAATTTCAAATTTGAATTAAATAAAATCAAATTGAAATTAATTAACTAAAATATCATACTAAAAATATCATTTAATCTATAAATACTAACATATTCATTCAGCAAAAAAAGAAAAAATATTAACATATTCATGAAACAAAAATGAATACCTATGTCATTATTGTTATTTTTTATTTTCTTCTTTTAAAATAGTCAAATGCTACCGTGTTTCTTTCATTTTTGTTGTTTTTTTTATTCAATTTTAATGTAGGATTAAATACAACAACACAAATTATGTTATAAGCTTCTAAATTTTTCATTCTCTTTTGAATACTTTTTATATTTTGTCTAACATTTAACAATAAAAATTTGTTTGCTGACATAAATTTGGCTATTTAATTTTGATCATAAATTCCTACTATAAATTTATCTTAAAATTATATTACTATTTGTTATTATATTTTTTTTACTAAACTATTTGTTATTATATTAAAAAATCAATTATGTTTTTTTTTTTTACTTTCTTCTTAAAATAATTTTAACCACTTATTTTTACGTGACTCGATCACCTCAAATATAATATAATACACTACTGGTCATGAAGATGCAGTGTTTGACAAAATGTCGCTCCCGAGGGAATGAAGAATAGGGCAACACAAGTACAAAACGTTGGGGCGCTCTCTCTGAATCTGAACATTCTGATATCTGCGACCGCCACGTGTCTGGGACACTGAACCATAGTGGGACCCACAGTGCTCCATCCCTTCGTCTCCAGCTGCAGTGTCAATCAACAACACATTATAACCAGAACAAAATCACGCACGCGCCCTCTTTCTCTCTTTCTCTGTCTCTAGCTGTCGACGACGTTAACCGTCGATTATTTATTCATAAATATTTATTGCTATTAAACTTAAAATTTTCTTATCACTGTTGTTTCGGCAACAAGAATCAGTAATCAAGCTTCGAACCGAATCAACTCCACGGTTCTTAGGGTTTCCGACGGATCACAATTGATCAACGAAGCCACATTACTTCCTACTCGTACAATGTCCGGGCCCCTGGATCGTTTCGCAAGACCATGTGAGTCTCTTTCCCCCCCTTTTTCCTTTGATTCACACAACACAAGGGACCTAACACAAGATTCTCTTGAATTCTTGATTTATTTTTGCAAGGAAGTTATTGATGCTTGAAATTGTTGGATTTTTGGCAGGTTTTGAGGGGTTTTCGGGCAGTGATGAAAAAAGAGAGAGGAGATCTGATTTTGAGAACTCCGAGGATGAAAGGAGGACGAGAATTGGATCCCTAAAAAAGAAAGCACTCAGTGCATCCACCAAATTCAAGCATTCTCTTAGAAAGAAGAGTGGCAGAAGAAAAAGTGATGGCCGCGTTAGCTCCGTTTCAATCGAGGATGTTCGCGATGTTGAGGAGCTGCAGGCTGTGGATGCGTTTCGCCAATCGTTGATTATGGACGAGTTGCTTCCAGATGCATTTGATGATTACCATATGATGTTAAGGTGCTCTCACTCACTAATTCAAGTTGGATGTTAAATTACTTGTATGATGTTGGACAATTGATCTTAGACCTAACTGTATTTCCTTGATTTTGTCATTTTTTATTACAGATTTCTTAAAGCAAGGAAATTTGATATTGAAAAAGCAAAGCATATGTGGGCTGACATGCTTCAGTGGAGGAAGGAGTTTTGTGCTGACACCATTATGCAGGTAAATGCGCATAAAGTTTTGGACATTCATTTGGCTTAAAGTGAGGGAACAAGATACACTTTTACAGTGATTGATTGCCTTATCTAATCGTTTTTCTGTTTCACCAGGATTTTGAGTTCAAAGAGTTAAATGAAGTTGTGAGGTATTATCCACATGGCCATCACGGCATCGATAAAGAGGGGAGACCTGTTTATATTGAAAGACTTGGAAAGGTTGATCCTAACAAACTTATGCAAGTTACAACTATGGATAGATATGTGAGGTACCATGTGCAGGAGTTTGAGAAAGCTTTTGCAATAAAGTTTCCTGCTTGTACTATTGCTGCCAAGAGGCACATAGATTCAAGCACCACAATCTTAGATGTTCAAGGAGTGGTATGTTACCAGTAATTATTCGTCTTTGCATTCACTGCAAACTAAAGTTCCAAAACATTCAAATCATTTTTGTTATGTGATTCAATTATCAGGGCCTTAAGAATTTTACAAAGTCTGCCCGGGATCTCATTATGCGACTGCAGAAGGTTGATGGTGACAATTACCCTGAGGTGTGATATCGCATTATCTATATTTTTTTTCTAGTCTTTTTGAATGTTACTTCACTATTGGAATTTGGAAACTCCAAAGGCGAGATACTATGTTCACAGTGATTAAGGGTTCTTTTCACGCTGATACAGACACTCTGCCAAATGTTCATTATAAATGCTGGCCCTGGATTTAGACTGTTGTGGAACACTGTCAAGTCTTTTCTTGATCCCAAAACAACTTCAAAGATTCACGTATGTAAAGTGCTGTCTTCTAGCTGTTTAAAGCTCTGTCAATGATGGTTTAAAGTATAAACTGCTGACATTGCTTGATGCTTCTTTGCAAACATTACTTAGGTTCTCGGAAACAAGTATCAAAGCAAATTGCTTGAAGTAATTGACGCCAGGTACACAATGGCTCCATCTTTTTTATGTTCAGGTTTCTCCGTGTTAAGTTTCCACCTTTATGTTTTTTCTTTTCTATTGACATGTGCATCCTTTAAAATGCCTAATGTATTGTGCACTTAATGAAGCGAGTTGCCAGAATTTCTGGGAGGTACCTGCACTTGTGCAGATCAGGGAGGTTGCCTTAGATCTGATAAAGGGCCCTGGAAAAACCCTGAAATATTGAAGGTTATATGCTGTTCTTGGTTGATTTTTTGATAAGCTTGACAGAGGTTATACCATATTGGTCTGATTGTAATAGGCTGACAGTTGATTGCATTTGGAGTTTTTGCAGATGGTTCTCAATGGCGAAGCACGACGGGCAAGGCAAGTTGTAAAGGTTCTCAACAGTGATGGGAAAGTTATTGCATATGCCAAGCCACGATACCCAATGGTAATTCTTTGCATGGCTGATTGTTGCCTTGATCAAGTGGAGCCAATTTGGTGCCTTTTTCCTCAATGGTCTAATCATCATATATCATTTTTACTTTTGTTACTCCTACCTAACAGGTAAAAGGCAGCGATACATCCACTGCTGAATCAGGGTCAGAAGCTGAAGAAATAGCTTCTCCAAAAGCAATGAAGAGCTATTCGCACCTTAGACTGACACCTGTTCGTGAGGAAGTGAGTGTTGACCTATTATACAAATTGCTATTGACTTGTATTGGAGGTCCTGTGTGCAAACTCTCCTGCTTTGCATAAATTTAATGGCAAAAAAGTTTTCTTTCACAATTCCCATTCCATCTATTTACTTTAAATTAATAATAATTAATCTGACAGGATATTGTGGTGTCGTTTGATCTGTGTAGCGTACTTCACTTAGTAGGAAAAAGGCTTTGATTGTTGTTGTTTGTTGTAGTCCACAATATTTGAAGATATTGTGAGGATGATCAAAGTAAAATATTAAGAAAACTGTTCGGAGGATTTGCTTCATTCTGTTTCAAATATAAAAGTCTTCACATTGTGTTCTTTGTCAGGCTAAGATAGTTGGAAAGTCAAGCTATGCTAGTAACTTGTCTGGGTATGATGAATACGTTCCAATGGTAGACAAACCTGTCGATGCTGAATGGAAGAAGCAAGCATCTCTACAGAGGTCACATACCTCAAAAGGTTAGCGACTTCTTGCTATTTATCTATGCACCCTTTTGATGAATTCTCTCATTATGCTTATTCACTAAAATTTCATCCAGTTGCACAAATGGATCTGCCAATACGATATTTTGATAGGCTTTAATGGAGATGTGAATCACGTTTTCTGTTAATGCTATTGTTTTGCATACAATAACATTTAAAATTTTACAATATAATCTAGGGATCATCCAGTGAGTGTCTTAAAGCTACTTGTTAAGGAATAAAAAAAAAACAGAAAGTATTTAATGAGAAGTACACCATTCAATATATTGGGGACTTAAAAATCTTTATTCTCATTTAATTCTTTTCATTTTTTAATTCTTAACAAGTGAAGCTTGTTAGCATTTGCCTATAATTTTTTAAACTCAAATTTTTAGTTTTTGATATTCGGATCTGCCTGCATAATATATAGAGATTAAGCATTTTGGACAGATGGTCCTTCCAAGGTAGTCAATCACAGGATTTTATGGTGCATTGTGTGCCCTCCATGTGATGTGCAGAGAATTTTGTTGCCTTTTGACATTGTGTCCCCAAAACTCTGGAAATTGTGGCAACTATTGCAGTGTCACACAGCCACTGCCAGTAAATTCATGAATGCAATTGTATCCTCCTTTGATTTCTCTCATGCCTGTCATTTTCTGGCAAGTTTTGTTTTTTCGTTGTGCCTCCCCCTCTAGTTTAAGCTTCACCATTTACCATTGTTCTCCAGGCAACTTACTGGTGTTTTATGCTATTAGTAGCAACCCTGGTCTTGCCTTTGTTTGTTCTCAAGGTTATTACAGGTTTTTCCAACAACCTCTGTTCTGTTCCCCCCTCCTTTTGTGTAGTTTGCACTTCACAGCCCATGGCATTATATCTCTTTGTAGCAACTACTGTCCCACCTCGTGTGTTTAGTGTGCTGTTGTAGACCTCCTCTGTTCTCCCCCTGGATATGGTGTAGTTTGCACTTTGCAGCCCATGGCATTGTCCCTCTTTTTTATTATGGCTTAGAGGCTTAAAGATTTGCATGTCTTTACTTTTGGTAATTTTTTTAGCATTCATGCGTGTATTATAAATTATTTATCTTGTATACATAATATTCGGTGCGACAGCCATCTGGCTATTTATATCCTTGCTGTAGTGTTTTTGGGGTTGGCCACTCCATGTTGTTACCTAAGATTGACAACTACAGATCCTTCAAATAGCATCTAGACTTTGTTTGCATGTAAATTTCAAAAGGCTTTCCATGATGGGGTCTGTTAGAAATCTAAACCATTCTTAGACTTGCATTTAAGAGTTCAAGGTTTTAGGAGAGATGGTTGTCCGTGGTGTTGCTTGGTTTTCTTGATTTGAATTATTTAATGTAATTTTCTCCAGCAAAAATTAAATTGGATTTCCAATACAGGAGCACGTCCTCTTCCTGACAATCAGAATACTCCAAAAGGGATTCAAGCTCGGATTTGGGTAGCATTGACTGCCTTCTTCTTGATGGTATTCACTCTTTTCCATCAAGTTGCTTGTCGTCTGACGAAGAAACTTCCTGCAATATCATCTAATGATGATCAGAGTACTTCAGAACCAACTCTTGATACAACAGACATGGAAGTTCTTCCTCGATCAACCCCAGCATATACAGAGGAAAATCTCCTTCCCTCCTTGCTGAAAAGGTTAGGCGAGCTTGAAGAGAAGGTTGACACACTCCAATCTAAGCCTTCTGAAATGCCTTGTGAGAAGGAGGAATTGTTGAATGCTGCTGTCTGCCGGGTGGATGCTTTGGAAGCAGAGTTAATTGCTACTAAAAAGGTAGCATGCGATATTTTTGTTTTTCACCACTTTTGAAGAAAATGCTGTCATGGCGATCATTTTATAATAACAGAGTACATATCTAAAGCATTGGGATATATCCCTTTCTCCTTTTTCCTCTTATTGTCATTATCTTTATATTATATTTAAAACTAAAAACATGTCACTGCTTCATACTGATTGCATGCGCATTCAGTGTGCAAAAACAAATTACAGTCTGCTTGGAACTGAGGTTTGTGCATTTCAAAAATGGCATAGTATAGTGTCGAGATGTGAAAAATACAGTCTCATTGATTCTTACCTAAGTTAGGCCCTAATATTTGAATTTTCTGGATTGTGCATAGGCTCTCTACGAGGCGTTAATGAGGCAAGAAGAGCTGCTTGCTTATATTGACCGTCAAGAAGAAGCCAAGTTACGGGTAAGTTGGCATGTGTATCTAAAATCTTAAAAAAGGGACATTTTCAGATTTCTGATATTTCTGTTTCCTTCATTTTGCCGTTTTTCAATCAGAAAAAGAAGTTTTGCTGGTGAGATATATGCTGGTAAAAAGAGACTCCACAAGGGAGGATGTTTCTCAAAGCATTGTGCTTAAGGAGTGTTGTATACACATGATGTAACTCTCTGTCTAACCACTGTTTTTCAGTGTACTATGAGTAAACTTAATGGAGAATTCCTTCGAATGTGTGTATATCCAGAATAGCATCTTTGTTAGCTTGTTAAAAACAAGCTGTGTCAGTTTTTGTTGTGGCCACCTTTGTTTATCCTTTTGTTTGGTTTGTTTGCCTTGGTTGAAAAGCTTTAGTTTGCACGATCTATCATTACTTTCATTATCTCAATGTGTGCCTGATCAGGATTTCCTGCTGACCTTGTCCTCTGGTTTTGGTAGGATTTGCTTTCTGCGTAAGTAAAATGTTGCTCTATCATTTTTTCTGGTGTGTCGGCGTCTAGTGTGTTTGTTTTTCCGTTTGCACACGCACGCGATCTTCTAATGCGTACAAACGTAACAATTATGTTTTTAATTGTTTCTTGTCCAACGAAGCTTGAGGTAACCAAAAACCAAACGCAGGGCAAGTTGACAGTAGTCCCTAGTCACTGTCAAAAGCCAATATCTTGATAAAATTTCTTTGTGGGGCTGGACAAAAGAAATATCTTGCAAAGGCGTATTTGGTAAATATTTTATTTTTAACTGTTAAATGAAAAAAAATCAAGGGTTTATAAATTTAAAATTCCCAATTGGTTATTGGTTATATATGTATATATATAATATTGACTGTTAATTTTTTTTATTAATGGTTGATATGTTTTATTTTTCTTTCTAAATACGAGTTAATCCTGTTAAATATTATGTTAAGTAGCTGTTGACAAGATTTTTTGGATGGGAAAATATAGTTCATGAATATATGAATTCATAAGATACTTCAGAAACATCTGTTACATGATGTTTGAAGAGGACGGAGAGCCAAAGGGGTTACAATGAAAACGAAAACCAACATCAAAACCAATTGTTACTATCAATGGATTTGAGAGACAGCCGATATTTTCCAAGCAGGCTTATATGATTTTTCTTAAACTAAACCGTGCTTAGTTTTGTCTAACATATACACAATTGTCAATAGATGGCAAACTTTATTAGTTTTTAATTGAATTGAATACTGAATGAAGCAGATAGCTGAATGCTCCAGGCATTCGATGGGGCTGATGATATAGGAAGCCTCCAACTTTACAACTCTTGTTGAATATATTTGATGGTCACACAACAAACACACTCATTACCTTACCAGTGGAAGCGGAACTGAAATCACAAACCCAATAAAGTGTGTGAACAAAAGCTCTCGATAGTCTATAGAAGAATCTCATCGAAATGCACAGCAGATATAACGTACCAACTTCTTCTTCTTTTTCTTCTTGTCAATTTGAGCTTGGAGTTCTACTTGTCTAGTAAGGGCATCATCAAGTGCCTAAAGCCAAAATAGGGAGTAAAATGAATTAAATATACTATCACACATAATGATGTTTTTAGCAAAATGAATTACAATATCTAGTGGAAGACTTTTTATCATATTTTATTTTATCCCCCAAAAATAGTGATGGCATTCAAGTATGAAGGAAAAACAGCAGTAATACTAATACCTTTTTGGTTGCTGCCAACTCTTGCTCCAGAGTACTGACTCTGCAAAGAGTATTATTAAGCAATTCCTCCTTTTCTGGAGGCATGGCAGGCCTAATACTGAGAACAGTCACTTTCTCTTCAAGTTCGGCCATGCGCTTCATCATGGACATGTACTCATTGCTTTTAGTGGTAGACCCTTTCATCATACTGCCATCATAATATACTGAGGCTGAGCTGCCACAGAGTGCTGCTTCGGTGATTCTCCTTGGCATGTTGCTTGTCATCCGGATCATGGTTACAATTCCCATAACAAGAGCCATGATTCCACCAACGAATTGATTGCTAAACGCACCGGAATTCTTGCCATTGTTGTTGGGGAAACAATCTGCAGCTTAAGGATAATTAACTTTTTTTAACAAAGCCATATTTCTCGTCAAAAAAAAAAACAAAAAAAAAGCCATATTAATAAGATGGGACTTGGATTCCCTGCAGTCGCAAAAACCATGCAGTTATGCAATCGCAGCCGTATAATCAAGATCGGACAGTCTTTATAACCAGATCAAAAACACAAAGTTAAAATATAGATCATCTAATCAAATCAGACGGTCCAAATTTATGACTGCGTGACTGCGTCTATATGTCATATTTTGAAAGAACAATAATGTATTGTAGGGGTACTAATACCTTTAGAAAGTGCATATTTATTATCCTTTTGTACTGGTTTCTTCCAAGATGGATTCACTGGGACAAAGGTGTCATATTGATAAACACTGCATTGCTTTGTGACCTGCAGCACACAATATCCACCAAAAAAAAAAAACACGGTAGTAATAGAATTAGAGACGGGAAAAATTAAATATGACCTCAGAAATTTTGATTTTACATTTCATCAAGTAATGAAACTTGATCTAGTTGTGCTTGAAAAGAAGGTCTAATTGTGCCATATATCTTAAAATATCCTTCTACTGCCTAGTAATACATAGGATGGGAAAACACTTACGCTTGGAACAGCACATGATTTTGGTTGCTCCAGCGATAAACAATGAACATCGTGTGTCTCTGGAAATGATTCTTTGCATCCCTATATATATATTGTGGGCAAAGAAAATAATGTTACTAAAGTTATCAAATATTGTGACATACAGATAGAGAGAACAGGTTTCAGGACAAAGCTTTTTTGCACTCTAAAAATTGTTAATAAGCGGAAACTAACTACCTTCTGATATGCAGTTGCATCTTCTGTGATTGTTTTCTCCTCAATCCCGGATAAGGTTTTTCTCGTGGATTTTCCCTCGCCATTATGAACCATCTAATTCATCCAGAGCAAATATTTTATTGTTTTTCTTTACTATATTAATATCATGTCACTAAGGAAACTCATCATTTTTGCAGCAAATCTACCTTCAAGATATCTGGATCATTCCAAGGTCCCTTGTCAGAAAGCATGCAACCACCTTTATCTTCACAAGTACAAGTACCACCCAAGAACTCTGGAAGTTCACTGATAAATAGTATAAACAAATAAGGTGTTATTTATAGTCATAAGTAGTAATGCCAGTGCCATATTGGAAGAACATACATAAATTATGTCACAGCATGACCTTGGAATAAAAATACTTCAATGAGAAAGGAGATAAATTTAACCTGGCATCAATGATTTCAAGCAACTTGCTCTGGTATTTGTTACCTAGGACCTGGTCAATAAATCATTAATAGGTTCAGTGTCACTGCTTAACTGAAAAATTAATCACCTTGGTCCAAATTCACAAGTAGTCTAAAAATGCTTACATGGATTTTTGAGGTGGTCTTGGGATCTAGAAATGACTTAACAGTGTTCCACAAGAGCCTAAATCCAGAACCAGCATTGATGATGAACATACGGTTCAGGGACTGTGTGGAAATGAAAGTTCAATTTAGAATGCCATTCAAACTATTGTCATGCCTATGATAGATAAATTGACCATTACCTCAGGATAGTTGTCGCCATCAATCTTCTGAAGCCGCTGGAGGAGATCCCTTGCAGCTTTGTTCATACTTTTAAGACCCTGACCAAGCATGCTAGTCAGCAATTAATGGAAACTTAAAAAACATTTATAACAATTCATATGATATCCATAATTATAACTGGAAATTTATAATTGTGGATATCATTTATATCTATCATTTAAGGTGTTACAATAGTTGTTTTTTTTTTCCCCTTCCTCTTATTGGATTTTCTTTGGACATGGGGAACTGAAAAATAGGCTTAGAATTTTGTACATACCACTCCTTGCACATCCAAAATAGTTGTGCTTTGGTCAATGTGCTTCTTTGCCGCGATTGAACAGGCAGGCAACTTAACAGCAAAGGTCCTCTCAAACTCTCTTACATGGTACTTGAGATAACGTTCCATTGTTGTTACTTGCATCAGCTTGTTAGAGTCAACCAGACCCAATTTTTCAATGTAAACAGGTCTTCCATCCTTATCAACTCCATGATGCCCTTGTGGATAGTATTTTAGAACTTCATCCAGTTCCTTGAATTCAAAATCCTTGTAAACAGCACAAACAAATTATGATTAGATGCATAAATAAAAAGTTATGCAAAATAACCCCACATGAATATTATCTTTTTTTAATACCTCCATGATAGTGTCAGCACCAAATTCCTTCCTCCACTTAAGCATATCTGCCCACATTTGTTTTGTTTTCTCTATGTCATACTTTCTTGCCCTCAAGAATCTACACCAATACATGCAGCAAAATAAGTCACAAGGCATTAAATAAATATATAACTGAACAAGAAACTATATATGTCACCAGTGTAGTGTTACCTTAGCATCATACGAGGATCATCATGTTTTGAGGGTAATAGCTCTTCCAAGATAAGTGCTTGGCGAAAAGCATCAACTGCCTGCAACTCTTCTGCATCAAGATCATCCTCAAAAGAGACAGACATAACCCTGCTGTGCCTCCGCCCCTTCTTGGTGAAGGAATGCTTGAACTTACTTGACGCATTGATTGCCGCCTTCTTTAGCGACCCAATCCTTTTCTTCTTTTCATCCTCAGAATGTTCACTTTCATGACCTGTGTTTGCAAGAAGGAAAAAACTTTACTCAAAGAATGTCTGAATAAGATGATATCATAGAAAGAAATAAATTCACATCTTAAACATCTTTATCCTGTTGCTGTGTTGTTTCTATTACAAGTTTAGGCAAACATAAATTGCATGTCTTTTTCATTTTTTTTATTACATCTGGATTTATAACTGCTCTCTACTTCTTTATATGTCCCTAATCAATAGAACTGAATGTGAGACGCTACTAGAACTATATTGGCTATAAAATTTACATCCTTTCATATTTATAGATACATTCTGTTAGCCTGCCAGTAACATTAATCCATTGTTCATTTGATTTATAACTTTGCATTAGGTATTGCAATAGAAACCAAACCACAGAAGATGTCAATCAGATTCATTTCTGCCATTGATTCTCATTTGTGTAAGAGGCATTCATAAGCTGTAATAAGATAAGCAAGCGGATGTAAAAAGAAAATGCTTCATTTTTTTTTTAATCTATTTTTCACTTTTCTGATCATCACATGTTAAAAAGCATGCAAAATTGTTATGGCATATATAGCATTCCACATTTTAGCTGGTACAGAACATAACCATATAGAATAGATACAGATTTAATAGTGCGTGCATGCATGCATAAAACATAAGTAAGTGCAAATTAACAAGAAGTGCAGAGTATGGAGGTGAATTGAAGTTGTGAAATATGAAATTTTAACTACATATTTAGACTTACCACCAAGCTTGAGGGGTCGGTCAACAGGTCCGGACAAAAGGTCACACATGATTGAATGAATTTTGCAAGGTAACTCGAATAATCATAAACAGCCGTAATAAGGCAGAAGAAAATCAAGCACTAGCATATATCAATTGAGCCTTCATGTGCACCTACACCTTTTATTTTGCCAATGAACAACAAACATGTCATGTCAGCAGCTTAATTATATTAATTAACAAAACCAATTCAGTATATAAAAACAATCAACCATCTTTGTATTTATCATGCATGAACAAAAATGAAAGGAAACAAGAAGAAAAAGAAGATAGATAGAAAGAATAGAATCCAAGGAGATGAGATGATACCTTGAGTTTGACACAAGAATGTAGGGATTGCAAAAGGGAGACAAAAATGCAAATATATCATCCGAATAAATCTCTCAAAATGAGGCCAATATGATTGGATAGTACGTAATTAAGGTCAAAACGGTAAAGCCAGGTTGGTACAACAGCTAGCTAGCTTGACAATTTTAGAGTTTGCTGTTTTTGTTTATACTTCATTTTTCATTTGCTATTGACGGGGTCTTCTCTTCTCTTCTCTTCGTGATATATATTATATTATTTATGACTCTTTTTCAGCTTCAGTTGGATTTGGTGCTGGCGAAATGCAAGCCACTCCGTTCCTTCACAATCCCAACGCAACCTTACCAACTCTATCATCTAATATTAGTCTCTACATTCATTACACTCTTAATTGTTTTATTTTGGTGCAGTTGACATTTAGAGGATGATGATGATATTGCCCACAATTTTATTTAACGAAAATGTTAGGAAAAATTAAAACTTTTTATATAAGAAAGTACAATAACTGATAAGTCTGATTTGTTGACCTATATATTGAAATTTATGTGAACTTGCATTAAAAAAATACATTTAATTTCAAATACTTAACTACACACATAATGACTTGCATTATTGAAATTGAGCTGGCGATGGCTGGTGGAAAGGATAATTAATTAGCTGGAACTGGAAGGACAAGTCAGCTGGGGTGTGTGTGTGCGTGTGCATGATATGGATATGGTGTCCCACTGAGTCCAGATTGCTTGCTACCACTCTCTAAAATGAAAATGTCGCTCACAACAGGAGAGGGAGACATAATCGAGACCGTGTCACCGTTAGGCTTGGATGACCTCCTACTAGTGGATACTCTTATTAGTGGCGTATCCAGGACGCTGAGTCAGGGGTCAAACTATTTAACTTCACAAAATTTTAAAATTATTATTAGAATGTAAAATGGCAAAAGGTATTTTGCATTGATGTGAAAAAGAGTATATATATAAGTCGGGTCAAACTATTTAACTTCACAAAATTTTAAAATTATTATTAGAATGTAAAATGGCAAAAGGTATTTTGCATTGATGTGAAAAAGAGTATATATATAAGTCAGAACAAATTAACAAAGCTGACAATTAACTAACTAACACTAGAGTTAACTAACTAACTAATTAATCAATAGCTAAGCTAACTAAATTAACAACGGTTAATTTAAGCTAATATCCCCCCTCAAACTGAACCATATATGTCAATCAAATTCAGTTTGGACAGCAAAAAATTAAAAACAGAGAGATGTAAAGGCTTGGTGTGAATGTCAGCAACTTGATTCGCAGATGAGACTGAAATTAATTGAATGACACCAGCTTGAACTTTCTCTTGAACTAGGTGACAATCAATTTCGATATGCTTCGTCCTCTCATGGAATGTTGGGTTTTGAGCAATGGCAACAACAGACTTGCTGTCACAATACTGTGGAACCGATCCAACATGTGCACATTTCAGATCTTGTAGGAGATAAAGAAGCCATTGGATCTCACGGGTTGTGACAGCCAATGCTCTATACTCGACTTCTGAACTGGAGCAGGAAATGGTTGGTTGTTTCTTGGACTTCCAAGAAACCAAGGATGAGCCAAGAAACACTGAAAAACCAGTAACTGATCGTCTAGAATCAGGGCAAGAGGCCCAATCCGAATCGCTAAACGCTGACAACTTGAAATTAGAAGAAGCAAAGAAGAATAATCCTTTGCCAGGAGAGCTTTTAATGTACTGTAATACATGAATAGCCGCTGCATGATGTGCTTCAGTGGGGGCTGAAACAAATTGACTTAGTTTATTGACAACAAAGGTCAAGTCAGGTCGAGTATTAGTGAGATATATTAAGCGACCAATGAGCCTGCGATAAGCTGCTGGATCTGAGTAGGCCGGGCTGTTAGTAGCTGAAAGCTTTAGGTTAGGAATCATGGGTGTAAAAGCCGGTTTACAAGCAAGCAGCCCTGCATCATTTAACAACTTAAGGGCATACTTCCTTTGGCAAAGAAAAATTCCTTTAGTGGACCTTGCAACTTCAAGACCTAAGAAGAACTTGAAGGAGCCAAGGTCTTCGATCCGGAATTGATGATCAAGCTGAGATTTCACTGATTTGATTTCCTCAAGATCATTCCCTGCAAGAACAATGTCATCTACGTATACAAGTAGTATTGTGATGTTAGAACCAAGATGTTTAACAAAGAGGGAATAATCAGATTTTGATTGCAAGTATCCAAGCTTTAGAAGGGCAGAGGTAAGCTTGAAATTCCATTGGCGGCTGGCCTGTTTAAGTCCATGAAGAGACTTGAGTAACTTGCAAACTTGATTGGGTTGAGAGGTCTTAAAACCAGGAGGTACTGTCATGTAAACTTCTTCATGTAAATCCCCATGCAAAAAAGGCATTGTTTACATCTAATTGATGTAGATGCCAACCTTTTGCAGCAGCTAAGGCTAGCACAAGTCTCACGGTTGTCATTTTGACGATGGGTGAAAATGTGTCAAAATAATCAATGCCTTCTTGTTGGGTATACCCCTTTGCAACAAGCCGAGCTTTATATCTCTCAATGCTACTATCTGACTTATATTTCACCTTATAAACCCACTTGCATCCAATGGGATGTTTACCAAGTGGTAAGTCAGTAAGTTTCCAAGTCTGATTTTGCTTTAAAACATAAATTTCTTGGTTCATAGCTTGCTGCCAACAAGCATGTTTTGCAGCCTGTTTATATGTCTTGGGTTCAGGTATGTGAGAGATAGCAAGGCAAAAAGATTTATGCTGAAGAGATAAGTGATCAAAATTCTTGTACTTAGAAAGAGGATAAGATATACCTGATGATTGGCTTGGTGACAGCTGAGTGTGAACTATATTGTAATGATAGTCTTGAAGATACTTGGGTGGATGTTTGAGACGGGTAGATAACCTTAGGGCAGGTGCAGAATGAGAAGCAGATTTTTCTGCAAAATTAGAACCAGAATTCTCTATAGAAGCAGAATTCTCTGCAGAATCAGAACCATTTGTAGAAATAGGATTAGGTGCAGGGGTATGAGATGGAATTGGATCATCAGTTACAAGAGGGACAGACAAACAAGTAATATCTGTGGAATTTTTTTTGATGAGGAAGATAAATAGGAAAAACATAAGTAGATGAGTTAGAGGAATCATGTGAAGATATGAATGGGAAAGTATTTTCATGAGAAATTACATTTCTAGACAAAAAGAATTCTCTGGTAAGAAGATCAAATAAAATGAAGCCTTTAACACCTTCTTTATGACCTAGGTAGACACACTTTCTAGCTCTAGGTTGAAATTTGGTTCTATGGGAAGTTAAAGTGGATGCAAAGCATAAAGAGCCAAAAACTTTTAGATGGGTAAGGTCTGGATGTTTATGATGAAGAATGAAATAAGGTGATTGATTTTGTAATTTGGAAGATGGTAGAAAATTGATGAGATGAACAGCATGTGAAATGACATAAGACCAAAAAGAAATTGGAAGGTGGGATTGAAACATCAAAGCCCTTGATACATTTAAGATATGTTGATGCTTTCTTTCAACCACCCCATTTTGTTGGGGTGTTTCAACACAAGAAAGTTGATGAAGGATGCCCTTGTTTTTGTAAAAAGACTCAAATAGAAATTCTTGACCATTATCCGACCTTAATGCCTTTATTTTTTATGAAAATTGAGTCTCCACAAAAGTGGCAAACTGAATTAAGCAAGGTCTAGTTCCTGACTTGGATTTCATGAGTCTAATCCAAGTAAAACGAGATTTGTCATCAACAATTGTAAGAAAGTATCTATGGCCAGTTATAGAAGGAGTCTCAAATGGACCCCAAATATACACATGGATAAGATAAAAAACATTATGAGAAATAGAAGAGCTAAGAGGAAAAGAAAGTTTCTTTTGCTTAGCAAAATGGCAAGTATCACATATAAAGGAACTCAAAGAAGAAACATCATTATTATTCTTTTGAATGAGATTGTAACAATGAAGAGATGGATGCCCTAGTCTATAATGCCAAATGTTGGAATGAGGAATGTTTGTACAAGTATTATTTGCAAAGTGTAAGAAGGTAGAAGGAACAGGATTGGAGTGAGACAGTATCACTTCATATAGTCCATGGGCCACTCTAGTTTTGCCAATCATCTTCAAGGTATTCATTTCCTGTATAAGACAATGATCATTAAAAAATGAAACGAAGCAAGGTGAATGATTAGTAAGTTTGGTAACTGAAATGAGGTTAAAAGAAAAATGAGGAATATACAGAACATCAAACAAAGTAATAGTGGAAGTGAGGTGAATGGTGCCTCAAATATTGGTGATAGCTTTTTGGCCATTAGGAAGATTAATGAAAATTGGTTTAATTGTCCTATATGTGCTAAAGTGTGTAAGTGATGAAGAAATATGGTCAGTCACCCCTGAATCAATGATCCAAGGGTGTGAAGTACTATATGAAGTGGTCACAGATGAAGCATGGTGAGAGCTGACTAAATTGGTGGAGGCAGAATTTGAGGGCTGGGTTGAGGCAGCAATTGATGCAGTGGACAGCAAGGACATAAGACCTTGAACATGCTCTTGAGTAAAGCCAGGAATGGAAATCGAGGTAGCTGCAGCAACAACATTGTTAGGTTCTGATGCAGCAACAACATTAACAGATTTCTTAGACTTATAACCAGGAGGAAAGACATTCTTGATGAAGCAAGTGTCCACTGTGTGGTTAAGGCGACCACAATGTGTGCATTACCTTTGAGGTTTCTGATTAAAAGGCCTAAAATTAGGACGTGTCTTGCCTGGTTGTGAGGAATTGTTACCAGAAACAGAACCTGAAGTGGAAGAAACTGCCATAACAGTATATGTGGGAAGAAGAGCCTGCTGGAAATGTCGTTCCTGTTGAATCACCATGGAATGCACCTTGGACATAGGTGGTAGTGGTTCAAGCAGAAACCGATGATGTGCAGGTGGAAATAGGACGGAAATTGCAAAGTTCATCCCAAATGATCTTCATTTTGGTAAAATAGGCAGTGACAGACAATTCTCCTTGTTTGAGGGAGTATAGTTTAGAATGTAATTGTGAAATGCGAACGAAATGACCTTGAGAAGAATGGTTGCGAAGTTCCTGCCAAACCTGATATGCAGTATCCAGCCAAATGATGCTCGATGCGATCTCAGAAGACATCAAGTGATGAAGCCAAGAAAGGACCAGTGTGTTGCAACGTTTCCAGGCCTTGAAACGAAGATCATCAGTGGACGACTTCAGAATCGAACCATCAACAAAGTCAAATTTGTTCTTCATCTGCAATGCATTAGACATTGCTCTCGCCCGCCATGGTAATTCGAAGGTTCCAATGGAGGAAAAACTAGAACCAGAGATGGATTCTCATTCGGATGTATATAGAAGACATCCAAAGGATCTTGAAGTTGTGGTTTCAGAAAAACAGGATCAGGAATCACCGATTCAGGTTGAGATTTCGGTGAATTCGATGTGGAAGAAGATTCAGACATAGTTTTAGGGTTTCAAAAAATCGCCAGAAGAATCGTGAATCAGAGAAGAGAAGAATCGCGAAGAGAATCGCGAGGCAGAGAAGCAGATTGCAAAAGAAATTGCGAAGCAGAGATGCAAATCGCGAAGCAGAGAAGCAAATCGCGAACGAAATTGATGGTTACAAAAGCGGTTATGCGAGAAGCCGAGAGAAAATGGGAGAAAAGGTGTGGAAGATTATACTTCTGATACCATATTACAGAATGTAAAATGGCAAAAGGTATTTTGCATTGATGTGAAAAATAGTATATATACAAGTCAGAACAAATTAACAAAGCTGACAGTTAAATAACTAACACTAGAATTAACTAACTAACTAATTAATCAATAGCTAAGCTAACTAAATTAACAACAGTTAATTTAAGCTAATAATCATAATATATAAAAATAAAGTCATAAATGTTAATATCATAAAATTTTAATATATTAAATCAAACAAATTACATATATATAATTATCCTCTACATGACTTCATGTTTTGAGAAAGTTGAATGATCAACTCATTGTTAGTGTTCATGAACACTTCTTTCTCAATATAAGTTACTAGAAAATTATCCATCCATTTATCTCACATTCGATTACGGAACCTATATTGGATGTAACTTATTTATTCCACGACGTGATCTCCCTTAGAAGATATATCTTCCATGTTAGGAATATTAATGTCATGCTTATTGCAAAATAAAGTTACCTCTTGTAATAAATACTATCATCCATTATCCCACATAGTTTGTAACCGCTCCTTTATGATGTTAACCAAGTTCATAACATCGACGATGTCTTGATCCTTTCTTTGCAATGCTTGTGACAATTCATTTGAGAGAGTATCAGTTGAGAGAGTGTGGGGAAAGTTAGGCAAGGGCTTTAGGGCTCAAAAATTTTAACCAAACAAAAGGCCTCAAAAATTTTATTTGTACTTAATACAAATGACATAATTCCTCTGGTTAATAATAAGTTGTTTAAATGGTACAAAACAATGCTTTTGTCCTTGTGGTTATGGGTTCAAGCCCTATTTTGGATGATTTGTTGTAATTTTTTTAGCATTTTATTGTGGGTAAATGAATGTCCTAGAAAACAAAGAAGCCCAATAGAAAAGGGTTGTGTAGAGTGGCCTATTGGCTAGTTTATTTTGTCTCACAAGTTATCTTTAGATAGGAAAAAAAAATCTTAAATTAACTTTAGAATTGCTAAATGACTTGTCTTATTATCTATTGAAGCTACTCAAATAGTATTTTTAGGCCTCACTTTAGAGTTTGTTTTAGGCCTCAACGGCTGTTGGACCAGCCCTAGTTAAGGTGTGCAAAATAGAACAGTCAGAGGGGTCAAAAAAAGTTATTATAAGGGGGTAGGCGAATTTTTTATATTTTGAGGGTGTGCACTTGGCTGGACTTGGGTCCGCCCCCGCCTCCTACTCTTGTTTCATTGGTATTCTATAAGTTGGGGTGGGTATGATTCAATTCAAGTTGTTGAGTTGTTGTAAAACATTGGTAACTCGTCAAATTAGGGACAAGTCACGATATCACGAACACAAATCCATGAACAAGATAGCCACACGAATAAGACAAAAATTTTCTAGGATTCAAGAGATTCTTCCAAGAATGATCTCACATAACAGAATTACGAGAAAAATCTATTGTTAATCCAAAAAGAAAAGATAGAAAAATCGAAAACCAATTTACCAATAAAAACGTGTAACCAACCTTATATAATAGGAAAGAAAATAATTTTTTTAATAGTATCAATAATGTACTAATAAGATTTAAAAATAAATTAAATACATTTAAATTTGAACGATTATTAGACAATGTATTAAATATATATTAGTGGGTTAACCCGTGTGTTCTGAACAGAACTTCAGAGGATGACCGGAGGGAAGCAATACGGTTGCGCTCGCGACGGATGACGACGGTGTGTTGGGGGGGTGTACCTGCAAACACTCTGACGCTCAAGTCAGTGTGTGTCGAGGTGAGTGAAGAGGTGGTAGAAAAATCATTACCTCGATCCTTTGACGCGGTCTCTTTAAATACGAGTTGAGGACGGTTACCGATGAGTAACCGTTCCGTGAAACCCGGGAGTCGGCAGTTAATTCTTTTAATGCTGAGAACCGTTGGGTCGGCCGCGTCGATGTGGTCTCGAGGGAAGGTGGAGCGACATGGACAGAACTTCAGATTGGGCCTGGAAGGTGGATCTTCGGATTGGGCCTCGGCCCAGTCCGGAACAGTTGCCCCCCAAGTCGCTAGCTCGAATGTCGAGGTGGTGACTTGTTGTCGAAGTTCGTTGATGTCGACGTTCGACGCCCTTGTTCGTAGCGAACCGCAAGTGTCGTCATGTCGTGCTTGTTCATTAGTTCGTTCAGACCTTCGTGTTCCACGCCTGGCTGAAGCGCTTCGACACGAGGCTTGATGTGCTTGTGCAAGGCACAAGGCTTTGTCACGAGCTCGTGCACGCCGGTCTCGACGCAGGTCGATCCACAGTGCTTGTGAAGGCACAAGGCTTTGTCACGAGCTCGTGCACGTGGTCTCGCACGAGGTCGATCTCTTCATCGTGTGCTTGTGCAAGGCACAAGGCTTTGTCACGGTCTCGCACGAGGTTCGCTCTGTCAAAGTATAGACAATTTGCAACAACTTGATGTAATAAAGTTAGCATTAATTTTTACAGAGTAAAGTGCTCGTAGTCGAAGTTTTATACTTCCCCGTGAGAGTAGTTGATCCGCCGTCCAAGCGGCAAGGTTGAGGTCATCAAATAATCAAGGTCAACGACGAGCCGAAGTTTAAAGCCGCTGAATTTCAAAATTGCAGAGGTGGGCCTGGTAGGTCGCTCGAGTACTAGACTGCGTATCCACCTGTTGTAGAGGTGCTTGTGCAAGCGCACAAGGCTTTATCACGAGCTCGTGCACGCGGTCTCGGCACGAGGCTCGATCTCTTCATCAGGTGCTTGTGCAAGGCACAAGGCTTTATCACGAGCTCGTGCACGCGGTCTCGGCACGAGGTCGATCTCATCATCAGGTGCTTGTGCCAACGCACAAGGCTTTATCACGAGCTCGTGCACGCGGTCTCGGCACGAGGTCGATCTCATCATCAGGTGCTTGTGCCAACGCACAAGGCTTTATCACGAGCTCGTGCACGCGGTCTCGGCACGAGGTCGATCACTTCATCAGGTGCTTGTGCCAACGCACAAGGCTTTATCACGAGCTCGTGCACGCGGTCTCGGCACGAGGTCGATCTCTTCATCAGGTGCTTGTGCCAACGCACAAGGCTTTATCACGAGCTCGTGCATGCGGTCTCGGCACGAGGTCGATCCGCAGTGCTTGTGCTAACGCGCAAGGCTTTATCACGAGCTTGTGCACGCGGTCTCGACGCGAGGTCGATCTCTTCATCAGGTGCTTGTGCCAACGCACAAGGCTTTATCACGAGCCTGCACGCCGGTCTCGTGACGCAGGTCGATCTCATCATCGGTGCTTGTGCCTAACGCACAAGGCTTTATCACGAGCCTGCGCACGCGGTCTCGCACGAGGTCGATCACTTCATCGGTGCTTGTGCTAACGCGACAAGGCTTTATCACGAGCCGTGCACGCGGTCTCGACGCGGCCGATCACAGGTCAGGCTAACGCGACAAGGCTTTATCACGAGCCTGCGCACGCGCGGCCCGACGAGGTCGATCACGTGTGCTTGTGCTAACGCACAAGGCTTTATCACGAGCTCGTGCACGCGGTCTCGTGACGAGGTCGATCTCTTCATCGGTGCTTGTGCTAACGCACAAGGCTTTATCACGAGCCTGCGTGCGCGGTCTCGGACGAGGTCGATCTCATCATCGGTGCTTGTGCCCTAACGCACAAGGCTTTATCACGAGCCGTGCACGCGGTCTCGACGCGGTCGATCACTTTATCAGTGCTTGTGCCAACGCACAAGGCTTTATCACGAGCCTGCACGCCGGTCTCAAAGACGCTGGCCGATCACGTCAGGCTAACGCACAAGGCTTTATAACGAGCTCGTGCACGCGGTCTCGGCACGAGGTCGATCTCATCATCAGGTGCTTGTGCCAACGCACAAGGCTTTATCACGAGCTCGTGCACGCGGTCTCGGCACGAGGTCGATCACAGGTAGGGCTGGAAATGAGTTGAGCTGCTCGAAGCAAGTCCGAGACTCGACTCGATAATTAGCTCGTTGCACTTGGTTCATGAACCAAATGAGCTGAACTTGAGCTGAAAATTGAGCTCGCTAAATAAATGAGTTGAGCTTGAGCTATGCATAGCTCGACTCGTTTGGTTCATGAGCTGGCTCGATATATATATATATATATATATATATATATATATATATATATATATAAATAAATAGTAATAGTAATAGTAATATATAAAAAATAAAATAATAATAATGATAATATTTTGGTTTCAAAATGGGATGCAAATAGTGAAATTGGGGGGTGTCACTAGAAATCTGCTAGAAGATACCCTAGGCCCAGCCCAGCGCCTCCCCCAGCTCTAGTCTTCTCTTAATCCACGCGGCCCAGCTCCCTAAACCCTAAAAGAAAACCTAACTTCCCACGCGGCCCTCACTGCCTCTTCTCTCAGCGTCGATCTCATTTTCTCTCCCTCCTTCTCTTTTCTCTCGTTCCCTCATCTTCTTCCATTACCTCTAACTCTACCCTAAAATTGCCTCTCCTTCTCTCTCGGCCCCAAACCCTCCGAAATCAAACCCTAGCCTTCTCTCATACAGCAGATCTGCGACGAACAGGACTTGCGAACAATGTTCGTAATAGCACCAGAAACACGCTCGTGATGTAACCGTAAATTGCGCACGTGACACGCCGAATAGGGAGCACGCGAGCAGAATCGAAGCAAGGGGGCGAACAAGACTCGAGAACAAGAAACACGAACTGGAGCAAAGCAGAAACGCGAGCAGATGCAAAGCAAACCGAGAGGAGCGACTCGCAAGTAGAAGCGTGCACACCAGAGGAAAACGCAACTGCTTGAATCGAAGCGAAGCACAACGATGAACCCAACTCGCTTCGATGTCTTCCTCTCGCACGGATCCGAGAAAGGTGTTGTCTTGCTTCAAGGTAGAAGAATACCGGTCGTAAGAGGTGTTGCCTTAGCTAGATGCCTTCAAGTTTCAAGCTTTTTCCTTTGATTTTGATGGCTTACGTAATGTGGGATATGTCGTTGTACTCTGTGATGATGAGGTTGTTGTATAGTGCTGTTAAGGCTTTGTTTGTTTGTGTTTGAATTTTTCTGTTGTTGTTAGCTTTGGAATTTGTTGAAGAGTTGGACCGGATTTGCTCTATTCTGTGCATGTCAAATATGTGGACTTTGATTATATTGATTTTGGTTTTCCTTGATTTTGAAGTGGGGTAGCTTAAGATTTATTGCAGAATTTGACATTTGATTCATGTGATTGCTAACGAGCTGAACCGAGCTGTTCGCGAGCTTGAATCGAGTCGAGTTTGAGCTGGAAAAAAAGGTTCATATCGAGTCGAGTCGAGCTACGAGCTGAACAAATTTTTGTCGAGTCGAGTCGAGCTGAACGAAGTTCGACTCAACTCGACTCAGATCCAGCCCTAATCACAGGTGCTTGTGCCAACGCACAAGGCTTTATCACGAGCTCGTGCATGCGGTCTCGGCACGAGGTCGATCTCTTCATCAGGTGCTTGTGCCAACGCACAAGGCTTTATCACGAGCTCGTGCGCGCAATCTCGGCACGAGGTCGATTCATCAGGTGCTTGTGCCAACGCACGAGGCTTTTATCCCGAGCTCGTGCGCGCGGGCTCGGCACGAGGTCGATCTCTTCATCGGTGCTTGTGCCAGCGCTAACGCGACAAGGCTTTATCACGAGCTCGTGCACGCGGTCTTAGCACGAGGCTCGATCTCTTCATCAAGTGCTTGTGCCAACGCACAAGGCTTTATCAGGTGCTTGTGCCAACGCACAAGGCTTTATCACGAGCTCGTGCACGCGGTCTCGGCACGAGGTCGATCTCTTCATCAGGTGCTTGTGCCAACGCACAAGGCTTTATCACGAGCTCGTGCACGCGGTCTCGGCACGAGGTCGATGATCTCTTCATCAGGTGCTTGTGCCAACGCACAAGGCTTTATCACGAGCTCGTGCACGCGGTCTCGGCACGAGGTCGATCACTTCATCAGGTGCTTGTGCCAACGCACAAGGCTTTATCACGAGCTCGTGCACGCGGTCTCGGCACGAGGTTCCATCAGAGGTGCAAGGTTTTGATAGTAAATAAATGATGATTGCGTATTTCTTCAATCATACTTCACTGCTTCACATTTATGTGTTTAGGATATATTTGTTTCAACTATAATATTTCTTCATCTTTGCTGCGATTTTCTGTTTCACTGCGACCTCGTGAGTCTTTGCAAGCTCCTGCGTCGTCAAGGAGGTCGAGTTCTTCTCGTATACTGACAGTTGTCAATGTTACTCTAGGGATTTGTCTTTGGCTTTTGATGCCATCAACTTCTCTTCGTAATTCATAAATTTCTGAGCTCGCTTCAGGAACTCGTTCAGGGTCTTCGGTTTGTCGACACCAACGTCGACGCTGAATAGATTTCCTTCGATCAGGCCTCGCTCTAGCAAGTACAGCTTCATCTCGTCAGAGCATTTCTTCACCAAAATGGCTTCTTTGTTGAAGCGCTCGACGTAGTCTCTGATAGACTCATCTCTCTTCTGCTGAATTGCGGCCAGTGCCGCTGTCGACTTGGGTTGGACTTTAGACGCAGTGAAATGCGCGGAGAACTGGTCGACGAGCTCAGTCCACGAACCAATGAAATTTTTCTTAAGAGTCTGGAACCAAGACAACGCTGCCTTCTTCAGAGTGAGGGGAAAGATTCTGCACTTCACCGGCCCTTGGGCGCCTCGATAGCCCATGACAGTATCAAAGCAACCAACATGCTCGTCGGGGTCGGTGGTGCCGTCGTATGAGTCCAAAGCGGGTGGTTTCAAGATGCTTGAATCGGAATTTCATGATCTCGGATGTAAAGGACCAAAGGCCCTGCCGAGTCACTCGTGTCATTGCTCAGAAGGAGTTGAGGAACGAGAATGAGCACGGCGGACTGCTCTATGCACAAAGTTGCGTGGAGCCGTGCCACGGTGGTGGCGATGAACAGATCTGAGATTTTCAGACTCCTTCACTCTTCGAGGAGAACGAGAGACTCGATCTTTTTCGCTGACCAGGTGGCAACGCGAGCGAGAGTTCCTTCTGCTGATTCTCCATTCGATCGAGGCGTTGATTCTGAGCATGCATCGCTTCGGCATGGCGTTGGTTTTGAGCATGCATCTCTTCGGCATGGCTTCGAATGAATTCGCGGAACTCGCGAATGAGGATGGCGGCGGTCTCTGTTCCGGCATCGGTTTGAGCAGCAACGATCGGAACGACGTCATGCTGATGCGGAGGCGGAAGGTTATTCCTCTGTCTCTCATATTCACCGATGAAATTAACAGGTTCATGGTGAGGTGGTTCAAGATCTGCGTTCGCATGAGTGGAACTGCTAGTCGCGACCTGACGCTTCGATCCAGTCATCGTCGAGTGAAGAAGGGAGACTTCGACAAAGAAGATGAAATCAGAAACGATCCCCACAGACGGCGCCAATGTTCTGAACAGAACTTCAGAGGATGACCGGAGGGAAGCAATACGGTTGCGCTCGCGACGGATGACGACGGTGTGTTGGGGGGGTGTACCTGCAAACACTCCGACGCTCAAGTCAGTGTGTGTCGAGGTGAGTGAAGAGGTGGTAGAAAAATCATTACCTCGATCCTTTGACGCGGTCTCTTTAAATACGAGTTGAGGACGGTTACCGATGAGTAACCGTTCCATGAAACCCGGGAGTCGGCAGTTAATTCTTTTAATGCTGAGAACCGTTGGGTCGGCCGCGTCGATGTGGTCTCGAGGGAAGGTGGAGCGACATGGACAGAACTTCAGATTGGGCCTGAAAGGTGGATCTTCGGATTGGGCCTCGGCCCAGTCCGGAACACCGTGCGTTCGCACGGAGTACATGTGTGAGTTATCAACGCATGTCTGTAATACATAAATCATGAAAACTTGAAAGAGAATTAAAAAATCCAATAAAAAAATAACAAAAATATATATTTTTTGAAATAAATTAAATTTAAATATAAAAATAATTCACGTAAAATTGATATTCATTCAATCACATCAGGAAAAAATTACGAAAAATACATAAAGAACAAAAAATTGTTATAATAATGCATCAAAAGAAGGACCCCAACGATCCCGTTTAAAAACATAATAGATTCTTATAATTTCACTAAATTTTTAAATAAGTTTTACACACAATAAGAAACCTAAAAACCTAAAAATTTCATTTAAATATATCTTTATTGATTTTTTAAATAAGTGTATACACATTTTTAATAGAGTTTTACCACTAAAATGGTCAAAATCGGATAAGCAAAGTGTAATGTCTTCTCGGAAATATTAAACATATTTATTTACTATTTTTTTTATTTTGGAATTTCTTTTTGATTATACGTATGTATAGTTAAATTTAATTAACTATTCAATAAAGCGATGAAGAAATTTTCAAATTTGAAACTATATTATATTAAATTGTAGCCTAAATCAATTTTTTTTTTATGAAATAGCTAATTTTATATTGAAATTAAATTATTATATCATAATATTTGTTGACCCAATGATTTGGTGAATCTTCTAAATCTAGCATGGATATTGTGGCTCTGTTTAGTAAAAAATAGCGGATAACGGATACGCTAGCTGATAGCGGATAAGCTAATGGATAGCGGATAGATGATAGCAGATAAACTAGCATGTTGAATTTAAAGAGTTTGGTAAAATTAACGGTTGAACTAGCTGATAAATATAAAATGGCATAAAAGGATATTTGTAATAAATGAGAGAGAGAATACATGAGTTAATAATTTAATAGAAGATAAACAAAGGATTTAATTAAAGTAGTAAAGTTACAAATGAGAGAAAAAATGAAACGCTATAAGCTATAAGTTCAAACGCTACTTCAAGTAGCGTCTGAAAAAATCCTATAAGGTAGTGGAAAAAAAACGCTATAAGTTAATGTTACAAAACATCTTCTATAAGCTTATCTGTTATAAGCTCACAAAATGACCATATCAAACAGGGCCTATCTGCCCCTAAAATGAAAGGTCATTGATTAAAACTTTTAGAAAGGAAAATGATGCAAATAACAACAAAGAAACTGGGAATAAAAAAAGTGAGAGTCTAACAAAACAATACCTTGTAGTCTTTTAGCACCACCTCTATACAAATAAGATTTTTTTCTTTGCTGAAATCAAGAACATTTCAAAGTAGATACCATAGTTTGTCCATGACTCCTTCATGGGAGTTATCCCTATAACAATATCAAATTTTTAAAGGAGTAAAAGAAGTATAAAAAAGTAGAGAGGAATTAGAAAAGTGATACCGTAGGAAGAAGAGCTCAGGAGTCGAGAGAGAAAAAGAATAAGTATATGTCAATAAAAAAAATAAAGTGAGAATGCAAGCATGCAAGTATGTCTATGAAGGAAAAGTTTAGGTTGCTCTAAAAATAAATTAACTTAATTTGAAACTTGAAATTTAAAAATAACAATAAATAGTGATTGATGACTAATGATTAATTATGAATATATTAAATAAAATTATGTAAGTTATTTAAGAGAATTGATATACTAATTGAAAACTGAAAATTTATTTAAGGAAATATAGTTCGAACAGTAGAATTTTTTTTTTGAAAAAACCTCGCTTTATAAGGATGCAGATCCTCTCCTAAACCTTATATCTCATGCTTTTTACAAAAATGCATCACAATCATTAAATTAATCGTACGGATGAGAAATTAAAAATTGAAACTGAATTTGAATTTTAAAAATAAACAAAAGGCCCTTCTCACTCCCACTTTTTCGTGTGTGTTTTCTTCCTGATTTAGGACCCGTTTGTTATAGACTAAAAAAAGTGATTTTGATACAAAATAAGTTAGAGATTTTTTAAAAAAAGTAAAAACTAATTTATGTTCGTTAACAAAAATAAAAATTATTTATTAAAAAATTATTTTAAACTTGTTTGGATACAAAATCACTAAATTATTTAAAAAAATCATTTTTACTTCTTTTAAAATATCTCTAAATTATTTTGTATCAAAATCACTTCTTTTAATCTATAACAAACATGTCTTAGAGCCCGTTTGTTTCAGATTATTTTATGAATTGATCACTTTATTTAAAGAAATAATCACTTTTTAGATTTTTTTTATTCATTTGTTACAACTTTTAGAAATAATTAAAATCTAAATATAATATGAAATCCGATTATAATGAAAAGCTATTAGTAGTAGCTTCTTATAAATAATATGATTTTAATGAATGTCAAGATGAGAGAGAAAATTAAAAAAATGATTTTTAACAAACACCAATTTGCTTTTATTTTAATTAAAAATCTTTATAAATAGTCTCTAAATTATTTTGTTGAAAATCACTTTTTTTAATATCATAGAAACACATATGTGAGATTGGGAGTGAAAAAAACTTTTGTTTATTTTAAAATTCAGTTTGAATTTAAAATTCAAATTCAGCTTTAATTTTTTATTTTATATCCATATATTAATTTAATGGTTGTGGCACATTTTTGTAGAGTGAAGAGGAGATAAGTGGAGATAAGGTTTAGAAGAGGATTCGGATCCCACCGAAAGTACCTCTGCCGCAAGTTTGGTCATCCTCACTGCGAGATCCTTTGCGACCACCAACCAGCAAGACCCTCCGAGAACCACCACCGTGAAGCAATTCACAACCCACACCATCCCCAGTATCCCACAAAATTGAGCGTCCAGCACCACCAAAAGCTACCACAAAACACCCGCGAGCTTTCGTTCGAGGTCGCAATACCATGGTGCTCTGCCTTCTCTCCCCTCCGTCGTGTTGGAGCATAAAATGTGTTTCTGCACACATTGAAGGAACTGCACACACTCAAGGAACACACTCAAGATGAGAGGGAAACTAACTAATAACAGAATTGAACAAATACTGAATAATATGTCACATTTCATTAATTGCACAACACTTATTTATACACATTACAAGTAGTCCACATATTGGATCACACATCACACTGGGCCTCCAACACAATAGACCTATGACTAACTAGACCTATTTGAATTACACAACATCACAACACTCCCCTTTAATTCAAATATCCTAACTACACAAATTTTATTACACTAAATTGTATTTTATTTAAAATGCACACATTATTGACACAAACAACACATACATCCAATTACTAGTACACAACATATTTCCATTTGAGCATCACCTCCTAGATCCTACTTCAAATTTTTTTCAGAATTGGACTTGACTCAATGGGTCAACAAGAAAAATTAAAATTGACCCAATAGATCTATAGGACCCAATCCAAAAATTCTTTTGCACAGCACATAGCCCACACCAAACATAGCCCACATCAAACAAGAATAACTTGGGCCCTTTCAGCATAATTTGGGTTTGACCCAGTTGGCCCAATTTCCAAAACAAAGAACCCTGACCTAGTTTCCATGCGTTTCTGTCCACTTGGCCCATTAATTTCCCCACTTGGCCCATGCTCACAATAATATGGGTCATTAAGCCCACAGTTTGAAACTTGGATTCAGACCTAGTTTTCTGCATCCGGCCACGACCAAAAGAACCAAGATCGCCGCCACGTTTGGCAGAGCTGCAATCGGAGTAGCGAGGCGCGATGTCCTCCAAGTTGGCCTTGCCCGAAACGATGTGGTTGCGCATTGCCTTAAGCTGAGCAACGACACTTTCTCTGGTGGTGTTCTTGATGATGTATCCGTCTGGATCCTTCTTTATTTCCTGCAGTGTCTTGCTGTAACGCTCTATCAGCACATCCGTCGCGTTCTGCACCACGTCAAGACCCACGATCCCCGATGACTGCTTCACCTTAGCCATCAATGGCCGCGCCACCATTGTGCACAATACCACCTTTGCTGTGCGGCACAGTAGACATCGCCTTCCTTTAAGTTTAAATATAAAAAATTTAATACCCAATTTGGTCATGAGGTTTGTCACTCGTATTAACTTGGTCATTAACTTTATCGAAATTGCTAAGTAGTTCCTGAAATTTGAAAACGTGTATCGGTTACGTCCTTCTGTCAGTTTTTTTCTGTTAACAGATTCCAAAATAGTCATTCAATTTAGTCACTTATTAACAAATAGGTCCTTATAATTTATAACTTAATGTCAATTTGGTTCCTGTGATTTATAACTTAATGTCAATATAATCTTTATTAAATTGACAAAAGGACGTAATTGATACACATTTTCAAGTTTCAGTAACTATTTAGTAATTTCGATAAAATTTGACACCGAGTTGATACGATTGAAAAACTTCGTGAACAAATTGAGGATTATCCCATATAAAAAAGTATGAATCTACAAACTTTTTGCTTCCACCCTTCGTTCCCTAACCACTCTACCTTCAACGAATATCGCGCGTTACCCACGTCCTCGAGGCTTTTACCTTTTGGCTCACAACTCTTTCAAAATTCCGCTCCTCGGTTTCAGATTGGTCAGCTCCTTCTTCACGCTTTCGCTTTCGCTCTTTCATTTGATTTCTATTTTGTGAATGTGTTGTACGTTTTCATTCATATTAGACGGTTAATTAGTAAGCTCTTTCAAAATTCTTTTTGATTTGTATTCTCTGCGTGATTTTCTTTTGTAGTAGTACAATGTCACGTGTGTGTTTGTAGTAGTACAATGCATAGATTGCTAACAGTATGCTGTATTTATGTCCTCATATGGGTGATGCCATTTATCACTGTTAGTTTTAACTTTTCATTAATATATACTGCTTTTGGGGTTTCAGATTCCACTGCACTTCCAAAAGAATTGGTTGTGCAGTCCTTGTTTTCAAAGGCCATCTTTAAGTTCCTGTCGCCTTTTGAGTTCTATTATGGCTGGTGATTCCTCCGTAGTCTCCAATGGAGATGGCGATGACAGTATAAACCCATTACATAATCTTCAAAGGACTTACCAAGTAGTAGTGGCTGCCACCAAAGACATGGGCATTGGCAAGGATGGAAAATTACCTTGGAGATTACCTGCTGATCTCAAATTTTTCAAGGAGATCACTACGACAACATCTGATCCTGGGAAGAAGAATGCCATTGTAATGGGAAGAAAAACATGGGAGAGTATCCCTCTTCAGTACAGGCCTCTTTCTGGCCGTCTTAATGTTGTTCTGACTCGCACAGGTAGCTTTGATATTTCAGCAGCAGAAAATGTTGTTATATGTGGAAGTATGTTTTCTGCATTGGAACTTTTAGCTGCTTCTCCTTACTGTACGTCAATTGAGAAAGTATTTGTTATAGGGGGTGGTCAGATATTTAGGTAGATCTTTGATTTCTTTTTTTTTTTGCCTTCTCTTTCATGTGAGGCTCTTTCTCTGCTATAGACTTATAGCTGATTATTTCCATATACAGAGAGGCTCTCAATGCTGCTGAATGTGAAGCTATCCACATCACAGAAATTCATGCAAGCATTGAGTGTGATACTTTTATGCCTCCTATTGATTCCAGCATATATCGGCCATGGTACTCATCCTTTCCTGAGGTGGAAAACAACATCCGCTATTCTTTCACCACTTACGTGCGTGTAAGAAGTTCTGCAGCAGAGTCTCTGAGTCAGAGTACTGATCCACTTTTTGATAATAACTCAGATTCTAAAAAATTTGAGGTTCAGAACTTTGCTTTTCTTCCTAAAATGATTTTTGAGAGACATGAGGAGTACGAGTATCTTAATCTGGTTCAAAAAATCATATCTCAAGGTAACACTAAGGATGACAGGACAAGGACTGGGACCTTGTCAAGATTTGGTGGCCAGGTAACGATTCAATTGATATATTGAGGGTTACCTTTATTTATATGCTGACTTCATCTGTAATAATTCCACAGATGCGGTTCAATTTGCGCAGAAGCTTTCCTCTTCTAACAACTAAGGTATGTAGTAGAGATCATGGTTTAAGATGTGTTAACCTACTGTGCAAAATAACTTGTTATTCATGTGATTCTTTTTCTTTTGTCATGTTTTTATTTACTACCTTCGACGTTTATGGGGGAATAGGGATATCTATTTGTACATTTTGATTGAGAAATTGACATTTTCTCTTCGTTTGATCGCTAGAAAGTATTTTGGCGAGGGGTTGTTGAAGAGCTTCTTTGGTTTATCAGTGGCTCAACAAATGCCAAGGTAATTATATCTTTTGCCAATATTCTCCACATGCATAGGAATCCTCATCTTTCTTTGTTGGGTCCCTGACCAGCTGACATGAGCCAAATATTGTGGAACTCTATGCTGGGGTACTTTATGTTATTTGAGCTTAGTCTTGAATAGAGGCAGAGACCTATGCAAATCTTAGGAGCTTTCAAGCTAACTCAAATTCCCGTTATCTTTTTTTGTTTTATTGTTCTTGTAAATTTTAAACTATTGATCACAAATGCATAATATGACTGGATTCTTGTTAATCTACAGATAATTAATTAAATGTCTTTTATGGTTCAGTACCTACTTAGTTAAGGCATAATGTCATAGTATATAAAAGAAATGTGAAAATTTTCACATGCCCAAGGAGAGTTTGTGATGTTAGCTTGTTTCTTTAATGAATAGTTAAAAGCCAGACGGGCCTAAGCAGCTCTGAACTTGTTAGCTACTGGCTCATATCTGTCACTGTTTGAAGGATTTCTATGAGGGCTCTCTCCTTAACTACATATGTTCGTTAGATTGCGACATTAGATCCTGATTGCTGTTAACGAAGTTCATGGAGTTGACTTAATCTCGTAAAATAAATAATCTATTTGTGATGCTATAGGTTATGTACATAAGATAATTTGATTGTAGCACAGTTTGCACTTGCTTTTCCGCTGTTTCTTTATTGGTGTAAAATAAGTAATAATTAAAGGTTCTGGACTAAAATTTCAATCACAATACTTAACTTGCATGAGGTGTTTAGGTTTTTGGTTCTCAGATAATTTTTTGTTGGTATAATGGATATGAATTATTACCAATGTCATTCTGAAAGCATGTTAGATACTTATATTGACAGGTGTTACAGGAAAAAGGCATTCATATATGGGATGGCAATGCATCCAGAGAATTCCTTGATAGGCAAGCGTGATTGTCAGTTGTTGTAACTTTTAAATACAAATTGTACACTTCTCTTCTTGCAGTTATTAACTGGCTTTACATTTTATAACAGCATTGGTTTGAGAGAGAGGGAAGAGGGCGACTTGGGACCTGTTTATGGGTTTCAGTGGAGGCACTTTGGTGCCAGGTAGGTGGATTATACCTTTTTCTCAGTAGGTCAACAGACTGTTTTATGTGGTATTGCTCTGCTCTTTATTCCCCATATTACATTTTGTAGGTATACTGACATGCATAATGACTACTCCAACCAAGGATTTGATCAGCTTTTAGATGTTATCAACAAAATAAAGCATAATCCTGATGATCGACGGATCATTCTATCTGCATGGAATCCAGCAGATCTTAAATTGATGGTACTTCCACCCTGCCACATGTCTGCACAGGTCTGCAACTTTATTTGGGTTTCTCTTTGAAAACTCCCTCTCCCTCTCCCCTTTTTGAAAGCCTTTTTTTTCCCTTTCAATTTTCAACTTTTGCAGTTCTATGTAGCAAATGGGGAGTTATCATGTCAAATGTATCAGCGATCTGCTGACATGGGCCTGGGCGTGCCATTTAATATTGCATCTTATGCCCTCCTAACGTGCATGATTGCTCATGTTTGTGGTAAGAAAATTATCAAAATATCTGCTATAGGCTAAAATATGTTTTGATATGTATACATCATCTTAAATCTTGTGGTTTTGTGGGTGTAATAAGAGATGATGTATGCCTTTTTATTTGGTTATAAATGTTTTTAAGCTCATTAATTGTATGTTATTCTCATAGATTTAATATTACACTCCTATTTATTTTTCGTGTAGGGGCATAAGGGAAATAATTAGATTTGTTTTTAAGCTCATTATGTGGGTGTAATAATTAAGAGATGATGTATGTCTTTTTATTTGGTTATAAATGTTTTTAAGCTCATTAATTGGTGATGATTCTCATAGATCTAATATTACACTCATTTATTTTTCGTGTAGGGGCCTAAGGGCAATAATTAGATTTGTTCATGTGCTGACCTCAGCCAACGCTTATTTTAGTATTGCTTGTCAAATTGAGATTGACCCTAGATAGTTTTGTCCAGTTGGTTGGTTTAAATTGTTAAGAAATATAGTATAAAAACCATTTATGTATTTTCACCATACAACTTAAGCTTTTGGAATAGTTGGTTTATGATATGGTATCAGAGCCTTTATGACCAAGTGGTCTAGAGTTTGTTTCTTGCTGTAAAAAGTTGATTTCAACACAAGGTAGGTGGGCCTGTATACTGTCCACACTCTAAGACCATATAGTTCTTGCATGAGGGGGCATGTCTGAGATGTAATATAAAAATCATTCATGCATCTTCACTGAACAACTTAAGCTTTTAGGAACGTTGGTTCCCGACATAAACTCCTTTTCTTTTTTACCTGAGTCATGTGAGAAGGTTGATACAATTCTATATATTCTTTATTAGTAACATGAATAATTTTGTATACAATAGGTTAAAGCATTTATTTTTCTGTTGTTTTTCTTTGTAGTATTCTATCATATAATACACTAATCAAGTTCCAAGAATTTTTATAGCTTTTTTGTTAGAGTTGTTTTTAGAAGAAATTTATCAAGAAGTTTTTGCTTCACCATTCAAGGATGGGTGCAAAGGTTAGAAATAAAAAAAATGAAAAGTTGAAATATGGAGACAGGTTTTGGAAACACGTGGTTTTCGCCTAAGTAAAACAAAATATATCGAATGCAAGTATAGCAAGAGAAACACAAATCTTGATTATAGGTGAAAATTGGAGAAGTATAATACCACAAGACTCACTTTTGAAATACTTTGGATCCATACTTTAGGTGTGATTTGTGATAGAAAAGTACGGATCCATACTTTAGGTGTGATTTGTGAGAGAAAAGTGCCACACAAGCTTAAAGGAAAACCTTACTGTATATCTATAAGATTTGTTATGTATGTATGTGAATGTTGGGTGGTAAAAAGCCAACATGAAAGTAGATATAGTGACATAGATGGGAATGTTACGATGGATGAGTGGTTACACAAGACAAGATAAGACTAGAAATACAATCATTAGTGAGAAAATTGGGATCCATTGTAGAAAAGATGGTCGAGTCTCGTTTTAGGTGGTTTGGAATTTGGATACGTGTGGAGCAGACCCGTAGAAGAGGATGGTTGAACAGATGGAGGATAGGGTAATAGCTAGAGGTATAGGAAGATTAAAGAAAACTGTAGGCCAAACTATTAAAGAGATTTTGATGTAAATTGTCTTTGGACTTAATACATCACAAGACTTTATGGCATCAATTGATCCATCTACCTGACCCCACCTAGTGGGAAAAAAACTTGGTTGTTGTTGTTGTTGAATTGAAGGTTGGGTGTAGTTGGATTCGGGGTTCAAAAGTTTATTGGGTTGATAACATCATTGAAGTTATCAAAAAATAATTCGAAAATACTAATCCTTATATTTTGTTTTTTTTCTTGTCAGAACTTGTTCCAGGTGATTTTATCCATGTTCTTGGGGATGCACATGTTTACCACAATCATGTGAAGCCTTTGCAGGAGCAGCTTCATAACCTGCCAAAACCTTTTCCTGTAAGAAAATTATTTGCTTCAATGTGGTTGGCCACAATTTTTTACCATTCAGCACTCCTTTAGATTTGTGTCTGATCATTCTTTTACTTGTTGACTACCGTAACTCCAATGCAGACTTTGAAGATAAATCCAAAGAAGAAAGATATCGATTCTTTTGTGTCTGCCGATTTCAAGCTCATAGGCTATGATCCTCACCAGAAGATTGAAATGAAGATGGCTGTTTAAAATATAGTAGATCTTAGTCCCTTCTTTAGGTTGTTTCTGCATTTCGAAGTGAGACAAGTATACAATTTAGTTCCGTTGGATATTCTTTTACCGTTAAGGAGATTTATAGAATGTGGATTAGTGATTTCTTTCTTATGGTCCACGAGCCTTTGAACCATTGTGAGCATGCATGCTGAAGTACTGTATGACAAACTAAATGACAGGTTCATAACTGTTTGGATTTAACAACTAGTTTGTAAATCTATATGTTTGAATTGATTTAAAATTATTCTTATTTTGTGTTAAATTTGGTCTCAAACTAATTGTGGAAATCTTGTGAGTCTTTAAAATGAAAATAAAGTAGGATGAGAAAAAGGGAACTTTTGATTTAAATAATAATTATATGCTAGTTTTAAAACTTTGTTTTGGATTTATTTTGAACAAGTTTTGACTTCAAAACCGATAGAGTAATTGCATTAGTCCAATTACATCATGTGAGTGCAGAACTAATTTCTTCACGTGTCAAACTACATGTATGTTAGGATTCTGTTATCAACTGAATCTGTTAGGCTGTTAGTTATAACTTATAACAGAAACCCAGTGCCTGTTATTCAAATATTCAGATCTAACCTTGTGCTCTCTATAAATAGAGCTCTTTGGTACACTTAAATTCATGACAAAATAACTCATTCAGTTCCTCTTCCTCTTTTGCTCTTTAGCTTTTCATTTTCACTTGCATATCTTTCTGCCATAACATTTATCTTAGAGGAAATTGCACACACCTCCCCTGAAGTTTTCTTAATAGACACACAGCTCCCCTCTAGTTATTGAAACACACTCACCTCCCCCAAAAGTTCACGTCGTTTAGTCAAACAACATTAGAAATTTCACAGCTTGCTTTCGTCCTGCACGCTTCCCTTCTTGCCCTTCTTGCAGGCTCGTAGTAGCCATATTTTGTGGACTTGTCAAATGGTTGTCTATAATTTGATATTTGCAACACATTAAATTTGCATGATTTTGTCTATCTAATACTGTGCATAACATAATTTAAACTTTTGTTATCAAAAGGCAAATACTGAATGAGTATTAGTCAAAACTAACTACAATTGAAACTAGTTCATATTGAAAAAACATATTTTTTAAATGAATAAGTGCTATTGTAATTGCTCCCAGGAAGTAGCAGAGGAAAATAATTGTGTTTTGATATTTTCAAGGATCCAGAATGAATAACCGTAGTTGTGTTATTTATCATACTTGTGTTGCTTTGAGGCAATAAAACAGATTAGCACTAAAGCAGATGTGTTATTTGAGTAGGTTCTATATATTTTGAGTTTCTGTTTTTTTTCTTCTTTTGGTTTGACTGAGAGCATGCAATTAATTTGTGAATCAGCACCATGATACATTTATAACGAGGTAGTGCAGGTGAAATTACAATCTGCCAAATCATGGACTGGACATGCTAAGTATAGTAAATATTCATTATTGGGTTACGAAATTTAGCACACAAAATTGAATGCCAGCCAAACCATATATCACAAGTTGTGCTTTTATCAGCTAAAACCTAATACCGAATAAAAGAATATGTTAGGATAAATCTCTTTCACAAACGGTGCAAATATTAGTCAAATTGGGCAGCATTTTAATTTCTTGCCTGGTACCAACCAAGACAGTAGAAAATGTTATTATAATTTATCCCACATAGACTGATAGATAATAACGGAGCACAAACGGTGTTATCCTACAAGGGGTGTGTGTGTCACTTGATTAGACAGTGTTTACTTAAAAACTAGAGGGTGTCTATGTGTTATTTGGGAGGTGAATGTAATTTCCCTTTTATCTTACATAGTATCTAGATCTTAGTCTAATCTTTTCATGGCAGCTTCTGCAAATCCGTTGGACAAACTTGACAATGTAGTCAAAGACCATTTGTTGCCAACTCCGGTTACTCCGACACCCGATGGCGACTTTGATGAATTTCTCTCAAGTGATTTTCATCAAATATGATATGACTAGAAGTCCCACAGCAAGTTAAAACTACAATAAACTGTGGCATACACTATTGTCAAACTCACGAGTCAACTTGGAGACTGGTTCGAGTTTATGATTCTTGGTAGCCCAACCTGGTTAACTTGCATGACGACACAATTTTGCACTGACTTAGTAAGCTCGAGAGTGATTGCTTCCACGACTCTCGGGAAGTATTTGTGGTTGGTTCCCTTCAATATACTGCCATCACTCAACTGGAGACTACTTTAGACTTGAAAGATGTTTTCAAGTCTTTCAAAGCTGAAGTTAAACTTCAATAAAGAAATATTCTCTTGGTTCTTTTTTACGGGTTTTTAAGAAGAATTTTGTTTCTTTTTATTTGTCATTTTAATAGTTTAAAGTTATATTAATTACCTGTTTCTCAATTATATCCTTAATTATTTATTGTAGAGAGATAAATAAGCGTGATGAATAATAAACAATCAAATGTATCATAAGAAAAAGACTAATAACTTTATTAAAAAACAAAGTTTATTAGTTTTTTTAGTTGACATAAAACAATATTAAAAGACAAGTAAAAAGCAACAAATATAGTAAAAATTAAGGCTGTGAAATCAGATCATGATGGTGATTGGTGAATACTATTATAGATATGTGTGGGGCTTGAAATTTTCCTCAGCTACGTACATACCCTTTGCATTTGGAATCTGATTACCCACACGACATGACAACTGAATCGACAAACACAAAACTAATTAATATGTATATTTAAAAATAAAAAAAAACTAAATAAACGCAGGGTTTTATGATAAAATCGTTATGTACTACTCACTCCTTTTAACCCTTATTTACATGATATGATGATGACATGCATCACATATTTGTCTGTTCATTAAAAAGAACAAAAAGAAGAAAATAGGCGAAGCGATTACATTCCAACTCCAATTCCAATTCAAAAAAAAAACAGATTAGGGTTTAGACTAGGAATAAAGGGTTTGTAATTCATGTGTTCGCAGCCTCTGTTGGCGGGCAATGAAAGCCTCAATGGTGCGACGAAACTCGTCATTGCTCATCCCATCCTCAGGGTATGTACATGAAAATGAACTCCTTCCCATCACAATGCTTTTCTCACTCTCACTCTCACACCTTTGCAGCACACGCCGCCGTGGCTCCTCACTCCTCTGCACATCCCTCACCAACACGATCTCCGATTGACACCTTCTATAACCCTTCACCTCCGAACCCCTTTTTGTTTTCGTGCTCTGTTTTTCTGCCAGCTTCATTCTATTATCAGCCTTTGTGCTCTGTTTTTCATCTTTTTTTATCATGCATCCATCGATTCTATGACCCTTCTTTATGCTGTTCTCTGCTCTTACGCTCAGCTTTTTCTGATCAGTGCCTTGGATTTTCTGATACACGGTGCTGTTCTGGAGGAACTCGAGGTACAAATCAGATTCTGAACCGTTTCTTGTTGCAGAATCGTGAGGTGAGAAGTGGCCAGACTGTGCGAAGAGCGTGATGATTATGATGTTTCCAGCCAGAAAAGCAAGGCGAGGGCTAATCGTGAAGCCGCGAAAATACTCGCTTGAGTTTTTGAGAGCCAATGGTAGTTGTTGTAGGGAAAGCCTTGAAATCAAGACCAAAACAACACACATCTCTACGTACCTCAACAAATTCACAATCTTTCGAAGCTGCCGGTGTTTTTTGATTTTGTTGGCTCTCTCTAATTTGCCCTTGTGGAAATTGAATGACTCCATCATTCACAGGTTTTGCTTTTTTAGATTTGAGAAACTGATTTATTTATGGGTGGCTCTGTCTGTCACTCAAAAGGGACAGCAAATTTGGGCGGAGCAGAAGAATCAAACAAACATCTGAAAGTGGATAATAGAGTAACTGTAGCTATAATAGACACTGCAGTGGGATCTAGGCTTGGAAGCATGGAAACAGAGTGGAGGAAGTAAAACAGAGTGAATCTTTATTTTAAATTGGACTGTGAGAGATAACTGAGAGCTCAGAACATTTGTATTCCCTTTGGGTTTTTGCCTTTTTTCGGAATTGGGTTCTCTTCCTCTAATTTATAGGACCGAATCAAAAGCACGCATAAAACAAGTGTTCATAATAATAATAAAAGTCTACAAACCCGAATCCAATCCTTTTACTTTTCCCCAATATTCCATGTTCTACTTTCGTTTTTCCTTTTTTTCCTGTTAAATAAATAACGCCTTTTTTTTTCTTTTATTTGAAAATATGTATTTCTAGTAATAAGCCAAGATAAATCAGGGTTTAGTCCAAAACCAAAAACTATGATTCTTTCTACATTAGTTCCATCACTTGAAAAAGGCGTGCTTCCGGCTAATGCACATGGATGCTTCCCTTAATAATAATAATAATAATAATAATAATAACAACTATGGAAAAAGTGCTGTAACAAATTTTTGTGAGAAAATAAGGTGTGACATAATAATTACTCAAACAAAATTTGTAACAAATATGTCAAATTAGAATGGGCTATCTAATAAGATTTTGACTAGTATCAACAAAAAAGTGAAAATCTTGAATTCAAATGAATGCACCATCTTATGATAATTTTTCGTTAAACAAAGTCATAAAACAATTTTATATTTATCTCTATCTTTATAAATTTTAAAAAGACGACTTATTTTATATTTAAGAAATGATAAATACACCAACATTACCTTAGTTTGAGTAGAACTGAGCTTGAATCCTATAAGTAAAATCTCGAGTTCGAGCATTGTGGATGGAAAAAAAAAGTGGTTGGAAGGAAAGACTCCACTAAATGTAGCTAGTCGGGTTCCCCGATAAAGATTAGTCATCAGCGAAACTGGTACATACTTAGAAAAATCTTTGTTGTTGAATTGATCAAGATTAGATGGCTCGGATTTTAGACTTCACCAATTCATATTTTAGATACAAACTCAAAATACGGATTGTTCGATCTTGATCCAACGACCGATATCTGATTACAGTGATTGCATGATGTTCTGACTGCAACTAATCCAAATCTGTCATGCTATTCGATATAAATTTTTTTCCCTACGAGTGCTTATAAACAATTTAAAAAACTGGACCAGCCATTGAATTGTCAAAAACACTAATTTATGGTTCAATAGTTTAACTGTGATTGAAATAGTTAATATATATTTTGAATATTATGTAATATATTAAATAATACATTAATATAAAATATTAAGAAATTAAGATAAGTCAAAATTTAAATTAATTTAAATTGACCTTATTATATATTTTGTAAGATAAAAATCATTAATAAAATGATAAATAACAAAATTACATGTATATGAATTTTTATAATATGTTATTGTGTCTTTATTTGGCTAAACGATGTACACGCCTTTTAATTCAAAAATAAAAATTACTAAAAAATGTAAAATAAACAATAACCGTAATTAAATGGTTTTCACAACCCCCCTTTCTCTCTCTCTCTCCAAAAAAAATAATATTGATCATCACATATTCACATATATAATTTATAAATTATACCTACTTTCACGATGACCCGATAATGTAGGTTCGAAAATCTTTTTGCCTTTCCTTCAGCCCAATATATTATCTCCCGTACTTTAAATTTTTTATTAGCATACTGCATTTTATAACAGCAAATGGTTTATTATGCATAATTAATAAGCTCAAGAGAAGATCACCTCTCAAATGCAACTGAATATTAAAAAAAAAAAAAAAGTCATGCAACTACTTGTGGTAATCTGGCAGTACCCTATTGTAGTGCATGACAGTTTGTCAACATAGAAAGCACTAATCAATTATAAAGATTTGCAAACCCATTTCTTACTCGGTAAGAAAATGCATTCCTCCCACTCTTGCTTAATTGCTTTTCCTTTATCATTCCGTCAACCCTCAAAAAGACTTTAGGTTCAACTTTACAATGGACCCTCAGTCCCTTTTTGTCCGCCAATAATGGAGGAGGATGCTACTTTTGGTTTTGGCCCCAGATAGAACACGATGAACATTGTTCACATAAAAAAAAGATTTCGGTATACATGAGTGCAATTTCGATTGGTTATGTTTGCACTTCACTTTTATACTAATTTTTTACATCTAAACGTGATTATTATTCATAAAAGAAGATTTAATTATAAACAAATCTCAGTAAAATGGTACCTAAATGGCATTGTATAAAACTAACTGGCATTACTAATCTTTCAATTATTTCTTAGTGTCTATGATATTTTTCGGAGTTTTATTATGGATATGGTTCCAGAACGATCCAGATTCGACATTATTAAACGTGAGGTCCCTCACGCAGATATTTACTTAAACGACAAGGAGCTTTAGTAGCAATATGTATCAATGAAGGGTCCCCTGTTCTATTCCTATAGCTATACCTTTAATTTCTTTGTTTGGTAGCCCCTGAACTGAAGTCCCACGTTAAAGCCACAGATCATATGTTTTTGGTGGCCAAGTCTTTCCGTAGTGGACTAGTACATGACATGGATCATATGATTGAATTTGAACGTGAATTCTTTCAACAATTATTACAGCCTTTCCCTCCTTTCGGAGAAAAATCTATCATTACAGAACCGTTGTACAGATGATTTTTTTAAGCATGCATACAAGCTATATATGAATTATAATCCACCAATACTTGCACTCATAATTTGACCTTAAGTCAACACTTAAAAATTTAGTTCTAGACTTAATTTGTGTTGTTGCAGACGGATATGATTGATTGTTGTTAATCATGAAGTTCTGTAAGAATGAAAATAGCAATAGCCAATAGTTTTTTTTTTTTTTTGGGGGTACAATAGCCAATAGTATTTTGACGGTTTAAAATCAAGATATTTGGTGCTTTGTGACAAGATTTATTTTAAGTAATTTTTTTTAACAAAGTAAATTTGTTTTTAAAGTCTATAAATAAGGTACATTTATTCTTAAATTTTGAGCTAAGATTATACTAATACTCCCTCCTGTCCATATTGTAAGAAATAAAACCCTAATTCACACAGATTAAGGAAATGCTTTGAAATTATCTAATTCTAATTAATACTCCTAAAAATTTAACTCTTTTCCAAATATACCCCATTCATAAATGGTGGCTGATAATTAATGACACTTAATTCACACAAATTTCATTAACTTAAATAAGGGCATAATTAGAAATTAACATTAATGCATGCAAAAATTTATGTTTGTTTCTTATATTTTAGACAAAAAAATTGGATCCATTTGTCTCTTATAATATGGAACGAAGAGAGTATATTTTAAGTTAGACTAATGCTCAATGTTAGAAAATTTCCACACCTAACTAAACACGGATTCACGTGGCATTTATCTTAACCACCCTTGTTTTCCACTATTAACACCAGTGTTCCTGACAAATAGCAACTTGATTTTTTTTTACTCAATAAAATCAATTCATTTCATTATAAATGATAGGTTCAATACATGCTGGAATGTCATGAAAGTCTTGAGGATTAGCTTTAAATAAAGCAACCTTAGTCAAACTATGAGCGACTTTATTAGCATTCCTCCTAGTAAACTCCACATTAGAGTTTTTACAAGAAAATGAGAGAATATTCTTACATTCATAAATAATAATAACTCCTAATTCAGTATGATCTTCAGCGCAAGAATTAAAACTATTAACCACTATTTTTTGATCTATCTCAAAAATAATATCCTCAAAATTCAACTCCTACATCCATTTAATAGCAAACAATAAACCCAAAGCTTCTCCATATTTAACCTCCGACAATGGTTCAAAAACACGAGTTCTAGCACCCATGAAGAGATCAAACTCATCCCATAGGCACAAACCAATCCAAACCCTATTATCATCAAAAGAAAATGAAACATCAATATTACACTTAATTCTTCCAACCGGTAGTCTACACCAATGAACACTATCACCATGAGCCACATAATTATGCACAAGATTTTCTTTATTTTTGGCTCCATTCCAAGCCTCAAGCAGATCACATCCATGTTGAATAATAGCAGCAGACAATTCCTCCTCATTATCCCATGATTTTTTATTCCTACTAGACCAAATACTTCATTAGCCAAATCTTTCTTTCACGGGTTGAAATTTTTTCTAGCATAAAAAAAAAAGATGTTTAAAATTGTTACCATGTAGTGACAAAGTTTGAAGAACATCTAACATATTTGTTAATTTCCAACAAGCCAAAGCCTTTGGACACACAACAAACACATGCCACACACCACACACATTGACCCCCACACTCAACTCCACGCTGCAACAAACATTCTTTAGTAGAAATAATTTTTCTAGCAACTCTCCAAGCTAAATTCTTCACTTTGGGAGGAACTTTTACATCCCACAATAACTTTCAATTCCCTTCCACTTTTAGATGAGAAGTATCAACAAAAGCATCCATACACAATCTATAAGCATAACGAACAGAAAATAGACCTCTAGAATCCTTCCTTGCATCTTGAATTAACAGTGTTGACAATATAGAATTAGCATTACCCACAGAAAAAATAGAAAAAGTCTTTTGTCTATCCCATTGTTTACTTCCCTGCACCCATAGATCACACGCTCGAAGATTTGGATCTATATTCGAATTAATGGGACATAACAATCTTTTTCTATTATGGGTCCAAATATCATGCAAAACACAAATTCTATCATCTTTTCCAATTTGCCATCTTATCCCTGTTGGAAAACCTGGTCAGCTATACGCGACAACTCACGATCACGATCTCATGAACAAGGCAGCCATGATCTCACAAACACGAACCCACGAACTAGGATAGCTACAAACATGATGCTTTGAATATTGATCACATATTACGAATACAGTAACATAGCCTGAGGCGTGTGAAGACAAACTGTCCTCAATGATTTATTCGCCTAAGACGATAGTCTCTCAGAATTCAACAGACTCTTCCGAGAGGATATCAGGTAATAGAACTACGAGAGTATTTACATTATAAACCCAAGAATAAAGATATGAAAATCGTTTGCACCCCGGAAGAAATATTCACGAACTAAAATCACAAGTTTTCAAATGTGCAACAACTAAAAGAATTAGTAGTCGGAGTCATAAGGTGGTTGGCTTGGTTTGGAGGAAAATGTGTAGGAGTTGGGAGACATAAGGTGTGTGGGTTCAAACCCATCCCAAGCCACTAATCTAACAATTACTAACAATTACTAAAATTTGCCTATAAAAAAAAAAGAATTAGTAGTCACCTCAAGATAATGGCCGTGAGATGGCTTATAAAACCACTATTGAAACATAAAACCATTATATTCATTGTGCAGTTAAATAGCTTTAAAATGTATTAAATTATAACATTAAAAACATAAAACCACCGTTGCTATTTAAGTCACCAAATACATTATATGTGAGAGTGAGAGGAGCAAATCTAGACCATACAAACCATACATGGATGATCAAGATTAAAAGTCAGTTAGAATTAAAAAAAATCACATGTCAACTTAAAAAAGTCACATGACTTTTTAGTTTTAATATTGATCATTCATGATTGGATCTAATGACTATGATTTGCTCCTCTCACTCTCACATAAATAAGGCCCTCTCACTAGATATGTCCCCCATATGTGTGTGTATATATATAAAATAATTTCTAAACTTTTGAAATACTATAAAATATCCAACAATCCCTTCCTTTAAAATAACTCTAGTTTCGGTAATACCTTGCCAAACATAGCTCGCATAACCCTTAACCGAAGCATCCATAAAATCACAACAAGGATAATAGTTAGCTTTAAAAATTTTAGCAACAAGAGTTTCTGGATTTAAAAGTAATTGCCACCCTTGCTAACATAACAAGATTAAAAGCATAAATATTTCAAAATCTCATTCCTCCATCGTTCTTATTCATTGCTAATTTTTCTCAAGAAAGCCACATAATACCTTTATTATGATCACCACCATTGCCCCAGCAATAAGAGTTCATCACTCTCTCAATCTCCTCTCCAATAAAAGTAGGAATAAGGAATACACTCATGAAATAAGTAGAAATTGATTGGAGCACTGATTTAATCATTACATCTTTTTCCAATAGCAACTTGATTGGTTGCTTGCTTTCTAACACTTACCTTTGTGCAAACTTTATCGTACCTGTTAGCAATTCTCTTTAGATTAAATTAATTGTAACCCTTATTTGTATACTTATCATGTTCACCTTAGAACTATTTAAAACCTAGAGACGAGTCACGAACTCCACGATCCATCCCCTTGAGTTGTGCTTTCAGGGAAAAGCTTTTTATAAAGAAAATTATTTGTAAAGTAAACAAGACTGTATTTATTAACAAATTTTAATGATTAAATTACGATGTACTTTAAGTAAAATTAAAATAATATTTGTTTATGCTCATTGCTGTTTAGAATAGCCTTTTCCCGGCTTTTTCAAGTGTAGTGGTGGAAGGATATATGCATCTCCCATGCCATATGTTAAGCATTTTACCTAACTGTCAATACATATATTTATATTGGCTTAATTGTACTTTTAGTCCCTCAAGTATTGTAATTGTGCAATTTTGGTTCCCTAAGTTCTAATTGAACGAATTGGATCCTTCATGTATCGAAATTGTGTGATTTTGGTCCCACAAGTTTTAATTGAGTGAATTGGGTCCTCCATTTATTGTAATTGTGCGATTTTGGTCCATCTGTTCAATTATCGTTCAATTTATAACTGAAAATATTGTAAGAGTTTTTTAATTTTTAAGTCAACTAACATACCACCTAGACCAGATTATGTGTCAGGTTATATTCACATGTGATACATCAATATTTTTTATAAGAAAATAAAAGAGAGAACAAAAGTACATTTAAGTCATTTATATTAGGCTAAATTGCCTTTTTGGTCCCCCAATTTTGCTCAACTTTTTATTTTAGTCTCTCTATTTCTAATTTCGGACATTTAGTCCTCCTATTTTTAAAAATTCTGACATTTGGTACACCAGTTAAATTGTCACCCAAATTTAGTGACGTGACTCTCATTTAACTTATGTGGCATCTGATGTGTTAATTTCTATGGAGCCATTTCATCAAAATAGTCCACGTCATTAAAACCATGCCATTACCTAATTTTACAACAAATCCCACAAATTAAAAAAAAACCTAAAATCCCAAATTGAAAACCAATTTCTAGATCAAACCCAGAAACCCAAATCAGTTCCTTCCCTCAACCCATGCTCACAACAATCTCATCATCTTCTCAACAACCCTTCCTCCACCTCTCACAACTGCCTCACAACTCTCAAAGGCCACACCTCCTACACATCATCCCTAACCATTGCAGGCAAATTCCTCTACACCACTTCATCTCAAAGAGAAATCACATCCTGGGACCGTATCCATTGCCAATCCCAGCCTCCTCAACAACCAACCACCATCTCTGTTCCTCGGAACGCCGAACACCACCTCGAGCTCTACAACGCAGCCATCGCACCAGCCTAACCCTTCTCGCTGGGTGAGCAGAGGGGTGCTAATCTGGAAGCGGAACACCATTCTTAGTGGTTTAGGGTTTAGGGGTTGTTGTCGGTCACTGTGGTGGCCGTTAGAGGCGCATAGGAGACGCAATTGAAAGCTGGATAGAGGTAGAGATGATAAGGGGAAGGGGAAGGGGAAGAGGGACAGAGTTGGGTTCAATCTTTGTGGGGTTTAGATCTGGAAGTTTATGGCAAAAGAACAAAAGGCGATTTAGATCTGGAAAACTTCTCTGCTTATAAACTTGCTTCTAAAATCAAAATTGAAGTTTTCCACAACCTCCTCAAAACTCTTGTAGTCATTCGCTTTCTAGAGAAGATTTGGTGAAACTAATTCTGTCCCACGGTTTTGATATTTGAGGTTGCTATTTCAATTTCTTAACTCAAGGTTTTCAATAATTGGTTTGCTGGATATTAATCTGTTGGAGTAGCTTTTGGCTCTGCACACATTTGGATATTAATCTGTTGCATCTTGCTGGAGGGAGTGAGGAGGTGGAGGAGGGTGGGGGAGACGATGAGAGTCCCTGAGAGGGGAAGATGAAGATGAAGGTTCTCGAGAGAGCGAGAAAGGTGATGGATTTAAAATTAATTAATCTGAAATTAAAATTCATCTTCTATTTTTTTTTAGTTTTAAATTGTTATAATTTAAAATTAATTAAACTTGTGACATGTCAGCTGACATGGCACTCATTTAATGACTTGTCAACCACATGTCAGCTGCCATTTAAGCTAATGAATATCACATCAGCTCCACGTCATCAAATTTGAGAGCCAAGTTTCCATTTGGACTAAATGTCAGAGTTTTTGAAAATAGGGGGACTAAATGGCCAAATTTAGAAATGGAGGGACTAAAATAAAAAACTAATCAAAATAAGGGGACTAAAAATGCAATTTAGCCTTTATATTATACTCAGGAATACAAGCTTATTGAAAAACGATAGGAAGATGATAACTACGAATATTATTAAAGGGGTACGATAAGCTAATCTAGACATATTTCTCGGCAATGTTAGTTTGCAAATTGACCAGTTTGATGTGTTTGTCCTTATCGCATTTGTAAGGGCTATGAAATAAGATTGGTTAGGGGTCTAATGTATCCCTCACGCACAAACAATATAAAATAGAGAAACAACAGCAAATATTGTCCTCTACCTCTATATTTATATATGAGATGGGATGGGCAAAAGCTACATAGCCTTTGTACATTGCAGAATCGTTTCACAGATCTTAAAACTGATTCAAAAGGGTGTTTGCCTATTTGCAAAACCAGGTTGTTAGGCAGACAACATGGAGATGAATTGGACTGGAAAAGGCATAACATAAATAAAAAATTATCGACGTTACCCTTTCTTATTTTTATTTTTTCTGCGGGGGAATTCCTGAGAAAGTGATCTGTGTATAGTGGGGGTTAAAGGTTGAGAATCTTTTGGTAGGTACAAAAGGAAAGGTGGTCAGAAAAATTGGGGCAAGGAGTGGCAAACTAAACTTGAAAATTAAAGAGTGGAGTGCCAATAAATTTGTGGACAATCCAAAAAAACATTTTTTTTTAATGTCGCAATCCAAAAAACATGATCCATTGAAGCTAGGATTTTTTTTATCAGAGACATTATCCTCGAGGAATGACAATGGATTATCTCACTCTGTTTCTCTCTTCAAAGATTTTAAATAGGTGGACTCAAACTAAAATTTGTCAATTTTTAAGAAGCGGGAGATAGATACAAAACTTTTATTACTTATTAACTACTGCAATTGATACACTCGATTACATTTATTATCATCGGTCATCCTTTGTCATTTTACAAAACAATACTTTTTTTTTATGGACAAAATTTTACAATACAATACTAAAACATATCATATTTGATACTATTGTTAAAACTAAAGAATTATTTTATTTTATTTCAATTTTTTTGATTAAAAGTTCAATTAACTAATTACATAAATTAATTTAACTTCATAATTTTTTTTTTGGTTACATAACTTCATAAAATTTTATAACCGTTTTATATTAAAAAAAAAGCAAGTCACTCTCTAATCCATTGGGCTCACAACCTTCAAAAGAGTGGATAATCTAATATAATAAGGCAATTGTTAATGCCACCTCCCAACCCCCTAAATTTCAAAACTATCTTTACTACCCCCTTCCCCTTCCCCACCACCTACTTCCCTCCCTCTCTCTCACTCCTCACCACAATCCTCTCTCCCTTTCTCGTCGTCATTGCTCGCCTTATCACACTCTGGCGTCGCAGCGGTCGTCTTTTTCTGTCGAGGTAAGCATTGCACGACTTTTTTTTGTTTGGAAATTTTGAAAATTTGAATTTTCCAAAAACTTGTTTCCAGATGTGTATTTGGGTATGGTGTGAGAACCAAATACACATTCGAAAACTTGTTACTAGGAGATTCTGGAAACAAGTTTTCGGATGTGTATTGCCACACCCCATGAATCCCAAATTAACACATCCGAAAACTTGTTTTCAAATCGCCTATAAACGTAGTAAAAAAAATTAGAGTCTGCGAATAGGAAACTGGGGTTTGAGGATGGGGAGAAGGTTGTCATGAGTTTGAATCATGGCGAGGAAGGGGTTGAGGGTGTTGGGGTAGGGAATATTGGGGAGGAGAAGGGGTGGGGAAGGGGTTGGGTGGAGAAGGGGATGAGTTTTGGAGCTTTTAGGGGTAGGGGTATTTTCGTCTTTTTATAGTTAAGTGGGAGGTGGGAAAATGAAATGGGAGAGGGGTTAATAACATTTGCCATATAATAAACTTCGGATCCGTATCTAAGCCTAAACCATCTTTAGCCCAAAGCAGTGCCTTGTGGCCTGTAGTGACATTTTTTTAGACCATTTTATTTTGACCCAAAAAAAAATGGCCTTCTTATAATAATAATAATAATAATAATGTAAAACCCTAGGTGAGATAGGTTTGTGATTGTGATCGCCTCTATCAGCTGCTGTCACTGATCTGCGAGCGGCTGCTCTACTGTCTTCGGTCCGATTTGATGGTGCGTTGCTCTGCAAACTTCAATTTAAGCTTTTTTTGTTTGTTTGTTATTTTCTAATTTTTCTGTGTCTGTTTTGATGGTGCTTTCAGGCTCCAAAGAAGGACAAGGCTCCTCCACCTTCCTCCAAGCCTGCCAAGTCTGGAGGCGGCAAGCAGAAGAAGAAGGTTCGTGTTTCTTGTTAAAATTATAATCTTTTTTCCCAATTATTTGTCATTATGCCAATTGGGCAACGCTTGATGATGAGAATGTGATGTTAATGCCAGTTTTGTGGTTTTAACAGAAGTGGAGCAAGGGAAAGCAGAAGGAGAAGGTGAATAACATGGTGCTGTTTGACCAGGCCACTTATGACAAACTCCTCTCTGAGGCTCCCAAATACAAGCTCATTACTCCTTCCATTCTCTCTGATCGTTTGAGGGTACCTCTTCTTTTACCCCCCTTTTCCTGTTTTGAAGCATTACTCTTATTGATGATAGTGTCTGCTTTGGTGGTACTTCGATACATATTCTGCATATTGTAATTTGTAATTGTTCAAATTTTAATTCGGAATGGGTAGAGTGTACTCCCTCCGGAACCATTTATAAGGAAAAAAGTCATTTCCAGATTCGTTAAAAAATGTATGTATCTTGTCCATTTTTAGACCAGATACATACATTTTTTAACGAATCTGGAAATGACTTTTTTCCTTATAAATGGTTCCGGAGGGAGTAGATGGGAGCAAGGAATTAGTTACTTATGGGTGTTGCTTTGTTGGGAATCTTGTATAAGATCTGCATTCCTTGACTGATTGAGGTTTTCTATAGAATATGATTGGTATGATGGTCTTTAATTAGGATTATCTTTTCTTGACTGATTGGCCGAGATCTGACTCCAACCGTAACCTACTTCAAACTTCATTGATTTTGTGTGCTGTATGAGTCGTATTGCAAGCTTTAAACCTTGAAACCATTATGAGCTATATATCCTCTTTATGTGTATATCTGTCTGCTCTGTGCTACCTTTATCAGAATAATCCTGTAAAGATTGTTTTATGTAAAAACTCTTTGACTCTTCTGCATGCATGGGTATGCCTGCATTTTCTTGTGACGATCTTTCACACTTTTTGATGTAGTGTTCCTCACTAGTCAAGAAACAAGAATACTTTAATGTCGAAACCTTTCTTATAAATATAGTTGCATAGGAAAACCCAATTCATTGTGAATATGGTTCTTTATTAGCTTTAATGCTGCTTTATCATTTTGTCGATGGAATGAAGCATATACACTGGTGCATTGTACACATTATAGATGTAGGAACTAGTTGTAAACTTTTTGTTTGAGATTGCCTAAAATTTGTTGCTTTGGTCAATGGAAGCGTCAAATAAACCATATCAGTTTGTGACTTCTGCTTATACTAGTGGTTATGAATCTGGATATCTTATTTTAAGTTTGCTATAGTCCTATGTTCTTAGACTCAAGTTCTCTACTTTCAATTTTTCATTATGCATAACTGCATATTTGTTTAAAAATATTTTATTATTTTCTCATCTTGCAATGTGGACGAGTTCATGTTCGTTGTCTGATTGTTTATCTTTGTAATTTGTAATTCTGTAGTCTAGGATTGTCTATCTTACTGAACTCTAAACAATGCCGGTTGAACCAATGTCTTACTTTGACTGTAATGCAATGCTCGCGTGCACACATACACATATTATGTGGAACTATAAATAAAGTGATGATTCGTAATTAGCAATATTTTCTTGTATTTGTTATCTTTTAATTGTTTTATTATTATTATTATTATTATTATTATGGATGATTGTCAATTCACTGTATGGAGAAGAAGATTCTCATCTCTTTGGACAATTGGATGCACTTTGCAGATTAATGGTTCACTTGCAAGGAGAGCTATAAGAGAATTGATGGCTAGAGGTGCAATCAGGATGGTATCTGCCCACGCAAGTCAGCAGATTTATACCAGAGCTACAAACACCTAGTAGATGTGATATCGCTCTTAATTTATGTTGTGTTTATATTTCATGGGATCGGTGAAGTCATTTTCATTATCGTTGGAGAAGCACCTCATGCTAGATTTCATTAGTTTAACTGTTGCTACAATGAAGGTTTATTTCTTTTTTGTCGCTGGTAACATATTTGACTTCCATATATCCTATCGTTTTTGTTTCCTATGTTTTAACTAGTTTTTTTAAGGCAACTCGATAGTAAGACATTGAGAAGAATTTTGTTTTGGTTTTAAAAATAGTGTTTATTATTTTTTTTAATAATTATATGAGTATTATATGATTTTAACTTCGTTTTTTTTTTTCGTTTAAAAAATTTGTATTAGAAATTATAAGTTCACTATTTTTTGTTCAAACCTTTAAAAGCAAGAAATAAAGGAAAAGTTAAAACAGGAAATACTTTCTTCAACCAAGGGAAGCAGGGAACAACCAAAAGGTCTTTAATAAATTATATCAACTGAAAATGAAAAAAAAAAAACAATTTAAAATAATCATGGTAGAGTTTCTGGTTTATTGGTTGCAAGTACAGTTTCTGTTTGAAATGACAGATGGTAATATTTAATTGGGAAAATAATTGAAGGTAGAAAATATGTGATATTGTTGATAAACCTTAAGAGTCCGTTTGGTTGGGGGGTTTGGAGGAAAGGGGAGGAGAGGAGTTATTTTAAATTATGTTTGTTTGGTTCAATTTTTTTAAGGGGAGGGGAGGGGAGCAAAATCCCTCTTAAGCCAATTTTGGCTCACCTCCTAAAGTTGAGGGCTTTTAGAGGGGAAATTAAATTATTTAAAATAAAATTATTTAAATATCCTTATATATAATATAATATAAAAGACTATAAGGATATACTAGTAAATTAATCTCTCCCCTTCATTAAAATCACTCCCCTCCCCTCCTGAACCGAACAAGCAAAGACTTCTCTCTTCTCCCCTCCTCTCCTCTCAACCAAACACAAAATCAAATTAAATCCCTCCACTTCCTTCCCCTTCCCTCCTCTCTCCTCCATTAAAATCTCTCCCCTCCCCTTTTTTCGTTTGAACCAAACAGACCCTAAAATAATGGGGAAATTGCGCTTGTCTTTCCTCCTTAAACCTATGTTTCGATATTTTAAAATGAGTAAAATGGAAAAGAATGGATCCGAATAGATAGGTACTGAAATAAAACGAGTCCAATATACATAGAACATCTAACTTTAAGTTGAAAATTAACACAGAATATCTCACTTTAAGTTGAAAATTAACATTCCAGAAGTATTAAATTTATCACCTATAACTTGACCAATTATTAAAAAGTAAATAAGAAAAAAATTTGGACTAATGGACATAATAATTAATTGACAATCAAAATAACATCTAGATATTGAGAATTAATTGACACAATTTAGAATATCTGGATTAATGGATGTGTGCTGAAATTAGGTATTGTCATGACTTAATTGATCCACAAGTCAGTAAATGATCAATGGGCGTAAGAAGATATTGCAACCAAAAATTGAGAAAAGTTTCTGTTCATTACTACTGGACATTTACACACATGTTTTCCATGTACAAATATATCTCTGTCACTACAAAATTTGATCCCCAACTAATGGTTGAGAATGTTAAGAAGTGAAACTCTGATTTTAATCAGACGCCTAAAGAGAAAGTCAAGCCCTTCTTCAAGGTCGTGAATGCACGACTCCATTTTCTCCAAGTGGTTTTGGAGATCACTGGCGCCTTCAAATTTGCTAGTCTTGGTAAATATGAAGGACTGCAATGCTACATCCACCTGGGCAAATTCACTTTCATCAGCCAATAGTGAGCAACCAACTCTTTTGGGCTGAATTAGCTTTGAAATGGAAAGCCAGTTGTTTGACTTTGATTGTGTGGTTCCTGAGATGAATTGTAGTATTGTTTGAAATGTTGATAGTGTAGCCACTTCAACATCTTTTAATAAGCTAATCAAAGCCGTTGTTTGATGGTCTTTCTTTGTAGACAAGATGTTGCAGTTTTTGGTAGTGTGGCCCTTCAAATATGCCAAGGCTTTGGAGATGGCCTTTCTCACTACCTTCCTAGATGTCAAGAATTTCTTGACCTCTGCAGTGAGCTCCACTTCACCTCCACTTCTTCTTCTTCTTCTTATGATGGACTGAAGTTCCCGTGTGCATTCTTTTGTGTGTAGTAAAGCATCTTTGGCTGCAGTGCACACATCTAAGAGCCTTAAGGATCCATCCAAAAGGTCATCTACCCATTTTTCTTCACAATCATGGAGAAGGGCATTTTGGGTGAGTGGTAGTTGAATCAGTTTTTCAACACACTCAATCAAATCTTGCAAGCCTCCTATCTTATGGCCAAGCAATGATGAGGAAGAGGAAGTTTCATTGGAAACTCTTGATAAGGTGTCCAGGTGTTCATTGCATTTAAGAATGAGTGGATGTGGTCTAGAAGGCAAGCTGTTTGAGCGACCATGGAAATGGGATTTTGAGTTCAAAGGAGAGGCTGCCATTTTTCTTGCTCAAGAGAAGAGAAAGAGAATTGTTGATTTTGAATTGTTGAAATTTTGAGTCTATGGATGGGCCTTCCTTCCCTTGGCATCTTGTCAATATATATTATGGGTGTTGGAGACATAAGGAATCTCATCTTGAACCCATATCGATGAGGCTAACTAATCCAGATTTGGATCTATACATAATTATGTAAATGTTAGAGCCATGTCTCCCCCAAGGAATCTCTCCAACTCATGATATTTTGTCTGATCTCACTCTCTTATTTATTTGCATGATTATGACATTTTCAATGCAAATGCTTCACCATAAACGTGCAATAATATTAAACATTACCCATCTCTGCACGTGTGGACTGTTGTGAATCGCTCACCTGTTCCCATACGGCAATATTTATATGTTACTAATATAAAGCTAAATCCTTAATCAGCTCATAGACTGGGAATTGAGCTGTTTTTAAATTTGTGTAATGGGTATATATCATTTTTGCAAGTGTATGAAAGATGCAATACACGTGTACTGGATTGTCCCTTTGGGCCACAGATGAACGACAACAAAGATTCTAATGAGCTCACTGTGGCTTCTTCAGCTTCTTTGTCCCCTCAAGAGTCACATAAGGAGCGTGCAGTGCAATTATCATATTGATTTGGATCGCAGCTTCCTCTTCATAATAAGCTTTCCAATTAGTAAATCACAAGGGTGACAAGAAGAATATTTTTCCTCAGATGCATTGCTTCCCATACGCACCTAGCCTTTTCCAGTCACATGGATTATTGAAAAATGCCAATTTGCAAGCTACTAATATACAATTTCAAACGCTCGTGGAGCATGCATTATAATGGAAGCTATTGTCCGGATGAGGAACTGTTTCAATTAATTAGCAGCGTTCAGTTTATGAACATGGCTGCCTCAATTAATAAACATCCAATGTTTTTTAATGTATCAATCAACTTGTGCTACCACTTTGCATTTTGTTAGTGGTAGTCACTGACTCATTCATTACTTGAATCAAATTGGTTAGGAGACACGGAGGGTGTGAGGGTGATATATTAGTTCAATATATTGGGAACAAAAGGAATCAAATCAAATCAAATACTATTTATATGAATATACCCACGAGGGTTAAGTACACAAAACCTCATGTTGACTAACGCAATGTCTCCTACACGAGTGGGCAAATAATTCATAATGAGAATCATTTTTTTTATAACTGAATTATTATTATTTTTTTGGTGTATAAAGCTAAAAGCATTTTTTTTAGTAGGTGACGTGATTTAGAACTGCTCTACAGTCTTTGCATAACAAAGGTAAATAATAAAGCACCATATTAATATGAGAATTAAATCCGATACTTGTTTAGTCCCGATTCATCAACCGAAACAATACTTGTAAATGGATTCAAATACTATAAGCATTAGTTTTACTGTTTGGAAGAATTTAATCTCTTCTGCTGAAGCAAATATGTGGAGCTTTCTTATTGAAGGCATATTTCAGGTTTGTGTCCATTTTGGATGTTGCCTCTCTTAAGCCAGATCAATCCTTTAGACCAGTTGCAAGTGGATATTTAATACTTCAACACCAATGGTATCTAAGCTAAAATTGGATTTTAAGTCACCTAAAAAAAAAAAAAATTTAACGTCCAGTTATAACCTTTTCACAATTTTGGAAGCCAGGGGTTCTTCAGAATCACATGATATTCTTTTAGACCGAACGAGATTGGAGATTACTGACCATCTGCTCTATTTTAACTGACCTTTTGAGCCACAGATGAACAACAACAAAGATTCTAATGATCTAAAAGTGACAGCTTCAGCTTCTTTTAAGATGCTAAGCAAGGAAAAAGTCTCCTTGACTTTGTTTGTAGAAGAAACTGTGAACTCCTTTTTTATTGCTTTCAAGTTTCCAAGGGCCTTAGCAACATCTTCTTCCGATATGACAAGTATTTTCAAATGTCACAGCAGTGTTTCCCACGAACTAGGCTTCCCAACTCAACCCTTAATTTTTAACTTGGGAACCACATGAATATGGCATCTGCCATCGTTATTTCAGGTCTAACATATAAAAACTCAAATTGTGAACTCCAATGGGGGCAGGTGATGGGAGGGAACATGGGAAGTGGATCATGTGTCTGCAGGAGGAGGAGCAGTTCTATTTATAAACAACTTATTACGATCTGTTTTGATCGAGTACACGTGTATTGCATCTTCATACTCTTGCAAGAATAATATACCCATTACATAGAAAACAGCTCAAGGATTTCTATTGATGTTAACATGTATTTAACTGTTGTTTGGGAGAGGGTGATGCGATTCTTGTTCCCTCAAGAGAGGCATGCCTAGCAGTACTGCAGTCGTTGTTTTCGCATAAGAGCAGTACTACACACCTGTAGATGGTTGTTTTCAAGATTAAAACACGTTTTTGGTGAAGCATTTGCATTGAAAATGTCATAATCATGCAAGTGAGAAGAGTATGAGTTGGAGAGTTTCCATGGGGGGAGACACTGCTCTAACATTTGTGCAATTATGTCTAGATCCAAATCTCGATTAGTTAGCCTCATTGATATGTGTTCAAGATGAGATTCCTTATGTCTCCAACACCCATAATAATATATATATATATATATTGACTAGATGCCAATGGAAGGAAGGCAGATCCATAGACTCAACATTTCAAAAGCAAGGCATCTCTTTCTCTTCTCTTGAGCAAGAAAAATGGCAGCCTCTCCTTTGAACTCAAAATCCAGTTTCCATGGTCGCTCAAACAGCTTGCCCTCTAGACCACACCCACTCATTCTAAAATGCAACGAACACTTGGACACCTTATCAAGAGTTTCCAATGAAACCTCCTCTTCCACATGGTTGCTTGGCCATAAGATAGGAGGCTTGCAAGATTTGATCGAGTGTGTTGAAAAATTGATGCAGCTTCCACTCACCCAAGATGCCCTTCTCCATGAGCGTCAAGAAAAATGGGTAGATGACCTTTTGGATGGATCCTTAAGGCTCTTAGATGTGTGTACTGCAGCCAAAGACGCTTTACTGCACACAAAAGAATGCACACGGGAACTACAGTCCGTCATAAGAAGAAGAAGAAAAAGGGGAGGTGAAGTGGAGCTCACTGCAGAGGTTAAGAAATTCTTGACATCCAGGAAGGTAGTGAGAAAGGCTATCTCCAAAGCCTTGGCAAATTTGCAAAGCACTACCAAAAACTGCAACATCTTATCTGCAAACAAAGACCATCAAACAGTGGCTTTGATCAGTTTATTAAAAGATGTTGAAGTGGCTACACTATCAACATTTCAGACAATACTGCAATTCATCTCAGGAACCACACAATCGAAGTCAAACAGTTGGCTTTCCATTTCCAAGCTAATTCAGCCCAAAAGAGTTGCTTGCTCACTATTGACAGATGAAAGTGAATTTGCCCAAGTGGATGTAGTCTTGCAGTCCTTCATATTTACCAAGACCAGCAAATCTGAAGGCATTAGTGACCTACAAAACCACTTGGAGAAAATGGAGTCATGCATTCAAGATCTTGAAGAAGGACTTGACTTTCTGTTTAGGCGTTTGATTAAAATTAGAGTCTCACTTCTTAATATCCTCAACCACTAGTTGAACGTTTGTGGGGATCAAAATTTTGTAGTGACATAGATACACTTGTACATGGAAATCATATATATAAATGTAAAACAATAATGAACAGAAGTTTTTCTTAATTTTCAGTTCCAGTAGCCTCCTAAACCTGATGATGATTATTTACTAACTTGTAGATCAATTAAATCATGACAATATCGTGAGAATTTTCTTTGTATGAACTTCTATTGATTGGTGTTATTTTGCTTTTATTAAAAAATAGGTCGAATGTATGACATGTTATAGTTTTCCCTGTAAGGCTTTTGGATGTTGAGAAACACCATGTATATATATGATGAACTACTGTGAATGTTTACAGGAAATATCAACCATAATCATGATGTTTATAACTATATATGCAAAGTAGCAACAGGCAACAGCTCAGAGAATCATGTGCTGTCAATAATGGCATCATCATATATGTATATAGAATCAATGAGTGGTTTTGTGATTGATCAGAACCATTGTGAATAGGGATCATCATCATCATCTTCATCTAATTTTCTTTTTTCATAAGGATTGTTACTTTTCTACACCTACAGAAACACCTCTTAAGATTTTAAATTTGAATATGCATTATGAAGTCACCCACTGTAACAGAATCGTCCCCCGGTGCAAAATGAGTTGGTCAAATATGTTTGCAAGATTGACCCGTGAAGCTGCCTGCTAATTTCTAGCCAATAAAGAGTCATATTTATTTTCCTTATTTCTAGGCAATAAATAGTCAAATAGCTGTTGAGACAAAATATTTGATTTGTTTTTATTTAGGCATCAGTTATGCTAATCAATAGCAAATGTTTTGCATTTTTGTTTTCCTCTGGTTGTATAAGTATACGCTTTGCTGCTCAATAAAAATATAGCCTTCTGCATCACAAATTTGCCTTTGTTCTTTCTTGTTACAGCCTCTATATTTTTCCAAATAACCAACAAAGTGGTAATCAGAGCAATCTTCTTACGGGATCTGTGAAATGGATGCTGAAGCAAATTTTTCACAGGTTGCTCCCCCTGTTTTTGATGGAGAAAGCTATGACCTTTGGGCTGTGAGAATGGAATCCTATCTGGAGGCTTTAGATCTCTGGGAAGCCGTGGAAGAAGATTACGATGTTCCTCCGCTGCCAAACAATCCCACCATTGCCCAGATTAAAAATCACAAAGAGAGAAAAACCAAGAAGGCAAAGGCAAAGGCATGTCTATTTGCTGGTGTCTCAAAAACCATCTTTACCAGAATCATGACTCTCAAAACAGCAAAAGAAATTTGGGATTACCTGAAAGAAGAATATGCAGGAGACCAGAGGATAAGAAGCATGCAGGTGATAAATTTAAGAAGAGAATTTGAGCTACAAAAAATGAAAGAGTCTGAGACAATCAAAGAGTACTCAGATAAATTGCTCAACATTGCCAATAAGGTTAGATTGTTGGGTGCTGAGTTTCCCGATTCAAGAATTGTAGAAAAAATTCTTGTGACACTACCTGAAAGATATGAAGCTTCTATAGCCACCTTGGAGAACACAAAAGATCTGTGTAATATCACTCTGGCAGAAGTGTTACATGCACTGAAGGCACAAGAGCAAAGAAGGCTTATGAGGCAAGAAGGATCTATGGAGGGTGCATTTCAAGTCAAGTTGCAAATCAACAATAATGGAAAAAGCCACAGCAACAAACCTGAAGGTTCTGTAAACAGCAGAAACAACAATCAAAGCAGCAACACTCAGGTATATCCACCCTGCCCTCATTGCAAAAAAAGTAATCATCCACAAAAAAGGTGTTGGTGGAGGCCAGATGTAAGGTGTCATAAGTGTAATCAGTTAGGGCACATGGAAAGGATCTGCAAATCTCAACAACAGCAAGAAGAAGTCAAGGTTGCTGAGGATCAATCACAAGAGGAGCAGTTGTTTGCTGTATCATGCTTTGCCTCCAGTAGCTCTACAGAAAGTTGGCTTATTGATAGTGGTTGTACAAACCACATGACTTATGATCATGAGCTCTTCAGAGAGCTTGATAAAACTGTTCTCTCTAAAGTCAAGATTGGAAATGGAGCATACATTGAAGTAAAGGCAAAGGAACTGTGGCAATCGAAGGTCACACAGGTTTGAAACTTATCTCTGATGTTTTATATGTTCCTGAAATCAATCAAAACCTTTTGAGTGTTCCACAGTTGATGGAAAAAGGTTATAAGGTGCTTTTTGAAGATAAAAATTGCATGATTAAAGATTCAGAAGGCAGAGAGGTGTTCAAAGTTCAAATGAAAGGCAAAAGCTTTGTCTTGGATTTCATGAACAAAGAGCCGGCTGCAGTGCACAAAGAGGTTAGCAGTACAATGCTTTGGCACAAAAGATTGGGGCACTACCATCATGCTGCTCTACTCTTCATGAAGAAAAACAACTTAGTGCAGGACTTGCCTGAATTAGAAGTTATGCCTCCTGAATGTGCTGCCTGCCAATATGGGAAGCAAACAAGGCTTCCTTTTCAACAAAACAAGTCTTGGAGGGCTACACAAAAGCTGCAATTGGTACACACGGATGTGGGGGGACCTATGAAAACACCATCATTGAATGGCAGTAAGTATTATATTGCATTCATTGATGATTATTCAAGAATGTGTTGGATTTACTTTATGAAGTTTAAATCAAGTCATTGATATTTTTATGAAGTTTAAAGCTTGGGTTGAAACTCAAAGCGGATGCAAGATGCAGATGATCAGGTCCGATAATGGGACTGAATATACCTCTCAAAAATTTAACAAATTTTGTGAAGATGCAGGTATTGAACATCAATTGACAGCACCATACACTCCGCAACAGAATGGTGTTGTAGAGAGGAAAAACCGAACAATTATGGAGATGGCAAGGTGCTTACTTCATGACAAAGAGCTACCAAAGAAATTTTGGGCCGAGGCTGCAAACACAATAGTTTTCTTGCTGAACAGATTGCCAACAAAAGCTGTGCAGAAAAAGACTCCATTTGAAGCTTGGCATGGCAGCAAACCAAAGATAATCAATTTGAAGACATTTGGCTGCTTATGTTTCTCTTATATACATCAGGTTAAGAGAGACAAGTCGACAAGAAAGCGTAACCTGGAATTTTTGTGGGCTACAGCTTAGTTGTAAAGGCCTACAGAATCTATTTACCACACCACAACAAAGTAATTGTTAGCAGGGATGTAAAGTTCTTGGAGTTAGATAGCTGGAGCTGGGAAAATGACAAGAAGATTGAATTTCAGGAGGAGAATGAAGATGTAGATGAAGAACCTGTCCGAGGAACAAGATCAATTTCTGACATCTATCAAAGGTGCAATGTTGCAATCATGGAACCTGCTGGATATGAAGAAGCTGCAACTGATAAAAAATGGATCGATGCAATGAAGGAGGAGCTCAAGATGATTGAAAAAAATCAGACATGGAAATTGGTGGACAGACCTAATCACAAGAAAGCTATTGGAGTCAAATGGGTTTATAGGACCAAGCTTAATCCTGATGGTTCTGTAAACAAGTATAAGGCAAGACTTGTTGTTAAGGGATATGCCCAAATATTTGGTGTAGATTTTTCTGAAACTTTCGCTCCGGTGTCTAGGTTGGATACCATAAGGTTGTTGTTAGCACTAGCTGCACAAAATGGTTGGGTCATACATCAAATGGATGTCAAGTCAGCTTTTTTGAATGGATACTTAGAGGAAGAAATCTTTGTCGAACAACCAGAGGGCTTTGTTGCTCAAGGACAGGAGGAGAAGGTGTATAAATTGAATAAGGCCCTATATGGGCTAAAACAAGCACCAAGATCATGGTATAGCAGAATTGATACACACTTGATGAACTTAGGCTTTGTAAAAGGTCCAAGTGAATTTACCCTATATGTCAAAAAGGTTGATAAAGAAATACTTGTGGTATCACTTTATGTTGATGATCTGTTTGTTACAGGAAGTCATGAGGAGCTTATTAACAAGTTCAAAGAAGAAATGAAAGATGCTTTTGAGATGACAGACCTTGGAAAGATGACATTCTTCCTTGGAATGCAGGTGCGACAAAAGCAAAATGAAATATTTGTGTGCCAACAAAAATATGCAAATGAAGTTCTCAAGAAGTTCAACATGGAAGAGTGTAAACCAACTGTAACTCCAATGAATCAGAAAGAGAAGTTTTGCAAAGAAGATGGAGCTGAAAGGGTTGATGAAGGGTTGTACAGAAGCTTAATAGGCTGCTTGATGTACTTAACAGCAACCAGGCCAGATATTATGTATGCTGTGAGTTTACTATCAAGGTACATGCACTGTGCTAGTGAAATTCACTTTCAAGCAGCCAAAAGAATTCTTAGATATGTTAAAGGCACACTTGATTATGGAATAAGGTTCAGTCAAGTTGAAAATTTCAGTCTTCTTGGTTATTCTGATAGTGATTGGGCAGGATGTGTTGATGATATGAGAAGCACCTCAGGTTACTGTTTTACTATGGGTTCTGGAGTTTTTTCATGGTGTTCTAAAAAACAAGAAGTTATAGCTCAATCAACAGCAGAGGCAGAGTATATAGCTGCTGCTGCTGCTGTGAACCAAGCTCTTTGGATTAGAAAGCTTATGACAGACTTGCACATGGAACAAACAGAAAGCACACAGATATTTGTGGACAACCAAGCTGCAATTTCAATTGCTAATGATCCAGTGTTCCATGGTAAAACAAAGCACTTCAAGATCAAGTTTTTCTATCTAAGAGAAGTTCGTAGGATGGAGAAGTACAATTGTCTATTGCGTAACAGAGCATCAAAGTGCATATACTAACAAAGGCACTCCCTAAAGCCAGATTTGAGTTCCTGAGAAAAAGACTTGGAATATGCAGCTCCAGTGTCAAGGAGGAGTGTTTGCAAGATTGACCCGTGAAGCTGCCTGCTAATTTCTAGCCAATAAAGAGTCATATTTATTTTCCTTATTTCTAGGCAATAAATAGTCAAATAGCTGTTGAGACAGAATATTTGATTTGCTTTTATTTAGGCATCAGTTATGCTAATCAATAGCAAATGTTTTGCATTTTTGTTTTCCTCTGGTTGTATAAGTATACGCTTTGCTGCTCAATAAAAATATAGCCTTCTGCATCACAAATTTGCCTTTGTTCTTTCTTGTTACAGCCTCTATATTTTTCCAAATAACCAACAAAATATCCTAATTAACCGTAGTTTAATGGGAAAATGGCTATGGAAACACATGAGTGGGAGCACGTTTACCCTTATTTGTAGTTATATTGCTTTATTTGGTGAAAGTAGAATCAAACTGCCATGCCAGATAGATTGTACTTAGCATTATCAACACGCATTGTTACTACCACAATGGCCAAAACCCAGTCTTGCAAATAGGTTCTCTAATCTATTTAAAAAAAAAAAAAGAAGAACGTGCAATGTCTTAACAAATAATCATAAACAGTTAAATGAAAAAGCTGGAAAAGAATCCTTAGGTGAGCCTTGGGTTCGATTCCAGGTAGCTGCGTTGGTGGACGATACGTAAATTCCACCATAAATCCTGGCTCAGGTTGGTAGTTCTTACTGGTCTTGCACGGGGTAAGCCTTCCCCCAATCTAAACTTTTTGTCATAAAAAAAAAAAGAATCCCTAGGTGAGAACAGACTCAAAATTGAAAAACAAAAAACAAATTTAAAGGAATATCAACCAAAACCAGGAAATTGATTAACAAAGATAATAAACAAATGGACATGTGTTATAATTCAAATTATTTATCATCTTTATTTTTGTTTTTTTTTTTATTAATTGAAACGGGATAGTATAAATACGATAACACATTCATAATTTTTAATATAAGTTTTATTTTTGTTTTATAAATAAAAAGATTATTGTATATTATATATCTTATATATACATTATAATTAGTGAAATCGAATATTAAAAATAAGGTTTGATAACTGAATTAATTTTTAATTTTTTTTTATGTAAGAATTTATTTATAAATACACACTTGTTTTTATTTTTAATTTAAGAGAAAATAAAAGATGAATAAAATCAAAATAGTTAGGGTAAAAGCGAGAGAAAAACAATAAGTTATAAGTTCAAGCGAGTCTTAAGATAGCGTTCCAAGAAGAATTATAAGTTATTGAGATAAGTTCCTTTACCAAACACATATTTGGTCAAACAAACTTATAAGTTAGCCAACTAAATTATGAACTGGCTTAGATCCAAACATGGAGATCACTTGAATAGGATCTATCATTAGAGAGATCCTATTACCTTTAACCCTTTGGGTGTGGGTTCAAAACCTCCATGAGGCAAAAACTCTAACTAAGCTATTGGAGAAGTCCTGTGAGTAACCAGACACTGTGATATGCATTACAGAGGGGATAATGGGCCCAGTATGCGTCGCATAGACAGTGGGTCGGGACAGTTCTGTGGTACGGCCCAATAGTGGTGCCGGCCCAGGCTATTACATACACCACTTGCATTCACGCTCTCATTTTGAAGGTTTCTAATATATTGGCCTATAGCAAATTAACATCATTTGAAAATCACATAATTTGTAGTAATTGGTGTGTTGTCTCTCTAACAAAGATCTGTCATCTATTACTTTTACTATTCAGTAGGGATGGGCACGGGTACGGATCGACCGCGAACTCGGTGTACCCAACCCACAAATACTGGGTTGGTTCGGGTCATTAGATTGGGTTGGTTTCAAAATAAGCAGACCCATAACCTATGGGTTGGGTGCTGGGTCCAAAGATTGTGAACCCACTCAACCCAACCTAACCCACATAATATAGGAATATGAGACGTTACATAAGCCCAGCCCATAAGTGACTCTTTTGTCTTCACGACTCTTCTTAAATACTCAACCGCCCAATGCATTAACTGAGAGCAAGGAGTACGAGGCACTGAGATTGCATTAGAAGAGTAAGTGGCTTTTTGTTTAGGATTGCATAAATTGTTTAGGAATAGTTTGAAGACAACATGTTTTGTTTTTATTTCACTTGTTGATTTCTTTAAGGCATTTTGTTTTGTTTTTATTTTTCTTGTTTGCTTAATTTTAATGAAAATTATACTCCAAATTGAGGCTGTATGCTTCCTTTTGTATTTGGAAGTTCAAATTAATGCATTGGTAGTGTTTTTCTTCCCTATTTTTTTTTCCATTTTTTGGTTTTGATGAAAACAGAATAATTTAATATCAAACCCGGTTACCCAACCTAAACCAACCCGTATGAGATTGGGTTGGATTATATGAAAATTTTTGACGAAACCGATCCAACCCAAACCATATTTATTTGATTGGGTTGGGTCTTTAAATGCACCAAAACACACCTAACCCGACCCATGCCCACCCCTACTATTCAGCATTTCTTTTGATTTTTTTTTTGTTAGTGTGTGAACCGACAAACTGAAAACATATATAATTTTTTTTTGTCAAAACTGAACATATTTTGTTAATTTATATAAGGCATTCTCTTAGATTTTGCTTTAGGCCTTAGTAGGTGTTGAGCTGACCCTGACTCTATGGATACATGTAAAATTTACCCGATGTGGTATTGTTGTCATGGAAGAATGATCCCATGGACTTCCATTTGTCACAAAAACAAAACAAAACAAAACAATCCGTAAAAACGGAAAACTTGAAGAATTTTGAGAATTGGGTTGGAATTTGGTGAAGGTGAATTTGATATTGCAGTGTCAAGATCTAAGGAGGAAATGGAAGAGTTGGTGGGTAAAGACAGTAGTAACACTAATTCGGTAGCTGGATGTAGCAGGAGAGGGGTGGCACGGAGGAAGCCAGATGGTGAAGGCTCTCTCTCAATATAAATTGATCATGTTGTCCTTTGAGCATCAATTTAATCTTGGCCATTAATTTAAAAAATATGTACATCCAATGGTTGTGGTTTTAGATCCACCCATGAACCATTTTTCCGATGGTGCATGTGACGTTGAGCCCTACAAATATTTTCTCTACTGAAACCCCTCTTCAGGCTCTCTCTCTCTCTCTCTCTCTCATAATCTAGTTGATTTAAGCGAAAGAAGGGGAGGAGAATAATGAGAAAATATAGATTTAATTTGATATTTTATTTGAATAAAAAATGGAGGAGAGAATAGATAACTCTTTCTTTATTTGGTTCTCAAAAAAGGGAAATAGATTTTGATAGAGGAGAAAGACTAGTTAAATTTTTATTTACTTAGAGCATCAGCAGCGCAGTAATCTGTGCGTTTCTTATCGATCCAGTCAGCGTCATTTAGCCAACGTGACATGTAAATTTTAGCTTACGGTTGCTTGTTTTTTGGTCAAAGCATCTCTACAGATTATGATAACTAACGCAAAAAGCGGGCCCGCGATGAGAAAGACTGAGAGAGAAGGTCTGTGTTGTGTCAGACAAGGAACAAGAAAGGTAACCCACGATGTGGGTGCTCTTATAACTTTTTACGTTGGATTCTGATGAGGACTACTAGAAGCTCCAAAGAAGATTCATGAAGAAGTCTTGAAGAAGGTTGAAGGACTAATGACACGGAGCAAAGCTAAGAAGATTCGAGAAGCAATGGAAAGAGAAGTGAGCAACCTTATGAGCTTGAAACCCAACATTGAGCCCGACTGGGATGAAAGATCAAAATTGTTCCAAGTCTTCATGATTGAAGTTACAGCCTCTTACACTATAATGACTTTGGTAGATCGCGACAGTTGTGGAGGCGTTCTGCGACAGTTCTAACCGCCGCAAATTACAGTTCCCGACGGTTTCCCAACATGCATGTATCTTTTGAATTTAAAGTGGCGGTTAGAACTGGAATTTCCTAAAGGTAATGGGAAATTCAAGTGGTGATGGGAGGTGGATTCTCATTACCTTTAACCCTTTGGGTGTGGGTTCGAAACCTCCATAAGGCAAAAACTCCAATTAAGGGATTGGAGAAATCTTGTGAGTAATCGAACACTGTGGTATGCATTGCAGAGGAGACGTCGGGGCAGTTCTGTGGTATGACCCAATAGTAGTGGCGGCCCAGGTTGTTATATATGTATGTATATATATATATAACATTGAGTTATTTTGAGGCCCAAAGCCCTTGCTTTAGTAGTTTGGGCTTTGGGCCAGCCCTAAGTCTATTACCCATTGTTATCTCTAATTGTTTTCAAATTATTTTTATAAGCTCTCTACGGTATCTTATAAAACATGTTAATAAAAACCGTTCAACTACAATTTTTTTGACAAAAAGGAAATCAATGCATTTCATTTAAAATAAGGTGCTCGATACAAGTAGAAATATGCTCAAACACATGATGATTAGCATATAATCTCAATGCTCTAGTCAAAAAATGAGCAACAAAATTTGCTTTTTTCCTAACAAAACTAACTTTATAGTTTTGATAATCTCGCAAGACCTCCTTGCACTTAGAAAGAATGAATCTCATATTCATCTATTGAATATTTATTGTAGGAATAGTTTATAGTTTATACGTAACCACTTAAACGATGAACATTTATTCAATACTATTTATTTACCCAAAAAACGCATCCATAATCTTTACGCCCGTGCAATTATTCTTAAATTTGTACCTGTTGAATCTAGACTAAGGGTCATTTCTCCTGTCATTTCCCAGTTGAGCTGGGGCTTGAGGTTGATATTTTTGGGTTTTTGTGCCCCAAGACTTCCAACAATACTACCACTTAACGGTGGAGATCAAAGCGTATTCGAGTGAGTGTCTTAATAATAAAATGGCCAAAATCAAATAAAACAAGCAAGTAGGATTGTAGAACTGGAGCCTCGTGTCTGAGATTTTTATGGACAATTGAACGGTGGAGGCTGAGTCACCAAATAAAACGAAGCAGTAGGAGGGAGGGCATATCATCACATTCATGTGCTGTGCATCATACGCGGTAGGAGTCAGAGTATGAGCAACATCATGCGCTTGTTTGTTTCCTACAAAGAGTTAAAGCCCATCCCCCTATGATCAGCCCAAATACGGCATGCATCGATCCCTCTCACCGTAATCTTTATCTTACAATGGATCTTTGTCGCTTGACAGAAAATTAAATAATGATTTGTGTGGGCCTCCATGTTTTCAATTTTGATCAATGGGCTTCGCATTGATCCCAGTATTCATTGTTCTTATTCACTACATATTCATATAAAACCAATCATATTATTAAGTAAAAGAATTAAAATATTATTTTTTCACAAAAATATAATATTATTTTAAAATTTTATAAATAAATAAATTGTAAATATCGTTTTCATATATAAATGTACTTAGATTTTTTCGACACGCCAAATGTTCTTGGTTTATTTAATTGAATTTAGTAGTAGTAGTAGTATTATTGAAGTTGTTTTGTTGGGAACATGAGTGTTGCATTGAATGGGAAAGGTATGGGTGGCGGACCGCAAGAGGACAAGAACCACAAATAGAGATATTGATGGTGGGCCCACCGGGCAATGACAATGGCCCATTACGCATGCGTTGCGACTCACGAGAACCGTCCATGTATGCAGCCTGGCTGATTTGGAGGAGACTCCGTCTGGTCGAGCTGATCAAATATTTCCACGAGGAAAAATCAGATTAAAAAAATTAAAATAGATCGTATAGTTCATACCAGCTTTCCCTTTATTTAATTTATTATTTGATTTTGTTTGGAATAAATGTGTGAATTCACCCATGTTAAGATGGCTCAAAATCAATTCCATTTTAATTGCAAAATGAATCGATTTTACTCACACGATAAATATATCATATTATTTTAAGTCACAAGAATATATTTTTTTTACCATATAAAACTAATATTTAATACTTTTAAGTAATTGTATATCTAAAAATAATATACTATTCGAATACTTTTTGAATTAACTTCTACAATATTATCTTTAAATATAAATCTATTTTTCAAAGTTAATTCCTTTGGTATTAATTTAAAAAAAAAAATCAATCTACCCCAAAGAAACTAACTGGTTTTATCCATCAACATCAATGCAAATTTGCAAATCTCCGAAATAATTAGACAGTGAAATAGTAATTTGAAGTATGAAAATTTTATCATTTATGAATATCAATCAACCTGTCCTATAATCGTAATCATATCATAAATATTTAAAAATTTTGCAACATGGCAAGTAGGTTGCATATACATCCAAGCCCCGCTGTCAGATTAAAGCAGCCTGAAAATATTAATGCTTCCATATGAATGAGTAATTATTGTTTAGTACTAGCACATAACAACCGTAGAAATTCACATCAAAATTTATTGACACACTGTTTTTATTCTTTTTTTTGCATGTACGGCCGTAGCATGAAAATGACAAGCCTTTGTTCGTTAATGGGTTTCCCATGTGTAATGTAACACACCTACAAACCTGGATTGTGGGAATTGGGGGTTCATGAACTATAGTGGCAACTTATACGGACCCCAACATTATTTTTTTTATTTTTGGTAAATGACCCCAGCATTATTTTATATATATATATATATGCTTGCTTGCCTATGGTAGTTTTTGGAAAATGATAATTTACCAAAACCACGAGATTTTCCCGACCTTTCTCGTGAGAGGTCTGGCTCACACGCAAATAAAGGCAACCCCCTTGCCTTTCCACACCACTCGATCACATTGCTTGGTCCAACAATTTTGCCTTTAATAATTTCACTTTGATCGCTTCTCTGGATTCCCATTTTTTTCCACACTTTACACATTATAGTTGACCCTTGAGTGACTTAGACTTTGATCCTCTTCTTCAGCTCCACACCCTGTTGTTACTTAAAGTGAGATTTTCTTTATGTTAAATTTTATATTTATTATAATAATATTATATTTTCTCCTGCTTTGTGTAATGCACACTTCACTTGGTTTGGTTACAGTTGAAAGTGCGGCGTTGCCTTTGCGGAAGGACACTGAACATTTGATCAATTACCATTGATTTTCGTGAGCAGTGAGGCAAGGTCACTGCAATGGCGTCTGCTTGTGTGACCTTGAAAGCCAACACCAATTTAGCAAGTTCAAAAACAGGATCTTTTTTTGGTAAAGATAATGGCTTTCTAGGGGAAAGAATCAAGGGTAGCTTGAACAACAATGCCTGGGTCACGGATCAGTTGCCTAAACGTTTAACAACCCAGAAGAGGGTCAAACCCGGTTCTGTATCTGCTGTTCTTACTTCAGATGACCCCAAAGGATCCTTGGTAGGCTTAATTTTATTTTATTTTTTTTTACCAACTTTCCAATTATGAATAAAAAGGGACTTTTGAATTTTAATCAGTACATGAAATGATTATAAAGTTAGGTATTTTTTTTTATTACTTTGTTTGTGTTGCTACATTTTTATTTGGTTTATGACAATTATGAGTATGTGTTGAATTTTCAGAGCTTGCAAGTGCCTTCATACCTGAGACTAAGTGCTGACCCAAAAAATGTTATTTCCATTATATTGGGAGGAGGACCAGGGACACAACTCTATCCTCTCACCAAACGAGCTGCCACACCTGCGGTAAGTGAGTCACATACTCATAATAATTGTTGTCTGAATCCTAACATTTTGGAGTTCAGTGTTGTGATCATGGTTGTGCAATGTGTGCGTTTTCAGGTCCCTGTTGGGGGATGCTACAGGCTTATAGACATCCCAATGAGCAACTGCATCAACAGTGGCATCAACAAAATATTTGTGCTAACACAGTTCAATTCAGCATCCCTCAACCGTCACATCGCCCGCACCTATTTTGGTAATGGCATCAACTTTGGTGATGGATTTGTGGAGGTATGCATCACCATCACCTACATGGATGGAAAATAGTTTTCTTTTAACTTTTTTTTTGTGAATAATTAGATATTCATATTATTAGAGTTGAGAGATAAACTTGAAATTTGCCAATAACAGACGACAAGAGATTAAAATCTTAAATTAATTCGGTTTGCATAAAATGAATAGAACTATTTACTCATATAGTATTAATACAAGTCACTGGAGGAGATTCTTGTTGACCATTTTCAATTTGGTTTCTATTCATGATTAATGATGACTAATTAAAGTGAACCTAAATGCCAAACAGGTTCTGGCGGCCACACAAACACAGGGAGAGGCTGGAAAGAAGTGGTTCCAAGGAACTGCAGATGCTGTTAGACAATTTACCTGGGTATTTGAGGTGGGAAAATAATTGTTTTTGTATATATCAATAGATTTCTCGTTTTGAGCTTGTCAATAAGTAATAGATTAATTTTTGTAGGATGTAAAGAACATAAACGTTGAGAATGTATTGATCTTGGCGGGGGATCATCTATACCGGATGGATTACATGGATCTTGTGCAGGTATACAGTGTAATTTTTTTTATACAATGGCTAATTTATTCATTTCATTGTCAAAAGTTTTCTGATTTATCTATAACAAATAAACAGAGTCACGTTGATAGAAATGCTGATATTACAGTTTCATGTGCTGCTGTTGGTGACAGGTGAGTTCAACTTTCTGTTACATGTGTTTCTTTTTGTTGCTTGATATGATATCATTATGCTGCTGACACAATAAGAGTGTTAAACTTGATTTCATCCCAGACTGAGTGAATAGAAACAACTAACTCCCTGGAAACCAAAAAAAAAAAAAAATTACAAATTTGATTGTCTGCTTTTCAGCCGTGCCTCAGATTATGGATTGGTCAAGGTAGACGACAGAGGCCGCATCATCCAATTTTCAGAAAAACCAAAGGGTGCTGATCTGAAAGCAATGGTAATTCGCAACTTAACCTAATGCTTGCACCTTCTTTCTGTTATCTGGTAATTCTACTTAGGTTGTTCACTGTCAGGAACCAAAAATAAATGCATCATCCTCAGTTTCAAGTTCAACAGTCTTTTCTCATCCCTCTAAGATCATTTCCTGTAAAGCTCATTATTGAATCTAGAACTCATCGTTGAATCTAGAATGACTTGTTATACATCACAGGATTGCATTGTTAGTTTCATACGCTTAACATGTGCTGAAAAATCCAGCTATAGATTTGTAATCTGCAGATTGTATATATTTAGTTTGCAGACTTCCTTACCAAACCAATTAAACCCCGATGTTTCGTCTTTATCTTCTTGCCATCGTTACATATTTTTTTTACAAACTTGCAGCCTAGATAATCGTATGTTAATAATATAATTATCTATTCTAGCCTTAATATAGTCATGTGTTCCTGTGTTTTTCTATGCAGCAAGTGGATACCTCTCATCTTGGATTGTCACCCCAAGATGCATTGAGGTCACCATATATTGCATCAATGGGGGTTTATGTATTCAAGACAGATGTTTTACTGGAGCTTTTGAAATGGAGATATCCTACATCCAATGACTTCGGATCTGAAATCATTCCTTCAGCTATAAGGGAACACGATGTCCAGGTAAGAGGAATTCCAATAAATGGATCTGATTTCAAGAGTTTTTATCCATTTTAGAAGCAGCCTCATCTTCCATCTATGAGGAGCTAATTACATCTATGACAGAGGGAGCAATGCAAAGTTAAATGTCTGTTGTTTTTGCAGGCGTATTTTTTCGGAGACTATTGGGAAGACATTGGAACAATAAAATCCTTTTACGACGCTAACCTTGCTCTTACTGAAGAGGTGGGTGCAAGAGATTTGCATGAAGGGCTTGGGGTTGGGGTACAGGGTTGTGCCTTAAGCATTAGCTGCGAGACTATTTCAAATTGTTAATGTTCTTGTTGAGTTGATTGAAACTAATATCTGCTTTATGCTGCTACTCTCTTGCAGAATCCAAAGTTTGAATTCTATGATCCCAAGACACCCATTTTCACATCTCCAAGATTCCTACCACCATCAAAGATTGACAATTGCCGGGTATGATAATCTTATCTTGTAGCATGCTAGTGAGTAGCAACATTATGAGATGTCTTGCTTATTCCATCTGCGTTGCTTTGGTAGGTCGTGGATGCTATTATCTCCCATGGATGTTTCCTGCGAGAATGTACAATCCAACACTCCATTGTGGGTGAAAGATCACGTTTAGATTATGGCGTTGAGCTTCAGGTAAACTAACATATATTTTAGATCTACTATTCTAAATCACTCCATTAAATGGTTGCTAAGTCCTAACTAAAATCACCTTTTACAGGACACTGTAATGATGGGAGCAGACTACTACCAAACCGAGCCCGAAATTGCTTCCCTACTGGCAGAGGGGAAAGTCCCTATTGGGATTGGAAGGAATACCAAAATTAGGTACTTGTTACTCACGGTTAATGAACACCAGATTATCTATTCATTTTGTGGGTCTAAGATGAAATGTTAACAGTAAATATATTATAGACATTGAACCAGTGTCATCATAAAGAATTAGCATTGTTAGGTACCAAATCTTTTTGGTATTGTCAACTGATAGTTTGTTATCTGTGTTGAAGGAACTGCATTGTTGACAAGAATGCAAAGATCGGAAGAGATGTCATCATCGCGAACAAAGATGTAAGCGTAGCTACTAGTTCTCCCCATGCTTTTTACATTTTGAGCTAGTTTGTTCAACCAGTCAGTAGTTTTCTGGTCCAATACCATTTTGTAACACCTATCATAAGCATCCTATTTATGCTTATTAACTAAAATGCTTTCTCTTGTAGGGTGTTCAAGAAGCAGATAGATCAGAAGATGGGTTCTACATTCGATCAGGAATCACCATCATAATGGAGAAGGCAACAATAGAAGATGGCACTGTCATATAAAATGGTTAGTGCTTATTTCATGAGCTTGTTTTCCAAAGGCGCCGTTGGAAGAAGCATTCCCATCTTTGGGGACGGAAGGTTGAAATGCTACACGTTCAATGGAGAAAGCGGCGTATGTAAAATAGAAGCTCTCCCACTCCCACTACATGTAAAAATAGAATGAATAAATCAAAGATGCACAAAAATAAATAAAATTGAAGGGCTGAGCGTGATCTATGAAGTTGCTATTATCCCCTTCTACTTGCAAAGGACACCCTTTAAATTATTGTATCACTAAAGTATTATTTTAACTGGTGATAAGGAATCTGATCAATTGTCGGATAGTGTTACTGTTTGGCTCAGCGGAATCTAAATGCAAAATGAACTCACTTCTACTCTATATACTAGCCAAGTGTGGTGGAGAAAAACAGAACTTACAGTCTAATTAAGTTATTTGTGAGAAAATAATTTTTGGTAGAAAAACGTTTTTGATATATGTTCTTGGTGTAGTTTAGTTTTTAAAATAGACAATAGACCATGTATAAACCGCTCCCGATAGGGGGGATTCTCATCGTGTTTGTTGGGGATAAACGTGTGAATTGAAGCCCATACTCAATCTGAAATAAAAATGTGTGTGATGAAATGGTAATGGTAATAATAGTAGAAAATAAACAACAAAATATTAGTAGTTTAGTAGCCTGGACTGGAAGGTTGAATGCTTCATAAGGTATTTTTGGCCCTTTGGATGCATGGTAAAAATGGCAATGCCAATGCCACGTGGCAAGGTCAGGGTAACTGACTACCAAGAGTAGAGCTATAGCATTTTTGAGACGAGTCAAGGGCCTAAGTTGGCGGTGGAAAAACCAAGTTATGAAAAAATTAAATATGTGAAGTTAACTGAATTGAGAACAAGAAACGAAGACGACAATGCAATCTAGGCAAATCGCGGACGTGTTGAACGTCTCGGACGGTGGGTTAGCTGAAACGGATAATAATCATCAGCGCGTGCAGCTTGATTCTGGCTCTGCCCTCCAACAATTTCTTGATCACATACCAATTAGTTCAATAGCCGGCGGCATTAAAAATTCACTTGGTACTATTTACAGTTTCTAACAACGTTCTTTTGCTTAAGATCAATACCCACATGTAATGTAGATACTCATTCAATGCCTGCGCCTTGTTCCTCGTTCCTTCCTGTGTTAAGTGCTGGAATTGAAAGCTGGAGACACTATAAGGGATGCAATTCATACATTGTACGAAAAGCACACCTTTGTTGCAGTCATTGTTGATGTCTTAGACACTGATACAGCCAGCATAAGATTTTCTGATCGGTATATTGGTTTCATTGTTTTTGCAAACATCCTTCTTTGGTGTCTTGAGGTATTTATTTATTTATTATTCATTTCAATTCTCACAAGTTACACCTTCTATCTTCCTCCACTCAAACGGCACAACCGTATTCTTATTAAGCATGTTATATTATTTTAAAGGAATATGAAAAGATCAGAGAAAATGCCATGGATAACCATCTCAAGGATATAGAGAACGATGGCCTTTTCTCCATCCTGGACCGAATTCCTCAGATTGGGCAAACCAAGGTTTTCTCTTTTTCTTTCTCTTTATTTGCAATTTGCAACTAGTAGATCGAGTGCGAGAAAATCAGTGAGAATTTTTTTTTGTATATTTTATTTTATATAAAAGATAGAGATATTATCGTGGATAATAGTTAATTTTCTCAAATAGATAATAATAAATGAGTGATTAAAACATGAAAATATATTGAGAGCCGAAAAAAGACACGAATTTTTTTTTATATGTAAATGAGTTTTTGACACGTGTCACAACTGGTAGTTAAGTTTTATAGATTCCTTATTTTTCTATTATAACATTGGCCTCACTTAAATTCTGTAAATGATATAAGCTCAAGTGTAGAAAATGTCATTTCTAAACAAAAGAGGGGATGCTTGTGTTGTTATAACAAATCTGAGAAGATATGAGTGCAATTTCTCATGTTTTAATGAATCTAGTATGTCGGAAAAACTGTCCATTGTCCAACTGAACAAATTTTTAATTTTCAGTTCTACTCCAATCTTAACTAGGTTGGCGAGTTGGCCAAGTCATTCCTCTGGGAACCATTTTTCCCCGTACGCTTGGATGACACGATTTTGCATGCACTGCTACTTCTTTCTAAGCATCGTCTGCAAGTTTTGCCAGTCATACAGCAACAACCTGATGTTGGACTCATCGGTTTTGTTACACAGGTATCTGTCTGCCGAGTTAAGCACAGGTTTAGAATTGTTGATTAAAGCACAATGTATCTCCTTAAAATGTCATATATTCAGGAAAAGGATGAGTAACGTGTTTGCTTTTGTGCTAGAGTGCCCTAGTCCAACAACTTCTTCAATCAAGTGAACTAGAGTGGTTTGATAGTATTGCAGACAAGAACTTGTCAGATTTCCGGTATTCAAATCTTACATTTTAGTGCATGCATCCATTTGGTACTTTGTTCAAGTCAATTGGCAGTGTGTATGCAAGGTTTTAAATCACGATCGCATCGCAATCCTTGATATTGAGCAAAATTATGATTAAATGTGGTTAGTGTGGCCTCAATTGCGGTCGTGACGACATTAAAAACCATGATATCACGGTTGCGGACCTTTTTTATAAATCTTGGTCTTATGTTGCTCTTTGACTTTGACCCTTTTTTAACTCTTCCACAGATTTGAAGGCCAAGAACATCCTAGTTGTGTATTTGGGGACCAAACTGTTGCCGATGCTTTGAAATTGCTCCGGCAGAACCCAACTTGTGCAGTTGCAGTTGTAGATCGACAAAATAAGAAGCTCCTTGGTAATGTGAGGAACAGCGACGTTTATAATCTTGTAAAAAATGATGACCTCCTGAGAAACAGAACGTAAGTTCAAAAACATGTCCTCTCTCTTTGCCTTCAGCATTAGAAAACAAGCTAATGAATATATAATTAACAGGCTAGTTTAGGCAACAATATTGAATTAGCAGCATCAATGTAACCAATAATCCAATATGACAAAGATACCTGTTCTTATGCAATAACAGGATTTTAACTGTCGAAGAATTTATTCACACAGAGACTGACAAGGTAGATGCTAATGACTACGAGGTTTTTCACATAGCAGGAAGTCACCTGAAAAACAGCTTCACAACCAGAATGGATTCACCTGTTTCGAACAAGGAAAATGATACGCTTAAGCAAGTAATGGAGCATATGACAGAGACTAATAGCAGTTTCAGCTTTCTGATAAATGATAAGGAACAAGTTACAGGTTTCTTAACACTGAGAGATATAATTCTGCAGTTTGCCCCTCCATGTGTGAATTCTAGTATTGATGGAGGTGGATTTTTTGAATTTGCTTTGGAGCAGAGTGGATGTCAAGTGAAAAATGGAACTATGATTCGCAAACATTGATCAAGGTATGCGACATTACACTTACTTCAGGGAAGATTAATGGGCCAAATTTTCACTCTGTCATATAAGATGTCATTGAGCTCCCAATCAAAGACCCTTTTTTCAAAAAAAAAACAAATATACAAGTGTTTAGAGGAGGGAAGATTGTCCTATCTCAAGGTCGACCTACTAGTGAGTGAGTGCTTGCAAATAACTTAACCTACCTACTAGTGAATGTCTGTCATCAAGAACTAAACCCAATACTTTTTGTCGATGTGATTTTGAGTTAATTCCATTTTAAGTAAAACAAGTAATTCCATTGGAAGACAACAAGTATATAAGTAAAACACTACGAAATTCATTGGAAAACAACATTAATAAACATGGCTATTTGGCAGTAATTTCATTTTAGAAAATCAAGAGTACATGTCAACCTAACATATGCCAGGGAAACCTGAGAAAGAGTTGGCCTAATGGTTAAGATGTGTGTCTTCTTTTAAATCTCGGGTTATCTAGGGTTCTGCATTTTATTAACTCCATGTAGAGCTGCAGAATTTTCATTTTTGAAGAATTGAGTTAAAAACCTAATGTCAAGTTCCTTCAAAAATTACAAAATTTTCAATCGGAATATTGAGGGGGGAAAAAAGTAATTGGTCCTAAGTCAATTTTACCTTCAAAAAGCGGCTAAACACAACCACATATAGAATGTTTCTTAACTAAATGGTAGCTGGAGTAAGAATTTAGCAGGTCCATACCCGTATAGAAAATTCCTTCAACATGATATTCTATACAAAGCTACCAAAAATGGGGACCAAATAGAAAAGAGGGAAGTTACATCTAAATTCTAAACGGAACCTAACTTTTAAATTGCGAGAGGCAGAAAACTATGGATGCAAGAATCGGAGCAAGAACTACATATTATGAAGGAAAAGAACAATAACATTATTTATTCGCAGATTAGAAGAAAGAACCGGAACGAAGGAGTATTTATTTGCAAGTAGAGAACAAGTGACTGTTGGAAAGAAGGAGAGCAGATAAAATTGTGACAAATCTTTATCTTGGTGTCACCAAGAAAGTGAATCCTACCTCGTGCAAAGACCACCGACTATTACTATCATTTACGAGGGCAAAGGCAAATCTTGATATTTTGGTACACCATTCATTTCATATTATTAAACGTCTTTTTTAGCAAAAGAAAAAAATTTCATATCAAGTCACATTTTAATTTTTTTCAATGCAACATTTATTTTGTTCTCCAATTTTGTCTCCGAATAAATATTGTATGCATCTCTCTCAAATCATTATAATTCATTATGCATTTATTTATATTTTTTTGATAAATGAATTACTATGTATTTACAGGTATTTGCGCTATGCTATGAAACATGATTTAGGGGTGGGAATAGGCCAGGTCAGGCCGTCCGACAGGGGCCTACGGCCTAGCTTACGTCAGGCCTAGGCCAGGCCAGACATTTTTTTTTAAATAGACAAGGCCAAGGCTTTTTGAAAAGCCTATTTAGCTAAAAAGGTCAGGCTTTAAGCCACTCAAAAAGTCTTTTAGGCTTAACAGACCGGCCTATTTAAGTAAATATAAATAATACTATTTTTTATTGCTATTATTATATTAGATTTTGTACAATGTGTTAAATCATATACTAATCTTTTCAATAATTTAAGTATATTGGCTTACATAAATTTTTGACACATTTAAATGTCTTATTACAAAATAAAATTTAAATAGGCTATCATATAAGGTTAGATTCTCTAAAATGTCAAGTTAGACATTGAAAAAGATTTATATCATATAAATACATCAAAATCAGACTTTATAAAACTCAGCTCATTTGTCTATTTTTACCCCTATGTCTCATGTGTCTTAGTAACAATATTTTTTTTATAGTTTATTAGAAATAGAACTTAACCTATCAGCCTGTTAGTCTATTTAAGATAGATCAAATGGCTTATCCAAAGACGTTAATATGAAATAGGCATTTAAGTAGGCTACTAGGTCATACCAGGCTTTCAAAAAGGTCAGGCTAGGCCTAAAAAATAAGTCAATGACAAATAACAAGTCAAACTTAGGCCTTAAATTTTTTAAACAGGTCAGGTTTAAGCCTTAGTTTGGCCTAGCCTATTCCTACCCCTAAACATCAGTACTCCAAAATCCTTGTCATTTTTATATCCATTACGCAGTAGATACTCGTGGGTACGTACCAAAAATATTTTTCGAACAAAAAATTGAGTACTTAATTTGGGTACACATGGGTACATTTTGACCAATCCATACCCCAGGCACGATAAATAAACATATATTTTCATTTAGTAAAAAAAATAGGTTTTTTCCATTCTTTTTTGTGAAAATGTTGATACTTTTCCTATTCCTAATTTTTGTTATATAAATAATATTTTCCTAATTTTTGTTATGTAAATATCCTTTTTTGCTATATTCCCCAATGTATGTTTTTTGATTTTTTTTGTATTTGTGATGTTGTAAATTAAAAAAGATGTTTTCTTTGTATATATTTCATTATCCTATTTTAATTTGTGATGTAGTAAATTGGGAAAGATGTTTTTATATAATATTGTGGATTATTTCCCTAATTTCTGCTAGCATAAATAATCTTTTCCAATTTTTTTTTTGCGTAAATATCCTTTGTTTTCTTCTAATTCCCTTATATATGTTTTCTATTTCTATTTCTATTTGTGATGCAATAAATTAGAAAAGATGTTTTCCTCAACATATTTTTTTAATATTTTTTATTTGTAATATAGTAATCTGGGATGTTTCCCTATACGTATTTCTGATTCCAGTTATATTTTCGCGTTGTGTTATGTTATGTTTAAAAATTGTTGTGTTATGTTTATTGGTGTTATGCTATGTTACTCATCGTGCTAGTACGGTGGTAACTAGCTGGTCATATTTACATAAATTTTTTTTATATTTACACATGTCTTATATATATGGGTATCGGTACAGTACCCCATATCTATGCATCTTAGCGAGCTACTCCCATCCATCTCATATTAAGTGATATATTTGAAATATTGATTTGTCTCAAATTATTTGTCATTTTAAAATATCAATAGAGTATTAATTATTTTTTTTTCAATAACACCCTTATAAGTGTCGTGTTAGGAAAAAAATTGTATCATTTTATCTTTTCAATGTAAATTAATTTTTTTCTCATTATTTCGCCCAAATTAATAATGTGTGCAACACTTTCAAATAATTATACTTCACTGTGTATTCATAACAATGATTAATACTAAATAGTTAATAAGGATAATTTTGTAAAATTGTTATATTTTTTATTCGTTTATATTGCTTTTTATTAGTCTACGTGAAAAATTTAGGACAACACTTATTATGATACAGATGGAATATTAATTAGTTTTTTCCACTAACTCCTACTATTTGATTAAGGTGTTTCGGTCAAAATGGATAATTTTACTTTGAAAATTAGCACAATTAATAATTTTTTAATACGTATGCATTACTATAAACAACACTTAGGCTGGGTTTACCGGCTGGGTTTGGTAAAAATAAGCTATAAGCTAGCTTATAGCTGAAAAGCTAGCTGATAGCTTATAGCTTATAGCTGATAACTTATAGTTGAAAAGCTAATTGATTAAAATTGAAGAGTTTGGTAAAATTAGCTGTTTAACTAACTGATAAATATAAAATGTCGAAAATATCTTTATTTTAAATTTGAAAAAAGGATAAAGAATAAAATAATGAGGTTAAAAATGGGAGAAAAGATAAAAAGCTATAAGCTAGTGCGATAAGCTTGCTTGCCAAATACTTTTTTTACGGTTAAACAAGCTTATAAGCTAATTCAATAAAGTATAAGCTAGCACCAAACCGAGCCTTAATACGAGATGAATTGAGTATTTTTTTTATATGTGTGTACTTTCTCCAGTCATATATATAAGCAAAAAAAAAAATTATGTCACGCCCCTTGAAAAATTAGTTCTTTTCATTTAATAGTTTTAAAGTAATCAAAAAAATTATTGTAATCTCTAAGTTTCCCTTAACAATATTTATTGAAAAAGTCAATCCAAATTTAATTCAAGAATATTTTTGGATTAACATTATTTAATAAAATAAAAGTATTTTTTTAGGGCAACAAGCTTAAGACATTTCATTCAAAATCAATGCAGCAATACATGAGGGGATTGAATTAAACACTTGGTGGCTAGTGTGACATCCTGATTTTGAAATAAATAATTATTAGAATAATGATTAATAACAATTGGGTACTAAATATATTAGTTAGAATTAAATTGGGCTTAAAAATGATTCAAGTGAAGCTTAGAAAGGTCTAGAACACCCTGGAATCTCCTAGAGGGGCAAAAACGGAACATTTCTGGTTTGGGACAATCGTGACGCGACGGAGAAACAAAGGAAGAAGCTCGCGACGCGACAAAGACTAGTGTAAATTGGGTCGCGACGTGATAAGTAAGTCGGTGGTTAGGCCGGTGATCACGCGTGTCTGATGCGTGACACGTGTCCCGAATCGTGACGCGACGGGATTCACGTGTAACATGATCGCGACGCGATGGGCCGATTTATGCCTATAAATAGGCCTTGATCCCCTCCATTCAGCCCAAGTTCTTCCAAGGGCCTTTGGGAGAGCGTGAAGGGTGTGGAGGAGCTCGAGATAGGAAAGAGCGACAAACGAAGAGCGGCGACAGTCTTCTAGGCCAGGTAAGGGGGAAGATACCTTAATCTCTAGGGAAAATAAGTAGTAGAATAGTCTGTTAGCATGTGTAGGGTTCCTTAGCCCTACTAGGGGTTGATAGTAGCAATACCTTAAGAGAGGGGTTACGGTGTATGGTGGCTAAGGATAGTCACCATAGACCTATCAACCAACATAGGTTATGGTTTTGAGATTAGTAGACAGTCGCTTATGCGACGCTAGGAATATTTTATATGCTGTTAAATATGGTTAATGATATCTTATTTAATGCCTGATATTTATGTGTTGATTGCATATAATATCTGCAAGCATGATGATTGTTGTGTGTGTGGTCTTAGAGTCAAGGGTGATGCCCTCTAGTTAGAGGTATGCGAATCCCTAGTGGTAATAGCGAGTATTACCGTCGATATCCTGTTTGATAGTGGTGATGGCCCGGGTCAGTGTACCCGAGGTTGGTGTACTTGAGATGTACATGATCGATGGTACAGAGTAGTGTGGGGTAGGTATACCTGAGATGGATATGATCGATGGTATGACCGAGCCTCAGGATTCCACGTCTGACAGGTGGACAATCTTGGTCATTCTCTGTATAGGGAATGTTGTCCTTACTCGCAGGACGGTGCCTTACTCCGGTAATTGGATATGGTAGTATGGGATGCCATGACCGATAATCAGAGATGGTAGTGTATCAGGATTTGTTCCCGGGACAACCAACTTATCATGTTTAGTGCCCTAAGACTGGTAATGAGTCTAGGGAGAAGGGCGGTAATGGCCCGTAATGTTCAGCGATAGATTGGGTCAGTAGGGCTGGATATGAGCCTAAAATCTCTGAACGAGCCTGATATGTCCATAGGGCTGGTAATTAAGCCTAACATGTTCGGTGGTCTGGGTCAGTAGGGCAGGTAATTGAGCCTAAAAAGACTAGTGACGGGTGTCGGTTTGTGATGTAATTTGTGACCATGTGGTCGAATTTGTCAGTATGACGTATTGGTATAGTTTGGTCTATGACCGTGTACTCAGAAGACTGAGTGAGATGCCTGTGATATATGTGACGATTGTTGTGTGCTATACATGGTAACAAATGCTTTATTATGCTATTTTCCTGGTTGATAGGGGTTAATGGATATCTTACCCCAGTGCTTTCTTGTGTTTTTTTCATATTATGTAATGAATAGCAGATGGACAGAAACAACCTATAAGAAGTGGATTGAAAGTTTTTGAGTAGTCTGCCGGGAGGCAAAGGTGGACACTACGTCACGGCCAATGTGTCTTTTGATCGCCCTTATGGGTGTTGAGTCATGTTTGTATTTGTGTGTACTGTATCTTGTATACCTTAATAATTAATAAAATATGTGTTTATTTGCCTTAAGTAAGTTGAATAAATAAAGTCAACGCCCTATCTTGGCAGGAGGTTACAGCTAGCATAAAGCTTGGATGCTCTAGCAAAGTTATGAGCAACAAAGTTTGCTTGCCGCCTAACATAACTAACATCATAGTTTTGTAATAATTTCAGACCTTCTCTACACCTATCTAAAATGGACCCAACTTCATTATTATAAACTTGCTTACTGAGGATGTCATCCACCACTGCTTTACAATCAAGCTCAAAACTCATGTTGGGGAATCCTTCCTCTTGGACCCATTTGATAGCTACTAACAATGCTATAGTTTCCGCTTCCTTTGGCGTGGGTGACCCTTGGAACCACATCGTCTTGGCCATTCTAAATCCACCATCCCTACCACGAACACATAGGCCAATCCCATATTTACCATCTTCCACAAACATTGTCGCATCCGTGTTGCACTTGAAAGTCCCTGGAATCGGTTTCTTCCAAATGATATCCACATTGTGTGAGATGTTCCATGGGTGATCATCATTTCCTTTCCTCACCTTGAACCAGCCAGACATGTATTCACGATTCATATCCACAGCTACTTGAACGTTGAGCTCCAAACCCTTCCAAACCTTGTCATTTCGCCTTCTCCAAATGCACCAAAGTAAGCCAAAAAACTCCTGTAGTAGAGTTGTTGTCATCATCTGCAATAGATCACAAGATGCTTCAAAGAATCCTTCAGCCCCCTGAATTGTGTCACGCATCACCTCCCACAAGTCACCAACCTGCCAGCATTCTTTAGCCTTCGGGCACCAGTAAAAGGCATGCCATGTATTCTCCTCCATGACCTCACAGTGAGGGCAAAGTGTTGTGCAATTCACTCCCTTGTGGCTCAAGTTCTGACGAGTGGGGAGAACGTTTTGCATTGCTCTCCAAAGGAGGAGTTTGTACTTTTGTGGGACCTTGGCTTGCCACAACTTCTTCCACCGCCCTTCTATCTTCAAATGCGACCCATCCACCAACTCTTCCATGACTGTGTAGTACCCCGAGCGGACAGAGTACATGCCCCGCTTATCTTTCGTCCATATCAGCTTGTCTTCGGCCCCTGCATGTGCTATGAGTATGTTTGCGATAATGCTCACCTTGTTTGGAGTAAAGTAAGCGTCAAGAACATCTCGCTTCCAAGACTTAGTGTTGTGGTCAATCTCTACTACTTGCATGTCTTCCGTGTTATTGATGAGAGGAGACTGCACATAAGAATTCTCAGCATTTCGCAGCCATGGATCACACCACACGTTAATATCCTTTCCATCACCAATTTGCCACCCCGCGCCCGATCTAACTAGAACCTGGGAAGAGTGGATACCACGCCACACATAGCTTGGGTTGTGACCCAACTGGGGCCCCAGAAAGTCCCTCTTTGGAAAATATTTGGCTTTAAAGACTCTTGAACAAATGGTATCTTTGTTGGTTGCAATTCTCCAACCTTGCTTCCTTAGCATAGCCAGATTAAAACCTTGAAAGTGACGGAAACCCATCCCTCCGAACTCCTTTCTAATTGACAATCTTTCCCAACTCATCCAATTTATCCCTCTACCACCCCCTCGGTTAGAGCCCCACAAAAAAGAGTTAATCATCTGCTCTAGCTCCTCCCCTAGTGAAGTAGGAATGAGAAAAGCACTCATGCAATATGTTGGTATCGCTTGGGCTACTGACTTTACTAGGACTTCTCTGCCTGCTTTCGAAAGATGCCTCCCTGACCAATGTTGAATTCTCCTCCATAGCCTGTCTCTCAGGAAACTGAATAAAGTCTTCTTATTTCTCCCAATCATGGACGGCAGTCCCAGATACTTGCTCGTTCCCAAACATTCAGAGACCCCTAGCAAACTTACGATCTCTTGCTTGACCTCCTGAGTTGTGTTCTTGCTATATTAAATTTCTGACTTTTGCATATTAATAGCTTGCCCCAATGCTCGTTCATAAGTCTCAAGAACCTCTTTTAAGTGCCTGCGCTCCTGGACATTTGCCCTGCAAAACAAAATACAGTTGTCAGCAAATAATAAGTGTGTGAGGATTGGAGCTCCCCCACACACTTTTATACCATGTATATCTCCCCTTGCTTCCGCTCTTTTTATGAGGGTTGTGAGTCCCTTAGCACACACAATAAAAAGGTAAGGGGACAGTGGGTCCCCTTGTCTTAATCCTCTCCCTGGTGTAACCTATCCCACACTCTCCCCATTGAGTTGTATAGAGAATTTCACAGTTTTAAGGCACATTGAGATCTATCTCACCCACTTCTCATCAAAACTCATCTTCACTAACATACCTTTCAGAAAATTCCAGTCTACCCTATTACAGGCTTTACTGATGTCAAACTTTAATGCTACCTCACCTATCTTCCCATTAACCTTACAATTCATGTGGTGGATGGTTTCTATAGCAACAAGCACATATTATCCAAAATAGACCGGCCTGAAACAAAAGCAGATTGCTCCTGGGAAATACATTTATTGAGAAACGGCTTCATCCTATTCGCTAATACTTTTGAGATGATCTTATAAAGCACATTACACAAAGAGATAGGGCTCAGGTCCCTCATGGATGAAGGATTATCAACTTTTGGAATCAGCACAATATTTGTTTCATTCAACTGAGGGGGGAACATACCTTTTTTTAATAGGCAAATGTTAGGTGTTAGTAATTGTTAGAAATGTTAGTTTCCCGGGTTTGAGCCCGGGACCTCCAGCTTACACTTCTTCAGCGTCCCTTAACTCACCAACTGAGCAACCTACTTGGGACAGGGGGAACATACCTTTCTCTAGCCACTTAACACCTGCATGGTAGACCTCCATTCCAACTAGGTGCCAAAACCTTTTGAAGAAAGTCGATTCAAGCCATCCGGTCCTGGGGCTTTGTCAGAGTGCATCTCAAACAGCGCCATCTTAAATTCAGTGACCGTGAGAGGCCTAAGAAGTGCCTCATTATCCTCGTTAGTAAGCTTCGGAGACATAAGATTCAAAACCACATTCATGTCACTATGTTGCTGCTGGAAGAGCACCTCAAAATAACTTCTTGCCACATTACCCATCTCCGCCTGATCACTATACTCCCGCCCTTCCTCCGAAACTAGTCTCAAGATTGTGTTTCTCTTCTTCCGTTGACTAGCCATGGCATGAAAGAATTTGGAGTTTGTGTCTCCATTACGCAACCAGAAAACCTTTGCCCATTGCCTCCAAAACATCTCTTCCTGTGCCAGGAGGGTGCTAAGTTGTTCCCTAATGGTGTTATAATGTGCATCATTGTCCACGGTCTCCCTGGCTTCCTCTAGCTCCTTTCTACAAGAGTCAATGGCTACTCTATATTTTGATCTAAATTTCTTGCCCCAAATATTCATTTTTTCATTTTTCATTTTTCGATCTAAGCTTCTTGCCCCAATTCTTCTCGGTGCAATTTTTCATTTTCTCTACCAAACCGTGACTTTCATGAGCCTCCCACCCAAGCTTCATAACCTCCTCCAAGCCTTCTTCTTCCAACCAAGCATTCTCGAACCTAAACGGCTTCTGATTCCTCCTATGATCTCTCATACAGTCTCAACAAAATAGGGTAGTGGTCCGAACGATCAATCACCAAGGACTTTAAGCTGCAGCTTGGAAAGACATCCAGCCACTGTTGGGTGGCAAGAGCTCTATCCAACCTCTCATCTTTCGCTTGAGCTCTATCCAGCTAGCTTATAGCTGAAAAGCTAGTTGATTAAAATTGAAGTGTTTGGTAAAATTAGTTGTTTAACTAACTGATAAATATAAAATGACGAAATATCTTTATTTAAATTTGAAAAAAGGATAAAGAATAAAATAATGAGGATAAAAATAGGAGAAAAGATAAAAAGCTATAAGCTATAACCTCATATGCTATTTGAATTTGCATCTCAAAAAAGTTATAAGCTAGTGCGATAAGCTTGCTTACCAAACACTTTTTCTTCGGTTAAACAAACTTATAAGCTAATTCAATAAACTATAAGCTAGTTTATTGACCTTACCAAACCGACTCTTAATACGAGACGAATTGAGTATTTTTTTTAATATGTGTGTATTTTCTCCAGTCTCGTATATAAGCAAAAAAAAATTTATGTTACGCCCCTTAAAAAATTAGTTATTTTTATTTAATAGTCTTAAAGTAATCAAAAAAATTATTGTAATCTCTAAGTTGCCCTTAACAATATTTATTGAAAAATGCAATCCAAATTTAATTCAAGAATATTTTTAAAATAACATTATTTAATAAAATAAAAATAATTAAAAATTAATTATATTTTAGACCATAATTTTTTTTTCCCTTATTAACAAGTTCGGAGGGGGTACTTGATACAAAAAGGAGGGAGTAATAATTAGTCAAAGCTACAAGTTTACGATCGCTTGACGGAATCTCGATAATTTACCGTGTAGGATTACGAAGGGCAAGTAATAAGCAGCAGGCGAGCCAGACAGACAGACCTCAAGTCCTCAACGCACCATCCTCCCTCGCTATTCCGTAACATAACATGAGGACGACGACGTTGAGGACTCCAAAATCTTGCATATCAATCTTCTAGATCGCTTTTCGGTTGAACACTCTTCGGCGCCTTCGCATCGCAGGTCACCTCCTTTTCTTCAATTTTCCCTTTCGTTTCTGTTTCCTTTGTACGTTCTCCCTCCACAATCTTAGGGTTTCTTCTTGTTATCCCCAATTGAAATTGCAGATCTCATTTTCATCCCCCACCCCCAAAACATTAATAATAATAATTATTTGTTTTAATATTATTAATAGGTGATTGGTTTTGGTAATTTCCTTTCTCGTCCTTAGGTCAGGTCGGTGGGCGATTTAGATTTAGATTTAGATTTAGATTTGGATTTGGATTTGGATGGAGGGAAGCGGAGGCGGGAGTTCCTCGGGTGGTGCACCCGTCGCCCAATACTTGCAGCAATTCTCGAGGCTCTTTCAACATTATCTCGACAAATCCACTCCCCACACCCTCTATAGATGGATTGGGACTCTGGTCATCGCATCCATCTATGCTTTGCGGGTTTTTTATTTGCAGGGATTTTACATTGTCTCCTATGGCCTTGGAATCTACGTCCTCAATCTCTTGATTGGCTTTCTCTCCCCTCGCATTGATCCCGAGCTCGACTCTTCTCATGGCCCCTCGCTCCCAACCAAAGGCTCCGATGAGTTCAAACCCTTCATTCGCCGACTTCCTGAATTCAAGTTCTGGTAATTTACTTGTCCTTTATTATCATAAACAACAATAACAACTACACGTAGTGGCTTTGGTGATGCGATGTGATTGTGAGTCGATTTTGGATTTTTTAGATATAAATTTAATTTAATTGTTGTCCTGAAAGAGGTTGTTGGTGCTATTCGTGCAGGTATTCTTTCACGAAGGCTTTCTGTATTGGGTTTTTGATGACCTTCTTTTCCGTATTTGATGTTCCTGTCTTTTGGCCTATATTACTTATTTACTGGATTGTTCTCTTCGTCCTTACAATGAGGCGCCAGATTGCACACATGATCAAATACAGATATATCCCCTTCGACTTTGGAAAGCAGGTTCACTTGCTTTTCCTTCATTTGCACCTCTTATATATGTTTGTTTGTTTATTTGTACAAGTATGATGTGCTTTATTTTGTATCCTCTCTGCCTGAAATATAATGCATGCTTTCTTTAAATATTTTTCAGAAATATGGTGCTAAGAAATCTTCCGGGGGTAGCAGTGGCTCTCGAGCAGGTTCTCGAGCTGACTAAAGCTCGGCTGTATTGTGATTTGAAGAACACAGAGGGATCTACTGGATGAAGGACTAAGTTAGGTTTTGAGAACATTCAGGGTAGTTTACTTTTACCCCTGTTTTGAAGGAATTTGTATTCAGAGTTTTATGGATATGGCAATTTGCAGTTACAGAAAATCTTAGTGTTCACTTGTTTCATTATTATACATGAACTCGCGTTTTAATATTGGCAGTGAACTCCATTGTTTATACGCATCGGTATTCAGTTTTGGATTTTCTTGTAAATCTCTGCTTGTATTTTGAATTTGGTGTCTTGTCATGCCTGATGCTTTTTACCACAATATAATAGTACTAAGGCAAAGTTCGTCAATGACTTTACTCTTCTGTCTGCATCTACTATATACCAAAAATTAGATAGTCAATTGGTCATGAACCCAAAAAATAGAGATTGGATATGGTGGGTCACTTTTCGTCTTTTCAGGTAATTTATCTCTTAAAATAACACAAACTTTGGGCCATTGCTTCCGATGTTGTTGAAAGCTGATGCGCTTTGAAGGATGAAGCTGTTTAGACACTCCACTTTTGTATTGGACATTTTGCACATACCAAATAGCTATATTGTTCCATAGCATGTGACACTTGCATTAGATGTCGTCTATGTCATGAAAAAGACAGGGGGAAGGGGAAATGGGTGGGAAAGGTAGGGAGTGTGGTTGTCAAAAAGGGGTGCTGTTTCCCTTTATCCCTCAGACACGGGTCTCATAGTCTGCATTGCATGAGCGGTCTCTATTAGGGACAATCAATCAAAAATTTAAAATAGGGTTAATACCGCTTTTAGTCCCTATAATATCAAGAAAATTCAGTTTTAGTCTTTGTTAAAATTTTTGTTTAGATTTTGCCCCTGTAATTTCAGATTTTCTCAGTTTTAGTCCCTCGTCTTTTCGCTCTATCTACGTGGCAGGGTGATGTGTATTTTTTTTTTTACACGTGGTTATTTCAATGCTGACACACGATAACTCATTTTAAATAAATAAATAAAAAATCAACATCACCCCCACCCTTTCTTTCCCTTCTCCGCACCTTGGGTCCTCGCCCAGACCCTTCTGCAGTCGCTGCTTTTGGAGCCAAGATCGCTGACCCCCACCTTGCGGAGAACGACGTGCAGGTGTATCAGCTGTGTGCGTAGCAGCTAAGGGCTGCGGAGGAGAGATTGGTGGAGGCTTATGGGTCGTGTGTGACGCAATCGGTGAAAGAGGTTGATGAGGATGTGAACGAACAAGTTGTTGGGATATTGAAGAAAGCTGAAGAGGGTGAGCAAGTGGAGAAGGTTGTGCTGCAGCACCTTCTTCTTCAATCGCTTCTCTCTCATCCACCTTAGGCTTCATTTTCCCTTTCCATCTATTGCTTCACTTCTTCTTTTTCTTTGATTCGTCGACCTTGTCGTCCAGATCAGCTTTTTAATCTCCGATTTTCGGCGGTTTTCAGACGCCACCTCGTCTGCGCGGCGATTATTAGTCACCGAATCGTTCCGATTTTTGCGGCGATGTTGCTCCGCGGGATGAGACCTAGAAATGGTTACATTTATTGGAGCCACAACAGCCACATGTTTTTCTTCTTCAAATTGTTGTTGTTGTTGTTTTTGTTGTTCTTCTTTGTCGTCTTCTTCTTCTTGTTGTTGAGCTTGTTGTTTGATTTGGTTTTGTTGCTTGAGCCAGCGTTCTTGGAGTTGAGCGAGAGTGACATAGTTTGAAGGGAGAGTGACATAGTTCTGGTTATGGGGATCTGGCCACGGAGGCTCACGTAGGTCGTGGAAGGGGAGATGGTGTTGGCCGCAAAAGGGGAGGGTGGCGGATGGTGGTGGCTGGGCAGATGGTATTGTTTGGAGAAGGTGAGGGTGGTTGCAGTAGCTAGTGGCTGGGGTTAGGGGTTCAAGAAGCTGTCGAAGCAAAGCTGAACCGTCGAGCGAACCGAACTAAGTTACTAAACCGAACTTTTACAACGATTTTGAGCAGAACTTACATTTAAATGACGGTTCACTAACTGAACCTTTAAACCCGGTTCAGTTCGTGAACTCAAGTGAACCGAACCGGTACATAAAGTGACAATTCCAAACCCTAAATTCAAATCACACGTTCACACTTCGCTTCGCAATTCATAGTGGCAAAAACCCTTCTTCACAACCTGGGCAATCACGACCGAACATGAAGAACCGAACATGAATCCTAATCACGACCGAACATGAAGAACCCTAATCGAACCTTGTTGTTGTTCTTCTTCTTCTTCGTAATCGCGCGCTTTTAATCACGACCGAACATGAAGAACCCTAATCGAACCTTGTTCTTATTCTTCTTCTTCTTCTTCTTCTTCTTCATAATCGCGCGCTTTTGCTTCCAATCCTGACTCCTGAGACTTTTTCTTCTTCTTTTGAGATTTCGTGGACTCGTCACTTTTGGTTCTTCGCGCTTTTGGTGTATTTTTCTACATTCATCTCTCACTCACGAACCCCATTCAACAGAGGTAAGTGCTTCGCGCTTTTGATGCCTTGTTCTACAATGGGTATCTTCTGCTTTGCGCTTTTGACAGTCTTGTGCTTGGATATTCTTCAATTAATATTACTTTTAACTTAATTAACAGGACGATTGCTTAGGTGTTTTAAGTTTACCTCTGCTTTTCCTCTGCTTCTGGTTTTTGCTTTTGCTTTCCTCTGCTTCTGCTTTTTTCTATAGTTCTTTGGTGTTTTTTCGGTTAAGAATGATGGTTTTTATATAATTTTTTGCTTTCTTCTGTTGGAAAGTTGAGCTTGATTTCTTGCATTTAGTGATTTTTTGATTTCTATGATTCTTCATGTCAAGTTGGTTTGAACTAGAACATGGGTTTGTGCTGGAAATTGCCAAATTTTGATGAGATGGCTTATCAATGATAAATCTGGGGGTTGTTGCTTGATTTCACATTTAAAATCGTTGTTCCAAATTTTGATGAGATGGGTACATGGAAGATTTTTCACTGGAAATTTTCACTGGACATTGTCTGATGCAGGAAGCCAGGAACTGATGTTGCTGTATACTATTTAGTAATTAATCTTGAAGATTTTTAGTATGTACTCCATTTCAACTTCATCAATTTCAACTACAAAATAGGAAGCATTCAAATTCAGATGTACTTGACATGAGCTAATCTAGGAAACATTTAAATTCAAATGTATTTGAAAAGTACCCATGTAAATCTATATATGTAACACATGTACATCCAGTATTGAATTGAAGCAAATAATATTTTACATTCCCTATTTCTATAATATTTAAGTTCTGATGTTCTCTCTTGCTTTGAAGGTTCTTAAGTAGATGTCGTCTCCATGTGATTACATCATGGACTTCACATTACCGGAGACCGAAGTTCCTACCACACCAGGTCCCTCTGGCATTGATCCTATAATGCCACCACCTCCTCCTCCTCCTGACGCACCTAGGCGTAGAGGTCGGTCTGTTGTGTGGGATCATCTTATTGAAGAGCCTGGTTCTGAGAAGAAGGCAAAATGTAATTATTGTGGTGTCTTGATTAAGTTCAAGGATGGAACTAGTGCCATGAAGACTCATTTGACGAGGTGCAAGGAAAATCCCAGTAGAGAAGGAAGCAAAAGGCAAAAAACATCTTCCTCATCTCAAGGGCAGCAATGTAGTAGTGTTGTCACTTCACCACAATTAAGGTTTGATCAAGAGGCATGCCGACTGGAGCTTGTGAAGATGTTTGTGAGTGCAGAGCTTCCTTTTCGGTTTGTGGAGAATGAGGCATTTCGCAGCTTTGTGTATGTGTTGCAGCCAAGGTTCAATCTCCCATCACGCACTACATTAAGGCGTGCTATTTGGTCACTTTATGAGGACGAGAGAGCAAGGCTGAAAAGATTTCTCTCGAAGCATTGCGGGAGGGTGTGTCTCACTACAGACACTTGGACGTCAGTCCAAAATCTACATTACATGACCCTGACTGCACACTTTGTTGACAGTAATTGGAATCTCCATAAGAAAATTCTAAACTTTTGTCAAATCACAAGCAGTACAGGAGAGGACATGGCGAAGAATGTTGAGGATTGTTTAACTGAGTGGAAGCTAAACCGGGTATTTAGCATAACTGTAGACAATGCTTCATCCAATAACGTCGGGATTCAGTACTTGAAAAAGATACTGGCGTCTTGGAATGGCTTGGCCTTAAAGGGAGAATATATCCATATGCGTTGTTGTGCGCATATTCTAAGTTTGATTGTGAAGGAGGGTTTGAAAGATATAGATGACTCCATCCTAAAAATTCGATGTGCAGTCAAGTATGTAAGAGCATCACCCTCAAGATTGAACAAGTTTAAGAAATGTGTTGAGCGGCAGAAAATTTCCTATAAAGGTCTCATTTGCCTGGATGTTGATACGAGATGGAACTCAACGTACTTGATGTTGAAAGCGGCTTTGAGATATAGAAAAGCCTTTGATTTGTTAATGGAAAATAAGAAGTACGTTAGTGAGATACGTAAGTACGGAGCCGATGGTCCACCTTTGGAAAAGGATTGGGACTTTGCAAGTTCAAAGCTAGTGTTTTTAAAGATGTTTTATGATGCAACAGTGCGTATTTCAGGTTCTACGTATGTTACTAGTAACATATACATGAAGGAGGTATTTAACATTGGAAGAAAGATTAAAAAACATTGTGAGTCTGATGACCACAACATAAAGTCAATGGCGACTAAGATGAAGGAGAAATATGACAAGTACTGGGGAGATCCTAAAGAAATAAATATGTTGTTGTTGATTGCTGCTGTGCTTGACCCAAGGAGTAAATTGGGTTATGTTCACTGTTTTCTTGAGATTCTCTTTGATTTTGATAAGGCCGCTGAATTGAAGCTGAAATTGACTTCTTCTTTGAAATCGCTTTACGAGCATTATCAAGGTATAGAGGAAGATTCTGAAATTAACTCACAATTAGAAGAACGGCCAGGTGATGAGGATGACGATGATGATATCCATGGCATGAACTTTTATCTACAAACAACCGGTTGTGAATCTGTTGCTAAGTCCGAGCTTGACAAATACTTGGCAGAAGAACGTGAACCTTTCAAACCTGTTGGTAATTTAGTTGAGCTTGACATTCTAAATTGGTGGAAAGTCAACTCATCTAGATTTCCAATCCTTGCAAGTATGGCTCGTGAAGTTTTAGCCATTCCGGTGTCTACTGTAGCATCGGAGTCTGCTTTCAGTACGAGAGGAAGGGTGCTTGGTCCTTATCGTAGTAATTTAACGCCTAAAATAGTGGAAGGACTCATTTGCACATAGGATTGGTTAAAAGGAACACCTTTTTCAACCCTTTTTGACGAGGACCTTGAAGAGCTTGAGAAGTTTGAGCAAGGTAAATTTACAACGATGTTATTAGTTCTACATTTTTTTTTTCATATTTTAAATCTATGGAGACTGATGAAATGTTTCTCTTTTTGCAGAGATAATTCCTCCAACCGAAGGGACATCTTCAAGTGCCATTAATCTTGATGATTGAAGACTATTTGTTTTTATTTGAGTTTAAGACCATTGTATTTGATTTTACTGTTATTAGTGCCGTTACTCTTGAGCAAGAAAAGTAGGCACGTTTTGTCACCTTTTACATACTTTGCACACTTACTGTTATTAGTGACTTTGATTTTGTGACTTTGATTTTGTGACCGCTGAGAACTGCCAAAAAGCAAAATCTTTTTCATTGCATGGTCAGTTACTTAGTTTCTTGTATAATGTAGAAGCTGCATATTAACTTGTTCAATTTTCTTACATTGGTTTTGGCATACACTGCGTTACATACGTGTAAATAGCATTTTACTGTTGCATACTTGCATTTACATATCGTGCAGTCAAGTCTTAAATGATTGAATCTTTATATTATATAAATTAATCAGTGTTAACAGGCAAATAAGGCACAGTCTCAGGATGAGGATGCTCTTGTTCATGCTGCTGCTCAGCTGCATATGATTTTCTTCAATAAGAATGGAAACATTTTTGGTACATGTCACTAACTATTTCTTTTGGAAGTATGTCTGTTTAGTTAGCTACTTGGGCTCATATAATCATTTTCTTTGATATTTCTACATTGCAGACCTCAAAACATTCAAGATTCAAGATGTAGCACATACATATTTAATGGAGGATTTTAAAAATGCATTTTCTCCCTATTTCATTATTGAGTTTCTCTATATAAGTTGTTCATTAAATAGGGTATACATGCAAGGGTGGTAAGAGTATAGTCTTACTGATATGAATATGTTGTCCATCCCTTTCTCTGATGGAATTGTTTTTTATTGGGTTATCTATTTCCAATTTAGAATAAGAACAACTAAATAAAATATTTGACTTTATTAAGTTAATAACACTATGCAAAAAACAAGAAAGGTAAGAGACTCCAGAAATGCATAATTTGTTGTTCATATTCATTAAAAAAGTTCAGTTCAGTTAAAAAAAATTAACAATTTTGGTGAACAGTTCGAACGATTCGGTTCAGCGATTGATTCGAAATTTTTTGATGTGAAAGCTTGATTCGGTTGAACTTGAGAACACAGTGCACCGAACTGAAACATTAGTTCGGTTCGGTTCGAGAGAACCTATATCACGGTTCGGTTCGGTTCTTGTGAACTGTTCAGCTAGTTCGGTTCTCCTTCTGAACCGAACCATGCCCACTCCTAGCTGGGGTGAGGGAGGGGGAAGGGGACACGTGGGTGGGTGGTGGCTGGGGAAAGGATGGGGAGGGTAGGGGATAGGATGTGTCAGCATCTCTGTGTAAAAAAAAAAAAAAAAATTACACGTCACCATGCCACGTAGATGGAGAGAGAACGGGAAGGACTACAACTGAGAGAATCTGAAATTACAGGGGCGGAATCTAAACAAAAATTTTAGCAGAGACTAAAACTGGATTTTCTTGATTTTAGCAGAGACGAAAGTAAACGAATGTGCATCTATTTCACTTAGCTTCTGTTTTCTCCGCGAAATAACAGACCCTGTATGGTTAGTAGGTACCTGATTGGTCAGAATTTCATTCGTTCGTTTTCAACGAAAATTTCTTTGTACTAAATACCAGAGCTGAATTAGAAAACTAAAATTGAAATAAATGACTTCAACAGGCAAAATAAAATTATCATAACATAGGTTTCTTCATTTATAGTTTCTTTAAAGAGCACAGCCCAGCAAGTCGGGGCTACTACATGATTTTCTTTATTTAGACAGTGCAGTTTTACCGAGAGGACACAATCACAGCTGAGTTTGCGTCTCAGACAAACTGATTAAGGAACTCATCCACAGTGGTGTATTTCACATCAGAATAGAGTGCTGAAGCTTCTACTCCAAATGCTGGCTCAATTTCAAAGTTAGTATGATCCCCCTTTATATAAACACAGTGAGCAATGGACAGGATCACGTTTAAGGGAAATGAGGCCTCTGAAAGAAAAGGAAATAAGTTATTACTGTTATATTCAGTATCATATCATAAACAATGATCACTTACTAACCTTGAATCTGCTTCAGGAGTTGTTCCTCTGAGACATAGATTTTTTCAAGAGTTTTACCGATCTTCTTCTCCCATAGAGATACCAGATCATTAAATGACAAGGTATTAGCTGGTGGTCTAATGTAGAGAATTTTGTTCAGGGTTCTTGGATCATCAACAGCTTTGATCGTATAAGTAGCAATATCCTCTTCCTTGTTAAAAACAGCTGCATGTTTATCAAGCAAAAGTTAATAAGGCAATAAGTGACATTTCTAGTCTTGATATAAAACTGTATCTGTAGTTTGTACCTTTGAGGTTTCCATCTCCTAGGATAACAAATTTATCTCTTGGGGCAGCTGTAGCTCCTGGCTGTGACAAAGTGGGTAGGAAGTAACCAGCAAAGAAGTTGCTTGACACATAAGTGTAGGGAATTCCTTCAGCCTCAATGGTTCGGCGAATTCTGGCCTTAGTAGCATATGTACTCTTTGCCGGTTCAACTGCATGACTCCGGTCTACATCATTTCCAAACTCAGAAGGAAAGAACCTCTATCAAACAAAATAGTCATCAGCACAAGCTCAAAATATATATGTATTTTCTGTCACCCAGAATTTAGTACCGTAACAGTCGCGACAGTTTCACTGAAATTAGAACATTCAAGATCACATTTCAGATTATATGACAATTATCAAGGTAAAAGGACAAGCTTCATCTTGTCTTCTGTGAAGCACTTCATGTCAAAATGCACAAAACTAAGTTGGGTTACTTATTTTGAGAACAACTCCGGTTTGTATTTTTGGTTTTCGTTAATAATTACAAGTGGTGGAATGGGACATTTAAGGAGGAAATTAACAAGGAGACCGGATTCGAACCCCACTAACAAGGAAAAATAATAACTCACTAACATTTGCTATTAAAAAAAAAAAAAGTCCTCTTCTACTTCTATTTCAAAATATATTCATATAGAAAATAATGAAAATATTTTTAATTTTTCCGGTGTACCTTAACATTTCCTGCTTCTTTGATGGCAGAAATGATCTTATCTTGATCACTCAGCTGGGAGCGACCCACCGTAGAAATTACCACATCCACCTGTTTTATCGCCTTCACCAAACTTTGGTGATCATATAGATCCCCCTGTGCATATAATTAGGTGAGTTTCTCGTTCAATTAACACATCCATCAAGGATAAAATTTCCTAATTTACGAAAGAAAACAGACTTGTAAGTTTTTTTCCTTCATGATTTGAAGTTTGAAGTACTAGTGATGGAAAAGGAAGAGGAATTTGTTACATACAAAAACAAGATTGACAGACAAGTTCTTGAATTTGTCGATGATGGATGATTTAGCGGGGTTGGAAAGGGTGGATTCTCGAGTCAGAACGAAGGTTGGGTGGCCAGCTTTGACGCTCGCTTCCACAATGAACTTTCCGATGTAGCCGGTGCCTCCGATCAACAGAATCTTGCACATGTTAGACGTCCCTGCTATCCCAAATTAAAACTGGGTTAATTGACCTGGGTTAATTGAGGATGCAAATCAGAAACAAAATTACTAAATTAATATAGGTTGAAAAACAATTACTAAATTGGGTAAGCCGTATATAACACATACGACTTCCTGCATTCACAATGAAAATCGTGCATATAGTATATGAAACGACTTTTCGATTTTTTCTTAAAAAATCTTGAAGTCAAATACATGGGGTAGGAGACTTCTAAATTTTTTATTTTTTTTGGGCAAAGTCGTATAACCCATGTACGACTTTGCATGAAGTGGAAGTCGTACATGGGGTGTACGACTTTGCTTTAATTTTTTTTCCCACCAGGTTAATTCTTAGGGATTTATCGTAAGAGACCACGAAAGATCGAAATATGCGTTGATTCATACTAATACTTCATTTTCTTACATTAAAGCCTTTTAAGCCTAGTGGCGGGATGATGTCCACAATGAGGTCGTAAATGCATTACGTCTTGGGTTGAACTCTGCGAGGTTGATCCACATCTTCTAGTTGGACACCTCTTCTCCTACCACGACCACATACGTAACGTATGTGGCCGTGGTAGGAGAAGAGGTTACGTATGTGGCCATAGTAGGAGAAGAGGTGTCCAACTAGAAGATGTGGATCAACCTCGCAGAGTTCAACCGGCACGTAATAGACGACTACCTCATTGTGGGACATCATCCCGCCACTAGGCTTAAAAGGCTTTAATGTAAGAAAATGAAGTATTAGTATGAATCAACGCATATTTTGATCTTTCATTGGTGCTGCTTGTTTACGATAAATCCCTAAGAATTAACCCGGTGGGAAAAAAAATTAAAGCAAAGTCGTACACCCCATGTAGGACTTCCAACTTTACGTATAAAAAAAAATTCTACCATACAAAGTCGTACATGGGGTATACGACTTTGCTAAAAAATAAAAAATTTTAGAAGTCTCCAACCCCATGTACGACTTCAGTATTTTTAAAAAAAAAATTCGAAAAGTAAAGTCGCATACTGTATGTACGACTTTGCTGTAATGCAAAAGTGAAGTCGTATATGCTATGTACGACTTACCCCAATTTGGTAATTTTTTTCAACCTACACTAATTTGGTAATTTCGTTTCTGATTTGCACCCTGCAGGTCAATTAGCCTTAAAACTGCTTTGCCCAAAAGTTCCAAGATGAACATAGGAAACCTCAATTTAATGCCTAAACTAACACCCTTTTATTTTACCGTAACCGTAAAATAATATGAAAATAATAAGCAGTCTCTAAAGTTTGTGAACTCTATCAAATTAGTCCCTAAAATTTTATGTATGAACTAATGTGACAGATTTCACAAAACTTTAGAAACTAATTTAACAAATTTTACAAACTGTTAACTTATTATTTTTGTATATACGACAAATGATGTTAGTTATTAAAGAAATAAACTAGAGTTTACTCAAGTAAATGCATGGAAGGAAGTACTTACTAGGGGTGGGCAAAAAACCGAAACCCGACCCGAACCCGGTAAAACTGAGAAGAAAAGCAAGTTCACGGGCGGGTCGAAACGGGTATGCAGGTTCGCGGGTGGGAGGAACGGGTCTAAATAGTCTGAAGTGGGTGGGTTCAGCTCCTGATATGAGAACCAGTGGAACCTAAACCCGACCGGCCAATGTCATCTAAATTTTTATTTTTTTTACTACCGCTTCGTTCGTATACTGAGAGAGACTGAGTGAGTATTTGTTCATTACTTTTCCAAAGTGCATCTCATGTTTCTCTATGTTATTTTCTGCCAACAATTAACTCCTTGTAGTAAAAAAGACATACCTACACGCATGCTCTAGTATTTTTTGACAAGTCAAGCATGCTCTATTATTGGGACCAACAATAGTATTTATTTTTATTTTATATTTATATTTTATTTATTCACTTTGACTGAACAATAAAGATTAATTTATTAGTTGAGAGAGAGACATTTTGTTTCTAGACTCATCACTGATCACCCAACACACCATCAGCTATCTTCTTGCTCCTTCACCTAGAAAAAGCTATCTTCTCTTCTTGCTCCCTCTCACTCCCCACCCACGGTGGTAGAAGCGAACGGTGAACGACGTCGTCTTCAACGACGACGGATCTATTCGATGCAATGGCGACAGAGTACGACGACCTCTCAGTAACCCTTCTCTGGCTCTTCGGTTTGGCTCTTCAAATGGAGACCGAATCGTAAAAAGACCTTTGATTTGTAAAGTAGTTGAAGAAGCCCAAGTGTTGATGCCACGCGCCTTCCTCTGCGGTATATCTGTCCAAGGTTTTTTTTTTGCTTCAACGAAGATGTGGTTGTAAGAGGTGTTGTCCATGTCTGATCTTTCCAAGTTTCAATCTTTTCCTCATTGTATACAAAATACTAAACAAAGATTTATGTTGTAGTTCTGGGTTGTTTTTTTTTTTTAGGTTTTTTCCCCTCTAAAGATGGAGGTGCAAACCGGCCGAACTCACACGCCGGAACCGCCAACCCGCCAGAACCGCCACCCGCTGGAACCGTTGCTTAAATGGATGCAAGTTTATGATCTACGGGTTTTGCTCAGATGGACGATTATTGGACCGAATCCGACCGACCCGGACCGATGTCCAGCCCTAGTACTTATGTATCCTACTTTTAAGGTGGGTTCTACCGTGCACAAGCATGATGGGCAGTACTACGGTGCATAAGTTTTTAGCACTGTCAGATTTAATATGCTCATAGATCCAATCATAGGCTTGCCACACCTGATCATCGTCTCTCTCCGTTCTTCTTCCTGTTTCCCCTCTTCTCCCTTCTCTCTCATCTCCGCCCTTTATCTCTCATCACTCTCTCTCACTGCTCTCTCTGGGCGCCTCCCTCCTCTTCCCTCTCCGTCGTCGACACAACCTCCTCTAGTGATACAGACCATCGCAATTTTGTAGTGATTCATTGTTATGATGATTGGAGAAGAAACTTTGGATCTGAAAAAACGCGTTGTTGAGACTAGGAAGCACATCGATGTAGCCACCACCAACGGCTATAAAAGAAGGAAATAACAGAGGCAATTATCACAAAGACTTGAAACCTTAAAAGAGACACGTCCAAAGAAGAGAAAGAGACCCAAATGTAGAAAAATCAAAATTTGAGAAATAAAGAGTGAGGGGGTGACAGAGATCTCATTGGAGTTTGGGGGTGTTGCCGTGTTGGAAAGTGGAGGTGGGTGGTGGCTTGATTCCAAAGGGAGATAAACTGAAAGGAGGACGCAGAGAAAAAAATTGTAGTTAAAGACATCTATGAGTATGTGATATGGTGTGGATGGTTTTTGAACCTTTTGATTATCTGCCATATTCCCATTAGATCTGAGGAATTACACCCCATTTTCCCTCGAATCTGGTCAATCTTACCTCAACAAGCCATGGAAGCGCCCCCTCGCATCTGCCATGGAATTAGAAGAGGGGAACAGTGTGGAAGACGCCATGCTCACCTCTCTCTTTGATAGTGGCCGGTGGCACAATGTTGAACGACGGTAGGGGCGCGGCTATCAGAGAGGAATTCCAAGGTGTAGGCGGCTGGGTTTGAAGGAGTAGAAAGACGACAGAGAAAGATCCCGGAGAGAGAAAGGGAGAGGGAGGGAGGAAAAATATTGTGTGGTGGGCTTAAGATAGATTTGGTAAGACTTACACCCCATTTTCCCTCAAATCTGGTCGATCTTACCTCAACAAGCCATGGAAGTGCCCCCTCGCATCTGCCGTGGAACCAGAAGAGAGGAACAGTGTGGAAGACGCCATGCTCACCTCTCTCTTCGACGACGGCTGGTGGCACAATGTTGAACGACGGTAGGGGCACAGAGATCAGAGAGGAATTCCAAGGTATAGGTGGCTGGGTTTGAAGAAGTAGAAAGACGACAGGGAGAGATCCGGGAGAGAGAGAGAGGGAGGGAGGACAAATATTATGTGGTGGGCTTAAGATAGATTTGGTAAGACTTACACCCCATTTTCCCTCGAATCTGGTCGATCTTACCTCAACTATCAATGGAAGCACCCCCTCGCATCTGCCATGGAACCAGAAGAGGGGAACAGTGTGGAAGACGCCATGCTCACCTCTCTCTTCAACGGCGGCCGGTGGCACAATGTTGAACGACGGTAGGGGCTCGGCGATCAGAGAGGAATTCCAAGGTGTAGGTGGCTGGGTTTGAAGGAGTAGAAAGACGAGAGAGAGAGAGAGAGAGAGAGAGAGAGGGGGAGGGAAAGAGAGGGAGGGAGGGAGAGAGGACAAATATGGTGTGGTGGGCTTAAGATAGATTTGGTAAGACTTACACCCAATTTTCCCTTGAATTTGGTCGATTTTACCTCAACAAGCCATGGAAGCGCCCCATCGCATCTGCCATGGAACCAGAAGAGGGGAACAATGTGTAAGACACCATGCTCACCTCTCTCTTCGACGACGGCCGGTGGCACAATGTTGAACGACGGAAGGGCGCGGCGATCAGAGATGAATTCCAAGGTGTAGGTGGTTGGGTTTGAAAGAGTAGAAAGACGACATAGAGAGATCCGGGAGAGAAAAGGGGGGAGGGAGGGAGGACAAATATGGTGTGATGGGCTTAAGATAGATTTGTAAGACTTTATGATCTAACGGTGGAAAAAACTTAAACATCGTGGTATTACCTATCATACTTGTGCACGGTAGAACCCACCCCATTTTAATGGTAACTTCGTGTTTAGAGAGACAACTGTAATTCAACACTAAACTATAGACTCAATTCATTTGTATCGATATGGAAATTTTATTTATAAAAAAAAAACCGAATAAAGGAGAAAATTAAAGACACTTGAAAATCACTTGTACATTGAATTCGATTTCATGTGTCAATTGCCAGGAGTGAAGGCCTTCATTTGGAGGTTGTGCAGAGATTGTGTTCCAACTGGAGTAAGGCTTCTACTATTTAAAGGTGTTAATTGCCCAGCAACCTGTGTCATATCTGCCCTCCCAACGGTGAAGGAGACGGGCTTTCGGAAGGGCTGTAGAGGGAACTGGGAGGAGTGATTTGGTGTGGAGGGTGTATGTTCTAACCGTGAGGATGAGAACAATCTGATGGTAGATAATGCTCTCTCACCGTGCGTGACATTAGAAGCCGCCATTATTTATAATCATTCACACACATCAACAAAGCCGTCTTAGGGAAACAATACATCAACAAGGGTTGAACGCGGAGACCAATGAAACGTTGAACAGCCACAGGTTTTCTATTTAGACACGACATTTTAAGGCAAACCATGGAAAAGAGAAAGTGCCAGCTCACCAGCTCACACCAACCCCGACTCGACCCCAATTGTTTAATTTAATTTATTTAAAGTAAAAAGTAACAACACTTGCTGTCTTTAATTTCTATTTGAATAATCGATCGACATCTGAATAGTGAAGAGTGTTGGTGGAAGAAGGAAATGGAGACAGTGAAGGAAGAGGTAGAAGAATACAACTACAGAGAAGTGAGGCTTCCGTCTATGATCCCGGTGGTGCCAGAGCCAGAGCTTGAGAGGGAAACAGGGGAAAGGAGACGAGGAAGGGACATACTGATAGCCATAGATCATGGTCCCAACAGTAAACATGCCTTTGACTGGGCTCTCATCCACCTATGCAGGCTCGCTGATACCATCCACCTCGTTCACGCCGTTTCTGGTTCCTTCACTAATTTCTTACCACAACATCATTCTTTTTATTTTATTTTATTTTTTGTATTTATTTCCTTCAACATAAAACTATTGAAAATTCCTGTATTTATACATATTTATTTTCTTATTGAAATATTTTGCAGATGTGAAGAACCAAATTGTGTACGACACAACCCAGGGGCTGATGGAGAAATTAGCAGTTGAGGCCTTTGAAGTCGTAATGGTTAGCGTCTCGCTCTGTTTTTCTATTTATGAATTTTTTTTAGAATATTCAATTTGACAAATAAAAAAGGATAGGGTATCATTTAAATTGTACATTAATTTAATTATTAATTATACAAAATAAAACAAAGATGAACATGGGCTTATTCATTGGCCGTAAGTGATGTGAGGTTTTTGCTGGAGGACTAATTCTGGTGTAATATTGTAGAATGGCTGATTTGCGATTGAAAAGTATAGCAGCTGATATTAATTTGACTCCAAAATGTGTTGTGCCAAAGTATCTCTGCACTTCTCTCTTGCCCAAAACTTATGAAGTGGGGAAACAAAATAGTGTTGACTATTAAAATATACATATCCATTTTCTAGAAAATTCCACATTCCCCACCCAATCTAATATGGTTAAAATTTGATGCTATATGATGTTTTTTTTCCCCTTTCAAAGTTGAGATGTTTATATAAATAATTATTGAGATGCTCCTCTTGGACATGTAGTAATAGTCCCTTACAGCAATTTGTATGACATTGATGATGCTTTATTAGTTGAATACTTGGAATGTCATTTCTCGTGAACTCAGTTTTTTGGTTAAACTCTATTGATGATCACCTATTAATACTCCATTTCTGTCAATCTTCGATTTTACTTAATCCTAAATGATTATGATATGAAAACAGGTGAAAACAGTAGCTCGGATTGTGGAAGGTGATACAGGGAAAGTAATTTGCAAGGAAGCAGATAGGATCAAACCAGCAGCTGTTGTTTTGGGGACCAGAGGCAGAAGCTTGTTTCAAAGGTATGCCTTTCCATTCCCTCCCTTTGTGTCTGTGAAACTCGCGTCTGTCATTCTCCAAATCCCGCAGTTATCCATAATTCTGATGCGTTATTGGGCTGCTTGTGGTCTTCTTACAGCGTGCTACAGGGAAGTGTTGGTGAGTACTGCTTTCACCACTGTAAAGCAGCACCTGTTGTGATTGTTCCCGGAAAAGGTGCGTCTTTTTGTGACCTTACTCGTTCTTTTTAACATTTTCTTGCGGCTGAATTTTGTAATTTTGAAGGACTTTTGTTTCTTTGATTGGCAGATGCTGGAGATGCGTCAATCGTTTAGTTGATTTAGGTTGTGTTCTGTATATCGTCGACTTTGTTTTGCAATGTATCTGACTTCGTAAACTAGTGTGGAGATTGATGCTAATTCATTTCAACCAGGAGAAAAAAGAGCATCATATGTTGTGGTGTACGTTTGTTAATATTTTGTGATAACCCAGTTACCCGTTGGGAAATTCATGGGCATTTTACTTAGTTTTGCAAGTAATTGTGAAATATTCATTTGTGGAACGTCACAATTGTTTGGCTGGCTGCCTATGTTCGCTTTTTTTTTTTTTAAACTCATTTTGTGACTTTTAATTCTTTCACCATGGCTTTTGTATCATAATTTGCTTATACGAGCACGTGGAATGCTTTTATGTAACCGTCTGGAATAGTTTTGCACAATGCAATTGGGCTTGAGAGCACAAATTTAAAATATGAAATATTATTTTAACCAATTAATTGATTGATTGTTATTACAACCAGTAATCTAGTGTCTCTTCCTATTGTTCTGTGTAGACTTTCTCTGTTGTTTAATTGGTTTAAAAAATTTGTACTGCTTAAATTTCATCTATCATGTCTTTTTTTTTTAGCAGTCATCTATATTTTTCAATGAATGTAAAAAGTAATTTTTGCTTATAAACAAAAATAGAAGGAGTACTATATGTCTCGGGCAACATTGGCATTCTCCGGTTATAAAAAAAATAAATAAATAAGAAATTTTGGAACACATTTTTTAATACATTTTTTCACGTCACTTATTATTATTACGTGATAGTTGAGTAAATCTAATCATTTAGGGATTCAGTCAGCCTAAATAAGGAACTAGACTGACATAATTTGATGACGATTCATATACATTTTAGCCAATAATTAACAAAAAGTACTCTTTTCGATTCTTTTTACATGTCGTTTAAGGTTATGTTACACAAATCAAGATAATTAATAAATTTTGTTGTTTTTGATGAAATTATTAGTCTTTTTTCTTGTGATACTTTTGACCATTTATTATTCTATAGAACATATTTTTCTCTTTGTAATAAATAGTTAAGGATATAATTGACAAACAAATAATTAATGTAACATTAAATTTTGAAAATGATAAGTAATTAAAAATAAAATTTTTCTAAAAAATCAACGTGTAAAAAAGAACACATGGAGTATTAGAAAGCGCATCATTGGGATTTCTTAACTCTGACTTGGTCACTTGGATAAGTACATTTGTTTTCGGGGAGTAATTATTAACACATTCTATCTTTTTGTTTTTTGTTGTTGATATGAACACATTCTATCTTTGCTAGCCTGCATCCCCAATCTGGATATTAACATCCTGGTGTGTATTATTTTTTGTATTCCATACTTTATTTTCGGACGGCATAAAAAGTAGTGTGTTTGCTACCAAACAAATAAAAAGTAGTGTGTTTTGGGTAAAAACTGCGGTGTCAATAATTATTATTTTTTGCCAATCAAGAATTATTCTCTTGTTTCTATCTTTCTAAACTAATTTGGAGCCCAACTTCAGTTGGGCTGATATGTGATAGTCCACACAAGAATCGAAGCCAGTTTGAGACACAGAGTATCCCGTTTACACGCGCGGGTCTGTCTTTTTAGGAGCAAAAAAATAGAAAAAATTAAGGACAAAACTTAGGTAAGGTTCTATAAGTGTGGTTGGTGTTATTCCTCTCACAAAATATGATAAAAACTGTTTTGATAGTGGTAGTTATAAGAGTTTAGAGATAGTAGGAATGGATAGAGAAAATTTTTTTTATCTATTTTGTGAGAGAAACAGTACCAACCACACCTATTGAACCTTGCCTAAGTTTTGTGCAAAAATTAATCATAAAGAATTTGGGCAGGAACAAATCATAACAAGACAGTTATAAAAATAATTGACACATGTGTAATACATAGGAAAAAGCAAAACATTTATAATTAGAGTAGTCAAAATGGTTTGTGGCCCGTGAGCCAACCAGTGGGTTGGGTTATAAAAATTACGGCTCATCAAGACCCCGGGTTATTATGGGCTAGTCCACTGAACCCGCAGGCTGAGGTGGGTTACCCCTGGGTCGAGTCGGGCTAACCCACTAACCTACTCATTTAAAAAAAAATCCAATTTTTCCATAATATATGTTAGTTTTTAGTTATTTGTTTTTTATTATTTAACTTATTTTGTTTTCTATTGCACAATTCATTAATTTTTTTTATTTTTAATAGAAAAATAGAAAAAAATTATTTTTATTTTCAAATTTTGTAGATTTTTTTTTATTTTTTTAATTATTTTGAAAAATAGGCGAGCCAACCCACCAAACCTTCCCAACCCAGCATGGGTCAAGCCGGATTGATATATTCTTGACTCACTAGATTCCCAACCCATGGTGAGCCAACCCCTGCAACCCGCGGTGAGTCAACCCGAATGGGTCATGCTAGCCCATTTTGACAGTTTTAGTTTTAGTTTTTTTTTTTTGTCAACTCTTTGGTTTTAGTTTTAATTATGGCTAATGGGTAGGGGTGGGAATAGGTAGGTCGCCTACAAGTATCCCTACGACCCACCACGTTAGCTGCAGGCCCACTGCACTTTTTTGTGTTTCATTTAACTAAAAAGTTTCAGCTCGCGTCACCCAAAACCTTTGCGCTACATGCGCTACCTTATTTTCTTCGCTTTTTTTATATTATAAGCGTTGGACCTGCCCAACGGCGCTCCATGTGAATGAAGTGGTAGAGAGGGGAGAAATTCTCACATAAAGCAGAAGTTGGGCCAATGAAAGCAAAATCCAAGGTCATCTCTCCCTATCCGCAGAAACAACGAATCAACAAAATCTTCGCTATGAATGAGACAGCTGCACCAATCTCACCATTATAAATTCCTTGAAAGTGAAAGATAGCTGTGGCACTTGTAGTAGCTCCAAGATAAAAAGCACTAGTCCCTAATTAACCGTCGATGCAAATCCAACATTTTAAAATGAGAAGCTCCTTTCATCCATATTAAGACAAGAATCTACGCCGAATATTTTTTATGATCCTATCCATAAAGATTTCAGAATCCCCCGCTCGCGCTTCGAAAATTTCTTAATCCCAAGATGACATTGAATCAAAGTCTTCAATTGCAGTATTTTTCTAATTGCAGTAAATATCTAATCTGAAGTCATTGTACAATGAAATATTTTAATTTCTTGTATCAATTGAATTCAAAGCACTCAAAATTTAATGCATGTATCATGTTATGAACTTAATGGGGTGCTATGAATCAAGTTGGAAAGAAATCAGGGTCATTGAACTAGAAGCACTTAACTAGGGAACTTTGATAACGAGACTTTGGAATTTGGTTCCCATGACTCCATCGACACAAGGCTATGCAATTGAAGAATTTAATGTTAACGAACGTCTTTTCCTTTTTTAGCGCGTCCCTTGTCCATACTATTCTAAACATTGGAGAACTAGGGTGACGATCTATCCTTGTAACCATAGACACATGAGTAGAAATGATCTTTTCGGATTGAACTGAATCATAAATTCTTTTGGGAGTACTTGAGAGACAAAATAGCATTCTAATAAATTGAAGACATAGAAATGTCTGCCCATCCCCCTTCTCTCCACCGCATATTTAGAGCCTATGTATTCATCATTCTGTGGTCTAGTTATCACTGTCTCAATCAAGAGGCTCTTATTATGCCCCAAAGGCTGCTTTGTGAAGGTCCACTATCACCCTCATGTCCTCTATCCCTATCTCTCTTCCCCCCAGCATGTTCAGTGTTTCCTTTCTGCTTCATCCAACTAAATGGATAAGGCTTAATTGAATTACAGAACCCGGGATAATTTAGTACATAGAAAGCGGTACGGTATGTTTAGTTTGACTATTAATCCTGCAATCATTTGGATTTGAAGGGAATAGATATATAGAGATAGGTTTCCCCAAGGTATTTTCATTAAGGTTCTAAATCTAGATATGCAACAATAAGGTTTTTGGGGTCTACGAAACCGCAATGTGACTGCGATTCATGTCGTATCAGTCGCATTTGACTGCAATTGTCCAAATTATCCGCAATATCAAGAATCGTGACGCAACTGTAACCGCGATTTAAAACTTTGACTTTCAGTGAGTTTAAATGAATATATTTACATTTAAGCGATAGTTGTAAAATCTTGCACCCACTTAACTGGCCCCGCACACTATACAAGCCGTTATAAATGAGGGTACACAAAGATTGTGTAAGTAAGATAAAAAGAGAAAGCAGTGAAGAGTTGCCACTGCCTCCCCTCGTGTAAATTGGATTAGTTGTCTGGTCCCATATTAGCCTGCTGATTGTTATCGACTTATCAACCCTTTTCTCATTGGCTATATTCTAATTTGAACGTGTAAAAGAAGGTGACCGAAGTAATTAACAGACACTAATATGATTTTATTTATATTATGGAGCAGTATACAGACAATTATATATAGGCTATGTACTTTGTAAAGAAAAAAGAATCTTAATAAGAGGCATTTGGAGTAAGCTAATCCAACGAATGGTCACACAATTTCTGGTCTACATCTCCATCTTTAGATTGCTAGCTTCAGCTAGACCTGCAGAGATGTCAAACAACACTTTTAGAATTTATAATAATTAGTAGTCTAGTATAAATATTTCCAAATTTAGAGTATTTCCAAATATTTACAGCTTCTAACCCTTTTTATCTATTTCTTTCTTTTTCAGTATATCACTCATCAGTCATCATTCTCTCTCTCCCCCCCCCCCCTTTTTATCTCTTCCTTATTAGGTGTGTTAGACTATCATTTTTTGATAATTTTAAGTGTTCTTAAAAAAGGAAGATTGTGAGACGGCAACCAGAAACAGGTCCCAAAATGTAATCCCCTTAGCTTAAGAAAACGTTGACACTGGTCCTTGGCCTCTTCATCCAAGTTGCCAAAGAAATTAGAATTGCAAAAAGGGAAGCCGGCCTTCCTGTTTAACACCATCCATTGTATTTCACAAAATACAATTAACTTGCCAATTAAGTGTTTTTGTCACGTGATATGAATAATTTAGTGTAATGTTCTTACATAGCAACCAGCATTAATTTTTTTATTACGTACTTATATATTGAAGCCAGTATTAACCTTTCTATGTTTTATGGCCGTAATTCCTTGGGTCAGAACTACACGAGACCTTTACATTCTTTGTGAGTAGTAAAGTAGTTGGAAAGGGAAAGCACAAAAAAGAAAGCCAGCTGTATAATAATTGAATGATTTAACAGATCCATTTTTTAAAAAAATTTCCTTTATTTTGATTATTGAAAAAGAAAGGTCTAAGCATTTCTATGCTAGTGGGCTGTAACGTCTCCATCATGTATTAAATCCACTCTCTTTTGCCTCTACTTTCTACTTTTAAGATACCAAGCTAGCTAAGAAAAAAACAAGTGCTTTGATGACTAGACACAAAATTTTAGCTACCTGTGAATAGGTGAGAAGGAAAGGATGTCGCTCGTGCTTGATCAAAATTCAAGTCGTAAAGGTTTTGGAAATCACCTTCCCATGTTGAGGAGGGTAGAATTTGCTGCAACAAAAAACACACGTAATAAACAAGATAAAATTAAGAAAACCAACCAATATAACAATTAAAAACACAAGGGACAAGTAACGGGTTTTTTATATTTATATCCCATTTTTAATTATTATTTTTGTAAATATCCTTCTTTTTCCATTATTTCCTTAAATATCCTATTTTTTGGGCAAGGTGAGAAATCGGTTTTGCTATCACCGATTTCTCACTGAGTTTTTTTTTTTTTAATTTTTTTAAGCTTTTTGGTGAGAAATCGGGTTTAGTAACACCGATTCCTCACGTATGTTTTTTTTTTCACTCATGGTAAACCGATTTCTCAACTATCTTTTTTTTTCGTTTTTAAAGTTATTTTATTGTTAAAAAAATTAAAAAAAACTCAGGTGAGAAATCGGTGATAGCAAAACCGATTTCTCACCTTGCCCAAAATAGGGCATTTAGGAAAATAATGAGAAAAAAGGGATATTTACGGAAATAATAATTAAAAAGGGATATAAAAATAAAAAATCCACAAGTAACAGAGTTATTAGAACCTACAGAGAAACAGGAAGAATCAATAAACGTTTCAGGCATGGTTACAGGGGCACTTATGGTCCTTCGAAGCCCCATATCTGAAGGGTTCATCCCCGTATCTAATCCACCATAAGAAACAATTTGCTGTGGTGAATTGAATTGAAGATAGGGATGGTTATTCATTTCTGATGACATCCCCAAGGCTGGAAAATTTGCATTTGCATCACAAGTAGGAAACACCTGTGGGGGGATCAAATAGAAGAACATGTTAAAAATACAGCATCAAATTAAGCTTTAAAAAGAGGGAAAATTCTTTCATATATATACACATTAATTCCTTACCTCTTTGTCAAACAGATCATCAATATTGAAGTCAAGCCTTGTGTTAACAGTAGCTAATTTCATTGACAAGAACTGCATGTGTCAATGTCCAAGCAAATTTAACAAAAATTTCGAATGGATCATATGTCAAAAGGCAAAGAATGAAATGGAACTAACTCTTTCTTACCTCAACTTGTCGTTGAAGAGACTGAACATAGTTGATGATTTCATCAAGCATTCCAGCTTTTCCTGTAATTTTGTTGCATCCGGGTACTAAATCTTGCAAATACTTCATTCTCTCGCTGATCTTTTCCCTTCTAACCTGCATGAAAAATTGAAATATAAATATAATGCTTGCTTTGAATTAAACATTGCAGAAGATAGTTGTATGTTAAACAAATCACGGTATGGGCCGCAACAATAAGGTGTTTTTGAGTTTTCTGCGATCGCGATTTAGACTGCATTAGTCGCATTTGACCACCGCAATAACAAGGATTGCGATGCGACTGTGACCGCGAGCGCAATTTAAAACCTTGATGTTAAATACTGCTACTCACTCTTTCAGCTAAGCTGTGGCTATCAGTGGCTTGGCCACGACGTGCTCGGACATGAATGTAGTCAGGCTTTTGAACCTCAGAAGCTTTTGAATTTTCCTTTGAGTTTGAAGTATCTGCACAGTTTTCTTTGTTGTTGCTATTTGCGTTTGTTGTGTTCTTCATGGCGCTGGGCTGCCCCGTGATTTTGGATTCCCCGTCTTCAGCACCTATTTTGATCCTCTTGTCTTTGTTATCCTTTTCAGCAACAACCTAGACAAAAAGAAACAAAATTTCTTATGGTTAGTATAGCCAATTCTAACCAAACAAACAATTGCGCCTTTATGCGTAACGTGTTCTCTGTATGCAAAAATTCCACAGACCTTGGGACTATGAACCTTTTCAGCTTTCCTCTTCTTAGAACTCTCTTTCCCAATTGAAGAATCGGTGACTTTGGCCTCTGCCAGAGTAGGTGGACAGCTAAAAGTCCTTGAAATTGCAGAATTCACATCAAAGCCAGGAGCAGGAGCAAGCCCCCCAGTTGGCATTTGAAACTGGCTAAATCTTGGGTCAGGCTTCATTGAGTGAGCAACTACCTCACCAAGTGCAGAACCTGAATCGGCAGCGATCATCATGGATCCTTGAGAATGCTGAACTTGTTGCGGAGAAGAAGAGAAGACACCGTTGAAGCCAGTTTGGTTTTGTTGCCACTTCATCCTTGCCCTTTGCCTTTCCAACACTGTTATGTCGGAGGAGCAGCTCCCAGCTAGATTCCCCGAAGTATTCAGACAGTGCAACATCTTGTTATTATAGTTACTAATTAATTAAGATTATAATAAAGTTAGGTAATAACAGGTACCAATAGTGATGGTGAGTGTTAGTGTGTGGTGGTGCCCCTGTTGTTGAAACAGAGGAGGATATGTGGTTCGGTTTTGCAGAGGGTGCGTGCGTGATAAAAGGCGCTAGAAGAAGAATACTTCAGAGGAAAGTAAAGTCGGGCCAGTCAGTGCACCGTCATGCCCAACACACGAAGCTCTTGTGAGGTGAAGGTGCAGAATAGGGGAAGTAGGAGGAGAAAGGAAAGAGTGAGATGATGCAGTTAAGGTTGAAGTGGAAAATCAGTGGGGTATATATAAATTGGAGCAATTTTATTACTATTATTATTTAATTAAAATAAAAATCAATTTCTAGATCTAGATTTTTTTTTTTTTTTGACAAATTCTAGTCTAGTTCTAGAAATAAAAATTCATACTATTCCTATAACTAGAATAAAGAAAGAAGTAGGGTCAGTGTGTGAAGACCGCAGAAGTGACCTAAATTATTAGGGAGAGAGAGAGAGAGGATTAGATTGGATTTGGAGGGTTGAGTTGAGGAGGAGATCCCTATAACGAGTCTCTGGGCTTTGGGCCCCATTTATATGACCGCCACGTGGGAGTGTTCCAACCGCGGCAAAACGGGAACGCCCTTTGACTCCGTAATACTATACTACTACTACTTGCTAATTATTAGTAATCAACATCCATCAGGTATCCTTTTGCTAATTTAAATTAGTCCAAGTCCAACATTAGCCAATCGAATCAAACTTGTCAGATATTACGTCAACCAGCATTTGATTTACTACACATCTTATCATTATTTCAGTCCTATAATTAATTAATGAAATTGTACATAAATCTAAATTAAAAAAAATGAAGAAAACTAGCAAGGAGCAAGTGGCAACCGTAATATTATATAGGAGTACTTGTTTAACAGTTTGTTTGTTGTGTGTTTGTTATTGAGAGGAAGGGAATGGGAGCATTTGTATTTTGTGCCGGGGTATCTTAATGGGCCCCGTGAAAAATGGCAGGAACTCGGTCTAACTTACGTCTTCACCCACGTGGGGCGGTTCTTCCACGTGGCAGTTCGATATGCTTCAGATCTGACATGTCGATGATGACGTGTCACGTGACGTGGAGAAACGCAGAATTAGTCCTCCCCTTGATTGGTATCCGTTGCCTTATCTGGGAAAAGTGGCGAGACAGAGCATGAACTCCCCAGAAAGACACGTGGAGCGTTGTTTACACCGTCCTAACAGAGTGTCCGTGCATCGCACGCGCGGTGATATCATGGAGTAGATAGCACGGTGCCTTGATGATTAGCGGCCGCAGATTCTCATGCTATCTACAATAGAGTACCCAAAAAATAGGTACATAAAAGGCCCCACACATCCACATAACTCATTTTTATATTTTTAATTTAGGTATTTATTAGGTACTCAATCCCTCTAACTCATCACCTCTAAAAAATATCATCACATATCAACAAAAATTTATTTAATAATTATCTGATATATTAAATATTAAATTATTAAAAATACAAAATTTAATTTTTTAATACGAAATTTAAATTAATAATTTTTATTTTTTAAATAATAATATTAAATATTAAATTAATAATATATCTGACAAGTAGGGCTGCGTAAGAGGAAATAGAATGGTACCTATAAAAATATTCATTCCTAATAGATACCCAACATTTTTTCCCATCAACAAGGGTACCTATTAGGTACCATTCTAAATAAGTACTCAAATATTAAGTACTCAATAAATACCTCCATTAGAAATTTCTTTAGAAGACTCTTGCTAGCTAGTCGGTTCCAAAAATAGTGACCCCCTTTCTCCCAAGGCCTGGCAAATTGTTCTCAATTCCTAGGTACTTAACCTGTCCCCCTTTATGTGGGACGGTCTTTAAATTGTAAATTAGTTTCTCCCTTCTTTTTTAATTGTCTATTCTCTTGGTTTCTTTTTACTCCCATTTCGTATATAAGAAAAAAATAATTACTGGAAACTTTTTAAAAAAAATGTATTCCTTTTCATTTAATAGTCTTGTAACCTAAAAATTTGTACTCATTCCGTCCTAAATTATAAGAGTTTCTTGGCAAAATTTCTTCCACCAAAGAATATAATTAATGTAGTTAAAAACAATAAATTTGTCTATAATTTTTCTTGTTTTACCTAAACTACCCTTGAATTTATTGGAAAGATAAATTAGATTACACTTCATTTAACTTATTGATTAAAACAAAGCTAAATTAAATAAGGGTAATAAGAAAAAAATAATTAATGCTACAGATAAACTTCAAAGAGGCCTTATAAAATAGGACAAATAAAAAGCTAAAAATCTCTTATAATTTGGGATGATAGTGTAATTCTTAAATTGCCCTTATTAATAAAAAGCATGAGAATCAAAGAGTTGCGAGAGAATAAAGATAGACTAAAATTAATTAAGGGTAATTTTAGGTTAACACCATTTAATAGATTAAAAGTGAGTAAGTGTTGCTTATATTTTCTAACAATAACTATGGAGATTTTGTTGCTTATATATGAAAATGAATGGAGTACTTGTCTATTTTTTAGAGAAATTTTGTTACTATTTGTCTGTCGTTTTCAAAGTCTAAGATTACATTAATTATCTTTTTGACAATTATACAATGAACTATTTATTGTAGAGAGAGAAAGTGTAATGAGATAATAAAAAGTCAAGAATATCACAGTAAAAAGATCAATAATTTCATCAATAACAACAAAATTTATTGGTTTTCTTGGTTTGCGTAAAACAATATTAAAAGACATCTAAAAATGAACGGATGTAGTATTTTTTTGGAGAAATTTTGTTACTATTGATCTGCCACTCTCAAAATTCAATATTACATTAATTACATTTTTGACAATTATACGTCTAACTATTTATTGTAGAGAGAAATAAGTATAATGAGGGTAATAAACAGTCAAGGGTATCACAGAAACCAATAATTTCATCAAGAACAACAAAATTTATTGGTTTTATTAGTTTGTGTAAAACAACTTTAAACGACATCTAAAAAGGAACAGAGGTAGTAGTACTCACCACGGGTTGCGAAGAAAAATAGACTCCATAGTGTAGTTAAGTTTTTGAATTATAGTCAAGTTTTTGATGTGAAAATAGTTTTTGACGAGAAAACAGGTGAATAGATTTTGCCACGTGTCCTTAGTATAGTTAAGTTTCTTATATAGATAATAGATTCGGTCGCGTTAAAGTGTGGATTGAGTGCAGTTTAATGTGTTAGTAATAAGAGTTTAATTTATAAACACCGTCACTAAAGTGCCCCACTGTTGGTTGCTTTGGCAATTTCAGCGACATGGGGATGCCGGGACCGGGGTTCGAACCCGGGTGTTGTCATATAGACATGTGTGTGCGTGTGTTTGTTGTTTACCATTTCTACTAGCTGACCAAAAAAACACTGTCACTAAAAAAATATTTTACACAGTCATCCAATACTATGTTGTCACCTCATTTAATGAGTTTAAAAACACACATTTTGTCATACTTATTAAATAATGTGACAACACGTGATCGGATATATGTGTAAAATATTTTTTCAAGATTCAAGGTGGATACAAATTAATTTCTAGTAATATCTTTTGGTTTTGTTCGTACCATGTTTATCTCAATTTATTAATAAAACCAATTACTATAAAGGAAGTACCGAACAGTGCCTCTCGATTGGAGATTGGTCCTATAGGTAGTTCAAAAGATCGAACTCATGAAGATACTTCGGGAGACCTATTGGGCACAAAAGGCTAATACGGTGGGGTCCATCAAAAAATCAATTACTATAGTTATTATTAGCATTAATTTAAACCTTGTCTCACAAATATTTTATACTCTATTCGGTCTCATTTATAAGCAATATATATATATATATATATATATATATATATATATATAGACACACAAACACACACAATAAAGGAAGATTAGGATTCTAAACTTTTAAGAGCGGAGTATCTTTGTCTTTAATACCCTTCTTTTCTAATTAATCAGTGCCTTTTTAGTAGTACAGTGTAACAGTGGTAGTTCTATTTCCGTAATGATCCTCGTGACACTGTGAAATCGATAGAATGGTTAGGCAATCATTCCATTGTTTGTCCCTTTGATTTGATCATTCTCACTCTAACCCAATTCCGAGTAAAGTAGGACAACCTTTCCCTAATCATTACTCGTTTATGTATTTATCCTGTTTTTCAGTTGCACGAGTCATTCACCCAACTCATTAACCAAGTGAAATTGACTAGTAAATTTATATTCATTTTTTTGCTGTTTTTGAATGCAACAGAAATTAGAAAATTCTTCAATCTCCAACTGTCAAGATATGGATAGAAGGAGTCTATTTCGACAAGTTGTGTATATAATGTGATTAATCAACTAAAAAAACTACATAATTTGAGGTTATACACTTTTTAAGAGAAAGTGACTGATGGACTAATACTAACCTATTAGAGTGCCAATGCCAGATAGTGTAGGTTGAGAATTTAACTTCATCCATATGTCATTTTAAATTACAAAAAAAATATCCTACAATTGATTACATTAATTTTTTTTTTCTCTTAAAATTTTTCTCTTGATAATTTTAAAATTTTAAGACTTTTTTTTTTTTTTGCATATTTTAACTCTTTTCAAAATCATGTCTTAAATAAAATAAAATAAATTGGAAGTAATTTTCAAACATAACTTTTTTATGAAATTATATGAAACAGAAGAAATAGTGGCTAAATAATATCAAGGATATTAATTACGTGTATTTACTTATATTATAATGGATTTCAAATATTGTTATCATCATACCAATTAATCAGTGAAGGCAAAAAAATCAAGTCTAGTAGTTGTTGCAAGCATCGATCTGAGATAATATGATGATGCCTTGAAAGAGGGCACTGTGAGGCATGTGATCGATTGCAGCCACTTGAAATGAACACTCAATTGTCTGATAAGTCATGCTTTGCTTGCAAAATTATGCTGCCATTTGCAGCTTGAAGCAACATATAGGAAGGGAAAAGGTGAGCAAATATAATTTGGAACTGGTAAGAGTAGGAAGGAGTACGAGATCGAGGATGAGAACAACTTCCATTTTTAAGTTAACACCTAATGGGCCATCTAATTAACGTCTCCCACTCTATGATAGTTCAAGTCAGAGTCATCATCCCCTCCCTCCTTCTTTCTTTGTACATGTTGTGTCAGCACCTAATTGGATAAAAATTTCTTGTCTCACTTTCCTCTCATATTTTCTGTCTCTCACCGATAACAATTTACCACATAATAAAATAAAATAATAATTTATTAACACTTATTAACACATGTATATTCCTAACTTTTGATTGGTAAGAAATAGGGAGACACTGTTTTTTGGGACATGATATGTTTGTTCCACCTAATTTTGATCTACTCAAACATCAACAACAATAATAATGCAACTATTTTCTTTGAAGGAAAAAAAAAATCCTGGACGTTCTTTTTTCTTTAGTGGGAAAGCAGGGGACAGATAAAGAATTAGGCAATTGCTTGATTATTTCACTAGCCTGAAAGGCTTTAAATAGAGGTACAAGAAGATGCACAAGCTGGCCGATCCTAATTCTAATGCACAAAATCAGCACAACATTGATTTGTACAAATGTAGAATTGATACACACTATATGACAGCTAACAAAATTGATTCACTGTTATTTAAGGAGCAATTAATCCTTGTTGACCGATCCTGTATTTACACAAGACAGCAAATGGCTTGAGGAGATCAAGGAGCTGATTTGGCTATCTATTACGCCCCCTCAAAATTGGGTCACCATCTGTGACACCAATTTTGTCTTTGAGTAGAGAGAATCTTGCTCTTGAAAGAGGCTTGGTCAAGATGTCAATAGTCGATCTCTAGTGGAAACATGAGCCACCCGGTCATCCCATTTGGACTAGTTGACGAACAAAATGGTAGTCAAGGCAATGTGTTTCATCCGTGAATGAAACACGATTTGCACATAGATAAGTAGTGCCAATGTTGTCACAAAATAGGAAGGCGTGTGTGGCTTTAATCCAAGTTCACTAGAAGATTGAGAGCCACATGACTTCACCGGTGTTTGCAAATGTGACCAGATCTGCCTCCAGGAAGATCTTGCAATCGCCGCTTCTTCGAGAGCCAAGAGTAGGTTACCACCAAGGTATATGATGAATCTTGATGTGGATGTTCGGTCATCAAGGTTACCACCCCAACTGCATCAACGTATGCCTGGTTGAAGGTGGACGGTTTCTTAAGTTGCAAGGCATGATTCATGGTCGGGCTTGAGATACCTTAGACCCGCTTCACCAGTAAAGTGGGTTTCAGGTTGGTGATGCATGAATCGAGACAACTTATTAATTGAAAAGGCAACATCCTGGACGGTCAAGTTATGTACGCAAGGCTCAATGATGCTTCCAACAGCTTTTGGGGTCCGGGTCAAGGTGTACCATCATTTAATTTCGCAGGTGTGCTTGAGCAAAGTGGCGTGGTCGTTGGCTTTGCACCGACATGTTAAATTTCTCTAGCAATTCCCGAATGTAACCATGTTGGCAAGCAAGGCACTATGTTTGGTGGGAATGAGTTCTATGCCAAGAAAGTAATGAGGGAAACCTAACTGCTTGATGGAAAATCTGCCAATTACCACATGAATTGATGCAGAAACTGATTTTTACTTCCTGTGAGAAGTAAATCATCTACATAGACCAAGAGGTGTGCTTGGACTCCATCCTTGTCGTAAATAAATAGAGATGGATCAGTTAAACTTGTCTTGAATCCATATGCCACAACAAAGGACTTCAAGGATTCATGCCATGCCCGTGGGGCTTACTTCAAGCCATAGATGGCCTTCTTGAGTTTGCAAACATGGGTGGGAAATTCTGCATGAACAAAACCTGGTGGTTGCTGCATGTATACCTGTTCTGATAATTGGCCTTGTAAAAAGGCATTGTTGACATCCATTTGATGGAGAGACCATCCTTTTGCAAGAGCAATGGTGAGGACCACTTTGATGGTTTGTGGTTTAACAACAGGAGCAAATGTTTCCTTGTAATTAAGACCAGGCATCTGAGTATATCCTTTTGCTACTAATCGTGCCTTGTACCTAGCAATGCTACCATCTGGATTTCTTTTTATTCGGAATAACCATTTGCATCCTACAAGATTGTTAGTATCATGTTTTGGAACAAGTGTCCATGTCCCATTTTTCATCAAAGCATCAAACTCTTCAGAGCATGCCATACTCCAGTGTGGTGTTTTGAGTGCTTGAGTGATAGTGGATGGCTCAAGATTTTCAGGAAGTGTGTGTTTAGTGGCTGTGAACACTTGCTTTGGTTTGAAAATATTGTTTTGAGACCTAGTGACCATTGTGTGGGTGCGGGCAGCATGCTCAGTGGCAGTGTTTTCAGTGGCAACATGAGATGAATTACTAGCAGAATTGTTACCTGATTGTTGCTGATGAAGCACAGTTGAATTTGGAGCAATGGCCGCCGCAGGTTTAGCCACTCCGCTTAGTGCAAAAAGTGTGGATCGGTTGCCAGACTGTACGTGATGGCAGTGGATTGGGAGTGGCAATTGGTCAATAATGGAGTGTAGAGAGAGGTCAATAGGTGAGGTAAAAGGACATGGCTTTGGTGGTTGAATCAAGGATGGATATGGAAAGGAATTCTCAATAAAGTTGACATGCCTAGACACATAGATTTCAAGTTAGGCAGTGGTTCAGGCAAGAAAAGGCATATTGAGAGGTTGAGTAGCCAAGGAAAATACAAGGGAGTGATCTGTTTTGTAGTTTATTCTTGGTGTAAGGTCTCAGCCACGGAAAACACAAACAACCAAAGGAGTGAAGTTTGTCATATTCTGGAGTCTTTTTAAACATAATTTCATGTGGGGTTTTCATTTTTATGGTTGGGGTTGGCATTCTGTTTATAAGATAAGTGGCTGTGGTGAAAGCAAAAGACCAGAATTAAGGAGGTAATTTGGCATGGTGTAGTAAGGCACGCACTGCTTCACAATGTGTCTATGTCGCCTCACCGAGCCATCTACTTCAGGGTATGAGGTGGTGTTGTAAGGTGTGAAATACCATGGTTGGCTAAGAATGACCTTAATTTGACGAATTCACCACCATTATCGAGAAGAGAGTGACAATTGGCAAGTCAAAAATTTCTCAACAAGTGGACTTAAATTGAATGAAAATGCTTGAAACATCCGACTTATTTTTCATTGGATACAGCATACATACTTTGAGAAATGGTCAACAAAGACTACATAATATAGATAACCATCTAAGGACCTAATAATGGCCCCCAAACATCGTAATAAATGAGCTCTAATGGTTTGGTGTCAGTGAGGTGATGATTGGAGAAGGGGAGTTTCAGTGACTTTTGGCACAATGGCATGAGCTTACATTCATGAGATGATGGAGGCCTTATTGGGATGTGTGTGTGCCGATCGCGTGTGTCGATGATTTTGGAAGAAGGATGTCCTAACTTGTGATGCCATATGGATGCTGATTGAATGGATGCCGTGAGTGCTTGAGGTGGAGTGGGTGGTGAGGTGGGCAAATGGTAGAGGTCTTGCTTAAGTGGTCCTTATGCAGCAAAGATTTGGCCCGATTCAAGTCCTTTACAACAAAACAATTAGGAAAAATTCAACCGAGCAATTGTTAGATTGACAAAGTTTGGAAACAGTATAATAAATTGGATCAGAGGAGGAGGTACACACAACACTTGTGTGAGGTGAAGAGGCTTGGTGTGTGTGTGAATAAGTGATCGGCCAATGTGAGAGATTTGCAAACCCGAGCCATCACCAATGGTGACTTGATCGTAACCTGGTAAGGATCGGCCTGTTCAATGGCCAAGATCTTGGGCAATGTGGTGAGAGGCACCTCGCCCATGATCCAAATGTGTTACGCGGGCCGAGAGATTTGCAATGTTTCTTCATCGGTTTGCTCGATTTTTTGAAATCCTTTGATCCGGCGCTTCTTGCAATATGGCTGAGCTTGTTGCAAATTGGCAAATGATCTTGCCTCCCAGCAGTGTGTGGATTGTAATCGCTTTTGCTTGCACCGACCTGACGTGAGGACAAGATGGCAAAGGACAATGAGTGAGTCATTGGTGGGTGGTTGATCACGCAGATGGGCCCTCATAGTCCATCGCCTTTTCATGCATTTCAAAGAAAGAAAATTGGTGTTTCTGCTGCGTAGGACAAATAGCCGATGTCATGGTACTCGTGGATCGAGGCCATTGAGTGTGTGAATGACGAGATCGGTTTCATCAAGTGGATGATCAATGATGGAGAGTTCATCGAGATAGATTTGATACCTTGAAGATAGCCGCCATGGCTCGAGTACCCTTGGTGAAAGTAGAGATTTTGTGTTTCGAGGGTCATGATTCGACTCAGATCGATTTGCATACATGGTGTTTGAGGGTGTCCCATGCTTGCTTGGTCGCTTTGACTGCGTGGTGCGCAGTGACCACTTGTGCGATAAAGGACAGATGAAACAATAGCATGGACAATGAGTCGATCCTGTCGTGTCACTTAGGGAATGCAGATTGCCGATGTGAGATCACCAATAGTCTTAGGTGGGCAAGGCTTAGTGCCATCAATATGACCAATGAGGTCATAACCAGGTAACAAAGCAAGGAATTGAATTCTCCATGCTGGAAAGTTGTCCCCATCTAACTTGATATGCAGCTGAGAGCTTGCATTGAGGACCACAAGACCATCGGCTGCGGGGGACAAAGACCATGAAGGGGAAAAAAATGAAAGTGGATCTAAAATTGGCACTGCTTCGAGAAGCTCTGATTACCATAAAGAAGTAGGCAATTGCTTGATTATTTCACTAGCCTGAAAGGCTTTAAATAGAGATACAAGAAGATGCACAAGCTGGCCGATCCTAATTCTAATGCACAAAATCAGCACAGCATTGATTTGTACAAATGCAGAATTGATACACACTATATGACAGCTAACATAATTGATTCACTGTTATTTAAGGAGCAATTAATCCTTGTTGACCGATCCTGTATTTACACATGACAGCAAATGGCTTGAAGAGATCAAGGAACTGATTTGGCTATCTATTAACAGAAAAGGGGAATGGCAAAGGTGTGTGTGGTGCATCAAACAGATTTCGCTCGCAGCCTACTAGAAACCACCGCTATGAAACCCAAAAGAATCGAAAAGCAACTAAAGCCGCCGAAACGAAATCACAGGAGCAAGAGGCATCACTCTGCCACTCTCGCCCTTCGTGGCTTTATTCACTCCGCTTCTTGGCCTTACGTGTTCGGGGATTTATTGTACTGAAAAAATACATATGACAAGTACCATCCGCTAATTTATAGTAATAGATTTTATTAGCAAATTTAACTAGTTTATAGCAGATTTTTTTTTTCAAAAAAAAAAAAGTAGAATTGTCTTGGCAAAGAACATGATCTCTTATAGTGTATTTTCACTTGTTTATAGAATTTTTTATTGGAACATATAGTTTTTTTTTATCTTATTATTATTCTTATGATTTTAATTTAATTTTCCCTATGCCTTTCGTTAAATAAAACAAAAATATTAACTCCTAAAATAATGTTATATAAAAAATCATATGATCATGTCATGTCATTTACATTACCCCATTTTATTAAATATAAATGCTTTAAAATGAGAATAAAATAAAAAATTAATATTTCTAATTTTTCATGCGATGAACAATATAAACTAAATTAAAGTATTAAAGTTATAATTATTTTAAAACAAATAATATATAAAAATATAACTGATTAAAAATACAATATATATATATATTGTATTTTGGTTTAGGTCTATTTTTCAAAAAAAATAATTTAGTTATTTCATAAATGAATCACTCTTTTCTAGAATAATAAATTACCAAAAAAAAGTGTCCTACTATTGCTAATTAGGCAAGTTCCATATTCTTCCTGGGCCTTTTCTCAAGGTGGATGAAAATCTTCTGTATCACTTTTCTGTTACATTTTTTGTCATCACTAATGATAATTTGTCATATAATAAAATAAAATTATAACTTATTAAGACATATGCATATTCTCAGCTTTTGATTGGTGGGAGATATAAAGACACTATTTTTTGGGATAACAGATATTTATTCTTCTTAGGGTAGCATACATTACAAGATGTACCTACTTTTTTTTGACATAAGATGTACCTACTTTTTTTTGACATAAGATGCACCTACTTAGAATTAGTATAGTTATAATTATTTTATAATCAAATACTGTATAATGGTTAGCGGGGAAATTAATTTCGTTCAGTTAATTACACGCATCCAAGCAAGAAAGTGTTATTATCAAAAAAAAAAAAGTAGCAAGAAAGTGACAAACTATTCCGCTGATCATGAAAATATCACCGCTCTAATAGGATATCACCCCAACAATAATCCTGCTGTGCTGCAATGTCACGAAGGTTCAAGTCTCCTGTTGCAGTTGCTTTTCTTTTTTTTTTCTCCATCTTTTCGTTTTTCCACTTTGTACAGTCGGCAGAGAATCTGCTGCTGTTTCTGGATTGGACCATTCGTAAACCAGAAAAGATTTTCTTACAATAAAAATCGTCGGGCACCATATTTTTATATGATTTCTGCATTTATTATTTTTTTATCTGATTGACACGCATTCCAAAATTGGCTTTGTGACTTCGGAGGATACGGTGTCGAGTTTGGTTGTCAAAATTTCGTTGTCGGAATAACATTATTGTTTATAAAATTGGAATTCCAAAAAAGAATCAGACAATGTATTTAAAAAATAGCAATTCGAAGGCCTTCTTATCTTATCTATTTTATACTCTCTCACTCCCATAATATATATATGTCACATTTACAAAAAAAAATTTGTCCCAAAATATATATCACACTCTATTTTTAATGTACTCATTACATGTTTTCTACCAATTTTACCCCGAATTATTTTTTTAGAATGGTTGTTCTCCCTCTTTCATTTATTGCTTTGGGGGTATCATATGGTAAAATAATTGTTTTCTCTCTTTTATTTATTGTTTTTTCTTAAACTGTGTGATTTGCCCAACTATATATGACATATATTATGGGACGGAGAGAGTAATATATACTCCCTCCATTACTTTTTATAAGCCCTTTTTAGAAAAAAATTTGTTAACTAATTATAAGCCTCTTTTCAAATTACAAGATACATTAATTATTTTTTTCAAAAGTATCCCTAATTAATTGTATAGTGTTTAAAAATTCAAGACATGCATTAATTAATTAAAAATATGATTGATGAATAAATTTAAAAAAATATACACATTATAGACAAATTAATTATATTAACTATATTTTAATATGTATTTTTTTTATCTAAAAGAGATTATAAAAAGTATCAGTATATGAACCAGACTAATAATTGGGTGAGGGAGATATGGCATACACAGTGAAGACGAGCAGCAGATCCAATGTATGGGGAATCCAAGTTCTTGCAGCATCCTCTCCTCCCTGGTATATAGTAAAATAATGCTTATACTCTTTTCGTCTCATTATACTTGTTTTGTTTGTAATATTGTATTGTCTCAAATTACTTGTTTTTTTAAAAAATTAATGAGTATTTATTACTTTTTTTCCAAATATACCATTTATCTCAACCAATCTCTATTGTGGTGAGTAATTGTAGCAGTCTAATTTAAATAGGGGTAATTTAATCTAATAGTGTCATTTTATTATAGAAATTACTAAATCTAATCATTTTCTTAAGAATCGTGAAAAAGTAAAACAGATTACTAAAATGTGACGGAGGGAGTAACAAAATAATAAATGTATTTACTACTGGGAGTAGTATTTAGTCGCCAGAGTAAGCAAGAAGTTTGGTGCTTGGAGAAGTCTGTTGCTGACTGTAGCTCCCTTGGTCCGCCTTGCAAGTTGCAAATGATCAGTATACCGATGGATACTTGGCCTTCTTAAATGCCAATAGTGCTCACCACACTCGCACTAATTAATTTCACTCTCTGCTCATGCCAGCTAAAATTGGCATGCAGGACTTGTGTAATTATTTTCAGGCAAATACATTATTTAGTATTTTAAACCCACAGGTCAAAGAATAAGAATTAAGAAGCGAAAAATATTTATTAAAAAATACACCATTTTAAGTTATTAATATTTTTAATATTCTTTTCAATAAATACACGTTTTTATTATTTTTAATGTGTTTATAAGACACTAATTAACGTATTAATTTTTTAATAATTTTTTGATTGATTTTTTCCTAATATGTATTTTTTCCAATAAAGTAAAGATTTTATTAAATGTATCTAGCTTTAGCATCATAGTGAATATCCTCTCCACCTTTTAGGAAGAGTTGAAAAATTATCATTTGCTTGAAGATAGATAATTTTTTTCACAATATTTCATAGTATTATTAATAGTAGTATGATCATGATATCAACCAATTATTTAAAGGCGGTACTGCAGCACTTGCAATTTGGAAACATAATTAATTTCAATCTGTAAGCTCAATATCCACAAAAGTTTGTGTACTTCAAGTGTTTCCAAACTGACATTTAAAATACATAAAAAAAAACTGACGTTTAAAATGGTTGGACATGGGAACCTGATCCTGATATTGAAAACTCAAAACTTCCCAGCACTATACATTGTCCTGGGAGGAGAAACCAAAGGCTTTATATTCTGGCATAGAGAACCTTAACTAAGAATGTTATTATAATTTCATAGGTATAAGTGAAAGATATATATATATATATAGTTTGCATGCAAGTTGTAATTTATGCTGTTTCTATCTTTATTTTTAAGAAAAAATGTTTTCTCAAAAATAAATTTGTTTACACCAAATTTTCAAAATTCAAAAAATAGAAAAAGCAGTTTAATATTTGTTCAATAATTTTAATAAAATAAAATTATAAAAGTAATTAATTGTAAAAGTAATTATCCGAATGCGCAATAACGAATATCAGAAATTAAATATATTAAAAAAGTTGAAAAGATTGACTTCTTTTTTTTCATGTTCCAAGTTGCAAACCCCTGACGTTTGCACCGAAAGTTTCTCTTAATTATCATGCTGGCGGCACATGCATGCATGTCCGCATTGCAATTCTACCTTCATGGCGGCGTAGTTGAGTTTTATTCACCTCGCAATTCAGTTCATAGCATGAAAATTTTTAAGGTTTATCCAATCACATCGTGACTATAATTATGATTTTAAGATTATGTTTTTCGGTATTCTTTTAGAAAGCGGAGAGAATCTCTACTTATATTTAGAGTATCCGTGGAATGAGTTAGAATATGTTATACATGTATTTTTACTAGGTACAAAATTTTGATTGAATTAAAATTTTAGACTTGAATTTGATCTTGAACCCACAAAATTTAAAATGTGAGGGTCTAATTAAGATCGTGTCTAAGTAAATGAAATTGGATTGACACGAAATATAAATTAAATAAAACTGAGATAATTATTAATGTTGAAAGATAGTTCACACAATTACTAAATATATTATAATTTCTCTCATTATAGGTAATGTCATTTTACTCAATTATAATTTATGGCATTGTTAAGGAAAAAAAATATGTATCAATTTATGTGTAGAATAGGTTTTCAAATAAATGAAAATATAAAATAATTCTAAAACTAATTAAAATCACACATCAAAAAGTTTAGTAACTCAAAAGTTAAACTGAGCCCGACCATGAATTTGATTTCAGGTCATATAAGGTTGTAGTGCGATCTTGTTTTTGTTGTGAGATAAGGACAAGCCATGACACCGAATAGTTCAGGTCGTGTTGAGTCACTTAGTTGTGAGCTAAGATCCTCTTCATTTCTCACAAAAAAATTGAGGATCTATTTAGGAGAGAGATAGACACAAGAGTTTTAAATGATTTAATTTTTTTTAAATAATAATAAAAGTTTGTTACACCAAATCACACAAAATCTCTTCTTTGTGTCTATCTCTCTTATAAATGTACCCTCCATTTCTTTTGAGAAATAGAGGGGATCTCAACTCCTTAGTTGTAGTCATTCCTTTTTTTCTTTGGTACATTAGTTGTAGTCATTCCTACTCACGTGATTTGAGTAAAATTTTCAAGAGTCAAATGTTCAATCCCTAATTAGCGCATGTTTGGTAGCTATTTGAAAGCTTTTATTTCATGTTTGGAACTATTAAACATGTTTTTCGAGAAAAAAAATATATGAGGTGAAAATAACAAATATGTTAGTTCATAATGAATAATATATACACAAGTTATTATACAATAAGTTATCATACAACAAGCATTTATTAATTAAGCACTTAATTAAGCTATATATCCAAACACTCCTTGAATATAAAGTATTAAGTAAAATTAGTTCTTGCTATATATATTATTTAATTTAAAAGGTTTATCATTTTTAATATTTTAATTTCTTTTAAATTATTTACCGGCTTGAAAATTAAAATATTAATTGTTTATTATTATTATTATTATTATTATTATTATTATTATTATTTTAAATATTTTTATTAAGTAAAACCGGATAATATAAAATAAATAATGCGTTCATATTATTTTTTATATAATTTTTTATTTTATTAAAAAAATTTATTATTTTTATCCTAAGTATATATCTGTTTATTACAAGAGAAAACTTACAGTATTTCATTGGATATCAAAGTATCAATACAACTAGATATGTCGTCACAAACCCGGGAACTAGACAACAACAAAGCAGCTCTAGCTAAACTATAGGCTACCTTATTAGCTAATCTCTTAGTTGACTCGACCAAAAAGTCAGTATGAGAGCTAAGGATATGATTACAGTCTTTTTTTTCTTTTTTTAAAGGAGATCAATAGTGGTTCTTCACTTCCCCCTGTATGATTACTAGGGGTGTGCAAAACTTATGGTTAACCACCACATTTAAGTGAACTGGACCGCACTGCACCAAAAAAGCCCAATCCCAATATACAATTCATGGCCCGCTCTGGAAATGGAAAAAAAAACAATTATCCGATTTCCATTTTGATACCCGATTGTTAAACAATTACCCGTGAGTTCTGTTTCAGTCTTGTGATTCACTGATTCTCGTCTCATTGCTGATGAACCCTAACCCCCAAATCTAAGAACCCTAGCTCCCAAATCGCTTGTGAACCCACTCAAATCGATTGTGATTCTCTTTCTCTTAGCAACCGAAGAACCCAAAATTGCTGCTGGTGCTCGAATCGCTGCTACTCGTTCGTGATTCTCGTGGATGATTCTCGTTTCTCCATTTTCTCGAATCGCTGCTACTCGTTCGTTTCTCCATTGTCGCCATTTTAGTTGTAAGACACGCGACCTCTTTCTATTTCAATCTCTTTTCTTTGAATCTTTGAATTTCTGCGCCATAATTGTTTTCAACATCTTTTTACTCGTGCTTGTGTTTTACTCGTTACGTGAATGTGATTTTTTTTCTTATCCTCTTTCATGCATTGTATTTTTGTTGTTTCATGCATTATTGAAAAACTGGTTACAATGGGTCTTCCTAGTTGTTTTTGCTGTTTTAGCGCTCTGATTCTTATTCTCCTCTCAGGTTGATTGAAGTGTTTGTTTATCCTCTTTGATGTTTTGCAGTATGGTGTTATGTGCTTGCATACTTTAATGCTTTTTGGTTCAACTATTCTGTTTTGGTTCGTTCTATTTTGTGTTCTTTGCAGTGTGTTCATTTTCTGGTAATGCATTTTCTGGTTCGTTCTGTTTTGTGTTCTGTTACCTTGTAATGAATTCTGATAAATTGAACTTTTCGAGAAGAGATCTTGATTCATTTCTCACTGCAAAAGGCAACTCTATATTTCAACTTTTAAAATATTATGAGTTCTTTAAGGCCATCTATTTTATGCATTATAACATTTTTTGCATAATTCGAACTTGGTTATAGACCAGCAAAGGAATGCCACAGATGTTCTAATGCACTCTTGTTTCTGCTCTCTGATATATATACCTTGCAGTAACCTAGAATAGATTTATTTGAAGTTTTTGCTGGTGTTTTGTGATTATCATGATCCTTAAGATGTTGTTTTGGTGTTAGAGTTTCTGCTCTATTCTTTAATCTTAGGGAATCTGATTTCTAGCTGCTGTTACACATTTATATTATATACATACAAATCCAAGTATTATGTTCCAATTTATAATATACTAACTATTTTTATGTTCTAATTTGTAATGCAAAACAACAACAACATCAATATGGATGGTCATGATGACATTATGGTCTCCGAGACAGCAGAGCATTTTGTTTCGACTCCTCCACCTTCTGTCACAAACACTGCTAATATGTTGCCGCCTGCACGTAGAAACCGATCTGAAGCTTGGAATCACTTCACACCACAGCAGCAAGGCACATCAAAGTCAGCCAAATGCAATTACTGCGGTTCCATGATCAAGTACGATAATGGAACAAGTGCGATGCGAGCTCATTTGGGAAGATGCAAGGACAATCCAAATGCATTGAATAGGAGGCATGACTCGGCTTCGTCCTCAGTGACAAATGCGGAAGGAGTAGTTAGTCCATCCCCTTCCTTCCCCAAATTTGACCAAGATGTAAGCCGAATTGACCTGGTGAACATATTCATTGCTATGGAGATTCTATTTAGACAAGTTGAGCATCCGTATTTGCGTAAGTTTGTTTACGGTTTACAGCCAAGATTTAATGTCCTATCACGCACTACACTAGCGCGTGATATTTTGAGGCATTGGGACATAGAGAAAACAAGGTTGAAGATGTTTTTGTCACAACATTGTCAAAGAGTTTGTCTCACGACTGACACTTATACCTCTACTCAAGACTTCAATTATATGTGTCTGACTGCGCATTTTATTGACAAGAATTGGAAGTTGCAGAAGAGGATTTTGAATTTTTCTCAAGTCACAGACTACTCGGGACAAGCTATGGCTCAGACTATTGATAAATACTTGAGTAATTGGGGGTTAACTCGTGTGCTTACTGTGACCGTAGACAATGCCTCATCGAATGATGCCGGGATTAGACATCTCAAAAGTGGGCTTCAAAATCGGAATGGTCTAGTTCTGAATGGTGATTATTTGCACATGCGGTGTTGTGCTCATATTTTGAACCTAATAGTGAAAGAGGGTCTTAAAGACATCAATGATTCTGTGTTGAGAATTCGCGCAGCTGTGAAGTATGTAAGACGTTCCCCTGCGAGGTTTGAGAGATTCAAGAAATGCATTGACGAGCAAAACATTGGATATAAAGGTTTTGTTGGGTTGGATTGTGAGACTCGGTGGAACTCAACCTACACCATGTTAAATGCTGCGTTAAAACATCGAAAGACGTTTGATGAGCTTTATTTCCGAGATCAGAAATATGTTAACGAGTTAAATATGGAGAAAGGTGTGCCTAAAAATGAAGATTGGGAGCATGTCGACTCAATTCTCCCATTTCTGGAGATGTTTTATAAAGCTACATTGCGAATATCTGGTTCTTCCTATTTGACTAGCAATCTTTATATGTTTGAGGTTCTTGGAATTGGAAAGGAAATTGCAGAAATGTGTGATTCTGTTGATGAAAAAGTAAGTTCAATGGCTAAAAAGATGAAAATAAAATATGATAAGTATTGGGGAAAACCTGCTAATCTTAACATGTTGTTGTTGATTGCTCTAGTACTTGACCCTAGGCGAAACTTTAAGTTTGTGGCTTGGATGGTAAATAAGATTTATAATAATGATGATGCAGCTTCTTTGAAAGCCAAATTCGAGTCTTGTTTGAAGTCTATTTATGAGGAGTATTCTGGTGGGTTAGTGTCTCCTCTAAGTAATTCTACCAAACAGTCGGCTATTGTTGATGAAGTTTATGATGATCCTTATGGTTGTTCTGAATTCTACCAAACAGTTGGATGCAACACATCTGATTCTGAACTAAGTCAGTACATTCAAGAAGACTTAGAAAAGCGTCCATTGGATTTTGATATTCTAGCATGGTGGAAGGTTAACTCAAGCCGATTTCTCATTCTTGCAAGCATTGCAAGAGAGGTATTGGCTATACCTATATCGACAGTGGCCTCTGAATCTGCTTTCAGTACTGGAGGAAGAATACTTGATCCGTATCGTAGCTCTTTAACACCAACAACGGTGGAGGCACTTGTTTGCACCCAAGATTGGCTCGAAGAATCATCTTCATCCTATCATCCAAGCGATGATTTTGAGTTTCTTGAGCAACTTGAGCAAGGTAAGATAATCAACTTGAGCAACTTTATAGTTTGTTATTATGTATTATATTATTACTTAGTACACAATGAAATGTCTTTGTTTGTTTTGCAGAACTACCTTTTGCGCAAGATGTCGCTAGTTGTTCGGTCTCTGCTGCACTTGACGATGATTGAAGATGATTGATAAGTTGGTTGAATTTCATTTATTGATGAGCTGAAATTGATGGTCTTTCTAAAGCATACTAGTAGTTAATGTTTTAGTAGTTTCTGCACAAATCATATGCACGTTGCTTGTTTCTGTTTCGATTTTCGATCTTAGATGCTTGAACTGATTTTAGATGCTTCCAGTTGCTTATTATTCTGGATTTGGTCAAAAATCTAAAATTCATATGTTGGGGGTTTTCTGAATGTTGATTTTTCTCCACTGCTTTTGGAGTCTTTGGTTGTACTATTGATGTATTTTGGTTACCGATACTGCTTCCAGGTTCTGAGTTTGATCCACAGCCCAAACCCAAACCCAAACCATTCACATCTAATTGCTACTGGTTTTTGTTTCAGGCTAGTAACACATTGTTGCTTCTTCTAATGACAGGGTCAAAGGTGGCTCAAGGTTAAAGACAAAGGTTCTAAATTATATCATTCACAGGTTGTTGCCTTTAATATGTAGTTTGTCTTCCTCTAGGACAAGAATATGTATCTATGTATGTAATTTTTTTTAGTGAAAGGCTATGAAAGTGAATATACATATATGAAATAGTTGGTCCATATTGATAATTTTTTCCTTGATTTGGTTGGAGTTAGAAAGATAAGAATTTAGTCGTGTTGTTCATGTTTTCTTGCATCCCTTGACTGATTTGAGACTATTATCATGCTAGTGTCTGAACATGTTCCTTGACCAAGTAAAATAAGAGTGAATTAGTGAACTTGTTAGAGCTTTGAAGTTCTAATTTTGGGCAAATCAGACACTAGGCCATTCAGTTACTCGGTTGATCTAATTGCTTCCTAAATAATATTTTACCTATTCCTTTGGTATTATATTTCTGTTTTTTGGCACAATCATTTGTTATTAATTTGAAGTTTAACAATTGATTGAAGTTAGCAATTTTTCTGAGTATATGTAGAGATTTGATTATGATGTCTAAAACTGTAAAATTTATGTTCTCAAGGTTTATTTATTGCTGAAGAAAGGATGCCATTTGTGTCTGATGATTTTGGATATATGAGCATTTTTAATTACTGTTTTTAATATATTACATTTTTTATTTTGTGCATTGCAAAGATATATATGATTACTGTTTTTAATATATTTTTAATTTTAATTATATTATATTTTTAATAATTATATATTAATTTTAATATATATAGAAATTTTATAGGTATAAGTTAAAATATGAAACTAAAAAAAAGTTTTAGAAAAAGCAACTTGAAAATAAGAAATCAAATGTTCTTATTGAAGCTGTGAATTTGGATAGAGCAGCTCATCAATTTTCAAATTAAAGATCGTTTTTCATAAACCAGATTCAAAACTGTGCATAAAAAAACCGGTTTGAAATTGGTTTGTGTTAAAAACCGGTTTTTAAACCAGAAACCGTTTCCAAACTGGATCAAATTGAAAACCGGTTTCAATCCGGTTTTAAACCATTTTCAAACTGGTTCAAAAATATAAACCGATTTTTGCAAACCGAACCTTAATAGTGGTTTGGTTCAAATGGGGTGGTTTATTGGTCCATGCACACCCCTAATGATTACAATCTTTAAGAATAACATCTAGCTAAGATATACAATCATTGGTGACTTTCAATATATCTATTATGGGCTTACGATTAGATTCACATAAGAGTTTAATAATTATACATTGCCAGTATAAATACTTTTTTTTTGATAAAATACAATTAAATGTTTTTTTACTATTTTTGAATTAATATTAGAGCAATTCTAATAGGAGAACCATATTGGGGTTCTTATCTCTCATTTTGAGAGTCAAAGATGCCACATGGGATATAAAAATCTCACATCTTTTCACTCCAATGGAAGAACTCATTTTGGGTCACAACTAACCCCACTTATTTTTATACTTCTATTTATTTTTATTTTTATTTCAACTTAAATTATTAATTCATATATATTTTAATTTTGAAATAATAAATACGTAAAAAAATTAAAATATTGAAAGTACTACAAATTATTTACACCATAAAAGTTAAAACGGTGAGAAATACATAAACATGACGATAAATACATAAAAATGAGAAATGCATATATGATATTATTGTGAAATTAGTTTTCATTATCCTCATGTATGAGACTTCTCAAATATGTTTCACCAAGTCTGCTTGCAGTTGCCGATGGTTTTATTTTTCATGAAGATGTATTCTATGTCGTAAAATAAGGATGAGAACTATTAGATACTTTAGCTGTTAAGATGTCATTATCTAGGTGATCAAAATGAAAATTAGCACTATTTGTGTTTCGTTTGTCTTCGACAATTATGTTATGCAGAATGTTGCATGCACGTACCGAAACACATCCAATTGCGCATCGAGATTGGAGCACTCCTAATGTCTGTTTGACATCCTTTCTTGCCGATTCTTGTTGCTAGGAAAATAATTTTCTCTTTTCTCCTCGAGTCATTGTGATGGTCTTGAAAAATGTAGTTCACTCGGGATAAATATCATCTGCTAGATAGTACACATATTATATAGGGCTCTATTCATCGTGTATTGCACTGGGGGTGCTTGTCCATTCAAGATATCATTAAACACATTGGATGCGTTTAACATGTTAATGCCATTGTTTGAACCCGTAGTGCTAAAAAATACATGTCAAATCCACAAGTCTTGTGATGCCACTGCTTCAAGCATGATCGTGGATTTTGGGTGATCAACTCAAGAATATAGGTCTCCTCATGCGACTAGCAATTTTTCCACTCCCACTGTATACAATCAATAGAACTCAACATATCTAGAAAGCTACGTGACTCCCCCATTTGCAGTAGGCACACAATGTCTTCATTGTCAGGTCTTCTCAGGAAGTCATCCCCAAATACCGTGTACACATCTGTTTCAGATCTCTCTAAGCACTCCACTGTAGTAATTTTGCCTATTCCATCATAGTCATCCACACTTTCCGCTACAAGAATTTGATTACTTACCTGCGGACTATTAGCGAGGGCTATATTGTGGTAGGTATTTTTTTTGGTACCGAGGGCCTAGGGCATAGGAAAAATTATGCTGACCCTTAGTAAGGGCTTTTGGCCCATGGTACGCAAAAGCAGATGATCGTTCTAACACTGCAGGTAGCAGGGGCTTTTGGCCCACAGCGATTGCTTCGTTGTACCCGCCCCATTAGCGAGGGCTTGTGGCCCACGATACCATCACATATTCTCCTCCCAATAGTGAGGGCCTACGGCCCACGGTACCTGCAACTTTGTTTTCTCCGCCTGGTTTAACGAGGGCCCCACGGCCCACGGTAACTCTCACCTCTATATAACCGCGCATATGCTTCTTTTCTTTCCTGCTTCTTTCTTTCGTTCTTAAAATTAGTTCCTCTCTCTTACGTTGTTATAGGGGTGGCAAAACGGGTTTGGCCCATCGGGGGCATAAAATGGGCCGGGTTGGGTTTTGGTTCATCAACCCACAAGCCCATTTAGCCCAACCCATCTAGCTCGCCAACCCTGCGGGTCACGAGCGGGCCGGGTTAGGCCAACCCACCGGGCCAGTATATATATAATTTTATATTTTTCCCCCTATTTTTGAACAATTTTTTCTTTCTTTTTTAACATTTTCGGGCGGGCTAGCAAACCAATCCACTATTGTGGTCCATTTTGGGCGGACTCTTGAGGGCCGGCCTGACAGGTTGGCCAGTTTTGGCCGATTTTAGTCTAAATTTTAGATTTTTATTTATTTTTTTATTTATTTTTGTTATTTTTATTTTTTGACGGGCCAGCCCAAGCCCGCCCAACCCGTCATAGATCGGGTCAGGCTTAACATCTCAACCTGTAATCCCTTGGCGGGCTGAGTTGGGCTAGCCCGTTTTTACGCGGGCCCACGACGGGCCGGGCGGCCCATTTTGCCATCCCTACGTTGTTACAATAAGCTTCAATTGCTATTATACGGCATTCTCCATTGTTATAGTAAGCTTCCTCTGCATTTATTTTTCGTCCGATTCGATCTCCCCTCTCACAGTAAGTTTCTCTCTACAACTATTTATATTTCTCTATGTCATGAAAAAATTATATATATTCATTCTTATTTGTTTTCTTTTTAGTAGATTTGAAGCCACCTTGACGAAATCATTACCACCAGAACCACACTCACTCACTCACAAGTTTGAATTTTTTTGACTGAATACTTATTATATAATTATTTAGTAAGACCAGAACCACACTCACTCACTCACAAGTTTGAATTTTTTTGACTGAATACTTATTATATAATTATTTAGTAAGTTATTAATATATTTAGAATATTATATATTAATTAAACACAATGTTATATATATATATATATATATATATATATATATATAATATTGACATACTGTAATTTTTTTATAAATAGAGAAATATACATTAGGAGAACGTTACATACATAAAATTGTTTAAATATTTATTTTTTGAATGAATATATGATAGTATTTGGTTTTATTATATCATATGTTTAGAATTAAATGTTATTGTTATGCTAGGATTATATTATGTTTTGAAAAATACTTGTTAGGAAAAATGTGTGTTACATTGTAATTAATATATGTTTTTAGTAATATATGAATACATATATTTAAAATATTTTTTTATCAAATTATATAGTTGTTTTTTTATAAAGGGAGAAATATACATTAGGAGAATGCTATTTATGTTTTTAATTGTTTAAATATTTGTTTTTTAATGAATATATGATAGTTTTAGGTTTTATTATATTATATGTTTAGAATTAAATGTTATTGTTATGCTAGGATTATATCATGTATTTTGATTTGGGACTCAGTTATGTATTTTGAATTTTTATGGGAATTCTTGTATTTTTGTTCCAGGTCTTGTATTTTTTTTTATTTTGATTTTAGATCATCTATTTTGATTTTTCTAGAGGCATGCATTTTTTTTTGTTTCTCTATGGTTTTCGTTAATCTTCCGGCTTTTTTTTTCTTTTTTTTTTTCAGTTTGACTCTTGTCGTACCCTAATTTTGTCCGGCCTCTTTCTTTTAATTTATTTTTGCTTATTAAAATTAGTAATAGTAATATTAAATAAATAAATAAATAAATAAATAAATAAGAATAATATTTTTGGTCTCACAGAATGAATAAAGAAAATAAAAAAATATGGCAAAAGAAAGAAATAGAAAAAATAAGGCAAAAGATCATCTTCCATCCCTTTCCTTTTCAGAAAGCATGTTTTGGAGAATCAATCAAATCTCCCTTTCTTAATCTCAAACCAAATCACACCAAAATCCCCTTTTTTCGATAATATGTCTCAAATTTATGTAGATTCGGTTGAGAGGAAAACATGGACATCCAGAACCAAACCAGGGAGTGATTCTATTCTATTTTTCTTCATTTATTTCCTTTTATTCCCAGTTTATTTTGATCCTGATCTTTCTTTGTTTCAGAATGATTCAAGAATGCTATAAAAGCCTCTCAAAGAGGAGAAAAAGGGGGGAGCGAACCGAGGAGAGTTTTGGGGATCTGAAAAGAGTCACCAAGAGAGCGTTCTGAATCTTAAAAAAAAGGGAAGTTGATTTTTCAATCTGAGGAGAGACAGAAGCGAGAGCAAGGCCGCTGCTGAGATCTTTGTGAGGCCACAAAAGAAAAACAAACACTCTTAGTTTTAGGTGAATTTAATTTTTTGCTACCCTGCAAATTTCTGGGCCCCGAGTTGTTCGCCCAGGTTTCATCTCCTTCTCTTGTTTCTTTTGCTTTTTTGATCTGTAATAGTAATTCAGATTGTTAGCCTTAATCTATTCTATTATATTTCTTCAGCTTGCTTTATTTTTTATTAACTTTTTTATTTATCTTTCTATTTGGATCGTGTTTATTTGTTGCTGCTGAGTTTTTTTTTATTTATCTTCTCATTTTACATCATGTGAGGGTCGAAGCTAGTGTTAGGGTTTGGCCTCCCAATGGGGCCAAACCTTGTAGGGATCGAATTGTAAATTTCCCATTAAGAGGGGCATCAAAGCGAAAAATGAAAGTTTCTACCTTTTTTTATTTATATGTTTTTTTTAATAAGTTAACATAATCGAAATCATGTTTATTTTCTTTTCCAAAGTTTTCTTTTTTTTTATTTCTGTGTTATTTTAAAAAAAGGGATGAAGTAATAATATTAAAAAAGGAATTTTTCTAGATTCTAACAAAAATAATAATAAAGCTTCATTTTTGAAACGAAGTACTTTCTTTTTTTAAATAAATTAGTTTTTAGGCACTATTGTTATAAAACCAAAAAGGGAATCAATTTTAGGCAAACATTTTCTTCGAATAATTGAAGGTACCATTTTTATGGGCGTTTTAGGGGTGTAAATACCTTCCTATGCGTAACCAACTCCCGGGCTCAAAATCTGGTTCAAAAGATATTTTTCTTCAAAATATCCAAAAATAGGTTTTCCAATGTTTTCCTAAAAAATAAATATTGGTGGCAGCTCCATTTAAATTTTTAGGGTGGTTGTCACAACTGGCGACTCCACTGGGGACTTTAGAGAGTTAAGCCTTTTGATTGTTTGAATTGTTTGTTTGCCTTACAATGTGAATTGTTTCCTTTTCTTTTATTTTTATTTATTTATTTATTACTATTAGTTTTTTTTATTTTTTCAATTTATTTATTTTTATCTTATCTTATTTGTTTTTATCTTTGTTTAGTTTATTTATTTTTATTGTGATTATATGTATATTGAACATTAGGATAGTTACCATGTATATATTGTTTTATTTATTTTGCAGCGGGTAGTATTTTAGGTAATTGCTCCTTCACACACTTCACTTGACACGTTTTGCACACTACGAGTGGAACCCTATACCCGGGTTTGAAGGGGAAAAAAACTTTAAGTTAGGAGAGTCTGTGTAGTGAGCACCTGCTGGACGTACGGCCAATTGGGTCCTTGCGAAGGCCTCACCTAGAGTTTGACCCTATTTGAGAAAAAACTCCCTTTAATAGTTTACCTATTATTGGCGGTAACATTCGAAAATAGGACCTTTGGCTCTAGGAACCTTTTTAGATTAGTATCCTAAAGCCGCCCAATGGAAAAACACTTATATGGACCATAGACCCATTCTAAGGAACTACCGGCCCATATCACCAAAGGAGCAAGCCCTATCTGTCTCATTTTTTATGTGATCAAAGCCGTAGAACCTAAAGTCTTAAGAAATACCGGCCTACATCACAAGGGGCACACTCTGCCCGTTTTTCCTTTATCCATTTATTTTCCATTCACATTTCAAAAATTGTGAAAGATAATAAATGATATTTTTCTTTAAAAAATATTATTTGTTATTCTTCTTTGCAAAAAAAAACACAATTTCAAAAAAAAAATCCCTTCTCATAAAAAAATAAATCTTCAAAAAATGCATTTTCTGTTTTTTAGCAACGTTATTGCATTCATTTTATTTTTGTAAAATAAATAAATTAAAAATGTTTCTCTATTATCCATCATATTATTTTGCATAAAATGTACATAAAAAAACATTCATGCATAATCATGGCATCTTCATAACATGGCTCATTTTCTCCTCAACAGAAAATAGATACAAATAAGCTTTCCCTGCGTCCCTACCGGACTCGAGCCCAATCTAGACTCATGGATTTGTTGGAATAGAATCAGCAAGCGATGAGAGAAGAACTCGACCGAATCAATGATAAGATGGACAAGTTATTTGACCTTCTACAGAATTTGGATCCAAAATTGACCATTGATGAGAACCATTCCACCAGCACTAATGAGTATCGAGAGGCTTCTAAGGGCCCATTAAGAGACCCCCTAGATCAGAAGAGACTCCAAATTATGGAAGATAGGCTGAAAGCCATTGAAGGGGCAAATCATATTGGGTTCAAAGCTTCAGAAGTATGCTTGGTCCTGGACGTGGTGATTCCTCCAAAATTCAAAGTTCCTGAGTTCGTCAAGTATGAAGGCTTAACTTGTCCAAAAAGTCACCTCATCATGTACTGCCGGAAGATGGCCTCCTGCTCCAGTAATGATAAGCTCCTAATCCACTTCTTCCAAGAGAGTCTTACCGGGGCATCCCTATGCTGGTATATGCAGTTAGAGCGGGGCAAAATCAGCTCATGGAATGATGTGGCTAAAGCTTTCATCAAACAATATAAATACAATATGGACATGGCTCCTGGCCGTTCCCAGTTGCAAACCATGGTAAAAGGGGGCAATGAAAGCTTCAAAGAGTACGCCCAAAAATGGAGAGGGATTGCAACCCAAGTGGAACCTCCGCTATCTGAAAAAGAGATGGTTACCACATTCATTGACACACTTCAACAACCCTTCTATGATCTGATGATGAGAAATGTCTCTTCAAGCTTCTCAGACCTAGTTGTTGTCGGAGAAAGAGTGGAAGCCGGGATAATAAGCGGAAGGATTGCCAGTCAGCGGCCATTGCGCAGTATGAGCCAAGAGATGGAAGAAGAAACAAACACTGCTCATCACAACATGCCAAGTTGGGGCAGTGGGCCACTCCATTGAGAATTGTTGGGCTCTGATCAACACCAAGTGATTGGACTTCAAGAAAGATAACTCTGTTTACTTTTTATGCTTTGAGCCCTAGGGCATATCTTATAAAGGGCCCATTATGTTCTCATCTTTTCAGTTCATCAATAAAACTGCAATTTGATTTTTTTTTAATCTTAGCTCATAGAATAATGGTAAAGCAAATGCACAAATTATCAAAAGTTAAGTTTTGTGAAGATGTGGGCAATGAGATTTTGAGATGAAGTTTGGCCGTTTTTCTCTGTCCAAAAATATAAAAGATATTTATCCCTTGCTACCCCTCTTGAGCCTAAAAAAAAAAAATCTTTCAAATACCCTAAACAAGGATCGCCCATACATTGAAGGCTAGCACAATAGTCCATTAAATTTTGTCTCTTAAAAAAAAAGAAAAAAAAAACAAGCGAGCAAATATCAAATGCAACATATCAAGACACTCGCAAAAAAAAAAAGGAATAAAAATGCGAAAGCAAAACAAGACAATTTGTGCTAGCAATCACCAAAGTGCATCTTGGCACTAAAGATCCTTGTTTTCATAAACCCTTAAATACTTTTTGAGCCTGAAATATCCTTTCTTTCATAGCCCTTAACCTGGCCACGTTACAACCCTAATAAAGTCCATTCTGATTAAAGTCAAATTGCTCATATTTTCTCAAAACTTCATTTTTGAAAGAGGAAATCCATATAAACTCCTCGATGTAGTTGCTTTACCAAAAAAAAAGTGTAAAAGAAAAGCTCGCTAGGCTGAAAACCTGAAAGGGCGGTCTAGGCAGAAGTTAGAGCGACCCGCTGGGTTGAAAATTCGCAAAGAGCGGCCTAGGCAAAAGTTAGGGTCAAATTTACAAACATGTCAACCCAGATTGGACCTCGCAGATCTAAACATAAACTGAGAAGCTGGAGGCAAAAGCTGTGCCCATCGTCTACAAGCTTCGCATTCAAGATTTCATTCCAGTTTCAGAACTACACAAGATGATCTGTCTCTCAACATAGATCTTTCCTGTCATGGCTGGACGAAGGCCAAAGGGACACTGAAAAGTCTCTATGGATCAAAGTTGTCAATCTAAACCTCCCATGGGCATTCAAAGCACGAAGCTGAAAATTTGAGGATCCATGAAATGATTTATCCAGGGGCAAATATGCGAACCTGGTGCAGTACAAAGTCAACCATTCAGACAAGCAATCCGACAGAAAGTTATCATCCCACGAGTCTAAGGGCAACGTCCTCAAAAGGAATTCAGGGAAATCAAAAAAAAAATCTTTCAAAGCAAATAATATTTATGCATGGCATACCATTCATTGCATCCTGCATGATCATCAATACTTTTGGGTCCACGACCCGCCTTAAAAAAACATTTTTCTAAAAATAAAAAATTTCATTTCATGCATGGCATACCATTCATTGCATCCTACATGACCATCAAAGTTTTTGGGTCCATTGACTCATCCTCTCAAATATTACATACAGTTGATCTGCTGTTACTCAGTAAGAACTAGTACTCAACTTACCCAATCCACTTATTAGCAAGAGTTAGGAACCCATCCTACACCTTGCTGGGAATCTGACCCACTGCCTTGGGAATCTGACCCAAGCCTTTAGTCGGGAACCTGACCCGCGTCTCGAATCTTCCTCAATTATGGAAATCGATCCACACCTTTTAACAAGAGTTAGGAATCTGACCTACACCTTGTCGGGAAACTGACCCGAACAGTGTCGAGTGACGGAGAAGCTCATACACTGGACGTTCACCTGCAATAGGAAAACCAGTCCATACTTTAGCAAGAGTTAGGATTCTGACCTACATCTTGACGGGAATCTGACCCGAACCTATATTGAGTGACAGAGAAACTCATATCTCGGACCTTACTTAAATAGGGTAGCCAATCCGTACCTTTTAGCAAGAGTTAAGAACCTGACTTATCCTTGTTGGGAATCTGACCCAAACCTGTGCGAGTGACGAAGAAGCTCACACCCTAAACTTTCTCTAAGTAGGGAACTAATCAATACCAAAGATGTGAGGGTTATGAATCAGACCTATGCCTTACCGAGAATTCACTAGGAATCAAACCTAGAATCTCTCATCAATTTTGTAAGAGTTAGGAACCAAACCTATGCCTTACCGGGAATTCACTAGGAATCGAACCTAGAATCTCTCACCAATTTTGTAAGAGTTAGGAACCAAACCTATGTCTTACCGGGAATTCACTAGGAATCGAACCTAGAATCTCTCACTAATTTTGTAAGAGTTAGGAACTAAACCTATGCCTTACCGGGAATTCACTAGGAATCAGACCTAGAATCCCAAAGCAAAGTCGGGAGCCAATCTCGCATCCTCAAACAATTTCGTTCTGGACAAAATTAGAGTCTTTTATCCTTAATTACCTTTTACAACGAATGCACGAAGACCTTCGAGTAAAATGTAATTAAGGAGGGGCAGCTGTCGTACCCTAATTTTGCCCGGCCTCTTTCTTTTAATTTATTTTTGCTTATTAAAATTAGTAGTAGTAATATTAAATAAATAAATAAATAAATAAGAATAATATTTTTGGTCTCACAGAATGAATAAAGAAAATAAAAAAATATGGCAAAAGAAAGAAATAGAAAAAATAAGGCAAACGATCCTCTTCCATCCCTTTCCTTTTCAGAAAGCATATTTTGGAGAATCAATCAAATCTCCCTTTCTTAATCTCAAACCAAATCACACAAAAATCCCTTTTTTTCATTAATATGTCTCAGATTTATGGAGATTCGGTTGAGAGGAAAACATGGACATCCAGAACCAAATCAAGGAGTGATTCTATTCTATTTTTCTTCATTTATTTCCTTTTATTCCCAGTTTATTTTGATCCTGATCTTTCTTTATTTCTGTAACAGATTCGAAGAATGCTATAAAAGCTTCTCAAAGAGCAGAAAAAGGGGGAGCGAACCGAGGAGAGTTTTGAGGATCTGAAAAGAGTCACCAAGAGAGCGTTCTGAATCTCAAAAAAAAAGGGAAGT